>CM066044.1:240771978-242113419 GCA_033557465.1 Ichthyophis bannanicus | reverse complement strand
ATACAGCTGCTCTGTCGGCCTGCGGTATTTTTAGTGCCACATGAAACAGGCAAGATATTAAAATCAAGAAGAAATAAAACTTTAACAAAACAGCCTCCTTTCCCCCTTTGCCTCTCTACTGCTGCTTGCTGGCTGCCTGCAATGCTTTGTGGGCACTGCTCTTATGGTTTTCCTTGCTGCTGCAATTTTCGCTCCTCCCCTGTTTATTTTGGGTGGTTAATGCTATCCTTCGCTCGTCTCTTCTCTGCAGAATGACTCTGCCAGTCAATATGTTTTGGCTTTTTCATTCGATACTCCTCCTTCTACACAACACACTGCTCTCACTACTTCGGATATAACTCCTGCTTCTGTCTGTGCCACCGTTCTTCGACATTTTGCCTTAGTCTTGTCAGCTGGGTGCGATCATGACAATAGCCAATAGCGAAATTAATATGGTAGCTACAGTCTCTAAAATTTTAGTCATACGCTTGCAAATGCGAGAAAGTCTACTCAAAATAAGTTGGCAGAATTAGAAATATATAGCAATAAATGTTAGGTTAGATATGATTGGAATATGAGAGACATGGTGGAAGGATGACAACCATTGGGACACTGTGGTACCTGGGGACAAATTAATATTGTACTGAGAGAGCTGATCAAATTGGTGGAGGGGGGTTTGCTCTCTATGTTAGAGAAGGCATTGAGTCCAGAAAGGATTAAAGTTTTGCAGGAAACCAATTTTGCTGTATAATCTCTATAGATTGAACTTCCATGTAAAAAAGGGAAGGCGATGGCAAAATAGTTGGGGTGGGTACGATCGACCCTGCAGGAACTGGCCAGAATTAACAAATGGATGCTGACATTGCTCAAAAGAAATCAATGAACCTCACAAAAGTTTACAGCACAGTATAAATAATGGGTGATTTCAATTACCCCGGTAGCGATCTGGGTCAGTGTCACGGCATGACATGCTAGGGAGATAAAGTTCCTAGATGAAATAAATGACTGCTTCTTGGAGCATCTGGTTCATGAACCGACCAGAGGGGAACCTATATTAGACCTAGTCCTTAGTGGAACACCAGAGCTTAGTTGCAAGAGTTAAGGGTAGTTGGGGCCACTTGGCAACTAGGTGATCATAGCATGATCCAGCGTTGCATTTAATTAGTGGAGGAGGGATAGTAACGAAATCCACAGTACTACCTTTTAACTTTCAAATCGGAAACTATGATCAATGAGGAAATTTAGTTAAGAAAAATCCTAACGGGCACACTTCTCTCCAAGGCGGGGCAGTATGTTCCCATCTTACTGAGTTAGGGCAGATGCCCGAAATGTCCCCCTCCCCTTTGGCGGACTCTTCCTCGCCATCGTGGCTATATGTTTTCTCTGTGTGACTTTCTCCATTCTGTTTTGATCCATGTTGCTTATACTGGAAGAGGATAGCTGATTTTATGAGTAGGATTGTAGTACAGCGAATCCGTTTGGACAGCAGCGCTTGTGGTGTTAGATCCGCTTGGACCACTCCACCTGAACGGGAAATGGGAACCCCTCTTGGTCAGTAAGGCATGTCTGGTGGTTGAAAGGGCCCAATACATCATAGGTTGAGGGAAGCACCGGCCCTGCTCTTTGGAATGCCTCACCTCCTCCTCCTATTCCTTTTAGAGACCCATCATACCACCTTCAAACAAAATCTGAAGACCCATCTTTCCTCCCTGGCCTGTGACCTTCCCTCCCCTTTCGTGGGACCTTCTTTGCTTTCCCTACCCTTTTGTTTCTATCTTGGAATATTACTCTCCTGTCTCGTCTTATCTCTCCTCCCTCTTCTTCTTTTCTCCGGTCAAAGAATTGTAAACTCCCGTTCAGCTGTCTCGTGACTCCACCGATTGTCACTGCGTCGGCGGCCTTGACGTTTCTTGTTTGTTGGGTGGTGTGGCGCGCAAATAATTCTTGTTACACGCCCGCCGTGTATTCCTGCCGACAGGTGGTTTTATCAAATTCAATAAACATAAACATAAGCGACGGGCCCCACTTAGTGGTAAGGGCGTAACAACTTTCCACCATCTGATGCTTAGTGGACAGAGGAGAGATTCTAGGGGAAATGCTCGATGATGGACCTTATTCCTGCTAATTTGGGAGCCATATATTCAGATAGTGAGTCCTCGTTTCCGGAATGAAAGCGCTTCAAGGAGTTGAGAAGTCTACTAGAGTGATTATATAGGATCTTGGCCAGCCAGAGCGAGGAGAAATGGGATACGAATGCGGTAATATTTACTGTCGCAGTTTTACTGTGGCGGGTTTGTTGCTGGAGGGAGAGGCTGCGGGGTGGGAGGAGGGTTTGGGGGAATGCGTGGGTGTTGGATGACCAGCCGAGGAGAAAAAACGTGAGGGTGGACACAAGTGGCGTGCGTGTGAAGTCTTCAAGTTGATTTTGCTTTTCTTGTAGGACTGGTTTGCTGAAGAATCCTGGATTGAGAGATCACCAGGAATGCCGTGTTTGTATATTGTTATACATGCTATGTACTATTTTTGGTTTTCAATAAACAGAGTTTTTCCAAAAAAAAAAACCCGAAAAGGAGCAATTGCCAAAGGTTTAAAGACTTATATCGCGCGTGCTTGGGTGTTGTTGAAAAATACGCTCTTGAGAAGCCCAGACCTAGCGGTATTCCGAACCCACGCTTTAAGAAACGTGGAAGGAAGTCCAACAAAACTGCAAGCATGGTTTAAAGGTGAGGTCAGAGATGCTGTTTTGTTGGGCCAAAAAAGCATCTTCCAGGAAAGTGACAAAAGAGTCAAACGACGACACCCTGGAAACAGCACAAGCACTGGCAAGTCAAATGCAAGGCCTTGATAACGCAGGCAAAAGGAGCCTTTAGAAAAGAAAGCGCGGTGTTTGCAGTAATCACAAACACATAATCAGACTTTTTTTTCAGAGTACAGTTCATAGCAAAAAACCTGTGAGAGAGTCAGTTGCTCATACCCCATATGATGAGTAGAGGTGTTAAAGGGGCACCAAGAGGCGACAAGGCGATAGCGGAGACACTGAATTAATTCTTTGCTGTCGGTCTTTACTGATTGAAGATGTAGGGATGTTACCCATGGACTGAAGTGGTATTTAAAGGTGGCGTAGCAAATTGAAGAAAATATTGATACATCAGGAATATGTATTACAAGTCATTTAGAAACACTGAATAGTAACAAATCACAGCCGGGGCCGGATTGTATACATCCAAGGTTGTTGAAAGAACTGTAGAATATGGAATTGCAGACCTGCTATTCTAATCTGTGAATGTTCATTAAAATCATCTGTAGTACCTGAAGATTGGTAGATCCACTCAATGTAATGCCAATTTTTTAAAAAGGGGTTCCAGAGGGTGATCCTGGGAAACTACCAGACCAGTGAGCCCTAACGTTCCGTAACCGGAAAAATGGTAGAGAACCATCATAGAAAATAACCTACTCAGCATGTAGATAGTCATGGCCTAATTGGTATACAGCCAACCTGAGCTTTTAGACAAGGAAACGATCTTGTCTTCTACTAACCTGTTATGGTTTTATTGAACAGGTGTGAATAAACCTGTGGGCACAGGTAGATTCAGTTGATATAGTGTATCTGGACTTTCAGAAAGCGCTTGACAAGGTCCCTCCATCAGAGACTTTTGGCAAAACTACAGAGTTTTGGGATAGGAGGCCATGTACTATTGTGGAACCGTGAATAGATTAAAATATAGAAAGCAGAGGGTAGTGCTAAATGCATGGCGCCAATTAAAAAAAAAATACCAATGGATCCAAGTTTATAGTGGTGTAGCCGCCAGGGATCTGTGCTGGGTCACGCACACTCACTTTGTTTACTATACTCATAAACGACCTTGGAAAAGGGATAACGAGTGAGGTTTTATCAAATTTGCAGATGACACAAACACTATTTAAAGTTTGTTAAAAACCCAATAGGATTGTGGAAAATTGCAAGAAGATCTTGATAAATTGGAAGACTGGGCATCAAACTGGCAGATGAAATTTAATGTGGCCAAGTGCAAATTTGTGGCCCTAAGAAAGTAACACCGGCCAAAACATGGTTACACGATGCAAAGGTTCCACATTATGAACCACCACCCAGGAAAAAGATTTAGGGGTCATTGTGGTTAACATGTTAAAACCCTCAGCCCTGTGTAGCAGGCGGCAGCCAAGAGAGCAAATAGAATGCTAGGTCATGATAAGGAAAGGAATGGAAAATAAAACAAAATATATTATAATGCCTCTATATCGTTCCATGGTGAGCGCGACCGCACCTTGAATATTGTGTGCAAGTCTTGGTCACCATATCTTCAAAAGGATTATAGCGATTTGTAGAAAAGGTTCAGAGAAAGGAGACCGACCCAAAATGGCAAAGGGGAGGACCGGAAGGATACGTACTATGAAGAAAGGCTAAAAAGTCTTTAGGGCTCTTTTACCTGGAAAAAAGACGGCTGAGGGGAGATATGAATAGAAAAGTCTATAAATATAATGAATGTAGTGGAACAGGTAAATGTAGATCGATTGTTTACATTATCAGAATGTAGACAGACTAGGGGACATGCAGTGAAGCTACAGGGTAAACTATTTAAGACTAAGAAAAGAAAATATTTTTTCACTTTCAACGTGTAATCAAACTCTGGAATTTTGTTACCGCGAGGATGTCAAGTATAAGGCTGTTAGTGTAGCCGGGGTGTTAAAAAAGGTTTGGATCAAGTTCCTGGAGGAAAGGTCCCATAACCATTATTAAGAAGGGACCCAGGATATCAATGCTTGACCCTTATAAGCATTGTGGAACCTGCTGTCTTAGCTGAAAACATCCCTCCAGTTGCCACCATCACTGGATTTACTCAGACACAGCAACAGGTATTAAGTTCAACACATGAGATGTTTGGGCATCCCTTGGTAGATCCAGAGGTAAAGGTGCAGTTCCTCCTAGCCAACATTGTGGTTGTAGCTAGGGAGAAGGAGGCTGTGATTGTGGAGGGAGAGGGGCAGTACTCTCTGGTAGCTCCCACATTCCCAGTCCCAGCAGCCCTGAAGGAGGAGGAGGAGGGGATATCAATGGCAGGATGTGGGGAGGCTAAGCAGACCAGGTCACAGAAGCCAGGGACTGCATCCTTGAAGATCAATGGCAGTCCCCAGGAGGATATCTGCCCTGGATGTGGACCTTCTGCAAATTAAAAATGGCACATGTCGACTAAAGAGATGGACTAGTAACTGAGTCGGACATCAAGAAGGAGGGGAAGCGGCCCGGCATGGAAGGAACTTCGGAAGTTAGAGGGGACCACAACACTGCCAGGACCCATATTGGCAGTGGAAGCGGAGACGATAATGGAACCACTGGAAAGAGAGAATATGGAGAAGGAGATGAGATACTGGACATGAGGGGAGGTCATAGGGATTGAGAGAGAGGGGGGGTGTATGGGGATGCTTGACATAGGGGAAGGGAGAATAGGGACAGAGACGAGTTGCTGAACATGAGGGTATAGGGAGATGGACGAAGTGCTTTCTTTATATGAATCTTTCATATCTCTGGTGTTGCACTACATGCAGAGTGTGACTTCTTGGGGTTTCAGTATAATTTTTATCAACATATTACTATTTTTAGTTTATGTTCACTTATTCTGTACTTGTTCAGGGTCTAAGTAAAAGGAAGATTGTCTGTACAGGGCTGTGTACACTGTGAGGGTACTTAATAATACTATATCACTGAAAGCCCATAGAAAGAGTTAACACCACAGATTCAGTAGCTCAGACATTCCAGGACCTATTACTTAGCTAACGCACTCTACTGAAAACCTATGCTGAACTTTCACATAACAGAGAAATTAGGTTTGTTTATAATACTGAAAGTGCAGGGAAGAACTTTCTCTTCAGTCTTGAAACACATGTGAAAACAGCTTGTGTTAGAATTATTGTTTAAGAAGTTATGTCTGGGCATACATGTATGTCTCCTCCTGATGACCTATACTAATATGACATAGAGATGCACATTATGAATATACGTGATGTTGATGTAGTATAATAAGGTGGAAATTATGCTGTGCGATGGAATTTTGACCAATAAAAACAGTAGGTGGGATCAGAGAGAGAAGGTGCAAGCTTTTACTCTCTCTTCCAAAGCTTTGGTTGTGTGTGTGAAATACAATTGTGTGTGAATTGTATTATTAATGGATATTGATTCCTTCTCATTGCTGAGTGTGGAAGTCCATTACCCAAGAGCCCAGGTGCTGTTACAGGTGAGGGGAGGAGCAGAGTACACTTTCAGTTGTGCTGTGACTCGGATATATGGGTCTCTGCATTCAAAGCAAGGGAGACAGAAGGTGTCAGAAGATTTGTGAGTATTACCAGCGATGGGTAATCTGTTAAGTAGACGGGCTCATTCTCAGATGTGTGAATGGCATGACAGAGCTAGGCTTTAGCGTTTAAGAAAGGTAGCCCTTCTTACTGTATGCGTGAGAAGTTTGGGGATGTAGCCATCAATTTCATTGTACATTGGCATTCAGTGACTAGAGGTAATGAGAATTTGCAGTTTCCTCTGGAGGGGACTTTCTCCATAGATAAGATTCGTTACCTGAGATATGAGTTGGCGGTTAATGGCAAACTGTGCAATAGTCATGAATGGATTGAGCTTACATGGTGAGAACGGATGGCACATGAAAAAAAACATAGGAATGAAGTTAAAGATTTGAAACAAAAGTTATTTGTGTTAGGGCGAAAAACTAATGAGTTGTGTGAGATGGGAGTGGATAGGGAGAATGAGGACAGGTTCCCAGATGCTGTTCCTCCAGCATATGAAGCAGACATGATCGTGCTGGCAATTTCAGCTGGATTATTCCCGGCTCTTTCTCTTTCTTATTCCCGGCCCTTTCCTCCTCCTACTTCAGTATCTCACGAGACACCAGGTGAGTGAATGTGGGTCACTCGTGCAGCAGAACTAAGGGAAGAAATACTTTAAAAGAAACGGAAGTTAGGGGAAGAAGAATGTGTAATTTGGATATTTGTAATATCTCCCAGCTCAAAGAATTGAGAGCACATGTGGATAGAGAATAGAGAGTGTTGGACAAGTAATAGGGGCCTTATAGTGGCAATAGGTCATAGTGCTACTATTGCAAAAGAATTAAGGGTTACTGATGAACTTACTGAAAGAATTGAGAGAGATTTGGATAGACATTATGAAACTTATAAGAGGAACATGACAGATTATATCATGCTCTAGGATCTATTCACGGAAGCTATGTACCAGCAAAATAAATTACGTTCTAACACAGTTAAATCTGAAAGAGCAGTTGAGGGAAGTGAGATTGTGCCTACTTATCCTTTCAGTTTTGTACCCAGTGGGCTTGACAGGTTCTATGACTGTGCCTGCAAATTGGAGCCCTAAGGAAGTGTTTTATTTGGCTAAAACCTTTTCCTAATTACAGGGATAAATCTAGTAGATTGTGTTATTATGGTCTCAAATAATAATTAAGAGTTATACTCCCACCTGGGCAGATCTAGATAATTTGCTTAGAGCTGTGGTTTTTAATCCAGCTGATTTTTATTGTGTTACTTACTCATAGAATCCGTGAGGAGAACTGGCAGTGGCCACTCACAGACCCTGTGACAGATTTTTCAAGGAAGACTCAAAGAGATAATTTTGTTTTGAGTAGAGAAAAATTGTTGGAATCTATTAAAGTAGTATGTAAGCCTTAAAAGGACTGGTCTAAAGCAGGATAGGGGTGAAAAGGTTACAGATTTTCACACTAGGTGTCATGCTAGCTTTTAAGGACTATTCTGGTGAGGAGAAGAAAACACCTTCAGGATTCACTAATGTTTTTGTAAAGAGCTTGCCATCCAAGAAGCTTGCTGCGGAAGCAAAAAACACGAAGTAAAGACCTTTTCAGTACATTCGTAGCAAAAAACCTTGAGAGACTCAGTTGGTCCATTAGATGATAAAGGTGTTAAAGGAGCATTAAGAGGCGATAATGCGATAGCGGAGCTGTTTGAATGAATTCTTTGCTTCAGTCTTTACTGAGGAAGATTTTAAGGATGTTACCCTGACTGAAGTGGTAATTTAAAGGTGCGGAAGAATGAAGGACATATCGATACATCGGGAAGATGTATTACAACTATTAGATAACTGAAGAGCACAAATCACCTGGGCCGGATGGTATACATCCAAGGGTGTTGAAAGAACTGAAATATGAGATTGCAGACCTGCTATTAGTAATCTGTGAACTATCATTAAAATCATCTCTAATACCTGAAGATTGGAGGATCGCCAATGTAACACCAATTTTTAAAAAGGGTTCCAGGGGTGATCCGGGAAACTACAGACCGGTGAGCCTGACATCAGTAGCGGGAAAAAATGGAAGAAACCATCATAAAGAATAAAAGTACTCAGCATGTAGATAGTCATGACCTAATGGGAGACAGCCAAAATGGCTTTAGACACGGAAGATCTTGTACTACTAAACGGTTATGTTTTTTTTGAAGGAGTGAATAATCAGGTGGACAAAGGAGAGACGGATGATATTGTGTATATGGACTTTCAGAAAGCCTTTGACAAGGTCCTCATCAGAGACTTTTGGCAAAACTAAAGAGTCATGGGATAGGAGGCAGTGTACTATTGTGGATCAGGAACTGGTTAAAAGATAGAAAGCAGAGGGTAGGGCTAAAAGGCCAATTTTTCCCAATGGAGAAAGGTGAAGAGTGGTGTACCCCAGGGATCTGTGCTGGGTCCGCTGCTTTTTGACATATTCATAAATGACCTGGAAAGTGGAATAACGAGTGAGGTTATCAAATTTGCAGATGACACAAAACTATTTAACGTTGTTAAAACCCAAGAGGATTGTGGAAAATTGCAAGAGGATCTTGATAAAGTGGAAGACTGGCTGGGCATCAAAAGGGCAGATGAAATTTAATGTGGACAAGTGCAAGGTTATGCACCTAGGGAAGAACAACCCAAACTATGGTTACACGATGCAAGGTTCCACATTAGGAACCACCACCCAGGAAAAAGATTTAGGCGTCATTGTGGATACCATGTTAAAACCCTCGGCCCAGTGTGCAGCGGCGGCCAAGAGAGCAAATAGAATGCTAGGTATGATAAGGAAAGGAATGGAAAATAAAACAAAAGATATTATAATGCCTCTATATCGTTCCATGGTGAGACCGCACCTTGAATATTGTGTGCAATTCTGGTCGCCGTATCTTAAAAAGGATATAGCGATTTTAGAAAAGGTTCAGAGAAGAGCCACCAAAATGGTAAAGGGGATGGAAGGATACTCCTATGAAGAAAGGCTAAAAAGGTTGGGCTCTTTAACCTGGAAAAGAGACGGCTGAGGGGAGATATGATAGAAGTCTATAAATTAATGAATGGAGTGGAACGGGTAAACGTAGATCGATTGTTTACCTTATCAGAATATAGAAAGACTAGGGGACATGCAATGAAGCTACAGGGTAAACTATTTAAGACTAATAAAAGAAAATATTTTTTCACTCAACGTGTAATCAAACTCTGGAATTTGTTACCGGAGGATGTAGTAAAGGCTGTTAGTGTAGCTGGGTTTAAAAAAGGTTTGGACAAGTTCCTGGAGGAAAGGTCCATAAACCATTATGAAGAAGGGACCCAGGATCTCAATGCTTGAACCAATACAAGCATTGTGGAACCTGTGTCCCTTGGGGAAACTGCTAGGTACGTATGACCTAGATTGGCCACTGTTGGAAACAGAATACTGGGCTTGATGGACCTTGGTCTGACCCAGTATGGCATATCTTATGTTCTTATGTTCTTATAATAAAAGAAATTTTGGAGACCTCAATAATAGATTGGCCAACCAGAACAGCAGATGCAATTCTGGAAGGTGCTCAATACAGTAAATTGAAATTTATCAAAGAACAGCAAGAAGAGCAAACCAAGATAGAGGCAAAAAAGACTAAACTGCTAAATTTACAGATTGCTTCTATGCAGCCACCCATGGGCAGGGGTAGGGGTAAAGCCTGAGGGAGAGGAGGGTATGTGAATTCTCAGCGGAGGACATGGACAGTCAAAAGGAACGTGTGTTTGTTATACTTGTGGTGAGATTGGACATTTGCCGCGTGACTGCCCCCAGAATCAGAACCTTGATGTCCAGAAAGCTGATTTCACGTCAGCAAAAGCTGAATTTCACTCCCGTATATCAGTGTTACTCTAGCCCAGAAAATTTTGGAGGAGATACACGGGATGCATGGTTATTGTTGCATTTAAGCTTAATCCTCAGGGAGAGTTAGAAGCTAAGCTAGAAGGATCTAATTTGAAAGTTTATTATTGTATACTGGAGCTACTACTTCAGCACTGTGTTTACAAGATTTGCCTGTCATTTATCACGCTCATCTAACGCAAGCACTGATAGTGCACTATGAAGGCATTGAAGGTAAAATAATTCCTCATCGCAAGCTTGACTTTTTACCTTTGCAGATTAGAGAGACTGTGTATCCTACTAAACTTTCTTGTGGGAGAGACTTTACCAGTAAATCTTTTTGATCAGGACATTTTAGCTTCACACCGTGCTACTTTGTCCTGAATGAGTGGAAAGTTGTTTTTTCAACTGTTATTCTCTCTCTTAAGTGCGTTCTCCTGCAGATGCCAGCGCCATTCATCTTGCTCTCGCAGAACTTCCCTCTACCCTATGGGCAGTACCAGGATCCAATGTTGGATCCCTTTCCATTTCGCTTGTGAAGATCACTGTGAAACCTGGAGCCCAGCTTCCCAGACACAAGCGGTGCCTGCTACCAGCTGCTGCCATCGATGGAATTTGTCCTGTGATCGAAGATCTTCAGAAACAAGGTGTCATCTATCCTACAACTTCACCATATCTACTCCAATTCTTCCTGTGCTGAGGGCAGATGGTAAGACTTAGAGATTTCTGCAAGAACTGTGAGCAGTAAATAATGTGATTTTGCCAATTTTTCCCCACATGATATCTGGACACAGATACCCCCTGGGACCACCTGGTTCACTGTTGTGGATTTGAGTTCTGCTTACTTTTCAGTGAGAACTAGTAAAGAAAATCAATTTTTATTTGCTTTCCAATTTGACAATAAACATATACATGGACCACTTTGTGCCACGGGTACACCGATAGTCCTGCATATTTTGCGCAGGGCCCTAAGAACTGCGCTGCTCAAGGTGAGGCGTGACCCTTCCGCTTTAGTTCAGTATGTTGATGATTTGCTTTTATGTTCACAAAGTTATGAGGCTTGTTTGTCAGATTCCTTGTCTTTGTTGTCTCATATTGCTGATTTAGGATTGAAAGTCTATTTTTTTCAAAACTACAGTTTGTATCTCAAAATGTTACTTTCCTGGATGTTGCTCTAACACCATCTGGTCGTGCAATTACCTCTGCTAGTTTGAAACCTATTCTTTCATTGCCTTTCCCCAGCAACACCAGCATTACTGCGCAGACTCCTGGGTCTGTTAGTCTTTTGTCAAACAATGGTTAGCAAATTTTTCAGACCTCACTGCTCCGCTTTATGCTCTCATTAGGAAAGAAGGACCTGAAGGTCTCATTGTACCTACATTAGCATAGTGGGAAGCCGTTTTGAGTATAAAGACTGCCCTTTAAATGCCCCATGTTCATCTTTGCCAGATTATTCACTGCCATTCAAACTGTATTTGGCTATTTCTGATTCCTCTGCTACCTGTGTGCTTTTGCAGGCTTTCCAGATTGGTCACAAGCCAGTAGGCTATTTCTCAAAACGATTTGACTCATTGACTTTGGGACTCCCACCATGTCTACGTAGTTTGGTAGCAGTGGCATTTTTGCAATTGGAGTTATTGATTTTCTAGTTTTACAGCACCCTCTTGAAGTGTATGTATCACATTCAGTTTCCAAGCTGCTTCACTTAACTAAGACTCAGTCCTTGTCCTCCACAGTTTGTTGACTCTGGAATTAACAATTTCTCAGCCTCATGTACAGTATATACTACATCAAAATGCAACCCTTCAACACTTCTAGCTCCATTGACAGACCTTCTGGAGGATGATGGGTTTCATGATTATTTTCAAACCATTTTGACATCCTCTTGAGCTAGACCTGATCTTTCCCCTGTACCTTTACCAGCCCCAGATGTAACTGTTTGTGGATGACTCTGCTTTCAGAGATGAAAACTGGCAAACTTCATGTAGGGTATGCGTTCACAACAGTTAATGAAGTATTCTTTGCCATTCACTAGTGCACAATTAGCAGACGTGATTGCACTTACACGTGCACTTGAACTTTGCCAATACCTTTTGGTAAACATATATACTGATAGCACCTATGCAATGGTAATTTTTTGGGATTTTGGAAACATTTGGGACAGCGGGATTTTTTTACTTCTGCTAATAACCAATTAAGCATGCTGAACACATCCACCATTTACTCCAGGCTGTACTATTGCCGGCACAAGTCGCAGTTTTAAAATGTAAAGGACATTCCTCTGCTGGAGATTTTAGTCAAAGAGCAACCACTTTGCAAACCAAGAAGCACGGCAGGCTGCCTCTGAGCATCAGTGTCCCCAACATTGTTGTACTTAATACCATCTAACATGACTTTGTTTTCCCTTTCATCTCTCTTACAGCATTATCAAGATACTCCCTTTGAGACTCAGATTCTGTGGACTTCGTGGGGTGTGGATCTGTGATACACAGAGTTACTGGAAAAAGGATCATCTGCTCATTTGCCCTTATAGTTTATTGTTTCCATTTGCTCTGTTCCTGCATCATAAGCTTCGCCTTTCAGCTGTGGCTATGAATCCATGCCGTTTTGGTTCTATGGTATCACGCCAAAGTTTTTTTTTCTGTGGCACAGGCTGTGTATGCAGCTGGTTTGGATTATTTGAAGGCTGGCAGAGTGGGGTCAGTTCTAAGGGTTTCTCCACCACTCAACGGCACACAGCACAAATTGGGAAGATGTATGAGCATAATACAGCTATTTGATAAACTAAGGCATAGTAAATCAAACTGGACCAGACAGAATACATCACAGGGTGCTGAAAGAACTGAAATATGAGATTGCAGACCTTCTTTTAGTAATTTGTGAACTATCATTAAAATCATCTGTAGTACCTGAAAATTGGAGTGTAGCCACCGTAATGCAAATTTTTAAAAAGGGTTCCAGGGGTGACCCAGGAAACTATAGACCAGTGAGCCTGATGTCAGCACCAGGCAAAATGGTAGAAAACGATTATAAAGAACAAAATTACTGAACATGCAGATAGTCATGGTTTACTAGCAGAAAATCAATATGGATTTAGTGAAGGAAAGTCTTGTATCACTAATCTCTTATATTTTTTAAAGGTGTGAATAAACAGGTACATAAAGGTGAGCTGGTTTGATGTGGACCCCGATTCAGAAAGGGGCATGTCCGGACCCCGTGCATGTCCCCAGAGAGGATGTGCATGCAGAGCACCGATTCCACAACCCCGCAAGTAGTATAATGGGTACACTACTCGTCAAACTGATTGACAGGTGAGATAAGGATGACAGGAGCCAATCAGCGTTCCCTTCCGGTGTATGTCCCGCCTTAGGCCATGCCCCCTCCCATAGAAGTGAATGGTGAGTTAGCCCTGCCCACTAACGCCCCCCCAAACTGTTGACAGGTACCAATCAGCGTCCACTTCCGGTGTATGTCCCACCTTAGGCCACGCCACCTCCCATAGAAGTGAATGGTGTGTTAGCCCACCCACTCCTACCCACAGGCGTGGCCACCGCCCCCACTTGACACGCCTCCACCCCACCCCAAGGATGATATCATCCAATCAGCATCCACTTCCGGGTTTGTGCCACACCCACGCCCCGCCCTCAATATGGCATTAGCCAATCAGCACCCACTTCCGGGTTTGTGCCCCACCCACAGCCACCCACCCTCAACTACACCCCTGCCTACATCATCGGAAATGACATCACCGGAAACAGGGTGTCATCAGAAATGGACTGTCCTTTTTGCTGACATCACTGGAAACAGGGTGTCATCAGAAAAGGGCCGTGTCCTTTTCCGATGACCTCAGCGGAAGCAGAGTGACTGACTCCGGAAATGTGTTTTGCTTCTGGTTAATGTTTACATCTGCAAAAAGCAGGAACCCTGGAAAAAAAAAAAAAAAAGCTTTTCTCTCTCTCCCACTGCTCCAGTTCTTTTTTCTCACAAAAGATTCTTAGCACAGCACAGGGCTTTTCTCAGAGGCACAGACAGGGTAGAAGCTTTTCTTTACAAATGTTAAACCTCAATTAACACATCTTTTGTTAGAGAAACCACTGCTGTCCATGTGATAGAATTTTGCTTTTAATACCTCATGGTTAGAGAAAAGTATTCTGGCAAACACAGTGTAAGTTCAGACTGAAATACAGAGAGAGAGAGAGAGAGAGAGAGAGAGACCTGAGCTCAAATCCCCCTAATACAGCTACTTCTTTTTTTGAGAGAGAGAGAGCTGAGTTCAAACACAGCCACAGCTATTTTTTAGTGGCTTTGAAAAAACCAATACTGAGAGACAAGTCTGAACATGCCTCTCTAGGGTGTGGTAACACGTGATTTGTTGAAACAAGATGTCTGTTCTGAGCATGCTACAGGTGTTCTGAGCATGCTCCTTGTGTAAGTCTGTGTTTCCTGTGTAAGGGGACCATTTTAACACAGAGATTCAAAAAGAAAAAATGGCTCTTTTTGGAACACCAAGCAGAATTTCCAGCAGGCACACAACATTAATTACTAAAACCATTCTGAAGATGTTGGAAAAATAAAAGAATAGTCAAAGCATGGCAATCATGAAGGAAACCTTATTGAAGAGCATTTACTATGACTCCAAAGCAACAGGGAGCGTTGGAGGCATAAATCCTCTACTTCAAGCCGCTAAAAAGCAGGATAAAACAGTCAACAGAAACGATGTAGTTAGATGGGCTACCGGACAAGATGCTTATACTTTACACAGACCTGCTGGGGTCCGTTTTAAAAGAAAGAAGACGATTGTGTCAGATGTGGATGCGCAATGGCAGGCTGAGTTAGTTGATATGACAGCCTTGTCCATTATAACAATGGCTACAAATACATATTAACAGTGGTAGACATCCTGTCAAAATATGCACGGGCTGCAAGTTTAAAATCGAAAACCAGTCATGAAGTTGCTAAAGCCTTTGAAAAAATATTTAATCTAGGTCGTATACCTGAAAAAAATACAGACAGACAAGGGTAAAGAATTTTTAAATAGGTCCCTGAAGAATTTATTAAAACAAAGAGGGGTTCATCATTTTGTAACCAATAACGATGTTAAAGCAGCGGTGGTAGAAAGGTTTAACAGGACTTTTAAATCCAAAATGTGGCATTATTTTACTACACACAACACCTTTAGGTACCAAGACGTACTGCAGGCTTTTGTGCACAGCTATAATCACAGTTTTCACAGAACAATAAAGATGAGACCTGTAGATGTGACACACACAAATTCTCTGCAGATCTGGAAAAGAGTCTACGGTGATAGCATCAAGCGTAAGCACACCAAGAATCCCTTAAAGAAAGGAGATCATGTAAGACTATCAAAAACTAAAGGAAAATTTGAAAAATGTTACGAGCAAACGTGGACTGATGAGGTATTTATAATAACGGACATTTTAAACAGGGGCCAGAAAGCGACATACAAGATACAGGATTATGACGGTGAAGCCATACAAGGTTCTTTTTATCCTGAAGAATTGCTAAAAGTCACACCGCAACAGGACAGAATATACCGAATCGAAAAGGTTCTAAAGGTAAAAGGATGTGGCAGGAATAGATTCTACCTCGTGAAATGGAGGGGATGGCCTGTTAAATTTAACAGTTGGGTTAAAGCATCAGAGATTCAAGACATCTGATTTCTTTCTTTCTTTTAAAAGCAGCATTAAAATAAAATTTAAAATGAATGATGGTGGCTTTTATATCACACTGCCTAGCAATGCCTCAGCAGGTGTGTTTTCCCAAATTACCAGCTCTAATTTTAACATACAACTAGCAAGGCCTTTGGACTTACAAGGACAGTGGGAAGTAGGGCTCATCGAAATACAATACCCCAACACCTGGAGAATATTAAGGAAGACCATAAGTATGTTGTCGCTTCCGCAGCAGGAAAATATACAGCACCTTATAGTCAGGAAAGGACATTACGCGACCATGCAGAGTTTAGTGGAATCCATGAATCAGGACATTAGCAACATCTATAAATCGGCGGCACCACTAATCATTTATGAGCCCCATGCGCGAAGAATCCAAATAAAATCGGAAGATATGTCTACTATTTATGCGTATGGTGATTTGGCAACCATTTTGGGACTAGAAGCTTACGTTAATACACAGCGTTCCCATTTTCCAGCGGATATCACGGCCGGTTTTAATACCCTCTACCTGTACACAGATATTGTCGAGCACCAGTTAGTAGGTGACCATTTTGTGCCACTGCTGCGCTGTGTTCCAACTAAGGGGGTTAGGGATGAGTTTATCACGTTAACTTATGATAAGCCGCACTATGTCCCTGTGAACAAACAGCATATTGATACCATCACATTTGAAATAAAGACGGATCAGGACAGGCACGTCTCATTTCGTTACGGGAAGGTGATCCTTAAGCTTCATCTGCGCCCCCGGAGGGTGACTGTTTTTTAAAATGGTTGTGGCTATAGACTACGGAGACCCCAAAGCATACAGGCATTATTATACAACACAAGCCGGCTATGGGCTTTCAGGATATCATGGAGTACTGGTCATGTACGGCCCGGTGTAGGCGGTGTTTTTCGCAGCCTCTTTAGAAAAGCTATACCGTTTTTGAGAAGGGGTTTTGAAATTATTAAACCACACGTGAAAGGCGCCGCAAAAAACATAGCCAAGGATGTCATGAGTCATGTCACAACGGTTGTTCTAAATAAAATGAACCAGGCTACAGAACAGGCAGGATCAGGACTGGCTGTGATTAGAAGAGCTGTTAAAAGAAAGAGAACTGAGTCTCGGAAGTTACCACAAGGACCGCCCAAGCCTTTTAAAAGAAAGAAACCCGTGGGTGGCAAGTCTCAGAAGCTTAACCACCGGTCTAAGAAGAGAAGCACTAGCTCTAGACAGCGATATATATTCTAAAAGCACCATGGCTTTTGTACACCATGGCTCTGAAGAGTGTGTTACATCAGAACTGGACCTGTTTCAACTAGCACCGACCCAAACAAGTATCGAAAAAAGTATTTATGTGGAAATTCCGCCATTATCGGCTTTGTCGGAAACAGCCCCTTTGAACTTCTATATCGCAGGTCATGGTGAAGACAACATTGATTAAAATAGTACACTTTTGCACCTTACCTGTAAAATTCTGGAAGAAGATTGCTCGAAAATCGAACCTGCAGACAAAGTAGCGCTGGTGAACTAACCAATCGCAGCTCTGTTTAGCCAGCTGGATGTTACCCTGGGTGACCAACTCATTAGCCAGAGCAACAACTGCTACCCCTACAGAGCCCTCATAGAGCTTCTTCTCAATTATGGCGAAGGATCCCTCACATCACAGTTTACAAGCAGGCTGTTTTATAAAGACACAGCCGGGCAGCATGAGGTGAGAGAGATGGGATCTCGCAACGTCGGCTTTACTGAAAGGGCCCAATTTACGGTCTCTAGCCACAAGGTAGAGCTATTGGGGCATTTACATAGCGATCTGTTTTTTTCAAGAAAAGCTATTGATTAATGGTGTGGATCTCAAAATCAAATTGACCCGCAACAAAAACTCTTTCTGTTTAATGAGCGGTGATGCCGAAAGAAAGTTATAAAATCCTTATCCTAAATGCTGCGCTCTTTGTAAAGAGAGTTAAAGTTTCCCCCGGAATGCGCCTGGGACATGCGGAAGCTCTGCTGAAAGCTAATGTCAAGTATGCTATTGACCGTGTGGGGCTGAAGGTGTTTAATACTTTTTTTCTTTTACAGCGGCCTTAAAATCTAGGTGCTGGATAAAACCGGAATACTCACTATTCTGCTTATCTTTTGGTTTTTGGTATGGAGCTGTTTGCTCTTCTGTACCGGCGTGTGTAGATTCACCGTCAGAAAAACTTTCACTGTGTGATCTTTTCCTGTTAGACTTCTCTTCCATAGCCACTGGTTTTCTGACATTTTCTTGATCTGAAAAAGAAAAATGTAGGGGCTAATACTTTTTTTTCTTTTACAGCAGCCTAAAAATTTAGGAGCTGGATAAAACCAGAATACTCACGATTCTGCTTGTCTTTTGGTTTTCTGTAAGGTACCGTCTGTTGGTTAGGCTGGACATCTTGTTTTGTAGCATCTTCTCGTCTAAAATACAAAAAAGATTAAAGGTTGAGGCTGTCCTCCGAAACACTGTGATCAGACACGTCTTTCACCAAGCCCTCCGTATTCTGTACCGGCGTGTGTAGATTCACCATCAGAAAAACTTTCTCTGTGTGATCTTTTCCTGTTAGACTTCTCTCCCATAGCCGCTGGTTTTCTAACATTTCTCGGTCTGAAAAAGAAAACGTAGGGGCTAATACTTTTTTTTTCTTTTACAGAGACCTTAAAATCTATGTGTTGGATAAAACCGGGAATACTCACGATTCTGCTTGTCTTTTGGTTTTCTGTAAGGTACCGTCTGTTGGTTAGGCTGGACATCTTGTTTTGTAGCATCTTCTCGGTCTAAAATAAAAAAAAGATTAAAGGTTGAGGCACATTATAAAGAGCATGGGCATGGCTGCTGGAAAATTAAAAACCACAGGTCATACCTTTTAACATTCTTTGTTGCCTTCTTTTTGTAAGAGAAAGTTTATTTGTTCTGTCGGTTGCCGGCTGGTGATTAGGATGTTCAGATTGTTTTGTAGCATCTTCTTCTTCTTGGTCTAAAATAAAAAAGATTAAAGGTTGAGGCACATTATAAAGAGCATGGCTGCTGGAAAATTAAAAACCACAGGTTATACCTTTTAACGTTCTTTGTTGCCTTCTTTTTGTAAGAGAAAGTTTATTTGTAACCCCCTTTTTCTGCTCCTATTTTTTTTAAAGACAATCATAAGAGACAGAAACATTACATAGCCAACGATATTTTTTTTAAAAAGTAAGACTCAAATCTACCCACCATGTCTGAAGAAGAATTGCAGATGATACAGGATGTAGAGAGACTATGGGGTATGTTTACTAAACTGCGTTAGTGCAATTCGCGTTAGGAGCCGCGGTAGTGACAGAAACCCCAAATAAGGACATGGGCGGTACATCGTTACCACTAATGCGCGTTCCAAAAACTAACGAGCGTTACAGGGCGCCATGGCGTGTTACTGCGCGTTAATCGTAAGAAGGCGTACAGACACAAAGCACTGAAACAGAGCTGTAGCACAATGGTTACGGTACTGACCGCTGTTACAGGCAGCATGGGTTCGAGTCCCCAGTGTGCCTAACGCAGAAGGCTGGCCCAGGCATCACCCTGTACATTACATAGGGAATGAGGAGGCATGTTTTTTTCTTTACGTTGAGTAGTGGTGTCAGAAACACACCCTCGGAGTGTGCCTAGCCACATACATTGGTGCGTGCGTGGCTGCATGCGTTGGTACGTGCATAGCTGCGTGCGTTGGTGCGTGCGTACAATCGTGCGTGGGTATGTGTGTTTTTACCAGCGTGGGCACCTTATATTACAGACTCTTTAGGGTGTCTTGCACCTATGCATTATGCTAACAGATATACGTGTGATGGCCTATGGTTTATTAGAGCCTGTGAGCAGGTGCTGGATGTTCACAGAGTTGGATTGTGCCAGTCACACCCATGATGCACTGCACATGCAAATCAGCTGTCCACAGATACACACCATGGGGAATGCACCCCCACAGTACCTCGCCTGGTAGGGGGAACTGACCATGTGCATCCCCACAGCACCTCGGCCTGGTACGGGGGTACTGACCGTGTGTTGTACTGGCACAGAGTAGCTACACACCATCACATTGTGTGGGTACTGTGCTCACCCTGAGGTGCAGTGAGGCGCCCAGCACCATGTCCACAGCACCGTCCATGGCTGAAAGAGGCCATGGCACAGGTCCAAAGCAGTGTTAATGTGTGAGATAGGTAGTTTCTGCAGAAAACACCTTGGATATCTGTGTCTGTTTCAGTCAGGTGTAGCCACATGGAACCCTAGGTGGCCCATGTTCCACCACCACCACCCCCCCTCCCCCAGGGCTGAAGGTGATCAAACAGGGTCTCCTAACAATAGATCCACATTCTAACCTCCCTGCAAATGTGGCAGTAGAGGGGAACATCAACCCCGGTCCTGCTGAGGAACAAGACACCCCACAGGGCAGTCAATGCAGCTCTGTACACATCCATAACACAATAGCAGACAGACATTAGGCCTGGATATGACAAGCTGCACCCCACCACTATCTGATATTCTCCTGCTGCAAGCCATCAGCCACTGCACCCTGCAAACCACTCCATCAAGACACATACCAGCTGCAAACAGCTTGCTAGTTAGTCAATAGTGCATGTGCCCAGTGGAGATGCATGCACCCAGAACTGGGATGTCAGCATACACAGCAAGCAGATAAATCAGTGACTGGGCCCCAAAAGGAAACCCATATCTATCACATGACAGAAATACTATTTAGCACTATGGGGGTGCCTAGCCATGCTGTGGTCACTGCACAGTCAGGGTGAGAGTGATCTCTCAGCAGGACATACTGAGGTCACCCTGTCTGTGTAGGTGGTGGCCGGGCACTAAAATGTCCCAGTCAGTGCCCTATGCCCTGTGCAGATGCACCCTGGCCAGGCCACCCTGTCTGGCCTATACCCATGGTACCTTCTCCTCATTATGCACATTGGCAGCCCAATACTGGCAACATTGCTGGCAGTGTGGGCTGTGGAAGGTGTTTGCAGCCACCACACACTGGATAGACAGACAGCCACCCACCCCCACACCTATGCCAGCATTGTGCTACTATAGGGGTGTTCAGCAGCCATACCCACCACACCAGTCCTGGGCACAGTACAGGCATGGGTATGGTACGCAATACTGTTGGGGGTCACTCCCAGGGTGGTAAACACTATCAGAGACCAGACCTGCAGCACACACCGCAGACATCAGAATGATTGTTATGGTGGAGCTCAATGAGCAAAATGTGCTTAACGTAGGCATTGATATCTGCCAGTTATCATAGGAAATGTTTGATGGCTGTGTACCATATAACCAGGTGTAGGGTGGCATTGCTAAGGTATGCAACTGCTAGTATTGGGAGGTACAGGCAGGGCCCAATGTCCTGCCTCTCCAGGAGGCATTGGCCAATGGGGCCTGTGGGTGTGTGTGTGGGTGTGTCTGGCTCTGTTGGCTGCTGCTTTATGGCAGACTTTCCCAACTCCAGTCCTGGTGTTCCAAACACTGTTCGGGTGTTCATGCTGTCCCTCATAAATATGCATGAGCTACATCTGCATACCATGGGAATGGTGCATAGATATGCAGCACAGGCATCTTTATTAGAGGCAGCATGGAACCTGAATGGTGTGGGGCCCTCCAGTACTGAATTTGCGAGACTCTGCTCTAGGTAATGTGCCTGTTTATGGTGTCTGTGTTTGGTGTGGTAAAATATAGGCGTATTAACCATGCATATGTTCTCTGCAATAAAGGAGTGTCTTTACTATCACTGTTTAGTGGTGGGTAAAACTATGGGGACTGGGTTGGCATGAGCCCCAGCTGGGATTTGAACCTGTGACTCTCTGGTCTTACAGGCACTGGCTGTGTCTGTTGCACCACACTGTGGCCACAGAGACAGTGCCGTCCCTGGAGGTAGGAAAACTGGCCTGACGAGTCAGAAACCCTGCTCTGCACAATTTTACTGTGGGCTCATTTACCTTGTATGAAGACAAACGTGCACATAAACCTCAAAAACGACCTCGAAAACAGGGGCACACACCCATAACCAAGCTGGGCAACAATGATATCATTGGGCAACATTAAAAAACACTCCCAGGAAAGCTCCAATAAAATGAAATGATTTTTGAAAGGGTCTACGGAGTGTAGACCCTTCCACACATCATGCTTTTTTAAATTCAGTTACTGTCCTCATCTCTACCACTTCCACTGGGAGACTATTCCATGGATCCACTACTCTTTCCGTAAAGAAATATTTCCGCATATCACTCCTGAATCTATCTCCCTTCACTCTCATCCCATGTCCCCTCATAGCAGAACTTGCTTTCAATTGAAAGAGGCTCTCTCCCTGAACATTTATGCCACGGAGGTATTTAAACATCTCAATCATATCACCTCTATTCCGCCTTTCCTCTAAGGTGTACATATTAAGATCCTTAAGTCTGTCCTCATATGCTTTATAATGAAGCCCACTAATCATTTTAGTAGCCACCCTCTGCACCGACTCCATCCTGTTCACATCCTTTTGAAGGTGCGGTCTCCAGAATTGCACACTATACTCAAATGAGGTCGCACCAAAGACTTATACAGAGGCATTATCACCTCCTTTTTTCTGCTAGCCATTCCTCTCCGTATGCACCCAAGCATCCTTCTAGCTTTTGCCGTCACCTTTTCTACCTGTTTAGCTACTTTAAGATCATCAGACACAATCATGCCTAGGTCCCCGCTCTTCTTTAGTGGACAAAAGTACTTCACCTCCTATACTGTATTGCTCCCTTGGATTGCTGCAGCCCAAATGCATGACCTTACATTTTTTAACATTACATCCCAGCTGCCAAATTCTAGACCATTCTTCAAGCTTAGCTAGATCCCTCCTCATGTTATCTACACCTTCCTGGGTATCTACTCTATTGCAGATTTTGGTATCATCCGCAAAGAGGCAAACCTTACCCGACAGCCCTTCTGCTATATCATTAACAAGATGTTAAAAAGAATCATGGCAACATTTACAATAGGTCCTAGACACAACCTGTTACAATTTTTATGGATTTTCTGCTGTATTTCCTTGTGGTCCCCACCTCAAACAATCATGATGTCTTTGCCCTGGAGCATGTATTACACAAGCTGCACAGTCTCTATGCATAACGCCCTGCCAGCATTTCCTGATAATGCAGCCCACCGTTGCTTGTATAGCAGATTTCAATGTGTTTTATTTCATCAGGTTTTGTGTAATCCTTTTGGCTGGCTTTGACATCAAATGCCTCCCTTTGATATGTACAGAGAAAGCACAAACAGCGTAGATTGGTTGCTTGTATGTCCTCTAGCTCCTGTAGGAGCAGAGATTCGTCACTTCCCCACAAAAAACAACAAATAATGTCAGTGTGAACCACCTTTTCTATAACACTTTTCTAAATTAAAAAACCTCTGCTGATCCTAGTTCTTCCATTAAACAGTTTGTTTCTGCATCTACAGCGGCGTGATATAATTCTATATCCTCTGGATCCATTGTGTTTTCAGATGTTAAGTCAATCTCGGTGGTCAGAATCGCAGGGTTCTTGAGAATCTAATAATATCTGACCATCTGGATAATCTACATTCTCTGTTATTTCTTGTTCAGGCTCTGCCGGACTCTCCAGTATTTCAAATGGATTTTCAATCGGTGGATACCCCTCAGCAGCGGCATCACAGTCCTTAGAAAGTAATTAATGTTGTGTGCCCTGCTGGAAATTCTGCTTGGTGTTCTAAAAAGAGCCATTTTTTTCTTTTTGAATCTCTGTGTTAAAATGTTCCCTTACACAGGACACACAGCCTTACACCAGGAGCATGCTCAGAAACACCTGGAGCATGCTCAGAACAGACCTCTTGTTTCAACCAATCACGTGTTACCACACCCTATAGAGGCATATTCAGACTTATCTCTCAGTATTGTTTTTTTCAAAGCCACTAAAAAATAGCTGTGGCTGTGTTTGAACTCAGCTCTCTCTCTCAAAAAAAATAGCTGTATTAGGGGGATTTGAACTCAGGTCTCTTTCTCTCTCTCTCTGTATTTCAGTCTGAACTTACACTGTGTTTGCCAGAATACTTTTCTCTAACCATGAGGTCTTAAAAGCAAAATTCTATCACATGGACAGCAGTGGTTTCTCTAACAAAAGATGTGCTAATTGAGGTTTAACATTTGTAAAGAAAAACTTCTACCCTGTCTGTGCCTCTGTGAAAAGCCCTGTGCTGTGCTAAGAATCTTTTGTGAGAAAAAAGAACTGGGGCAGTGGGAGAGAGAGAAAAGCATTTTTTTTTTTTTTGTTTTCCAGGGTTCCTGCTTTTTGCAGATGTAAACATTAACCAGAAGCAAAACACATTTCCGGAGTCAGTCACTCTGCTTCCGCTGAGGTCATCGGAAAAGGTCACAGTCCTTTTCTGATGACACCCTGTTTCCGGTGATATCAGCAAAAGGACAGTCCATTTCTGATGACACCCTGTTTACGATGATGTCATTTCTGATGATGTAGGCAGGGGCGTGGTTGAGGGTGGGAGGCTGTGGGTGGGGCACAAACCCGGAAGTGGACGCTGATTGGATGATGTCATCCTTGGGGCGGGGTGGAGGCGTGTCAAGTGGGGGTGGTGGCCATGCCTGGGGCGGGTGTGGGCAGGGCTATCTCGCCATTCACTTCTATGGGAGGGGGCATGGCCTAAGGCGGGACAAACACCGGAAGTGGACGCTGATTGGTACCTGTCAACAGTTTGGAGGCGGGAGGGGGCGGGAGGGGGCGGGGCTAGCTCACCATTCACTTCTTTGGGAGGGGCATGGCCTAAGGCAGGACATACACCGGAAGTGAATGCTGATTGGCTCCTGTCATCCTTATCTCACCTGTCAATCAGTTTGGCGAGTAGTGTACCCATTATACTACTCCCGCATATACATGCATATACACTCAAGCGGGGATGTAGAATTGGTGTGTGGCCATTCCTGGGAAAACATGTCTAACTGGCGGTCTATTGCTCCATCCTGAGCCATGCACACATGTAGGCCATGAGCACACTGCCCCTTCTTGCCTCAGCCGCCCCATGCACCAGAAATCCTGAAGACATCCCCAACTCCATTTCCTGTAGACCACATGTGACTGAAACCAGAAAAAAAGGACCCCATCCACTATCATAATGCACACATCAACATGGCTACCAGGCAGCCTAATTTCAGCAAGGCAGAGACGAGGCTTCTGGTGACCATGACCCTGGAGCAGGAGGAGACTCTCCTCCACACTGAGCAGAGGCAGCCAGCCCACACAACAGCATGCAGGGGCTGGGAACACATCAGGACCACCCTCGCCAAGTAAGTACATCACAATGCAGATAGACAAACCTGGAAGCAGAAAGAAGTGGGCAGGCTGGAGCAGTACACAAGCTGACATAGAGACATGGTGGAGAGGAAGACCAGGGAAAGTCATGATCTGCCCATGGCAGAAAGCAATCAGGTTGCACAGTGACATTACAGCACAGACAGAGCAGCCCCACAGTAGGGGCCCAGGAAACAAGGGAGAACAGGATGGAAGCAGGCCCACAGTGAAGGCACAAGGGGACACAGAGACAGATGGAAGGGACACGCATAGCACAGAGAGGTCCCAGAATGTCAGCAACAGCCCCAGGTCACACATATGCCCACTCAGGAGCCCCAAAAAAATGTCACTGTATATACCCCCAGGTTGGAGGCAAACCCAGCACCCTAAGCACTATAGGAGAGGCACAGAAGCAGCAGGCTACAGCTGTAAATGTTTCTAAGACCTAGGAAGTGAGAGAAGAGCAAGCCAGAGTGGTGGCACAATGTGAATGGTACAGGTGCAAAATACAGTATTACAGGCCCCCAGGCAGAAGGCGAGCCCAGCACCCTGAGTACTGTAGGTCAGGCACAGCAGCAGTGGCCCTGGATGTGGAAGCTAAGAGAGAGCAGGATGTGCTGCATGTGGTGTGTGTGGAGTTGGGTAGGATGGGGCCTGCAGCTGACAAGCTGCACTGTGCATTGACAAACAGAAGGGGGAGGACAGGGGGGCCTGGGTGGGCCACCAGCGCTGGCAGAGCAAAAGGCATGGCAGGGGTGAAGGGAGGGTGCATGAGGGTCTCAGGTGTATGACACATGTGGAATGTGTGAGTCAGTGAGCCATAGGGGGGCCAGCTGTCGCATGGCAGAGCCAGTGGCAGTGTGAGTGAGCTGAGGTCAGGGCCACATGCTGCCACAGATACCTGTCCCATGTGTCAGGCCGCATGCGCGGCGGCCCTGCCACCCTATGGTGATAGGAACAGGACTGGGATTGTGTCTGCAGTATACAATGGTAGCCATGCATGCCCTGTGTGGCTGGATGGTGACATGCTGGAGGTACCATTTATTTATTTATTTTATTTAATTGGTTTTAGTATACCATTTTTCTATCAGTAAAAATGATGAACAACTTAACAACAGAATAGACAAGTGTACATCCTGGTGATCGGGGAAGGAGGTAGCTTCTGGGGAATCACAGTTGCAAGGTTAGTACTATGTGTATGTGGCACACCCTGCACATGACCCGCCCCCATAACAGTCGCCACTTGTGCGGCACTAGCAGCAGGCAATGGGCAGCTAATGGACGCACAAGGGACAGGTGGATGTGCAATGTGTGTCCCAGCTGCAGCAGCCATGGGCACCATGCCATGGATGCACCTGCCTGGGCATGTGGGCCCACGCACAGGGTTCCATTTGAAGATGCCACCAGACACGTCATGCAACACATGAGGTCCAGGGGCATAGCATGTGGCTGGGTGGATACTGCACCCCTGGCACATGTCAGCAAAAGTATTGGAAAAGCAGGACCCGCACCCTGACATAGAGGCAATGCCCATACCAGCAGCCCGTGGTGCCACACTGCTGTAACCAATGGATGCACTGATAATGTGCACGTCACACAGAGGCTTGGATGGCCACACAGACCATGTCTGCATGATGTGGATATGCACAGGCCCATAGTATGTGCCCCAGCCCCTCCCCAGAAGCTGGCGTGAGCATTGGGTCATATGGGAGGAGAACATATGGTTCAGGCAGTCGGGCAAAGTATGCCTGGACAAGGCTGTCATGAACCACCACCACCTGTCTGGACTTTGCACCCTAGGGCACGTCTGTGGTGGCATCCGGCTCATCACTATCACCCTGGGCTGGCTCAGGCTCATCTGGCAGTGGCTGCTGGTGCTGCAGGGCATAGTTGTGGAGCATGTAGCATGCCATGGCGATCTGGCACACCTTGCGAGGCCTGTAGAGCAGCTCCTCCCCCACACCCAGACCAGTCCAGGCATTGAAACCAACACTTCAACTGGCCAAAGGTGTGCGCAGTGATCCTCCATGTGGTCCGGGGCACACGTTTTTACCAGTGTTGTTCTGGGCTGCTAGGGTGGAGTATGGGGGTCAGCAGCCAGTCGCATAAGGGGTAGGCCCAGTCATCTGTAGTGGGAGACAGAACAGCGAACTATTGATCAGCTGGTTTGCTAGTGAGAGGGTCATGTCTTAGCAACATGTTGTGGGCTGTGGATAGCTGACTGTATATATGCATGGCTGGTCTACTGTATGGATGGTCCCAGCGGTGCCAATGGAGCATTGTGTGTCTACAGCCCACCATATGTGCATGAGCACCCCCAAAGGCTGGAGGGTGAGCCTGGGCATCATGGTAATATATGGTGCCCCTGCCCTGTGCTTAGCCCACATCTGACACACCCCTGGGCAGCAAGAGACAGGACTGCATGGCACACTAGTACATGTAGGCCCACTGCCGCTATTCCAGTCATCTGTCTCCATCCCCCACTGCATGCATGGGGCCACTTTGTGCACTGCAGGGGATGGGGGCAGCATGTGTGCAGAGGGTAGGTGTGGGGTGGGTGGGACCAACCCCTAGACATGCAGGGCAAGGGTGTACCATGGCCATGTGTGTTGCGGGTTGCCAGGGGGTGTCCTGCACATTCCCCCAATGTGGTGGCATCGGGGCAGGGTGCCCCCATGTTTGTACCCAGTGGACCCTCAGGCCCAAGGGGCCAACTTTCAGGGTCTCAGGGTCACAGGGGCATGCCACCACTACCTGCCTAGCACACACACACCCATGTGGTCCCCCATGTCTCCCAGTCCCAGGCAATGTTCCCTCTAATTTTCTGTAGGCTGTGTGCACATAAAATATCAGCTGTGCAGCTTTTGAAGGAAGGTTAAATTTCTGTGCACCACATAATGACACTCGGAGTTATATACTTTAAAATTTGACTACACGTCAGAATACAGTATGTACACCACATTGATTTTAATCAAATTAAATGAAAATAGATGATTACTAAATGAAGCGGGAAATGTCTAGTAATTACAATCATAACTTTTAAATTTTAGGACGTCTGTGTTGTTTTCTATCAGAATCAGAGCCGTAATTTTTGTGCGCTCTGTTGTAAAGTATGTGCGCTCGCTCAGCGAGGTGTGTGTGCGCGCACACGCGCACAGCTTAGAGGGAACAGTGGTCCCAGGGTATCTGTGCATATGCCCACCTAACAGTCATCAGCCAGTGATGTGGTCCCCCCTTGAACCACGCATGGAGCCCTGATCAGCTTAGGATATGGGCATCATGGCAGGACCCCGGTACCTTGTGCAGACATATGTTATCTCCCTGTGTGTGTTGCACACCACTTGCATGTTGACAGAGTAGAAGGCCTTGCGATTCCGATATGCAGCCTCACTGTCACAGGACCCAGAGGATAATGTGTGTGATGTCCACCACACCTAGGACAGATGGGAACCCTGCCACAGCATAAACGTCCTGCATGGTCTGGTGCTGGTCCTGCTGAGTTGCCGGGAAGCAGATGGTCTGCGCCATGGACCACAGGTAGGTGCCCAGGAACTGCGTGAGGCACCAGGATATTGCAGGCTAGCTGAGTCCCCAACAGCTGACAGCACCATCTGGAATGAGCTTGTCACCAGGAAGGCCAGCATGGTCATTACCTTCAGTTGTACTGATATTGATGGCCCCTCTGTGTGGGGCTTTCAAGCCAAGACTCCAGCTGCTGGCAGAGGTCGTATATGATAGCCCTGTTGAACCTTGCCACACATGCTGCATCACTCATGTCCATATACTGGCACTCTGCCATGGGACACATGCGTTTGGGCACCTCCGCTCCATGTCCTGCCCACCATGGTACAGCAGGGCCAGTGCATACTATCCCTGGATGTCATAGTAACATAGTATATGAGAGCAGATAAAGACCAGTATGGTCCATATAATCTGTCCAGCAAGGCGTCAAGAGTAGGTACGCCTGCCGCTCCATGCAGGTCACCCCTCCCTATGCCTTTGTTTAGGAGTGCTCCATGAAGGTCACCCCTATTTGTTGAGATATAAGAGAGAGCTATGTTTGTTTTGATTTTATCCTGTTGCTATAAAGGGATCCACTGTGTCTGTCCCATTTCATTTTGAATTCTGTCACTGTATTTTCCCACACTTCCATCGGGAGAGCATTCCAAGCATCCATCAACCTTTCAGTAAAAAAGTATTTCCTGATATTGCCTTTCATTTTACCCCCTTGCAGCTTCATGTTATGCCCTCTAATTTTACAACTTGCAAGGCCTCGGGGCCACTGGTCCCGTCTTTGGAAGAGGTTTGTTTGTTCATTAATACTCTTTAAGTATTTAAAAGTCTGAATCATATCTCCCCTATCCCTCCTCTCCTCCAGAGTGTACATATTTAGGTCTTCAAGTCTCTTCTCATAAATCTTCTGATGCAGGCTCCAAATCATTTTGGTCGCCATCCTCTGAACTATTTCCAGTCTTTTTATATTCTTTGTGAGATATGGTCTCCAAAACTGAACACAATATTCCAAGTGAGGCTTCGCCATTGACTTATATAGTGGCATTAGTACCTCTTCCTTTCTGCTGGTAACTTCTCTTTGTATGCAAGCCAGAATCCTTCTGGCTTTTGCCACTGCTTTGTCACACATGTTGTTCCATTCCAGCCAGCTGGCTATTCACTGCTGGGCACCCATTGCACACATTGTCACATAGCTCAGTGAACTGCAGGTGGCACCATCACTGTCACGCACTGTGACAGTCCTGCTGAAAAACTGTTCAGGCCCAAGGGTATGCTGACATGTCCACAGCACATGTGCAAAGACATTCACAGACACATGCATGCATGGTGCTATGCACACGCAGGCATGTCAACACAGCACAAACAGCCCCTACCATGTCCTGTATCCCCTTTATTCATACTATGCCTGCTTCCTTTTTGCAGGCTGTTGCTCATCCATTGGCATTTCCTTCCATTGCGCTGGCTACAGGAGGCAAACTAATGACTGTCTGCATTCTATGCACATGCCAGCCCCACTACTCTGTGTAGCTGCACTACCATGGACGGTGTGTGGGTGCAGATACATGTCCACCTAGCCATGGGCACGTCAACACAGAAACATATACATTGGCACATTCCAGCATGCTTGTCCAGGACGGACATGTCCCAGGCCTCCAGACATTGCATGTGTGTCACAGACAGTTCATGTAATGGCACCTAAGGTCACTACCAGAAAATCAAGGTTCTCCAAGGATGAGGTGACCCTTATGCTGGAGGAGATCCTCCAGAGGCTGCCACATTTGGTGGGTAATGCAACCACACGTGTGGGTGCCTATGAGAAGTAGCGGCAATGGCTTGATTTGTGCTACCATATCAATGCCATGTATCACCAGAACCACGACATCGAGGATATGAAGCACAGATGGTGGCAGGTGCACCATGACACTGCCCGTAAAGCACAGCAAGAGGCCAAGGGTGTGCAAGGGGAGCAGCTCACCGAACTCAAACAGTGCATCCTTGCTACAATTGACCCCTGCCATCTCAAGGGTATAGAACCTCTTGACACACCTCAGGAGCAAGGTACATGTGTGCTGAATGTGTCCCTGCTCTTTAGCCTGTGTACACAACCCCTCCCCCCCCACTGTGTGCATGCACACACGTACATGCAGCCACCACCACTGGCTGCCATGTTGTACCATTTGTGCTGCCACTGCCAATGCACTCACATTGCATGTGGCTGCTCCAGTGTTGGCCTGTGTGTCAGGGGCATGGGCAGCATGGCCGCCAGTTGGTGGTGGTTGGGCTAACTGTACAGGGCACAGGCCTCTGTGTCCATCTGGCTCTGCAACTGGTGACAGGGTGTGTGGCCAACCATGTCAGTGGCTCCTCTGTGCCTCCGCAGCCTACTGGCTCATCCACATGGCTGCAACACTGCCACCCCATTGTTGCAGGTCTGACCCTTCAATATTGTCTGTGTCTTCACAGTGCCCCTGCTGTAGCATCACAGGCAGTGGTGCCTGCTCTTCTGACAATGTCCATGGAAGATATCACAGGACAGAGGGGCGGCCTCGCCTGATGCCCCACTGTCATGCACCACTGGTCCCGCAACACTGCAGCAGCAGCTGCTTGATGGCCCTGGCCCAGATGATCTGGAGCTCTATTTCCCTTCACCATTGCCTCTGCCACAGCAGCCTATTGACGATGGTGATGAGGGCATGAGGGGGGGGGGGGGGCCCTGTGCCATCACACCAGGTAGCCGGCCCTGTGCCATCAACCAGGTAGCCAGATCCCAGATATGTCACCACTCTCTCAGCTCTCATGCATTCTGGCTTGGGTAGGGATGTATGCCACATGGGATAGACAGGGGAATGTTGGCACTACATCAGTCGTGTCTCCCAGTGGCAGACACTGCAAATGTGTGGCTGCCCTATCACACTGCCGACAATATCTGCAATACATGGGGTATCCCGTGTATAATACTCCAGATGGTACCAGCATAGGTTCCAATGGAGTGGAGGAGTGGCCTAGTGGTTGGGGCAAGGTACTTCAGGCTGGAAGGTTGGGGGTTCAAATCCCACTAGAGGACAGCAACCTTGGGCCAGAAGGACTAGGGTTTCTAGTCCCACAGGTGCTCCTTGTGGCCTTGGGCAAGCCACTTAACCCTCCATAGCCCATGTTCCCTGTAAAATAGTTATCTCCATGTTATAATGCCCTGTTCAATGTAAACTGCACTGATGCAGAATCACACAGTATATAAGAGAATGTAAATAAATAAATAAATGTGGCTACCTGCACAGAAATATAACTATCATTACTAGTGTCCCTCAAATTATGGGCAATCAGGTATGCATACAGCACTACTACATGCTAACAGCACACTGTATATCATGGGCATGCAATAGTGCTGTTTGCACTGTTGAGTGCCCCCTACTATGGGGGTCCCTTATCTTTGATGGCCATATGTTTGAACATTTGGCTATAGTGGGCCCTCTCTGTCTTTGCCTGCCTCATCACACTGGCACCTGGTGACACTGTGGTCATCCATATGGTCCAGGTACTCCCCCATGCACTGCTACTGTCTACACCAGCTCCCCCCTGTGCATCCCTCAAAGTACACACACACACACACACACACACTTTAATTTTCTGTGACAGCAACATGATTCTGCAGAGGACTGCCCTGTACCTGTACATATCGACTATGACATAACATACACCCAGGGCTACATATCTGATCTCCCGTTCACACCCCACAAGGTATCTATCTATCTATCTAACATTTATATAGCGCTTCAAATGTATGAAGCGCAGTACATACATGAAGAAAAGACAGTCCCTGCTCATCAGAGCTCACAATCTAGTCAAGAAGATCACAAAATACAAATGCAATCAAGTAAGACAAAGTATACAATAACAAGAAGAGCAAAACCACCCATACTCTCCCTGCATCAGCAGTCCCATCTTTATGTGCATAGTTTTGTTGGGGTCCAGTAGATTGTCTCCTTTGGCACATAAAGCACATAGGTGTATGGCCAGATTGGACCCTGTTGCTCCTCTTAATGTTGCTACAGGTGTGTTTAGATATGTTTCTTTACCCTACGACATCCCTCGGTTCTGCTACGGTACCTGATGACTGCATCTTGTATTTGTCCTGACTACAGTGGCATCACTTCAGAATCTACTTGTCACATCCATTCACCTATATGGGATGCATTACGTGACAGAGCTGGACTTTTTCTAAGTCCGAGCCCTACACCTGGTTTCAGCGGGTATAACGTGGATGTTTCTGGGTTACACCTCATACATACATGGCCCTTTTGGAAATAAGCTTTCTACATCTCTGTGACTGACCACGCCCTTGTTCCACCCTCTCCTGTCCATGTTCTTAATGCCCCGTGCTACCACCATGGATGTGCATGTCAGCAGTGTTTTGGAATACGGTGGGGTATGTTTTCACCATTTACACGTCCCTGCCGCACGGGGACATACCTTATTTGTGTTCTAGAATGACTCACATAGAGTATCTGGATTTTCAGAAAGCCTTTGACAAGGTCCCTAAAACAGTAAGAGAATCTTGGGGGAAGTAAAAAGTCATGGGATAGGAGCAGTGGTGGGATCCAAACTGACTAAACACCAGTTTGGTCCCAGCCCTCACAGGTGTGTGACAACCAGGTTGCTGCACTTCACGTGGAGGCGTTACAGTGACCGTACACTTGGGCCACTGCCCTCCACTGAGGTGCAGCAACCCAGCCTTTGCTCAGCCCCACGATCTCCTGCCTGACAATGTTTGACGGCACTGGGGCCTTCTCCCAATGCCACAATTCCTTGCTGCCATCAAACATTGTCAGGCAGAGGGATTCATGCCACTGTAGTGCCGGCGTTTCCATGCCATGTTTGACCCAGTTTGGTGAATACGGGCCACTGCAGGAACCGGTTTGTGTGAATTGGGCTGAACTGGCCCAATCCCACCACTGGATAGGAGGTAGTGTACTGTTGTGGATTAGGAACTCTTTAAAAGATAGAAATCAAAGAGTAGGGCTAAATGGCCAATTTTTTCAATAGAGAAAGGTGAATACTGGAGTACCCCAGGGATCTGTGCTGGGCCTGCTTCTTTTTAACATCTTCATAAATGACCTGGAAATGGGAATAACAAGTGAGATGATCAGAACTGCAGGTGTCACATAATTATTCAAAGTTGTTAAAGCACAAGAGGAGTTTAAAAAATTATAAAGGCACCTTGAAAACTTGGGAGACTGATTTATTTATTTATTTAGACAGTTTTTGTATACCACCTTATCCTTCAATCAAAGTGGTCACAACACAATTGGGGGATACATTTAACATGCAGGGATATGAGATACATACACTAACACTTACAGGGAACATGGGCAATGGAGGGTTAAGTGGCTTGCCCAAGACCACAAGGAACATCTGTGGGACTAGAAACCCCAGTCCTTCCGGCCCAAGATTGCTGTCCTCTAGTGGGATTTGAACCCCTGACCTTCTGGCCTGAAGTACCTTGCCCCAACCACTAGGTTACTCCTCCCTGGGCATCCAAATGGCAGATGAAATTTAATATGGACAAGTGCAAAGCTAGGCACTTAAGGAAGAAGAACAGAAACTACAGTTACACGATGTGAGGTTCCACATATAGAATCTACACCCAAGAAAAGGGTTTGGATATCATCATGTGTAGCCATCAAACAGAATTTTAGGAATCATAAGGAAAGGAATGGAGAATACATATAAAACCAAAGATATTATAATGCCTCTCTATTGCTCCATGGTGTGTGACCTCACCTTAAATATTGTGTGCAATTCTGGTCGCCATATCTTAAAAAGGACATAGTAGAATTAGAAAAGATTCAGAGAAGAGCCACCAAAATGGTAAAGAAGGTGGAAGGATACCTCTATGAGGAAAGGCTTAAAGGTTTAGGGCTCTTCAACCTGGAAAAGAAATGGTAGAGTGGAGATTGATAGAGGTCTATAAAATATTAAATGAAGTGGAACAGGTACATGTAGATCGGTTGTTTACTCTTTCAAAAGTAGAAAGATTAGGGGACATGCAATGAAACCACAATGTAATCCATTTAAGACAAATCAGAGAAAATATTTTTTTCACTCAAAAATGTTACTCAATATGTGCCTTCGAGTCAGTGCTGACTCCTTGCGAATAATCAAACTCTGGAATTCATACCAGAGCATGTAGTAAAAGCTGTTAGTATAGCTGGGTATAAAAATGGTTTGGATGAGTTCCTGTAGGAAAAGTCCATAAAGAAATCCAGCATGGAATCTGTAGACCTCTTGGGAACCTGATAGTTTCTTGTGACCTGGTTTGGCCACTGTTGGAAACAGGATACTGGGCTTGATGGACCCTTGGTCGGACCCAGTATTGTGGCAGGTGCAGGCCTGTGACCCACGGTGTCTGAACATAAGCAGGCCAGCATGGCTAGCTTGACCTGTAAATGAGGCCTGTGGAGAGGCATATAGGATTGCACATCCCCCAATATGCTGCTATTGTAAGATAGAACTCAGTAGAAGTATTGAATTAGCTTAGGTAGGCAGAACTGCAGAGCTGAAAGATGGAAAAATACAGAAGACATGTTTAAAAGTTACTGATAAGAAAAAGTACATCTGCAAAGAAATAATTGGGAGTGCTGACAGATGAGTTGCACAGCCCTGCTCCTCTGCATGCACAAATTGGTTCTATGGCCTTGAGAGTGTGAAAGTAACAAGTTGATGAACTGACCATTGTAATTGGGACTAGAAGGGGGGCATGCAGGTGTCATGCCCACAGAAGGGACATAATTGGATAAACGTATCAGTACCGGGACCAATGGAAGAGGTACGGGAGGTTACCGGGACCAATGAAATGTTTTTCTATACCTAGAATGGAACAGAAGTCTATAAAAGTTGTTGTAATGCTTGAAAAACTTTGCTCAGCCATTTTGAAATTGACTGGTTCGAGACTTGTGCACAAATAAATGATTTGGACCTTCTGAACAGACTCCTGGTATCATTGGTTTGTCTGCGCTTTGCTGCTACATATTCTTGGTGCGTTGGCCGGGAAGTTGTGGAATCAAAGTGTATATAGGGCAATATACCACGACTTTCCGCCTCTATAGGCTTGGTCCTGCCGGGATCGCGCCCTTCCGACGAGGGCTGCTCCCTGGCGCCACCGGTCCCTTGTATCGGAGGGAGCTGGTCGGACCTCGGCGGGTGCCGGGGCCCGGTTGGAGCCAACGCCTCGAACTCGAGTGAGGGGAGTCCGAGGTCCAACTCATGCGCCTGCTTGGGAAGTTTGAGGACCGGATCCGGTGAGTATAGTTTTGATTTGGTGTCTAGACAGAAATAGAAAGAGCAGTACTGCCATTGGAACTTGAAATTTGGAATTTGTAATCTCGAGATATTGGGAATTGGTAAGAGAGCATGATCACCTCTCAAGGAAGGGCCGAGTAACCCCGCATGGGAATTCGCCGGGTGAAACCCTCATCCTTTTTGTAATTGGGAAAAAGACTAGTCAGAATAGATAGAAACGAATGCATTCTGGGATACGTTGCTAGCATGATTGTGTGAACGAAGTGTGAATGAGAGGTCTGGCAGCACGGACCAAGTGAAGGCGGACCCCTGAGTAGCGCATTTCCTGACCGGGCGACCGCGTTCAGGTCGCGAAAAGGGGGAAGCGATTGTCGTCTTGTCTTGTTATTTGTACTCCTTATACGTTTCCAGGACCGTGCGGACCCCTTACCCACGGTCCGCCCTCCTTTTCCCTTCTGTCTGTTGTTGCGCGCACACATCGAAATGGGAGGGGCGGGGTCTACTAGAAACACTCCATTAGAATGTATGATCGCACATTTTAAAGAGGGATATTCAGGAGATTATGGTATTAAAATGACAGCAGCCCGTTTTGCAGATTTTGTGTACTAGGGAGTGGCCCGATCTAGACCCCATCTGGCCCCGAGAGGGGAACGTTCAATGTAGAGATTATTCAGTCAATACACCGTAGAGTGCGGATAGCGCACCCTGATCAGTACCCCTACATAGATTCCTGGTTAAGTATTTGTGAAGATCCGCCCCCCTGGGCGCAGCGCTGTTATGAGGAACAGTGCAGAATAATGTTAGCGAAAACAGATTCTAGACAGAAAACGGAACAACCCAAAATGAGAGAGCAGGATAAGAAAGCCAGAAAGAAGCCCATCCTGGTAGATCCTGATTCCCCAGAAATAATTCTCAGGCAGCCCCGAACCCAGGTCCAATAAGAGTAGCCCAGCGTCCTGCCCCAGAGCCCCAGAGACGGCCGGAGCCGGAGCGGGACCCAGCCCCTGATCCACCTCCCGGAGGGGAGGAAGAGGAGGAATTAGCTGAAAGAGAAGAGGAGGACATAAAAAGTGAGCCAGAAGCGGAGGTAGAAGAAGGAGAAAAAGAGAATGCCCCAGATGAGGAGGACAGTGTACAAGCGATTGCTAGCACTAGCACGCCAGTAAAAGATAAACCCAAAGCAAAACCTGTGGGGAAAAAGAAAGTGACCCCTTCAAAGACAATCACAACAATAACCCTTAGATCCCAAAAGACACCTACAGCGGTCAAACTGTTTCCCTTACGGCAAGTCCCGGGAGTGCCCGTAAAGAATGATAATGATGAAGTGGTAAGGGTACCCCTAACTTATGTGTATATCCCTTTCTCTACAACTGATTTATTAAACTGGAGGTCGCATTATGCCTCCTATACTAGTAAGCCCCAGGAGCTGACAGAATTAGTAACTACTATTATGGAAACTCACCAACCCACTTGGCCAGATTGCCGCCAGCTCCTGACCACCCTATTCACGACAGAAGAGCGAGCAAGAATTAGAAAAGCAGCTATTGAGTGGATGGCAGATAACCCTGTAGCTCCGGGACAGGGGCAGAATATAATAGACCATCGGGAAGCAGCTCAGAGAGAATTCCCGAATGAAGACCCCCAATGGGATCCAAATACAGATGAAGGATCCACAGCCCTAGCCCGTTTTCGCCAAGGCTTTTTACAAGGCCTGAAAAGGGGGGGCCAAAAAGCTATGAACCTTTCCAAAGTTGCAGGAGTTATCCAAGGGATAGATGAGAGCCCAGCAGATTTTTATGAGAGATTAACTGAAGCATACAGAATGTATACTCCCTATGATCCCGAGGCACCAGGAAGTTTATGTATGGTGAATTCTGCTTTTGTAAACCAGTCTCAACCAGACATTAGACGTAAATTACAGAAATTAGAAGGGTTTGCGGGCATGAATGCAACACAGTTATTGGAAGTCGCTCATAAAGTGTATGTGAATCGTGATAATGAAAGACAGAGAGAATGTGATAGAAAGATGAAGAAGAAAGCTGATTTTTTGGCTGCGGCCATAGTTGAACAGAAAAGGGGAGGTGTCCCTAGTCGAAGGAGCAGAGGAAGAGGGCGGGGTCAAGGCGGAGGCCGGACCCAGAGGCTAGGCGTGAACCAATGCGCCTACTGCAGAGAGGAAGGACTGGAGAGATACGTGCCCGCAACTCGAAGACGCCCAGCAAGATGACGACAGCAGTCATCAGTGGCGAGAAGAAAGACGAGGCTATCCCCGAAGCCGAGGAGGAGCCAATCGAGAACAATTCCAGCGAGAGAGAGGAGGAGCCATTCAAGCATTGGCCACACCAGCCCATGATGAGAATGACGTGGATTAGGACAGACCGGGCTCCAAGTTTGCTTTAGGTCTCCAGGAGGCCTATGGTCGGAATACAAATAGGAGACCAAATTATGGACTTTATGGTTGATACTGGAGCACAACATTCAGTAATAGACAAAAAGATAGCCCCATTTACTACAAAAGCAGTCACCATTATAGGAGCAACTGGTGCCAAAGCCACAAAGTCTTTTCTTCAAAATCGAATATGCAGTCTAGGAGGACAGCAAGTAACTCATCAATTCCTTTACATGCCCGAATGTCCAGTGCCATTACTGGGACGAGACATGCTAGCCAAGCTTCAAGCACAGATATCTTTCTCTGAACAAGGAGAAATGCAAATGACAGTGAATTCCCAAGCCAAACCAGCAGGAGTAATGATGCTGTAAGTGCACCGAGAAGAAGAATGGAGGTATTACATTGATGACTCCATCCAAGATACCTATTTTGAACAAACTTTAAAGAACATCGATGCACCACCTGGAGTATGGGCAGAAGGCAGTCCCCCAGGCCTAGCCAAGCATATAGCTCCAGTGATTGTAACCCTCAAGCCTAGTTCTACACCAGTGCACGTCAAACAGTACCCTCTCCCAAGAGCCGCAATTGAAGGCATTCATCGCCACCTACAAAGATTGCTCGAGTATGGCCTACTGAAAGTATGTCAATCCCCATGGAACACTCCACTTTTGCCAGTAAAGAAACCTGGGACAGATGATTATCGCCCAGTACAAGATTTGAGAAGAGTAAATGATGCAGTTGAAACTATACATCCAGTTGTACCCAATCCTTACACTCTTTTAGGACTGATACCTGCTGAAGCTACCCATTTCACTGTACTGGATTTGAAAGATGCATTCTTTTGCATAAGATTAGCCCCTGTAAGCCAAATATTGTTTGCATTCGAATGGCAGGACCCCATCTCTGGAAGAGGGGGCCAACTCACCTGGACAAGATTACCCCAAGGATTCAAGAATTCGCCTACCATCTTTAGCGCTGCACTGAATCAAGACCTTTCAAGCTATCCAGTAGCCCCGGGGAAGAGAGTGCTTCTCCAATACGTGGATGATCTATTGATAGCTGCCATATCAGAAAGTGAATGTATACTAGCCACCAAAGATCTCTTGCAGTTACTAGATGAAGCTGGATACAAAGTTTCCAGAGCCAAAGCACAGCTATGCCAAAAAGAAGTGAAATACTTGGGTTTTCGTATTACCCAAGGAAGCAGAAGATTAGGCAGAGAAAGAAAAGAAGCAGTTTGCAGAATCCCAACTCCAACAACCAGAAAGCAAGTCAGAGCCTTTCTGGGAGCGGCAGGATATTGCCGAATCTGGATACCTAACTTTGCCCAAATTGCCAAACCACTGTATGAAGCCACAAAAGGAGAAGAAAAGTCACCACTGGAGTGGGGACCTGAGCAGGATACAGCCTTCAAGACGCTAAAGGAAGAATTGATGTCATCACCAGCACTTGGACTACCAGATGTCCACAAGCCTTTCCACTTGTTTGTACATGAAGCACAGGGAAATGCCTTGGGCATGTTGACTCAGAAATTGGGAAATTGGGAGCGACCTGTAGCATACCTATCGAAACAATTGGACCCTGTGGCCAAAGGATGGCCACCTTGCTTGAGAGGCAGTTGCAGCTACAGCGCTACTAGTGAGTGAAGCAGACAAGCTCACACTAGGACAGAACATACGAGTCACTGTGCCACATGCAGTCCTTGCCCTTATGGAACAAAAAGCAAATTATTGGCTCACCAATTCCCGAATGTTGAAGTACCAAAGCATGTTATGTGAAAACCCACAGATACAACTCGAAGTGAGCCATGCCTTGAATCCAGCTACCTTGATACCCATCAGTGAAGAACTCCCAGAACATGACTGTATCGAAGTCATGGAAACTGTGTTCTCCAGTCGACCTGACTTGACAGATGTGCCCATAGACAACCCTGACCAAATCTATTATGTTGATGTGATGGGAGCAGTCTCATCCTTGATGGACGACGCTGTGCCGGATATGCAGTCGTCACTCAACACGAAGTAGTTGAATCATCAGCTCTAGCCTCAGGCACATCAGCCCAGAAAGCCGAATTGATAGCACTTACCAGAGCATTGTTGTTAGGAGAAAAACTTGTGCTGAATGTATATACAGATTCCAAATATGCCTTCACTACCTTGCATGCCCATGGAGCTCTCTATAAAGAAAGAGGACTCATCACATCCGGAGGAAAATCAGTCAAGTATGGTCCCGAGATATTGATGCTACTTGATGCAGTTTGGGCCCCAACACGTGTAGCTGTCATGCATTGTAGAGGACATCAAGCAGGAAAAGGAGAAGTTGCCCGAGGAAATAGATTTGCAGATGCCTCAGCACGACAAGCAGCTATGACAGGACAGATTGCCCCACAAGCTATGCCAATGCAAGCAGCATTGTTTCCAGTACCTTTGAATCTATGGACCCCACGATATACCACCAAAGAATTGGATTACTATTGTAACAGAGAAGACGGAATACTGAAAGATGGATGGATTGAGCTGCCGCCAGAAGAGGGCAGTCAACCTCCTGGACGAATAGTAATTCCTGAACTGTTAGGACCATCCTTTGTCAAAGCTTTCCACGAAGCCACCCACTATGGGAAGAGTGCTATGGAAAAAGCACTCAGACCACATTTCTACATCCCTCTGATGACAACCATATCAGCTTCAGTAGCACGCCAATGTCTAACCTGTGCCAAAATAATGCCAAGCAAAGCCTTATAACGGCACCCCGAGTTCAGTCAGGAGGTGTCACCCCCATGCACAACCTCCAAGTTGATTTTACTGAAATGCCAAGAGCCAATGGATACCATTACCTATTAGTATTAGTTTGTTACTTTCTCTGGGTGGGTAGAAGCATTCCAACCAGAACTGAGAAAGCCCGAAAAGTTACCAAAGTCTTAATGAGAGAGATTGTCCCCAGATTCGGAATTCCAGCAGTAATAGGGTCAGACAATGGACCCTCATTTGTCTCCCAAGTTACTCAGCCGTTAGCAAGAGCTGTGCAGATACAATGGAAACTCCACACTGCATACAGACCCCAGAGTTCCGGGAAAGTTGAGGCGAATGAATCGTACCTTGAAAGCCCAAATGTCCAAGCTTTGTCAGGAGACACACTTGAAATGGCCCCAAGTGCTCCCCATAGCTTTACTCAGAATACGCTCAGCTCCTGTAAAAGTCAACAGGATTTTCCCCTTTTGAAGTTCTGTATGGTAAACCCCCACCAATAGTGCAGGGAGTCAAAGGAAGTTTAGCCCAGATTGGTTCAGAAGTAACCAGACAAGAACTCCTAGCTCTTAGTTTTGTTCTGCAGACTCTCCATACGTGGAGTCCAAGACCAGTTGCCTATCAACTTGACGGAACCCTTGCATCCCTATCAGCCTGGTACTTCGGTGTGGATCAAAGATTGGAAGAAGACACCGTTGGAACCCCACTGGAAGGGACCGTACACCGTCATCCTGTCTACCCCAACTGCAGTAAAGGTAGCCGAGATCGACGCCTGGATCCACCACAGCAGAGTCAAGCCCGCCGCCGATCCTGAACCAGAGCAGTGGACAGCAGAACAGCATCTTGATGCACCCTTGCGAGTTACTCTGAGACGGCAACCAGCAGCTTAGACACTTCATCACAAGTAGCCAAGTCTTTCGAAGAGGATTGCTGTTTTCCATGCAGCAACAGTTTTGTTTCAACGAACCCAATTTGTGTGTGATTTGACACACTACTTTGAGACTACATTGACTAAGCCAGACTTCACAAGCCAACTGAAATTGCTAAAAAGTTGGTCAATGTGTACTGGACAACCTGAGGATCTTCAATCAACACTCAGCACCCGTTAAATTGCTTCATTAGCAAACGGGACGAAGAATAAAAGACCGTCGTGATCAAGATCAGCAAGCTGAGGATTCAGAATAACTCCAATCAACATCACCTTGTATCTTTGTTTTGCTTTACCTTGGTTGCCTTCTTTGGAGGGTTTGAACTGACTTATGCTTTTACCTCCATGCACTGCTTGCATTACTTCTACTAGAACTGGACTGAAAGTAACTCAGAACTTTGCTTTATCATTCTTACTATACCTGCAAGGGAACAGTAAACTCGGTGTATCTATAACCACCACTGAACTAATGTTTGCACTCATGGCAAATCCCTCAACAGCATGCTATAATCCGCATCAGAATCCATCCTATTACACGTTTGGAAATAAGATGGAAGGATGCAGATGGACCTATATTAGCTGCTAACCACACCACTTAAGGACATTACTAAACCTGCTGTTTTTGAAATTTTGATGCATGTAATGCTATTAATAGAGATAGTCATTCCACCTGTGGTACATGGGGAAAAAAGCGTATCGAAATGACCATAAGTATATGTGTCCAGAAGGTGCCACAAATTGGTGGAAGTGTACAGGTAAAACGGGATCAGGCTATAGTACTGCAACAGCGGCAGACTACTATTGCCCGTATTGGGGATGTGTTTTTTATGCTACCTGGAACACTGGTATAAAATGATGAGAAAATAGATAAACGGATGGATACTATAAACAAGCCAACCACAAATGATATATTTCAGAAAGATGCTTGCTCCCCCTTACAATTACGTATACACAATCACCATGCATTGAAACAAGTATACAATTTTGGTTTACGTATTGCTGGAGGGGCAATAGATCCAGGGACCATTGTGTATATCAGATTGAATACCCAAGCCCACAAGTCATCTAAATATCATATTCATAATACCTTTTATGAAGCCATGCATGTAAATAAGTTTGAGATCCCTCACCCCTCCCAGAATTTATTTATAGAATTAGCCGGAGCAGTAGTAACTAGTCTTAAGATCTCAGATTGCTATTTTTGTGGCGGAACCCAAATGGGAGACCAATGGCCATGGGAAGCCCAAGAATTGAATTATTCTATGGTTTACAATCAGACTGAATTACACAAGGCTACCAGTGAATGGGTGTTAGCGCACTCAATCGTTGGACGTCTTTGCTATGCCAGAACTGGACCCCAGTTTCACCCAAAAGGTAGGACAGCTGGTCTGTCTTAGCCAGAAGTACTATAATGCCACGACCAAAAAGACAGCATGGTGGTCAGGAATCAGACATCCTGAACCTCCTAACCCATTAGCCAGATTTCCTGAACTTGCTGGTCTATGGACTAACACTTGCCAAAGTCCAAGCCTGGCAAGCCCCACCTGGCCTATATTGGATCTGTGGAAACCGAGCGTATGCACAACTCCCGCCACACTGGGGAGGAGCATGTGTCTTAGGAACCATCAGACCTTCCTTCTTTCTTTTAAACACTGAACATGGAGAACAATTAGGATACCCTTGTATACACTACCCACCGACACAAAAGAGCATTGAGACAGAAAAGAGAAGCCTTACAGATAGGCAAGTGGGAGAAGTGGCAAGGTGATGATTGGCCACCAGAAAGAATCATTGAATATTATGGACCTGCCACTTGGAATGATGATGGTATGTATGGTTATCGTACTCCAATCTATATGATTAATCGTATTATTCCCTTACAAGCAGTAGTTGAAATAATAACCAATGAAACTAGTCATGCTCTTACGCTCTTAGCTAGACAAAGTACTCAGATGCGCACTGCTATATATCAGAACTGCTTAGCACTTGATTATTTGTTAGCAGCTGAAGGAGGAGTATGTGGTAAGCTGAATCTAACTAATTGCTGTTTGAAAATAGATGATAAGGTCAAGTAGTTGAAGAAATTGCTAAAGATATGCAAAGACATGCTTTATGTGCCAGTACAGACTTGGCACTCATTGAAATTTCCTAACTGGTTTGCTAACCTCTTTTCATGGGTGGGAGGATTTAAGACTTTCATTGTTTTAGTACTAATCCTTGTTGCAGTTATCTTTTTATTACCATGTTTAATCCCATGTTGTATGCGTTCAAATCATAAAAATATTGAAAGTACAGAAGAGCGGAAGACCGCCACAAAAAAAAAGGCTATATACAAAGCAAGTACTAGTCGAAATCCTTCAAACATGAAGAGATACTTCTAAAGGTGATTTAACTCTCACCCCTTATTGAGTAATAGGGTGAGATTAATCAAAGGGGGGAATGTGGCAGGTGCAGGCCTGTGACCCACGGTGTCTGAACATAAGCAGGCCAGCATGGCTAGCTTGACCTGTAAATGAGGCCTGTGGAGAGGCATATAGGATTGCACATCCCCCAATATGCTGCTATGTAAGATAGAACTCAGTAGAAGTATTGAATTAGCTTAGGTAGGCAGAACTGCAGAGCTGAAAGATGGAAAAATACAGAAAAGACATGTTTAAAAGTTACTGATAAGAAAAAGTACATCTGCAAAGAAATTAATTGGGAGTGCTGACAGATGAGTTGCAGAGCCCTGCTCCTCTGCATGCACAAATTGGTTCTATGGCCTTGAGAGTGTGAAAGTAACAAGTTGATGAACTGACCATTGTAATTGGGACTAGAAGGGGGCCATGCAGGTGTCATGCCCACAGAAGGGACATAATTGGATAAACTTATCAGTACCGGGACCAATGGAAGAGGTACGGGAGGTACGGGAGGTTCCCGGGACCAATGAAATGTTTTTCTATACTAGAATGGAACAGAAGTCTATAAAAGTTGTTGTAATGCTTGAAAACTTTGCTCAGCCATTTTGAAATTGACTGAGTTCGAGACTTGTGCACAAATAAATGATTTGGACTTCTGAACAGACTCCTGGTATCATTGGTTTGTCTGCGCTTTGCTGCTACAGTATGGCATATCTTATGTTCTTATAAATTGCTCCAGTAAAATCACTTTGGCTATCTCAATTGCAGAATATTCTTCAGCCATATCCTCTTCCAAGAAACGTCCTTCAGCAGATAAAAGAATCTTCTCGGTCTTTTTGGTTGGAAGCTTTCCTTGTAGAACTGCTATATGTAAGCTTCTAGTGAATATCTGGCCTGCTCTAGGATAGCAGTTTTGACTTTTGTATCCCACTAGAGGGGCAGTTCTTTCAAAATTCATTCGGAAGTAGTCCAAACTTCTCTTGGGGTCATCTTGAATATAACTGAGGCCAAATGGATGCTTGTATTGAATTGAGCTAGGGACATTCCTCTGATATTCTCCTTCATAATGCTGCTTTAACTGTTAACCCAGAGCTGCATTGCTAGCATGCGCTAAGTCCCTCTTTAAACAGCTAATGCAGCTTAGTAAATAGATGGCTAAATGAAATCATATGAATTACAATACACAGGAATCATTCACAATGACACACAGGGCAAACCAGGCAGTACTTGAGCTACCTAATTTAATTTTTGCAAACTTAGGCTCATCTCTTATTCCCAGCTCCTCACCTGCCTTCCTGTCTGCTTTGCCTGCTCTATGACTTAGACAGCCAGTAGCCAGCATGCCTGAACAAGTTAAAGTAATAAAGCAGTGTAGTCCCTGCTGTCAATCACCACTTACAAAATAATCAAAAGCCACTAGCCCACCATGGCAGCAAATCTAAGAAACTTCACTTCATCCTTCTGATTCTCTGACTGATATTTCTTTCTCCTGTAGACAGTCCGTTGTCTGCTTTTCACTCATCCAGCAGGGTCAGCATTACTACCATGGACGAATGGCCACAGCTTTCCTCTCTGCATGACCTGCCCCTTCCTCTTCCCCTATGGGCAAAATATGGGTTCCACAAGACTATATTTTTCTCCAGAACATTTTAGTTCAATAAGAAACAGATTTCCCTATTTCTAAATATAACGTAGTATAAACATTTAAATTCTATTAGGAAATAGATGAAGTTTTGTAAAATCACTAACAGAAATATCCAGCATCGGCAGAGGAAAATAAAGCAAAAGTGCCATAAATGGACTACATCGATTACATTAGCACAGCAGAGTGGTGTGATAGTCACTCCTAATACTTGAGGGCCACCAGTGGATCAGATGTTCAGAACATTCTTAATGAATATGTATGAGAGAGATTTGCCTGCATTAGAGATAATAGGCATGCAAATCTCTCTCATGCATATTCAGTAGTGTTATCCTGAAAACCTAAAACTGTTTCGCCGTCTCCATGGACTGGGAGCTAATACCTCTGACATAGCATAATTTATTGGAAATACTTTTCTCTTATTTATTACTTTAAGAAATTAATAGAGGATGTGCTGTGCTTATAACATATATTTATATTTAAACTTATTGCCTGATAATAAACAATGGGATCAATTTTCAGCCAGCAGGGTCAATGTTAGGCACCAGCATTTAAGAAATATATTCAGTGCTGTTATCCATATCAGCAATGGTGCTGAATATACTTACATACTGTATGAGCAGTGGTGTTGAATATACCATGTCAGCACTCTCTGTATAAATTTAAGCCTGCCACTGAAGCAGGCCTAAAGCAATCCAGATAATTTATTCATACAGGAGGTACTGTAATTCTATAAGAAGCAGCTCAATGTTACCATGTATTTTTGTGCGTTAATGATGCCTCTAAAGTCAATCTGCACAGTTTTCGCTTTATAGAATACCAACATAAGTGGCCGCGAACGTGTATAAATGAAGCCACAGTCATTACAGCACTTCTAGAGTAGGTGTAAATGATCGCACATATCATACGCATGTTGAGCCATAATCTATAAAGTACATGCAGAAATTTTCACACCATCCAAACTTCCCTGTGCATGCCTACAGTGAAAGTACATGTCATTGGTCCATGGCGCATACTTTTAGAATAGTGACTGATTAATCTCCAAATGTGAGGAGTCATTTACATGTGTAAATCACCAAAATACATGAATTATGTGTGTAAACAATGCAGAAATATAGTCATGCCTAATAGAATTATCCTCTTAATGGCTGAATAATGCCACTAAATGGATCATTTCTGGTTCCGTTTCTCCCCTATCCTAACCCAGACTCTTATTATTCAGATAAAATCTGGCAGTTTAGTCATTTAAATGGCCCAATTTTATCTAGATAATTTTAAAAAAATATCTGGAAAGGCAAGTAATGCATTCTCCACGTGCCAGTGAACATATGACTTGTGATGAAATTTTGGTCCAATATTTTTTTTTTTCTCTGGGGGCAAATTCTTCAAATCAAATAGTTTTGCGCATATCATGACAGTCACAAACCTCACATCTAAGTCAGGGTAATGTTTTTCTTCCTTGAGGAAGAAACTATAAACGTTTTCTCATTCCAGATCTTGAAGTAGCAAAATGTACTTTTCAATGACTGAAGCAATCAAACCTGAAACCGACTTCATCAGCTTTAAATATTTTTCTTTGTGATTTGTTAATAGAGATGGTAAATACTAAAGGGATGGGTTTAAATTAGAATGTCATATCTGTAGGCATCATTCTAATATGTCTTCCCCTTTTGCATGACCTGATTATATTTGATACAGTAACAAAGTGCCCTATTTTTCACAGTCACATTCATCAACGTATTAGAATTATAAGAACAGTATTTTCCATGGGAATTATGATGTTTTCAGTCCATCTTGTTGGTAATATTTTTTTTTTGCATCATAGTTATCATCACAATACACGTGTGAGGCGGTGTATGAGAAGCTCCCCATTCCCCGTACTGATATACCTCCAGCCAGACTAAGGACATGCCCCTTTAAACACCAGAAGCCAAGCCCCTTTAAGGAACCTGGCTTGAATATACCTGGGAAGGGTCTGGATGAGGATTGCCCTTTTAACCGGGAGGGAAGAGACAAAGAGAGGGAGGAAGAGCCCAAGGTGTTCCAGAGTACGGAGTGACTGTCTACCGCTAAGGAGATCCTATGGGAAGATAGGAGCTGTGGTGTTTCCACATTGGTCATCAGGCTTGTGGCGCTACTGCTGTGAAACCCAGAGTGAAAGAACGTTGGGAAGGGGAAAACTGTTTCTCTGCTACTGAAGCCGTTGTGAAAGAAATTTGGGGGAGGGGAAAGCTGTTTCTCTGCTACTGTTGTGGAGCCCAGAGTGAAGTAACTTTGGGGGAGGGAAGAACTATGTCTCTGCTACCACTGCTGTGAACGCCCTATAAATAAATCATTTTCCTTTAACCCTCTGCCTGGCTCCGTGGTGGTTTGTGTCCTGACCCGCTCATAGAGTCCTATACCATGTTTGTGTGATAAAAGAGAGTTGAGAGAACGCTAAGTAAAACCAATTGATTGTTTCATAAAGTGATTTATCAAAATTAATTAAACCATTAACCATATGAAGTGTCATGTCTAATACAGGTTTGTAAAAGGGGATTATAAGTATGATTGGTGGTGAAGGGTTTTTTGGTGGTGTTATGATTTGGGTGGGATATGTGGAGGACTGCCTTATATTTTCACCATTATGTAAAAATGAATGGTAAAAATCAATGAATGAGACCTTTTTTGGTTCATATACATTTAAACAAACCAACCGACTGTGGCCCCAGAATAAGCCAAATATTCATTCATGTCATTTGTTTTTAGAGGAGGAAAAGACACTTCATCCATCATTGTGAAACTGTTTAACAAGCAGCAAACCTATCGCTGACACAGTTTCTCCTCCCAAATCCCATGCTGATACAAACAGCTCTTTTGAAAACTGAACACAAAAACCTGCAATCCAGCATGATTTTCTTTTGTGCATTTAAAGAAGGGAAGCTGTCAGAGAATGTGTGGCTTTAGAAAGTTACTTTGATGAAGTCCAAATAGTCTAAAATAATAGATCAATCATCCAAAGATCAAGATAGGGCTCTAAGAAAGAGACAAGCAGCACTGTTTCTGTCTCAGTGGCAGAGAAAAGTGAGTTTTAAAAATCTTTCTAGAGACAAAGATACAGCAGAGATTTCAGAGAGAAAAGACCCACAAAGAAAGCAGATGCAAAATATATATGCAAAGGCAGATAGACAGTCTCTACTATTAATGCTATTACTACTACTACTACTATTACAGCCTAACATTTCTGAAGTGCTACCTGGCATGCCTAGTGCTATATATACACAAAGAGAGGCAGTTTCCATAGAACTTACAGTTCAGACAGATGGAATGGAAGGGGTAAGCACAGAGATGGCAGTAGAAGCAGAGGAGAGTATTTTGTTGATGCTCCTAAAACATTTAAAGGCACATTTTAGAAATGACATCCAGGTCAAAACATATGTAAAAAGTCTGGCCACGTGCATGTTTTGGCCTGAATTTAGAAACTTGTATATATCCAAAATGGACAGAGATGTCATTGCCATGACCACATTGACATCTCCATGACAATAATTCAGAATGGGGGCATCTATCCCATGCTGCATACATGTTCCTGACATCTATTTTGCAAGAGGAGATGTGCATTGGCACACCAGCTCCAAAACAAGTGTCCTTATCTCCCTTCATTTTTCTTTACAGTTGTGAAAAGTATTAGGGATATCCGACTACATTCTTCTTTACCCCCTCCAGACGTTTTGGTGGCAGAACAAGAACTTTTTTGATTCCTATTCATGCTCTGGAGCAGAAATAAATATGGATGTTACCACTGAGGGGTTGAGACATGCTGGCCATTTCTGAAATCATGCACAAATGTGTATCTTTTATGGAACACCCCAGATATGCCTTCACCATGCTCCCATATTACATGGATGTGTTCACTCTAGAAATGTCCATATACATGGCTTTCTAAAATGACTCCAGAGATTTCTGGAGCTTCTAAAAGGACACCTGAGGGTCAGTAGTAGTACTAACACAAAATTACAGAGAAGGCAGTTGTCAATTTCTTGTAGTCTACCAGCCAAGCTAAAGAGACAGTTCCTTAAGCGGAGAGTACCAAGAGCTGCAGCTTTCTAGTTGAAAAGTGAAACACCAGGGCCAGCATTCTGAGACAGGAATAGCAGGGTTCTATGTCCGGCTTGGATGTACAACTCCTAAACTAGCCTCTCCTGCTCCCTGCACGTACAGGACTCTTGTGTGAGGAGCGCTGGACAGGACAGGAAGGAAGCAGAGCAAGGGGGTGGCAATGTGGCTGGATGTACAGGGCCTATTCAGGTCAGGGCCTTGTACGTCCACCGGCTGCTTGCTCATGCCCGGATTATTCCACCCTGAAGGTGAAATAAGTGCCAGGTGCCGCAGCGATATCCGTCCTTAGCCCTCACTACCCCAGCGTACCTCTGTGGGGGTGATCCTAGAATCCAATCCCATGCTTGGGGGCCCCCTGAAGGCCATGTTGTGGGGAAAAGAGGCTTTTGTACTGTGGTGTTTGTCGCTGCTCCTGTTGGATGTGCCAGTACCATGGCGACAGGATGTCGCTGCAACAGCACACGGGCAGGAGCATTGAGAGGGCTGGACGGGCAGGAGCGTTGAGAGGGCTGGACGGGCAGGAGCGTTGAGAGGGCTGGACGGGCAGGGCTCTGAGTGTCTTCAGCACCAGAACCAGGGGCATGCTGGGCCAACCAGGTGCCCTGATCCTGCTACTGTGGGAATGTATAGCTCCCACGGTTGCAGAATCAGATGCAAATGTGCCCCATCAATTTTCTGGATGTCCGGATGGCCCAGATGTGCCCCGTGTCTGATCCCTGAATATCATCACTAAATGGATAATTATTTGGTCTTCCCTTGCTTTTCCCCTATCCCAAACCATAAATATATGGATAATATCTGAGAACATAAGAACATACTGAGTCAGATCAAGGTCTATCAAGCCTAGTATCCTGTTTCCTGTTTCTAACAGTGGCCAATCCAGGTCACAAGTGTCTGTTAAGTTTCAAAAAAGATATACAAATTCCATTTTACTTATCCCGGGGTAAGCAGTGGACTTCTCCTGTCTTCTTTAATAATGGTTTATGGACTTTTCCTCCACGAACTTGTCCAAGTCTTTTTTAAACATAGCTACACTAACAGCTTTGCTACATCATCTGGTAATGAATTCCAGAGTTTGATTATATGTTGAGTAGAAAAAAAATCTTATTAGTCTTAAATAGAGAATTCACTGACATATGTGGAGAAGTGTCTTGACTCTGTTGGGTCAATAATGTCTCAAAATAAATTAAAATTAAATGTTAAGAAGACAGACATTTTTGTATCTGTCCTCAAACCTTTCAGCTTCTATCGATTTAAATTTGCAACCTAGATCCTCATATCTTGTGCTTATTGAAGTTGTGAGAGATTGGATGTTTGGTTGCAGCATTCAATTGAATTTACATGATTCCATTCAAAGAGCGGTTAAAGCTGCTTACTATAAATTGTATCTTCTTTGACAATTGAAGCTGTATCTTTCATGTAGTAATTTTCGTTCTGTATTACAAGCTTTAGTTCTTTCCACCGCTGGACTATTGCAATAGCCTCTTTTTGGTCTCCCAAAAACTACTATGTCTCCTTTACAGTCAATTCAAAATGCTGCTGCATGTCTTTTAACTGTGTGCAAATGATCTGAGGATATAAAAATCAATTGTTTTGTCCTACACTGGTTACCGTTGAATTTCAAGTGTTGCATAAGGTGATTATGATTACCTTTAAATGTTTGCACAATATGGTTCCTACTAGTTTGTCATCTTTGCTTAAGCCATACTGTCCTTCTTGTACTTTGCACTCTCAGGAGATGTATTTATTGGCTGTTCCTTATTTTAAATTAATTCATCTTCAGTCTATACGTAAGAGAATTTTCTCTATGTCTGCTCAATCTATTTGTAACTCATTGCCGATTGAGCTGTGTGCTGAAGTAGAACTGATGACCTTTCAAAAGAATGTCATTTATTTAAATAGGCTTTCCCTGAATTTTTCTGATGGATAAGAGTGGTGGTGTGAATATTTATTTATTTTTTTAACAACTCTTTTATACTGCTGTATCTACTAGTCATGGTGGTTTACATAGAACTGATAGGAAAGCGTAGTTACTCACCTGTAACAGGTAATGTCCGGGAACAGCAGGAATTTAGTCTTCACATATGGGTATCGTCGGTACAGACGGAGCCCGCGCAGGAACGCTCCCCAGCATCCAATAGGAAAGCTTTTGGGAGCATCCCACAGCACATGCGTTCTGCCTTCCCTCCTCTGTACCTCTCTCACCTCAGTTGAGTTTATAGCTGAGACCAAAGGAGAGAAGTAGAGAAAGAGAGAGATAGAGACATTTCCTAGGGTAGGTGGGTGGGTTGTGAAGACTAAATTCCTGCTGTTCCCGGAGATCACCTGTTACAGGTGAGTAACTATGCTATCTCCAGGAACAAGCAGGAATATAATCTTCACATATGGGGACTCCCCAGCTGAAAGATGCCAAGGGGTGACCCCCAGCTAGCTGCAAACCCAGGTGAGATGGGTCATGCTTCCTGCCATGGTCCTTAGGCATCCAAACTGTGGATGGTGGGTAGGAGTTGTATTAAGTATGGAAGAGATGTTGTAGAACAGCCTGGCCAAATGAGGCATCCCGAACGGGAAGTCCTTATCTAAGCAATAGTGGGCTGTGAAGGTATGTACCGAAGTCCAAGTGGCTGCTTTGCAGATGTCATCAATAGAGACAAAACGAAGGTTAGCTGTTGAGGCTGCCATTGCTCTCACATTGTGAGCCGTGACATGGCCTTCGAGAGAAAGTCCCTTACTCTGATATGTATAGGATATGCAATCTGCAATCCAACTTGACAGAGTTCTTTTAGAAACTGGAAGTCCCAAATGACTAGAGTCAAAAACCACAAAAAGCTGAGAAGATTTTCTACGTGGCTTAGTTTTTTGGAGATAAAAACCCAAGGCTCTTTTACAATCCAATGTGTGAAGATTCCTTTCTGCACTGGAGGCATGAGGCCTAGGGAAGAATATAGGAAGATAAACCGATTGGTTTAAATGAAAAGGCGAAGCCATCTTTGGCAGAAAGTGAGGATGAGTACTGAGGAGTACTTTATCATGGTGAAACCTTGTATAAGGAGGGTCAGCTACTAATGCCTGTAGTTCACTAATGCGTCTTGCAGAAGTGATGGCAATTAGGAAAATAACTTTCCATGAAAGAAACTTTAGGTCTGAAGTGGCTAAAGGTTCAAAGGGCGGTTTCATAAGCTGACGAAGAACAAGATTTAAATCCCATGCCACCGGTGGTGGTTTAATGGTAGGTTTTGTTAAAAGTAGGCCTCTCATAAATCTTGATATAAGTGGATGAGAGGAAATAGGTTGTCCATCGAAAGGTTTATGAAAAGCAGCAATAGCACTTAGATGGACCCTAACTGAATTGGTTTTCAGACTAGAAGTTGATAATTGTAGAAGATACTCTAGTAGCAACTCTACTGGTACTAAAAGGGGGTTAAGTCCCTTTTGTGAACACCAGATAGAGAACCTTTTCCACTTGAAAGTGTAAGAACGTTGAAGGTTTTCTGGAAACCAGGAGGATATCCTTTACTTGTTGAGAAAGGTTAACATCATTGAATTCTAGGCTTTCAGTAACCAGGCCCTGAGATGCAGTAAAGATCCATCCTCCTGCGACAGGAGATCTGGAGCATTCCCCAACTCCAGAGGAGTGGTTTGAGAGAGACGCAGAAGAAGAGGATACCACGTTTGCCATGGTCAACGTGGAGCTATGAGTATCATACGACCTCTGTCTCTCTGAAGTTTGAATAAAGTCTCGGGAATGAGGGGAATGGGTGGGAAGGCATAGAGGAAGCCCTGTCCCCAGTGGAGTAGGAAAGCATCTCTTGCCTGACAGTTTTGAGCCAGAATTCTGGAACAGAATCGGGGAAGTTTGGCATTCTGTGGACTTGCAAAGAGGTCTATATCTGGTGTTCTCCAGATTTGAAACACTTGAGCAAGCTGGTATGAGTGGAAATTTTGATTTATTAGAAACAAGCAACAAAATACATACAAAAAGCAAAACAGGTAACCCAAACAAGACCCGCACCCCCAAAACCCCCACCCACCCGACAGAGCACAAACAACAAGAAACTGAGCCCCCCCCCCCCGTGACCCATCTCCCCAAACCCACCACCAAACACAGCACACAGCCCACGTGCCCAACCCCACCCCTGACAACAACCCATACCAGTCCAGGCAATGTTCATGTCCATGTCCATAGTATCCAACTGTGGGGACTGCCACCTCCCCCCCCCCACCATGGCCCGATACCCCCGCACCAGCATGAGAACCCAAAATACAGAATCCACCATCCCCACCCCTGCCCCTAATAAGGAGCATCAGCTCCCCCACCTCCCACCCCAATCCCTGCCCCATCCCCCTCCACTCCACAAAGAAAAACATCACAAGTAAAACGCGCATCCCCGTACTAATATGAAAACCACCCACCCCCCCCAAACACCAACATAAAGGCAACATCTTGCCCTTCCCCAACAAAATCCCACTAAAGAAACAATACAAAACCATAAAAAGAACAAAACATAGTGCTGCCCTGCAACGCAAGACAGCAGAGCGGGATGCACACAAGGGCAATGAAACTCCAGCCCTCCTGAAATGAGCGACAGAGCGATCAACTGAACCCATCCCCCGAGGAGAGAGTGAGAGCGGAAGAATGGCCGAACCGCCTTTGAAAGCTGCAGTACCATCACCCCCCCCCCCCAGTTTCCCTCCCTATCCACCGGGAGAAAACCCCCCAAAGCCCTAACTAAGTAAACCCCAGGGCAACCCTCCCCCTTCACGGGGGGGCGGAGGGTGAGGTGACGCCACAGACGCTCCCAACGATGGGCCTCCACCACCCGCCTTTCGCATTGCGCCATGCTGGACACTTCCTCCAGAATGTCCCGCACCACCTTGTCGAGGGGCAGGACCAACCCCCGGGCCGAGACATGACAGCGCGCTTGCCACAGGTGGTAGCGCACTACAGCCGTGACGAGGTAGAGGGTCCCGGAGTCCTGCCTTAGAGGAAAGGACCAGGCCCCATACACCCACTCCGCATACGTAAGGAGGGAAAGATCATGCAGGTGAAGAGCAGCGGACACCAACCGGCAGGCCGCTACATTAAAGGGGCACTGCCGGAGGAAATGATCCATGGTCTCCGTCTGCTCTTCACACCCTGCCCTCGGACAGACCCGCTCAGCCTGTGACCTGTACTTGTGGTTGTCCCTCACGTACAAACGCCCGTGGAAAGACAACCAGGCCACATCCCGAACCTTCTTCGGCAGCCGAGGGGAGTTCAACTGCCGAAGGCCCCACTGCATCACATCCGCTGGACAGTCCCGCAGGGCCCACCGTGGTTGAAAGTGGGAGGTGAGTACCATCCGGTACAATCCTTTCCGCCCCAAGGACTGGGCGAGCGGGTCGGTCACCCCCCACCGCCGAATGAGCCCCACCATCGCAAAAACTTACGATGGGGCCTGTTCCCCACTCCGACGCACACGTGGGACCGAGGACGCCCCCTCCCACTGCTCCCCGAAGCGGGAGAACCCCCCCCGATAGTAGGCCACCCACCAAACCCCCCCCCCCTCCCGCATCCTATCCACGTGACTTGCCATAGACAATACTGACAGGTAGACAAGTGGGTGCAACATACCTAAACCACCCTGTGCCCGAGTCCAGGCAAACGATGTTGCGCTGGACAGGGTTCAGGCGGTTACCCCACAGAAAACAGAAAAAGACAGCACTAACAGACGCCTGACGGGACGACGGAAGAACGAAAAGACCGTGGCCACGTGCAGAAAGAGGGGAAGCAGAAACGTCCCGAGGAGTTTGATCTTCTCCTCGAACGTACACCTCCACCCCCTCCACCGCAGCACCCGACACCGTGCAGTCTCAAGACAACGATCCCAATTGGACTCCGCACAGTCCACCGACCCGAAGACGAGGCCCAAAACACGGACCTCCCCCACGGGAGGAGGAAAGGGGGCGCAGGAAGGCGGGGAGGCCTCCGAGGGGCCCAACCACAGCGTCTGGCACTTGCTGTGGTTGACAACAGAGTGGGCTACCTCCGAGTACTCCTCCACGGCCTCCCGCAGGGCCTCTACCCCTTCAGTGCCGTCCACGTAAACTGAGATGTCGTCAGCGTAGGCGACGACGGTCACCGGGGGCGCCCCAGGCGCCTCCAGGCCCCGCAACCCACCTGAGGACAATCTCCAGAGGAAGGGGTAGAGGGAGAAGACATACAGCAGGGGGCTCAAAGGGCACCCCTGCCGTACCCCTGAGGCGACACAAAAAGGCCGTCTGAGCCACCCGTTAATAAACGGGAAGCTCACCCCCCTCGGTACAGCGCCTGCAAGACGAAGAGGAAACCTGCGGGGAGGCCGAAGTTCTGGAGCACCACCCACATGTACCGGTGACTGACTCGATCGAAGGCTTTGGACTGGTCCAAGGAGACCAACCAATGGTCCCGTTGCAGCGACCGGCCTCTCTCCACCACCTCCCGGACTGTGGCGACAGCGTCCAGAACCCCTCTCCCCCGAACGGAACAATACTGGGAAGGGGACAGCAAAACGCCCGACACCTCCAACCAGTCGGTTGGCCAAAACACTTGGCCAGAATCTTCCGGTCCACGTTCAGAAGAGGAGAGGCGGCCGCCAACAGTCCAAGGAGCTATCGTCCTTCCCCTTGGAGAGCAGCAGCAGGACAGACTTGCGAAATGACCGCGGGAGAAACCCCGTGTCCATGATCTCCTGAAACAGGGAGGTCAGGAAGGGGGCCAGCTGGGCGATGAAAGTACGATAGAACTCCACCGGGAGCCCATCGCGCCCAGGCACCTTCCCCAACGGCATGGCACGAATCGCCCTCTCCACCTCCACCTGCTGAATCGGAGCAGCAAGTGCATCAACCTGTGCCTGGACCACAGCCGAATACACCGGGGGAAGGCCCAGGTACTCTCGGATATGGGTGAGGTCCACGGGGCGATCCCCAAACAGATCCGAGAAGTATTCCCCCACCATCCGCAAAAGGTCCTCCTGGGAGGTATGAATGGTACCGTCCTCGCCCCGCAGGGCCATGACCTCCCGACGCCGGACCCTCTCCTTGCAAGTCAGGAAAGGGTCTGGAGTGGCGACCCCACCGGCCGCCCCCTCGAAGCATAGGGAGGCATGGCGATCATAAAGCAGGCCACGGAGCTGGACCTGCACCTCTTCCACCTCCTCCCGCGCTGCCCCTCGGGATACGAAACGATCCAGCGACCTCCGGAGGACGGTGTAAGTGAGGTAGCGGGATCGAGCCATGGAGGTACCCCGGGAACGGAAGAGTTGGCGGGCATGCGTTTTCACCTCGTCCCACCAAGCGCCACGGGAAGGAAAAACACCCAACAGGGTCTCCTGGTCTGCGAAAAAGGCCAAGAACTCCTGGACCACCTCTGATGTTGCCAACAACTGCACATTCAGTCACCACAGGCCTGGACCCCTGCTGAGCTCCTCGTGGTTAGCCAAGAAGGACACGGAGAGGACGCAGTGGTCCGAAAAGTCAACCGCCTGCAACTGCGGAGGGGAACACTCCACCCGGGCACTCACATATATCCGATCGATACGACTCCTGCGGGTCCCATGGTAGTAGGTGAAACCCAGCGACCGTGGAAAGGCCCGGTGGTAGACATCCAATAGGTCAGCCGTCTGGGTCATCTCAGCCAAAAAGAGGCCCTCGTAACTGGGTGGGCAACGCTCCCCCCCTCGGTCCTGCAACAGGGTGGTGGTGTTAAAATCCCCTGCTAGGACCACCAAACGGGAGGTGTGTAAGTAGGGGCGGATGACCCGAAACAGGGTCTTCCGCGCCAACTTAGACTGGGGGCCGTAGACCACCACAAAACGAAACCGATGGGGCCCGCAGCAGCCGTCTAAGAGCAAACACCGGCCCTGCTCCAGTTCCCACACATACTGCACCTGAAATAGGTGAGACGTGAACAAAACCGCCACTCCTGCGTAGGGCTGGGCCGCAAGTGACCAGAACGAAGGACCCCACCTCTACTCCCGCTTCGCCCGATGAAGGCTAGCGAGCGAGGTGAGCCTGGTCTCCTGCAAAAAGGTGACATCCAGCCCGCTAGTGGAAAGAAAATCATAGGCCGTAGCCCGCGCCTGGTCTGTCAAAATGCTGGCCACGTTGATAGTGGCGCACGAGAACGCAGGAGTGCACGCCATGCCTATTTCGTGTGCAGTGACCCTTTCCTCCTCTTCTCACCAAACCATGGATCCCCGGAATCCCGCTTGCAGGACAAGCCCGCGAGCTGGAACAACTCTTCATGGTCCACGTCGACCACCTCGAGGATCTCCTCCTCCTCCTGCCCGACCCTGTCACCCCAGAAGGTGCTGGTGCCCCCGGGACCACCAGGCAAAGCTGTCGCAGGGGCTAACCCAGCCCCCATGGGGCGAGGGGGCACGGACAGGTCAGGGGTTGGAGGAACGATCTCCTCCATGGGGTCCACCACCGGTGCTGCCCCCCCCTCCCCAGACAAAGACTGAGACAACGGACCAGTGCCCACCCCCGCGGGGAGGCCGGGACGGCCGGGTCAACAGGGGGCTCCTGCAAAGGCCCAGCACCCAACTGCGAGGGCAAAAGCCCGTCCTCCCTCACCCGTCGGGCGCCAGTATCCACACTGATTGGAGGAACCTGACCGCGGCGCGCCTTCGGTAGTTTCGGAGGCCGCCGCTGAGGAAGAGGGGCCGCCCCCGCAGCTAACCGCTCCGAGCGCCGCACAGGAGGCCCTGCCTCCACAGGCAAGCCCTCATCCACCTCAGCCGCATCAGCAGCCAAAAAGACGAAACGGTTGATGTCCAACACGGGCTCTTCATCCGGCAATGGGGATGTCTCCCGTTTCTTCCTTTTGGGACTTGCCACCCTTAGAAGGGACAGTGGTCCATTCCTGAGGTGGCACCACCCGCAACCCACTATCCTGCCGTGAAACAGCAACCTCCACCACATCAACCCTCTTCCTCCTTCCTACCCAAATCCCCTCCCCCTGTGGCTCCCTCGGCTCAATGGGACTCCCCACCCTAGGGCCCCCGGACTCCTCCTGAGGGAGAGGGTCCTCCACAACCTCCTCCCGCACAGGAGCCCGAGGTGGGGTGACGGCATCCCCCTCGGTCCATTGTGTGATGCGGAGGGGCAGCGGGCAAAGGGGTGGCCCAACTCCCCGCAAAGGTTACACCGAATAAGCAAACACCCGGCCAAGGCGTGACCCCGTCCACCACAACGGGTGCAGACCTGCTCGGGACAATTCATGCTCAAATGACGGAATGAGCCACAGCGGTGACACTCGCGAGGTTGCCCGGGGTAGTAGCACAAGATGCGATCCCGACCGAGGAAACCGGCCGAGGGCACGTGCTGCACAACATTTCCCACCTCACGCAAACGGATCCTACCCTTCCACGACCCGTCCCACACCCCTAGGGGCCCAGCGCCCTTAACCAGGGGTGCAAGAAGCACCGCATGACGCGACAACCAAAACTGGATGTCCTGCCCTGGGAGCGACTCATTCCGAACCAGGATGGTCACAGTTACTGTCCCCTGGCGAGAGATAGGCACAACACGAAAGTCAGCCCACCCTCCCTGCCCCCTCTGCTGCTGGTATCGGTCCCAGAAAATCTCCAGCCCCATCTCAGCATGAAACTAACATCATACTCAATGGTGTTGTTCATGTGGTTGAAGGCATAGAGATCTCCCGGGAGAAACCCCAGCCCAAGGACCATCCTCAGGACCTTTTCCCTGGCTGGAGGGGGCCCCTCCCCAGCCCACCGGATCTGCGCCACGTTGCGCCATCAGACCTCACCCCCTACCCCTCAGAACCCTCCCCCACCTCCTCCCCCTCCCGCCGGACCGCTCCCTTGGGAAACCCCCCTCCCCCCAGCCCCACCTGAAGTCCCCGGAGTAGTACCGGACCCCCTCAGGGCCTCTGCAAAGGTACGGGGGGGGGGGGAACCGACCCCCTAGCCCCCAGCCCCTGACCTCCACTCGCCTCCCCCACCACCACCTGCGAGGGAGTCTGCTGCTGTGATGCAGGAGCCACAGCCACCTCTAAGAGGGTGACCATGGGGCTGGGCATGATCATCTCAGCAAATACGGAGTCAGGGAGACTATCTCTACCTGATCCCTGGGTGCCACCGAGAAACTCCGGAGCACCCCCCTCTACAAGACCCTGTTGCCACCTGAATGTATCAAAGGCCCCTTGAGGGCCGTCCGGGGTTTCCAGAGCCAGCATGATGGCATCATGCACCTGTTTCTCGGTGACACCTGAAGGACCAGGGAACCTCCCCGCACCCCTGCCTTGTGTTCCCAACCCGTCAGGGAGCTCCTGCCTCTCCGCTACTACCACCGGGGACGGACACTGCCCCCCCCCAGTCCCGGGATCCGGGGGCACCACCCCATCCCCCAGCCCCGCAGACGGCAGTCCCTGCCCCCCATCAGGAGAAACCACTACCCCCCCTCCTGCTGGTGGACCAGTCGTACGCTCTCTCTCCCTCTCCCCGCCAGCGACATGAGATCCCCGCTCCCCTCCATCCGCTACCCCCTGCAAGGCTGCCGGCAAACAGGCAGGACCATCCGGAGCCAGCAGGATAGGTCCCCCCAGAACCAATCCCCCCAAACCCCCTCCCCCCTGCCCCACGCCACTCCCAGGTCCTACCTGATTGCCGGTGCCAGACGTGGCACAGGGTTCAGGGACATCCAGGCCGGCAGCCAGGGCTCCAGCGGAGAGGGCGGACGCCCCCCCGCGAGCCAGGCTCCCCTCGGCCACACCAGCGGGAACGACAGACACCTGTGCATCCCGCTCCACCAACACAGGTTGCAGGGACAGCTGAAGAGCATTCCTCTGGCCCCCCCGGGGGCTGCAGGTGGAGAAAAGCAGCACCGACCCTGCTCTTTCCCCTTCCCTGCACCCTTCCGGCGCCAGACAGCCACCTCAGGGAACACAGGGCGGCCGTCCCGCAGCAGTCTGGGAGCCGGAAGGGCAGCTACACAACAGGGGAATCCTGACCCCCACCCCATCCCCCCACCAAACACCTGCACAGGGACCCTAGCAAATGCTGCAACAGAAGGAGCCCGATTCTCAGCATACACGGAGTCTGCAGACCCCCGACGCTGTGAGACTGGAAACAAAGTGGAAGAGGCAGCCACCCCGAGGAACTTCCAGCTGCAAAACCTGCTTGGAGAGAGGTAAAAAATCCTCCGTGGATCTTCTTCGGTGCTCCAGCGTCAGGGCAGAGGCAGACCCGCGGCGATGTTCACACTTCCGGGTAAACCCGGAAGTGACAGCATCCAGCTGACGGCGGCCATCTTGGAACTCCGGTCGACCCGGGGAAAGCCCTGCTAACACCTCCTCCTGCGGGGCAAGTCCATCATCTGCATTGACGGCATGACAAGAACTCCGGCGGCCATCTTGGAAACTTCCTCCAGCAGACAAGGATGGCGGAAAAGCCGTCGAAGGAACCAAAGTGGCTGCACGAACCTGCCGCTCACCTCCCCGGCCGTCGGCACAGGAGACCAGCAGCTCTTCCTGATGGAACGGCACGGCGGCCATCACCGGCTCCGGCAGATCTCGGCGGGCCGTGGCCCCACCCCCAAACATCCCAGCGGCACTGGCCACCGAGGAAACCGGATTTTCTTCTGTCACTGTTATGACAGCATCCACGGAGGTCATCTCCAATGGCTCAGAAACAGCAGTCACCGGCAGGTAAGAAAATCAAGTCAGCAACATGGGAGAAGGGTAAATGTCGACTCCCCAATTCACACCGGAAGGGCAAGGGTAGAGAAAGGGACCTTGTGAGATCTACCAGCCGTCCCACCCCCGGGGGCCTCCCCTGGACTGCACCCTGGGCTGCCCAACGATCGTGGTGCTGATAAATTTCCGCGAGGGACCCACAACCCTGGCTTTTTAAATACATTATTTCCTGATACTTGGCCTTCAAGGCCCGCTTCACCCCCTTCCTATAGGTCTTATAGGCCACCCACTCCTCACCGGGAATGGTGGCCTGCAGGTTCTCCAGGTGGGATAGCTGGGCTTGCAGCTGGGCCGCCTCCTCCTGGAGACCCCGGAGCTGCCGTACCGCCGCCATGATCTCGTCTGGGGCCCTAGCTGGCTGCTGGAAGGACGGCAGGCCCGACCCTACGTCCTCATCCTCACTGGAGGAGGTAGAGGCCTCCTCCAGGACCCGAGGCGGAGGGGGGAACCCGCCTCCCCCAGTACTGTACGAGACAGTCCTCCAAGGCCTCCCTAGGGCCTCTCCCTGCCTCCACTCAGCCTCCACACCCTGCCTGGGAAGGAGAAAGGAGCCTCCTCCAGGGGGTAGTGGGCCCGAGCCTCCGGGCATGTGGGTCCCTCTTCCCTGGCCATGTGCAGTCCTACCTGGGGAGTCCCCCTCCCGGGGTACCGGCTGTACCAGGCTGCCATCCGCCCCGTCCGGCTACCGCGAAGGAGGCCTACCAGGCCTGGTAGGCCTCTGGGCCTGGGGCTCTCCTGCTGGAGATGGCCCAGGACCCGACATCCAGGCACCAACTGTGAGCTAGGCTCCGCCCCCTAGCAGGAGCTCACTGAGATAGGTCCTCTCCCTAGCACTGCAGCAGAGCAACTGAGTGGAAATTTTGTTTATTATAGACAAGCAACAAAAAGACATACAAAATCAAAAACAGGCAACCCAAACAAGACCCACACCCCCCAAAACCCCCACCCACCCCGACATAGCACAAACACGAAACTGAGCCCCCCCGTGACCCACCTCCCCAAACCCACCACCAACCCCAGCAACCAACACACGTGCCCCCTCCCAACATCAACCCGCAGTAGTCCATGCAATGTTCATGTCCATCCCAACCCCCCCCCCAACAACAACCCGCAGTAGTCCATGCAATGTTCATGTCGATCCCAACCCCCCCCCCCCCAACAACCCACAGCAGTCCAAGCCATGTCCAATGTCCAGAATGTCCATTAGGACTGCCAACCCCCCCCCCACGCACACCCACAAAACATATTCCCCTTTCCCCACCCCCACCCCGAAGAAGGAGCAGCAGCTCCTCCACCCCCCACCCCAATCTCTGTCCCATCCCCACCCTCCCCACAACGAAAATACATCAAAAGCAAAACCCCCACCCCCCCTAAACAAAAACATAAAGGCGACTCGAGCCCTTCCACAACAAAAACCCACCAAAACAAAAAACAAAAATACAAACCAAAGAAGAAAACATAACCCAATACTGCCCTGCAACACTAGACAGCAGAGCGGGATGCACACCAAAACAAACACAACTGTTCAAGGGAAACCATCCCCCAAGGAGAGAGGGAGAGCAGACAAGCGGTCAAACCGCCGCAGCACCAGCGCACCCACCCCCCCCCCCCACCGGGAGAAAAACAACCCCAAGTCTCTAACCAGGAATAACCCCAGGGACAAACCCCTCCCCATCCTTTCTCACCCACCCCCCCTTTCCCGGGAGACAAAGCAAACCCCAAATCCATAGCAAGGAAGAAACCCCAGGGAAACCCTCCCCCTGCTTTCTCACCCCCCCCCCCGGAGACAAAGCAACCCCAAAGCCCTAACAGGGAAGAACCCCAGGGAAACCCTCCCCCTCACGCGGGGCGGAGGGTGAGGTGACGCCACAGACGCTCCCAACGATGGGCCTCCACCACCCGCCTTTCATGTTGCGCCATGCTAGACACTTCCTCCAAAATGTCCCGCACCACCTCGTCGAGGGGCAGGACCAACCCCCGGGCCGAGACATGACAGCGCGCTTGCCACAGGTGGTAGCGCACTACAGCCGTGACGAGGTAGAGGGTCCCGGAGTCCTGCCTTAGAGGAAAGGATCAGGCCCCGTACACCCACTCCGCATACGTGAGGAGGGAAAGATCACGGAGGTGAAGAGCGGCGGACACCAACCGGCAGGCCTCCACGTTAAAGGGGCACTGCCGGAGGAAATGGTCCATGGTCTCCGTCTGCCCCTCACACCCTGCCCTCGGACAGACCCGCTCGGCCTGTGACCTGTACTTGAGGTTGTCCCTCACGTACAAACGCCCGTGGAAAGACAACCAGGCCACATCCCGAACCTTCTTCGGCAGCCGAGGGGGGTTCAACTGCCGAAGGCCCCGCTGCATCACATCCGCTGGACAGTCCCGCAGGGCCCACCGTGGTTGAGAGTGGGAGGTGAGTACCATCCGGTACAATCCTTTCCGCCCCAAGGACTGGGCGAGCGGGTCGGTCACCCCCCACCGCCGAATGAGCACCACCATCGTAAAAACGTACGAAGGGGCCTGTTCCCCACTCCGACGCACACGTGGGACCGAGGACGCCCCCTCCCACTGCTCCCAGAAGCGGGAGAACCACCCCCGATAGGAGGCCACCCACCAAACCCCACCCCCTTCCCGCATCCTACCTAAGTGAAACGCCATAGACAAGACTGACAGGAAGACAAGGGGGTGCAACATACCCAAACCGCCCTGTGCCCGATCCAGGCAAACGATGTTGCGCTGGACAGGGTTCAGGCGGTTACCCCACAGAAAACAGAAAAAGACAGCACTGAGAGATGCCTGACGGGACGACGGAAGAACGAAGACCGTGGCTACGTGCAGAAAGAGGGGAAGCAGAAACGTCCCGAGGAGTTTGATCTTCTCCTCGAACGTACACCTCCACCCCCTCCACCGCAGCACCCGACACCGTGCAGTCTCAAGACAACGATCCCAATTGGACTCCGCACAGTCCTCCGACCCGAAGACGAGGCCCAAAACGTGGACCTCCCCCACGGTAGGAGGAAAGGGGGCGCAGGAAGGCGGGGAGGCCTCCGAGGGGCCCAACCACAGCGTCTGGCACTTGCTGTGGTTGACAACAGAGTGGGCCACCTCCGAGTACTCCTCCACGGCCTCCCGCAGGGCCTCTACCCCTTCAGTGCCATCCACGTAAACTGAGATGTCTTCAGCGTAGGCAACTACAGTCACCAGCGGCGCACCAGGCGCCTCCAGGCCCCGCAACCCACCTGAGGACAATCTCCGGAGGAAGAGGTCGAGGGAGAAGACATACAGCAGGGGGCTCAAAGGGCACCCCTGCCGCACCCCTGAGGTGACACCAAAAGGCCGTCCGAGCCACCCGTTAATAAACGGGAAGCTCACCCCCCCTCGGTACAGTGCCTGCAAGACGAAGAGGAAACCTGCGGGGAGGCCGAAGTGCTGGAGCACCACCCACAGGTACCGGTGACTGACTCGGTCGAAGGCTTTGGACTGGTCCGAGGAGACCAACCAATGGTCCCGTTGGAGCGACCGGCCTCTCTCCACCACCTCCCGGACTGTGGCGACAGCGTCCAGAACCCCTCTCCCCCGAACGGAACAATACTGGGAAGGGGACAGCAAAACGCCCGACACCTCCACCAGTCGGTTGGCCAAACACTTGGCCAGAATCTTCCGGTCCGCGTTCAGAAGAGAGAGCGGACGCCAAAAGTACAAGGAGGTATCGTCCTTCCCCTTGGAGAGCAGCAGCAGGACAGACTCGCGAAATGACCACGGGAGAAACCCCGTGTCCATGATCTCCTGAAACAGGGAGGTCAGGAAGGGGGCCAGCTGGGAGATGAAAGTGCGATAGAACTCCACCGGGAGTCCATCGCGCCCAGGCACCTTCCCCAACGGCATGGCACGAATCGCCCTCTCCACCTCCACCTGCTGAATCGGAGCAGCGAATGCATCAACCTGTGCATGGACCACAGCCGAATACACCGGGGGAAGGCCCAGGTACTCTCGGATATGGGTGAGGTCCACGGGGCGATCCCCAAACAGATCCGAGAAGTATTCCCCCACCATCCGCAAAAGGTCCTCCTGGGAGGTATGAAGGGTACCGTCCTCGCCCCGCAGGGTCATGACCTCCTGACGCTGAACCCTCTCCTTGCAATTCAGGAAAGGGTCTGGGGTGGCGACCCCACCGGTCACCCCCTGGAAGCATAGGGAGGCATGGCGATCATAAAGCAGGCCACGGAGCTGGACCTGCACCTCTTCCACCTCCTCCCGCGCTGCCCCTCTGGATACCAAACGATCCAGCGACCTCCGGAGGACAGTGTAAGTGAGGTAGCGGGATCGAGCCATGGAGGTACCCCGGGAATGGACGAGTTGGCGGGCACGCATTTTCACCTCATCCCACCAAGCGCCACGGGAAGGAAAAACACCCAACAGGGTCTCCTGGTCTGCGAGAAAGGCCAAGAACTCCTGGACCACCTCTGATGTTGCCAACAACTGCACATTCAGTCGCCACAGGCCAGGACCCCTGCTGAGCTCCTCGTGGTTAGCCAGGAAGGACACAGAGAGGACGCAGTGGTCCGAAAAGTCAACCGCCTGCAACTGCGGAGGGGAACACTCCACCCGGGCACTCACATATATCCGATCGATACGACTCCTGCGGGTCCCATGGTAGTAGGTGAACCCCGGCCACCGTGGAAAGGCCCGGTGGAAGACATCCACTAGGTCAGCCGTCCGGGTCATCTCGGCCAAAAAGAGGCCCTCGTAACTGGGTGGGCAACGCTCCCCCCCTCGGTCCTGCAACAGGTTGGTGGTGTTGAAATCCCCGGCGAGGACCACCAAACGGGAGGTGTGTAAGTAGGGGCGGATGACCCGAAACAGGGTCTTCCGCGCCAACTTAGACTGGGGGCCGTAGACCACCACGAAACGAAACCGATGGGGCCCGCAGTAGCCGTCTAAGAGCAAGCACCGGCCCTGCTCCAGTTCCCACATATACTGCACCTGAAATCGGTTAGACGTGAAGAAAACTTCTGCGTAGGGCTGGGCCGCAAGTGACCAGTACGAAGGATCCCACCTCCACTCCCGCTTCGCCCGATGAAGGCTAGCGAGCGAGGTGAGCCTGGTCTCCTGCAAGAAGATGACATCCAGCCCACTCGTGGAAAGAAAGTCATAGGCCGTAGCCCGCGCCTGGTCCGTAAAAATGCTGGCCACGTTGATAGTGGCGCACGAGAACGCAGGAGTGCACGCCATGCCTAGTTCATGTGCAGTGACCCTTTCCTCCTCTTCTCACCATACCCTGGATCACCGGAATCCCGCTTGCAGGACAAGCCCGCGAGCTGGAGCAACTCCTCACGGTCCACGTTGACCACCTCGAGGATCTCCTCCTCCTCCTGCTCGACCCTGTCCCCCCAGGAGGCGCTGGTGTCCCCGAGACCACCAGGCAAAGCTGTCGCAGGGGCTAACCCAGCTCCCATGGGGCGAGGGGGCACGGACAGGTCAGGGGTCGGAGGAATGATCTCCTCCGTGGGGTCCACCACCGGTGCCGCCCCCCCCTCCCCGGACAAAGACTGAGACAACGGACCAGTACCCACCCCCGTGGGAGAGGCCGGGACGGCCGGGTCAGCAGGGGGCTCCTGCGAAGGCCCAGCACCCAACTGCGGGGGCAAAAGCCCGTCCTCCCTCAGCCGTCGGGCGCCAGTATCCACCTTGATTGGAGGACCTTGACCGCGGCGCGCCTTCGGTACTTTTGAAGGCCGCCGCTGAGGAAGAGGGGCCGCCCCCGCCGCTAATCGCTCCGAGCGCCGCACAGGAAGCCCTGCCTCCACAGGCAAGCCCTCATCCGCCTCAGCCGCATCAGCAGCCAGAAAGACGAAAACGGTTGATGTCCAACACGGGCTCTGCATCCGGCAATGGGGATGTCTCCCGTTTCTTCCTTTTGGACTTGCCACCCTTAGAAGGGACCGTGGTCCATTCTTGAGGTGGCAACACCCGCAACCCACTATCCTGTCGTGACACAGCAACCTCCACCACATCAACCCTCTCCTCCTTCCTACCCAAATCCCCTCCCCCTGGTGGCTCCCTCGGTTCAATGGACTCCTCCACCCTAGGGCCCCCGGACTCCTCCTGAGGGAGAGGGTCCTCCACAACCTCCTCCCGCAGAGGAGCCCGAGGTGGGGCGACGGCATCCCCCCCCGGTCCATTGTGTGATGCGGAGGGGCAGCGGGCAAAGAGGTGGCCCAGCTCCCCGCAAAGGTTACACCGAATATGCAAACAACCGGCCGAGGCGTGACCCCGTCCACCACAACGGGTGCAGACCTGCTCGGGACAGTTCATGCTCAAATGACGGAATGAGCCACAGTGATGACACTCGTGAGGTTGCCCGGGGTAATAGCACAAGATGCGATCCCGACCGAGGAAACCGGCCGAGGGCACGTGCTGCACCACGTTTCCCACCTCACGCAAACGGATCCTACCCTTCCACGACCCGTCCCACACCCCTAGGGGCCCAGCGCCCTTAACCAGGGGTGCGAGGAGCACCGCATGACGCGACAACCAAAACTGGATGTCCTGCCCTGGGAGTGACTCATTCCTGGCCAGGATGGTCACAGGTACTGTCCCCTGGCGAGAGGCACAACACGAAAGTCAGCCCACCCGCCCTGCCCCCTCTGCTGCTGGTATCGGTCCCAGAAAATCTCCAGCCCCCGTCGCAACATGAAACTAACATCATATTCAATGGTGTTGTTCATGTGGATGAAGGCATAGAGATCTCCCGGGAGAAACCCCAGCCCAAGGACCATCCTCAAGACCTGTTCTCTGGCTGGAGGGGGCCCCTCCCCAGCCCACCGGATCTGCGCCACATTGCACCGTCTGACCTCACCCCCTACCCCTCGGAACCCTCCCCCACTTCCTCCCCCTCCTGCAGGACCGCCCCCTTGGGAGACCCCCCTCCCCCCAGCCCCACCTGAAGTCCCCGGGGTAGTACCGGACCCCCTCAGGGCCTCTGCAAAGGTACGGGGGGACCGACCCCCCTCAGCCTCCATCCCCTGCCCTCCGCTCGCCTCCCCCGCAACCACCTGCAAGGGACGTTGCTGCTGTTCTTCAGGGTCCACAGCCACCCCAAAGGGGGCGACCTGGGGGCTGGGAAGGACCAGCTCAGCAAACACCGAGTCAGGGATACTGTCCCTGCCGGATCCCTGGGTGCCACCGAGAAACTCCGGAGCACCCCCTTCAGCAAGACCCCGCTGCCGCCTAAATGCATCAACGGCCCCCTGAGGGCCCTCCGGAGTTTCCAAGGCCAACATGATGGCATTACGGACCTGTTGCTTGGTGACACCCAGAGGACCAGAGACCCCCCCCGTACCTCTGCCCTGCGTTCCCAACCCATCACAGGGCTCCTGCGTTTCCGTCACTACCACCGGGGATGGACACTGCTCCCCCCCAGTCCCGGGATCTAGGGGCACCACCCCATCCCCCAGCCCCACAGACATCAATCCCTTCCCCCCATCAGGACAAACCAGTACCTCCCCTCCCACTGGTAGACCAGTCGTCCGCTCCCCCTCCCCCTCCTTGCCAGCTACCTGGGTACCCTGCACTTCCCCATGGACGGCAGACACTGAGGACGCCAGACCCTCACCCAACCCGCCTTCCGCTACCCCGTGTAAGGCTACCGGCAATAAGGCAGGACACTCCCGAGACAGCAGGACAGATTCCCCCATAACCAATCCCCACGAACCTCCGCCCACCTGCCCCCCGTCACTCCCAGGTCCTACCTTATTGCCGGTGCCAGACGTGGCACAGGGATCAGGAACATCCCGGCCGGCAGCCAGGGCTCCAACAGCAAGGGCGGATGCCCCCCTGCGAGCCAGGTATGTTGGTCCTAGTTGTTGTGTCTGTCCAGTGCTTGTTGTGGGAGAGGCAGAGGGGGTGGTGTGAGGTGGGGAGTGGTGAGCAGAGAGGTGTGAGGAGGGTGATGGAGAGGCAGAGTCGGAGCCAGAGGGAGAGGGGGAGAGAGAGGGAGACACAGAGTGATAGAGGGAGGGATAGAGAGAGTGATAGAGAGAGGGAGGGAGGGAGGGACAGAGATACAGAGGGATAGAGAGAGGGAGGGAGGGAGGGGGAGGGTGGGGGAGGGGGAGGGTGCGGGGCGCACGGGTGAGGTGGTCCCACCAGTGCCACTGGAGGCAGGGCCTGCAGAGCCTGAAGGCCCTGTGGAGGTTGAGGCAGCACCAGGGCCATCAGTACCTGCCCAGCCTGCTCCCAGCAGGCACACTGGGAAGAGGAAGAGGGTCCCTGTGCCTGAGACCCTGAGGAGGAGGGCAACCAGGTTCTCTGATGCAGAGAACCATAACCTCCTTGCAATGGTGCTTGAGAACTATGAGGTGTTGTTTGGCAGGCTCAGCACACGAACACCCACAGCTGGACGTCAGGCGGTGTGGGAGGAGGTCCGGCGAGGAGTTGCCGAGGTAGGGGGCCCCCTGCGGGACATAGAGAGCCTGAAGAAGTGCTTCTCAGATATTAAAAGAGGTGTGCGGCAGCACATGTGTGCTGAGGAACACCATGCCAGGGGCACAGGTGGCGGGGGCCCCCTACCAGTCATGCTGACGCCCCTGGAGCAGCAGCTTGCGGAACGCCTGGGTCCCGTTTACACATATGGGCTCCCTGCAATGCTGGATACAGCACATGCACATGCAGGTATGTATGTCACGCATATCCATCACATCTTATTACCTCCCTGATATTACCATTGTGTATACAGCTGACATTTGCAAATGCACACCCATAACTATCTCCAAAGGGCCATAATGTACCTAGGCTGCTGTCAGAGGTGTGTGCACTACCCCATCATACCCTATTGTATAAAACACACACACACAGTGCCACCACTGGCTCTGTAACCTTGGGGGTCCTAGGTGGGGTGCACCTTGGGTTTGGGGTTGTATCTGTGAAGGTGGAATGATGAGGCACACAGGGGAATATTAGGAACATAATGATGTAGGTCTCACAGCTCATGGTGTACTGGAACAGGCGTGAACTAATCTATATTAGCCAAAGTAGGGGCAAAGGGGAACTGGCTCCACAAATGCTGGATACAGAAATGTCCTCCAACACGGTATTGCACATTACGTCATGTGTCCTCTTTTGTAAAATGCATTTTACACATTGAGGAAAACTAATGTCCCTGTACGGTAAACCATTTATGCTACAGCTTCGTTTTCTATCTTCATAAGCTCTGCAGGCAGGTACCTACACAGCATACATATTAGGATAGAGGATGAACAGTCAGGCCTTGACCTACCAATCTCTGACATTCAGACAGGTTCCGCAGTCCCTTGTTTGCCTCAAGACAATCATTGGCCAAGGGGAAGCCAGGGGTATATCTACCTCAGGACTCTACCCTGATTGCACCAACCTCTGGTTAAGACGTGCTCCCTCATCTATGAGATATGTGAACACCTTAAGGAGTAACTATGCCTGCTGTACAGCTGGACTGTGTGACGGTTTAATCCCTTCCTTGGGAAGGTGATTGTTGGCAGACGTTACATCAGGGAAACAGATGATGTTGTCTCTGTATGAACATCCATGAAATGCACTGGTACTACCCCCCACCCACCAGTCTCTGTAAGCAAGTGGTGGGTGACACAGGTCAGGTGTATGAGGAGTGTCCCTAATGTCTGCCTCACACGTAACACCTTCTAATCACTACCGAGGAATATCTCTCCAATATAGATCAGGTGTGTTCCTCACACTAGCGTGCTTGCCAAATCTTCCAGCTGTCCTGTGCGCATAGCTGGGTTTGTGTAAACGCAATCCAGCCTGTAGCCAACTGCCCTCATAATGCCTGAGTCTGTGCTGGTTTTAAAATAAGCATTCACTCCCCCTGGCTGCACTTAAAACTTGTAACGTAAATTGGGGACACCAGGTACCCTGTACTGGGGAATGTCTGTCTATTTGTGGCCACTCTGCTATCCTTTCCACAGGTCAGCTGTCCCCTCCAGAGGTGTAGGCGTCATCACTGGGTCACTCAGTGCCTCACACATCTCTTGTTCTCAAATGGTTATGTCAGGCCCTGAATATCCCTGCTACCCGCTTCCTGGTTGTGAATGCACTCCCCTAGGAATGCCGCTGGCCAGTGTATTTCCATCTAAGTCAAGTGTTTCTGCAACAAAGGCAAGGTCCTGCCTTTCACGTTGCTACCCTCCCCCTACCTTTGCTCTGTCTCCCCTCTCCCTCTCTCTCTGTCTCACTCTCTGTCTGTTTAACAAGCTGCCTCTGCATTGGGCAGCCAGACTCCTGCTGGGGGTTGTACAATCAGTGTACCAGCCGTCCCCCTATCCTGAGGTGAGCTGTGTTATCTGATTGGCCATGTGTTTCCTGTTCTGACCACAGAAATGTCTGCATCTACCTGCAGTACCAATACCTACCACTGGTACTCCATCTGTGTACATGGTGTATGTGGGGGCGACCACATCCCCCCCCCCCAAGGTTACAACAAGCCAAAAACCAGAGGTGCAATACACAGAGGAACAGATAAATAGCTGTGTGTAACACATATGTCACGTACCCAACATAGGCTGAGTGTTGCTGTCAGCCACATGGGCAATGAGTGGCCCTTGAAGGTGCTCCCCCTCCCTCAACATATCGGCGAACCTACACCTTTCCCACACATCTCAGGCAACGCCAGAAAGGGTAGGTTCCCCAACACTATGCACCAGTTGGGGACTTCAGATATGGCATGCGTAGAGGTAATGCACATCCCCAAACGCGTTACATCTGTAACTGTGCTATCACCCTCCTCAACCTCACATGCACACCTGTACATGGTCAATCCAATGTGCACATATGTGACTGCTGTGGAGGATGGGGAGAGTACAGTGTATGACTGGAGGTGCGTCATGGGTAGCATTGTAGCTACACCTGGCATCACAGCAGGCACCAAGTGCAGCATGGCGTGTGTAGAGATTCCCTGTCACATGTTTTAGACAATCCATTGCCCAGGTGTGTTCAAACACATATGTCCAAGGCCTAAGGGCAGATGTGTCAACCACTCCATGACCCTGTGGATGCAGCAATACATGACGTGTGTTGGGACGATGACATATGTCCTGAGTGAGATACATTGGGGACCCTCACAGCTGCAGACATCTTTGTAGTGGCCTGTTTCCCCATGGTCTCCTGTCCTGTTTCTGGGACACATACAACATGTGTCACACATCCCCTCATTTGGCAAACCAGTCCCAGACATGTTATGGTATAGCAGGCCCTAGCCTACACCCCCAACACTGGCTCGCCTCAACGCAACTGTCATTTAGCATTGGCCTGTGAGAGATTCAGGTGTATCTGACATACTATACCCACACTGCTGCATGTGCCTGTCAATGGGCACAGGATCATTTACAGTTGTAGATCCCAACATTGTAGGTCAGTGGCAAACACATGTAGCAGTGTGCTGACAGTATGTCCCATGGAAATATGCCCTACGCAATGGCATGCACACTCAAACAGGGACTATCAAATAAGATGTACCTGTTGGTGAGGTGCAGCCCTGTGTGCACATCCATTGGCCAGATGGGGTGAGAGATGGACAGGGGGATGAATGCACATGTGAGCAGATAGTGACACATGGAGGACACACGAGGTGTGCAGGGATGAAACACAGACCAGTTCCCCTGACACAGGTACATGTTTTGCGGAGATAGGTATGTGAGTATGTAGGGGGCTCTGTATGCAGCACACATGCAGGGTCCCCACACCATCACATATGTGTTGCCTGGATCACACACGTATACATAGCTGTGTAGCCTAAACATATGTGTTTTCTCTGTGTTTGCACACAATACAGGTGACTACAGCACACTGCCCCCACATGAGGAGGAGGAGGAGGAGGAGGTGGTGGAGGCAGCTGAAATTGAGGGCCGGGAAAATGTCGGGGATGCCGAGCCGCTGCTCCAGGGGGTGAGCCCTTGTACCCGGGAGGGGGACATGGAGCCTCCACCAAGCCACACCCCACCAATATTGTGTGCAGGAACAGCTGCAGGACCACCACCAGGGCAACAGGATGTGGGGGAGGACATTCTGATCAGGGAGTTGCGAGCCCATGCTACCAACCCACAACGAGACACAGAGGGTGGGTGAGAAACACTGTCTCCCCCAATGATTAGTATGCTGTGTGCACATTAGCTATCAGCTGTGCAGCCTATGGCAGGGATGTCATTGTGAAACACCACACAGAGAGGCCCTCGGGGTTACAAAAGCTAACATTGTGAGACACGTCAGCGTACAGTATGTGGAACACATTGTTTGCAGTGAAACCAATGTGTAAGCCTGACATGCACAACAACCTATATAGCATGACCCATAATTGTTGAGGTTACTCAGAATCACTAACCTACTGTTGTTTCCCAGGGCATACATTACCAATGTTAGCTGTGCAATGTGTTAGGCCACACTCATGTGCACAGCTGAGAGGAACGTGTGGTAGGTAGTGCCCGTCACAGCCACAACACACACACCACTGGTCCATCTCAGGGGTGTGTCTGTGGTGTATGTGACAACATACCCTTGCAGCTGTGACATGTGTGTCTCCGTTAGACAGTACACATTTGTGTGAAGGACTGTTTGGACGTATGTTGCCTAATGTCAATGTAACACACACCCTGACAACCTAGGGGGTGTAGACACTTACGGATGCCGACATAATCGTCATGATGTGTGCGGCGCATAGTTCTGTGACGACTAACCATATAAATAACATAGGACATAACAAGGTAGGCCTCATGGCAGTAGCACAGCCATGTGCCATTGATTAGTTGTGTCAACTGTCCCCTAGGGCAGGGGGAATCAGAGATGACATACACAGGCCTAACCTCCGTATGCTATGCAACGTCCTAAAGTCCACATCCCTCACACTCTGCATCAACAGGTATCCAACAAGCATCATATATGACATTATCGTTCACAATGCCTTTATACACACATATATCACTATTTCCACACAGGACAGGGTGTGATGTAAGGTACCCGTGGTTTGGGATGTACAGGTCCGTGAGGCAACGTCTCTGTCCACAACTAGGGTTGGTTGTGTGACATACCGACCATGCGCTCACGATGTCCCGCACATGTATATTGTTGTGGCTCACCCATCCGAGGCGGGTGGCCATTAGGGGCGCCATGGCATATTACGTGTCCTTGCTTCTGCGTAGTGGGCGAGGGCCGTAGGTTATGTAGTTGTGGGGGACAGTAATAGCAGTCCAAATGGTATGGGCTAACACACGTAACATGTGTCAAAACTATTTTATGGCTTGGCGTCATCAATGTCGCAGGATGCCTTGGTAAAGGTATCCGTAACCCCAAACAGACAAAGGACATGTCCTACAAAAAACATTTACAAAATAAACGGACAAAACGCTTTATCAGAACAGGTTTGTTCACTCTTTAGACTTTGCAATTCAATTCCTTGCACTAAAACTAAGCACTTACAACTCACTGTTTCGTGCTCAGTCCAGCAGTTTTTTCCAGTTGCTGTCAGCTGCTACAAATAAGCTTCTGATCGCAGGCTGCTTCGTAGCCAGGGAAGTAAACAGCAGTGTCATGCATTTCCAGCATTTGAGAAATGGCTGTTTTGACACTTGAGGTCTTGCTCCTTTTCACCTGCCTTTCTCAATGGCATTTACATGGCAGAAACCCCACTTATATGTTGCTTCACAGCAATCTAGACAGCTTGTAAACATTGCTCATGTCTAAAGCGCATTCCATGGATTAATCTGAGGACACTGAATAATCGGGGCCCAATTAACATGCTATTTCCTCCTCTGTGCTATAAGACTCAGGGGCTGGGACACATTCAGGGATCCCCAGCTTTACCTTCTATGAGAGCTTAGAAAGCTCCTCCCACTGGAGATTACCTCTTCCCTTTGGAACTGTGTCACAGACACTTGCCCGTCTTCCCCTTACGGAATCATACTGAGGTAATGTGTGTGTTACCTTGTTTGCCGACCTCATCCCTTTATCAGGCTTCCTGAGTTGTTTTGGCCCTTCCTCTCAGTTAGTACTGGTGGTCTGCGAGTCACAACTGTAGTTGTTGGTCTCTCCCCAGTTCCTTTATCTCCTCTTCCCCTTGCACATGGCTGTGAGGTTGGTGTTAGTCCTATCCAAATCCACAGATGTCTCAGCCCTGCAGTGCTGTTTCCACTACTGGATTCCTTGGATTCCCTGTCTCCGCGGGCTCTTTTGCCATTCCCCTCTGCCCTCCCTTGTCTCTTATCTTGCATCCCCCCTTGGCTACCCTCACATTCAGAAGGACGCAGTTTCAATGCCTGGCATTGTGCTTCCCTCTCGGGGCCCACCTTCTCTCTCCCTACAAATGCCCTGGAGACTGGGTGAGGCTGTAGGCTAGCATTGCAAGGGTGGGTCTGTGATTTAGGTCCACTTTGGGATCTATGCTTAGGTGAGGCCACCCCCCATTTATGGGTAAAACCTTTGTTTCCCTCCCCTCCCAGGGCTGTGCTTCACCGGCATGAATATAATATGTGACAATGAGGTGTACGTTTGCTTGGTTTGCTGATATCCGAACATAGAACACCGTTTGTCAATATGGCCCGTGATGTGTCTTAAAACTATGAACACCTCACTGCTGACACCCCTGCTGCCCAGCACAGACAGGGATGCACTCCCCCCCCCCTATGTCTGTGACTGCCCACTCTTCCCTAAGGCTTGCCACCAGCAGTTGCATGCGTAGCATCACCCTGCCTATGGAATTCTGCAGTCTGTCTCCCTGTGCTGCACCATCCTGTCATCAACATGCACGTTGTGAGCCCTCAACATGGTTCCAAAGGTGTAAATGCACTGTTATCTGACCCCCTGGAGTACCCCCCTGGGGAGATGTGAACCCCTTTGCTGTCAGACACATGTGGCATTTGTGGACCAGCCCAGGTGAGGGTTTGCAATCTGCTGTTCAAACACCATCCCTCATAGTCAATAGCGCTGCACTGGTCACCTGGCCATGCTGTGTGTATCCCCCCAACCCTGCTCCAACATGGTCTGCCTGTTCACATTCAAACTCTCATAATCAATGCGTATCCCCAGGTGTCGTTGCTGTCAAGCGCACACCCTCCAGCCCCTCACACAGTGTACATGTTGTTGCTATGTGTCTCAGGGCCTATTGCTACATCTGTAGGAGGTTGTTGTTATTGCGCAGATCGTGTATCCCTGTGTGTGCCCCTCACAGCACGTACATTGGGCATGCCCTGTGTGTTGTCAGAAACCCCACCTTTTCAGAATGTATGTTCATAAAAATATGCATTTGAATGCTACAGTTTGTACCATGACAGGGAAAATCATGTGACATATGTGTCACCTTGTAATGTTTGACCGTTGGACCCTGGAGAGGTATTTCACTCACCACCATTTCTTCCCCACACAGTCATTCGTCAGGAGTTGGCAGCTCTGAGGCAATCAGTTGACCGAAACACACAGGAGACTATTAATCTACGACTGGAAAGACGGGACAACAGTGCCAGGATGTGTGTGGCCCTGGAGGGCATACTCGCTGTGCTGCAGCGGATGGCACCACCTCCGCCACCACCACCACAGGCACCAGAAGAGGGGGTGGTGCCAGCAGAAGGGGGACCTGTAATGCGGCGTGGCAGACGTGGTAGGCCACGCTGCCGCCAATAAAGTTACAAAGAACGTATTACCATAGCACACATAACATGTATCAGTGCAGTGTGTGTCCCTCTTAGACCCTATGTTGTGTACACATGGATGTTCTGACCATGGCCAGATGAGCTGAGACCAGGCCCGTTGCTGCCGGATTGTGCAGACTGTCAGGTATTACTGCACAGATGGCATCACCTGGCATTCCACACATGCACACGTTGTGTTCACTGCCCCTTGGCTGCAGCAGACAGGTTTAGACATGGGCCCAATTGCACCTGTCTGACTGCTACACGGTTACAGCAACAATATCCAGATCAGTCACCATTTCCATCCCCTTCAACCGCGCACATTGGGGGCAGATCTGTGCCCATTGGCCCTATCCCTAGCAGTGGTGACATGCCTGTCCCGCCACACAATGGCATACATGTGTCACAGACACACATGGGTGCCATGCGTATGTACAATGCTGCTCTCCACTAGCAACTTATGTTATCACAGACCCATCCCTGTGACATTCAAGGGGGTTTTGGAAACATACAGCCATGCAGCATCACCTGTGCCTACCCTTGTTCCATGGCCATGCACACATGTGTCTCACAGAGGTCCACATGTGGGGCTGGTACCCGTATGGTACCCATGTGTACGTTACTAGCCTAGCCAGGTGCATTGACATATCCCATGCTTGCATACATGGTGTGTGTGTAAGGTAGACACGTGACCATTGCGTCAAAGTCATTAACAAAACGTTTATTTCAACAAAACATCTGCAATGGGCAACATGCCCAACATCCCATGGCACATGTGTGTGGGGGTGGGACACAGCACAGCACAGGGCACATGGGGGCGTCACAGGTGCCATCGCTGGGACCTGTGACGCTCTTCGGCAGGTGGCCATAGGGATGCCAGCTGCACCACATCTGTGGCCACCTGCCGAACAGCCCCAGTCAGACACTGCAGCGCGTGTAGCACAACATGGATGTCATGTTGTGCGGCATCCAGGGCCACAAACACATCATGCATGCCCCTGCCAGCACACAGACACACAGTGGCTGCGGTCTGTGTGCTGGCATCTGCATGTGGTGTGACAGTGGCCCTGGATGCCGCATGATCTGCCTGACGCCCATGCTGTGCTGACGCCTGCAGTGTCTGACTGCTGCCCCCTTGGCCCTGTGCTGGGCTGTGTTCCCCACCACCCCCCTCCCACCCTTGACCCCTCCCTGCATGCCCTCCCTCCACCCTCCCTGCCCATACAATGACACCCCGTCCCCCCTCTCTCCCACCACCCCCACCCCCGGTACCCCTCTCCCCTGCACCCCCCATTGTCCCATTCTCGTCCTCCCCCTGGTTAGGGGTATGGGGGGGACATCCACGTCCTCCTCCTTCACATCTGTGTCGCTGATGACGACCACCTCCATCCGCTCCTCCTCTGTGTGCTGCTGCTCTGCCTCCACATCCTCCTCCAGATGTTGCTCAAGCTCCCTTGGGCGGCGGGTGGTGGGCCTCCGCAGACAGTAGGCAGAGGGGTGTGGGGCCTGGTCGCTGGCATCACTGTCTGTGAAGGATAACAGACATCAGGGCACATACAGGCAAAACACAGGCTGGTGGTCCAATGGTCCACCTGAAGCTGTGGTTTAGCCCTGCCAATACTCACCATCTTGGTGGGGCTCTTGCTGCCTGCTGTAGCATGCCAGGAACTCGGGGTGGAAGTGTCTGAGCTCACGCGCCTTCTTCCTCAGATCCTCCACCTGTGGATATGCAAACATTGTCCTGTGTCAAGACCTAGCAACTGTCACTGGGGCTTTGTAAAACCAGATAATGCCTTGTGTGGGCCGCATCTTGCTGCTCCCCCACCCCTGCTGTTTGTGGCATATACAGCATTGTAACGCACCTCCAGCAGTCAATCCCTTGGAAATGTGGGAATAGGTTTGCACATATGTGTCACAGCAGAATCAACGGATCCTAGCTGGCATACACATGCATTGTCACATAGGGCATCAGACAGGAGTATCACAGGGTCACTGCATGCTGCCCCCCCCCTACTACCACCAGCCCACAACACAACGGAGGAATGGTGGGAGCGACAGGGACAGACAGAGGGGGGGAGGAAGAGGGGGACAGAAGGGGCGTGACAGAGACACAGAGGATGAGGGGGGGTGACACATCACCTAGGGGACATGGTGTTCTTTTCCAGACACATCCCTGCTGTGCAATGACAGCAGATGTCCAAGGTGTGTGTGTCTGTTGTCCTGTGAAACAGGTGTGACATAGTCACCACTGGTGGGGACCCCCTCGGCACCATTGGCAGTGTATGCACCCCATAGTGTGTGTCCCCTGTGGGCCAGCTCACCTACACAGTAGGGATCTGTGTCATCCCCTATGGGGTGTGGCTCCGGGAAGGGTATGCATGTAATTGGAGTTCCACAGCATCCTCAACACACATCGCATCCCAATGTGGGTCTCCAGCTGAGCGGTAGTGGCCCCTGATGGGCCTCTCACGACACCATGCAGCTGCTCGGCAGATGCCATTCACACAGACAGAGTAGCATGGGGCCCATGAGGCTTCCATGTGCCCCACCTGCTGGTGCATTTATTGGTCCGAGAGGCGGGCTACCTGCACTGCCCATGTTCACATTTCCACAATGCAAGGATAGCAATGCTGCAGCTGATGTGTTGTTGTCAGTCTACAACCCTGTCTTGCTCGTATGACCTGAGGCAATTTGGTGAGGATCTGGACCAACTACCATGATATCTCTGAGACAACATACATCTTGCCATGTACCAGGTGTGTGGGAGGGGGAGCAAACTAAACCTCTGCCAAGGGCTCCATCCAGATGGGCCGTATGTCCAGGTGTGGTTATACACATGTCCCCCTGGCAGCCAGATAGGCAGGTCCCACAGACATGCACCCTGTGCATACTGTGGGTGCTGTGTCTGGTCTGAGGGTGTGAGCTGTGTGGTAACATGGCACCCCCCTGATAGCGGATACACTGTTGACGTACGGGCTGATGTGTGGCTGTGCACATGGTTGTAGCCATCCTTGTGATCTGTGGAGGGGGTTTACTGAGGCCTGTGGGCGTATGGCGCTACATATGGTCTGTGGGGACATATGTACATCTCTCAGAGGGATAGGCCTGCCCAGGCCTGTGCACTCGCGGATGTGTCTGTGCCCTCCTGTAGTTTCAGTTATGCGTAGATAGGGTCTGTGATGCACACAACCCAGGTCTGGAGGTGGCCCCACTTGTACCCCTCCTGATCTGGTTTGCACATTTCCCATGGAGCGTGCTGGGTTCGGTTACTGGACACTGTTCCTCCGTTGTGTTGGGGGGGGTGGAGGTGTTGGGGGGGTTAGCCTGGCCCACCTCCTCTGATGGGCCGAGTCCATGCTTCCGATGGTCTGTCCCACCACACATGCATGTGCTGACATGGACCTCATGAGAGGGTCCACATATGTTTCCGTGTTTGGCCAGGGGGTGGGGATGTACCTCACCAGGTACCTTGAGGTCCTGTGGGTGCTGTCGCTGCTGGACCAGCTACAGCTGGGTGTCTCCCAAATGTGGTGTTTTGGGTCACGTTGACAGTTCTATCAGCTTAAGCTGGGGGTGGTTAATGATGGGCATATGCCTGCTAGCATCTGTTCGTGCTGCACAGTGCGCAGTCATTGACGGTCTTCCACTTGACGTATCTTAGTTTTTTGACCTCCTGGCCAGGGCGGGCCTGTCAGCATCCACCTTATGGATATTAGCTGCCACCTTGTCCCTGACAGTTAGACAAACGTACAGGGGGTGTTTCACAACGTATTGTGTGACAGGTGGGGCATTTAGGCGGCTGCTAGCCCAACACGTGTCCATGACACAATGGCAATGGTGGGGACTCAGCCAATGTCCCTACACCAGTCCAATGATACCCTGTTAGCATCATTTTCCGTCACACCAAACATGCCTGACAGACGCTACCTATACCTTCCCCTTGACATATGGGAGGGGCGCATCTAGGTCTTATAGATGTTCAGCAAACTCCATCCGATCCAACCCCATGGAAAGGGTATTTGAAGAGTATCCTGGGTGACAGCAGAGATGCATGGCACACACAGGGACCCAGGCATCAATGTTCATACGCCCCTACCAGTGTATTTTACGGCATGTCACCGGAGACATTGTGCTCTCAGTATAACTGACTACAGCACAATGGAGTGCTCAGGGGGAGTTTGAGTTGTGAACGCAGGCAACGTCAAACACAGCATAGTTGTTCTCTCGCTTTTGGCCATGTGGTGGGTTGTTGGGAGGTGTATCCCATCCTGTTCTGAGGTGTATCCTGTACGTTTGGATGTCCTGGCAGTGTGTCATCCTCCCTTGGCGTCTCGGGATATTGGTGATGGTCTGCCTCATGTGTCCTGTGCTGTACTTCAGCTGTTACAGCAACTGAGTGGGCCCTGGCCACAGGTCATGGCAGCCCCTGGTGGGACTGATCCTAGGGCGGGAGGAATTTCCTCTTGGGACATGCAGTCACCCCCTTGCAATTTACATTCATATCCTCTGACCTGTCGCATTCACTGGCCACCTCAGAGTATTGGACGTATATTGTCCCTGGGGGATGTGGCTTAGTGCGGTTATGGAACAGAGGTGCGTAGTAACAGAGGTAACCTGGTACCAATGGGTCACACACGCTAACCATCTGCACTGATGGTCCATATGCCCATGCTGTGCCCCTAACCTTTGTGGATGGCAATGACACAATGCGTGTGGTTGGGGGTGGTGTCAGGTGCCCTGGTGGGCCAAGAATAGACGCAGGACCGTGTCTGTTGGCCAGCATCCAGTGTGCTAGTGACACTTGCTCTGTCTGTGTATTTTTAACGGCCACAGTCCATAGCTCAATGCACGGCACAAGGGGTTCAGACGCATTTGTGGACTCCATACCTTGCTGTGGTCACAGAGCCGCTTTTTAGGACTGGTGATACCAGCAGGGCTGTTTGGACAGAGTGCATTTCTCAGTGCCACCGCCGGGGCATCTTGGTGTTTTAGGGTTTGTGACCCGTTTGTAGCCAGGCCACTGTATGTTGGGTTACATGTGATCGACATAAAGCATTGCCCTGCACAGGGGACATGGCTACCACCACAGCCACGTTGGTGGGATGTTGGGCGCAGAGCTTGGCTTCTCGGTTCAGCCTACCAGCCCTGGATGCCATCCCACTGGCCAATCATGGTGACATGGCACGTGTGGGCCCTATACATTCAGCACACTAAGCATATCTGACAGTGACCAGGGAGGTATCGACACTCTTTGCTCTCGTCCTCTGGCACATGGTGAGTCATCCATGCTGGTGGTGTGGTTTGGGCCTATGCATAAATAGTGGGGGGGACGTGAGAGGGTCATTCTCAATGTTACCCTGTTATTGTGTTTGGGTGCGGTGCACACTGCAAGTAGTGATTGGGTTTCCAATACAACAGTGTCACCGGTATTGGTGACATCGGCACACGCAGACACAGGGGTGGCTATAACATACAGGGGTATTGCACTTACAGGGACACAGAGATGGCAGTTTGCCATAACCTGATGAACTGGGGAGCAGCATTTGCGGGTAGCATCAGGGCAGACCACAGGAGCTGTGGGATACCCCCATATGCTTTCATACTGGCTGTTGGGGAGCGCACCCATGCCGGCTTTAACAGGGCATCAGGTACCAACATGTGTCAACTCATTCCTGTTTGTTCCTGTTGATTAGCTGTCCCCAATATCACCTACATGCCTAGCTGTGTGTGTGACCATGTGTGCAGTGACACCTATGTGCATTGTGTGTTGCTCCCTGAACGCATAGGTCAGTTTCCCTGAGGCACCCTTCACAGACATGGCAGTGCCATGCCACATTTGGTTCGGCAATGATAATGTCCATGCTAGGCCCTTTAACCCTGTAGGTGTTACTTTCCATACATTTGTGGTCACATTATCTACACATGTCATGCAATCAGACCCCACTGGCAACAGGATATACCAGCACACATGGGTGTTTTACCAAACATGTGAAATTGGGTGGGTTGCCCTATGCACCTTGTCAGGGGACACGTCCATGACACGTGGATCTCTACAAGGCCATTGGTTTCACTGCTTGACCCACTCCAGAGGTTGTGTGTCCTGTATGTGGTAGGGCTACTGATAGGTACGTCAGACCTACCTTGGCAACTGTTGTACACAGCATACTTGTCCTGGTGGACATGCATCTGTCCCATTCAGGCCTATTGGGTGGTGTTATGTTCCTCAGACCTGTGTCCTGGATGGCTATAGGGGGTGTAACTGCACACACTAGGGGCAAGGACCCATTACATAGGTATGGGCTATTACCACCTCTGTTCATGTGTGCGTTATAGGCTGTTTTGTTCAATCTGATTGGGTACATGCAACCTTTAAAGGGCATCTGTGGGATACATCTGCATACAGGGGCAGTATGCCGGGGGCCTGTGGAGATGTGCAACCTGACTCAGCATACATAGCTGTGGACATGTCCCTCTTACAGGGCTGTGTAGCTGCATGTCGAGGCTACTGTGTGTTAGTTGTTGCTGACGCAATCCATATCTGCAGCAAACTTATCATCTCCATACATCTACAGTGTGTGTTTTGGGCTATGTGACCCATAGACTGTGGGTGAGATGCAACCAGACCACTATACCCTATGGGACAGATCAGACTGACATACCCTCCGTTACAATCAGCTCTCAGCCACCAGGGTCTTGGGTGTCCTAGGGCACGTCATCAGCAAGATACAGCATTGCACCATGGTCACACCCTGGCCACCATATGCATGTATCAGGTCTGCATGAGATAGGGATGATTTACTCTCCAGCATTGTCACACTGCACCATATCACCAGGGTGACTGGGGCACACTCTGATGGTCTCTGCGGACACCTGGGGATTGTGGGATGTATTGGGCAACACTAGCACACCCAAACAGATTCACAGGGTGACTGAGGGCCCCCTTTGAGGGGCTCTCTGCACTCTTGGGGGTCTGGGGAATGTCTCACAAAACACTAGCATAACCAAACATATCTCCAGAGTGACCAAAACCACGCTTGGATGGGCTCTCTCGACGCCTGGAGGTAGGGGGGATGTTTCAAACTGCATTAGGCCACACAACCATATCTCCAGGGTGACAGAGGAACCACTTGGATGGTCTCTCAGCACTCCTGGAGGTGAGGAGGATGTTTCAAACTACATTAGGCCACACAACCATATCTGCAGGGTGACACCTAGCCCACTTGGATGTGCTCTCTGCACTCCTGGAGGTAGGGGGGATTTTTCAAACTACATTAGGCCACACAACCATATCTCCAGGGTGACAGAGAAACCACTTGGATGGGCTCTCTGCACTCCTGGAGGTAAGGAGGATGTTTCAAACTACATTAGGCCACACAACCATATCTTCAGGGTGACAGAGAAACCACTTGGATGGTCTCTCAGCACTCCTGGAGGTAAGGAGGATGTTTCAAACTACATTAGGCCACACAACCATATCTGCAGGGTGACAGCTAGCCCACTTGGATGAGCTCTCTGCACTCCTGGAGGTAAGGAGGATGTTTCAAAGTACATTAGGCCACACAACCATATCTCCAGGGTGACAGAGACACCACTTGGATGGGCTCTCAGCACTCCTGGAGGTAGGGAGGATGTTTCAAACTACATTAGGCCACACAACCATATCTCCAGGGTGACTGAGAAGCCACTTGGATGGGCTCTCTGCACTCCTGGAGGTAAGGAGGATGTTTCAAACTACATTAGGCCACACAACCATATCTCCAGGGCGACAGAGAAACCACTTGGATGGGCTCTCTGGACCCCTGAGGATAGGGGGGATGTATTATCCAACATTGTCAAACAATCCCAGAGCACCTGGGTGGCTGAGGGCCCATGTGCTGAACGTTCCACAACCCCTGATGATTGGCCCTATGTGTTACCCTGCAGATGCAGATACTGGCATCACCACATGATGTTTCAAGACGCTCCTTAGGCAGATGAGGGGCCTAGCTGTGTTACAGTGTGCTGTACTACATCAACACCAGCAGCTGTCATGACGCCAGGGGGGCATCATGCCCTGTGTGGCCACATCCGTCACCACCTGGCTACATGGCCAACCACTCAGATGTGATACACAATGCATATGGCGTGTGGTTCACGTGCTACAGTTTACTTATGTAGACTACTTACACACAACAGCATGCAGATCTGACATCAACCCTGTGTGTGTATATGTTTATTGTGACCTGTGGCCATTCACTTACCTCCCGTGGGTGGTCTGCCTCACGGTTGAAGCGCCTGGTCACCCTCTCCCAGGCCCTCAGGACCTTCCCCATATCTCTTTGCCTGGAGGGCCCTGGGAAAAGCTTGTTCTGCTTCCTGCCGATCAGGGAGGCCAGATGGCACAGCTCACGATGGCTGAAGGCGGGCTTCCGGGTTCGGGACGCCATTTTTTTTTCAGGCCGTGTATACGCGCGAACGAAAACGACGCAACTTCCGCATTTGCGCGTAGCGGATCACGCACGTGCGCGGCGCATGGCTGCACAAATAATCTATGCTCGCCCGTGCGCTCCGCATTCGTGTACGCCAGAAAAGTGCAATTATTACCGGCACGCAGCATTCATACACATTGTTTATGGTTTTACTAGAAATATGTGTACTGTTCTCTGCATACTCACATAGCTAAGAGGTGCCTCTCATGTCCCTATAACAAACGTTTATTATTATGGATTACACTTGTTCACACAGTGTGGTCTTGAATCTCTGGACACATATCCACTGATTCAGGGTGCATTGTCAGATGAGGTGTGCTATGTGTGCCACCTAGCAAGTACTACTCTGACACTGATAGCAATGGGTGCAGACAAACCATCAGCATCAGGTGTCAATCAACCTGGTGATATGGGGTTGTGAGTGCTAGTGGAATATGTTCTGTGGTGTATCTCCATGTTGGGACAGCAATGATGTGGTGGTTGCCATAGGGGTTTGGGGGGAGCTTCATATATGAGCATTGCACACACAAGGTAAGGTTGCGTGTTGGACATTACGAGGCGATGAAGGTCAGCATGTCACCACACTGGACCGTATGCCTTGGTATGTGTGCTGGCATACAGTCCTGGTGGCTGAGATATAGCACAATGGCTGATACATGGACTGCTTAACCAGGCGTCATGGGTTACATCTTCCAGTTGTGCTCTGGAGTGCCTGTCTCAGGCAGCGCACATTATCATACTTTGGTACCACATTGTCCATGGTGCTTTTCATGTACATCTATGCTGCTCCAGGCATATTTGCTCAGACATTGCAACATTGTTACCTGCCCCAGACCCCTTTCTCTATTACAGAGGTGCTGCTAGTGGCAAGACCCTCACACTGCTGCATACATCATGTGCAGTACACCATTCTCACTAATGGAGCACTGCACCCCTGGTAACCACAGCACACAGTCTGCAAGATTGCCTCTTTAGCCAGCCAGGCATATGTTCTTAGCAATCGAGCTGTGGCACACACCTAACCTTGCTGCATGTGGAGCCAGAGTTTGCGTGTTTCCATACACAGTGTGGTTATTGGTGAGTGTAGCCAATGACAGGTCCCTGACTGTAAAATAGTGGTGGATGTTCTGAGATCCTCACAGTGCTGTCAGCATCAGGTGCTCCACACGCCACCTTATAGGGTGGACGTGGGTTAATGCACTGTGATGGTTTTTGAGTTGCCAGTACTACAGGACATTACACACAGTCCAGGCCTGACAGACCCCATGAACCTTTAAAACTATTTGCCCTATGTTACAATGCCTTGTTCAATGTATGTTAATTTTCTGCAATGTAACCAGCAGTGCTGCTGACTGACGCAGTATATGGGACAATGTCAATATCTAAAATACTTTGCTTGTACAACCACACTTTGGATTTGAACCACCAACCTGTTGCTTCAGAGGCATCACAGTCACCAGTAGACTACAGCTCTGTGGCTATGATGTGAGGTCTGGCTGGGTGCAATATAACCTCAGCAGACTCTGTGCTGCGGTTAACAGGGTAGGGTCCATCCACTCCCACCCATGATGCACTGCACATGCAAAGCAGCAGTCTACTGATTTTCCAACGATAGGGTGTGCAACCCCACAGCACCTATGCCTATTGTGGCACACTCACCTTCTGTGTTGCTGGTACAGAGTGGATACAGACCATCACAGTGTGTGTGGCTTCTGCTCACCCTGAGGGTGAGGTGAAACACACAGCACCTGTCCTGGATGAGAAGGCCTATACATCATATAAACCTGTCTGCCGATCTCTGATAGGTTGGCACATCAGACACACCTCCAGTCCACCTTAGACCATCTGTATCTCCCAGACCCATCTGGGCCTTGTGGGCTACAATGCTCACAGAAGGGTGCATATTCTGTGTGGGTGCCCTGCCCTTCATGGTATATGTGCAGGGGGTGTGGGGTGAAAGGAGATTTTCAGACACATACGCAGAGTATGTCTGACCACCAAACCTTCCGTGTGGAACACAGTTTCCACAAAAATAAGATATCCACATTCTCTATCCCATCTGTGGTGCTAGCAGCTGCCAGCACCAGCAGACTCAGTCCTGCTGTGATACAGACACCCTACAGGTCGCTCTCTGCAATTTCAAACATATCCATATTTCAGGAGCACGCAGACAGACAGTAGGGCCTGAGACCCCCAGCTCACCCAACACCATCTGACATTTTCCAGCAGCAGGCACAGTGTGTGCCCATCTACTGACGCTGCAAGGTGTTCCAGCCAGACCCATGCTAACTGCAGACAGGCTGATAGCCTGTCCATGGTGCATGCTACCGGGGAAGCTCTGTGCACCCATAACTGGGATGTGAGCACACCCACCACGCAGTTAACTCAGTGATTGGGCCCCATATATACAGAACCCATAAACATCACATGAGAGACCTATTATATAGCACTATGTTGGAACCTAGCCATGCCGTGGTCACTGATCATTCGGGGTGAGAGTGACCTCCACACAGGCCATGCTATGGACACCATGCCTGTGGAGGTGATGGCAAGGCACAACATGGTCCTAGGCATGCACATTTGCCCTGTGTAGCTGCATCCTGCTCCTGCCGCCCTGTCTCTTCTATACCCACAGGACTTTGCTCCTCATTATGTACATAGGCAGGCCAATACAGCCAACGGTGCTATCAGTGTGGGCTGTGGGAGGTGTTGGCAGCCAACACACACAGGATAGACAGACACACACTCCCCACACCTAGGACAGCATTGAGCAGATGTAGTGTTGTTTGGGAGCCCTTGCCAACGCACCAGTAATGGGCACAGTGCGGCCATGGCAATGTAAGGGTGTACTTTTGGAGTTATTTTCCAGGGTGCTAGTCTCTGGAGGAGACATGACCTGACACACATTGCACATACATCAGAGACGTGGTATGTTACAGCTCAATGATCTGCTTGTGCTTAGCATTGGCATTTCTATCAGTCAGTGCTCATAACAGGCTTTGGATATCTGTGCGACGTCTCCCCATGTGTAGTGTAGGATTGGTAATGTATGCACATGCTAGTTTTGGGGGGGACACACAGGGTCCGACATCCAGCCACTGCATTGGTCTTCACATAACGGTGCCTGCAGGTGCAGGTGTTTCAGCCCCTGTTGCCCACTGCTCTAGGGCAGATGTTCACAACTCCAGTCAATGTGGTGCAAACACTGGTCGCGTTTTCATGATGTCCGTGATGAATATGCCTCTGATACAACTGTATACCATGGTAGTGTTCACTTAACTTGCAGCACAGGCATCTTTATTGGAGACATCAGCCAACCTGAGTGATGTGTGACCCAACATGGATGCATTTGGGTGACTCTGCTGTGGATGAGGCATATGTTTATGTGTTGTGTGCTGTTTATGGTAAAATATGGTATCTTGACCGACGCTTATGTCCTCAGCAGGGTATTTCCATTCTTTACTACCAGGTTTTGTGCATGAGTAAAACATGGGGACTGGGATGGCAGGTGCCCCAACTGGGATTTGTACCTGGGGCCTTCCGCTCTTGGAGGCACTTGCTATGTCTACTGCACCACCGTCTTAGCACAACAACAGTACATTCCCGGGGGAGTCCATGGCTGTTTGTCACACAGGGTCTGTCTTTTGGATTGTACTGCAGCCACATGAGGGTGGCTAGGCCAGCATCTGCTGTGGTGCAGCAGCCACTGCCCCCTCTGCCAGCAGTAGGCGTCCGCCACCATGCTGACATGGGCTTATATTGGGGACAGCATCACAGCTAAATGACATGTGGCCCTCCAGTACTGCATTGTGTGGACTCTGCTGTAGGTGGTGTACAGTTTTTGAGGGGTATGCGCTCCTTATGGTAAAATAGAGGTCCTCTGAACCTGCTTTTGTTCTCTACAAGAAGGGTTTTTATTTCCTATCACGGTTTACTGGTGGGTAAAATATGTGCACTGTGTTGCTGGTGGCCCCAGCTGGGAGTTGAACTACTAATCTTTGGCTCCACAATACATTGGCTGAGTTCCCTGCACCACCCTGCAGACACAGAGTCAACGTGGACCCTGGAGATAGCATGTCTGTTTGTCAGATGGAGCCTTTCTGTTGTAGTCCACTGCACCCACGTTTTAGGGGCTCTACCTCCATCTTCTCTGGCCACCTGCCACTGCCCCCCTCTGATACTAGGAAACCTCTGCCAACATGCTGCAGGCCCTTCTGCTGCTGGTGCTGGGGCCGCACAGTTTTAGACCATCCAGTGTGCATGTAGGCAACTACCTATGCTGCGCTTTCTGGTTTTCGGGTGCCTACCTAGTCCTCCACACTTCCCCCCAACTCAAATACGCTGTTGTGCAACATGTGCATGCCATAGGGGACCTGTCCATTGGTGTGGGGCACCCTGCTCTATACTACATCAATGTGGGATCATTCACCTTTTATGCTGCAGGAGCTGGGAACCCTTCCGACATTCATATTTTTTTGCCCTGCCTTTCTTGAGAGTGTCTGTTGATGTTTCACATTGCTGTGACCATTACCCAGGTTGGTCCTCTTTTGTGCTACAATCTTGAGTTTCAGCAGCCCTGGCCAACACACCACTCCTGGGAACACTCCAGGCATGGATATGTTACACAAGACTGTTGGGGGTCACTCCCCAGGGAGGTACACACTGTCAGACGCCAGACCTGCTGCATACAACACACACATCTGAATGATTGTTATGGTGGTGCTCAATGGCCAAAATGTGCTGAGTGTGTAAATCAATATCTAACTGTTTTCAATGGAAACTTTAGATAGCTGTGCACCATATACCCAGGTGTAGGGTGGCATTGCTAAGGTATGCAAATGCTACTATTGGGGGTTACAGGCAGGGCCCACTGTCCTGCCTCTCCAGGATGCATTGTCCAATGGGGTCTGTGGGTGTGGGTGTGTCAGGGCCTGTTGGCTGCTGCTTTTCATCAGGGTTTACAACATCAAGTCATGGTGTGGCAAACACTGTTCAGGTTTTATGCTGTCCCTCATGGATATGCATGTGCTACATCTGCATAACATGGGGGTGGTGCATAGATATGCAGCACAGTCATTTGTATTCGAGGCAGCATGTGACCTGAATGGTGTGTGGTCCTCCAGGACTGCATTTGGGATACTCTGCTCTAGGTGATGCCCCTGTTCATGGTGTCTGTGCTTGGGATGGTAAATGATAGGTGTTTTACCAATGCCTATGTCCTCAGCATTAAAGGTTTGTGCTTACTAGCACAGTTTAGTTGTGGAAAAAATATGTGGACAGGATTGGCAATAGCACCAGCTGTGCTTTGAACCTATGACTGTACATCCAACAGGGCCTGTCTGTGGCAGTGGACGGTGCCAGCATGCACATGGCTAGACAACTGTATGATGTGGCTAGCAGCCACTGGCCCCACCACCACCTGTACCCTTCCACCAACATGCTGGCATGTCCCTATCTTGAAAATGCATGTGACCTGATAGAGTTGTGCCACTCCAGGACTGCATTTTTGCAACTTGGCTGTCAGTAATGGCCATTGTAATGGGGTGTGTGCGGTGTAGGGTAAATTATGGGTGTTTGAGACACGCTTATGTTCCCTGCAATAAAGGGGTGTCTTCACTATCTGTGTTTGCTGGTGGTTAAAATATGTGGACTGGGTTGGCAGGAGCACCAGCTGAGCTTTGAACTTGTGACCTTCTGCTCTTGTATATACTGTCTGTGTGCACTGCACCACCGTGTAGCCACATATTGGCTGTGTTCCCTGGGAGGTCCATGACTGTACATCCATCAGGGCCTGTCTGTTGCAGTGGACGGTGCCAGCCTGCACATGGCTTGGCCACTGTCTTCTGTGGCTAGCAGGCACTGCCCCCTCCACCATCTGTACCGTTCTGCCAACATACTGGCATTTCCTTATCTTGGCAAAAGCATATGGCCTGATTGAGTTGAGCCACTCCAGGACTGTATTTGGGTGACTCGTCTGTGGGTGATGCCCATTGTTCTGGGGTGTGTGTGGTGTAGGGAAAAATATGGGTGTTTGCAACATGCTTATGTTCTCTGCAATTCAGGTGTGTCTTTAATATCTCTGTTTTGTGGTTGCTTAAATATTGGGACTGGGATGGCATGAGCCCCAGCTGGGATTTGAAACTGTTACCCTCTGGTCTTAGAGGTACTGGCTCTGTCCACTGCACCACACTGTGGCCACAGAGACAGTGCAGTACCTGGAGGTGGGAAACCTGTCAGGATGGGGTCCCAAACCCTGCTGTGCACATTTGTACTGTGGGCTCATTCACCTTGTCTGGTGACAAACATGCAAATATGCCCCGGAGATGACCACGTAACACAGGGGCTGTACTTTTAACCAAGATGGGCAACAGTGCTATTAATGGGCAACCATTAGGTACACTTCCAGGAAAGCTCCAAAGATGAAAGGTATTTTTGTGGGAGTCTCCGCTCCATAGACCCTTCCAAAATTCATTTCCTTTTTCTGGAGCTTTCCTGGGTGTGATTTTTATATTTGCCCATTACTATAACTATTCCCCAGCTGACTTACTATTTTTAATATTTTTGTTCTGGTCATTTTATATTTTTTTTTCTCACTTTTGGCCTGGACACATGTATCACACTGCTTACGTTTTTCAGGTTTCCCCGGTTTTGCTGTACATTGCTGACGTAAATGGTTTCTCTTCCCTTTAAATGCATTCTACCGCGAGTGATTCACTCGCGCTATTTTTTTTTGAAATTCAGCCCCGATAATGTGCGGGGCGCCTCTCCCCTCCCCTTCCCCGCCCATTAACCCCTTCTCTCCGCCCCTCCGGGGCCTTCCTCCGCCCTCCGTTAGCCTTTCCACGCCTCTATCGGACATTTGCGGGCCTGTACTTGTGCGGCACCCGTTACTGTGGCGCGCAAGTGTGCGGGGCTTCATCGCACGTTTGCGGGGCGTTTAAGAGCACTTAAGTTCTGCTTTTAGTGCGCTATTTTGCGGCGCGCAAATTAGCGCTTTTTAGTAAACATGCCCCTTAGTCTATACTCAAAAAAGCTAAAGTCTTACACTTTGGAAACTAAAGACCCAATCTATTAAACCATGGCAATCTCAGAATACAGTTATGGTCAAAATTATTGGCATCCTTGCATGTGTTGTGTACAATATCTTGAGAAATAATTGGAAACATGTCATCATAATATTTTAATAGTATGTGCAAAGGTATACAACAAAACAAAGATGTCTGTGCAGCTTAGACATAGCAATTTCTGAGAAAAAAAATGAAATACAACCTGGACAGGATTAATGGCACCCTTCACTAATATTTGGTTGCACGACCCTTGGCAGTGATGATAGCCTCCAAACGTTTTTTGTAGCCATCTATAAGTTTTATACATCTGTCTGCTGATAGTTTCTCCCACTCTTGAGCTGCGATTTCCAGTTCATAAATGGATTCCTTTTACTAATGGCAGATTTTAGCTCTTTCAAAGGTTTGATTGGATTGAGATCAGGACTCATTGCTGGCCAGTTTAAAAGTCCATTTTTTTCCTTTTTAATCATTCTTTTGTACTTTTGAATGTATGTTTTGGGTCATTGTCCTGCTGGAGGACCCATGACCTTCAACCCAGGCCTAACATTCTGACACCAAGTAGCACATTTTGCTCCAATATACCTTATTAGTCCTCTAACTTCATGATTCCTTTAATACATTCCAGGCCTCCAGTTCCTGAGGTAGCAAAACAGCCCTACAATATTATGGAACCTCCACCATATTTAACTGTAGGAAGGGTGTTTTTTTCCTTATAAGCTTCATTTCTTCGCTTATAAATGTATCGCTGGTCTACACTGCCAAAGAGCTGAAGTTTGTTTTCATCTGTCCACAGAACATTTTGCCAGAAGGATTGTGGTTTCTCAAGGTGGGTTTGGGCAAAGCTCAGGTGTGCCTTTTAATGTCTGTCTTTGAGCAGTGGAGTCCTCCTTGGTCTTTGCCATGAAATCCTTCTTTGTTTAGTGCGTAGCATATGGTGCAGGTTGAAACCACCACGTCAGATTGCTTCAGGTCAGCCTTAAGCTCGTTGGATGTTATATATGATGTTTTCATAACAGTTCACACTAATCTTCAAAGATTTCTGGATTAATTTTCCACTTCCCACCACATCCTGGGAAGTTCTTGACAATTCCATGAGCAGAAAACTTAATAACATTGTGATTCCAAGGTCTTTGGTGATGATCTTGTACCCCCTTGAAGTTTGATGTTTGCTGATAATGGCTTTTCTGACGGTCTCAGGCAGTTCTCTTGTCTTCACCAGTGTGAAAATGGAACAGGGAGTGAATGTGGCTATATTAAACATTAGAAACATCATTCATTGGTTGATTCAAGTAATTTGAGTACTGACAATTGATCACAGGTGTGTCTAATTTTACTGCAATGGGAATGTGGTTCTTCTGTTCAAACTTTGAATTGTTTATAAGGATGCTGGTAATCATGCCCTGGCAATATTGCAGTTTTTATACTAATCAGCCACTGCCTGGTTAGCTTTGACAGAAAATGTTAGGACAGCTTTTGCTGCCCCAACCTTTCGCCACTAAGGGATAACTGGGCAGCGCATGAATATTACTGCCCCTGGAATGCCCCAATGCTAACCCTGTGGCATCGAGGCATAAAGTGACAGTATCCGGGAATATTCAGCAGCACTAACTGTTAATGCTGCTGAGTATCTGGCTTAGAGGCAGTTACATGGTTTATGGGTCTGCAAACTGTGTAATTGCTTTGGAATATTGGGCCCTTTGGGCCCTATTCTGATCGCAGCATGTCCGGCCCATCCAGACATCCAAAATCTGGCCGGGCTGGATTTGCACCCGATTCTGTACCCACAGGAGTTAGACGTTCCCGTGGGAGCATAATCGGGGCAAAGGGCCTAGATGGGCAGGACGTGCCCTAATTCTGTGCCACTGGATGTCCAGCTTGATCCCCAGCTAGCCCAGCCGAAATGTCTGCATGGATCCTCAGTGCCTTGGCATCCCATCGCCATGGCACCAGGACACCATGCAGGAACCCCAATCCACCACACAGCCCCAAATGTGCTATTACCCACTGCCCAACCCCCGTAGGGGCATGCCAAGGCTGGGATTGGGCAGCTGGGAATCCCCTGCTGCCTCTCACCTTCAGGATGAGGTCTGCCGGTGCCATGTGATGCATCGGGGGGGGGCCTTATGTCCACCTCCAAGGTGGGATAAGTCCCCTGACTATCTCCTCCACCCCAGAAATATAGGGCCACAACCAGAATCGTCCCTGTATGTCCATGGTCAGGGTCCTGCCTCCGCCCTGCCCACGCTCCCCGCACGTCTCCTCTGTACGTGTAGGGAGCTTTGGGCATGGAATCGGCCCCAAGTGAATAGCGGGGGCTGTATGTCCGAACCGGACATACATCCCCACTATTCTAACACTGGGAATGACCCCCTTAGTGTTTAAACTGGAAGTAAACTTCTGCATTAATCTTAGCACAATTAGAGGCCCATTTACTAACCTGCATGAACGTTTGGCATGCTAAAGGTAAGTTTTATGTAAAGGCATATTGGGGGGGATTTTATGAGGAGCCATCTAGGTTTAAGCACTAGCAACACATCTAAATCTAGGTATTTTAGTTATTTTATAAGCTACTAGCATGCATATATGAGCTCGTTTATGTTGAACACTATTTTATAAGTACTTTCATTGTGGGCATGCTCGTGGGCAGAGTTTGAGAAGAGCATGGGTGTTCTTTATAAATCTAGGCGTGAGTATTTACACCAACTCTGGGGCTGGTATAAGTGATCGAGCCTTAAGTTAAGGCATGTTTTTGGCTACTGATAGTAGTATTTTGTAAGGAAAAGTACGTGCCTACTTTTCTTTATTAAATAGACTTAAAATAAGTGCATTTTGCCTGCCTTAAACTAGATGGCTGGCTATAAAATTAACCATCCAAAAGTGCAAAATCTCTATGGTAAATGTAGGGGGTTTTCCAAGACCTTAGGGGAAAGCAGCCATGTCTCTAAAACACGGCAATGGTTGCTAGCAGAGCTTAACAGCATGACTGCTAAAGCAAAATGCAGATCACTATATCTTTGGAACATTGCCAGGACATGATTACTGTTCCACATCATCTGCCACATTAGCAGTGAATGCATGTTAACAACATCCATATTAACTGTGATGCGAACTCCATGTCTCTTCCCACCCCTCCATGCCCCTCAAATGAATTTTCAAGTTAGGTGTTTAACGTGCTAGTTAGCAGGTGCTAACTGATAACAGGCTGCATTCCCTGTGTTTTGAGCTCCACTCTAACAGTTAATCCGTGTTAAAACCCATTTAAACATCTAGGAGCCCATTTTTGAAGCAGTGTTAGGTGTTTAATGCATATTTTAACACACGTTTAAAAACAGCTAACAAGCAACAAAAACAGCTAAAGCCCCAGTGAAATATCTAACATGGAATTTTATGCTAATTATAGCTTATAGTTTATTTAAAAATTGATATACCGCTCTTTGTAATAACACCAGAGCGGTTTACAAATTAAAATCAAATAAAAAGAATATATACAATAAAAGAATAAAATTAATTTATCCCTTGGTGAGATCAGGGAATGTGGGGTGTGTGTGAAAAAGTAATAGGATATCAAACACCAAGGCTTTCCAGAAAGAGTACCATTCGGACCGAAACCCGAGATGCCTCTGACAGGGATCGAGCTCGGATAAGCGTCATCCAGATATGGGTGCATACATATCCCTTGGAACCCATATTCTGAAAAACTAATTAAACAGAATACGTATAATAATAGAAAAAAAATGAACACAAATTCTTTAACATACATTCATTCATAATTCAGGAAAGGGCCACGGAAAGGGCAGGGAGGGTGGCCGAAAGTTGAAGCAAAGTACCATAATGTGTTAACTGCAAACAGAATAGTGAAATACACCTTTTAAGATGAAGTTAACTGTTTCCATTTTATTTGCTACTGCATCAACATACAGCAACACACATTAATATCAGGGTCGGTTCTCCCCAAATGCTAGAAATGCTCCCTTTTTCAGCCTTATAATTAGAATGGGAGTTTTGCAGTTCAATGACATTAACTCTAAGGGGTATGTTAACTAAACCGTCTTAATGTTACCGGCATTAGTTGCAGTCTTACTGTGACAAATGCCATATAAGGTAGTGGGCGTTGGAGTCTTAAGGTAGCATTTCGGGTTATCGCGCGATAAAGTCCGTTATCGCTCGATAGAGGGAGCCGTGGCACTTTAACATGCGTTAGCCTTAATTAGGCACGCTGACCTGCACATGCAGCAACAGAGGTGTAGCACAATGGTTAATACATTGACTGATGAAATAGGGGTCATGAGTTTAATCCCCCAGTGGGCTTAATGAGTAAGGCTGTCTGAGGCATTACCCTTTACTTTAAATCAGTGCTGTCTGAGGCATTTTCTTTTTTAATTTAAATTAGTGCTGCCAGCAAACACGCCCTCACAGTGCTGTAACCTAAGGTGCCACATAAGGCACCCTATAAGGCACTCCAGAAGGTACACTATAAAGTGCACTGTCTGCCAAGGCACCTTATAATGTTCCCTATAGGGCACCTTAAGGTTACAGCACTGTGAGGGTGTTTTTGATGGCAGCGCTAATTTAAATAAGGAAATGCCTCAGACAGCCCTATCAAATATCACCACTGTGGGATCAAACCCATGACCTCTGCCTCCATAGTCAGTGAAGTAACCATTGGGCTACATCTCTATAGCTACTAACAAACCCCTGGCTGGCTACTGAAGGACTGCAGGTCACCACACAAACTGCTGTGGTTACCAGGATAGGGTTAACCCACCCGTACCCATGATGCACTGCACATGCAGATCAGCAGTCTACAGATGATCACAAGATGGGGTATGCACCCCCAGAGCACCTCGGCCTGGTAGGGGGAACTGACCGTGTGTGTTACTGGCACAGAGTAGCTACAGACCATCACATTGTGGGGGTACTGTGCTCACCGTGAGGGCGAGGTGGGGCGCCCAGCACTAGGTCTGCAGCACCTGGCTTAGCTGAGATAGGCTATGCTGCAGGTTTCCATCAGTGCCAGTGTGTAATAGGTAATCCTTGCAGACACACCTAGGATACACTTGTGTCCATCTGTATTTCCCAGTCATGTCTAGCCCTTGTGGCCTATGATGCACCCAGAATAGTGCATATCCTGTGTAAGTGCCATGGTCACATGATTTAAGTGAAGGGGGTGTTTGGGGCTCAGGGTGGAGGACAGGATCTCCTACCAACAGATCCACATTCTACATCCCTGCAATGTTGGCAGTAGAGGGGACCATCAACCACAGTCCTTCTGGGGAACAGGCACCCTACAGGGCAGTCAATGCAGAGCTGTACACATGCATAAAGCAATGGCAGACAGACAGTAGGCCTGTAAATGTTCAGCTGCCCCCACCACTAGCTGACATTCTACAGCAGCAAGCACAGTGAGTCTCCAGCTACTGCACCCTGCAAGGTGTTCCAGCCATACACATACTAACTGCAGACAGTCTGCTAGCTAGTCCATAGTGCATGTTGCATGTTTCTGGAGAGGATGTGAGCACACACACCAAGCAAATAAGTCAGTGATTGGGACCCAGAAAAGAGAACCCATAAATATCACTTGAGAAAAATACTATATAGTACTATGGGGGAACCTAGCCATGCCGTGGTCATTGCTCAGTCAGGGTGAGAGTGACCTCCCAGCAGGACATGCTGTGGCCACCCTGTCCGTGCAGGTGGTGGCCAGGCACTACAATGTCCCAGCCATTGCCCTATGCTCTGTGCAGATGCATCTTGCCCAGGCCACCCTGTCCGGGCCGTACCCACAGTACCTTGCTCCTCATTATGCACATTGGCAGGCTAACACTGGAAACAGTGCAAGCAGTGTGGGCTGAGTAAGTTGTAGGCAGCCACACACACTGGATAGACAGACACACACTCCCACACCTATGCCAGCATTGTGTAAATATAGAGGCTTTTGGCAGCCCTGGCCACAACACCAGTCCTAGGCACAGTGCAGGCATGGCTATGGTACGCAATACTGTTGGGGTCACTCCCTGGGGTGGTAAACACTGTCAGAAACCAAAACTGAAACACACTCCACAGATATCAGAAAGGCTGCTATCATGCAGCTCTATCAGCAAATTGTGCTTAACTTAGGAATTGTTATTTGCCATTAATCATAGCAACCTTTTGATATATGTGTAACGTATTCCCAAGTTTAGGGCGGCATTGCTAAGGTATGCAAGTGCTAGTATTGGGAGATGCTGCTGCGTGCAGGACCCAACAGCCTGACTCTCCATGAGGCTTTGGATTAGTGGAGCCTGTGGGTGTGGGTGTTTGTGCCCCTGTTGGCCGCTGCTCTAGGGCAGAGGTTCCCAATTCCGGTCCTGGTGGGCCAAACACGGTTCAGGTTTTCATGCTGTCCCTAATGAATATGCATGAGATGCATTTGCATACAATGGGGGTGATGCATACAAATGCATCACAGGCATATTTATTAGGGACAGCATGAAACCTGAATGGTGTTTGGCCCTCCAGGACTGCAGTTTGGAAACTCTACTCTAGAGATTCCAGATGTTTATGGTGTCTGTGCTCTGTAGGGTAAATTATAGGCGTTTCAGGCATGTTTATTTTATCTGCAATAAAGGTTCCATCTTTATTACCATGGTTTAGTACTGGGTAAAATATGGGGAAAGGGCTGGCAGGAGCCACAGCTGGGACTTGAACTTGTGACCTTCTGCTCCTGAACATGCTGGCTGTGTGTACTGCACCACACTGTTGCCACAGGGACAGTTCATTCCCTGGGGATACCATGACTGTTCGTCAGACAGACCCTGTCTGTTGCATTGCACAGCACCCACCTAAACGGGGTTAGGCCATGGTCTGCTGTGGGCAGATGCCAATGCCCCCTCCGCCACCAGCACCCCTCCGCCACCATGCTGCCATGCCATTATGCCGGTGGTGCTGGTGGTGCACAGTCCCAGGCCATCGAGTATGCTGGTAGGCAGCTGCCTATGGTGTGGGTTCTTGGGTAGGGGTGCCTACATAGACATGCATGCTTCCCCCCCCCCCCTGCACTGCCTGCCAATGTTATGTGCCCTTGGTGGTACCTGCTGGGTAATCTCCCCTGTGACACTGTGGGATACACACTCGTGCCCATGTTGGACCCTCGTCAGTTGCTGTCTTGCTGCATTACAGTTTCAGCATTCCTATGTGCCACCTAGGCATCTGCCTAGCCCACACTGTGCCCCAGCTGGACCACAGCATGTGCCGCCTGCAGCCCCCTGTATCCCATTTACAGCATCAGTACAGTTGCCGTTCCCTATGTGCCCACTCTTCTGTTGCTGCACATGTGCACGCCATAACAAACCTGCCCAATCTAAATGACAGAAACCCATATCAGTGCTATTTCAATGTAGGATCATTCACTTTGTAGGGGGAGAGAGCACAGACCCTTCCAAACATGATATCTTAATTTATATGCTTTGTCAGTAGTGTTGCTTTATGTTTATCATTAATATCACTATTTGCCAGCTTGGTTATTGGGATTTTAGATGTGGTTCTGGTCCTTTTATATGTTTATTTGCCTTTTTGCTCCCTCAACATGTATCACAGCTATCACTTTTCTGGGTTTCCCTGCCTTTGCTGCACATTGCGGACTGAAATGTTTTCTCTTTCCTGCAAATGTGCCTTAACGCGAGGGTTTCACTGGTGTTAGTGTTCAGACCCGGATTTCACAGCGTTAGTGTGCCTGGAGCCTCTCCCCTCCCACTCTCCACCCACTGACCACTTCTCTCTGCCCTCTGGGAAGTCTTACTCCACCCTTCAGACCCGTATTTCACAGCGTTAGTGTGCCTTAACGCCGCCGCTGCGTTATCGCGCGATAAGTGACGTTATCGCGCGATAAGTGACGTTATCGCGCGATAAGTGACGTTATCGCGCGATAAGTGACGTTATCGCGCGATAAGTGACGTTATCGCGCGATAAGTGACGTTATCGCGCGATAAGTGACGTTATCGCGCGATAAGTGACGTTATCGCGCGATAAGTGACGTTATCGCGCGATAATGTTATCATGTGATAACGTCACTTATCGTGCGATAATACCACTGCTGCGACGTTAAGACGGTTTAGTAAACATACCCCTAAAACTTTACTGCACTTTAGTAAATAGGCCCCTTAGCATTTGTGCTAATGAGTTGGATATACAGTAGAATGAAATGCATGCTGATGAGTTGCAAAGAGAATGACTTCCAATGCAGCAAACTGCTAAAGATTAAGGCAGGTTTTTTTTTTTTAAATTTTCATTTTAGCACTGAGGCTTTATTTCAGAGGTAAAATAAAGTTCTTTGCTCCTATTGACTCTAATGGAAGTCAATGGGAAGTTAAAAAAATCAGTACTGGATTCCCCGTTAAGGACACCTGGAGATAGCAAGTGCCCTATCTCAAGGGGTCCCAGGGCAAGGGGCCCTGGCTTAAGGGGTTCTGGGTAAGTGGTCCCTGTTTCAGAAGGTCTTGAGGCATCAGAACCCTGGACCACAGAGACTCTATAGATAAAACAGAGGTAAAGTTCAAAGTTCTCTTTATTTCCGTTTTAATGCTGATGATAAAAAGAAAGTAAAATATATTTTGGAATTTACTTTTATTTTAATGTGTTACTTCTAGTCTAGTGCTATCTTTATACTTCTATTTTAGTGCAGTTTTACTTTGCCTTTTTTTGCATATAATTAGCATATTAACCAGAAGTAAAGTAGAAAATCAACACGGATGTAAAAAACTGTATTAAAAATCTAATACAGATGTGTAATCCCTTTTTATTGCACGAGGTTGCAAATTAGCGTAACCAGGCCTGATTTTTTGGTGAGGCCCAAGGTTAACATGAATAGGTATTATGAGTGTTGATGCCGCCTTTATGCTGACAACTCTCATATCTACCTTTCTGTATTTGAAACCTCTTCAGGAATCCAGGCCCAGATCTCTGCCTGCTTATCTGACATTGTTTCCTGGATGTCTCACCACCATCTGAAACTGAACATGGCCAAAACTGAGCTCCTTATCTATCCCCTTAAACCCACCTTCCTCCTTCATTCTTTCACTATTTCTGTTGATAACACTACACTCCTTCCTATTTCCTCAGCTCACAACCTTGGGGTCATCTTTGAGTCTTTCTCTGTACACATCCAATTGATATCTAAAACCTGTCACTTCTTTCCCTATAACACTGGCAAAATTTGTCCCTTCCTTTCTACGCACACAACTAAGACCCTCACCCACTCTTTAGTCACCTCCTGCCTTGACTATTGTAACCTGCTCCTCACTGGTCTCCCTCTGAAAAATCTTTCTCCCCTTCAATCTATACAAAACTCAGCTGTACGACTTATCTTCTGCCAGTGTTGCTATGCTCATGTAACCTCTATTCTCAAGTCACTTCACTTGCTCATAATCCATTTCTGCATCCAGTTTAAACTTCTCCTATTTACTTACAAGTGCATTCATTCTGCAGCTCCTGACTTTCCTCTCTTATCTCACTCTACATTCCTCCTTAGGAACTCCACTCCTCTGGCAGACCCCTTTTGTCTGTGTCCTTCTCTGCCAGATTTCATTCATTCCATCTTGCTGCTCCATATGCCTGGAAGAAACTACCTGAGTCAATGTGTTGGACTCCTTCTCTGGCCCTATTCAAGTCCAGACTGAAGACCAACCTCTTTGAGGCTGCTTTTGGATCCTGATGCTCCTCATTCTCTTGCCCACTACTTAGGTGTGTCTTGCCATACTCTAGTCCCTAATTTTGCAATGGTTTTTCATCTAGATTAGATTGTAAGCTCTGAGTAGGGACTGAACAGCACTGCGTATGCCTTGTAGTGCTATACAAATTATTATTATTATTATTAGTAGTAGTAGTAGTAGTAGTAGCCTCCAGTTCTCCTCTCATTTTTCATAGGCCTACTGGATAGATCTAACTCCAAAATTAGCCATCCCCACCCCTTTTTTTTCAATATCTTTGTGGCACCACTGACCATTCTTACCCAACACGGTATCTCTACATAATTCTACATGGATGATATCCTATTACTTTTTTATATGCACCCCACATCCCCTGGTCTCACTGTATTGAATAATTCTCTCTCCCAAGTTGCTCTCAGGCGAAAATATAATCATCTTAAAGTTAACATTGAAAGCCTTATCAAAGAACAAAGCACCAGGCATTGATAGCATTCCCATAGAAGTATTACAGCAATCTGATGCAGCTGTTACCATACTTACAAGGCTCTGCCAAGAAATCTAGAAGACAACATCATGGCCAACTGACTGCAAAAGATCTGTTTTTATACCAATACTAAAGAAAGGTGATCCAACTGACTGTGGAAATTATCGCACAATCGCTCTGATCCCACATGCCAGCAAGATTCTACTGAAGATTATTCAACAGAGACTACAACCATACCTGGAACAAGAACTACCTGAAGTGCAAGCAGGGTTCAGGAAAGGGTGAGGAACAAGAGACATCATTGTGGATGTGAGATGGGTCCTTGAAAAGACTAAAGAATACCAAAATGACATCTATTTGTGCTTTATTGACTATAGCAAGGCATTTGACTGTGTAAACCATGAGAAACTCTGGGCCACATTAAGAAGCATGGGTATACCAGAACACCTCATCGTTCTCTTGTACAACCTGTACATTGATCAAGAAGCAACAGTTTAAACGGAACAAGGAGAAACAGAATGGTTTAAAATAAGCAAAGGTGTAAGACAAGGCTGCATACTTTCCCCCAACCTGTTTAATTTATATGCAGGACAAATCATCAGAGAAGCAGGATTGTATGAAGACAAGAGAGGTGTGAAGATTGGTGGAAGACAAATCAACAACCTTCTCTATGCTGATGATACCACATTACTGGCTGAAAGTGAAGATGATCTGAAACATTTGCTTCTCAAGATCAAAGAACATAGTCTCAAAATGGGCCTGCACCTTAATGTAAAGAAGACAAAGATCATGACAACTGGCATAATCAACAGGTTCATCATTGAAGAAGAAGAAATTGAAATTGTGAACAACTTTAACCTACTTGGATCAACTACCAATAAAAGCAACAAGCAGTCAAGAAATCCGACAACGCATTGCTCTTGGCAGAATGGCTATGAAAGACCTAGACAAGATTCTCAAGAGCTTCTCGCCATACAAGGATTCGACTTGTTCAAGCCATGGTATTTTCAATAACATCATATGGATGTGAAAGCTGGACAGTGAAAAAGATAGACGGGAAGAAAATTGATGCCTTTGAATTATGGTGCTGGCAGCGAATACTGTGTATACCATGGACTGCCCGAAGAACAAACCAGTCGGTACTAGAGGAGATCAAACTTAAGCTTTCTTTAGAAGCTCAGATGACAAGACTTTGACTTTCATACTTTGGACACATCATGCGAAGAGAGAGATCATTAGAGAAAGACATCATGCTTGGCAAGATAGGACAGCGCAAAAGTCTGTCAACAATGAGCTGCCTGACTGAAGACCGAACACAATTTAGGACAGCTATCCAGAGGGTCGCCATGAGTCGACTCCGACTCGATGGCACTTAACAACAACAACAAAGTTAACGCAATCAAAACTTCTGCTACTTGGCTAAGGGGTTCCACTACTGTTTCACACCTTGCCCCACTACTTAATGGCACACCCATTCCATTGATGCCCTCCTTCAAATATCTTGGAGTTATAGTTGATAGTGCTCTCTCTTCTCACAAACACATCAGCTCTTTATAAAATATCCTTTTTATGCTCTTTGTAAAATTGTCTGTTCCTCTCCAGCCCAGCCTTAACTACATTGCTCATATCCCTAATTCTGCCTCTTTCAGATACTGTAATGTTGCTTATAACAGTCTCTCTAACTAAGAACTTAAACGTCTGCAAACTGTCTAAAATACTGCCATAAAATTACTAGCCCACACCTCTAAATTTGACTGTTATACCTTTGCTCATCCTCCTTCATTGGCTACCCATCTGATACTGAGTTCAATATAAAATCCTTACCTTAGTCTATAAGACACTAAACACTGGAACACCCTTCTATATTTCCTTTTGCATCATTCTCCATACCCCTTTGCATCTCTTACGTTCCATTCACATTAACTGTCTTTACCTCCCCCATCCATCCCATGTGAGATATGTATCTCCCATTCAGCCTTATCTACTCTTTATTCACTTCCTGTCTAAACTATTGCAACCTCCTCCTTGCTGGTCTCCTGAATCATCTCTCTCCCCTTCAATCTGTTCAAAATTCAGCTGCATGGTGAATATTCCACCAGTTTTGCTATGCTCGTGTAACCCCTTTTCTCAAGTTGCTTCATTGGCTCTCTATCCATTTCCAGATCCAGATCAATCTTCTCCTACTGGCTTTTAAGTGTATTCATTCTACTGCTCTTCACTAATCTTCCTCTCTTATTTCTCCCTACATCCTTCCTTGGGAACTTTTCTCTTTGGCAGATCACTTCTATCTGTGCTCTTCTCTACCAATGCCAACTCCTGACTTCGATCTTTCAAACTTGCTGCTCTTTATGCTGGAACAAACTATGAGTCAGTTCATCAAGCTCCATCTCTGGCCCTTTTCAAATCCAGGCTAAAAACTCACCTCTTTGTAATCCTGCCCTGTGCAGTCTCCTGCTTTCCAACTCTGTGGGGTATGTTTACTAAAACCCCGGTAAGGTGCGGGCCCCGGTAGTGTGCGGGTGCCATATAAGCAGTGGGCGTTCCGTCCTGAAAAAGAAAAGCCGGAATTTAAATATGCACTAAGGTGCGCGGCGCCCTTGTACGCCCCGCACCTTAGCGCATCAGATGGCTGCGCGGGAGGCATATGTGGTACGCTGATTGGCAAGCAGAAAAGTAGAGCTACAGCACAATGGTTAAGACACTGACCCACGGTGCAGGCATCAGGGGTTTGATTCCCCACAATGCCCAATGAAAACAGCTGGCTGAGGCAGTAATTTATGAGTCACAGAAATACTGCACTGATGTTTTTGGCGGCATATTAATACTGGGCAGCCTAAGGCAGCGCGCTGATGTTTTTGGCAGCATATTAATACTGGGCGGCCTAAGGCGGCACGTTGATGTCTATGGAGGCAGTATAATACTGGGCGGTATAAGTGGCGCGCTGATGTATAGGAAGAAGAGCAGAGCCACAACACAATGGTTAAGACACTGACCAACAGTGCAGGGATCAGAGTTTCAATCCCCCACAGTGCCAATGGGGGCCACTGGCTGAGGCATTATTTTAGGAGGCATATAAATGATGGGCAGCATAAGGCGGCGCGCCAATGTTTTAGGAGGCATGGTAATATTGGGCGGCATAAGGCGGCGCGCTGATGTGTAATCACAGGAACCACAGCACAATGGTTAAGACACTGACCAATGGTGCAGGGGTTAGGAGTTCAATCCCCCAAAGTGCCCAATGAAGACAGCTGGCTGAGGCAAAACATATTATGGGGCAGATTGCTTTAGGAGGCATTTTAGTCATATTTTAATTGCTACTACTAGCAAACGCACTCCCAAAGCGTGTTAACATCAGGTGCCCTATAAGGCACATTTTAAAGTGCACTGTCAGCCAAGGCACCCTAGAATGTTGCTTATAGGGCGCTTTAGAGGGTGCCGTATGAGGTACCGCAAGGTCAGTGTACTATTTTTTATGGCAGCACTGTGCAGTTTAAGGAATGAAAAGCATACGTAGGTGCGCTGACAGGCAAGGAGGAGCAGCAGTGGAGCACAATGTGTGCCTAATACGTAAGGCTGGCTGTGGCATCAGCTTTGCATTGTACATATTTTGGCCTGCAGCACTTTATATTTATGTTATTAATTGCTGCCAGCAAACACGCCCTCACGTGCTGTAATTGAAGGTGCCGTATAAGGCACCCTATAAGGCACTCCATAGGGCACATTATAAAATGCACTGTCCGCCACAGCACCCTAAAATGTCCCCTATAGGGCACCCTATAGGTTGCGTCACAGGAGAATGTATAGTGCACCTTATATGGACGAGAACCATAAGGTGCCCTATAGGGCGCCCTATAAAGCACCCTCAGAGGCACCTTATGGGTACAGTACGCTGAGGGTGTTTTTGCTGGCATCAAAATATGTACATTAAAAAAAGATAATGCAGTGGACAACCCTATCAAATAACCCCACTGTGGGTTTGAACCCATAGCCTCTGGCTTCAGAGGCAGGGCAGTAACCATTGGGCTACAGCTCTATAGCTGCAAGCAAGCCCCTGGCTGGCTGCAGAGGGCATGCACGTCACCACACAGACAGTCTGCTGTGGTCACCAGGATAGGGTTAGCGGCGCCTACCCATACCCATGATGCACTGCACATGCAAATCAGCTGTCCACAGATTAACACAAGATGTGCAATGCACCCCCACAGCACCTCTGCCCGGTAGAGGGAAGTGACCATGTGCACCCACACACCACCTCGGCCTGGTGGTGGGTACTGACCGTGTGTTTTACTGGCACAGAGTAGCTACACACCGTCACATTGTGCGGGTACTGTGCTCACCCTGAGGGTGCAATGAGGCGCCCAGGACCAGGTCCACAACACCTTCCATGGCTGAAAGAGGCCATGACGAAGGTCCAAAGCAGTGTTAATGTGTGAGATAGTTAGTTTCTGCACAAACACTTTGGATAGCTCTGTCTGCCTCAGTCAGGTGGGCCATGCATCACCCCCAACCCCCCCAGGGCCAAGGGTGGCAAACAGGGCCTCCCATCAATAGATCCACATTCCACCTCCCTGCAAAGGTGACCACCAACCCCAGTCCTGCTGAGGAACAGACACCCTACAGGGCAGTCAATGCAGCCCTGTACATATCCATAACACAATAGCAGACATACATTAGGCCTGGATATGCTAAGCTGCACCCCACCACCATCTGATATTCTCCTGCAGCAGGTCATCAGCCACTGCACCCCACAAGCTGCTCCATCAAGACACATACCAGCTGCAAACAGTGTGCTAGTTAGTCCACAGTGCATGTTCCCAGTGGAGATGCATGCACCCAGAACTGGAATGTCAGCATACACAGCAAGCAGTGAAATCAGTGACTGGGCCCCAAAAGGAAACCCATATCTATCACATGAGAAAACTACCATATAGCACTATGGGGGTACTTAGCCATGCTGTGGTCACTGCACAGTCAGGGTGAGAGTGATCTCTCAGCAGGACATACTGAGGTCACCCTGTCTGTGTAGGTGGTGGCCGGGCACTAAAATGTCCCAGTCAGTGCCCTATGCCCTGTGCAGATGCACCCTGGCCAGGCCACCCTGTCCGGCCTATACCCATGGTACCTTGCTCCTCATTATGCACATTGGCAGCCCAATACTGGCAACATTGCTGGCAGTGTGGGCTGTGGAAGGTGTTTGCAGCCACCACACACTGGATAGACAGACAGCCACCCCCACAGCTATGCCAGCATTGTGCTACTATAGAGGAGTCCAGCAGCCATATCCACCACACCAGTCCTGGGCACAGTACAGGCATGGATATGGTAGGCAATACTGTTGGGGGTCACTCCCCATGGTGGTAAACACTGTCAGAGACCAGACCTGCAGCGCACACCGCAGACATCACAATGATTGTTATGGTGGAGATCAATGAGCAAAATGTGCTTAACATAGGAATTGATATCTGTCAGTTATCATGGGCAACATTTGATAGCTGTGTACCATATACCCAGGTGTAGGGTGGCATTGCTAAGGTATGCAACTGCTAGTATTGGGAGATACAGGCAGGGCCCAATGTCCTGCCTCTCCAGGAGGCATTGGCCAATGGGGCCTGTGGGTGTGTGTGTGGGTGTGTCTGGCCCTGTTGGCTGCTGCTTTACGGCAGAGTGTCCCAACTCAAGTCCTGGTGTTCCAACCACTGTTCGGGTTTTCATGCTGTCCCTCATAAATATGCAAGAGCTACATCAGCATACCATGGGGGTGGTGCATAGATATGCAGCACAGGCATCTTTAGTAGAGGCAGCATGGATCCTGAATGGTGTGGGGCCCTCCAGGACTGCATTTGGGAGACTCTGCTCTAGGTAATGCGGCTGTTTATGGTGTGTGTGTTTGGTGTGGTAAAATATAAGCGTGGGAACCATGCATATGTTCTCAGCAATAAAGGTTTCTCCTTACTATCACGGTTTAGTTGTAGGAAAAAAATGTGGAGTGGATTGGCAGTAGACCCAGCTGGGCTTTGAACCTGTGACCTTCTGTCTCTGCACATGCTGTCTGTGTGCACTGCACCACTGTGTTGCCACAAATATGCTGTGTTCCCTGGGGAGTCCATGACTGTACATCTGACAGAGCCTGTCTGTTGCAGTGGACGGTTCCAGCATGCACAGGCCTAGGCCACTGTCTGCTGTGGTTTGCAGCCACTGCCCCCTCCACCACCTGTACCCTTCCGCCAACATGCAGACATGTCCCTATCTGGAAAAAAGCATATGACCTGATTGAGTTGTGGCACTCCAGGACTGAATTTGGGGGACTCGGCTGTCGGTAATGCCCATTGTTATGGTTTGTGTGCAGTGTAGGGTAAAATATAGGTGTTGGAACCATGCTTATGTTCTCTGCCATACTGGAGTGTCTGTACTATCACTGTTTAGTGGTGGGTAAAATTATGGGGACTGGGTTGGCAGGAGCCCCAGCTGGGATTTGAACCTGTGACCCTTTGGTTCTACAGGCACTGGCTGTGTCTGCTGCACCACACTGTGGCCACAGAAACAGTGCAGTCTCTGGAGATAGGAAACCTGGCCGCACGAGTCAGACACCCTGCTCTGCACAGTTTTACTGTGGGTTTGTTTACCTTGTATGGGGACAGGGGTGCAATTAAACCTCATAAATGGCCTCCAAAAGAAGAGGAAAAAACCAAAGCCAAGCTGGCCAACAGTGATATCAATGGGCAACATGAAAAACACTCCCAGGAAAGCTCCATTGACATGCAGTGATTTTTGAAAGGGTCTACGGAGCGTAGACCCTTCCACAAATCATTTCTTTTTTTTGGAGCTTTCCTGGGAGTGTTTTTTATGGTTGACCATTAATATCACTGTTGCCCAGCTGGATTATAATTTATTTGACATTTTTTGTGGTCATTTTTAATTTATATTTGCTATTTTGTTCTGTGCACATGTATCACACTGCTCACGTTTTGCAGGTTTCCCAGGTTTTGCTGTACATTGCTGACGGAAATGGTTTCTCTTCCCTTTAAATCGGCTCTAACGCGAGGGTTTCACTCGCGGTGTTTTTCATGCCGAAATTCAGCCACGCTCCTGTGCGGGGAGCCTCTCCCCTCCCACTCTCCACCCATTGACCCCGTCCCCCTGCCCCTCGGGAGCCTTCCTCCACCCTCCGTAAGCGTTTCCCCGCCTCTATCGCACGAGCGCCCCGCACACGTGCGCCGGCCCGTTAATGTGACGCGCACACGTGCGCGGCACTTAAGAGCTCTTAAATGCATCATTAGCGTCCGCTCTTGTGTGCCGCGCACGTGTGCGCGGTTTAGTAAACATACCCCTATGTTTCCTTACCATTCCCCTATAGATATCCTAACTACAGCTGTTGCATTGTCTGTCTTGACTAGATTGTAAGCTCTGATGAGCAGGAACCATCTAAGATGTCTTTGTTCAGTACTGTGTATATCTTGCAGTGCTTTACAAATGATCAGAAGTAGCAATAGTTTATTTTCTGAGATCACGCCTAAGGAATGCTCTGCCACCTGACCTCCATCTAGAACTTTCCTAGATGGAGGTCAAGTGCTGGATTTAGTGCTCACCAACGGAGATAGCATGTCGAATATCCAATTGAGTGCCCATGTGAGCAGCAGCGATCATCACACAGTGTGGTTTGAGATAAAAGCCAAGGTGGAATCCAATCACAGCAAGCTCAAAGTCCTAGACTTTAAAAATGCTGACTTCAGTAAAATAGCCAAATACCTGAAGGAAGAGTTGGTAGGGTGGGAGCGGATAAGAGAAATGGAATTGCAATGGGCTAAACTAAAGGAGGCAATAAAAGGGGCAACAGATACATATGTAAGGAAAGTAAATAAAAACAAGAGGAAAAGGAAACCTATTTGGCTCTCCAAAGACGTAGCAGCCCAAATAAAGGCAAGAACCACAGCTTTCACAAAATTCAGAAGCTCGCAAACAGAGGAACACAGAAAAGAATATAAGATCAAACTAAAAGAGACAAAAAGAGAAATAAGGACAGCAAAATCAAAGGCAGAAGAAGAGATGGCTAAAGATGTGAAATGTGGCGACAAAACCTTTTTCAGATATATTTGGAGAGGAAGAAAATCAGAGGTAGAATTGCAGGACTCAAAAGTGCTGGGAACGGATTCATGGAAAGTGACATTGAAAAAGTGAAAATGCTAAACAAATACTTCTGCTCTATTTTTACAAGAGAAAATCCTAGAGAAGGATTGGAGAATGGAGTAGATACCACACAATTCACAAAAGATGATGTGTTACGTAGAACAGCTTGCAAAACTGAAAATGGACAAGTCTATGGGACCAAATGGGATACATCCCAGGTTACTGAAAGAGCTCAGAGAAGTTTTTGCAGGGCCTCTAAAGGTTGTTTTTAATAGATCTTTGGAGACAGGAGAAGTTCCACAGGATTGGAGAAGGGCCAATGTGGTACCTCTCCACAAAAGTGGTAATAGGGAAGAAGTGACAAACTACAGGCCAGTAATCCTTACCTCGGTGGCGGGAAAAGTAATGGAGGAGCTCCTGAAAGAGTGAATAGTGGACTTCCTCAAAACCAACAGGTTGCATGATCTGAGGCAACATGGTTTTACCAAAGGACAATCTTGCCAAACAAATCTGATTGAGTTCTTTGACTGGGTGACCAGAGAACTAGATCAAGAGCATGCGATGGATGTGATCTGCCTAGATTTCAGCAAAGTCTTTGATACTGTTCTTCATAGGAGGCTTATCAATAAACCCAATAGCTTGGGGATTGGTCCCAAGATGGTGAACTGGATCAGAAATTGGTTGACTGACAGATGACCAAAGGTGATGGTAAACAGAACTCACTCGGATGAAAGGAAGGTGATTAGCGGTGTGCTCCAGGGTTCGATCCTGGGACCAGTACTGCTCAATATATTTGTGAGTGATAGTGCCAAAGGCCTGAATGGAAAAGTCTGTCTTTTTGCATATGACACCATAATTTGCAAGAGTAGATTCCCCTGAGAGAGTGGATAACATGAGGAAAGATCTACAAAAGCTGGAAGAATGGTCTAATGCTTAGCAGTTAAGATTTAAAGTGAAGAAGTACAGTGTCATGCACTTGGGAAGCAGAAACCCAAGGGAATTGTATGCGATAGGGGGCAAGAGTTTGGTGTGCACAGATCTCAAGGTGGTGAAACAGTGTGACAAAGCGGTGGCAAAAGCCAGAAGGATGCTGGGTTGCATACAGAAAGGAATTACCAGCAGAAAGGAAGAGATACTAATGCCACTGTACAAGTCACTGGTGAGGCCTCACTTGGTATATTGTGTTCAGTTTTGGAGGCCATATCTTGTAAAGGATATAAAAAGGCTGAACGCGGTTCAGAGGAAGACGACCAAAATAATTTGGAGCCTGTGTCAGAAAACTTATGAGAAGAGACTGGAAGACCTAAATATGTACACTCTGGAGGAGAGGAGGGACAGCGGTGATATGATTCAGACCTTTAAATACTTATAGAGTATTAATGGACAAACAAACCTCTTCCAAAGAAGGGGAAGCTGTAAAACTAGAGTGCATAATATGAAGCTGCAAGGGGGTAAACTGAAAGGCAATGTCAGGAAATACTTTTTCACTGAAAGGGTGGTGGATCCTTGGAATGCCCTCCAGATGGAAGTGGTGGGGGCAAACTCAGTGTCAGAATTCAAAATTGCATGGGACAGACACAGTGGATCCCTTTATAGAACAGGATAAAATCAAAATAAACATAACTATCTCTTATATCTGAACAAATAAACTTATATGGAGCAGTGGGTACACCCTTAAACAAAGGCATGGGGAGGGGTGACCTGTACGGAGCGGCTGGTGCACGAACTCTTGCCGCCTTGCTGGACAGACTAGATGGACCATACTGGTCTTTATCTGCCGTCATGTACTATGCTACTATGTTACATTCAAATCACTTTTTAAGACTCATTTATTCAACTTAGCATTTGACTTAGTCCCTCAAAGATGCAGAATCCTGCTTCTTTCTTCTACCTATGATACCCCATCCCATATACCCCCCTCTATAATCCCATCTAATATCCTCCCTTCCCTTATGTTTCACTTTTGGTTGAAATGTGACTGTCTTCTTTCCTATTCTTTTGGAGTTTCTTTCCTATTTTTAGATTTGCTATGTAAACCTCTTCATTGATTTGAAGGATGGTATAACACATTTTTAACAAACCATCAACCATAAAGTTGGAGGGTCATGGCACACCCTCCTTTTAGGAAATTTAAAAATGTTAATTTGTCCAAGTTATAGTAGGCATTACAGATTTTTCCGAACTGTCTGTCGGAAGAGGCTGCCAGCTGGCAAGCCAATCTTCACATGGTATGAGACTAGGTTGCTCTGCTCCAACCTGTAGCAATAAGCTACAGGCGGAATTGGATATAGCAATAAGCCATCCTATTCTTGCTATCATCCTGGTCTGGCTTTGTTAAAGAGGCAGGCTAGGCAAGCTGAAAGAAGGTTGAGGAAGAGCAGGTTGCCTAGTGAATTCACCTTTTGCCTAGAAAAGCATCAGTCTTATAGATCCAACGTCAGGAAAGCTAATCAAGATTTTTATTTAGCAATCATTCATTCTACTGCTGGTCACCCAACCCAGTTTTTCAAGACTCTTGCCAACCTTCTATTCCCTCTAGACAACAGGATTCAATATTTCTTCCCTCAGCAAATCAATGTGCGAATTCATTTCATGATTATGACTATTCGGAAGAGCTTACCAGACCTTCCTTTTCCAGCATATATCCCAGCAAGCCCTTTGATTTTTAAATGGCATTCCTTTAATCTGCCATCAAATTTTGCACTTATAAAAATTATGGACTCTCTGAGATCTGCCACTTCTAATCTAGACGTTATCCCCGCTAAATTAATGAAGAAGCAGTGTTTGAAGGCCCAATGTTCAGAAGGCATTTACACAGTTTACATCCCTGTAAACCATGTAAATGCCACTCAGCAGGATATTCAATGACATTAACATAGATAGTACTACTGAGTATCCACGATCTTCTCCCCTACGTGCTCTGATGTTAACCGCTTGGCGTTAGGGTGTGTCGTAGGCGTTCTGGGGCGTGTCATGGGTGGTGACAGAGGTTAACCGGGTAGTGGCAATTTTGCACCACTACCCAGTTAGCTTCTACGGGTAAAAGATAGTCGCTGAAAAAGCTGGCCTATCTTTACCCATAGAAACTAACCAGACAGCGATATCACCACTACCCAGTTAACCTCTGTGGCTTTCGGACATGTTCAGCGACCCCAGATATTCAATGCCTGGGCTGTATATGACTCCGGCATTGAATATCCAGGGTTAGAGGGCAGTGGCTATGGCTAGGTGCTGTACTCCCATCTAACAATCCTAACTCAATATCAGGGCCTGAGTTTTTGCCATTGTTACTAGAAGGTAACTAGAAGTCTTTCCAATGGTTGTTTTCCAGCAGTTTGGAAAGCAGCATTTGGACTCCTCTGAACCCTTAAATTATAGGTCAATTGCCTACTTGCCATATGTTCTAAAATTCTGGAAAAGATTGTCTTAAAATAGCTGCTAAATTGTTTAGATAAAATTGATACTCTTCATCCATTCCAATCCGGTTTCAAGAAGGGTTATAGGTAGAAACCTCTTTTTCAGTATTAATTAACAGAATTCATCTTAATCTTGGCTCGGGAAAGGATTCTATTTTGATATCTCTTGAACTGCCAGCCTGGTTTAAAGGTAAGATCAGAGATGCTGTTGAAGCCAAAAACGCATCTTTCAGGAAATGGAAAAAGAAGCCAAATGATGAAAACAGGAAAGAACATAAGCACTGGCAAGATAGATGCAAGGCATTGATAAGGCAGGCAAAGAGAAAATTTGAAAAGAAGCTTGCTGTCAAAGCAAAAAACACAATAAAATATTTTTTAAGTACATCATAGCAAAATAAAAACTGGCATGGGACAGGCACAGTGGATCCCTTAGCAAGAGGATGAAATCAAAACAAACTTAAATATCTTTTATACTTTAATAAAAAGAGGGGGCTGACCTGCACAGAGTGACAGGTACAACCCTAAACACAGGCATAGAGTGAGGTGACCTGCATGGGGCGGCAGTTACAACTATTGTAGCCACCTTACTGGGCAGACTAGATGGACCACTATGTTACTATCCTCAGTTTGTCTCCTAGTGCTCCTATCATTTTTCCTAGCTTATATCATCCTCTGAAGCTATTTTTTTAGGATCCTAAATGTGGCATGCAGTCAGCTCTATTAATTTCAAAAGTGGCCAATTTAGGCTCCTAAATTCCAAGAGTGCTTAAACCGTTTGAGAATTGATTTGTCAGGATATCATTCGCAAAGTCTTTATTTTCAATTCTGTCTATGGCCGAAAACAAACTCGGCCAGTCAGACCCTTAGCTACATTTACTGCCATTTTGCAGGATCACCTGTTTGGATCAATGATTGCAATCATCTAAATTACCCCAACTGACAAAATGGGGTATGGGTGGGCTTTAGATCATGATAATGGACTGGCTTATTTTGACCACCTCTTATGTTACACTCAACTTTCAAAAGAAACCAAACCAAACCAATATCAGCTTGACCTAAAATGCCAAAAAAATTCATCAGCTTCAGAGATGCTGATGCAACCTGGGCAATATCAGGTATATGGAGCCAATGCATTTCAGGATTGGGTTTATTATTCCATATTATTTGTAAGCTGCAGTTTTATGTTTGATGATTGTCAGGCTCGGGCAGAGCGTGGAGTTTAAACTGTAATGAGGGGGGGGGGCGGAGCCTGATGTCCAGCGGGTAAGACGCTTCGCGTTGAAGCTCCCGAGAGGCCTACTTAGAATCCTGACTTAATACCTATACAAACTTACTATTTCGCTCCGAGCTGACCGGGGTACATCGGGGGGGATGGCGGCCCATAAACCAGCGCGCTTGGACTTCGGGTCTCCTTCTTCTTCTCACGGAAAACGCTCCAAAACAGAGGTGTCCTCCCCACAGAAGATGGCTCCATTCGTGAAAACCCCGAAATGCACCTGGAGATTTTAGAGGAAATACGCGGCGTGAAGGAATTGGTGCAGTCCAATGGAGAAGCGCTTCGAGCCATGCGAGAAGACTTTGGAGTGCTCCAGGACCGACTTGAAAGTCTCTCATTACGGCAGGACAATATGGCGGGGGGTCCTCGACTCGCACGTGGTGCGCTTGGGCAAACTGGACCAGGCTGAGCGCCAGATACAGAATCTTCAAAAGGAGTTAGAAGATAGCAATAATCGAGCCCGTCGCAACAATGTGAGGCTCATTGGAATACCGGAGGGGGTGGAAGCCGGAGATATAAGAGAATTCCTGCTCAAAACTCTTCCCTCCTTGCTGAAGATCACTTTTCATAGAGAACTGGAAATCGATCGTGTGCACCGTGTTCCTACCCACATGGCGCTCAACCGAACGACCCCCCGGCCTATTATCTTTCGCCTGCTACGATATCAACAAGTGGAACAAATTTTAAATGCTGCCCGGACGAATCATCATTTGGAATTTGAAGGTCACAAAGTCTCCTTCTTCCCCGATTTTACAAAGCCCACCGTTGACCGTCGGAAGAAACTCCTTGCTTTTCGCCCTCGACTTCAACAGCTACAGGCTCGCTTTGGCCTGTTGTATCCAGCGAAGCTCCGCGTGACTCTTCACAACCAAACCAGGACATTCGAAGATCCTGATCTACTGTCAACATTTTTGGACTCCAAAGAAGCAGAGCAGATGCGCTAATCCAAAACTTGGACTTTTATCTGCCGGCTCTGTCCGCCATTTTGAAGGGCCCGATGCGGCGGTCATAGCCAAGCACAGAGACTACCTGGACTTTCTTTCTTTCTCTATATGACCTTTTGTTTTTGGTCTCCTATCCCTCCCTGATGTGTACCTCGGTCGGATTCGGAGCACGCACAGTCCTACAGGTCATGTGTTTTTTTTTTTTTTTTCTCAATTTTGGCCTTCTCTGGGGTTTCTCCCCGCAGACACATGGTCGCCAGTAATTTTTGGGGTTTTGCTTCTTCTCTACCGCACTGCGGTTTTCTTTTTTAATGTGGGGCGCTCCATTGTATTATCTTAGCCTATTTTCTTTCATGTCATATGTACAGCCAGATACAGTCAATATGAGGGACATTGTGAAATTATGTGCGCTATCATGCTCAGAACTTTTAATTTTCTGAATGGCCTTATGTAAAATTTTATCACTCAACGTAAAAGGCATTAATAGTTCAATCAAAAGGAAGAAACTCCTTAGCTATCTTAGCCATGAGCATGCTGTTTTTGTGTTTCTTCAGGAAACGCATCTAAACTCTGCTGCAACACTGTAACTCAATGCTAGGTCTAACAAGGTGGCTGCCTATTTTCCCGCCGTTTCCAAACGGTGCGGGGTAACCATTCTGGTTAAGAAGTCTTTGCAAGCTACTGTAATAGATATTAGCGCTGACAAGGAGGGTAGATGGGCCCGTGCATACCTTAAGGTTGGAGATAGTGAATTCATGTGTTTTTGCATTTATGCCCCGAATGTAGACGACCCTGCTTACTATGCAAGTATTGCGCAGTTGGCATAGGCCTCTGCCAATGCTCCATCAATACTCGGTGGTGATTTTAATCAAGTGTTCCATCACTCTTTTCTTCTCAAGCAAGGCGCTCGTTGGCTGGAAGATCCAGTACCGAGTAGACCTGTGTGCTAGACATAGAAGTGGATCTTTGCAAACCGATTCCTCTTACTTTTCTCCCTGGTATGACTCTCCCATCAGACTCCCACTATCCCCCAATGCTTTTAGACACTTTAGGTGCCTTTAATACTCTAACGCACTCTTTAGACTCCTGACTCTGTCCGTTTGACAGGCTCCCGCTTTGGTACATTACTTGATTTCGAATACAACATAAGTCGATGGCGTGGAGCCCCTGGTACACTAGGGGCATTTGGATTCCTAGCCAGTTGTTCCATGATGGTCGCTGGAAAACTTTTAGTGAATTGCAAACTGAATTTGGTCTCCCTGCGGGGCACTGCTTTCAGTCGAAGCAACTTCGGCATTGCCTTCGGAGTGCTAGGGTACTTCCGCCATCGGCATCCCCTATACAAGGTTGAACGGAGACTATCCGGTCTATCGGTAGTTCCCCGGGCATAGCATCCAATTTTACAAAACCTTATGTAATGCTATAACTAGCGATACCCCTATTGCGCAGAAGCATGGGAGAGAGAATTGCATGTGACTTGACCTTGGAGCAATGGAGCCTTGTCTGGAGTAGAGTGACACGGGTTTCCCGATCCGCCTCACTCACTCAGACACTCTTCTTTCTAGCCCACCGGTGTTTTTCCACTCCTGACAGATTAGCCAACTGGAACACTACTCAGGGCAATAGTTGTTGGATATCCCATGCGGCCATTGGCTCACTACCTCATGTTATGTATGAATGTCCCGTACTACAGTATTACTGGCGTCGGGTCTGGGGTCGTATCCAGTCTATTTTGCACTTTCAGGAGCCCCTTTCTTGGAGGATGGTGAGACTTCGCCCAGTTGCGGGGCTCTCCTCTCTTCCAAAAACGGCTTACTTCCTTTTGGACTTTATGCTTGGCATTGCTATATCCCTAATTAAGAAATACTGGAAAATAGCTCCCATCTGAGCCCCAATGCATGGTGGAATCATGTTTGTCTCTACAGTACATATGAACAAATACCTTGTATGTTTACTTCCCCCGTTCAGACTTCTCATTATTGGTCTAAATGTAAGATGCTCAATGACTATGTACATTCTGCTAAATACTCTCATCTGACTGTCTAAATTTGTATATATTTTGGTCCCATGATCATTCTGTATCGTAGATACTCTTTTGACCGTTTTGATGTATAATCACTGTTAACTGGAAGTGCTCACATGCTGACCTAATCGGCTAGAGAAGAAGCATGGGGGTGGGGGGTAATTGGGTTTACTTTTCCTTATTGTATACTTGTTTTGTCTCCTTTGGTGTGTTGTTTCTTTTGTTTGTTGCAAAATGAAAATCAAAGTTTAAAAAAAAAAAAAAAAAACTGTAATGAGGGAAATTTCCAAGAGCCGCTTGTAAAAATAAATGGCCTATTTGCAAATTGCCTGTTCTTTCTGGGTATAAAAGTACCGCTGCCTGCCTCTGAAGAAGGCAACGAAACACGGCCTGTGTCGGGCCATAGGCTTTTTCTGCCAATAAAGAATATCCTTCCAAACGCTATCCACGTTTTCTTACTGGGATCCTTGTAGCACGTGGTTTTGTGCTTTCCTGTTGGTACCTTAAGTTGCAATCTGGGCAGGTGCTGGCTGAAAATCATACTAACCATGTGAAATGCTGGCACTGCTCAGCCTGGACAGTGCCACTCAATACCCTATCATTATTTAAGTACCACGGCCGGCTGCCGTGGCATTTGAATATCAGCAATTTTGAAAGCTGGGCCTGTTAATTTATATGGATAGTAATACCAGCAGCAGCAGCATAGGTGGAAATTTTATATTTCCTCAGCTTTACCCTACATATCAAGGATCCTCAGTCCCGACACTGACCTCTCAAAGATCTTACAGCTGAAAAAGCCTTAAAAAGGCATTCACACACTAAAATGCTCCATAAACTAGCCGGGGTGGGGGTAGGGGGGGAGAGAAAAAAGAGGAACAGACAGATGAGGAAATATATTTTTTCACATCTAGGCAATAAGCTACTGGATGGTCAGAGGCAATTAAAATGGCCAGTGCTGCAGTATCCTGCATCTTTTCCAGAAGTCTAGGATGTTGATGGCGGTTGCGTTCTTTTTTTTTTCCTTTTTTTAAATTTTTTATTTATGCAGTTTTAAATTTACACAAGAATCAAACACTTGCTACTGAAAAGAATAAAATATAAGGCAAAAAGGAAGGCAAGCTATCCAATGTTACAAAAAGAACAATACTTTTGCCCACAAAGATCATTCACTAGCCCACAATACTAGGAGAAAGCCAAAATACAATCACAGGATAATCAATAAGAAATAAGACACACAAACTGATGCATACTATCTCTACTTACAGACAGGACACCCCCTCTAAGAGGGGGGAAGGGGGAGATCAACGGGTTGATGGGCTGAAGCCTCATTTTTACTCACTAAAAACTGAGTTTAATGTACAGAGTCAAAGAAGGTACAATTCACACGGTGGTATTTAATTAAACATTTGCAAGAATATCGCAGAAAGAAAAGCCCCCCGCCCCCCAATTGTAATACCCTGGGACACAACAAAAGAAATTGCTGCCTACGCATCTGAGTAGCTTTCGAGACATCAGAGAACATCCTAATAACTGCTCACATGAAGAACTCAGACCTAGCTTTAAAGTATAATTTCAATAGCCAGTCTTGGTCGGGCTCAAGTGCCACTGTAAGCAGAAGAGTAAATTTTGGAACAATCTTCAGATCAGACATCTCTAGGAACCCAGTTAAATCCAGGGAGTCCACAGGAGGAGAACCTGCAGGTGAGGAAGTTCCATGCTCTTTGTGCTTGTCTATTGGAAGGTAATAAACTCTTGCCAAAGGAGGAGCCAGTTCAATCGGAATCTTCAAAATAGAAGTGGCATAAGAGTTAAACATCTCCTTAAGTGAGACAGAAGGAATCCGCGGAAAGTTAAGCAAGAGCAAGTTCTTTTTCCTTACAGCATTTTCCAATGCCTCCAACTTTCCATGTATACTTAAAAGATCTTTTGTCACAGTACCTGAAAATACAACAGAGTCCTCAATTTTACTTTCTAACTGGGCCACCTTGGAGTTCAACACACTCACCTCTTGTTTCTGCTGGTCCACCATCTGAACAACTCTCGAGAAAATATTCTGAGGAACTGCAAACTGGGAAGAAAATGAATGCTCAAATGTCTGTAAACCTTCCCAGAGAGTGTCCAAGGTAACTGCAACTGGGTGCACAAGCAAGGGCTTGACCATCTGCTCTCCAGCAGAAGACAACAGCACACCCAGGGAATCTCCTTCTGTACCCACTGATAATGAGGGACCCAAAGCATCAGACCTGGCACTCCCCAATGCTCCAGCTGAAGCTGAAACCACAGCCATACCAACCGGTGCTGCTAAGCTCCCCTCCTCAACTGTCGTGCTCGCTGCAACTTCCACCCTTCCAGTGGAGCCAGCGTTCAGTGACCTCATGTTGCAGGGAGGGGTCTGAGCTGAAGTGGTCCATATCTCTGGACGCAGTGTAACAAATAGCTCAGAGGGACTCGGAGAACCTACTTCAGCTCCCACCAACCCAAGCGAGCTAAAATGCTCCAGAGCATTCTCTACATCAGTAAGCCTCATGAAAGCATCGAGAGGCCCCTTAGTCACAGCTGTGCTCTTAGGCAAACTCCAGATCTTTGCCTTCTGTTTACGTGGCATGACATATCCCAGGTAAAGAAAAAAAGACAGAGCATCTGGAGTCATCAGAGCACCTGCTAGCGTGTGACCACCATCTTGGCTCTCCCCGGTTGTTTCCTTTTTTACATGGGAAGTGCATTGACTCAAGGAAGATGGCAAAGCCCTCAAAAACTAGTCAGAAGTGGGTTTGATCAAATAAAGTATCATCTATTGCATATTAGTTTATTTTCAGTTCTCTAGTCACATGGAAAAGAAGTTAAAATGGATCAAGCGCAAAAGCTCAAGCAGTCTTTCTGACTGGCTTCTATGATTTTATTTTTAGTCAAAATTATCTAATAATATCAGTCCATGAAATTCTTGTCAGAGAAAGATTTATGCCTAATCTGCCAAGAATCAAATTTGTGCTTTCCTCTCAGTGTGTTACCCCACAGAGAGGGGGTTTATGTTCTGGAGAGAGCTGATTTGGTCATGAACAGTGAAACATGCTTTCCAGTGGTGCTATATTAACAATCCATTCTATGACAGTACCTAGTAACAGTGCTCAAAATAACTGCTGACAACATCCATGTACAGGACAGGGAAGGGCAAGCAGACCTTTATATAAGACAGCTTTACAATCTTGGAGTGGAGGAGTAGCCTAATGGTTAAGAACACTGGCTTAGGGACCCAGAATTCAATTCCCACTAGCACTCCTTGTGGCCTTGGGCAAATCACTTAACCCTCCATTGCCTCAGAAAAATAAAAGTTATCAATGTCCCTGTTTAATGTATATTACTAAGTTTTAATGTAAACCGCTTTGATTGAAATCATAAAGCGGTATATAAAACCTGTTAAATAAATAAATAAAAAGGGTATCACCTCATAAATACATGGGGAAGGGAGGGGGGATATTCAGAGGCATTTAGGAAATTTGTCACTGAACATCCCCAAGTGCAGCAGCTGTAAATGCCTTGATGCTATCTAGCAAGCATCAGGGTGCTAAGGGGACAGAGCAAGATGGCAACTGAGGATAACTGGCTAGTGGTGATAGCTAGTGACTAGCCAGTTACCCTAAACCATTTAATGTTAAGACAGCTAAATGGCTTTCCTAAATTTAACCGCTTTTGCAATCTAGCCATGGCTAAATATTGCCACTGACCGGACTGCAAAATTACAAGCTGGCTAACCCAGATATTCAATGCTCGTGGCCAGGTATGACCCCGGAACTGAATATGTGGGTTCAATTTACAGCAGTGACGGATAGCCACTTTAAGAGTGTTAGCCGTCACTGCTGAATATCTTCCCCAATCTGTGCATTTTCCTATTTACTTTTGCTAATGATAGGTATCAATTTACAGCATTTTTATATGATTATTTTCTAACCATTTTAGTGTTGCACCTACAAATACTGCATTTTAATGTCATAACAAGCAGAAAGTGTGACGTTCTGGATAGCCTCACTTCAAACCCCCTCCTCCGGTGTACCTTTTTGAAAGTACCAACTTTGTTCCCTCCTATGATCTCCCTAACCACTCACCAACTTTAAAAAGTCTGTCTTTCTATGGGCCTACCTTCAGACAGTTTGTGGATCTACTAAGTATAGTCATTGTGGAGTTATAAAGGACCCAGCACACACATATACATACAAAACTGCATTACATCTGATAAGCCTCTCTATTCCATTGAACCGGGGATAGAAAGGCTAGTAGATTTAAGTTGTCTCCAGGTCATATGAGAGACTTGGTAAGTTACAGGTTTCAAAAGTGTTCCCAGTTGAGAGAGTGTGCATGCTTATTTGGCAGCTGGACCCCTAGCAGTAGTTCAATTTGACTATCACTAGTGGTTGGTCTGTGTTTTGAACCCAGGTGCCAATAGGGCAGGAACATCCAGGAATAGTTCCTGCTTCCCACTAGCTATCAGAGAAACCCCCAGTAGTTGTGGAGGGATCAGGGATGGGGAGTTCATACTGTGAGTCAGGGGATCAGGGGCGGGGGTTTATGCTGTGTATCAGGAAGCATCAGGGGGAAGCAGGGCCGGCCCGTCCATTGAGCAAGAATGTTTTTTGCACAGGGCCCGCATTTCAGGGGGCCCCGCGCAAAGAACATTCTGCTTTTTTTTAAATTACACTAAAAAAAAAAAGCTGCCTCTGGCTGCTGCCGCTGCTGCAGCAGCAGAATGAAGTGTCCTGCGGGGCCTCCTCTGCAAGGGCTTTCAGATTCGCGAAGGGAGAGTGTCTCCCTCGCGTCTAAAGGGGCAGATGGGAAATTTCCCATTAGCCCCTGCGGGCTTAACAGAGATGCGAGGGAGACACTCTCCCTTCGCGAATCTGAAAGCCCTTGCAGAGGGGCTCAGCGAGCAGAGGAGGCCCCGCGGGACACTTCATTCTGCCGCTGCCGCGACGGCGGCAGCGGCAGCAGCCAGAGCCAGCTTTTTTTTTTTTAAATTTTGCCATAAGCCGATGGGGGGGGGTTAGGACTGGTAATGGGCTGGGGGGGGGGGTTAAGACTGGCAATGGGCTGTGGGCTGATGGGGGCTGTCTGGAAATGGGGCGATGGGGGGTTAGGACTGGTAATGGGCTATGGGGGGGTTAGGACTGATAATGGGCTATGGGGGGGGCTAGGACAGGAAATGGACTGATGGGGAGGGGTTAGGACTTGAGGAGGGCTGATGTGATTAGGACTGGTAATGGACTGTGGGCTGATGGGGGGGTGTAGGACTGGCAATGAGCTATGGGGGGCTGACTGGAAATGGGCTGATGGGGTTAAGACTGGAAGTGGGCTGATGGGGGGGTTAGGACTGGTAATGGGTTATAGGGGGGCTTAAACTGAAAATGGGGTGATGGGGGGTTAGGACTGGAAGTGGGTTGATGGGGGGCTAGGACTGGTAATGGGTTGGGGGGTTGCTATGACTGGAAATGGGCTGAGTGGAAGGGGAGGCTTGAACTGCAAATAGCTGATGGGGAGGGAGCTTGGAATGGAAATGGGCTGTGAGGGAAGGGAGCTAGGACTGAAAATGGGCTGATGGAGCAGCTAGGATAGGACTGGAAATGGGCTGTTGGGGGGAGCTAAGATTGGAAATGGGCTGTGGTGGGGGCTTGAATTGAAATGGACTCATGGAGGGGCTAGAACTGGAAGTAGGCTCATGGGGGGCTTGGACTGGAATTGGGCTGAGTGGAGGGGAGCTAGGATTTGACATGAGCTGATGGTGGGGCTAGGAAATGACTAGAAATGGGCTGATGGGGGCTAGGATTGGAACTGAGCTGATGAAGGGACTCCGACTGAACCTGGATGGGGGAGCTAGGACTGGAACTGGGTTGATGGGGGGCTAGGACTGGAAATGGGCTGATGCAGGGACTAGAAGGGAATGGATGCTGGGTGAGACTGGAACTAGAAGGGAGTTGATGTTGGGGGAGGATTAGAATGGGATGGGGCTGGGAGAGTAAAATGGAGAGGGGAAAAATATTTTGTGTGGGAGGGATGAAAAATCTACAATTGGCCGGGTATTGGGAGAGTAAGAGGGGATTGAGGATGGAGGGGTAAAATTTGTGTGGATGAAATAGGAATGAGGAAAGAGCAAATGGAGAAAGATTAATATGTCAAAGCAGATGTAGAGAGAGAGAATGGAAAAAAAAAACTAGAAGAGAGAAGAAAGAACAAATGGACAGCAGACGATGGACAGTTAGTAGAAAACATGAAGAAACCAGAAGAAAGTGACTGGAGCAATTGCAACTGAAAAAAAATGCACAAAAGGTAGAAAGATATCTCTTTATTTTGAATTTATTAACTGGAATATGAAAGCTCTGGGAAATGTGCATCATTAACGTCTGCGCTTTGTTTGGTACAAGAGGAAATTAATTTATAGTTTTATTTCTACAGTGTTGTTGTACATTCCAAGTTTGGCTTTTGGGGTTCCCAGTTTAATTATTGCCTTCCTGTTTCTAAATTGTGATTCCTTGTTTGGTGATGGTCTATGTTCTGCATGTGTAACTGAGCTGAGGTATTCTATTTATGTAATTCCTATTTGACATTGCCACTTGTTCTCTTTCCCCAGTATTCTCTGAAATGTATTGGTTTAATATTTGCAGTGTTGCCTTTTGATAGGTAGGGTATGGTGCTTTGTGAGTCCTGGTAATGCTGTCAGGATACGGCGGGTTTGCTATGGGTTCTAAATGGGCAGCGTTTGTAGTAGTTCCTAATGTGCCTGGCGGTTGGCACTGGATTATAGTAATGTAGAAATCTTTTAGTCTTTCTTTATCCATACACTCATTAAGAGACATGTTTACTAAAAGTTAGTGTATGGTAACATTATGCAAATATTTATGCAAATAAGGCCACTTATGCAAATGAGGCCCCACACCGAGTCTCCGCACATGGCCCCGCACCCCCCTTGGGCCGCCCCTGGGGGGAAGGGAGTTTATGTAATTGAAACCATCTGCTTTGTGAGGTTCCCTGGGACCTGTTGTTATCGTTCAACAAATGTCACAGCTTGCTTTGGCCAAAATCGTAGCTATTCCCTAAACACATTCCACTGAACTTAGTGATGATCATTTTAAAGTAAATATACAAATAGATGTCTTAATTTAACTCTTTATAGTTTTTTCACTCTACAGTCCAAAACATAAGGAAGGTCATTTTATAAACTTCCACAGTCAATGTACATTTTTATATGCATATTTCATGCATATTTTACAAAGGCAAGTAGAGTGGAGGAGTAGTCTGATCGTTAGAGCACTGGTTTAATAAACAAGAGACCAGGGTTCAATTCCTATTAGTACTTGTTGTGGCCTTGAGCAAGTCACTTAATCCTCCTTTGCCTTGGAAGAAAGGCCTGACAGTCTACTTCTAGTCATGCTGCCAAGAAAACTCAGGAGCTGCTGGGTCAACATTGACACAAAGGCATACTTTGTATGAATGTACTTTACTTTATAAAATATTAACATAAATGGCTAAAAATGCATGTTAATTTAGGATACAATCATTAACACTAGCCCTAGGGCTACTGTAAATGTCTGCCCTTAAATTTGTAAGGAGAACAACAGAGAATCCAAGATGGCGGCGGAGTAGGACGCCGAAGTGGGAGCTCTCAGTTGGATCTCTGCCCGAATGGTTCTTGATGGGGAGGGAGAGGAAACAACGCACCCAAAAACCCTCTGGTATTACCTCCCCTGTGGCTGGTTTAGTGCAGCCCTCCATTGCTCAGTTTTGTCTCCCTTCTGCATTGTCCAGGGCCTCAGCTGATCTGCTGGGTTCCTTGGCAGATCAGAGCAATGGGGTTGATTTGAGCCCTGTCCAAGCACTGCTGCCACAACCTGGAAGTGCTTTCTTCGGCAGTGGGGAGCATCAGGTTGCGGCTCAGTGCCGGGAGGCTCTCAACGGAGGGTTCCACTGGGAAGCCAGTGTTGGTTGTGTCAACTGTGGGGACTGGAGCGGTAGTTTCCTTCCCCGAATGTGTCTTGCAGGCAGAGCAAGTTCATTCCAGGACTCCGGCTATTCCGAGTATCAACTGTTTGGAAAAACCAGCGCTAGTAATGCTTGATAGCTTATGGGAGGCAATCTCTTCGCTTCAGCACAGGATTTGGCTGCTGTTAAAGTTCAGTGCTCGACAGTGGAGGTGGACTTAGCAGGGTATGCCGCACAGATGATTCGAATGGAGACCAGGATGGAAGAGCTACACACACTTGGTAGAGTGCATTCCAGGGAGCATTTAATCCAAGCACGGAGGATTGAATTTTTGAATAATCAGTTGAGTTGGAATAATCTGAGATTTTTGAATTTTCCTCGATGCCCCTTGTTGTCACCTGTTGAACTGGTTCGTAAGTACTTTATGGATGATATGCGAATGCCTGCTGAGTCGCTGCCCCCTAAGGTGAGGGCACAATATTTTGTGGTATCTTCATCTGTTCCAAGCATGGAGTCGAACTCTGGAGGTACTGCGGGGGTTGCCCAGTTGGACCTCTCGAGGTTCTTGGAGAGCTCCTTGGAGGTGGTGACCAGTGGAGCCACCCTGTTGGTGGGCTTTCTTTTGAGTCTGACCTTAACTCTGTTTTACGCTTGTATTTACGTAATATGTCTGTTTCTCAATTTATAGGGTCAAAAGATTCAATATTTCCTGATTTAGCTAGAGATACACAAAAAAGGCGGAGGGATTTTCTGGCCTTGCGCTAGAGAGTCACCTCGTTAGGGGCACAATTTAGGTTAAAATATTCCTGTAAGTGTATTGTAATTTATCTGTCAAAGCAACTTCTTTTTTTTTAACCTCAGCAACTTCTGCAATTTCTACAAAGTAGGGAAAGTGGGGAGTGAGAATGTGTCTCCTGTACCGGCTGCCATGGTTTTACATCTTATCCTCCTGGTGATGTTTTACTTTTTCTCTTAGGATGAGTTTGATTAGCCTTTTTTTTTTTTGCTTGATTTTTTTTCTCTTTTGGATCCTTATAGTGGTTATTCTATATTCTGTGGTCTAAACCAATGTTGTGTTATTTTCTAGTGTGGGAATTTTCTTTGTATGATTTCTGTTATGCGTATTAAGATTTGTATTTTTTGGATAAATTGTTAAACTTTATAAAAATTAAAATAAAAAAAAATAGTAAGGAACAGGCGTTCATTATGGTATTTTAAAATTTGCATGTGTGATCTTCCACGCCACACAAATAATGCCCACAATGAAATACTCATGATCAGATGTATGCACATACTTACAGAATTGCGACAGTGTAATTTGCATGTGTAAGGTGTCCATCTACTTCTGTATATGACTAAAATACCTAAATTTACACCCGCTGTTCACACATAAATCTAGGTGACCTGTTACAAAATTACCTCCAAAGTGACAATTTGCTGACAGAATGAACTTCATAATGGCTCAGCACACAGCTGCACGAATCAGCAACTCACGCCGGATTGATCACATTACTCCAACCTTATATGACTTGCATTGGCTACCTATCCAAAGTCAGATAAAACTCGTATAAGTTACTGATGATCACATTCAAAATCATCAGGAAAATAGCTCCCCCTACCCTCTCTCAACTAATCAAAGTAACACCCAATATCCGACAAAGAAGATGCCAGATGAACAATACCCTTAAAACTCCATCAGAATTCTGTAAGACCAAGCAATGCACTAGCAATAGAGCATTTGAATACACATCCACAAAGCTCTGGAGCTCACTACCAGCTAGCCTTCGGAATATTACTGATTTATCCTCATTCTGTTCCGTTCTCAAAACCCGCCTCTTCACTGAACATTTCGGGCACAATGAAAATCCATCTGACACCATACCAACCGACACAGACCCTACAAAGGTACCCACTCGCCTTCTGCACTAAGCTGATTGACTTTGTCAGTTATAAAATTGTAAATAAGCTCTCTTGTTAGAATTATGCAAATTTTTGATTGAATGTTTCAGCACCAGTTAAATGTTCAATGTATCTGTTGTTTCAACTGTAAACAGCTTTGATTACAAGATATTGCAGTATAAAAACACACACAAATAAATAAAATAAAATAAATAAACCTCAAACCACTTGTAGCTCGAAATCGTGTGCATCTTACAGTAAAGATTCTAACACCAAAGGTTGTCTGAAGCAATAAAAAGAAAAGGAAAATGGGGCCCGATATTCAACCCACCAGCAGTCAGCACACAAAAATGAAAACAGAATTCAGCACTGGACACTGGGTATCCATTAGTGCTGAATACCCAGTGTCGCCGTCGACCTATTTTGCTATCAGTCAGAGGTGATATTCAGCTGCTAAATAGACAGCAAAACCACATAAAGGGAGAACAGCTGCTGACCATTCCTAATGTTGTGTGGTTACCTATCCAGTTAGTTGGCTAAAATTCACTACTAACCGGAAAGATGTGAAGACCTTCCCAACCCTGTTCATGGACCGCCCCAGCACTATCTGGATTGTGCCAAGGCAGTCTGTGGGGATATTCAGCGGCCCTGGGAGGTTAGTGTCGTGGAATATCGGGTTCAGTAGGGTTTATGCGGTTAGCAGATCCTGCTAATCACGTAAATCTTTTCAATATTTCTCACACAATTGCCAATAAACCTGGAATAAAACCAAAACTTCTATTATGAGAATGTCTTTAGGTCAACACATGCCAAAGTTCAGTCAATCAAGAGGGAGGGATGTACATTCTTTAGAGCACATTCTGTTTCTTAGCCTGCCTTAAAAGTGCTGTACAGAAACTTGATTTAATGTATATTAACCTAGAAATTAACACTCCTGAAATCGATTTGCACATGCTAAAAAAATTCTAAATGCCCATTAAAATTACTTTGCTAAAAACAAATATCTGAAACTGAAAAACCTCCAAAATTTAGGAAAAATCTGAAAATTGGACTGAATTTTTTTTAACCTGAACACATTCTTTGAGGGGATTAGAAGATACAGTTTCTGTTTTATCAACAAAATATTTATGTGTATTCCTGTCTGAGATAAATTAATGTCTCCATTGCTAGTATTCCCCAGATTTCCCTAAGTTAAATCTTTTCCTCCAAAGTTGATGGGTTTTTTTCAGAGACTGCAAAAAGTGTCTCTTATAGTCACTTGCCAATGCACATTCTCCAAATAAATATGTTAATTTGAAGTTGTTGGTTGGTTAATAGAAATTGTTTGGGAGATATAAAACCATGACAAGATTTTAGCTTGGAAACTATGTGACGAAAATGGGTAACGAGAATCTATCTACCAGACAATTTTCAGTCCAATGGCGGCATCTAGTGTTCAAGACAGGCTCAACATTAATCTAAATCCAATCTGTAGCTGAAGAAGCTTAAATCATAAGAATATCTAAATCTTCAAAAGTTCAAGATGTGTATTTATCCTTCTTGTAAATATTTGCTTCTCTGAATGAATATGTAAACCTATCAAGATGAACCACTCCTCTTTTCAAGTCTACGGCACAGTTTCTATCATCATAATTTTGCATCAACATTGAGATACGCACGCTGACTTAGATGAATTTCTAGCAGTAATTTTGGTATGATACTGTCTCCGAAATTAATTTGCACAGAATACAATTACTCAGTATGATAGACTTATTCATATGAATTTCTAAATACCAATAATTGCCTTTAAAAAAGAAATTATATATCTGTATGTATAATTTGTCTGCTACTGAGGATTATCATGTTTAAGGGAGTGGGAGATATTTGCATTTTGTATATCCTAAAGTGTGCCCATTAGGGAGTGGAGGAGTAGCCTAGTGGTTAGAGCACCAGCTTGGTAACCAAGCAACCAGGGTTCAATTCCTGCTAGTACACCTTGGGCAAGTCACTTAATCCTCCACTGCCCCAAAAGAAAGGCCTGGCAATCTACCTCCAGTGACACTGCCAAGAAACCCAGGAGCTTCTGGGTCACCAGGAGTCAGGACTGACTCAAAGGCCCACATGGCATTTTTGCAAAGTGTGCCCATTAGAAAAAAATGCCTGAATTTCATGTTCTCATTTAATTGAATGGCAGGGAATTCATCTGTGAAGATACTGCTGAAACTATTTTTGTCAGGACTAAATTTTTGTCTTATTTCCTGGTTGCTCAACTAAACAAGTAGCAAACAGAACTCGAAAAACTGCCATTTTTTTTCAAATTTGATGCTCTTTGAATAGGGAGGTCATCTTAGAAGCCTTGTGCAGCAGTTAAACATGTAGACTGCATGCACGTGTAAAGAGGAACTTCAGAATGTTGCTATTTACATGTCTAAATGCCCAGGGATGCACACTAGATTACTACTATGGGTCATGGGCACCATTTAAAAACCCAGGCCTGGAATAGCAGAAGCAAGTGTGGATCACTTATACACCCATTGGATTCCAGTGATCCTGGCAAGACCTGGATGAGGGGATTCCTTGTGGCCAGGGGCTTGGGGCTCTTCATGCTGGGGGGATTGGGTGGGGAGTGGATGCCTTGGTAGATCAGAGGGATCGGGGTGTGGGGGAGAGGGTATTGATGTCAGGGAGGAAATGGTGCTTCAGGATTGGGATGTGCATAGAGATTGGAAGGAGTAATTTAAAAAAATGCTCCCCACATAACTTTTTTAAATCTTTCCTCGCAGTGGATGTGGGGAAATATCAATGTGCAGTCCTGCATGTCCTTACACGTACTTTACCAGTGGCTTATTTATTTATTTATTTATTTATTTAACAGGTCTTTTATACCACCTTATCATACATTCAAGGTGGTTTACATAGAACAGTTATAGCAACCAGCTTTACATAGAACAGGGAAATACAACTTGGAGGTTAGTTGGGGGTATAACAGGCAATTAACAATTGCTAACTATATACTGTACACGCAAACTGTTGCAGTGTGTTGATGTCCATTTTGTTATAGATCATGATCTTCTGTAGTAGGACCATAATACTCTAGGAAAAGATGAGTTTTTATGGCTTTCCTAAAGTCCACTAGGTCTTTGATTGCACATGTTGAGGTGGGGAGATCGTTCCACAGACGGGATGCATACAGGGAGAAGGCTCTATTGCAGGAGGTTTGGTCTGCTGATCTAAAGTTTGGCGGGGTCTCTAGGATGTTGTTGTCTCCTCCTCTTCTTGTTCTGGTTGGGGGTGTCTTCTTGATCAATGGTTGGAGAGTTACTGGAGAGAGGTTGTTTAATATTTTGAAGATTATCATTATGTTATTGCATTTAATGTGTATAGTGACTTAGTTCTTGGTGGAGCCTCTTGTAAAATACAGCGAGAATTTTCCACATCTTGACCTGAATGTCTTATCTAAAATTTGCCTTCACTTATATTTATATATTTATTTATTTATTTATGAAAGTTTATACCCCTTTTCTGAAAAATATCAATCAAAAGGGTTTACAATAAAATACTCACAGCCCACAAAAATACCCCAACCCCTTACCCATCTGTAAAAAGGAACACATACATATCCCTGTGTGAAGCCTCTGATCATACCTGTTAACCTACCTTTTGAATGAAAAAGAGTTATGAGTTTGCTATATTTGTATGTGCATGCATGCATCTGTCCCTATTAACTTTCGGGGTCAATAGTCAGCAGCAGGGATCAGCATTTCTTTTTAACGTTGGCCACTGTGGCTGAAAATTATCCAGATATTCAGTGTCACTGTCCAAATAGTGGCTGGTGGTCAGTCCAGAAACTTATCCAGATAGCAGCAATATTCAGTCCACTCTCTGGATAACTTAGGACAGCCTTTTCCCTGTCAAATGTTATTTGGATAAGGTATCTGGATACCAGATTGAATGTTGCCACTACTCAGATAAGTACCTGGACTGCCCTGGCTCCACCCACACTCCATCCCAGCATTTAACAGATAGTGCTAGGGCATTCAGTTATAGTTTCAGTGGCACTATCCAGATAATGCTACTGAAACTATCCAGATAGGCCTAGCTGTGGCATTTATCCAGAGAGTAGGTGCTGCTGTACGGATAAGTGCTGCTGGGTAACAGGCTGTTTCTGTTTAGTGTCATATCCAAATCAAATTTTCAGAACATATCAAGGGCAGGGCAAGCCCATTCTCTAGGTGGACTAGGTGGCTGCTTAGGGCAGCAGATCAGGATTTTTGTCAAGCAACGGTTTTATTTATTTATTTATATTTACATGTGATTTTATACATCACTCTTTTATATAACTGTAACAGGTTGCAAGGTTACATCTAACATTAATATTAACAGATAACATTTAACTAGACTACAACTAATAAGTTGACTTAATTTAACTTAATTCAACTTGATATTATGGTATAATATGTGTAGGAGAAGATTTATGGGGAACAGGTGTGATGATAGGTGTGAAGGTGTGGGGAGTAGGTCAAATCTGGAGGAGGAAGGGGTGGTTATTGATTGTATTGCATCATGCAACTGTACTGATTGCTTTGTGCTGTCACTTTGGTGCCCGCAGCAGGTCATGACTTCAGCTCGAAAACCATGGCCTACGGCTCCTGCCCACCTCTGATGCAACTTCCTGTAGGAAAAGGGCAGGAGTGGCAGACCATGTGTACCGCAGGCATTAAGTCACTTTCTAAAACGTTGTGCCTCTGCTGCCACCCCCCCCCCAACCCCCACTAGATAAGAAGATGTATTCGGAGGGGCAGTGGTGATGGCAGCAGGGGTGTGGCACATCAACAGTGGTGGTGACAGGGGGATGGCAGGCAGGGGCTTCTGCCTGGGGTGGCAGAAATCCTTGGGCTGACTTTGGTCAAGGGGCCTGTATGAGCATATATATGGATAATAGATGCACGCATTCATAAGACCTGGAAAGTGAGATTTGAGTGGAATTATTTGTATAAAATAGTCCACTAACTGTGGGGACATTAGACATGGAGCAGTCACCCAGTTCCCTTCCAATACCTAAGAATGGCACTGGAGTCTGAGTACCAGCATCTTTCTTTCTAGAAAAAAGAGAGGGCACCTGGAAAGGAGAGAAGGAACTGGGGGTGGAGAGAGGGAGAGAAAGGGGACCAAAAGGAGAGCTATGAAGGGGAGAGGACTACTTCCATTTCCAGATCTCTCTTTAAGTAGAACTTCTGTTTCTCCCTTCAGGATTTCCTTCAAGCTCCAAGAACCTTCTTCCCCTATCTGTTCTTCTCTTCTCTCCTTCCCCAGTCCCCAACCTCCGTTTTCCCTTCTTCTCCCTCCATCCTTGATCCTTCTCCATCTCTTTCTTCTTCCCATTTCATAATCATTCCTCACTTTTCTTTCCCCTGTTTTGAGTTTCATGAGAACGTAAGAAATGCCATACTAGGTGAGACCAGAGATCCATCAACCCCAGTATTCTATTTCCATCGGTGGTCAATCTAGGTCACAAGTACCTTCCAGGATCCCAAAAAGTAGCAAGATTCCATAGTTTTACCTTTTCTCTCCTTTACTACATCCTATCTTCACCCATAAAATTCCCAAAAGAATCAAATAAATTATTCAAACTGAAATCAAGCTTGTAAAACTACTTTGAAGCAGATATTCAGTGGGAAGGACACCATATAACTTCATTTGAAGTTATGCGGTGCCTGTCATAACATCATTTGAGGTTATGTGTATATTCACCTGACTAAAATGCATAAGCCAGTCAGCTGACTATGGTGGTAATTTTAAAAGTCTTAGTTGTGATTTGGATGTCCGAAAATGTGCACATGGACGGCCAAATCACAGAGACATCCCCTGAGCCATTTTAGAAATGGCTTTTAAAGATGTCTCCAGTGCAGGGAGGTCAAGGTAGGCAGAGGCATTTCTGGGGAGGTGCAATAAACTTAGACATCCCCGCTCAATTTCAGAAATGTCAGGGACATCTACGACCCTATCCACATTTAGACTTTCTCCAGGCACAAACAGGCATCAGGAAAGTGCTTGTTTTAGCTATAAAACATCCAGAGAGTGTAGAGAAGATGGAGAGTTAAGTGACTTGCCTAAGAGCACAAGGAGCAGCACTAGGATTTGAACCCTGGACACAACCCACTACTCTAGCCATTAGGCTATTAGGCGCCCCCATTCTGAAAACTCTTCTGGAAACACCTAAGTAGACATCCCATAGATGTCCATATTAGGCACATCCACATTTGTGAAATTGTGCCTGAACTTGGATGTGCCTGCTTCTTTTTTCAGACGTTCTGGTTTGGATATCCCAGATTGCACTGGAACGAGCCTTATAAAATGTGTCTTCACAAGCATATAACTTTAAATGGATAAACTCAAACCTGCTATTTAAGTACTTGACTTAAACACATGGGCCCTGATATTGAGATGGGTCCATCTTCGAAGGGCTATTTGCCTCGTTGGCGCATAGCCCTCCTCACTGACCCCTAACCCAGATATTCAGTGCCACGGTGACAACATTGAATATCCGGGCACTGCGGCACATGCTGGAAGCTGCCATTGTTAACCGGGCAGCAGTGATATTGCATGCTGCCTGGTTAGCTCCTGTGCCTTAAAGATAGGCGAGGGTTTATGGATAGCAGCTGAAAGGTAAGCCCAACAACCCTAATTCTACAGGAATGCCACGCACTGAGCAATTTGAGAGAGATCTAAGATGAAATGCTGCATGTGAAGTGGCATGGGATATGTGTGTGGGTGATTGATACACTCACAAGCTTATTTCCATAATTGCTGCTTTATAGTAAGAGATGGTCAGTCATATGGTTATGTATTGTGGGATGTGTTTAGACTATTTTTTTAGGTGTCAGAGTCTTAGGCTGCTGTTTCTCCCCCTTTTTAATTTATCCACACTGATGTTACTAGTGTCTGCCCCGTTCGTTTCAGAGAGAGATTGTTTGCATCATCTCTCTGTAGTTGGCATTTTGTAGTAAGTTCTTTTTGTATTTATTATTATTTATTTATTTATTATTTTTGTCTCATGTTCATGTCTTTTTAGATAGGATATTCACATAAGGTTTTTATTTTTATTGTAGGGAGAGAGTAGACCTTTTTTGTTCCACTCAGTGGTATGTATGGTGATATCTCCTAGAGGATGGTGCCTTCCTTTTGCTTTTATTGGTTTTCCTGAGTTTTTGCTATTTTATTCTGGTTTTACCTAGTTGATTTGTTTTAGGATTTCATTAATTATTTATGTACTTTTAGGGGTATGTTTACTAAAGGCCGTTAAGGGAGCCAGTGTGCCATTAATGCCCATTATCGGCACCCTTTCTCCCTTAACGCAGCGAAAAAGCTGCTTTAATGGGCATTAAAGGCTCCAGCAGCGTAAAGGGCGCAGTAGATGGAGAGAGGGTGTTAACGGGCAGAGAGAGGACATTAACAACGGGTGTTCCCTTAATGCTTGTTGCACTATCATGTGTTAAAGCTTTTTAATGCTGAGAACCCTAACGCAAAGTAAAGCCGCACAAAAAGGGTGAATTTGAGGAGAGAGAGAGCCTATTTTAACATCTGCAGTGTGATGCACAGACAGGGGAGCCCAAGATAGTGATAGTACTGCTTCATTAGCAACAACAGCATAGTACCCAAGTATGAAAGGGCCCTATGTTGATGGTGCAAATTGGGCAAAGGAGGTGGCACTTGGGTCATGCAGTGGGGGTTGCTGGTAAACAGGGTGGACCAGGCAGCTGCCTAAGTAGCATATAAGAACATTTGATCAGAAAATATGCTATACTGGGTCAGACCAAGGTCCATCATGCCCAGTATCCTTTGTCCAACAGTGCACAATCTAGGTCACAAATACCTCGCAGTTTCCCCAAAAGATACACAGGATCCACAATTCTTGTATTGGAGCAAGCAGTGGATATCCCAGGTCCTCTTTAATAATGGTTTATGGACCTTTCCCCAGGAACCTGTTCAAACCTTTTTTAAACCCAGCTATATTAACAGCTTTTACTACATCATTCAGTAATGAAATCTAGAATTTGATTACGCATTGACTGAAAAAAATATTTTCTCTTAGTAGTCTTAAATGGGTTACACTGCTGCCTCATTGCATGTCCCCTAGTATTTCTACATTTTGATGGCGTAAACCATCAATCTACATTTACCCGTTCCACTCCAGTCATTAATTGATAGACCTCTGTCATATCTCCCCTCAGTCGTCTCTTCCCCAGGTTGAAGAGCCCCAAACGTTTTAGCCTCTTCTCATAGTGGTATCCTGCCAACCGCATTGCCATCTGGGATCTCCATCATGATCCCACAGTGACAGTGGCGACACACAGACATGCTACTGCTGCAGAAAGGAGATGTGCCACATGGTGCGGTCCAAGGGTCCTGGCATCCCAGGCAGAGATCCCAGCTGCCCTCCCCTGCTGCTGCTGAACCCAGATGGAGTGGAGGAGTGGCCTAGTGGTTGGGGCAAGGTACTTCAGGCCGGAGGGTCGGGGGTTCATATCCCACTAGAGGACAGCAACCTTGGGCCGGAAGGACTGGGGTTTCTAGTCCCACAGGTGCTCCTTGTGGTCTTGGGCAAGCCACTTAACCCTCCATAGCCCATGTTCCCTGTAAAATAGTTATCTCCAAGTTATAATGCCCTGTTCAATGTAATTTCAGTTTGTTCAATGTAAACCACCTTGATATCATGAAAGGCAGTATATAAGAAATGTTAAATAAATAAATAAAATAAAGATGTGGGGGAAGAGGCCAATAGTGCCAGCAGCTGTAGCCCTCCAGGTAGCTGCAACATGCAGGTGCCCAGGAGACTACCACAGCAGTGGCTTTCATCCTCCCCCTGAGACATATTGTTGGCAGGCGGTGATGGGCTCCCTGCAGAGCCAGATATTTGGGGGGGGGCTATGTGGCCATCCATGTATACCTCTGCCCCCCCATCTGGACCTTGTGCCCTAGGAACCCGCCAACCCACATGTTGGATGGGCTGGGACTGCGCATCACCAGCACTGACAGCACACGGACATGTCAGTGTGGGGGTGTTGGTGGAGGGGGCAGCAGCACCCACCTGCAGCAGACCAAAGACATGTCCTGGTCCTGTGTGCCATGCGCATTGCAACACGTGCCAAGGTCTGTCTGATGGGAAGCATGTCTGCCCCAGGGAGCATTGCAACTCTATGGCAGCACAGTGGCTCAATGTACACAGTTGGTGTGTATATAAGCAGAGGGTCACAGGTTCACATTCCAGCTGTGAATCATGCATTTTATGTCACTGTGGCATGATGACAATGGCTTGGGGGCCAAGATGCCAGGGTTTGAGGCCCTTACCACTCCTCATGTGACATTTTGGAATGCGTTTCTGTCACATTTTATGTCTGTCACAACCTTCATGGACTGACAACACCTCCTTGTGACCTTGAGCTGATCACTTAACCCACCAATGGCTCAGTTGACTTCAGAGCCATGCAGTTCTTGTTTATCATCCGATATTACCAATTGACAGTAAGATATACCCCGATGTGACTACACTGCTATAGCGGTATACTAAAGGCAGTTAGATGCATACAGCTGTAACCTACTTGGGCAACATGAGTCATGTATGGCATTATAACTGTTACTGTACAGCTTTGACTCCATTACTGCTCTGCAGTATATGCGGACACATCCTGTCCCTCAGGTAGCCACCTGCATGTATCACCTTATGTCCGTATGCGGCCCATTTGCCCAGTTTGGATCACGCCTATGCAGTTGTCTGAGCTGTTTTATGGTGAGTGTGTGGCTGGGACAGGTGTGAGTCCCACATGTCTGGTATCAGGCCCTCCAAGTGGCACTGGCACACATTTTCACACACAGTACAAATACGTTGGGGATGGCAACTATGGCACATCAGTGCTGCCAGCCCATACCACCCTTTTCTCAGCCGCCATCCTTCCTTCAGTCTATCCATCCACCTCTGGTGGCTGTGTGCAGTCATGTCATCTTGTGCAGGCTCGTACACCATGGCCTATACTGGTACTCTTTTCCACATTTCAGCTCTTCACGCATGCCTCTCCTGTGCCTGATCTGCACATCACCACTCCTACTCTGTCCTTCTGTCGCTGCACACATCCTGCCACTTCTGGCTCTGCTGGGAGACACGTCTTCCCCATACTATGCCACACACTGACACTGCACCATTTTATATTGGCACCCCCCTGTGCATTGGTACAGCTGCCTCCCACATGCTCGTCCACTTTATGGCTGCCACGTAGGGTGCCCATGGATGTGGCAGGTCCATCAGCTCCCACCTGTCCTTCCAACTATCACCTTTACACTGACTTTCCTTGGTGCTCCTTTATCCAGTGTTAGGGTTACAGCCATTTTCGGACGTTAAGGTGCATGCTTACTGCCCAATGTCCTGTTAAATGGCCCATAGCGCCCTTTACGCCAGAATGCCTCCTACCTGCCCAGCGCCCTTTATGCATGTAACACCTCATATCATTGCCATTAATGCCTGTTACCTTAACACCCTTTAGTTAACATACCCTTTAGTTTTTGCTAATTTCTCACAAATAGTCTTCTGAAAATCGTTTGAATTCAACCTCACTTTCATTACTTTGTGTTTCTTTTCTCCTCCACCTGTGAACACAGAACAGAAATATTTGTTAAGCAATTCCGCTTTATCCTCATCAGCTTCTACATATTCCTCCCCTTCACCCTTGAGTCTCACAATACCACCCCTGCAATTCCTCCTGTCACTAACATTCCTAAAATAAGTCTTATCCCCATTTTTACTCTATTGGCTATTTTTTGCTTCCATTAGCATTTTTGCTTTCCTGATTATTTTACCAGCTCCCCTTTAGCTTCTCCAGATATTGCTGCTTGTCTTCCTCTTTCTGCAATCTCTTATTGTTTATGAAGACTAACATCTTTTCCTTACCCTTTCAGCTAGTTCTTTTGAAACCACAGTGGCTTTCTTTTCCTCTTACTTTTATTTACTTTCCTAAGAAAAAGGTTCATTGCCCTTAAAATATCTTCTTTCAGTTTTGATCACTATTGTTCCACTTTCCCAAGATGTTCCCATCCAGATAATGACTCCCAAAGGTATCCCCCATCTTTGCAGAGTTTGTTTTCCTAAATTCTAGGGCCCTCGCTTTTGAATGAACCATCTCCACCCATGTCCGAATATTGACCCTCACTAGCCAGTGATTACGGAACGCTAGATTATCACTTACTACAACATTAGAAACACTCTCCCAATTTGTAAGTACCAGGTCCAATATTGCTCTCTTCCATCTGCGTTCTATTGCCAGTCACTGGAACAGTTCTCCCTATATATTAGACTGCCTTTGGGAGCAATTTTTGTCAATGAATATTTTTGATGTTAAAAAACTACTGAAGAAATTTTCAAAAGCATCTTGTCAGTTGGATCCATGTCCATCTTTTCTATTTGCAGATCCACTGATAGAAATGTTAAGATGGAGTCCTTCTTTTATTACTAAATCGGTACAAGAAGGTAATTTTCCAGAGAAAATTAGAGATATTATTCTTATACCCATCCCCAAGGTTAAATCCCTTAATTTAGGTTACAGACCTATTGTTAACTTGCCTATTCTTGCTAAGATTGTAAAGGTAACTGTTGCAAATCAGTAACATTTTTGGATGATTGATTTTTTGCATTCTTCACAGGACTCATTTATGATATTAGACAGTTTTTCAATGCAACTAGAGATAACCACAGTGTTTAATCTAAATGATCATGAACTTCTTTTGTTGAGATTGAGTGAGATGAGTATGGCAGGATCAATACTGAAGTAATTTTGAGAATTTTTTCTAGGTACAATAGGCGGAAGGAAAATCTTTCAAGCTCTTAGCGAACCATATGTCGAATTCCACAGGGGTCTCCTTTATCTCCAATTTTATTTAATTTTTTTAAGTTCTTTTTGTTATTATTGTGGATGAATTGAGCCTTCCTATATATATTCCTATGCAAATAATATTCTGATTTTGATACCTGTGCAATCTCATCTGTCTTCAGTGTATGAACTAAATAAGATGTTCACTCAAACTGAAAGTTTGATGAATTAATTATGATAGAATATGCATCAGTGAGGGCCCTAGTGGTTGGGCCAAGTTACCTCAGACCAGAGGGCCAGGAGTTTGATTCCTACTCAGGGACAGTAATCTGGAACTGGGTCTCTAATCCTATAGGTATTCCATGTGGCTTTGGGAAAACCACTTAGCCATCTGTTGTCTCATATAGATTGTGAATCCTTCCTTTGGGTACAAGGGAACATATCCAGTACCTGCTTGTAGCATTTGTAAACTGTTCTAATGCCTTTCAGCCTAGGTGGTATATTAAGATAAAGATTTAAAAAAACCCAATCTATTGTGGTTGGGAATTTCAAAGGAAGGTATCCCTAAGGATCCTCCAATGTTATCTGGCTTAAAAATTGCATTTGATTCTTGTAGTTTTAGGAGTGATATTAGACTCCCATCTCACCATGGAGCTGAATATTTCTTATGTTATGCAGAAGATTTATTGACATCTTAGGCAAATTTGTTTTCAACTACATGAAGAACATTTTTGGATTTTGGTGCAAGGCCTTATACTTCTGCAATTAGATTATTGTAATATTATTTGGGTATTCCTATTAAGCAAAGAAGGAATTGCAATTGTTACAAAATTCAATAGATTTTATGTGTTTGAGGTAGTGTCACTCCCTTCTTGATAAATTTGTACTGGTTGCCAGTTTAAGAAATAGTTATTTGTAAATTGCTATGTCTTTGTTTCCAAATGTAAGTGGTTTAGCTCCTCAGAATATGGTTAACCTTGGGGTGTTTCCAGCTAATAAGAGACGCCTGCGGTCTGTCACCAATTTGTGTGTCTTATCCTTCTGTTAAAGATTTTCATTCTAAACAATCTTTTGATACATATAGTGCTAGTCATGGATGGAATCATTCACTTCATGATATTATATCACTATCTAATTTTATGACATTTTGGTGAGCATTGACAATGTATCCATTTTGGAAATATTTATATTTAATCAGTTTGTAAATATTAATACAGTTTTTAATTTTTCTATATAATTTATTCTGTGATTTGAAATTATTTTATGAGGTGTATTTCTAATCGCTTATATTTTTAATTTTCTATTAAATAGGAACAAGTTGTACATTTCTTTTTGTTTTTTATTGATTGCTGTAATATTGTAACTTAGCAGTATATGTCATCCGCTTTGAATTTATTTTAGATACTAGTGAAATATAAGAACTGATCTTAAATTAAATGTAATTGTTAAATCTCCCTACTTCTAGATGGCACTGCAGCAGGGATATCCCAATCAACATCTGGCAAATTAATCTGACAAGAACCGTATCTGAATTCAAGAAAGCACAGAAGAATTACAGAGGATCTCCGAGGGAGCGAAAGTGAGTATAGAACTTAATAGTTCAGATGGAGGGGCAGACTGCATAGGCTTTATGGTCTTTATCTGCCATCATTTCTAAGATTCTATGGGATGTGATTACTAAAGAGCGGTCAGAGAACAAAGGTGGCATTAACAGAGGTTATTGGCGCCCATGAGCGGTTAACGCCTTGGAAAGCACTGATAATGCTGGATTAACGTGCAGAAGCTGTGCCTGTAGCATTAAGGTAAAAGGAGGTGGTGAGTGGGCGTTAATGGGGCGGAGATAATGTGTGTCCCTTTAACGCTAGTTTGTGTTATCATGCATTAGCATTCCTGGTGCTGGGAACCTAATGCCATCTGAAAGCTTGCGGTAAGGGCTATTTCTGAGGAGAGAGAGCCTATTTCAATGTATCCAATGTGCTCCACCTACTGTAGTTCTCAAATTAGTGATAGTGCTCAACTGGCAGTAACAGCATGGTACCCCATTAATAAAGGGCACTATGCTGTTGGTACCAAGTTGACAAAGGAGGTGTCATGTGAATGATATAGTAGGGCTGGCTGGTCCACCAGACTGACAAGGCAGCTGCCTAGGGTGTACACCTGTGATGTCTGGTATGGCTCTGCTGAGACAGTGGCAGCTCAGATATATACTGCTGCAGTCAAAAAGGAGTTGTGCCTCCCCCACTCCCACCATGCTGTCATGTAGTTGCAGCAGCTGTGGCTTGCTGCAGAAGAAATCTGTGTTCCTGCCTTATGTGTCAGGTGCAATGCTGCATTTGCCACTGTCAGTGGGATGCCAAGCATGTCAGCAGTAGGGACAGCTGAACCCATGTTGATCCCTCCCTTCTGAGGTCTAAGGTAGAAGCACGGATGCCCACATCCTCCAGTGGAGGAGGACAGGAGTGGCATGTTGTGACTAGCTGCATGTGTGCAAATTCAATAAACTGGCATGTTGTCTACCATGCTCAGTGAACCCTGGTACCCAGCTAGTTGCTGAGTGGATGGGCTGGCCCTGGGATCAGGATGCCCTCCACTTGCACATATTGAGTCAGTAACAATCACCAGAGTCAGTAGTTACCATGGTCTGTAAAATATGAGATGATTCCATGACTGGCCCACAAGCACACACCAGGAAATGGGTACATTGCTCATTCTGCTAGGTCACCCATGGTCTGAAATTTGTGTGTGTTCATGTGTCATGGCCTGCCCCTTTGGCTGGACAGATTCCATATGTAAGACATGAATGTCAGTTGAATAACCCGCATATCAATGCAGTGCAAAATACAGACTTAACAAGATGTCCCTCTCTCACTCCTGCCTAACATACCTAGATAGACAAGTATGGCAAAGAGCTGCAGAGATCTAAGTAGACATAGGCATAGCCCAACTCATGCTCTCATGCATCTTGACAATGACCACATATATACCCATGGTTTGATGAACTCACACAGCTGTTCTGTGGCTACAAACACATGGCCAGTGTATGTATGAGAGAAGGGTTGTGGATTCAAAACCAGCCTGTGGAGCAGGAATGGTATGTCCATGTATGTTAAATTTATCCTACCTTCCCAAACCTGAATCATTATGTGCAACCCTCAACATTTCATCCAGCATAGGTCCTCACACTCAGCTGCCACATGGAAAAGCTGCACCACCAATGGTTAGATGGTAGAGCATGCCAATAGCACCTGCACACTGAGCCAGCCTTGACAGTGCCTGAGCATTGCAGAGTGTTCTAATAGCACATGCACACTGTACAGGCATTGGCAATGGTGGAGCATGAAAGGAGGCCTAAAGAGCAGTTAAGAATGCCAACTTGTACTGCTTTTGGACAGTGGGGTCATGTGGGTGGCTGTATTTCTCCAGAGGACTGTGAGCAGCATCAATGCATGTGATGCCCAGTCTTTATGTCTGTGCATACAACATGCTACAGGTCAGCTAGTCATCAAATCTACATACTGTGTGAGACCCCATTTACAAGAAGAAGGTTCATTTTCGGTAAGTATTTGCACCTTGTAGCTGTGTTGCTGTAATGCATTCCCAGTTATACCATTGTCAAGGCCCATTCCCACAGCATTCCCCTACACTTACCTCTCAACATGACTGCTGCGCAGCTCCTATATTGCCTGCTGGTTTGACTGGAGTGAGCAGAGGAGCACATGTGTGTGTGTTCCACCCCTCACCTCTGAGTAAGTCTCCAGGCCTCAGGACACACCAATTTGCACAGGTGAGAGGCCTGATTAATGTGAACTGCCATAACAGCTGTATCTGTGGCAACATTGTCAGTCTACCTGATGCAGCTGCAGTCTATAGGGAGATAGGCTTAAGTCGAAGTCTGGCCTGTGTGAATGTCCAATTCAGTCACCTAGCAGGTGACCCTGGAAAGATTCCACAATTTACCTGCATGCACTTTGATCTTGACCCATGCTGCACTCACAGAGTACAATCTGGGGGACTCAGTCCATACCATGCACAGTATGCACATATAGGCAAATCCATACCATGCCAATTTGCACACAATATGCACCATCTCAACACTGTCCATTGATCATTGACCTACACATTAAGCAGTACATTAACTATTACTCCAAAAGAGAGCCAAAATGCACTTCTTTCCCTTATTATGACTATGGGACATTAACCTCTGAATGGTGCATGCAACATTACAGCTGCCAAAATGTGCCACAGGATGTTATGCTGGTCTCCACAATGCCTGTCACCATATAGGAAGATAGTGTCTGGAGGTGAATGTTGGGGTGGGGGAAACAGTATCATACATGTTTAGAATGTGCCCTTCATAATTGGCATTCTGGACAAGGCCTATATTCACTTTTCCAGAAGCTATGCGGGCCTACTCAGTGTCAGCATGTGTTACATCAGAGGGTGTGCATGACAGGCCTACCTGCTCCCCATGGACTGCATGACAGTCACAAGGATGTAGTTAGAGTACAAGGAAACATGGAATGGTGGCATATGTGTAACCAGCAACTGTACCAACATCTAACCTCATGTCCAACCTGCCATGCCTTCACGCACTCTTGGGGGAGGAGGCCACTGCGTTTGCATTATGGGAAAGTGCATGTGCTGCACTGGCCATTCTTCAGGGTCCATGGCATTATATGGGTGTACAAGCATGGCACTATGTGTGATGCTCACTGCCACAAACTGTGTAGGGGGGGACAGTATTTGGGGATGTGTCAAACATAGGCCACTGTAGGCCAACATGCATTCACAGCCTATCTGCAACCCGATTTCCAGTATCACTTGCATTGCATTAGTGTTCCACACGTTCAAAGTAAAAGGGTACACAAATGAGAGAAGAGCAGTTTGCACAGGATGTATATAAGTCAGAGGTTACGTAAATGGCTAATCCACCCTAATGTGGTCTGCCACAAGCATGTCCAGAGTGCACACATCCATTCATGTTGAGAGGCCACTCTCACTCTGACCGAGCTGTGACCATGTCATGGCTATGTATACACATAGTGGTATATAGGATTAAGCTGTAGGGATATGGCTGTGGTATCTTTATTGCAGTCCAGTCACTAGCCAGACTGCAGGATGTCTATGCTGTTTGTACAAAGACCATGTCCTTTTGGTGGCTATGTGTATATGCAGTGCGTGATGACTAGCAGACCAAGCACAGATGTCATACAAATTGCTGATACTGTGCACTGTTGCATATATATGGTGGCAGACTGTGATTGATTTTGTGGATGAGAGATTTTATGAATGAGATGCAATCCTCTAGTCCTGTGTGCCTGGGAACCTGTGTATGCTTATGGATTATGCACTAGGCTACTTCCTGGCCACTCAACACTCACCACATGCAGGTTCTCGGAAAACATAGAAACATGATGAAAGAAAAAGACCACATGGCCTATCTAGTCCATCCTTTCATATCAACAACTACAACAGTCCCCTTTTTTCCTTTAGAGATCCTCTGTGTTTGTCACATGCTTCTTTGAATTCAGATACTGTCCTTATCTCTAACACCTCCATTGGGAGACTATTCTAAGGATTCACCACTCTTTCCGTAAAGAAATACTTCCGCATATCACTCCTGAATCTATCCCCTTTCACCCTCATTCCATGTCCTCTTTTAGCACAACTTGCTTTCAATCGAAAGAGGCTCTCCTCCTGTGCATTTATGACATGGAGGTATTTACACATCTCAATCATATCACCTCTATCCCACCTTTCTTCTAAAGTATATACAGGGTGGCCCCAAAAAAAAGAACATCTCGTAAATTAAAAGCTTAAATAGTTTACTTATTTACCTTTTTTAGCTACATAACGTCTTTATTTTGACAATTTGCGGTCGCCATCTTTTTTTTTAATTTGTCAATCGTTTACATCTGTCTTTTTGAATTTTTAAATAACATATATGGTACGAGATGTTCTCACTTTTTTTTGGGCCACCCTGTATATTAAGATCCTTAAGTCTGTCTTCATATGCTTATAATGAAGACCACTAACCAATTTAGTAGTCACCTTCTGCACTGTCTCCAGCCTGTTTATAACCTTTTGAAAGTGTGGTCTCCAGAATTGCACACAATACTCCAAATGAGGTCGCACCAAAGACCTATACAGAGGCACTATCACCACCTTTCTTCTGCTGGCCATTCCTCTCCCTATGCACCCAAGCATTCTTCTAGCTTTTGCTATCACCTTTTCTACATGTTTAGCTACTTTAAGATCATCAGACACAATAACGCCTAGGTCCCGCTCTTCTTTAGTGGACAAAAATACTTCACCCCCTATACTATATTACTCCCTTGGATTGTTGCAGCCCAAATGCACGAACTTTCATTTTTTAAATTTAAATCTCAGCTGCCAAATTCTAAACCATTCTTCAAGCTTAGCTAGATCCCTCCTCATGTTATCTACACCTTTGTGAGTGTCTACTGTATTGCTGATTTTAGTATAATCCGCAAAGAGGCAAACCTTGCCCGACAGCCCTCCCACTATATCACTAACAAATATGTTAAAAAGAATCAGACCAAGGACAGATACCTGGGGCACACCACTGATGACCTCCCAAGCAGTAACTTTAGGGTCCATTCCTAGGGTGCTCAGTTTGTTTATAAGTTGCCTGTGAGGAACGTTGTCAAAGGCTTTACTGAAATCTAAATACACCACATCTAGGGCTCTCCCTCAGTCCAACTCCCTGGTCACCCAGTCAAAGAAATCAGTCAGATTTGTCTGACAAGACCTGCCTTTGGTGAATCCATGCTTCCTCAGATCCTGTAATCTGCTGGACTCCAGAAACCTCACTAATTTCTCTTTCACCAGTGCTTCCAATAATTTACTCACCACCGAAGTTAAACTAACCGGCTTGTAGTTTTCAACCACATCCTTACTTCCACTTTTGTGTAAAGGGATCACACGTGCTTCTCTCCAATCCTTTGGCACCATTCCCAACTTCAATGAGGTATTGAAAAGATCAGTCAGTGAGCTGTTAGAACATACCCAAGTTCCCTCAGTATTCTAGGGTATATCTCATCTTGTCCCATCGCTTTGTCTACTTTAAGTTTAGCTAGTTTCTCATGAACACAGTCGTCTGAAAATTGTTCAAGATGCCCCTTGCTTCTGTTCCGGATTGTGGGTGTTTTCTGAGGTCCTGCTCCTGGTTCTTCATCTGTGAACACAGAACAGAAATATTTGTTGAGCAATTCTACTTTATCCTCATCAGCTTCTACATATTCCTCCCCGTCACTCTTGAGTTTGACAATAGCACTTTTGCCCTTCCTCTTCTCACTAACATATCTGAAAAATGCCTTATCCCCCCTCCCCTTTTATTGCATTGGCTATTTCCACCTCTTTTTGAATCTTTGCTTTCCTGACTATTTTGCTAGCTTCTCTAAGTTTTTCCAAATATAGATGCCTGTCTTCCTCTCTCTATGATCTCTTGTATTTCTTGAAGGCCTTCCTATTTTTCTTCATCTTTTCAGCTACTTCTTTCAAAAAACCATAGCAGTCTCCTTTTCCTTTTACCTTTATTTACCTTTTTTTTTTTTATTATTATTTTTAGAATATTTTACAAACAATAATAACAGTGAACACACTACAAAATGTACACAAAAGGAATAGGATACGTAGTACAGGTGTTAAACCTTCTAAAACTAATAACCAGATAAACTAGAGGGCATTCCAATCTAGACGTATGCTGAACTATCTGTACGACAGCTGATACTCTTGTGTATCCATTACGGGTTTTTAGCAATATGACCAGTACTATCCAGTCAGGGGTGTGGGGACGTTTGACTTCAAGTAATTGTTAACGGGCTCCCATTTGTCAAGCATCCTAGCCAGGCCTGGAATTTTATTCACATATAATTCCTCGTATACCTTGTGCTGACAGACTAAGTTCCACCAGTGGTTACTACTCACTTTCTCAGAATTCTTCCAATTGAGTAGGATGACTTTGATGGCTAGACTGATCAGGACATCTAAAAGCCGAGAGTCTGATTGACTAAGTGCAAGTCCCTCCATCGTGGATTTGTATACAATTATATGGTAGGAGATGGGTATTATAAAGCCAAGGGGCATGTTTACTAAAAGCCGTACAATTGCGTGCCGCACAATAGCGCACGTAAACGCGGCACTCAAACGCTCAGAAACGCTCTTAAACGCCCCGCACAAGTGCGCGTGGGCCCCGCACAATTGCGCGCCGCACTAACGTGCCCCGCACAAGTACCCGGCCCGCAAATGTCCGATAGAGGCGTGGAAAGGCATTCTGAGGGCAGAGGAAGGCTCCCGAGGGGCGGAGAGATGGGGTCAATGGGCGGGGAAGGGGAGGGGAGAGGCTCCCCGCACAGTATCGGGGACGAATTTGCAGGTTAAAAATAGCGCGAGTGAAACACTCACGGTAGAGGGCATTTAAAGGGAAGAGAAACCATTTCCGTCAGCAATGTACAGGGAAACCGGGGAAACCTGCAAAACGTGAGCAGTGTGATACATGTGCACAGAACAAAAGTGCAAATAAAGATAGAAAAAGACCCAAACAAACATATTAAAAATAGGAAGTCAGCTGGGGAACCCTGATATTAATGGGCAAACATAAGAAACACACCCAGGAAAGCTCCAAAAAAATGAAATGAAGTATGGAAGGGGCTACGGAGCGGAGACCCTTCCAAATACCATTTCCTTTTTTCTGAGCCTTCCTGGGAGTGTTTGCTATGGTTGCCCATTACTATCACTGTTGCCCAGCTTGGTTATATTTATCCCCAGTTCGTCGTGGTCGGTTGAGGGGTTTATTTGCACTTTTGTCACCAGACAAGGTGACTGAGCCCACAGTACAAATGTGCAGAGCAGGGCTTTTGACTCCTTTGGTCAGGTTTCCCACCCCCAGGGACTGCACTATCACTGTGGCCACAGTGTGGTGCAGCAGACAGAGGCAGTACCTCTAGGACCAGAGGGTCACAGGTTCAAATCCAAGCTGGGGCTCCTGCCAACCCAGTCCCCATATTTTACCCACCACTAAACAGAGATAGTAAAGACACTCCTTTATTGCAGAGAACATAAGCATGGTTCACACACCCATTTTGTACCCAACACCGCACACACACCATAACAATGGGCATTACCGACAGCCGAGTCCCCCAAATGCAGTCCTGGAGTGCCACAACTCAATCACGTCATATGCTTTTCCAAGATACAGACATGCCAGCATGTTGGCGGTAGGGTACAGGTGGTGGAGGGGGCAGTGGCTGCTAGCCACAGAAGACAGTGGCCGAGCCATGTGCAGGCTGGCACGTCCACTGCAACATAGGCCCTGTCGGATGTACAGTCATGGACTTCCCAGGGAATTCAGCACATCTGTGGCAACACAGTGGTGCAGTGCACACAGACAGTGTGTGCAGGAGCAAAAGGTCACAGGTTCAAAGCCCAGCTTGGGCTACTGCCATTCCTGTCCACATATTTTCCCCACAACTAAACCATGTTAGTAAGGGCAATCCTTTATTGCTGGGGATATACGCATTGGTCATACGCCTATCTTTTACACCACCAAGCACAGACACCATGACCAGGGGCATTACCTAGAGCAGAGTCTCACAAATGCAGTCCTGGAGGACCACACACCATTCAGGTTCCATGCTGCCACTCATACAAATAACCGTGCTGTATATCTATGCACCACCCCCATGGCATGTAGATGTAGCTCATGCATATTCATGAGGGACAGCAGGAAACCCCAACCAGTGTATTGCAAACCTGGACTGGATTTGGGAACCTCTGCCGTACAGCAGCAGCCAACAGGGACAGACACACCCACACCCACACCCACAGGCCCCATTGGCCAATGCCTCCTGGTGAGGCAGGACATTGGGCCCTGCGTGCATCTCCCAATACCAGCACTTGCATACCTTAGCAATGTCACCCTACACCAGGGTATATGGTACACAGCTCTCAAACGTTTGCTATGAGTACTGGCAGATAGATATCCCTACGTTACGCACAGTATGCTCTATGAGCTCCATCATAATAATCTATCTGATGTTTGCGGTGTGTGCGTCAGGTCTGGCCCCTGACAGTGTTTACCACCCTAGGGAGGGACCCCCAACGGTATTGCATACCATACCCATGCCTGTACTGTGCCCAGGACTGGTGTGGTGGGCAAGGATTCTGAACCCCTCTATAGTAGCACAATGCTGGCATACGTGTGGGAGTGTGTGTCTGTCTATACAGTGTGTGTTGGCTGCAAACACTGTCCACAGTTTTGGCCTGATGATGTGCATAATGAGCAGCAAGGTACCATGGGTATAGCTCAGACAGGGTGGGCTGGCCAGGATGCATCTGCACAGGGCATAGGGCACTGGCAGGGACATTGTAGTGGCCGTCCACCACCTCCACAGACAGGGTGACCTCTGTATGTGCTGCTGGGCTTTCACTCCACCCTGACTGTGCAGTGATGGCAGCATGGCTAGGCACCCCCATAGTGCTTCATAGCACCTCCCTCATGTGATATATATGGGTCACCTGTTGGGGCCTAGTCACTGATGTATCTGCTTGTGTGTGCTGCCATCCCAGTTGTGGGTGCATGCATTTCCAGTGGGACTAACCAGCAGACTGTTCACAGCTGGTATGTGCCCTGCTGGAGTGCCGTGCAGTGGCTGATGGCTTGATGCAGGGGAATATCAGATAGTGGTGGGGTGCATCTTAGCATATCCAGGCCTACTGTCTGTCTGATATTGTGGTCTGGGTGTGTGTGGGGCTGCTTGGACTGCCCTGTAGGGTGTCTGTTCCCCAATAGGATGGGGGTTGATGGTCCACTCTACTGCCAGCATTGCAGGGGGGGGGGGGGTGTGGGGTGTGTGTATAATGGGGATCTGTTGATAGGAGACCCTGCCTGTTTGCCACCCTCAGCTGGGGGGGGGGGGGGGGGGGCGGCGGGGGCTTGGTGGGGTTCCCCCTGACTGAGACAGACAGAGATATCCAAGGTGTTCCTGCAGAAACTACCTATCTCACAGATTACGACTGTTTTGGAGCTCTGCCATGGCCTCTCTCAGCCATGGAGGGTGCTGTGGACCTGGTCCAGGGCGCCTCATCGCACACTCAGGGTGAGCACAGTTCCCGCACAGTGTGACTGTGTGTAGCTACTCTGTGCAAATTAAACACCCGGTCAGTACCTCCTACCAGGCCAAGGTGCTGTGTGGGTGCACACGGACACGTCCCCCTACCAGGCCGGGGAGCTGTTGGGGTGCATTCCCCATCTTGTGTTCATCTGTGGACAGCTGATTTGCATGTGCAGTGCATCATGGGTATGGGTGGCCTAACCCTATCCTGGTTCCCACAGCAGACTGTCTGTGTGGTGACATGCAGGCTCTCTGCAGCCAGCCAGGGGCTTGCTGGCAGCTATATAGCTGTAGCCCAATGGTTACTTCACTGCCTGTGGAGCCAGCAGTAATGGGTTTGAGCCCACAGTGGGGTTGTTTGATAGGGTTGTCCAAAGCTTTTTTTAGATTTAATGTACATATGTTGCTGCCATCAAACACACCCTCAGTGTACTGTACCCATAAGGTGCCTCTGAGGGTGCTTTATAGGGCACCCTATAGGGCACCTTATGGTTGCCGTCCATATAAGGTGCACTATACATTATCCTGTGACGCAACATATATGGTGCCCTATAGGGGACATTCAAGGGTGCCTTGGCGGACAGTGAACTTTAACATGTGCCTTATGGGCCGCCTTATGTTAACACGCTTTGTGAGTGCGTTTGCTAGTAGTGATAACTGAAATAAAAATAGATTGCCCCCTACAGCACTCATCTCCATAATACACACTGCCTCAGTGAGCCTTCTTCATTGGGCACTGTGGGGGATTGAACCCCTGATCTCTGCACCATTGGTCAGTGTCTTAACCATTGTACTATGGCTCTGCTCCTTTGTATGTGCACATCAGGGCGCCACTTAGCCTTCCCACGCACTATTATGCACGGCGCACAATAGCGCGGCGCACAATAGCGCCCCGCGCAAATGTGCGATCGCTTACTCCCGTTTTTTTTCTTTTCTCTGCCTGAACCGCCCACTCCTTATATGGCACAGGCACACTACCGCGGCCCCGCACATTAGGAATGTTTAGTAAACAGACCCCCAAGAATCTTAGATATTCGCCTCAGCACACTCTTCCAAAAGTCCTGGAGATATACACAATAGTATAGCATATGAGACAGTGTCCCCATCTCGGCCTTACATGACCAGCATCTATTTCCGGCGCTGAACTGGTGCCCTGTTGGAACTCTAATCGCGCAGGTTTTAATGTTGTCATCCTGCCCTATATAGAGCTATTTCAGTATTTACCCTTAGGCGCTATTTCAACTGGTATATGCTCAGGATTCTTTTCTGGCAAGAGGAGCTCTAAACTTACACGTCCATTCTGCTCTGCGGCTAGCTCCGCCCCACCTTTATTTACCATTTTAACAAAAAGGTTGGTTGACCTTAAAATATCCTGTTTCAGTTTTGCCCACTGTTTTTCTATATCCCCCAGCTATTCCCATCCCGCTAGCGACTCTCTGAGGTATTGGCCCATCTTGGTAAAGTTAGTTTTCCTAAAGTCTAAAACCCTCAATTTTGGATGGATTTTAACAGCCCTAGTCCTAATACTGAACTGTACCTTCTGGTGATCACTGGATGCAAAATGATCTCCCACTATAACATCAGAAACACTTTCACCATTAGTAAGCACCAAGTCCACTATGGCCCCTTCACGTGTGATTTCTGTTACCAGTTTCCTGAATAGTTCTCCCTGTAGAGAGTTCAGGATCTCCTTACATCTAGATGATATTGCAGCAGGAATGTGCCAATCAACATCTGGCATATTGAAATCCCGTTTCAGTAGCACGTCCCCTTTCGCAGCAAATTAACTCTCCGTCCACCTCTTCTTCCTGTGAGGGAGGTCTATATATCATTCCAATGCAAATAGATTTCTCTTTCCCTCTTTCTAGTTTAACCCACAGTGCCTCCTCTCTCCCTGTTAAGCTTTGAATTCCAAAGCTTTAATATTATTTTTTACATATAGTGCCACTCCTCCTCCTCTTCTTCCTACCCTGTCCTTTCTGAAAACAGCTGCTGTTACCCTAGGATATGACACAGCACTGTTCTTGGAGAGCAGTTGCAGAGCACAATGGCCCCCATGTATATATCATATCTATATGCTGCAGCTGGTCATCACAAAATGAGATGTGCCATTGGACCCTTCACCTCCTCATGAGTGCCAGTTGTCTCCTCCTGAAGACATGTCCTTCCAGGACTTTATTACAGACATTGCCAGAGCAGTGTCAGTGCCTGTAGACACTGAGATGGAACTGAGGGCTGAGGAACTGGAGATACTTCAGTATCCCTTTATTCCAAAAGAGGCTGCCATTCTTCCTGTCCATCGTATCCTTCAAGATCTTATGTTCGGAATGTGGGAGACCCCTCTCTCGGTTCCTTCTATCAGTAGGATGCTGGACAACATGTACAGGGTTCCCAGTTCTCCTGGATTCCAGAAACCTCAACTTCCTCACTATTCTATGGTGGTGGAATCAGCCATGTGTCGAATTAAGAGTGCTAAAAATCACTCATTGGTTCCTCCTTGCAGGAAGTCCTGTACCCTCAATGCTTTTGGCTGTAGATGTTTCCAGACTTCCATGATGGTAGGTCACATTAATTCCTACACTTTATATATGGGTATGTTCTTTAGGGATCTAAGATGAAGGATCTGGATAAGTTCTCTTCCATCATTCCTTCTGAGAAGCAGGATGCCTACTGAACACTGGTCAAACATGGGCAGGACTGCTCCATGTTTATTACCAGCACAGCTTTTAATTCTTTTGAGTCTACCAGCAGAGCTTTGACAGTGGGCATTGGAGCCTGAAGACTAGCTTGGTTATAGTATTCAGACCCTGAACAGTGGGTTCAAGACAAACTATCTGATATTCCCTTTCATGGTGAGAACCACTTTGGTAATGGCTAGAGGAAGAAAGCCGGTGAGATAGAGTCTTTGGTTCTCTCAGGTTTCAGCCTCTCCTGATGGGTAAAAAAGTCCATTTTTGTTTTCTGACAATGCCACTGCTGGCATCAACAAGCAAGGTGGGACTCTCAAAAATGTTCAGATGAAGCATAGTCTGACTGAAAAGGAAGTATCTCGAATAACATTACTTAAGCATTCATTTATTTGTGTTATATAGTGCTGCTAATTTCAGAAACATAATGAATCTGATACTTTATCTTCAAGATGTCTAGGATTTTGGGATTTTTTTTTTCAGAATTTGAGAGAAGAATGTGGCTTCTCCCCACCTCACTAATTTGTTTTGTTAGAGGTCTGGGAACATATGAATTTTCAAGTGTTAAAATGGGGTCATGTCAGCAAAATGTTTTTTGAAGCACCTTCATAAAGCTACTTTTGCTTTGTTGGTTTATTCTACTTAATTATATACCACATCCAGTAAATTCAAGGCAGGGCACAGTGAAAATTAAAACTAGTGAGGAAAGCATGCACAGCATGGCCCATGAAATTATTTCCAACCACTGTGTGTGTTTGTGTGTGCATGTGCATCTGTGTGTGTGTGTGTGTGTATTTATATCTATGGGGCATGTTTACTAAGGCACGCTAATGTTACTGGCGTTAAGTGCAGTGGCAATCTTACCAACGCCATATAAGGAAGTGGGCGGTGCGGAGTTAAGGTAACCTGAGCCATTATCGTGTGATACAGGGAGCCCTGGCCAGTTACCGTGCATTAAAGGGCACCTGGCCATCTAACACATGTTAAAGGGATGGCGCACGGCAAAGGGACAAACAGCGCATGTTAAGGCTGACAAAGTGCCCTAACCTAAGGCACCGTATCCCAGCGTGCCCTATAGGCACCTTAAACTAGGGCACCCTATAAGGTGCCCAAACATAAGGCGCCTCATAAGGCACCTTAGGTTCATGCACCTTATAGGGCGCCCTAGGATAAGGCACCTTATAAGGCGCCTCAGGTTAAGACAGACCCAGACAGATGGACTGAAGGATGGTTGGAAACTGCGGTGAGGGTGTGATGTGCTGGAAGAACAGATATGCAGAGATGTGACTGTCACAGGCATGAAAATTATATGAGAAGTATAACCATAAATAAGAGAAAAACCAAAGAGGAATTGAACCCATGACACCTGCCCAGAAAGTCATTGCACTAACCAATAGGCTACATCCACATGTTGAGTTCCACAGCAGTGGCTGGATACAAAAGCACTGCAGGGCACCACACTACATGTCTTCTGTGTGCCAGGATAGGGTAACCCCACCAGTAGCCATGATGCAATGCACATGCAGAACAGCAGGCTACAGCTGATATCACAGTCTGTAATTGGGACATGAGCCATAGATAAACACACTCACACACACCATGAAATGGTATGCAGTGAAAACAGCATGCAGAAGAGTAAACAAATTAAACTGAAAGGGCATCAGGGGCCAGTCTGAGTGGCCAGCCATGTAGATGGTGTGTGTACAAGGGCAAAATGGGGAAGAGATCCAAAAATAAGCATATGAGAACTGAACTGTTATACTGAAGAATCCAACACAAGCTCACCAACAGCAATACCAAACCACTGAATCAACTGCCCACCCAGACAGCCTAACGAAAGGGACCATATGTAATAGCTAATATGTGACGGATAGGCTGCATGGAGGGCACACTGTAGTGCACAGTGAAGCGAAGGAAGGGTGTGTGGAGAAGTGACAAAGCTGCAGCCATTGTATGGTAAGGTTAGCATAACACAAGAAAAGAAAAAGAAAGGAACATGTGGGAATCAAAACCACAAGTGACTTGCCAAAGGCCACATGGAGTGCTAGTGGGAATTGAACCCTGGTCCCCAAGTCAGTGTGTGAACCATTATGCCACTCCTCCACCCCATGACAGGAACAGCTCTGCCATCAATGATGTGTAGACAAAGAGGCAGGCACATCTTTAATCCACCCTGCCGCCACTGTCAGCACCAGTGCCAATGAACACCAATGCCAGCTATGTCCCTGATACACCTCCAAGGTGGGGATGTACTGGCACCAGCCTGACCGTGTATGTGGCCAAGTAGTAGAAAAGCCTACCCAAAAGAAGCCACAATGTTCAAAATTAGCTGACATGCAAGTGTCCAGGCATATTGGAGTGAAGAATGTAGCTGTGTTAAAATGTAATACCTATGTGGTTATCAGTGAAACCATCTGTGGGCAGAAATACAGCAGCACAATGTTGGAGACACCTCACACATCCTGTGTATGATAAAACACCCACATTGGGCAATGATCACAAAGGTGGTCTGGGGTTATTGTGCTGTGAGTGATCCAGACGGCATCAAAGTACGTCGTCTGCATCATCACTGCAATAGCAAGAGAACACATGGTGCATGGTTGACATTCCAACATACCTTGCCGGAATGTCTGCACATGTATAGCTGTCAGTGTCAAACACCTGTGCACGAGTCATCGTAATATTGACAGGACAAAGTGATGTTTACATGTGTCCCATGTCCACCAACTGTACCATGACCATGTGAGTGCTCTGATAGGTGGGTCAGCCATGAAATATGCTTCAGGTCACATGACTGACAGGGAACACGGTCTAGGCAGGTACACCAAGCTGACCCCACAACCACAAGGTGATAAGGTAGGAAAGGAAGATACAGAGATGTAATGCCATGCTGCCATGCAGAGATGTGGATTTGCTGTGCACAAGCAAATGCACAAACATGACAATGATGTCATGTCCTAATGCCCCAGCACAACTCCTCAGCTGTGTAGACCATATGTGTGTATATCAGTGGGTCATACAGCATTGTAGATGGCCAGAAAACAGTATGAGATGAGCCGAGAAAGAGCAGAAGTCAGGTACCCAGGCAAATACACACCTTTAATGCACAAATGGGTTCAAAAACAGTGACACAATGCAAAATAAGGACATGGTAACAGGTACGAGAGGCACAAGTTTCCAAAGAACATGCAAAGCAGAACCTTACAGACATGCAGAGATAGCACTATGCAGAAGGCCTGCTGTAATGGGTGCTGTGGAAACAGGAGCATCACACCTATGTCAAGGTACATGGAATGCACAAATGCAGGTAGAAAATAGACACACCTACTGCCACACTGCAAAAGTACCTGTGCAATGTGAGTGGTGCAATGTCATGCGATAAATATGACTGTGCAGACATGCAATGATTTGTTTGTAAATCAATGTAGAGATTCACATCTGTACAGTAACCAAACACAATAACATGTATGTGGAGGTAGAAAGAAAGTTCAACAATGGTGCACTAACCCACACAAATCCACATCGGCACATGCACTGGTGTACAAACATATTCAGTCACATGCACATGTACCATGTACATTGAACCATGACAGAGTGCTGCCCCAGATGCACAGTAACATCCCTGGTGAGGGTCAAACAGCAATCCAAGATGTTGGCACGCATCACAGTGGTGTGGTGGCAAACAGTGTGTCATGTCCAAGTGTAAGGTAGCCAGACAAATAAAACAGGACCTACACAATGTTCCTCTTGTGCCACGCACATGGCTGTATTCTCCTGTTGATCCAAAAATATGAGGATATCCAGCGATGCAAGTCACACACATGGGCCACACACACAAACACAATGTCAGATGGATTTACAACATACAGCGAGTATGTGAGTCCCTGCTGCACATGTTTGGACCAGTACACAGTGTCCACAGTGCAAATGGTGTCTGCAACCATACATGTCCCGTTAAGACTGTCCTTGAATCCCTGTGCATGCATAGTCACATGTGACATCTCAATGTGCCACAGTATGTCAAAGGTAACGTGTGTCTCCTGCGATGAACATGACACCCAGCAAGAGCAGGGCAGCAACGGTGTGTTGGTCATCCTTGTGATGCACAAAGTACCAGTCCAACAATAATGTCCATCATAGGCATGTGTCCCACTCGCATAGGTCCATCACCATATGGCACCATCTCCCAGGGATCATTGCATGATGTTGCTGTGTCCTCCAACAAGTGGGTGATGGTGACTGCAAATGCAGTGTAGTAGATGTGTTGTGTGTGTTGCCTGTGCCCTGTGGAAAAAGGAAGAGAAACACCGTTATGGTATGCATCTCACAACATTAGGTCACATTGCAGGGAGTGAAACATCAATATGTACATAATGAAACGTCAGACATGCAAACATTATACCATCACAACGCAGAGCACATTGCATGTCAAGGACATTAGGAAATGGCACTGCAGACCAGGTTGTCATCTCGACATGATCATGGCTATGCCCATGTCCCACAGGCATCTCAGAGGTCCACATCATGTCCATCAGTGTTGGTGCACATAGACCCCACAAAAAAGCACGATGAAACAAACAGCTAAACACAAACATGTAAAGGTTGATGTCAGTCACAAATTATCCAAGGTGCAACCTACCATCTGTGTGCAGCAAGTGTATGATAGCGACAGTCAGAGGCAGTCAAAGTCTACAAGATGTCATAGTAAAGGCAGAATATGCCATTCAAATGTGTTGAATGACCATGTCTGCATGTGCAGCCATCATTGCCACATGTCCAAAGTATGGTGATATGTGTGAAACTGAAATGTTGATGCATAGTGGTCTGTCAGCACACAAGAGATAGGTCAGTCAACAACACAGAACACATGCACACAATGTTCACAAGGTCAACATCAGAAAGGTAGAACTAGCACATTGATCACCACTCCATAGGTGTCCAGACACATCCCATCACAAGATAATGTGATATGGCTGCACAGTGTATAGTTACATAGACACGCCCAAAACACACACTCACACACAGTATGACAAGGTGATCATGCCTCCAGTAGCATACGGCCTGTCTGTCCACAATCTGAGCTCAGTGGAGATAATTATAACAGTCCATTCAATGATACACCAGTCCATTCAATGATACACTGATGTTGGTTAATGCCACAATGTCAGGGAAGGGTGTACATGCTGTTCACTGCCACAACACCTCTGACCTGTAGACACACCCAGCTCAGTTGGATAGATCCCAAATACAGTGTTGAAACACATGAACTGGTGAGGAACACATGGGCATATGTATGCCAACATGAACATATGGGGTATGGGGGCGCATGTCAAAGAGGTGTACAACAACGTATGTGCAGTGGACAGATAACATCATATATGTGCTATGTTGCACTGTCCCTACAGTACAGTTACCTGTATGTCTACCTACCCCAATCTCCTGCAAGTTTAATGATGCAAACACAATTTTCACTGCACCACAGCACCAGGCAGGTCCAACAGCATATTCTGTGGAGTCACAAACACAAGTGAAACATACATATATCATGATGTACTGTTGGAACACACATGGCAGCATGTACATGTATACCCATATGCATTTCCTCACATATGCAGGACTTACATGAGAAGAGCTCATTAATCAGATGTTGCCTGATCACTTTGCCCATGTGTGTGTCACCACAGGCACGTACAGGATGGTAGGATCATCTTCCAGATCCATATTAATTTTGACTGGGATATTGTACCTGAGAGAAATGTTGTGCAGGATGCAACAGGCCAGAATGATCTGTGCCACAGTAATGGGTTGGTATTGTAAGACCCCGCCGATCTTATCCAGATACCTGAAGCGACTCTTCAGAATGTCAAAGGTGTGCTTGATGACTGAGCGGCTGGAGGCATGGGCCTCATTGTACCTCATCTCTGCACGTGTCCGTGGAAGATGCACAGGGGTCAGCAACCAGGCACAACACCCATATCCAGCATCACCTGCAGAAAGAAATGTGAAAACATCAATCAGGAACTGATGTTCACACACATGCACACAAGCATATAGGTGCAAACCAACAACAGATAGAAGAATTACACAAACATATGATGGCACATGATAACACACAACAGCTATGCGCCAGTGTCTGGAGGTTTGAGACACAGAACACCAGGGAAGGGTAATGAGGGCAACACACATCATATGTGTCCACACCAAACACATGACCAACCACCTCTACCTGAAAGGCATTAACGACAGTCATGAACGCATCAGGCAGACACACGCCAAAGCACCTTGGACAAGGGCAGAGATGCACACGTGTGCAAGCATGTGACGGCCATGATACTGCTCATCCACAGCAGGTGTTACAGTACCATATACCTGAGGAGTCCAGTCAAGATGGCAGAAATGACAAAATACTGTTGATATACATGAAGCATACATGTGTGTTGTAATGTGTCAACACAAATATAACAACGTAAATTGGTTGACATGGTCAAAGGTGAATGGGCTCCCAACACAAAGTACCGCAGGAAAAAAATCAGGAAGCAAATCTACCCCCCCCCCCCCAGTTATCACACACACACAGACAACTAGGGACACACCACAAAGGCAGACACATGTACATGTGCGTATACGGTTAGTCTGAGGCTGAGAGCCGTAGTTGTCAACCGAAAGGTGTTGCACACCACCATATAATGAAAACATCATATGTGCCCATAAGTTCCCAGTCTAAAAGGCCTGTGCAACAGAGCAGCAGTACCAAACACCAATGGAAAATGCATGTGTGCAGAGACACCCAGAAGAGCCATGACACACATATGGTAGACATATGTCACTGTAGAAACTCACAAAGATATGTGAACATGTCCCTGGTGACAGTGACATGGTGTGATAGTGGGCACAGCTCCATACAAGGTCAGCGCTCCACCACCACAACACAAAGCAAGGGATGTAGAGGTCATAAATTGCCAATGGGACCAAGTAAATAACACACTGGCTGGGCAGTGATATGCCACAGCCTGATGGCCAGTGTCCTGAATGTTCCCAGAAAATGAGTCAGATCTGCATCAGGGCATGTCATGTTTGTCACAGGGGATATGCAGTCAGAAAGGTCTAACAGCAAATCACAGGTGACCCTGGCCCACCCGTGAGAGTTGACAAGGACACAGGAACACTATGGACACAGGAACACCTTGTGCACATTAGGGAAGAGAAATACCCACCCAGCAGGACACAGTCCTCATATTGTCCGCTCTCAAATTGGTCAAAGAGCGCCGAGTAATGCAGGATATAGGAGTCATGGGTGGCCCTGGAAACCTAAGAACCACATTCAGAATACACATATTTGCATCACATACAACCTGCACATTCAGGGAATGGTAGTGTTTGCAGTTGCAGAATACTGCCTCCCTGTCTCTGGGTGGGACCAGGGCAACATGTGTGCAATCAATAGCTCTCATCACGTGTGGTATCCCTGAAATTTGCTCAAAGGCCAGGTTCAGGGCACCCCACTGTTGCCTATTGTTAGGAATTGCAATGTAATTCCTAACCCGGCTGACCATGGCCTGCAGTACCTGGCGGAGACAGCGTGAGAAGGTGGTCTGGCTCATCCCACCCACTGCGGCCACCAATGACTGGAAACAGCCAGAGGCAAAGAAATGTAGGGCACCCAGGATCTTGACCAAACCCAGTATGGCATGTGACTGGCCAGTCTGGGGCTCGAGGTCAGGTATTAGATCCTCATAGAACTCCCTAATAGCCCCTGTGCTCAGACAGTAGAGGAAGATGACCTGGTCTTCACGCATGCCCTGGAGCAAGGCCCTGAGCCTGTAGAGGCGAGGCTGACGAGGGTGCACCTCAGCATGCCTATGGCACCGTACTTGCACAACCCCGGCCTCTGGAGCCTCCACAGCTGCAGGTCTGTGTTGCAGCGGGACTGCACCCATGCCCTGTGCCACACCCCCATGGACACCATCTCCCTCTTCAGGCAACCGCAGCTCCACCTCACCATCCAATGCCTGGATCACACAAGCAGCAGAGACAATGTGAGCCATCATGGGCATCAGATAGAGCAAAGACACATGCTAAATATGGTGTGGGGAGTGGCAAATGATCAGAACAAACACAACACACCTCTACATGCAGGTGCGCACACCAGCAGTGGAGTATCAAACGTTCCGCGCCCTGTGTGCATAACACACCCTACATAAGTATAGCTTGCATAGCACCATAGCATGCGTAGAGACGTGCGTGCAACAAACATGCCATTGGGGTGTACTATCAACCATGCCGCTTAGACATGCAAGATGCGTGTTGCGTGTGTGCAATGTGCAGTTCCGCGTGCCTTCTGCATGCGCATGGCGCAGTCTTGCGCATGATGCGCATGGACATGGTGCGGTTCCATGCATGTTGTACATGCGCAGGATGTGGACTCGCTGCGCAGTGCATGTGCAACGCACACAAGACCGTACCATGCGCATGCAGGCGCATGGCCATTCACGAGTTGCGCATGCACTGCACAGCAAGACTATGCCTGTGCATGCATAAAGCGCGTTGCACATGCGCGGAAGGCTGAGGGTGTATAGTAGGCGAGACAGGTGTAGGAGGACAGAGCGATGTGCGACAGGCAAGGAGAGGAGAGTGAGAATACGAACATGCAGGGCGAGGAGACAAACGGAGGGGAAGGTGGCAGAACACCTAGCCAGCAGTCCCCAGAGGTGGGAGGGATATGTGAGCCAGAGATGGAGGTGGCAGAGCCATCAGGGGTGTCCTGGTCCACACAGGACCAGCCTGAGAGGCCACCAGGTGGGAAGAGAAGGTGGGAAGCTGCTGCCCGCGGAGACAAGGAAAAGGGCCCTGAGATTCAGCCAGCAGGAAAACGACAACCTGCTGGCCAGTGTGCTGGAGAATTATGAGGTTCTGTATGGGAGGTTCAGCAGCAGAACACCATTGAGCACATGGACCATGGTGTGGGAGGAGGTTTGGGAGGCTGTGGCCGAGGCTGGTGGGCCACACAGGGACCTGGACAGCCTCCGGAAATGCTTTAACGATATAAAGTGTGGATCCATGCCCACATGACTGTGGAGAGATGGCATGCAATGGGCACTGGTGGGGGTGGGCCCATCGGACCTGGCCTGACACCCCTGGAACAGCAGCTGGCCAAACGACTGGGGCCAATATACCTGCATGAACTGTCTCCAGTGCTGGACACAGCACATCCACTGGCAGGTACGTCTAAGATATATATTCCAGGAAAAGCTAACAGCCCAGCACATGCAGGGGCAGTCTCAGTGGGGTGCGGGGCCATGTCCTGAGACCCGATGCGGGGCAACATATCCACAAGAGGCCACAGATGCATCAACTGTTGCATAATGGGTTTGGAAAAGGTTTGGACAGATTCCTGGGGGAAAGGTCCATAAACCATTATTAAAAAGGGACCCAGGATATCAATGCTTGACCCAATACAAGCATTGTGGAACCTGTGTCATCTGGGGAAACTGCTAGATACGTAGGACCTAGACTGGCCACTGTTGGAAACAGGATACTGGGTTTGATGGACCATGGTCTGACCCAGTATGGCATATCTTATGTTCTTATGTATGTTCTTATGTAATGTTAGCATACACCAACTGATGTTAAACATGCCTCTTAATGAGTGAATGGACAAGGTATGAGTACCAGATATCTACAGTACCATAATCCAGTGCCAGCTGGCATCCACATTAGGAAGAACTGCAAACACTGCCAATCTAGAACCCCTAGCAAACCTGCCATAACTTGACAGCACTACCAGTACTCACAATGCACTACACCAGACCTATTACAAGGCAGCAATGCAAATATCAAACCTATACATTGCAAAGACTAAAAATACATGACCTACTGGGGAAAGAGAACAAGTGGCAATGTGAAATACAATCCACAGAAACATAATACATCAGCTCATTTACACATGCTGAACACAGACCATCACCAAACAAAGATCAAGGAAGCACAATGTAGACATAGGAAGACAAAGATATAACTGGTAATACCAAAAGCCTAACAGGGAATGTACACCACCACTGTAGGAAATGAACTACATAGTAACGTCCACTTGTACAACAAATAGCGCAGACGTTCATGATGCATATATCCTAGAGCTGACATATTCCAGCTATGAAGTTCAATGGATAGGGATAGCTCCCCACCTTTTGTACATTTGTATTCTCAGTTGCAACTGCACAGGCCACATTCCCCTGGTGTCCTTGTGTCTTCTGCGAACACTCCACCATCTGCTTTGCAGTTGTCCTGTCTTCTCTCCTCTAATTTCCATCCATCCTCATACAACATCTGCCGTAACATACGAACCATTCTCCCTATGCCCTTTCCACCAGCATACATTATTCCCCAGTCAGCCAATCACAGTGTACCCCGCCATCCGCAATCCCCCCAACACACCCAATACCTGGCCAAATGTAGAGCTACCCTCCCTCGCACACAGAGGACCTCCCCCCACAACATGTCAAGTCCTCATCCCCATCCCAGATGAACCCTCCCCCAACAGCAGCTACCTTCCAATTCCAGACCCACCCAGTGTGGGCTCCCATCCAGCCACCACAGTGGCACATATCCAGTCCCCGGAACCCCTCCCACAATCTACTGTTATTCAAAGCATCCCCCTCCCACACCCCTCCAGAAGAGGGCCGTGGCTAGCTAACAGGGAGCTGGAGAGGGCCCTACTCCCCCCCCCCCACAGCTGCCACAGGGAAGGTAGAAGATGCAACTGGTCGAGGGAGCAGGGGTATCCCCGACCTCCTCCGGGGCCGCCCAGCCTGCAGATATGCAATTAAGGATGTTGTCTGCGCGTGGCCACCTGAAACACGGGGCCTTGTGCAGATAACATTCCTGCCAGATGAACATTCCAGCCCTGAACACATGGACACCACCACATATGTATCTGCAAACACATGACAGTTTGCAGAGTAGTGCCGAACAGACACCTGTGTCACACCACACACATACCTGGTGTGATGGCCCCCAGTACAGCCATAGCAGAGGGACAGGTACAGCAAATATTGGAGGACCTATCTGACCCACTACCAGGGCCCCCAACAGTAAGGTTAAAGGGCATTGCCTTTAACATTTCTCAGCAATCGCGGCTTCACATAAACAGCCGCCAACGTGAAGGAAAAAGATCTTCACGCTGGCGGTTGTACAGAGGGAGCCGGGGCCTCGCACGGGCTTCCCTGGCTCCCTCCCCCGCAGACTTTGGGAGTCGGGAGAAAAGCCGTTTTTTTGCTCTGGCCGCTCCCGATCTTGCGGCCAGAGCAAAAAAACGGCTTTTCAAGGGCTGGTTTTACATCTCTGCCGGCAGCCGGCCTGGCCATGGAAAAACCGGCCAGGCCAGCTGAAAACCGGACGGTTTGGAACCCTAGTCGGTTGGCCTGGGGCCACCTGAGAGTAGGGCAGACCTGCACAGATATGCAAGCGCACCTACATAAGCACCAGAAATGACCACAGACCCCTGTCAATAGGCCTGAGGCCTCCTGGGAGTAGGGCAGACCTGCACAGATATGCAGGTGCACCTACAATAGCATCAGGAATGACCACAGACCCCTGTCATTGGCCGTGAGGCTACTTGGGAGTGGGGACAACCAGCACACATAAGCAGGTGTACTTACATTATTACCAGGATTAACCACAAACACCTGTTGGTGGGCCTGAGACCACCTGGGAGTAGGGCAGACCTGCACAGATATGCAGGTACTCCTACAATAGCACCAGGAATTACCACAGACCCCTGTCAATAGGCATGAGGCCCCCTGGGGGTAGGGCAGATCTGCACACATGAGCAGGCGCACCTACATTGGTTCCAGGTGTGACCACTGACCTGTCCTTTTCCCATGGTGTGCTTGTCTGATATGTGTGTTGATTGCTGGCTACTAGGTTGCACTACTTGGTTTGTGTGATCTGCCCCCATGCACCTTACCTCACGTGGGTAGTCGGCTAACGCATTAAATCTCCTCATGAGCCGCTCCCAGGCTCTCCTGACCTTGTTGAGGTGCTGCCTCCTGGAGGAGCCTGGGAACAGGCACCTCTGATGCCAGCAAATGAGGTGCCTGAGCACCTCCAGCTCTGAGCCTGTGAAGGCTGGCTTCCTTGATCGGGCAGCCATCTTGTCTGCTGTATTATGCGCGTTATGTCATGACGCAGTATTGGGCGCTAAGCAGGTTTTCCAGCCGCTGGCACGTTGCAGTGCCACAGACACGCAGCATGCACAATAACGCGTGTGGCGTTCTTTTATGACATGTGTTGTGATGGGCATTGTTAAGTGCCTTATAAGATGCCTTAGTTTGAGCCACCTTAAGGCGCCTTAGGTCACCTTCTAGGGAAGGTTAAGGCACTTAACAATGCATGTCCCAAACAAACGTCACATGCATTATTGTGCGCGCTGCACGTCTGCGATACTGCAGTGCGTGTAGTGCCACAATACTGCAGCTTGCTGTAATGTACACACTACAGTGGACAAGATGAGTCACCATACTATCTGTTCATTGCCTTTCCTTTTTGCTCTATCCAGTATTAGAGCTACATCTGCTTTTATGCCTTATAGCTCATGCCTGTCAACTTGATGCATCTTACAGTTCTTAGGGGACCTTAACCTAAGGCACCTTAGGTTGGAGATGTCATCGGGGGGGGGTTAGACCAGATCTGGACCTGTTGCTAGGGCACTGACAGACCAACAGTAGTACTGGGGACCTTCGCTGCCTCCGACCATGGTATGACATTCACCAGCAGCAGGCACAGTCAGACTGCACCTGCTGCATCCCACCAGGTGTTCCAGCCATGCACAAGCTAACTGCAGACAGTCCACTAGCCAGTCTATATTGCATGTTCACATAGGAACTATGCATACCCAGAATTGGGATGTACGGCACAGACAGCCGGCAGGTTCCTCAGTGATTGGGGCTCCAGAAAAGGGAGCACACATATCACTTGAGACAAATACTATACAGCACTATGTGGGAACATGGTCCATGGTCACTGCTCGGTCAGCATGAGAGTGTCCTCCCAGCAAGACGTGCTGTGCCCTCGTTGTCCATGCAGGTGGTGGTGGGCCACTACACTGTGCCAGCCATTGCCCTACTCCCATTTCAGATGCATCCTGCCTGATTCCCCCCTCTCTGGGCCATACCCACAATACTTTGCTCCTCAGTATGCAGATTTGCAGGCTGGCGCTGGCAACAGTGTACGTTTTGTGGGTCCAGTGCAGAGTAGGATGCTACACCACAATGGATGGACATGCACTCACCCACTCCTATTGCAGCATTGTGCAAAGATAGGGTTGGTTGGCAAACCTGCCCGCCACACTGGTCCCGATCACAGTGCAGGCATTGCTAAGGGGTGCAGGAGCTAGTTTTGGGCTCTGGTGATAACTGCTGCTCCAAGCTGGTACACACAGCCCGACTCTCCATGGAGCTTTGGATAGTGGGGCCTGTGTGTGTGGATGTTTGTACTCCTGTTGGCTGATACTTTAGGGATTGCACATGTTGATGTTGTATCTGCAATGTATGGTAAAATGTAGGGACATGCACTGCAGGATCCACAGTTGGGACTTGAACCTGTAACCCTCTGCTCCAGGACACACTGGCTATGTGTACTGCACCACACTGTTGCCATAGAGGCAGAGAAGTCCCTGGGGCTACATTTGCTGTTTATCAGACAGACCTTGTTTGTTGCACTGTATACGGCACACTGGGGCAGGTCATGGCCTTGGTAATGTAACGGGTCAGTTCCTTGTTGGTCACTCAAGGCCAGGGAAGTCCTGAACCCTCATCTGCGGTATGCTGCTCCGGCTGGCTGGAATCCAGGGGAATAAAACTCACAACCCACACAGAAGGAAAAGTGTGCAAGTTTATTCCGTACGTTAAAAGTGCAGTCTAACTTTTATACAGTAACAAAAACATATATACATCATAAACCCATCCCAGCAGCCTAGCACGGCTCCTAAAACTGCTTATCAGCAGCCGTACAAATTGGTACCTGTCTCTGTGAGGATCACTCAATTTTGCCTCAGCACAACACATTCCCTTTCCATCTAGGTATTCACAAAATATCCATTTTCCCTTGTGGGCCTCATGGTCCCTCTGTACAACAAGAAACTGATTTTCCCCTTACAATACTTATTTTCCCCTTACACTTGGTCCACTGCAGGCAGGTGCCACTGCCCCCTCCGCCACCAATGCCCCCCCCCACCCCGCCATGCTGACATGCCCATATACTGTTAGTGCTGGTTGTGTGCAGTCCCAGGCCATCCATTGTGCAGGCAGGCGGGTGCCTAGGTTCAGGATCTGGGGTGCAGAGGCATACGTGGACACCCACACATCACCCCATCACTGCCTGCTACTGTTCTGTCACTTCCACATGGGGTGTGAGGTTGGTGATCTGGCAACAATTGGCTAGGGTGGACCTGGTTGGTTGTGTTCTGCCAGCAGCCTGCGGTCAGGCTGGGGCATGCAATGCGGGTCCAGTGTATCCAATGTGGACTAACTGTATAGGTGTATATACATGCAATATCTTCAAAACGAGAGCCAATACAATTTTTTTAATGTTATATTCGTGTTCAGCTCACCAAGATACTACAGATTAGGGCCTTTTAAAGTCAGTAACGATTTCAATGTTGACCAGTGAGATCTCCAGTCAAGGCCATTCAAAGAGGCTTCATAAAGCTCCGAACTTCCAATGCATGTATGAAGCTCTCCACTTCTGTTATATGCACAGTACTGCTTTTTGAGCTCTCTTCTCAGTTCCATGAGCTCTATGTCAATGTTCAATAATAAAAGCTTCATAGACATGAATGAAATGCCAAATGAAGGGCAAAGCTCCCATTTTAAACACTTACACAAAATTCCGCGTGTGACGTCACTGGTCCAGAATATTTGACTGATTCAGTAGCAAAAGAGTCAATCAGGACCAAAGAACAGAGCACAGTTGATTACATCTTCCAGCTCTGGGGTACGCTGGTGATCGACCACTTCGTGTCCCCACTCAATGTACAGATCTCTCAGTTTTGCTCCAAGGTGCTTTCTCCATACCATCAGGCCCTGGCTACATTCCTGCTCTATTGGGGAATGTGTCTGCTCTATGCTTTCCCGCCCATTTTGCTCATTGCCAAGATACTACTCGAGCTGCAAGCTGACAGAGAATTATGATCCTGGTAGCCCCATTCTGGCTCCAACAGCCCTGGTTTCCTATGCTTCTTTGTCTAGCTCAGTCTCAGTCCCTTCGCCTGCACCACCTCAGACCTGCTCTCACAGAACCAGGGAGCGCTACTTCATCCCAATGTCCGCGTGCTGCGATTGATAGCGTGGATGCTGAAAGAGTAGTCCTTTCTGAACTTAATTTACCGGTCGCTGTTACTGACATCTTGTTGGCTTCCTGGAAGCCCTCTACCCATCATACCTGTGCCTTTAAGTGGTGCCATTTTGTGGTTTGGTGCGCTCAGCATGCACTCAACCACTTCATTTGCCCGGTTGAGTCTCTTTTACTTTACCTCCTCCACCTCTCCTTTATCTCTATTATGTCGCTTGATTGATCACCCATGCAAGGATCGTCAGCGCCCTCTTTGGGCCTGAAGTCCAATTCCTTTTTTGTCCACCTCAGTGCCATTTCAGCATCTCATCGGGGTCTTGATGGCAAACCTGCTTCTACACATCCATTAGTAGCCTGCTTCATGCAAAGTCTCCTCTTAATTAAACCGCCAGTCACTTGGGACCTCAACATGGTACTTGCTCAACTTCTCAAACCTCCATTTGAACCGATCGCCAGTGCCACTCTCAAATTTCTCACATGGAAGGTCACCTTCCTTGTTGCGCTCACCTCAGCTCGCTGGGTCAGAGAGTTACAAGCCTTAGTGGCTCACGCTCCTTATATGTGTTTTTACCATGACAAGGTGATCCTGAGGACGCATCCACATTTCCTCCCAAAGGTCATCTCTCCTTTCCACTTTAACCAGTCAGTCATTCTTCCAACCTTTTTTCTTAAACTGCATGCTTCTAGTGCTCAGACCAAGCTCCATACTCTAGATTGTAAATGAGCTATGGTCTATTACCTTGACAGAGCCAATGTACATAGACAATCATTGAAGTTATTCATTTCTTTTGATCTTAATAGGCTGGGTCTTCCCATGAACAAGCATAACCTTTCTCTTTGGATAGCAGACTGCATTTCCTTTGCATATGCTCAGGCAGGTATAACATTAGAGGGTCATGTTACTGCTCATAATGTCCAAGCCATGTCTACATCCATAGCTCATCTTTGCTCTGTTTCTATAACAGAGATCTGCTGGGCTGCTACATGGCCTTCACTCCATACCTTTGCAGCCCATTACTGTCTGGACAAGGACTCTCACAGGGACAATGACTTTGGTCAAGCTGGCACCTCTTTGGACTTAGGTACACCTCCTTCCCAACAGCCCTCTGTCTTCCAGTCTATCGTCACACTCAAGTCCAAAGGGGTATGCTGGGGATGTCAAGTTCTTCAGTTTCCATTGACCCTCGCATTGTCAATCAGTGATTTTTTCCCATTCTCAATGGTCTTGTCTCTTCATAATTTCCAGTAGCCTGGAGCTCTGGAGTCCCATATGTGAAGACTGCATTCCTGCTTGTTCATGGAGATAATGTAGTTACTCACCTGTAGCAGGTGATCTCCAGGAACAGCAGGAATCACTCTTCACAAACTGCCCTCCTCCCCAAGTTGTATGTTTTTCCTCTAAGTTTGAACTTTACTGAGGAGAATTGTTGGAAGGTGGGAAGGCATGCTCAAATGCATGGAGGCATGCTCCCAAAGGCTTCTTTTTGGAAGATGGGGAATGTTCCTGTGTGGGCTCCATCGGAGGATGTCACCCATATGTGAAGACTGATTCCTGCTTTTCCCAGAGATCACCTACTACAGGTGAGTAACTACACTTTCATGGTGCTATCTGCTAGAGAAATGTTCTGTACACTCTAACAGATAGTGCAGCATTAGCTGTAAAAGATGGGCATTATTTGGACTAATGCCTGGCGTTAGCTGCAAAAGCCTAACACCTCTTAGAAGACATACCCCTCAGTGTTTGTACATATTCTCCAGTGTCAAACAGTTGCAATTTAGATTGACAATCAAGTGGCAGTGTTTTACATCAATAATCAAGTGTATTGTCCCTGTAACTTTCAAGAAGCAGCATAAACTTGGGACTTTTGAAATGCTATCTGATTTGGAATTGGAATGTTACAAGATGCTCAAGGTTCTATGTTGAATGATGCTGGGAAGATCAAGAAAAGGTGGAAAGAATATACAGAGTTTTTATATGATAAAGATCAAGTGGACCAATAGCCTTTTCAACCTGTACCCTATGATCCGGAACCATTGGCGATGAAAGAAGAAGTTGAAGCAGCATTGAAAGCCCTATCAAAGAACAAAGCACCAGGCATTGATGGCATTCCCATAGAAGTATTACAGCAATCTGATGCAGCTGTTACCATACTTACAAGACTCTGCCAAGAAATTTGGAAGACAACATCATAGCCAACTGACTGGAAAAGATCTGTGTTTATACCAATACTAAAAAAAGATGATCCAACTGACTATGGAAATTATTGCACAATCGTTCTGATCCCACATGCCAGCAAGATTCTACTGAAGATTATTCAACAGAGGCTGTAACCATACTTGGAACAAGAACTACCTGAAGTGCAAGCAGGGTTCAGGAAAGGGCAAGGAACGAGAGACATCATGGCGGATGTGAGATGGATCCTTGAAAAGACTAAAGAATACCAAAAGGATATCTATGTGTGTTTATCGACTATAGCAAGGCTTTTTATCGACTATAGCAAGGCTTTGACTGTGTAAACCATGGGCCACATTAAGAAGCATGGGCATACCAGAACACCTGGCCATTCTCTTGTACAATCTGCACATTGATCAAGAAGCAACAGTTTGAACAGAACAAGGAGAAACAGAATGGTTTAAAATAATCAAAGGTGTATGACAAGGCTGCATACTTTCACCCTACCTGTTTAATTTATATGCAGAACAAATCATCAGAGAAGCAGGATTCTATAAAGACAACAGAAGTGTGAAGATTGGTGGAAGACTCATCAACAACCTTCACTATGCTGATGATACCACATTACTGGCTGAAAGTGAAGATGATCTGAAACATTTGCTTCTAATGATCAAGGAGCATAATCTTAAAATGGGCTTGCACCTTAATGTAAAGAAGACAAAGATCATGACAACTGGCAAAATCAATAAGTTCATCGTTGAAGGAGAAGAAATTGAAATAATGGACAACTTTATCTTACCTGGATCAACTATCAATAAAGAAGCAACAAGCAGTCAAAAAATCCGTCGAAGCATTGCTCTGGGCAGACTGGCTATGTAAGACAAGATTCTCAAGACCAGAGATGTCTCTCTCCATACAAAGATTTGACTCATTCAAGCCATGGTATTTTCAATAACATCATATGGATATGAAAGCTGGACAGTGAAAAAGATAGAGAGGAAAAAAATTGATGCCTTTGAATAATGGTGCTGGCGGCGAATACTGCGTATACCATGGACTGCCCGAAGAACAAACCAGTTCGTACTAGAGGAGATCAAACCTAAGCTTTCTTTCGAAGCTCAGATGACAAGACTTTGACTTTCATACTTTGGACACATCATACGAAGAGAGAGATCATTAGAGAAAGACATCATGCTTGGCAAGATAGAAGATCAACGCAAAAGAGGAAGGCCATCAATGAGATGGATCGATTCAATAACAGCAGTTACAGGTACCAGTCTGTCAACAATGAGCCGCCTGACTGAAGACCAAACACAATTTAGGACAACTATCCAGAGGGTCACCATGAGTCAACAGAGACTCAACGGCACTTAACAACAACATAACAACAACATGTGATTTTGAGAAATGCAGCCACTTACGTTCCAAGGGCTCAAAACCAATTCTCAAACTCTTAAAAGTATTTTTTGGAAGTAAGCATTCCGCAAATAGACTTGTTTCCAAGCAGCAAGCATGCATAACTGCACTTCTTTTGTTAGATACACACAGCTCCAGCTCAACTGGCACAGGATATACTAGCCATAAATTTGGACTTGGCTCCTCCACTACATTTATCACCCATCCTTTTGATAGCCAAGACCCTGCACAAGTTGACCCTGGACAGCAACCTTGGGCCAGAAGGACTGGGGTTTCTTGTCCCACAGGTGCTCCTTGTGGTCTTGGGCAAGCCACTTAACCCTTCATAGCCCATATTCCCTGTAAAATAGTTATCTCCAAGTTCAATGCCCTGTTCAATGTAATTTCAGTTTGTTCAATGTAAACCGCACTGATGCAGAATAGCGCGGTATATAAGAGAATGTAAATAAATAAATTTAAAAAAAAAAAGTTCCAAAGGAAAGCCAGTAAGCTGGTTTGTGAAAGAAAATACTGTACTCTTCCTCTATGCAGGCTTCAAATCTTTCTGGCCCTAATTCAATGCAAAATTACCTGGAAGTGGGTCCCAGAGTAGTCAATTGCATTAACATTTGTTTGACTGAGGAGACAATAGAGGGTGGTGCTAAACAACATTCATTTGGAAGAAAAAGGTAAGTTGAGTGCCTTGGGAATCAAGACACAAAGATCTGCAACAGAATGGACATCCCTGAGGGACTAGACAAAATGAGAAGTAATTTACAAAAACTAGTTGAATATTGGTTGAATGCTTGGCAGACCGATGCATTTTAGGAGCAGAAATCCAAGAATTTGTGATAGGAGGGGAGAGGCCAATTTTTCATGGATCAGGAGAAGAGATCTTGAAGTATTTGTTTCACCACCTTGAAGTCCTCAGACACCATGTGACAAGGTGAGACCAAAGCCAGAAGGATGCTAGACTGCACGGAGAGGAGCATAACCAGCAAGGAGGAAGAGGTGATAATGTTCTGGTAAGGCTTCACATAGGGGCATGTTTACTAAACCACGATAAAGTCACAGGCAGTAATGGCAGCGTTAAGGTGCCTGAAGCCAAATAAGGTAGTGGGCCGTAGAGGGTGTCCCGGTGTTAGGGCATCTTGGGCCATTTAACATGAGATAACAGGACCAAGTGCAGTAAGTTGACAAGATGTCCTAAGGTGAGACAAGGTGTCCTAAGGAGAGACAAAGTGACCTAAGGGGAGACAAGGCATCCTAAGGAGAGACAGGGCATCCTAAGGAGAGATAAGGTGCCCTAAGGTGAGACAAGGCGTCTTAAGGAGAGACAAGGTGCCCTAAGGGGTTACAAGGAGCCCTAAAGTGGAAAGCATGCACCTTAAGGCACGAGAATAGCTGAAACCCAAAAGCTGGATAGAGCATCAAGGAATGTCAAAGTAAAGGTGATGGAAGGAAGGACAAGTGGAAGATGATGGACCTGCCATATTGGTGGACACCCTATGTGGCAGCCAGTAAAGCAGACAAGCATGTGGGAGGCAGCTGTACCGATGCACAGGGTGGTGCTAATGTAAAGTGCTGTAATGTCAGTGTGTGGCATAGGATGAGGAAGATGTGTCCCCCAGTGAGGGCAGAAGCGGCAGGATGTTTGCAGTGACAGGAGGACAGAGTAGTAGTGGTGACATGCAGATCAGGCACAGGAGAGGCTAGCGCAAAAAGCTGAAATGCAGAAAAGATTAGCAGTGTAGCTCATGGAGTAGCAGCCTGCACAAGAAGACAGTAGCATTTTGTTCCATGTAAACCGCGCTGATGCTGAATAGTGCGGTATATAAGAGACTGTAAATAAATAAATATGACTGCATCCCCTAGAACCTCAGGACACCCCCGATACCATTCTCAGTCAAATTTACAGTATCACAATCAACTCACCATGTGGATACCCAAACCTATGAAGTAAATTGTGTTTTCTATGCAACTTCTTTGATTATGACTCCATGTAATAAGTTTTGTAAATAGTTTACCCCTGTTATCCAAGTTTCTGTCCCCTGTTATATGTAAACTCATACATTTTAACTGTAATGAGCATTTTGTTCCATGTAAACCGCGCTGATGCTGAATAGTGCGGTATATAAGAGACTGTAAATAAATAAATAAATAAAAATAAATGACTGCACACCTCCGATAGAGGTAGATAGATGGGCTGAAGGACGGATGGTGGCTTAGAAGATGGTATGGGCTGGCAGCAATGATGTGCAGAGCCCTGATTGTTACAGGCATGAAAATGATCTGAGTAGCACAGTCACAAAAAGAGCAAGTAGAAATCAAACCCCTATCAGTTGCTTATGGAGACCTTGCACGAACCAGTAGGCTTTACCTCCACACCTTGCTGTATAGCAATGTCTGGATACAAAGAGACTGCAGGTCACTGCCTAAAATGTCTGCTGTGTGTGCCGGCATAGGGAAGTTCCGCCAATACCCATGGTGCAGTGCACATGCAGAACAGCTGTCTACAGCTGATCACGGAATGGAGAATACACGTATCCATCACCTCAGCTCAGTTAAATGCTCTGCCAGTGTGTGATACAAGCATAGAACAGCTACAAATCATGCTACTGTGCAGTTTCTGTGGTCAACCTGAGGGTGAGGATGGGTGCCCAGCACCAGGTCCACAATACCTGAAGTGATAGAGGTGGTTTTGATGCGGATCCCCATCACTGCTAGTGTGTGGTAGGTATTGTCAGCAGTATGATATGCTAGTCATCTTCTGTCCTGCAGAATTGCAGCATGTGCCAGTCATATCTGGCCATGAATTCTGCCCCTGTTGTACAGGGACCCACCTAGAACAGTTCATGTCAATATCCAGTGTTACAATGCTGATGCTGTCAACTACCAGGGGGGGGAAACATCTATACATGCATGGGAACAGGGGCAGCCCAAGGGGGGTGCAGGGCCATGTGTGGAGACTCGGTGTGAGGTCTCATTTGCATTAGGCATCTCATTTGCATAAATATTTGCATAATGATACCATACACTAACTTTTAGTAAACATGCCTCTTAATGAGTGTATGGATAAAGAAAGACTAAAAGATTTCTACATTACCATAATCCAGTGCCAACCGCCAGGCACATTAGGAACTACTACAAACACTGCCCATTTAGAACCCATAGACAACCCACCGTATTGTGACAGCACTACCAGGACTCACAAAGCACCATACTCTACCTATCAAAAAGGCAACACTGAAAATATTAAACCAATATATTTCAGAGAATACCAAAACATGACCTACTGGGGAAAGAGAACAAGTGGCAATGTCAAATAGGAATTACATAAACAGAATACCTCAGCTCAATTACATATGCAGAACATAGACCATCACCAATCAAGGAAACACAATTTAGAAACAGGAAGTCAATAATTAAACTGGGAACCCCAAAAGCCAAACTTGGAATGTACAACAATACTGTAGAAATAAAACTATAAATTAATTTCCTCTTGTACTAAACAAAGTGCAGACATTAATGATGCACATTTCCCAGAGCTGACATATTCCAGTTAATAAATTATAGAGATATTTTTCTACCTCTTGTGCATTTTTTTTTCAGTTGCAATTGTTCCAGCCACTTTCTTCTGGTTTCTTCGTGTCTTCTGTTAACTCTCCATCGTCTGCTGTCAATTTGTCCTTTCTTCTCTCTTCTAGTTTTTTTCCATTCTCTCTACATCTGCTTTAACATATTAATCTTTCTCCTTTTGCTCTTTCCTCATTCCTTTTTCATCCACTCAAATTTTACCCCTCCATTCTCAAGCCCCACTTATTCTCCCAATACCCAGCCAATTGTAGATTTTTCTTCCCTCCCACATAAAATATTTTTCCCTTCTCCATTTCACTCTCCCAGCCCCATCACATTCTAATCCTCCCCCAACATCAGCTCCCACCTAGTTCCAGCCCCACCCATCATCCGCTCCCTTCTAGTCTCCGTATCAGCCCATTTCCATTCCTAGCCCCCCATCAGCCCATTTCCAATCCTATCCTAGCCCAGCCCAACCATCAGCCCATTTCCAGTCCTAGCTCCCCCATCCATTTCCAGTCCTATCCGAGTCCCTCCATCAGCTCATTTCTGATCCCAGCCCCGCCATCAGCCCATTTCTAGTCCTTTCCTAGCCCCACCATCAGCCCATGTCAAATCCTAGCTCCCTTCCACTCAGCCCATTTCCAATCCAAGCCCCCCATGAGCCTACTTCCAGTTCTAGCACCTCCATGAGTCCAGTTCAATCCAAGCCCCCACCACAGCCCATTTCCAATCCTAGCACCCCCCAACAGCCTATTTCCAGTCCTATCCTAGCCCCTCCATCAGTCCATTTCCAGTCCTAGCTCCCTCCCCTCACAGCCCATTTCCATTCCAAGCCCCCCTCCCCATCAGCTATTTGCAGTTCAAGCCCCCCTTCCACTCAGCCCATTTCCAGTCCCAGCAACCCCCCAGGCCATTTCCAGTCCTAGCCCCCCCATAGCCAATTACCAGTCCTAACCTCCCCATAGCACATTACCAGTCCTAACACCCCATTAGCCCACTTCCAGTCCTAACCCCCATCACCCCATTTTCAGTCTTAGCCCCCCCCCATAGTCCATTACCAGTCCTAACCCCCCCCCCATAATCCCACTTCCAGTCCTAAACCCCCATCACCCCATTTTCAGTCTTAGCCCCCCCATAGCCCATTACCAGTCCTACCCCCCCATCAGTCCTAACCCTCCTATTAGCCCAGTTCTAGTCCTAACCCTCCCCATCAGCCCATTGCCAGTCCTAGCCCCCCCCCCCCCATAGCCCATTACCAGTCCTAACCCTCCCTCCCCCCATCAGCCCAGGAAATTAAAAAGCTTAAAACAAAACCCTGGCTGCTGCTGCTGCCGCTGCCGCCATGGCAGTGGCAGAATTAAGTGTCCCGCAGCCCCCTCTCCCCCCGCCTGCCCAGCAGAGCCCTCCCTGAATCAGATCCCTCAGAGTTAGTGCAGGCTTTTCAGAGCCGCGAAGGGAGAGTTTATGTTTATGTTTATTTAAAACTTTATATACCACCCATAAACAATAGCATCTGGGCAGTTTACAAACAAGATTAAAATAAGGCTGCGAAAAAAGGAACAGAAAGGAATGCCATAAAATCAGTAAAAAGGGACAGAAAATAGCATAAGAATTAGTGGAGAAAAAAGGCAGAGAGTACAAATAATAATAAAAGGGGTAGTAGGCAGATGGACAAACAATGTACGTTGACGTGGGAAGGTAAACAAGAGGGGGTAAAGAGGGAGGGGCAGGAGAGTGGGGAAACTATATCTTAGCGAGGAAGAGCAGAAGGGTAGGGGAACTGCTTCCCTTTCTCGTGGGTCTGTTAAGCCCGCCGGCGCTGATGGGAAACATTACCAGCCAGGCATTTCCTGTTTCCCATCAGCGCCGGCGGGCTTAACAGAACCACGAGAAAGGGAAACTCCCTTCGCGGCTCTGAAAAGCCCGCGCTGACTCTGAGGGAACTGATTCAGGGAGGGCTCTGCCAGGCAGGTGGGGGGCTGCAGGACACTTGATTCTGCCGCTGCCTTGGCAGTCTTCTAATGCAGAATGTTGTTTGCACGGGGCCCCCTGAAACGCGGTGCCCTGTGCAAACAACACTCTTGCTCAATGGACGGGCCAGCCCTGCATGGGAATGTACTTGGGTCCTCCTGGCCCTACCACTATCACTGAGAGTAGTGCTGGAACACCTCACTTCCCAACCACCTGTGTCTAGCATTCACCCACAGCCAGACTGCACCTGCTGCCCACTACTGGGTTTTCCAGCCATGCACATACAAACTACAGACAGCCCACTGGTCAACACACATTGCATATACACAGAGCGACCATGGACACCCAGCAGTTGGAAGCCCTCAGGACAGGAAGTGCACCTGCATTACTAGAACAAAACACTACATAAGCACTATGTGGATACATAGCCATGCCATGCTCACTATTTGGTCAGAGTGAGCATGCCCTCCCAGCACGGCATGCTGTGGCCACCCGGTCCATGCAGGTGGCAGTCGGGCACTATGGCGTCCCAACCATTGCCCTACCCCCGATGCAGACACATCCTGACCAATCCGCCCTGTTTCAGGCCATACCCATAATACTTTGCTCCTCATCATGCACATTTGCAGGCTAATGCTGGAAATAGCTTAGGCACTGCGAGGCTCAGTGAGGCATGGAAAGCCACAAAACAATGGATAGACATAAACACACACTCATATTGATCCACTGTGCAAAAATGGGGCTGGTTGGCATTCCTGCCTGCCACTCTGGTCCCAATCTCAGCTCAGGTATTGTTGAGGTGTGTTCACTGTGCAGGAGCTAGTAGTGTGCTCTGATGTTAACGGCTGCTCAGTGTGCCAGTGCTGTCAGCCTGATTCTCCATCCAGCTGAGGATAGTGGAGCCTGTCTGTGTGGGTGTTTGTACCCTTGTTGGCTGATTCATTGGGGTTGCACATGTTGGTGCTGTACCTGCACTGTGGGATAAAATTTAGCCACAGAGCATGTACTGCATGATCCACAGCCAAGACCCAAACCTGTGACCCTTTGCTCATATACATACCAAATGTATGTAGAGCATCACAGTGCTGTCACATGGCTATAATAATCCCTGCAGATGGCATGCTTCCCATCAGAGAGACCTTGGCACATGCTCCACTGTGCATGGCGCACTGGATCAGGGCATGGCTTTGGTCTATTGCAGGCGGGTGCCGCTGCCCTCTCTGCCAACATCCCCCACACCACACTGATATGCCCATGTGCTGTCAGTATTGGTGGAGCGCTGTCCCAGGCCAGCCAACATGTGGGTTGGCAGGTGCATAGAGTGCAGGGTTTAGAGGGGGGGAGGGCCGAGGCATACATGGACAGCCACACATCCCCCCACAACCATCTGCCTCTGCAGAGACACCCATCACTGTCTGCCAATGTTATATCTCTTCAACCTGTGGAAGAGACGGCTCAAGTGTGTTATATTAGAAATCTATAAGATATTGCCTGGAGTGGATTGGGTAAACGTGGATTGATTGTTTACACCATCCAAATGTAATAAGACTAGGGGACATGCAATGTGGCTACAGTGTAAGCCATGGAGGACTACTGGGAGGGAATGGTTTCAAACTCTGGAATTAATTTCTGGAGGATATTGTAAAGGCCATTAGTGTAGCTGGGTTTCAGAAATGTTTGGACAGGTTCCTGGGGAATGGTCCATAAACCATTACTAATGAGGGACCCAGAATATCCCCTACTTGCCCAATACACACAGTGTGGATCCTGTGTGTCTTTTGGAGAAACTGCTGTGACCTAGATTGGCAACTGTTGGACGCAGGATACTGAGCATGATGAACCTTGGTCTGACACAGTCTGGCATATTTGCATGTCTTATGTTCTTATGTGCCACCTAGGCAACTGCCTGGTCTGCCCTGTGCACCAGCTGCCCACACTGCATGACCCACATGTACCTTCCTTTGCCCCATTTGCACCATCAACATAGGGCCCTTTCATACTTGGGCACTATGCTGTTGCTGCTAATGGAGCACTACTATCACTGTCTTGGGCTCAGCTGTCTGTGCATCACATTGCAGATGTTTAAATAGGCTGTCTCTCCTCAAAATACACCCTTTCCGTGAGGTTTTGATATATGTTAGGGTTCCTGGAGTTAAGGTACCTTCGTTAAGGAAGCAAGCCTTGTTTCCGCCCTCTCCCCATCCCTTGACCCGCCTACTCTCCACCCACAGGGTGCTTTACAATGCCGGTACCGTTAGCACACGCTAAAGCAGCATTTTGGACATGCTAAGACTGCAAGTGTGCCATTAACATGTGCTAATAGCACACTTGCTCCTTTACCATGGTATAATAAACCTACCCTTTAGAGTACTATGTTCACTGGAGTCTGTACAGAGGAAAGTGACCAAAATGGTATGTGATCTCCATCAGATATATGAGAAGAGTCTGGAGGTCTTAAATATTTATACTCTAGAAGAGAGGAGGGACAGAGGTGATACAATCCAGAGTTTTTAAATACTTGAAAGGTATTACAGAACAAACTGGCCTTTTTCAAATGAGGGAAAGCTTGTATCTCAGCTCAAAATAGTTGTGAAGTGACTGTTTTGCTTGGGTTCTCCTAAGAAACCATGAGGACAGTAACAGCACTGTGTAGCAGGAATAGCCTCCCCTCCAACCCCAAAACATGCTATCTGGCACTGGTAGGGATAGTTGTACCTTTAGATGAGTTCTCTTGCTGTATGGTGGGGGACTCTGGACTGGTTGGAGAAAAAATGATAGCCTTGTGACTAGAAGACTACTCTGAACAAAAAAGTACATCAGAGAGGTTCAGAAAATTAAAATAGATTGCATTTATTCCCCAGCCTGCTGCAGTTGCTTCACAACTATTTTGAGCTGCGCAATATGAGATAAGTAGCAATATATGTGAAAGTTACTCAGCCATGTATAAAATCTGATGAGTTGTTATGTTTGGGAAGGATTAGTAGTCGTGCATGAGATGAGAAAAGCTGCTATATATTATACATGTGAAGATTATTCAGTTATGTGAAGCTTCTTTAGCTATGTATAAGAAGGGCTATTATGATGTGAAAAATGTTCAGCCATGTGTATAAGATATGTTGTGATAGTTTTGTATTTTGTGATAGTTTTGTATTGTGTTATGTTGGAAAGGAGGTTTTCTGAATCTATGATGTTTCGGTGCTGGTCCATGGCCTAATTTAATAGTCGGGACATGTTAGCCCACAGGTGCTGAGATCCTTTTCTCCCTTACCGACGTGATGTTGGGATTGTCTCTAAGGGGTATGCTTACTAAACTGCGGTAATGTCACCCACGTTAGGTTCCGCAGTAAAGGTACAGATGCCCATATAAAGGCATGGGTGGTGCATCGTTACAGCAAGCCGTATCAGCTTACGCACATTACAAGGCACCTTAGAAGGTGCCTTGTTAGGTGCCTTATAAGGTGCCTTGTAAGGTGCCTTAGAAGGTGCCTTGTTAGGTGCCTTATAAGGGCCTTGTAGGGTGCCTCATAAGGCACCTTGTAACACGCCCTATAGGGCTCCTTAGGCTAAGTGCCGTATTAGGCACCCCTGGACAAGGCACCGTAGAAGGCACCCTGGGCTATGGAACCATAGGTTAAGGTGGCCTAACAAGGTTATGGTGCCCTAGGTTAGTGTGCCCTAAAGGCTGCAAGGTGCTTCAGGATGACATGCATGACCTGTGAGGCACAGAGACAGATGTAGCCCTAACACTAGATAGAGCACCGAGGAAAGGCAATGAACAGGTGAGTGAAGGAGGGAGAGCTGGGAGCTGCTGGACCTTCCATATCTGTGGGCATCCCATGTGGCTGCCAGTACTGTTGACAAACATGGTGGGAGCAACTGTACCACAGCACAGGGTGTTGGCAATGTAAAGTACTGGAAAGACAGTTGGTGGCAGATGATGGGAATACGTGTCCCCCAGTGGAGACAGAGGTGGCAGGATAGTTACAATGATGCGTGGTCAGAGGAGTGGTGGTGCCATGCAGATCAAGCACAGGCAAGGCAAGCATGAAGAGGCGCAATGCAGGAAAGGGTACCAGCGCAGGACATGGGGTGGCAGCCTGCACAGGAAGACAGGACTCTACACAGCTGACAGATGCAGAAAGATGGACCGAAGGATTGTTGGCAACAGTGGTGAGGGTAATATGGGCTGGCAGCACGGATCTGCAAAGATATGACTGTTACAGGCATGCAAAATATCTGAGTTGGACAGGCATGAAAAGAGGGAACAATGAGGAAACAAACCCATGACCACTGTTTAGAATATCATTGTACTAACCAGTAGGCTATACCTCTATGGCTTGTTGGATAGCACTGGCTGGGTACAGAAGGACTGCAGGTCATCGCACAAACCGTCTGCTCTGTGTACCAGGATAGGGTAACCCCACCAGCACCCATGATGCATTGCACATGCAGAACAGCAGTCTACAGCTGATCATCAGATGGGGTCTGCACCTCTCCGGTACTGCAGCATGGTAAGACGGACTGACAGTGTGTGATACTGGCACAGAGTAGCTACAGACCATGCCATTGTACAGGTTCTGTGTTCACCCTGAGGGTTTGGATGGTGCCCAGCACTAGGTCCGCAGTACATGTGGTGCTAGAGATAGGTCCTGCTGCACATTCTTTGCACTGCCAGTGTGTGCCAGGTGTCCCTAGCAGTGCAACCAAAAATGCTTCTGTGTCCAACTGTGTTCTGCAGTCGCATGTGGCCCTATGGGGCCAGACACCACCCAGATTATTGTATACCCAGTGTTAGGGTCTTGCTGCCATGGGCACCTGTTACCAGGGCAGAGGGGTGTCTAGACTTGCATGAGGTGGATGTAGCACTGTCTATACGGGTCAAAGTGGTATACACTATATACCCCAAAGGACCCACAATCACACATTTTGTAGAGGGAGTGGAAGGACAGGTGCCTGAGCCCAGGCTGTAGGACAAGCAACAGCAGTTCTGCTGGCAGAGGACAGCCCTCTAGGGCTGGTGGGCCAGAGCCATACCGATGACTGTGGCAGACCAGCAGTAATGCTTGGGATAAGCTGGGGAAATCTCAACTGCCCCACACCATAGTCTGCCATTCACCAGCAGATGGCACAGTCAGACTGTACCTGCAGCACCCTACAAGGTGTTCCAACCATGCACAGACTAACTGCAGACAGTCCACTAGCCAGTCCATAGTGCATGCTCACAGGGGAACCCTGTGCACCCAGAAATGGGATGTACAGCACAGACACCAAACAGGTATCTCAATGATTGTGCCCCAAAACTGGGAACACACAGATAAAACTGAAGATAAATAGTGCTGAGCACTATTTGTCTTCAGCACCATCCTGTGGCCACCCTGTCCATGCAGGTGGTAGTCGGGCACTACAGTGTCCCAGCCATTGCCCTACACCCTGTGCAGATGCATCCTGCCAATCCGCCCTGTCCAGACCATACCCACAATCCCTTGCTCCTCATTATGCACATTTGCAGGCTAACGCTGGTAACAGTGGGACATTGTGGGCCCAGAGCGGTGTAGGCAGCCACAAAACAATTGATAGACATACCCCCTATTGCAGTATTGTGCAATGATAGGGGTGGTTGGCAATCCTGCTTACCACACTGGTCCTGATCACAGTGCCAACATTGCTAAACTGTGCAGGGGGTAGTAGTAGTGCTCTGCTAATAACTGAAGCTCCGTGCTGGGGCCAACAGCCTGACTCTCCATAAAAGCTTTGGATAGTACAGCCTGTGTGAGTGTGTGTTTTGACCCCTGTTCGACGCGGCTTTGGGGTTTGCACATGTTGATGTTGTATCTGCATTGTAGGGTAAAACCTAGGGATATGCTCTGTAGGACTTGAACCTGTGACCTTCTGCTTCTGGACACACTGGCTGTGTGCATTGCGCCATACTATTGCCACAGTGGAGTAGCAGTCCCTGGGGCTACCCTTACTTTCCTTATGCTGCACTGCACACCACATACTGGTACAGGGCATGGCCTAGGTCCACTGCAAGTGGGTGGCACTGCTCCCTCCAGCACAAACACACACCCCTGCCATGCTGATATGACCATATGCTGTCGGTGCTGGTCATGCGCGGTTCCAGGCCATCCACTGTGCAGGTAGGCGGGTGCCTAGGGTACGCGGTCTGGGGTGGCGAGGCATACATGGACATCCACACATCCCCCCCATCACTGCCTACCAATGTTATGTCCCTTCCACATGGGGAAGTGATGGCTGGGGGGATGTCACGCTGGTGCTCTAGCAACTATTGGCTAGGGTGGACCGGGTAGATGTAGGTGGAGTGTGTTGTTACTGCCGACTGTGGACAGGCTAGGGTATGCACCTCAGGTACGGTGTACCCAGTTTGGCCTACTGGGTGTATATATGTTTCCGACAACGTAAGGGCACACCCTGCAATGCCTTACTAGGGGCTGCCATAAAGTGTGTTCAATTAGCTGGGTCTACAAATTGTTTGGGACCCATCCTGGGTGTGGTCTATGGACCCTTGTTAGTGTGGTCCCCAGATGTGCACTACTTGCCCTATTACAGGCATAGTGGTACCTGTGTGACTTTTGGGGTACTTGCTGGGTAATGTCCCCTGGATGGGACACTGTGGAACACGGACTACTGAGCATGTTTGGCCCTGGTCAACTGCTGTCCTGCTGATTTCCAGTTTCTATGTTCCTATGTGCCACCTGGGCGATGGCCTAGTTCAACCTGTGCCCCAGCTGCCCCCACTGCATGTCCCGCCTGCAGTCCCCCTATGCCCCATTTGCACCATCACCATAGTGGCCTTTCATACTTGGCCACTATACTGTTGCTGCAGATGGAGCACTACTATCACCTTTTTCGGGCTCCCTGCCTAGGCTGTACATTGCTGACACTTAACTGGTTTCTCTCTCCTGCAAATGTGCATCTAACGCCAGGTTTTCACTCGCGGTAGTTTCCAGCCCTTCAGTTCCCCGCGTTGGTGTCGTGGGAGCCTCTTCCCGCCCACTCCCCACCTATTGACCCCTTCTCTCTGCCATCTCTCCACCCTCTGCAGTGTTTACCGCTGCCAGGAACGTTAACGCGCGTTAACATAACATTAACGCGTGTTAACCTTACATAGCGCAAGTTAACGTTACCTAATGCGTGTTAACGTAGCTGCTGCTACGTTACCGCAGTTTAGTAAACATACCCCCTAATGTTGGTAACAGTAGAATGAAGCTTTTGAGGGTATAGATACTAGATTTCTTTAGGCACTTTGGATGCTTGTATATTGTGTATTTTGAGTCCCCGAATGCTGATGCGTTCCAGGATATTCTAAAAGAACGAGTCAGGGAAAATCATTTTCATTCTGAGAGAGACAAGGATAAGAGCTGTATCTACACTAAAGAAGCCATTGAAGCATTCAATCCCAGAAACTTTTTTTCTTTCTCGCCATTAACTCAATAATTTAACCAGTGTGATTGCTAGGGAAAGGGAGAAAAACAGTTCAGTGAGGATGAAAAAGAGAGAGCTTCTGAATTATTCAAATTACTATAAATTTCCAGTAATCCTTACATTTAATCTGCAGTTAAAACTACTAGGTAATGCACACGGCATATATTGAAAGGAGAGGCTCCTCCTCCACAGAAATAATATTTGGTTCCTCATCAGTACAAATAACAAATATTGTAAATATACTTGAAGGACTATAACTTGGCACCATGCCCTCAGCCCACTGCTCTTCACCCCTCCTCTTGTTGATTGGTTCTTTGGGTTGCAGCGGAAGATGTGCCCACCAAGGTGTGGGCATCCTACTGTGCCTGTGGTGCCTGTGTGGGGGTTTAACTACCCACGTGTCGTGGTGCAACCATCATTTGCCTAGGGTAGATGCAAGGGATTAGATTGCTGCTAGATCTTCCCATGCCCTTAGTATGTGACATCAGCAAAGCTGGTCATGCTCAGTCTATCTGCTGGTCAGGGGGCATAACCCATGCATCTGAACTGGACTGGAGGGATTCAATGAAAGGCAATTAGCTGGTAAGGCCTAATTACACCTTTCCAACCAGCAGCCATCTTGTGGTATGCAGGGCCAGCCCCAGAGTTGGTTCAAGCTGTTGGCACCCTAGGCAAACCTTTAAGCCTTATCCCCCCCCCCCAAACTGTCAGAATGCCCTGCTCTTTAATGAACGCATGCACACACACACACACACAGACACACACACGCATGCACTCACATACACACACATTTGTGCACGCGTGCCCATACACACACACACACACACACACAAACACCCCTACACACGCATGCATACACATACACACACATATACACAAACACAAACCACCACTACACCCCCTGCCCCCCCTAGAAAAGCTGTGGCTGCCTAGTTTGCTTAGTGATTGGCCTGCTCCTGGTAGTATGGTACTTACTACACTTGACACCAGGACCTCTATAATCACCTTCTCACAAAGAAGACAGCAAAACTACCAGTTGTCCACCCAGAAGAAAAGGAGCCAGCTACGCCATTGAACTTTATAGAACCTTCTTGGAAATAACCTAGAGATGCCATAACTGACAGCTTAGGTATATGCAGCCTTGAAGAAGGCACCGTGCAACCTTTCTTGCCTGCAGAACTTCTGAGCGGCTGTACTTAGAAGGTCAATGAGCACCATAAGCATGAGAAAACTACCCAGACCATGCTTCATGGTAATAACAATCTCTACTACTACTACTACTTTGTGTCATTTGTATGGACTTGGCAACAGAAAAGAAGCTGGAGAAAGACTGATAAAATTCTGCAAGACCAATGATCTGTTCATCTCAAACACCTTCTTCCAGCAACACAAGCATTGACTGTACATGTGGACGTTACCCAGTAGATTGTACAAAAATCAAATTGACTACATCTGTGGAAGACAATGATGGAAAAGCTCAAGAACATCAACAAAGATAAAACCTGAAGCTGACTGTGGGACAGATCGCCAACTACTAATATGCAAACTCAAGCTAAAGCTGAAAAAGAGCAAGCCACTCATGAATGTTGCAAAATATGACCTTGAGAATATACGATTGGAATTTAAAGATTACCTGCAAAATTGATTTGATGCTTTAGATACAAATGACAGAGTTCCAGGAGAGTTATGGAATGACATCAAGAAGGTTGTGTTGGATGAAATTGAGAAGCCTCTACAAAAGGTGAAAAAGCAAAAATGGCCAAAATGCATGATTGAAGAAACTCTGAAAATTGCCCAGAAACACAGAAAAGCTAAAGCCAGCAGAGAAAGAGCGGCAATTGTAGAACTCAACAGAGATTTCCATAGTGCAGCAAGACAAGACAAGGAAAAGTGCTACAATTTATTTATTTTATTTATTTATTTAGCCGTGCTTATATTCTGCTTTTCACTGGGTCAAAGCAGTTTACAATAAACAAAGGGGAATACATTGAACAGGGTAATTTGTATTTACAGGGGGAAAGGGGTATACCATCACCAGGGGGAGTATAACATATTTACATTCTCATGAGATGTATCAGTCATGGTTACACTTCTGACTCTCTCTTCAGTCTTATTCATAGATTGGATTTATTTATAGTTTGGGCTTTCTCTGCTGTCTTAATCCTCCTTGGGTAACTTCACTGGGTGCTGTTCTGCATTGACCCTAGGTGCTCCCGGAAGAGAAGGGTTTTTATCTGCTTTTGAAATGCAGATAGGTCGTTGTTGCTGCAGACTTGGGTTGGAAGAGAGTTCCAAAGTGAGGGTTCATTTATTTATTTATTTATTTATTTATTTATTTCAACTTCTTATATACCGCACTCTTTGACATCAGCGCGGTTTACAAATAACAGAAAGAAACCAGAACAACAGGCTGTTTGGTATTACATATAACAGGAGTATCAACTTGGATAACATGGGAGAACTATTTACACTATTTACACTATTTACATGGAGTATTAATCTATTAGATAGATAGCATGCTCGAACTATTTACATAAAATTAGCAGTGCTGCTTGGAACAAGAGGGATATTGTGGATTATACTAGGGTGAGGCTGTTATGTTACGGTTCATGTAGGGTAGTATTTGATGAAAAGGTGCAGTTTAAGGGCCTTTCTGAACTGGGTTAGTTCGGTTATGGCGCGGAGATCAGGTGGGAGAGCATTCCAGTATTTTGGTGCGCTAAACATGAAAGCTCTGTTTGATGTTGATAGGCTGCACGTTGTTATAGCCTTTGGGGTTGTTAGTGAGTTTAATGCTGCATGTCTCCTATTTCTATTTGATGGGACGGATTGGATGAGTTTGGTAAGTGATGTGGACGATAAACCATTTAAGGCCTTGAATGTGAGAAGGAGGGTTTTGAATGTAAGTCTTCCGTGTATAGGGAGCCAATGTAGCTCTTTGAGGATAGGTGTAATGTGTTCACTTCTGGCCGCTCCTAGAAGAACCCTGGCAGCGGTGTTCATTGCGAGTTGCAAGGAGCTTATTGTGGATTGTGGGAGTCCTTGTAGAATGGAATTGGCGAAGTCGAAGTGCGGCAGTATCAGTGCTTGGTAGATGGTTCTGAAGTCTTCGTGGTCTAGTAGGGGACGCAGGTGTCTAAGAGTGCGTATTTTGAAGTATACAGATTTTACGATATTGTTTATGTGTGATTTCATGTCGAGCCTATGGTCTAGTGTGACTCCGAGGTATTTTATTGTATCCTTGGTGCCTAGGTCAGCTCCCTTGACACTTATATGTGGTGGTGGGGACATGTAACTGTGCATTCATAAAGATCGAATGCACGGTTACATGTCTGATGATTAAATTTTTTTCTGTCATGTGGCATAATGAGTGTATTCATGGTCTGTCGTGTTGGTCTTCCAGAGTTTGTCCGGGTTAGCAGGGCTTGTAGATAAGATGGTGGCTGTTGGTGAAGAGCTTTGTCTATCATAACTAGCGTTTTATATTTCATTCTTGCTTCTAATGGGAGAATATGGAGTTCTCTTAGGACAGGAGTGATGTGGTCGTGTTTCTTTACACTCTGAATGATCCTCGCCATTGTGTTGAGGGCTGTTCGTAGTGGATTGATGGTGGTGGCCGTGAGTTCTTGGTAGATTGCATTGCAATAGTCTAAGGGGTATGTTTACTAAACTGCGATATTGCAGGTGCTACGATATCACGCGATAAGTAACATCGTGCGATGAAGTAACGTTAATGCGCGTTAACGTTACCTATCGCACAATAACGTCTCTGGCGGTGATATGTGCTGCAGAGGGTGGAGAGAGGGCGGGCAGAAGGGGTCAATGGGCGGGGAGTGGGCGGGGAGAGGCTCCTGGTACACTATTACATTACAGAAACATGGCTAAATGAATCGCATGATTGGGATATAGCCATACCTGGCTATAATCTATTCAGAAGAGATAGAGAAAATGGAAGAGGAGGAGGAGTAGCCTTGTATGTCAAAAGCAATATTAAAGCTACTGAAATGCAGGGGGCATGGGGAAAAGAAGAAGTGCTCTGGATTGTGTTGGAAAGAGGAGATGGCACTGTCATCCATACTGCTGTAGTCTACAGACCTCCAACACAAATTGAAGAGATAGATAACGAATTGATTATAGATATTGCCAAGATAGCCACAAAGGGGGAAGCGATAATATTGGGTGACTTTAATCTACCTGATGTGGATTGGATTATTCCTTCTGCAAACCTGGAAAGAAGCAAAAAAACTGTGGATGCTCTCCAAGATGCGTTACTTAGACAAATGGTGATGGAACCAACCAGGGAAAGCTCAACGCTGGATTTAGTGCTCACCAACAGTGATAGCGTGTCGAATGTCTGCGTGAGTGCCCCCGTGAGCAGCAGCAATCATCACACGGTGTGGTTTGAGATAAAAGCCATGGTACAGGCCAATCATAGCAAGCTCAAAGTCCTAAACTTCAAAAACATTGACTTCAACAAAATGGCCAAGTACCTAAAGGAGGAGCTGACAGGGTGGAGGGAGATAAGGGAAGTGGAATTGCAATGGGCTAAACTCAAGGTGGCAATAAAAGGGGCAATAGATAAATATGTAAGAAAAGTAAACAAAAACAAGAGGAGAAGAAAACCTGTTTGGTTTTCCAAAGAAGTGGCTGCTCAAATAAAGGCAAAAAACACAGCTTTCGCAAAATTCAAAAGCTCACAAACAGAGGAACACAGAAATGAATACAGGATCAAACTCAAAGAGATAAAAAGAGAAATAAGGATAGCAAATCAAAGGCAGAGGAAAAGATGGCTAAAGATGTTAAGTGTGGCGACAAAATTTTCTTCAGGTATATTCGGGAAAGGAAGAAGATCAGAGGTGGAATTGCAGGACTCATAAATGCTGCGAACGGACTCGTGGAAAGTGACATTGCTAAACAAATGCTTCTGCTCTGTTTTTACTAAAGAAAGTCTTGGAGAAGGACCACCTGTGACTTCCAAATATAAAAATGGGAATGAAGTAGATACCACACCATTCACAGAAGATGAAGTGTTAGAACAACTTGCAAAACTGAAAGTGGACAAGGCCATGGGACCAGATGGGAAACATCCCAGGAACTGAAAGAGCTCAGAGAGGTTCTTTCAGGGCTGTTAAAGGATGTTTTCAACAGATCCTTGGAAACAGGAGAGGTTCCTCAGGACTGGAGAATGGCTGATGTTGTACCTCTACACAAAAGTGGTGACAGGGAAGAAGTGTCAAACTACAGTCCGGTGAGTCTTACCTCAGTGGTGGGAAAAGTAATGGAGGCGCTCCTGAAGGAGGGAATAGTGAACTTTCTCAAAACCAACAGGTTGCAAGACCCGAGGCAACGTGGTTTTACCGAAGGACGATCTTGCCAAACAAATCTGATTGAGTTCTTTGACTGGGTGGCCAGGGAACTAGATCAGGGGCATGCAATGGATGTCATCTACCTGGATTTCAGCAAAGCCTTTGATACTGTTCCTTATAGGAGGCTTATCAATAAACTCAGTAGCTGTAGGGGTTTGGGGGGGGGGCGCTCGTGAGCCCAACAAGATGGCCACAATTCTGTAAGGCTCCTCTGCCTCATTTCCCAATCTAATGGCCTCCTGCCTTTAAATGGCACCAACCAGATTGAAAATCCCTCTGCTGTCTCAGCTGAAGTAGACAAATCAGCGGCTGTTCTCATATCTTCTCTGCGATCACATAGATGACAATAATCTCCTCTCAGCTGATCTGTCTCCATGAGGTTTAGTGAGTGTCCAACAGAGCCACAGGAAAAATGTAATCTGGCTATTTTCCTCTACTTCTCTGCTTGATCTGCCTCCATCGGGGTCTGATCCCAAGCTACTTATCAACTACAGGGATTTCTACTCTGGCTTTAACTGCCCCCAGACTCCTGAGCTTCTTCTGGCAAGGGTGAGTACCGACTTGCTGAAGAGCTTTTAACAACAGAAACAAGCTGTAGATACTCTCTGGGTTAAATCACTGAATCGCTTATCTCCAGACCTAAAAGCTTACCCCCGTGTGCTTATCCAACTAATTTTGAGCCTCCAGGTGCTGTTTACGCTTCTTTGCCCCCTGTTGCCTGTTTTATGTGTTCGGGGTATTTTTGGCCAGAAATCAGGCCGCCATTAAGGCCTTACCTCACTGAATCGCCCCATGGATCGCTGAGGAGAGCATTGGCAGTGGCGGGAAAAACTTTGTTGAAACACTTCCCTGGTAAGCCTGGAGCTGCTGCTGTGATGGCTGCCGTTCTGCTGGAACGCATGGCTGGAACGCATACTTTTTTTTCAAGATGGCCGCCGCTGCTTGGAACGCAGAGCTTGAACGCATAAAATGACTGTCAAAATGGCCACCGAAATTTAAATTGCCTTTTTGAATCGCATGGATCTTGTGGCCTTTATAAAATTCTCCCATGCATCCTGTTCTCATTAATATGTGGGTGATTCAACTCTACAGCTCTGTCTGAGGCTCAAATAGATTTTTGTCAATGTTCCCAGCTTCAGCTCTTCTCTGCCTAGTTTCTCCTGAAGAAAATCGCTACTGCAGCTGCTGACTGATTCCTCCTGCTCTATGCCTTATCATGGAGCTCCCTCTTGTGGCCAACTACGGTATGGCGGGTTGTAGTTTTGTCTTATATTTCAGGATTGTTTGGCTCTGACTTATACAATGACTAAAGCTAAATCTTATGCCTCTGCACTCTCCAAGTTCTTGAGAACCGCGGATCCACAATCAGATTTTTCACCTGATTTAGAACATCGTTCAGTGCCACGGATACTAGACAATGCAGTGGTCTCAACTCTGGCAACTCAGCAAGACTTGGCTGAAATTCTACAAGAACTGAAACTCTTCCGAACAGACTTCACCAAAGCAGTTGCATACATGTGCACAGATTTAAAAGCTCTGGATGCCCAGGTAACGCAAACCAAGCTTCATATAGGAGAACAAATTGACTCCTCAGCTGCTCTTCATACCAAGATGAGGAAAATAGATCAACTAACTAAGGACATGCTGGACCGCCAAGAAAATTTAGAAAATCACCAGAGCAGGAATAACATCCACATCTTGGGGGTCCCAGAGAGTTCTGGAGATCGAGAGGACTTGATGGTTATTGTACAAGAGATATTTGCTTTTTGTGTAACCAACTCCATTCGGCCAGTCAAATTGGAACACGCTCATCGCAGTCTGGGGCCCAAAAAAGACTCTAGTGCTTGCTCCCACCCAATCATAGCCTGCTTCTCCTTCTTCGTAGACAAGGTGGCGCTGCTTCATAGCCTACAGGGCAAACGATCTTTTGTATATAAAGGTCATGACCTTCAGATCTTCCAGGACATTGCACAACACACCATGGAAAGGCGCAAAAGTTTTCGACCACTCACACAGGCTCTTCAAAAATGCTCTGTCCCATATCGCTGGGGTTTTCCATTTTCACTGTTCTTCGAATGGAATGGCGTAAAGCATCGTATTTCAGAGCTAACTGATTGTATGCAATTTCTGGATTCCTTCCTCTTCCTCCTCGAAATCCAAGGGAGACTGGAAGGTTTCCACCCCCAAACGTCGGAAGGTGCCGGGGTCCAGATGTTCTTCTGAGGCTGATCAAGAGAGTCCTAGAGGGCAAGGGATGGACACTACAGCTCCATTATGAGAGAGGGGCATTGTATTTTTCTGTACTGTTAAATAAGTTAACTTGGTTAGTCTCTTACTATCTTCTAGACTGGGGTTCCTTTTGAGGTTGGTTGCATTTTACCCCTTCCTCGGTGAACCCCAGGGCATCTGGTGATTTCAGATGCTGTTGCCAATGCCATTGTTGTATGTGTCAAATATTCTATGGCGTTAGGCCGAATGCTAAGTATTGTTCTCCTATGGGGTTAAAAGAGGGGGGAACTGACAAATAGCAGGTTAGAGTGTGTATTCTTCTTTTAAGGGATTGAGGTTTTGGGAGTGTTAGCTAGGTCTACCCTTTCTACCTAGCATCCTCCTAAGGGTGGAAAGTTACCCACTCATGATTTTGGTTTTAGCTAGCGGGGGGGAGGGAACAGGGGGGGGGATCAAAGGGGGGAAGGGGGATGGGGGAAGGGGGGTTGGGCCAGAAAGAATGACGGATGAAGCTGGAAGGAAGTACAGTCACTTGGATGTAGTTTTTAGGCAGGGGATGATGGGCTCTAGTGTGTGGGAGGAGATTGATCGCAGGGACTATCTGTCTGGCGAAATTCTAAAAGACAGGTCTAGATGCAAGAGTACAGGGAAAGGGGTATATATCCTTTTCTCCATGAAGAGCATGTTCACTTGGATTTTCCTGATACCTAATGGTTAAATTAATCTTGTGGAATGTCAGAGGATTACATAACCCTGTGAAAAGACGTAGAGTAATTGAACATATCCATAGGGAGCATGCGGATGTAGTTTTCCTGCAGGAAACCCACTTATCGCCAGGAGCACACGCTTGTCTGACTTCCCACAGATTTCCAGTTGTCTACTCCACCGTCTTTTCTACTCACAAAAGAGGGGTGGCCATCATGTTTGCCCAGAAATGCACCTTTCAACTTCATAATCAGATTCAGGACCCTAAAGGTCGCTTCTTAATTCTAACAGGCACTCTTTCCGGGACTGTGATCTTGTTGGTCAATGTATACATTCCTCTGGCCGATATCACACACTCGTTAGTGAGCCTTATGGAAGTCTTAGCTTCCCAAATGACTGGAGATATAATAGGGGGAGACTTCAACTGTGTTTTTTCGGCTCTAGACAGATCTTTGGGCCTCTCAATCTCTTTCTACCCTAATCACTATGTTTGCTCTAGACGATATTTGGTGCTCCTGTCACTCAGGTGAAAGAGACTATACCTTCTTCTCTCCTGTACATAACACACATTCACGTATAGATATGTGGCTGGTGTCCAATCATTTGTCTCCGCTTATAGACCAAGTTCGGATTAGAGTGATCATTCATCAATAAAAACATGAAACTCTGAAGTAAATATGATCAATTGCAAACGTATTTGTCAAACCAGCTTACACACAATCTTTCATGAAATGACTGACTGGGTCTCAGACTCAAAGTTCTCCAGAGTGCCGTGAGGCTGCTCATGCGGAGCCTATTTTTGCATCAATGACCCATTATGTCTAGTCTTGAGAAATCACGTTTTAAACTCTTAACTTAATCCAAATTTTTAACTTATACTAGAATTTCCTTTGGTATAGGATCGCGTAAACAAAAAAGAACAGTGCTTAGCTTATGTTTGAGGGGATGGGGTGGAGAGTGACAGGCCCACTGTGCACAGCACTAGGTGTGCCCTGTGATTGTGACCTGGGGTGTGGGCACAGAGCTACATGCGCCCAGGGGATTGAGCGGGAACCTACATCGTGACTGGGGCCTGTCATAGTGTGTGTGAGCGATATGTGTGCAATGGAGGGTGTATGTATGCACAGTTAGGTGTAGGTGCAGGTGTGCCAGTTAGCCAGACGTGTGTGGGGACTGCCACATTGGTGCTCGCTGTGGGGTGTGGGTGGACATCTATCCAGCAGTGTGCTTTTGGGGGTGGGATGTGGCGGGTGATGGGGGGCGATGTGTGAGGGACATACATGGGGATGTGCCCCCTCCTTGTACGGCTGCTGTACCCCGACTGTTGTTGGCCATGGTAGTGGGTCAGATAAGTTGTCTAGCATTTGGTGTGCCTGTCCCCCTGATTTGGCTATATTGGGGGCCATCACACCAGATATGTGTGTGGTGTGACACGGGTGTCTGTTTGGCAGGAGTCTGTGCACTGTCATGTGTCTGCGGATACGTGTGTGGTGGGTGAATCCCCTGTTGGCAGTCCCAACATATCCATGTGTTCAGGACTGGAACATCCATCTGTCAGGACTTCTCTCTGCACAGGGCACTGCCTATCATGTGTCCACACACAGACAACGTCCTTATCTGCTTATCTGCAGGATGGACGGCCTCACAGGGGCCAGGGGATAGCCCAACTCCCTCAAACAGCTGTAGCGGTGGGGGGGCCTCTTCAACTGCCCCTGTGGCAGCTGTGTGTGGGATCAGGGCCCTCACCACCTTCCTGTTTGCTTGCCACAGCCCTCATCTGGGGGATGTGGGGGGCGATGCTGTGCATGAGGTTGCAGTGTGGGTGGGGGTCATGGGAATGGGTATGTGTCACTGCGGTGGCTGTATGAGAGTAGACCCCGGGTGTTGTTGGTGTTGGGGTATGTGCATTTGTTGGAGGGGTCATTGGGGCTGGAGATGGGGATCTGACATGGAATGGTGAGAGGGTGTCCACTGTGTGCAGGGCTGGGTATCTGCATATTAGGCCGGGTGTTATGTGTCCTGGGGTGGTCTGCGGATGGCAGGGTACATTATGACTGGCTGACTGGGGGGTCACGTATGTTGGTGGTGGTGGCGTGGGGTGGGAGGTACAGGTGTGTGTGGTGGTTGCTGCATGATAACATTACATGGGAATAGACATTGCAACATGACATATTCCTCACAGGTTGTTATATAGTATAAGATATACTCCAAGGAGTCAGACTCGTATCAATGAACACGTAAACCTCCCAAAGCACAACAGGGGAAAGAGGCAAACTATATAAGTTGCACTAAGCCAGATCAAATAGTACTAACTCACACTAGTAACAGAGGAAATAGGCCCGTTCAGCCATCCTCCCACAGATACAAGCTGAGAGGATGAGCACCTCAGCTAACACCACAACAGTGCTTTAACTCGCAATATGATCATAGTGACATCAGTGCTTGAAAAAGACCTCTGTACTGGGGCATGCATGATGGGCCCCGACCAAGCCCCCACTGTTTGTAGTTGACAGGGAGAAAAGGTCCTACCTAGCTCATAAGGCAGTAGAAACAGGCAGCAGAAAGCAGTCAAAACTAGCAGCATTAGGCAGCATACGATGATGCAGGGAAACAAAGCTCACAAACATAAACCCCGGCTGTCCACAGGAGCACCGACAGCAGGTTATTTGCCAATCAGCTTTTTCAGGGAGCTCTACATGCAACACACTGAATTTCAGTACCACTGAAGCAGATAGATACAGGCTGTTTGCAGCTCATGGTGATAGCATGTTTCAGGTGGGATAGCAGACTTTACCATGGCATTGCACTTATCTACCTCAGCAGTACTGAGATGCAGCATGTTGCATGTAGAGCTCCCTGAAGACGATGATTGGCGAGACACCTGGTGTTGGAGCTCCTGTTCACGGCTGTTTTGGGGGGTTTTGTGCTTTGTTTTCCTTGCCTCATTGTATGCTGCCTGTTGCTGCCAGATTATACTGAGTGCTGCTGCCTGTTTCTACTGCCTTTTGACCTAGGTAGTGCCTTTTCAGCCTGCTAATTACCAATAGTAGTGTCTAATACGGGGTTATGTTGCATGCCCCGGTACAGAGGTTCTTAGCACCATTGATGGCACACTGGCTCCTCCTCTCAGATTGTAGTTGTGGGAGTTTGGGTGAGGGCTTTTGTCCTCTGTTACCTGTGCTACGTGTTACTATTTGATTTTGTTTAGTGCAGGTTATATGATTTGATTGGTTCTGTTGTTTTGTTTTGTTTTTTAAGTTTTAAACAATCTTTATTTGAAATAAAGTAAGCATACAAAATCAAGTCCACATCAAGGAGACAGTCACCTGAATAAACAAACAAAAATCAAGGCAACAGGATCACAAAATTATTTAGCTCAATTTACATGGAGAGAAAAAGGAAAATAATATCTCATGAAGATTCCTTACTGATCAGAAATGCCTCAAGTTGTCCAATATCGAAAAAAAACATACTTAATGCCTTCTAACACCAAAATACATTTACAGGGATATTTCAGAAAAAAGGAAGCCCCAATGGCTAAAGTCCGATCTTTCAAGGAAAAAAACGCTTTCCTACGAACCTGAGTAATCCTACTCACGTCCGGGAATATTTGTATAGAGTCCCCACAAAAAACCTGATTTTTCTTTTTGAAGTATAAACTTAAAATCAAATTTTTATCCTGTAATGAAATAAAAGAAACAATCAAAGTAGCACGCTGAGGAATTAAGTCAATAGAAGACTCTAAAAACTGAGAAACATCTAAGGACTCTGCGCCATTGGGGTTCCCTTCCTGTACAGTATCTGGAGAGGAAGTCAACAGAGGAAAACGAAGGAATATAATAAATTGAAGAAAACTTAATAGAACCCACATCATCAATTAGCAAGACCTCCTTAAAATATTTTTGTAACAAAATCAGTGGAGCAAGATAATGGGTGCGAGGAAAATTTAGAAAACGCAAATTTTTAGAACGATTAATATTCTCAAGAGCTTCTAACTGATGGCGGACCAAAGCACTATCTTTAATAGAAGAAGAAGCAGCTGCCTCTAATACTGTAAAGCGACCCTCCAATTTAGTCAACGACTTATTACATTTAGAGTACAATACTTCATGCTCTGAAAGCTTCTGCACCACTTCCGCAGAGAACCGCTCTACCTGGGAAAAGGAAGCGCGAAAGGAACCTTCCATACGCACTACCAGCTCCCAAATATCTCTCAAAGAAACCTCAGCAGGTACAGCCACTTCCAGTGTCCCAGGGGAAAATACCACCGGGGAAGGCATCTTTACTTTCTGTTCTCCCAATGCCATTAAAAATGAGGCTTCCTGATCGCAACGAGGATTTTCACCGGGTATACCCTCCCGGACAGAAAAATCCTCCAATACCTCTTCCTTTCTGGGTTGGACAACCCCCAGCATATTAGAGGAAGAATCAGACAGAGTACTCACAGACTCCCTCGACTGATCTTTCTCCGAGGAAGAAGTTCCAGGACCCAAAAGATGCCGATCCATAGGGCCAACGGTTTTAACAACCTTAGCAGGGATAGCTGGAAACACTTTTTTCCTCCGTCTACCCATGAGACCGTGTAGAAAGCTCCTCACGGCTCCGAAGTGGCTCCAAAGGGGCGTGGCCTGCCCCTTTGGTCAGGCCCCTTCGGGCATGTACCCACGGGTACGCACCCGCGGGTCGCGTTCCGCGGCGGGCTGACATTGAAATAACGGCCCGGAGGGGGTGGGGTCTCCAAACTCCTCCTCCACCCAAAACGCCACACCGGGATCCAAAGCAGCAAAGCAGGAAACTGTCTCACCAGGCAGCGGCGGGCCGACGTTGAAATAACGGCCCAGAGGGGGTGGGGTCTCCAAACTCCTCCTCCACCCAAAACGCCACACCGGGATCCAAAGCAGCAAAGCAGGAAACTGTCTCCTTGTTCTCTTGTTTTGTTTTGAATGTTTCCATGTTATATGATACCCCTCACTGGGCCAGACGGACATCCTTCCAGCCCAGTAACTTGTTTCCAACAGTTCTCAGTCTCTTTTCTCTGTACCTGGTTGCTTTCACGGATGACACCGGTTGCACACTGCCTATATTGGCCTGTTCATTGCTATACCATGTCCCTCACTGTGAATGTTTGGGACACACCCCCAGGTACCTGTGCGAGCCTTTCTGGAAACAAATTAGGCAACTGTTGCTGCTTCTGTGGCCTCCTGTGCCTCTGTTGGTCCACACTTGATCTCAGGACATGGTGCCGCACCCCCTGAGGCTGAGCAAGCATGTGCTGGGTCGTTCGCTGTACGTGTGATGCATATCTCAGACCTACCTGCCAGTGGATGGGCCGTGTCCAGGGCTGGAGACAGTCCATGCAGGTAGACCGGGCCAAGATGTTCAGCCAGCTGCTGCTCCAGGGGTGTCAGGCCAGGGCCAATGGGTCCACCCCAAACAGTGCCCATAGCATGTCGTCTCTCGGCCGTCATGTGGGCACGGACTCCACGCTTTATATCATTAAATCTCTTGCATAGGCTGTCCAGGTCCCTGGGGGGCCCCCAGCCTCGGCCAAGGCCTCCCGGACCTCCTCCCACACCTGGGTCTGTGTGCTCATTGTTGTACGTGAGCTCAGCCGCCATACAGCACCTCATAATTTTCTAGTACACTGGCCAGCAGGATGTGATTCTCCTGCTAGCTAAATCTGTGGGCCCTCTTCCTTTCCTCCACGGGCACTGGCTTCCGCCTATGCTTTGCACTTTGTGGCCTCTCAGGCTGCTCCTGCATGGGCTGGGACACCCCTGATGGCCCTGCAACCTTCACCTCAGGCTCACGCATCCCTGCCGGCTCTGGGGACTGCTGGCCAGGTGTTCCCCTGCCCTCCCCTCCTGTTGTGTCCTCTCGCTGCACATCTCTGCTTTCACTGTCGTCTCCCTGCCTGTCACACATCCGTCACAAAAAAAACTTGCTAAACTGAAATTGGACAAAGCCATGGGACTGGATGGGATACATACCAGGATATTGAAAGAGCTCAGAGAGGTTCTTGCAGGACCGTTAAAGGATGTCTTCAACAGATCCTTGGAAACAGGAGAGGTTCCTTAGGACTGGAGAATGGCTGATGTCGTACCTCTACACAAAAGTGGTGACAGGGAAGAAGTGTCAAACTACAGGCCTGTGAGTCTTACCTCAGTGGCGGGAAAAGTAATGGAGGTGCTCCTGAAAGAGTGAATAGTGAACTTTCTCAAAACCAACAGGTTGCAAGATCCGAGGCAACATGGTTTTACCGAAGGACGGTCTTGCCAAACAAATCTGATTGAGTTCTTTGACTGGGTGACCAAGGAACTAGATCAGGGGCATACAATGGATGTCATCTACCTGGATTTCAGCAAAGCCTTTGATACTGTTCCTCATAGGAGGCTTGTCAATAAACTCAGTAGTTTGGGGATGGGTCCCAAGATGGTAAACTGGATTAGAAATTCGTTGACTGACAGACAACAGAAGGTGATGGTACATGGAGCTCACTCGGATGAAAGGAAGGTGATTAGCAGGGTGCCCCAGGGTTCGGTCCTGGGTCCTGCACTGTTCAATGTATTTGTGAGTGATATTGCTGAAGAACTGAATGGAAAGGTCTGTCTTTTTGCAGATGACACAAAAATTTGCAACAATGTGGACTCCCCCGAGGGAGTGGTTAACATGAGGAAAGATCTACAAAAGCTGGAAGAATGGTCTAATGCGTGGCAAATACGATTTAACGCAAAAAAGTGCAGTGTCATACACTTGGGTAGCAGAAATCCAAGGGAAATGTATGAGATGGGGGGCGAGAGGTTGGTGTGCACGGTTCAGGAGAAAGACCTTGGTGTGATTATCTCTGATGATCTCAAGATGGCAAAACAATGCGACAAGGCGGTGGCAAAAGCCAGGAGGATGTTGGGCTGCATACAAAGAGGAATTACCAGCAGAAAGGAAGAGGTACTTATGCCACTGTACAAGTCACTGGTGAGGCCTCACTTGGAATACTGTGTTCAGTTTTGGAGACCATATTTTGCAAAAGATGTAAAAAGACTGGAAACTGTTCAGAGGAAGGCAACCAAAATGATTTGGAGCCTACGTCAGAAGCCTTATGAGAAGAAACTTGAAGACCTAAATATGTACACTTTGGAGGAGAGGAGGGACAGGGGAGATATGATTCAGACCTTTAAATACTTAAAGAGAAATGATGCACAAACAAACCTCTTCCAAAGATGGGGAAACTGTAAAACTAGAGGACATAACATGAAGCTGCAAGGTGGTAAATTGAAAGGCAATGTCAGGAAATATTTTTTTCACTGAAAGGGTGGTAGATGCTTGGAATGCCCTCCCAATGGAAGTGGTGGGGCAAACATGGTGACGGAATTCAAAACAGCATGGGACAAACACAGTTGATCCATTTACAGCAACAGGATAAAAACAAAATAAACTGAAACATATAACTTCTGAACCATCTAACGTCTCAACAAATAGGGGGTCCTACATGGAGTGGTGGGTTCACCCCTAAGACATGGAGAGGGGTGGCCTGCACCTACTCTTGCCATCTTGCTGGGCAGACTAGATGGACCATGCTGGTCTTTATCTTACGTCATCTACTATGTTACTATGTCACTATCTCTCACCAGCTCTACCCCTCGCCTAACCTCCCCCTCGCCTGCTCCGCAACTCACCTACTCCACCCCTCACCCACTCTGCCACTCACCTAGTCTACCACTCACCTACTCTACACCTCACCTACTCTACCCCTCACCTGCTCTTCATCTCAGCTACTCCACTCCTCACCTACTCTACACCTCATCTAATCTACATATCACCTACTCTACTCCTCGCCTGCTCTGCACCTCACCTGCTCTGCACCTTGCCTGCTCTGTACCTCGCCTACTCAAAATCCTCGGCCTGCACCATATTTCCATGCCTTTTTATGCATTTTTGTCCAGGGGCGCAGCCTTGCGCTCGTTGCACATGTGCAGTATTGCATTTGGGGCATCTGTGCGCATTGCGCACATGCGTAGCATGTGTGTGTATGTGTTGCGTATGCGCAGGCCATGTGCGTCTGCAGCATGCATGGAACCCTGCGTTGTGCATGCGCTGTATGTGTATGAGCGAGGAACGTGCGCCTGTGCGGTGTAGAGTTCCACACATGCCACGTACTGACACGGCGTATGTGCTGTGAAGGCATGGCGCATGTGCACGTGACGTCTCTGTGTGCCGTGTGCCATGTGCCGTGCATGCGCAATGCGGGCAGCATCCTATGTGGAACCCTGGGTTGCATGCACGCAATGCGCATACCTGCACAAGTTGTGAGTGGTTCCGTGCACGACGCAGCCCATGGTGCACATGCACAGTACATGGCGCACAGAGATGTCATGTGTTCATGTGCAATGGCCGCAAGGCTTGTACGCCACATCTGTACGTGGCGTGCACGGAACCCCACGCAGCACATGCACATGCCCCTCGCTCATACACTGTCAAACGGTCCTGCTACCACCGTCCCTATTAGGCGGTTGCCTAGGGGCGTGAGGTGTGGGTTGCCTTTTTAAAGAATAGTCTGTAGCCGTGTGTTAAAGGCAAAATATAATGATGAGGTTTTATTCCCCTTCCCTTGTGGATTTCTGTTTTTCTCATACAGCAACAAAGAACTTAAACAAAACTGTTTCTTCACAGCAAAATAAAATGTACCTTTTTCAAACAGGTGTAACAAGGCTCTTGCTTCCTTAATTAACAAAGAGACGTAATCTCATCCGAGATACATAGCGTGCAATCCATAGCACTGGAATCAATGTCCTGGTCAGTGTTTTCCCATTGCATTTGCTCACCGTCAGAAATTGTAAATGGGTAACATTCACCACAGCTATTATTTACACAACTCTGAGAGGCAGCAGTTCTTAAGGCAGGAAACTGTTCTGCATAAGGAGGGTCCTGGAGACCTGTACTGAAGCTTGTTTCTCTGAGGCTTCCCCTTTCTCTCCACCAAGGATTATCCTCCCAAGTATTAGCTTTTACTTTCCTAGCCGAGCACACCTCCTGCCCTCTAGAGAAATGGGTGTACTTAGCTCTGCTTCTGGGGTGGCTGGCTTCAACTCCTTCCTCTGTAAACCAGGCTCCTTTATTTGGGCTGTAGCCTGCTTTCCCCCAAGAGTTCCACTCAGCAGTTGTCTGGTCTGGGCTGTAGTAACTTCCAGTAAAGGTTTCCCTTCTACTGTTACTTGCTGTCGGGACCCAGCTTGTGCTTCCTGGAACCAGCAAGCTCTCCTGCTTGTGACCTCTGCCCTCAAGCTGCTTACTCACTCTCCACGGGACGATGCCCCCTCTGGCTTGGGAGACTTGTGCACGAGCACTTCCAGCTCTCTCTGTGTCAGCTGCTCTTCCCTTTGCTGCACCTCCCTCTGTGACACCTCTCTTTGCTGCTCCTACCTTCGCTGCTCCTCCCCCTACTGGGATTTCCCAGCCACTTTTATCCTCCTGGCTCCTGCATGTTGTATGTGCTTCCTTGCCCAGCTGGACGTGATTGGCTTTCTACTGCGTCACACCCAGTGTAGGGAAAGTTTGTTCCACTATTCTCTGGCTCCTTATAACCTGAATATGCTTTCTGCCCAGGTGACTGTAAGGTAAGCTCTTCCTTTTCTCCTGTATCCATGGGTTCTGTGCTGGCTACTGTATCACAACACGTACAGCACATGTGCAACACGGGGTACCACGCACTCCGCATACGCACGTGGCCTGCGCATGCACAATGCGCACACACACAAGCTATGCGCGTGCACAACACACACAGCATCACGCGCTACATGCTCGTTGCCCATGATATGCATGTGTGTTGTGTTTCTTCTGATTGCTTGCCACTCCCCACACCATATTAACCCTCTGTCTCTGCTCTATCTGCTGTCCATGATAGCAGACTTTGTCTTTGCTGCATGTGCGGTAGGAGGTGTGCTGGAGCTGCGGTTGCCTGACGAGGGAGATGGTGTCCATGGGGCTGTGGCACAGAGCATGGGTGCAGTCCCGCTGCAACACAGACCTGTAGCTGTGGGGGCTATGTAAGCCAGGGCTGTGCCAGCATGACGCAGGAGGTATGCCAAGTTGCACCCTTGCCAGCCTCACCTCTACAGGCCCAGGGTCCAGCTCCAGGACATGCGTAAGGACCAGGTCATCTCCCTCTACCGTCTGAGCACAGGGGCTATTAGGGAGCTCTTTGAGGATATATGACCTGACCTCGAGCCCCTGACTGGTCGGTCACATGCCATATCGGGTTTGGTCAAGCTCCTGGATGCCCTACATTTCTTTGCCTCTGGCTGTTTCCAGTCATCTTTGGCCGCAGTGGGTGGGATGACCCGCCCCACCTTCTCACGCTGTCTCCACCAGGTACTGCGGGCCATGGTCAGCCGGGTGAGGAATTACATTGCAATTTCCAACAATAGGCAACAGTGGGGGACCCTGAACCAGGCCTTTGAACAGGTTGAGGGGATACCACACATGATGGGAGCTATTGATTGCACACATGTTGCCCTGGTCCCGCCCAGAGACAGGGAGGCAGTGTTCTGCAACTGCAAACACTACCATTCCCTGAATGTTCAGGCTGTATGTGATGCAAATATGCATATTCTGAATGTGGTTCCTAGGTTTGCCGGGTCCACCCATGACTCCTATATCCTACATCACTCGGCACTATTCGGAAAATTTGAGGCCGGACAATATGAGGACTGTGTACTGCTGGGTGGGTATTTCTCATCTCTGACATGCACATGGTGTTCCTCTGAGTAACCATATGCACACATGTCTGTCTTTGTGGTGTGTCTCTAGTTGTGTGTGTGTGTCATCTGTGTGTGTGTGTTCTAACGTGGGCAGGGGTGGGTTGGATTTGCTCCCAGGTCTTCTTTGCTGCGGTGCTGTGTGTTGGGAGCACATTCACCTCTGACCATTTCAGCCATTTCACATTGTCTGATTTGTGTTGGCACGTTACAACACACATACATGCTTCATGTATATCAACAGTGTAGTGTTGTCTCTGCCATCCTGTCTGGGCCACTCAGGTACATTTTCCTGTACCACTTGCTATGTGTGGACAGTATCATGGCCCTCACATGCTTGCACAGGTGTGCATCTCTGCCCTTGTCCAGAGTGCATTGCTATGTGCCTGGCTGATGTGTTCACAAATGGCGCTACTACCTTTCGCCTACAGGTGTTTGATCATGTGTTTGGTGTGATTACAGATGATATGTATTGCCCTCCTTAAACCTCCCCCATGTTCCGTGTCTCACAACTCCAAACTCTGATGCATAGCTGTTGTGTGCCATCATATGACGTCATATGTTTCTGTCAGTCTTTTATGTGCTGTTGGTTTGCACGTACATGCTTGTGTGCATGTGTGTGGACATCAGCTCCTGCTTTAACTTTCCATATTTCTTTCTGCAGGTGATGCCGGATATGGGTGTCGTTCCTGGTTGCTGACCCCTGTGCATCTACCACGGACACGTGCAGAGATGAGGTACAATGAGGCCCATGCCTCCAGCCGCTCAGTCATCGAGCACACCTTTGGCATTTTGAAGAATCGCTTCAGGTGTCTGGATAGGACCAGTGGGGCCTTACAATAAAAACCCATAAATTTCTCACCACCAAACAGAAGAAATCGCCACAGCAAACTCCACTGAGGAAAAGTACTTTAAAGCCGGTGTCTGACGTAGAAGGCTGTTCACCTGTCCACTGCACATCCAATCCGGGGCTGAGAGCAACCAAATGCTAATGCTTCCGAAAAAAGCGTTTTCTTCTGTTTGGTGGTGAGAAATTTAACCTGAAGCAGGGTATATAATGGTTTGAACCTGAAACGCAGGACTGTGTCGTCTTTCACCCATTTTGGAGCTTTATCGCCTTTTTTGCAGTTAAGTTGAAATAACATTATTTGGTCATGTAAGCTATCTTGACCGTGGTTTTTAAACTTCCTTATGTTGATTAAAAAGGACTGCTATTCACTTGTGCCTTAGCTTTATAATTGTGGGCTTAGACAAGGTGTTTTGGGTCCGACAAAAAAAAATTTCTTGAGGGAATTTGTTCTTTGGGTTCACTGTTTTTGTGTTTATTGGATTTGGGGCTTGGTGAACTTCTATGCCCAAGGGGTTGGTTTTTGGCCGTTTTGTGTTTGGATATTGAAAGACATGGCAGGCCTTAGCTACAAGATGGATATGTGTGGAGAAAGAAAGAGAGGAGTCAAAGACAACCCCTACATTGCAGACTGAGGAGAAAGGAAGGGGTACTGAGCTACACACAGAGACTGAGAAAGGAAGGGAGGATTTAGGGGGAAAGATAAGACATTCATTCTTGGCCATGTTCAATTTCAAGCAGCGGGGAGACATCCAGGCAACAATGTCAGAAAGGCAAGCAGAGATCTGGGTCTGGATTGCCAGAAAGAGTTCAGGCGTGGAGAGGTATATTTGGAAGTATCAGCATACAGATGGTACTGATAGCCATGGGAAGAGATAGGCGCACCAAGGAACTGGGTATAGAGAGAGAAAAGAAGCAGACCCAAGATATATCCCTGTGATACAGCATGTGGGAGCAGGGTAGCCGAGGGGGAGCAGCCACCAGAACGCACACTGAAGGAGCGATGGCAAAGATAGGAGGAGAACCAGGATAGTAGAAACAAAGAAACATAGAAACATATAAATATGATGACAGAAAAAGACCACATGGCCTGTCTAGTCTGTCCTTCCATATCAACAACTGCAACAGTCCCCTTTTTACTTTTAGAGATCCTCTGTGTTTGTCCCATGCTTTTTTGAATTCAGTTACTGTCCTCATCTCTACACCTCCACTGGGAGACTATTCCATGGATCCACTACTCTTTCCTTAAAGAAATATTTCTGCATATCACTCCTGAATCTATCTCCCTTCACCCTCATCCCATGTCCCCTCGTAGCAGAACTTGCTTTCAATTGAAAGAGGCTCTCTCCCTGAACATTTATGCCATGGAGGTATTTAAACATCTCAATCATATCACCTCTATCCCGCCTTTCCTCTAAGGTGTACATATTAAGATCCTTCAGTCTGTCCTCATATGCTTTATAATGAAGACCACTAAACATTTTAGTAGCCACCCTCTGCACCGACTCCATCCTGTTCACATCCTTTTGAAGGTGCGGTCTCCAGAATTTCACACTATACTCCAAATGAGGTCGCACCAAAGACTTATAGAGAGGCATTATCACCTCCTTTTTTCTGCTAGCCATTCCTCTCCGTATGCACCCAAGCATCCTTCTAGCTTTTGCCGTCGCCTTTTCTACCTGTTTAGCTACTTTAAGATCATCAGACACAACCACGCCTAGGTCCCGCTCTTCTTTAGTGGACAAAATTACTTCACCCCCTATACTATATTGCTCCCTTGGATTGCTGCAGCCCAAATGCATGACCTTACATTTTTTAACATTAAATCCCAGCTGCCAAATTCTAGACCATTCTTCAAGCTTAGCTAGATCCCTCCTCATGTTATCTACACCTTCCTGGCTGTCTACTCTATTGCAGATTTTGGTATCATCTGCAAAGAGGCAAACCTTACCCGACAGCCCTTCCGCTATATCACTAACAAAGATGTTAAAAAGAATCGGACCAAGGACAGATCCCTGGGGCACACCACTGGTAACATCCTTCTCCTCAGAGTGAGCTCCATTTACTTGTACTCTTTGTCGCCTCCCACCCAACCAATTTCTAACCCAAGCAGTAACTTTAGAGTCCATCCCTAGGGTGCTCAGTTTGTTTATAAGTCACCTGTGAGGAACAGTGTCAAAGCTTTACTGAAATCTAAATACACCACATCTAGAGCGCTCCCTCGGTCCAACTCCCTATACAGTACAGAGCCCTTAAAGCCAAGCGAGGACAGGGTATCGAGGAGAAGGTTGTGGTCAATGGTGTCAAAGGCAGCAGAGAGGTCAGGAAGGAGGTGGACAGAGTACAGGTCCTTGGATTTTGCCAGGAACAAGTCACTGGAGACTTTGGCAAGAGCCGTTTCGGTAGAGTGTAAGGGACAAAAGCCAGACTGTAAAGGATCTATGAGGACATGAGAGGAGAGGAAGTCAAGGTGCCGTGTGTGTTGCACAGCTCTATCATGATATATGTATGTTTCGCTTGTGTTTCTATATCCCCAGGATATGCTTTGTGACCTGCCTGGTGCTGTGGTGCAGTGGCAGCTGTGTGTATGTCATTCAACGTGCAGGAGACTGAGGTAGGTGGACATACAGGTAAATGTTCTGTGGGGACAATCAAGCATAGCACATGTCTGAGGTTATCTGTCCAATGCACATATGTTGTTGTTCACCTCTTTGACCTGCACCCCCATACCCCATAAGTTGATGTTGGCACACATATGCGCATGTGTTCATGCCCAGTTCATCTTCTCCAGCACTGTTTCTGGGACACATCCAACAGAGCTGCATGTGTCTACAGGTCCTAGGTGTTCTGGTGGTGGGCTACACGTACACCCTTCCCTGACATTACGGCATCAGCCAACAGCAGTGTATCATAGAGGAAAGGCGGGATAGAGGTGATATGATTGAGATCTTTAAATACCTCCGTGGCATAAATGTTCAGGGAGAGAGCCTCTTTCAATTGAAAGCAAGTTCTGCTATGAGGGGACATGGGATGAGGGTGAAGGGAGATAGATTCAGGAGTGATATGCGGAAATATTTCTTTATGGAAAGAGTAGTGGATCCGTGGAATAGTCTCCCAGTGGAGGTGGTAGAGATGAGGACAGTAACTGAATTCAAAAAAGCATGGGACAAACACAGAGGATCTCTAAAGGTAAAAAGGGGACTGTTGTAGTTGTTGATATGGAAGGACAGACTAGATAGGCCATGTGGTCTTTTTCTGTCATCATATTTCTATGTTTCTATTGCATTTGCTGACGCTTTATCTCCACTAATCTCCAATTGTGCACAGACAGGCCATATGCTACTGGTGGCATTCTCACCTTATCATACTGTGTGTGTGTGTGTGTGTGTTTCTGGTGTGGCTGTGTAATAATACAGTGTGCAGCCAGTTTGCATTATCATGAGGTGGGATGGGTCTGTACACCTGTTGAGCAGTGGTGACTGTGCTATCTCTACCTTACTACTGTTGACCTTGTGAACATTGCGCACATGTGTTCTGTATTGTGCAATGACCTATCTCTTATGTGCTGACAGACCACTGCACATCAGCATTTCTATATCACAGATGTCACCATAATTTGGACATGCGGCAATGGTGGCTGGACATGGGGACATGGTGATTCAACACATGTCAATGACATCTTCTGCCTTCACTATGACGTGTTGTGGCCTTTTCCTGCCTCCGACAATCCCTAGCAGACACTTGTTGCACACACAAGGTAGGTTGCACCTTGGATCTTTTGGGACTGACATCATCCTTTACATGTTTGTGTTTTGCTGTTTGTTTGTTTGTTTGTTGGATCTTTTCTGTGGGGTCTCTGTGCACCAACGCTGATGGACATGAGATGGAACTCTGAACTGCCTGTGTGACATGGCCATGGACATGACCATGTCCATGTGACACCCTCATCTGTGGTACCATTTCCGAATGTCCCCAACATGCACCGTGTTGTGTGTTGTCATCATGTAATCTTTGCATGTCTGACATTTTATTACATACATATTGATGTTTGACTCCCTGCAATGTGCCCTGATGTTGTGTGCAGCATACCATGATGGTGTTTCTCCTTCTTTATCACAGGGCAGAGGAAACACACAGCACATCTACTGCACTGCATCTGCAGTCACCATCACCCACCTGTTGGACACAGCAACACCATACAATGATCCCTGAGAGATGGTGCCATAGGGGTCTTGACCTATGTGAGTGTGACACATACCTATAATGGACATTATTGTGGAACTGCTACTTTGAACATAACAGGGATGACCAGCACACCATTGCTGTTGTGCTCTGACTGGGTGTCGTGTTTATTGGAGGTGACACACATCACCTTTGCAGTACTGTGCCACATTGAGATGTCACACTTGACTATGCATGCCCAGGAATTCATGGACAGTGTTAACGGGACATGTACGGTTGCAGACACTATTTGCACTGTGGACACTGTGTACTGGTCCCTATTTGTGCAGCAGGGACTCACATGCTCTCTGTATGTTGTATGTCTATCTGACATTGTGTTCATGTGTGTGGCCCATGTGTGTGACCTGCACCACAGATTATCATCATCTGTTTGGATCAACAGGAGCATACAGCCATGCGTGTGGCACAGGGGGAACATTGTGTAGGTCCTCGTCTATTTGTTTGACACACTGTTTGGCACCACACCACTGATGCACGCCAACATCTTGGATTGCTTTTGCCCTCACCAGGGGTGTTACAGTGCATCTGGAACAGCACTGTGTCATGGTTCAACTTACATGGTGCATGTGCATGTGACTGAATATGTTGGTTCACCAGTGCATGTGGCAGTGTGTATTCTGTGTGGATTACTGCACGTCAGTGTGCAGGTTCAATTCTCAGGTGTTCCTTTTCCATTCTATTCCCCATTTTGGCCTGGTCCACAGACCATCCACACAACCGGCCCCTGACACCCTTTCTATTTAGGTTCTTTGCTCTTTTGAATGCTGTTTCCACTGCATAACATTTCATGGTGTGTGTGCATGTGTTTATATGTAGCTCTCGTCCCAATTACAGTGGGTTGCCAACTGGCTCCAGATGCACCTGACAGGTTCGATCCAGTCCTGGGTTTACTTCTTTGCATGCAGGGATATGTAGTTCTAATTTCTCCATTGCACTCCATACAAAAAGAAAAACTACATGTAACTGCATGCAATGGGGTAAGCCCAGGACTGGAGCAAGCCTGTCAGGCGCATCTGGAGCCAGTTGGCAACCCTAAATTACTGCCTGTGATATGAGCTGTAGACAGCTATTATACATGTGCGTTGCGTCATGGCTACTGTTGGGGTTACCCAATCCTGCCACACAGCAGGCGTTTTGTGTGGTGCCCTGAAGTGTTCTTGTACACAGCCATTGAGGTGGAACTCACCATGGTGGTGTAGCCTACTGGTTTGTGCACTGACTTTCTGCTTTGTGCACTGACTTTCTAGCCACTGGTCATGGATTCAGTTCCTCTTTGTTCTCCTTTTTTATGCCTGTCCTACACAACTACTTGTCATTCATGTCACAGTCATATCTCTGCTGATCTGTGCCACCAGCACATGATACCCACATCACAGTTGCCAACCATCCTTCTATCCATCTATTTGTGTCTGTCAGCTGTGTGGCGTCCTGTCTTCATATGCAGGCTGCTACCCCATGTCCTGCACTGGTACCCATTTCTGCATTGTGGCTCTTCATGCTTGCCTCTCCTGTGTCTGCTCTGCATAGCACTATTACTCCTCTGTCCTCCTATCATTGCACTTATCTTGCCACCTCTGCCTCCACTGGTAGACACGTATTCCCATCCTCTGCCACCCACTGTCATTGTAGCACTTTACATTGCCAACACCCTATACATCGGTACAACTGCCTCCGATATGTTTGTCCACTTTAACGGCTGCCACATAGGCTGCACGCTGATTTGGCAGGTCCTTCTTCTCCCACCTCTACTTCCTTCCATCACTTGTTCATTGCCTTTCCTTGGTGCTCTGTGTAGTGTTCGGGTTACATCTGTTTTTTGGTCTTACATTTCATGCTTGTCAACTTAGACCACCTTACTGCCCTTGGGCGCCATATCTTGGGTCGCCTTAACATCCTTAGGGCACATTATACGGCATCTTAGGTTAAAGCACCTTATGAGGCACCTTATAAGGTGCCTTATAGAGTGCCTTAACCTGGGGCACCTCATATGAGGCCTTTTGGTGCACCTTAGGGTGTTGGGCACCTTATACAGTGCCTTGTTAGGCGTGTGATGTGCTGTCAGCTTTAATATGTATTGTCCGTTTAATGCGCGATACCTGACAAGGCGCCCTTTAACGTGCGTTAATCGGCCATTGCTACTTCAACGCCGGTACACCCACATCCTTATATGGCATTGCTCACATTAGCGCTGCACTTTTCGCTGGTAACGTTTTTGCGGTTTAGTAAACATATCCCTAAGTGCGGTAGTGTCATTGCTTGCATAACTGTGCGGAAGTCTAGTTGGTCTATGAGTGGTCTGAGCCTTTGTACCATCTTTGCTTTGAAGAATACTGATCTTGCGGCTTTTGCTACCTGCTGTTTAAATGAAAGTGTTTGATCAAGGATGACACCTAGATATTTTACCTGTGTTTGGACTTTTATTTTAGTTGTGCCTAGAGTGAGGAATGGTGGAGGGGTGAAGGTTTGGTCCTTGGTTACAAATAGCGCTTCCATTTTTTTGAGGTTTATGGCAAGATTGTTTTCTTGTAGCCACTTGGAGACATCATTAAAGCAGTCCATTAGTTTTGGATTTGTTGGATTGGTGGTCGTGATGGGTCCATAGAGCATAATGCCATCCGCATACAGGTGGAAGTTGATATTATGAGACCATATTATTTCGCTGATGGGTTGAAGGTAGATGTTGAAGCATGTGGCTGAGAGGGAGGGCCCTTGTGGTATTCCTTGAGTTTGTTGAAAGGGTGGGGAGGTAGCGGTGATGGTTCGGATGAGTTGGTATATGTTCGTTAGGTAGGATTGGAACCACTGTAGTACTTTGTCCTTTATACCAACCTCTTGTAGTCTGCACAGGAGGATGTTGTGTGCGACTGTGTCAAATACTGCAGAAATGTTCAGAAAAATCAGTGCATAACCAGCCTGTTTGGCCTGTATCCCTTTGGTTAGGGTGTTAAGGAGAGTGACCATGAGGGTTTCAACTCCATGGGAGGGGCGGAACAGATGCTGCTGAGGATCCAGGGTATTGATCTGTTCCAGGTGATCTTGCAGTTGCTGTTGGACTATTTTCTCAATTATCTTCGCAGTGAATGGTAGGCTCGCTATTGGTCTGTATGAGGTGGGTTCCAGTGGGTCGAGATCAGGTTTTTGAGGGATGGTCGTATGATAAAAGTTTTCAGGTTGTTGGGCATTTTGCCTTGTTTGAATGATGCATTAACTATGTTTGCCAGAGTAGCGCTAAGTTCCTGTTTTGACTTTTTTATCCACTCTACCGGGCAAGGGTCGAACGGGGAGGTTGTGGTGTTTAGTCCTGATATGGTGGTTTTGATTCTTTCTTTAGAAATCTTTGCAAATGTTCCCCATTCAGTGTTTGTGGTTATAGTAAGGTCACTTCTTACTGTTACGGGTTGCGGGCTGGGTTGTTGTTGAAGCTGCTTGTATAGTGCCGCTAGTTGTTGTGGTTGCAAGCTTGGAAGTTGGCTCACAGTGTTAGGGGTTTTCATTAACCTCTTGACAATATCAAACAGCTCGCGTGGTTTGTTAATTGATGACATTATAATCTTCGTGTGATATGCTCTCTTAGCATTATCTGTTTCAGTGCGGTATTTGTTGAGCTCACTCATGTAGTTTACTCTGTCTATTTCATTCTTCGACTTCCTCCATCTTCGCTCGATGCATCTGAGCTGTGTCTTTAGTTTCCATAGTGTGGGTGTATACCAGCGCACCATTGACGCATGCAAGGAAATAGAAGCAGAAACTATTAGAGGAAGAACAAGATCTGCTTTCTTAAAGCTATGAGAGTTAAAAAAAATCTAGCCTCGAACTGGAATCCTACAAGATGCTCAAGGATCTATGTTGAATGATGCTGAAAGATCAAGAAAATGTGGAAAGAATATAGAGACATTATACCATAAAGATCAAGTGGACCAACATACACACACACCTGGTCATAAGGTAGAGGCCATTTCAACCTGTACCTTATGATCAGGCACATAAGAACATAAGATATGTCATACTGGGTCAGACCAAGATCCATCAAGCCCAGTATCCTGTTTCCAACAGTGGCAAATCCAGGTCACAAGTACCTAGCAGTTTCCCCAAAAGACACAGGTTCCACAATGCTTGTACTGGGACAAGCAGTGGATATTCTGGGTCCCCTTTAATAATGGTTTATGGACCTTTCCTCCAGGAACTTGTCCAAACTTTTTTTAAACCCAGCTACACTAACAGCCTTTACTACATCCTCCGGTAACAGATTCCAGAGTTTGATTACATGTTGAGTGAAAAAATATTTTTTCTTATTAGTCTTAAATAGGTTACCCTGTAGTTTCATTGCATGCCCCTTAGTCTTTCTACTGATGAAAAAAGAAGTCGAAGCAGCATTGAAAGTATTATCAAAGTACAAAGCACTGGGCATTGATGGCATTCCTATTGAAGTATTACAGCAATCACCATACTTGCAAGGCTCTGCCAGGAAATTTGTAAGACAAATTCATGGCCAACTAACTGGAAAAGATCTGTGTTTATACCAATATTGAAGAAAGGTGATTCAACTGACTGTGGAAAGTATCGCACAATCACTCTGATCCCACATGCCAGCAAGATTCTACTCCAGAGCATTCAGCAGAGATTACAACCATACCTGGAACGAGAACTGCCTGAAGTGCAAGCAGATTTCAGGAAAGGGTAAGGAATGAGAGATATCATCATGGATGTGAGATGGATCCTTGAAAAGACAAAAGAATACCAAAAGGATATCCTTATGTGTTTTATTGACCACAGAAAGGCTTTTGACTGTGTAAATCATGAGAAACTCTGGGCCACATTAAGAAGCATGGTGTGATGGAATATATGGGAAACTTCCTTTCCCCCCCGTAGGGACTCTCCCCAGCCAAGGTCAGAACAGGTGAAGTATTGCTCTAGTAAGAGTTTAAACCAGTGTCCCTTTAAGAGAAAAGGCTGGAGAATGCCTGGGAAGGGTATGTCCAAGCCCCAGGGTTTAAACAGGAAGCAAGAGAGTGGAGAAGGGAGAGAGAAGTCTGAGGTTTTGGAGCATACCTGAAGACCACTTACCTGTAAAAGAGAGCCTGCTGTGGAGGTAAGAAACATTTTATTTTATTTATTTATTTATTTATTTACATGTATTTCTATCCCGCCTTATCCTAAAATTAAAGCGGTTTTCACTTCAAAGGATTCTGAACTTTATTACTCTCTGCTCAGCCTTGCTGCTGTTCTGCTTGGTAGGAGATACTTTTTTCTGGGCTGTGCTGCCCAAAGTGAGGAAACTTTTGAAAGCAGTTTTTTTTTTTTTTTTTTTAAATGCTTTATTTTCATTTTACAAACAACAAAGGAAGAAAGACATACAACTAAAAGACAATACATACATGGAATGTGATACATACACCAAAGTAAACCCCTGCCACCCCCCTCCCCCTGCTTCTTCTCTAGAAAACTGAATCATTCTCAAAGCGGGCGTATACTGACATTATTGAGTTACAAAACCTAATGGCGATCTGAAACATGATGATTGTACGTTAAACAGACATGGCAAGCAATAAACAGATTATACATGATCATTGAATATCTGCCATTTAGACAAGCAATAATGTATTGGGCATGGAAAATAGCTCTCCGAAACATCTGCTCATATATGCTTTATAAGCAGACAAGGTTCACTATTCATTGACGGTAAATCGAGAGCTATCCTTCCAAGTCCTCGGGACTAAACATATGGCAATACCCGGCATGACATCAGGAAAGAGCTATCCCTCTTTGGAAGAGAGGGAACCTCCGCTACTAAGCGGAGTCCCACAGTTTTCCAAGAAAGGGGCTCATGAAGGTGTAAGATAAGTAAAATTCGACCCCAGACCCGCCCCCAGAAACCTGTAATTAAGAACTTTCATAATGAGCATGAGTAAGGGTTCCCACATCAGTATGGCAAGACCTACACTGGTCCCTAGCAGTTGAGTTCATTTGGTTATGTTCCTGGAATATAAGAACAGCTATGTGCAAGAGACGAGAGTTAAGTTAGGGTAACTAAGGCAAAGCGGGAGACCCGCACTAATTTGCTCCAGGAAACGCTCCAACGCACAGGGATTAAAGTGATTTACAGTTAGCGATCCCAAGCTTGTTGCACGCTACAAGTGGCAGTATCTGTACCCTGACATAATAGTTTGTAAAGGTTAGAGGCTATCCCATGTGTACAACTAATAGAGTGAAATAGTTCTATTAGCCCATCCATAATAAAGATAGAAGGCGGCATGATTAGAACACTTTTGAGGCAGCATGGAAGCTACATCGATTGAGAGTAATGTTGCACTAGTAGCGCAAATTCCCTATATAAATCAGGAAAGATTTTCCAACGAGCTGCAGGGAAGAGCTATTGGGGTGTCCAGAGCTCCCTGGAGTACCAGGGCCTGGAAGTAATCATGTGTGGCTGCTCGAATTTCTAACCAGAACTCTGGCTGAATTGATAGGGCTCTATCAGAGAACCAGGCCCCCGGATTCCCATGAGATGCAGTAGTGTGGTATTGAAAAGAAACAGCAGCATAAACTGAAATATGCTGAGAGTGAATCTTTACAGCGTCCACCTGAGGAACTAACAGTATTGAGATTAGAAAGGAGTCTATGCGAAACTGGGATTTGTAAGGGGAAGAGAGGAAGGTAAAGTCAAGCTCATTGGGGTGTAGTAGCCTCCATGGATCGACTAGAACAATATCGTTGATCACTGAGGTAAGCGTGATGTGACTCTTGGGGGGATCACTTGTCCTAGGCGGCTATTTGTCTATCAGGGGATCCAGAACTGAATTGAAATCCCCCCCGATATCAAGGAAGTATTAGCAAAGGCCTGCGTAACCTGAGCAAGAATAGCAAAAGGGCAGGGTCATCCACATTAAGAGCATGAAAGCATATACATGTAACTGAAAAGTTACCTATCTTAAAGTAAACTCTGGGCCAGCTACCCGCTGTATCTAAGCAGGTCGCAACAATAGTAGCGTACCGAGATTTCCTATCCAATATGGCAACCCCACATTTCCCAGAAACGACTGGGGAAAAGGTGGCCACCATGTAAGAGTTAATATTGAGGCGGAAAGTTTCCTTCGAATTAAGATGTGTTTCTTGGAGGAAAATCAGGTCCGCAGCTTCATGACTTAGAAAGCTTAGGAGTTTCCTCCGTTTATCGGATTATTGATTCCTTGTACGTACAATGAGAAAATCTGACATGGTGCCATCAATCAATAATAGACATTTTAGGTAAGAGCTCTTGAAAACTTACATCATAATCAGAATCTGTACAAGAATGACTTAAACACCAAGTATGCTAGCCAATACACCCATACTGAAAAATATGTACCAGAGTAACCTAGAGACGAAACAAAACCCCCAATGAATATGGCGACCAGATGTCTGCGGGAGGAGGCCCTAGAGAGGAAAATATTGACATAATAAAAGAAAAGAAACACCAGAGTCCATAAGAAGCACTGTCTCTGATACTCGTCGAGGCTGCTATGGGCAGATGGAGTCAGGTCCCATATATCTTCAAAATAAGGCAACAAACCGCCCTCGACAGACTCTTCACAGTGCTGCGGTAAATCCAATATGGCAGGTACAGCGGATGTGAGAGTACTGGCCGAAATATGCTGGAAGTCAGCGCATCAAGTCGGCTTCTTTAGAGTCCAAGAACTCCGCTAGTAGAGCAGGGTCCTCAAAGGTTCTTGTCTGATTGTGAAGCGTGACTCGGAGCTTGGCCGGGTACATCAGGCCATAGCGTGCTTGTAGTTGTTGAAGCCTCGGCCGAAATTCCAGAAAGCGCTTTCGGCGGTCGACCGTGGGTTTAGCCAAGTCAGGATAGAAGGAGATCTTGTGGCTCTCATACTCCATATGGCCCTTTGCTCGGGAGGCACTGAGAATTTGTTCCACATGTTGATATCTCAAAAGTCGAAAGATGATAGGCCGCGGGGTCTTCCTGTTGAGCGTTATGTTTGTGGGAACACGATGAGCGCGATCAATCTCCAATTCCTTGGTAAAGGTGATTTGGAGCAGGGAAGGGAGGATTTTACTTAAAAAGTCCTTCATATCTCCCGATTCCGCTCCCTCCGGTATGCCCACGAGTCGTAGGTTGTTGCGGCGCGCTCTATTATTGCCATCTTCCACTTCTTTCTGCAAGGCCCGCACCTGACGTTCAACTTTGTCGAGTTTGGACAGCCGGACCGCATGGGAGTCTAATATACTCTCCATTTTGTCCTGACGCGAAGAGAGCCCCTCCAGCCTGCCTTGCAATACACCAAGATCTTCCCTCAGCGCTCGAAGTGCTTCACACCGTTTGACTGCACGAGGTCTTTAACCCCTCTAATTTCTGCGAGGATTTCCTGCTGCATTTCGGGGCCCTCGCGGAAAGCCGGCCCCTTCTGCGGGGACGGGGGTTCAGTTTTGGAGCGTTTACCGTGAGAAGCCGCTGGAGATCCAAATTCCAGACGCGTAGGTTTGGTCCCTGCCATCTCACCAATATGCCCCGGCAAGATCAGAGCAGAAACTCAAGTTTGTCCGGTGTTAATTCAGGATTCTGAGTAGGCCTCTCGGGAGCCTCAGCGTTATGCGACCATCCCGCTGGACATCGGGCTCCGCCCCCTGGAAAGCAGTTTTGTTTGTTTTATGCTGTCTGTGCTGGAGCACTAATCAGCTGTTCAGCAGAGTAGCCTGCCAAGAGTGAGTAAGGACTACTTACAGCTGAGGCAAAAACCTAGGGGCAGTTGTCTGGATGCTGGTTGCCCAAATAAAATATATTTTCTTGAAACCACTCTTGATTGTGGAGTCCTGTATCATGCCAGACGCTAGTCACAACTATCATATATGGTGGCAGTGCTGGGATATTCTTCTTGACACAGTGACAGAAAGAAAAAACACACACCTCCTGGGCTCTGACCTCTCCACAATGTAGATGAAAATGTATTACAACTATTAGATAAACTGAAGAGTAGCAAATCACCTGGGCCGGATGGTATACATCCAAGTGTGTTGAAAGAACTGAAATATGAGATTGCAGACCTGCTATTAGTAATCTGTGAACTGTCATTAAAATCATCTCTAATACCTGAAGACTGGAGGATCGCCAATGTAACAACAATTTTTAAAAAGGGTTCCAGGGGTGATCCGGGAAACTACAGACCGGTGTGCCTCACGTCAGTACCGGGAAAAATGGTAGAAACCATCATAAAGAATAAAATTACTCAGCATGTAGATAGTCATGGCCTAATGGGAGACAGCCAACATGGCTTTAGACAAGGAAGATCTTGTCTTACTAATCTGTTATGTTTTTTTGAAAGTGTGAATAAACAGGTGGACAAAGGTGAGTCGGTTGATATAGTGTATCTGGACTTTCAGAAAGCCTTTGACATGGTCCCTCATGAGAGACTTTTGGCAAAACTGAAGAGTCATGGGATAGGAGGCAGTGTACTACTGTGGCTCAGGAACTGGTTAAAAGATAGAAAGCAGAGGGTTGGGCTAAATGGCCAATTTTCCCAATGGAGAAAGGTGAATAGTGGTGTACCCCAAGGATCTGTGCTGGGTCTGCTGCTTTTTGACATATTCATAAATGACCTGGAAAGTGGAATAACGAGTGAGGTTATCAAATTTGCAGATGACACAAAACTATTTAAAGTTGTTAAAACCCAAGAGGATTGTGGAAAATTGCAAGAGGATCTTGATAAATTGGAAGACAGGGCATCAAAATGGCAGATGAAATTTAATGTGGACAAGTGCAAAGTTATGCACCTAGGGAAGAACAACCCAAACTATGGTTACACGATGCAAGGTTCCATATTAGGATCCACCACCCAGGAAAAAGATTTAGGCGTCACTGTGGATAACATGTTAAAACCCTCGGCCCAGTGTGCAGCGGCAGCCAAGAGAGCAAATAGAATGCTAGGTATCATAAGGAAAGGAATGGAAAATAAAACAAAAGATATTATAATGCCTCTATACCATTCCATGGTGAGACCGCACCTTGAATATTGTGTGTAATTCTGGTCGCCGTATCTTTAAAAGGATATCGCGTTATTAGAAAAGATTCAGAGAAGAGCCACCAAAATGGTAAAGGGGATGGAAGGATACTCCTATTAAGAAAGGCTAAAAAGGTTAGGGCTCTTTAACCTGGAAAAGAGACGACTGAGGGGAGATATGACAGAAGTCTATAAATTAATGAACGGAGTGGAACGGGTAAACGTAGATCGATTGTTTACATTATCAGAATATAGAAAGACTAGGGGACATGCAATGAAGCTACAGGGTAAATTATTTAAGACTAATAAAAGAAAATATTTTTTCACTCAACGTGTAATCAAACTCTGGAATTGGTTACCTGAGGATGTAGTAAAGGCTGTTAGTGTAGCTGGGTTTAAAAAAGGTTTGGACAAGTTCCTGGAGGAAAGGTCCATAAACCATTATTAAGAAGGGACCCAGGATATCAATCCTTGACCCAGTACAAGCATTGCGAACCTGTGTCTTTTGGGGAAACTGCTAGGTACGTATGACCTAGATTGGCCACTGTTGGAAACAGGATACTGGGCTTGATGGACCTTGGTCTGACCCAGTATGGCATATCTTATGTTCTTATGTTCACAATACAGGGAAGAAAAAGAAAGGAATGTTTTTTTTTTTTGGTACACAAATACAGGGGTTAGCCCTGCTGCAGTTAGGAAAGGAGCCTCAGTTTAGTTAGAAGCCAGACAGGCAGGAGTTTTGTTTTCTTTTTCCTACCCCGGCTGGATTGGAAAGAATAATGAAACCCAAAATGGAGAGATTACTCCAGGCTCTAGTGGAGGGACAGCAACAGCAGCAACATGCTCTTTTGGAAGGACAGCAGCAACAACAACAGCAGCAGCAACTGCTACAGGACATTTTGCAAGCTCAAGTGGCACAGCAACAACAAGTACTACAGAAATCCATGGAAATGCAGCAGGGTTTGCTAGCACAAGTCTCCCAGGTGCTTCAAGGACGGCGGCCCCACCCTCTGATACCAACCCTTCCTCAAATGGTGGAGGACGAGGACCAGGACTGCTTCTTAACAAATGTTGAGCGGACAGCTCAGCTGGCAAGAAGGCTGGAGACAATGTAGACCACATATCTAGGAAACTTGCTGACTGGAAGCAGTCAAGCCACCTTCCAGGAAGCTAACCCTGATGGTTGAGACTCTTATGCCGCAGTAAAGACCGCCATACTGAAGTGAGCTGATGCACACCAGAGGCTTACCAGCAACGGTTCATAAAAGGAACTCTGGGGTCTAAAGAGAACCCCCAAAATTTATTCTATAGACTGAGATTGCCTGGAGATGGTTACAATCAGAGGAGAAGACCAGAGTGGAGGTAGCCAAGATTCTTATATTGGAACAATTTCTAGAGGGCTTGACCTCCCCCATGAGACAGTGGCTATACCAGTTATCTAAATTGACCCTGGAAAGTGCTGTGGAAATAGCAGAAGGATTTTTTGAAGCTCAGCCTATAACGGAGGCACCCAAAGTGAAGGAAGCAAGGCCAGCCATAGCCCCAAGGGAGCTGGGGAGGAAAACTTGAGCCTTTAAGAACCCCCGCACCAAGGTCTCCATGGTCCCCAACCTCCCGAGGATCCATAGGTGGCTAGTTGACTTGCTTCAAGTGTGGAGGCAGAGGCCATTAAGCCAGTGAGTGCCCCATGGCGATGGAGGTACCAATAGATACAAATGTTATGACCTCCCACAAGTGAGGTTTTGTGGAAGCATCCCTAGTGAAGGGGGAGGATGTTTGTGATACCCGTAGAGCTGAAAGGCACTTGTCTGAAAGCCCTGGTGGACTTCAGAAGTGTGAGGACTTTCATCAGGCGGGACATTATGACAAGGCATAAGATCAACTGTGAGAAGTCTACGACCTTAGTTTGCATTCATGGAGATCAACAGTCATATCCAACAGTGCAAGTTGAATTAAAAACCCCTGGGAAAAGGGAGACTCTTTAGGTGGTGGTCATACCCTGGCTGACTTATCCGGTGATTGTAGGCCAAGATTTTCCAATTTTTAAGGACATTTGAAACCGGGAAAAGAGCAGCCCAGATGAGGGGGCTGTGGGGGATTTTCCAGAATGCTTCCATTTAAGAGACCTGAACTTGTTTGTACAAGACCCTAAAACTCCAAAGTCCCACAGACAGCGCTGGTTGGAGAAGGCCTCTCATAACCCGAACATGGGGGCAGCTATAGAGGGGCATTCTGGGGTGGAAGAATCTCCTGACAGATCCACAGATGATTCTCGAGAGCAGCCCACCCCCCAGCTGGGAAAACCTGGGCCTGAGGACAGTCTTCCTGAATGGGGTGTATTAAAGAGTCCAGGCTAGTGTAAAAGGGGCCAAAGGGAAGACAACACCCTTAGGAATGCCTGGGACCAGGTTTACAAGATAGAGAGGGCCCCGATAGGTAACTTGGACCTTTTTCAGAGATTTTCCTATTTCTTGGTGCAACAAGATTGTATAGGGTTGCCAGGGGAGAGATATTGGGTATATTGTATAGGGTTGCCAGGGGAGAAATAGAGGGAGAAGATGTAGAGCAGTTGGTAGTCCCCCAACTGTACTGACGGCAGGTAATGGACTTTGCCCATAACACAGGTACACTAAAAAAAATTTTTTTAAACTGCCTCTAATGTTTCGATTGATTTTTACATTTTTTGGTGCGCTGAATCCAAATCTGGTAACCAATTTGCTCCATCACGTACAGATTTTTTGCTACATTGGGTTAGCAGTTTGAGGTGAACGTTTCAGATTGAGTGCGATCGAGATAAAAGTTTCTTGGATGAATTCTTTATACTAATTGTTTAGTAGTTATTCAAATAAGAATAAAGAAAATTGTAACAAGGCAGCACATAAGAATAGAGTAATGTCAACAAAACACACTGTGATGGTAGCAAAATTGTCTGCACTTAAAACAGCCACATACATGTGCACAAACATTGAGCATATAAGAGCGAGGTTAGACACAAAGCAAAGCAAAGAAATGTGCAAAAAATGTTGTACAGGTATGTATGTAAGAATAGAAAACGCAAACCGCACCATTGCAATACATGAAGACAAACACCCGATGGTGTGAAAATAAAATTCTAATAAATGAGATCCGACACTGTGGTAATAACTAGCAAATTTTTATTTCAAAGTTTAGTAAAAACACGATATTTGTCAACACAGTTTAGATTTTAAAGTCATTCTTGGGTCAATCAATCTCCTGGTGGGCCCGTTTCTTCTTCTTCCCCCGAATGCTTCTCTTGGTGCGCTGCTTGGCGTATTTTTCATCTGGGGTTTCCCGCAGCAGCAACCAGCAGAAATCAGCCATCATAGTGGTGTTCCATCTTCCTTGGTACCTTCTCTCTGCGTCCTTGATGTCCTGGTGAAACCTTTCACCTTGTTCTTCACTGTACGCCCCCAAGTTTTCGGGAAAGTAGTTCACATGGGAGTGCAAGAAATGGACTTTCAGGCTCATGTTACAGCCTTGTTCTTTGAAGGCATTGAGCATCCTGGCAACAATATCCTTATAGTTCTCATCCCGCCTGTTCCCCAAGAATTTGAGAACAACATCCTTGAAGGAATCCCAGGCTTCTTTTTCCTTCTCAGACATCATTTCAGCGAATACTCCATCTGAAATGAGTTTCCTTATATCAGGGCCAACAAACACTCCTTCCTTTAGCTTTGCTTCAGAAAGTCGGGAGAACTTTGAGTAAAGGTACCGAAAGCACTCACCATCTTTTGGAAGGGACTTGATGAATTGCTTAATGAGTCCCAACTTAATGTGGAGAGGTGGTAATAGAATTTTATCACGAGGTACCAAGCTCTCATGAAGAACATTTTTCTCACCGGGTCTCAAATACTCCCGAATTGGCCAGTCTTTTTTCCCCCAATGTAGGTCGCGGGCCCAGCTATCCCACAAGCAAAGGAAGCAGGGATATTTGGTGAAACCGGATTGCTGCCCTAATAGCATGGATAGAATTTTAAAGTCTCCACAAATCATCCACTTATGCTCATCATAACGAATCTTCTGAAGAATCAGGGCCAAATTCTCGTATTTTTCTTGGAGAATAACAGAGTGAGCAATAGGAACTGAAGCGAATGTGTTGCCATTATGAAGAAGAACACCTTTTATGCTGTCTTTTGACGAATCAATGAACAGCCGCCATTCAGCAGGATCATACTTGAGTTTAAACTTTTCCATCACTCCGTATATATCGTTGCAAAATACCAAATCTTCCTCTTTGCTGAAATACTTCAAAAATTGTGTCTCGCGGTTGTGGTACCAATAAAAAGTTGTTCCTGGTGACAATAGATTTTTCTGTTTAAAGCCGAGAACCTAGCAGTTGGGCAGCATCTTTTGGGAGTCCTAAATCCCGGACTAAATCATTCAATTCAGCTTGAGAGAAAAGTTCAGGTTTCGGATCTGGTTCAGTTTCAAACTCGGAAGTACTGGACTCATCGGGAAAAGCCATCTGATGAGTCTCATCATGATCAGAACCGTCCACACAAATATGATCCAAAGATTTTGGTGGTTCAGGCACAGGTACTTCGTTGCTATGAGGCATAGGCCTAATTGCTGAGGGAAGGTTGGGGTAACTTATTACGTTCTTATTTTTTAAGTTGTATCCCTTCACAATGCAAGAGCAAAAATAGCAGTCACTGCTGTGGTCTCTTTGTTCACGCCACATCATAGGTATTCCGAAACGAAATGCTTGTTTTTTTACCTTTCATCCATAAGCGTAGATCTTCCTCACATGTCTTGCACACTTTGTGAGGAGCCCACGGTTTGTCTTGATCGCCTAACTTCAAACCGAAATAGGCAAAATATACTTTTTTAATAAATGCAGAAATGTTCCTCTGCCGCTTTTTCACGGTATATTCCCCACAAATAAAACAAAAACTGTCCGGAGAGTTGACGCAACCTCTGGCTCTGTGAGCCATCACAAATACACAGCACTGCAAACTACAACTGTAGTGAACCACTTCGGAATAAAGCTGGATTACGACTGAGCAAACAAAAGGTAATAATGAACTTGCAAGAAAATGAAATTTGACAGGAACGTTCATGTCGCAACCACCGTGTTTGAGCGAGCGAACGAGGCGAGGCGAACAGGAAAGAACATGCGCCAGCGCGAGTACTGGATTTAGCCCCCCGCCTCCCAATTGTCCTGTTAATGTATAAAATGAATACAAAACACTCTAAAATATCATGAGGGAGTGTTTCTAGTTAGTTAACCATTACAACCTCTATTTTGGGCCAAGAAAATAAACTGCAGTCGGCTAAAAAGAAATTATGTGAACATTCCTTATATGGGTAAGAAATCTAATTTTGCAAGAAAATGTGATGTGATGGAACATTTTGGCTATTTTTCCTGGATTCAGCACCCCAAAATCTATAGGAATCAGTTGCAAAACTGGAGGCAGTTTTTTGGTAGTGTACCTGTGTAATCATCCATTGGATGGATACTTGGGAGTAGAGAAAACCCAAGAGTGCATTTTAGCCCAGTTTTACTGGTTGGGACTCCATAAACATGTACAGCTCTCTTGCCAGTCCTGCCCCACTTGCCAGTTGCATAGTCTGGCAAAGGTTAGACCTGCCCTTCTAGTGCCAATGCCCATTGTTGAGACCCCATTTGAAAAGATTGTGATGGATTTTGTGGGACCATTGGAGCACATCCCCCATGGCACAAATATACCCTGGTCGTAATGGACTATTTCACCCGGTATCCAGACATGATAGCTGTATGGAATACTAAGACCACAACATTGGCCACTGCGCTATGGAACTCTTTTCTCAATTGGGGATATTTTCAGAAATCCTCATGGATCAAAGGATATTATTTGTTTCCTGTGTAATAAAGCAAATATGCACCTTGTGAAGGTCAAGACCTTACAGACATTGATGCCTCGGTTATAGGCTGAGCTTCATAACAAAACGTTGAAACAGATGCTAAAGAAATTTGTGAATAAAGAGGGAAAGGACTGGGATCTTTTACTCCCCTATCTTTTGTTCACCATCAGAGAAGTACCCCAAAGTTCAACCGTTTTTTTCCCCTTTTGAGTTGCTGTATAGGCAACAACCCTGGGGAATTTTACAGATACTTCGAGAGACCTCAGAAGAGGAACACAGCCCGGGCCACAATGTAGTAGACTACATACTTTGGATTCAGGAGCACTTAAAGAATGCAGGAGAAACTACGAGACAGTACCTGGAGAAAGTTCAGAGGGTCCAGGCCCGTGCCTATAATTGAACAGCAGTACAGCAGACTTTTCAACCTGGGACCAGGTCCTAGTTTTACTCCCCATGTCAGAGAGTAAACATTTTTGTAAATGGCAGGGTCCCTATGAGGTGGTAGAACAGATGGGACCTGTCAACTACAAGATTGCACAGTCAGATAAAGGGGCAAAACTCAATCTGCTGAAAAAGTGGACTCCTGCCCTGGCTGTGATGTTTCAAGGAGAGGAGTTTGGGCCAGAGGTGCAGCCACTTTCTAAACCGGACCACCTGCTAAATGCCCAGAAAGTAGATCCAGAATGTCTAGTTCAGTGGAACAGGGATGCGTTCTCCAGTGTTCCGGGGTGTACCCATCTTGCCTACTATGACATTGTCACAGATCCTGGGGTGATGGTGCGCCAACAGCTCTACTGACTTCCAGAAGCATGAAGACAGGCCATGGCGAAGGAAGTAGAGAACTTGCTTAAATTGGGAGTCATAGAAAAGTTCCAAAGCAACTGGTCGTCCCCCATTGTACTGGTGCCTAAGTCAGATGGGAGCATCTGGTTTTGCATCAACTTCAGGAAGGTGAATGCAGTCTCTAAATGGGAAGCTTACCCAATGCCTTGAGTGGATGACTTCATCGAAAGTCTAGGAGCAGCTTGTTTTATTTCAAAATTGGACCTAACGAAGGGGTATTGGCAGATTCTCCTAACTCCTGCGGCCAAGGAGAAGACAGCATTCTCTGCACCCCAAGGGCTATTCCAGTTCACGGTGCTGCCTTTTGGACTGCATGGGGCTCCTGCTACGTTTCAGTGCCTAGTCAATTACCTGTTGAGAACCCACGGGGGGAATGCCACAGCCAACTTAGATGATATTGTGATTTATAGTCGCGACCGGAAGACCCATCTGTCACATGTACAAGCCGTGTTAACAAGTTTGAGGAAAGCTGGCTTGATGGCCAACCCAAAAAAATGTTTCTTGGGAGGCCAGTACCTGGGATATTCGATGGGAAATGGCCAAGTGTGACTGCAGCTTAAAAGGGTAGAGGCTATTTCCCTGATGCTAGCTCCTAAGACGAATAAACATGTGCAGCCTTTTTGGGGATGATCGGCACTTACCGCCGATTCATTCCAAACATGGCAGGAATAGCTGAACCATTGACCTGGCTCATCCAGAAGTAAGCCCCAGACAAGATCAGCTGGACAACAGAATTGGAGGAGGCATTCCGGAACTTGGATAGCTTTGTGTTCTGAACTGGTCCTGGTCAGTCTGGAGTTAACATGGCCATTTGTTGTACAGATGGATGCTTCAGCTGTCGGTCTTGGGGTCATCTTAGCCCGAGAGATAGACGGTAAAGAGCATCCCGTGGCTTTTAATAGCCAAAAATTGCTTCCCCTGGAACAGCATTATGCCACCATTGAAAAGGAGGACCTCACAGTCAAGTGGGCTCTAGAGACTTTCCAATGCTACCTGCTTGGCCATCCTTTTACATTGGTTATGGATCACCAGACCCTCAAGTGGTTGGTGCAGAATAAGGAGATGAATGGACAAATCATGCTCTAGTTCCTCAGCCTCCAATCCTTTCAGTATGTGGTCTGACATAGGGTTGGTAAGGTGTACCAGAATGTGGACTTCTTGTCCTGCTTGGAGGGCCCAGGAATGCTGGATGCTCAACTGCCTAGGGTTGAGCTGAGGGGTGGGGTATGTGATGGAGTATATAGTAAACTCCCCATCCCCCACAGGGACTGTCCCCAGCCAAGCTCAGAACAGGTGAGGTATTTATTTATCAGGTTTTTTATACCATTTTATAATTTCAGTCAAAGCAGATTACATTGTAACTTAAACTTGGTAATGTGCATTAAACAGGGACATTGATAACTGGCATTTTTCTGCAGCAATGGAGGTTAAAGTGACTTGCCCAAGGCCATAAGGAGTACTGGTGGGGTTTGAACCCCAGTCTCTTGGTTCCCAAGCCAGTGCGCAAACCATTAGGCCACTCCTCCACTGTGCTGTGATAAGAGTTTAAACCACTGTCCCTTTAAGAGAAAAGGCTGGAGAATGCCTGGGGAGGGTGTGGCCCGGCCCCAGTGTTTAAACCAGGAAGCAGGAGACCAGGGAAGGGATAGGGAAGCCAGGGGTTCTGGAGCATACCTGAAGACCACTTACCTGTAAAAGAGAGCCTGCTGTACAGGTAGGAAGCATTTCTCACTTTATGACTGTCTGTTCAGTCTTACTGCCGGAGTTCTGCTTAGTTGGAGAAACTTCTTTTCTGGGCTGTGCTGCCCGAAATGAGGAAACTTTGAGAAGCAGTTTTGTTTGTTTTGTGTCTTCTGTGCTAGAGCACTAATCATCTGTTCAGCAGAGTAGCTCTGCTGAGAGTGAGTAAGTACTGCTTACAGCTGAAAAGTCTATGGGCAGTTGTCTGGATGCTGGTTGCCCAAATAAAATATATTTTCTTGAAACTTCATCTTTTGATTGTGGGGTCCTGTATCACGCAATATGCTGGTCACAACTATCCCACATGGGTATACCAGAAAGGTGTATGACAGCTGCATTCTTTCCCCTTACCTCTTTAATTTATTTGCAGAACAGATCATCAGAGAAGCAGGATTCTATGAAGACAACAGAGGTGTGAAGATTGGTGGAAGACTCATCAACAGCCTTTGCTATGCTGATGATACCACATTACTGGCTGAAAGTGAAGACGATCTGAAACATTTCTTTCCAACCCAGCTGGGGTGTAAGCTTGAATACCAGAGGAAATTCCATTGCCCCATCTTTTGCTATGGGCATGCCAGCTTGGGGCATGCATCCTTCTCTTGACTGAGACCCTGCATTCCAAAGATAGCCCAGCATTTGTTAGAAACCTGCACCTGGCTTCCCTACTTTTTATTTGGAGAGCAGCAAGGAGGCAATGGACATCTTTTATTTCTACTAGCTTAGCAGTCCTCTTGGATAATAGCCTACTTAAAGGTAGCTATAACCTCTCCATGATGAGCTGACAGCGCTCCAGCACCAAAAACCAGATGCTATCACAGTGGCTTGCTGATGGTTGCTATAGACCAGTCAAGGGCAACCTATATCCAGCCACAAGTACAGCAGAGTCTGGTGTTCCTGCAGGGATAGGAGCTACTCTCCACCAAGAGGGGAAGGTTCCGCCAAGTAAAAGGATCAGCCAGCAGTTGAGACCACTGGCACTGGGGGTGAGTCAAATGCACAGTCATCCTTGATCTTTATGTATTCTGGTGCAGACAACTGATGCCCTAGACCAGTGGTTCTCAACCCAGTCCTCTGGGACCCCCAGGCCAGTCAGGTTTTCAGGATATCCACAATGATATCATAACATGAGATAGATCTATCTTTTGCATATTCATTGTGGATTTCCTAAAAACCTGACTGGCCTGGGCAGGGCTGGATTTACCTATACGCCATGGCGTAGGGCCCACAGCCGGCAGGGGCCCACAAAAAAAGAACAAGTTAATTTTTTTTTAATACAATTTTAAAAAAAACCTGCTGGCTGCCGCCGCGGGGCCCCCTCTGCTGCCGCGGCAGCACCGACTGACCCGCGGGGGCCCCCTCTACAAGCTGAAGCCTTCGGTTCGTTCCTCCCTCCCTCCGTGCAGGGTGCAGGCTGCAGGCTGTGAGAGACGCGAAAGGAGAGTGTCTCCTCGCGTCTCTGTTAAGCCCGCAGGGGCTGATGGGAAATTTCCCATCAGCCCCTGCGGGCTTAACAGAGACGCGAGGAGACACTCTCCCTTCGCGCCTCTCACAGCGTGCACGGAGGGAGGGAGGGATCGACGGACCGATGGAGTCAGCTTGCAGAGGGGGCCCCCGCGGGTCAGTCCGTGCTGCCGCGGCAGCAGAGGGGCCCCGCGGCGGCAGCCAGCAGGTTTTTTTTTTAAATTAAATTTTACTTTAGGCCGACCGGGGGGGGGGGGTAGGACTGGTAATGGGCTATGGGGGGGGGGGTAGGACTGGTAATGGGCTATTGGGGGGGCTGGGGATGGAAATGGGCTGGGGGGGTAAGACTGGTAATGGGCTATGGGGGGGTAGGCAGGGTAATGGGCTATTGGGGTGGCTGGGGCTGGACATGGGCTGGGGGGTGTAAAGGCTAGAGGTGGGCTGAAGGGGTTAGGACTGGTAATGGACTGTGGGCTGTTGGGGGGGCTTAGAACTGGCAATGGGCTTTGGGGGGGTTAAGACTGGTAATGGGCTGATGGGGGCTGTCTGGTAATGGGCTATGGGGGGGCTAGGACTGGAAATGGGCTGGGGGGTTAAGACTGGAGGTGGGCTGATGGGGTTAGGACTGGTAATGGGCTGTTGGGGGGGTATAGAACTGTAAAAGGGCAAAAGGGGGGTTAAGACTGGAACTGATATGAGGGCTGATGGGGGTTGTCTGGTAATGGGCTATGGGGGGGGCTAGGACTGGAAATGGGCTGGGGGGTTAAAACTGGAGGTGGGCTGATGGGGTTAGGACTGGTAATGGGCTGTGGGCTGATGGGGGGGGTAGGACTGGCAATGGGCTATGGGGGGCTGACTGGAAATGGGTTGATGGGGTTAGGACTGGAAGTGGGCTGATGGGGGGTTAGGACTGGTAATGGGTTATAGGGGGGCTTAAACTGAAAATGGGGTGATGGGGGGTTAAGGACTGTAAGTGGGTTGATGGGGGGCTAGGACTGGTATTGGGTTGGGGGGTTGCTAGGACTGGAAATGGGCTGATGGGTGGCTAGGACTGGAAATGGGCTGATGCAGGGACTAGAAGGGAATGGATGCTGGGTGAGGCTGGAACTAGAAGGGAGTTGATGTTGGGGGAGGATTAGACTGGGATGGGGCTGGAAGAGTAAAATGGAGAAGGGAAAAATATTTTGTGTGGGAGGGATACAAAATCTACAATTGGCCGGGTATTGGGAGAGTAAGTGGGGATTGAGGATGGAGGGGTAAAATTTGAGTGGATGAAATAGGAATGAGGAAAGAGCAAAAGGAGAAAGATTAGTATGTTAAAGCAGATGTAGAGAGAGAATGGAAAAAAATCTAGAAGAGAGAAGAAAGGACAAATGGACAGCAGACGATGGAGAGTTAGCAGAAGACACGAAGAAACCAGAAGAAAGTGGCTGGAGCAATTGCAACTGAAAAAAATGCACAAAAGGTAGAAAAATATCTCTTTATTTGAATTTATTAATTGGAATATGTCAGCTCTGGTAAATGTGCATCATTAACGTCTGCGCTTTGTTTAGTACAAGAGCAAATTAATGTATAGTTTTATTTCTACAGTGTTGTACATTCCAAGTTTGGCTTTTGGGATTCCCAGTTTAATTATTGTCTTCCTGTTTCTAAATTGTGATTACTTGTTTGGTGATGGTCTATGTTCTGCATGTGTAACTGAGCTGAGGTGTTCTGTTTATATAATTCCTATTTGACATTGCCACTTGTTCTCTTTCCCCAGTAGGTCATGTATTGTTGTTCTCTGAAATGTATTGGTTTAATATTTGCAGTGTTGCCTTTTGATTGGTAGAGTATGGTGCTTTGTGAGTCCTGGTAGTGCTGTTAGGATACGGCGGGTTTACTATGGGTTCTAAATGGGCAGTGTTTGTAGTAGTTCCTAATGTGTCTGGCAGTTGGCACTGGATTATAGTAATGTAGAAATCTTTTAGTCTTTCTTTATCCATACACTCATTAAGAGGCACGTTTACTAAAAGTTAGTATATGGTAACATTATGCAAATATTTATGCAAATGAGGCCCCTTATGCAAATGAGGCCCCGCACCCCCCTTGGGCCGCCCCTGCTGGGGGCCCACAATTTTTGTTGGCGTAGGGCCTCACTCAAGGTAAATCCGGCCCTGGGCCTGGGGTCCTAGAGGACTGGGTTGAGAACCACTGCCCTAGACAGTGCCAAGTGCAAGCTTGAAAAAAAAATAAGCAGAGGAAGCACAACTCAGGCTCTGACAGCAGCAATAGTAGTTTCAGTTCATTTTCAGCAGATTCCTCATCAGAAGAGTGAAACCTCTAGGCAGCTAAGCAAAGCAGGGAGGAGGGGAGGGCAGAGAGATACTTATCTGCCCTGACATCTGTATCTTGTTTTTGGGACATGGTACTTAGGTCAACCACAAAAATAATTAAGAAAAGGAAGTTCATAGATAGCTTCAAATTGCAAGAAGGTAAGAGGAAGAACAAGAAAGAAAGAGGCAACGCAGGGAAGTATGGGATAATATAAAAGGTACCCCTCAAACTACCCTTAAATGGACAGTGGTCTTGCTTAGAATAATAGATCTTGTTGGACAGGAGTACCCCTCACAGGTCAGCCCCATCCTTGCCTATGCACACAACATCCTGCAGGCATTCAGGAACTACAATGTGGGCCAGGTGCTCTTTTATGGCAAAAGCCAACATGCAGTCAACCTTTCACCTGCTCTCCCTTCATCCAAAAAAATTTCCCCATCATCTGCTTCCAATTTTAGGGTTAGTACTACTTTAACAAGTGCATGCTTATGGCTGTTCCATATCATGCACCTTCGTTCCATGGTGAGACCGCACCTAGAATATTGTGTGCAATTCTGGTCGCCGTATCTTAAAAAGGATATAGCGATTTTAGAAAAGGTTCAGAAAAGAGCCACCAAAATGGTAAAGGGGATGGAAGGATACTCCTATGAAGAAAGGCTAAAAAGGTTAGGGCTCTTTAACCTGGAAAAGAGACGGCTGAGGGGAGATATGATAGAAGTCTATAAATTAATGAACGGAGTGGAATGGGTAAACGTAGATTGATTGTTTACGTTATCAGAATATAGAAAGACTAGGGGACATGCAATGAAGCTATAAGGTAAACTATTTAAGACTAATAAAAGAAAATATTTTTTCACTCAACGTGTAATCAAACTCTGGAATTTGTTACAGGAGGATGTAGTAAAGGCTGTTAGTGAAGCTGGGTTTAAAAAAGGTTTGGACAAGTTCCTGGAGGAAAGGTCCATAAACCATTATTAAGAAGGGACCCAGGATATCAATGCTTGACCCAGTACAAGCATTGTGGAACCTGTGTCTTTTGGGGAAACTGCTAGGTACATATGACCTAGATTGGCCACTGTTGGAAACAGAATACTGGGCTTGATGGACCTTGGTCTGACCCAGTATGGCATATCTTATGATCTTATGATCTTCTTTGAAGATTTTGTACCTTCCTTCATTGAGTAGTAACTTGTGTCTCAGGGAATAAGAATATTGTCCATTTTTTTTTTTGCAGGCCCCAGCAGTAATGCCTACTTATCAGTAGCATAACACTTCTGCATCCCACAAGTTCATGCCTATCAACTTGCACATCATTCGTGGGTAATGAGTTTGACTCCTCATATGGTGTCCATACATCTACAGAAAAAGCTTGATAAGCTCATATAATTGCTCTTAAAGACCATTTCAGCCAGAAAAGCCAAGCTGAAGGAAATGTAGTCATTGATTGGCAACCTCAACTATGCCTGCTGGATTTTGACAATAGGGCATACTTTCCTATGCAGGCGATCCGCAGCAAAGGCTAGTTCATGCCAGCCATCCCATTTCATTAAAATTACAACTCCTTTATAGAGACTACATGAGAATATGGGATATAATTTTCAAAAGCTTACTGAGAGACCGGTGTGGCAAAGCAAACCAGTCTCCAACTGGGATCTCTAATTATATTAGGATAACTTGGGGGGGGCACCAACTTTGGGGGTGTACTGGTTTTGGTGCACAGCTCAGTGGCAAGCCAGTTGGATGCAGGGACTCTCCAATATTACTTTTCTGGAAGTTCCCTATTGTTGTGGTACTCTCCTATCTGGGCAGAACTATCTGCAAAGCAGAAGGGTGATTTTCTGGTCAGAAAACTGGGCCTTTGTAGAAGTTAAAAATATTCTCTGTGCACTGAACAGTAATAATAGAACAGTTGTTATGGAAGAGCAGACTAGATGGGCCATGTGGTCTTTTTTTGCCTTTATGTTTCTATACTCATTTGCTCCAAGTGGACTGTGTTTTTTTTCAGGGATTTGACCCCTCAAACTTTACCCACAAGAAACTGTAGTCCTGGATCACCTATGGAGTCATGGGGCCCATCTGCATAGGAATTTCTGCGCTAGTCCACTGCCCTAGTGACATGGAGATCCTACACAATAGAACTTCAAAGCGTGAGACCTGCCTAATTGATAGGGAGTAGACCCAAAGCTCAGTATCTGAGAAGCTGGCCATGGAGGACACTGTCCACACCAAAAAAGTCTGAATATCTTACAGAACTGGTTTTGGTCACCTTGCAGGCTTAGATTTATTATTCAAGGGTGCGGGATGGGCAATCCATTAAGGGGATTCATGGTCAGGAGAATTATGGATGGGTGGCAATGTGAGAGAGAGCATTCAGTAGATAGCAGGTTGCCAGACATGCACTATGGCAGGCCATGGCACTATGGGGGTTCACCTTTTGAGGTCTGCCTGCTTCATCTTGCATTCTCCTTGGCGTTCTTCAGTGTGCTAAGTATTGGTGAACTAATGCCAACCTCCAAGAAGGGAGACCCAAAGCAAGCTGTCTTATTTGATAATGTTGCAGAAGAGGAGAGCAAGCTACGACTTGTAATTTATAGGTCCAAAACAGACCAAAGGAGAAAAGGACAGCAGACAACCTTGCTGTGGGTGGAGTCATAGAGCTCTGTCCTGTCCTGATTTTCTTCTTGTCTGTCCCATCACACTTTTAGGGGTATGTTTACTAAGAAGCATTAAGGAAGCAAAGGCACCATTAACGGGCGTTATCGGCACCCACGAGCGGTTAACGCTGAGGAAAGTGCAATAACACTGGATTAACATGTGGAAACTGGTCTCCTAGTGTTAACGTAAAAAGAGGTTGAGAGTGGGCTTTAATGGAGCGGAGATAGCATGTGCTCCTTTAATGCCGGTTTGTGTTACCGTGTGCTAGAGCTCTTAGCGCTGGGAACCCTAACACCACCTGAAAGCTCATGGTAAGGGCTATTTCTGACGGGAGAGAGCTTATTTTAAAGTAAGCAAGATATTCTACCTACCGTAGGTCTCAAATTAGTGACAGTAGTGCTCCATTGGCAGCAACAACATGGTGTCCCATTAATAAAGGGAACTATGTTGCTGGTGCCAAATTAGCAAAGGAAGTGTCATGTGGGTAATGTAGTGGGGCTGACTGGTCCACTACGCTCTCAAGGTTGTTGCATAGGGTGAATGTCTGTGATGTCTGGTATGACTCCACTGTGACAGTGCCGCGGTCAAAAAGTAGTCGCGCCTCCCCCACTGAAACCATGCTGCCATGTCAGCATTGTGTGAGGATGGGGGTGGCGATTGCAGTGGCTATGGCCTGCTGCAGATGAAATCTGTATCCCAGCCCTGTGCAACACTGCAGTTGCCACTGTCAGTGAGATGGCAAGAATGTCAGCAGCAGGTACAGTGGAGCATAGTGATCCCTCCTTTCCGAGATCTAAGGCAGTTGTACACGTGCCCACATGCCCTGGTTGAAGGAGGGAGGAGTGGCATGGTGTGACTAGCTGCATGTGTGCAACTTCAATAAGGCTGTCTGCAGCACTGAAGTGGCAGCTGTGCCACAATGGCAGAGAGGGAGGGATTGGTGGGCATGCTATCTACCAAGATCGTTGGACCCTGGCACCCAGCTAGTTTACCAAGTGGATGGGCTGACCCTGGGATTAGGATGCCCCCCACTTGCACATAGTGAGTGGATATGTGCATGTTGCTGTATGCACAGCCATATTTTTCCCTCATGTTGCTGGTCAGCTATACAGCAACCCCACATATTATGTGAGACACCATTTACATGCAGAGGGTTAGTTTTCAGTAAGTAGTTGCAACCTGTGGCTCTGACTCTGTAATGCAGTCTCAGTTACACCATCATCATGGCCCCTCCCCATAGCATTCCAATACACTTACCTCCCAACATGATACTGTTGTGCAGCTCCCAAATCACCTGCTGATTAGACTGGAGTGCACAGGGGGAGACACGTGTGTGTGTTGCAACCCTCACCTCTGATTGAGCCTCCAGGCTTCAGGATACACCCATTTGCACAGGTGAGAGGCTTGATTAATGCCAACTGCTATAACAGCTGTATCCGTGGCAACACTGTCAGCCCACTTGGTGCAGCTGCAGCCTATAGGGAACTAGGCTTAAGTGGATTGCTGACCTCTGTGAATGTCTAATTCATTCACTTTGTTGGTGACATTGGCAGGATTCTGTGATTTACCTGCATGCACATTGCTCTTGTCCCATGCTGCAGTTGCAGAGTACAATCTGGAGGACTCCTTGTTCCATGCAGTGTTTGCACATATAGGCAGGTCCGAATCAGGTAAATGTGCACACAATAAACACCACCTCAACACTGTCTATTGATCATTGGCCAAAGCATTCAGCAGTACATTACCTATTACCCCAAATGACAGTCCAAATGCACCTGTGTGCCTGATTGTGATAGTGGGACACTGACCCTTTGAATGGTGGGTGCATAATTCCAGCTGCCAAAATGTGGCACAGGATTTCATATTGATTTCTGCATCACCTGCCACCATATGGGAAGACAGTGCCTGGAGGAAAATGTTGGGGTGGGGGGGAACAGTACCAGACATATTTAAAATATGCCCTTTGTAGGTGTCATTGCTCGCCAAAGCCTATGTTCACATGGCCAGAAGCTATGCGGGCCTACTCAGTGTCTGCATGTGTTACATCAAAGGGCTTGCATGACAGGCTCTCTGGCTCCCAATGGGCACCGAGTGTGACAGTCACAAGGATGTTGTTAAAGTACAAAGAGGCAGGGAATGGTGGCATATGTGTTGCCAGTAACTGTTCCAACATCCAACCCCATGTCCAACCTACCATGCTTCCATGCACTCTTGGGGAGGGGCAATGCATCTGCAGCATGGGACAATGCATGCACTGCACTGGCCAGTTTTGCAGTTTCCAAGGTTAGGGACATGACATTATATGCGAGTACAAGCACGGCACTCGGTTCAATGCTCACTGCCAAAAGCTGTATAGGGAGACACTGTATTTGGGTATGTGACAGATGTAGGCCACTGTGGGCTAGCATGGACTCACAGCCTTCTTTCCACTGTGCCTCGCATTGCATAAGCTGTCCCCAAGTCCAAAATAAAAGGGTACATGAGGAGCAGAGGATTCTGGGTATTGCCTAAAACAGAGCAATTTGCACAGGACGTATATGATTTGGAGGTAAGGTCAATAGATGAGTCATCCTAGTGTGGGTCTGCCATGGCAAGGCCTAGGTGCACACATCTGTTCATGCTGAGACACCACTCTCACGCTGACCAAGCTGTGACCATGTCACAGCTATGTTTCCACATAGTGCTATATAGGGTCAAGCTGCAGTGATATGGGTGCTGTTTCTTTTATGGCTGCCCAGTCACTAGATGGACTGCTGGATGTCCATACCTTTGTAACAAAGCCATTGTGTTCATGGCTGCTATGTAGTGTGTGGTGACTAGCAGACTGAGACAGATAGTAGGTGAGTTGCTGACTCAGGCCAGTGTTGCCCAAAATATACAGGCTTTCTGTGATTGATGTAGTTGATTACAATTCCCAGAAAGTGAGGCTATCAGCTCTTCTTGGGCTAATAACTATGGTCTTGGATGGCCTTCTACTTGGTATCAACACCTCCCCCCCTCCCATTCCTGTCTAGACTAACACTCACTGGGTTCTTTGGAAACAGTTACCACAACCTTAGAAACTGACATGAGATGTTTTGTAGAGTCTCTGTCCAACAGGTGCAAGATGCAAGACACAGATAAGACAAGACACTCCAGCATACTGCAATTGCACAGAATACCAAGTGACTAGCATCATGCACTGCAGATAATACATGTAGCACACCAGAAATGATATAGACCTGCTCCAGAACTTGGAGAGTCCATCTATTGCAGGGCTTGCTCTGGGGACCAGGTGATTGTGCCTCTCCTCACATTCAGAGTAACTGATGAAACAGGACATTTGTACATATGGCAGCTATTATGTGTATACAGCAGGTGACAAGGGACTGCATGCCCTGCACGTGCTGCCTCAGGGGTTAGTGCTACACTGTGGCACAGCAGACATCTGCGTGCGACTGTTTGGCGTTGGAGGTACAGTGGAAAGACGGGCATTTTGACCTCACATGTGGCTTGGCCTTTGGACAAGACATGTATTCTGCATCTGTGTGTCTGTTATGCAGCTACAGTACTGATTGTCCAGTGCAGTACATGCTGCATGTGTGCCGCTGTAGGCAGTCCTAGCTGTGGTGTACCACTATCTCGGAATGTGCCAACCACGTTGTTTCATGTCCTGGGTTTAGGCCATTGCAGGCAGGGACCTGCAGTCTCTTTGATTCTAGACATTGCTATGCAGAAAAGTGTGGAGGTGTAGCAACAGACCAAGGTTTGAATCCCACATGTTCGCTTTGTGGCTGTGGGAAACTCACTTCAATTTACTTCCAGAAACAGTCTGGGGTCTGCATTGACTGGAGGACATACACCCCTATACTTTTTTTTATTTGTTAACGATAACACATTGGGCCTGCAAACATGCACATTGCAATCATGCCCATCTGAGAGCAGGACCTTACTGACCCTGCTTTAGCCCATTGTAAAGGGTCAGACATGTTCACCCTGTAAACATGACACATGAGTTGTGCATGATTGGAATATTTCATCATAACTGTGACTGAACATCTTTGGCTCCATCACATACATACAGTACATGCAGGCACATCCTACTCCTGGGATGGCCACCTGCAGGGCTCATCACATATCCTTACTTGCTCCATATGGCCAGTATTTATTTTATTATTTATTTATTAGTAAGTTATTGTATACCTCACCTTCCCACGATCAAGGATGGTTTATATCAAACCAACATATTACAAAGAACTTTAGAACTATCATGAAACAGCTAACTATAGGCAAAACTTACAGTAATTACAGTAAACTGGATACACAATTTGTAAGCCACTTGTCCAGTTGTTATATGCACATGTGTCAGGAAGATTGCATGGTGGTTAGAAAAGCTGAGACAGCTCTCATACCCACATAGCTGGCGTTGGACCATCCCCGTGACACAGCTACTATTTTTTCACATACACTACAACTGCATTTGTGTGGTATAGCCTTGCTGCCCTGATACATCGGGACAGCAAGGCTATATCACACTCTCATCTACCACCATCCATCAGCATATGCCCATTATGTACAGTCATGTATTCTCCTGCCAACTGCTACAACATGGCCCACACAGGCACATTTTGATCATTAAGATGTTTCACTCACACCTCTCCTCTGAATGATCTGCACGACACCACTCCTGCTCAGTCATCCTTTTGATGCCTACATCATGGCGATGCTGGCTCCACCAGGAGACACTTCTTCCCAATCCTATGCCATACACTGATATTACAGCAGATTACGCAGGCACCCGTCACTGATACAGTACAACTGCCTCCCACATGCTCATCCCACTCACTAAGTAACACGTAGGATACAAATGGATCTGATATGTCCATCAGCTCTTACCTTTCCTTCCATCCATTACCTAAAATGTGACTTTCAGAAGGGTTCCCTTATCCTGCATTAAAGTGACTGCCATTTTCACTTGGCACCTTAATGCCCGGAGTCCTGTAAGTGCTCGATAAGTGAAGCCAACTGCCCTTACTGCCAGAATGCCTATTTTTCGCCCTAGCCTTTACTGCACAATTACACCCTTACTGCTGCCATTCACACTTGCTAATTAGTACACCCTTAACATTCTTTAATAAACATACCCCTTAGTGTATATTCTAATGGATTTTCCTCAGTGCCATCCCACTTTCAGTCACTGTATATCAGGGATCTGTCTTGGGACCTTTCCTTTTTCTCACTCTCCACATCTTCGCCCATGGTTTTCAGTACCATCTTTAAAATGATGACTCTTGGATCCAACTCTCTGCACCTAAAATCTCTCCAGGAATCCAGGCCTGTATCTCTGCCTTCTTATCCAACAGTGCTGCCTGGATGTTTGATGCCATCTGAAATTGAACATGGCCAAAGAGATGTAATGTTTGGGCTGCCGAGTCCCCTTCTCTCTGTCATTTTTTATGGGATGTGGGTATTATGTTATAGTCCAAAATGTTCAGAAAACAGCAATAAAGAAAAAAAGCATGTTTCCAGTTTAGTGAATAAAATATGCCAGTTTAGAGAATTTGATGATTTTCTTTTTTTAATTATATTTTGCTCACTACAGAACAAAATGCATTTTGGTCCCTCTGATGTGGCTCTACAAAGGGCATTTTTCTTCTCTGGACATGCCTCTTCAGCAACACCAGCCATGCAGCGCTTTACAGACTCTCCATCTCTAAAGGGTATCCACTGTCCACAGTCAGTCTAGCGATATAATAATTAGTATGAGCAGACAAGAGTCTCCTCTGACTCTGCTTAAATATTTGTTGCTATGCTGGCGGTCTACTTTCTAGACTAGAAAATTCCAGCTCGCAGTTTTCCTTGCAGAATGTTGTTTTTTGCTTGTCAATGGGTCTCTAAATGTCGATTCCTGGTAGAGATAAACTGCATTCCTGTTGCACTATATGTAGAAATAGTTATTTATTGACTCTTGATTAAATTTCCTGTACTTAGAAACTCTCTCTTTCTCTTCTCTTCTTCCTTTGGTTAAACCTGTTACAGTGCCCTTAAAAAGAACTGCTGCAGTAGTATTCTCAGTACAGGGGCCCAGGACAAGGATTTATCCATAAAGTATTAACAGCAACAGGACTACACATTCTAAGATGCATATGAAAAAAAAAAAGAGTCTGACAACTGCTGGGATTGTTTTCTCAGCACAGGTTTTCAGATGCAATAGCAAGGTGTGCTTGGAAATTGTTTTATCTTTTGTCTGCTGTCTCCTAAAAAATGAAAGTACTATTGTTGGGGTAATTTTCTCAGCACAGGTCTTGGCCTCCCCTCCCCCTCAAAAAAATGCAGAATCAGCTTTTACATGGACAAATCCACATTAACAAGATAAAAATCCTAGTTCTAGGGCAGAACTGGTTGAGAAGAGCAATAATGCAACAGACAGAGAGAAAATAGGATACGTGGTAAGCATATTCTGTGATCTCACTTCTTAATGTAAAAAAAGGAGGGGGGGAATTTTATATGAAAATGATTCAATGGCAGAAAGAAGATTCTACAACTTAAATACTACAGCAAAATACAAATACAGTTTTATAGAAAACTAGGGACTGTACCTAGCTAGAATTGCGCCCTGTGCGACTTGCACATCAGGCATGCATCCCCCACTTCCATCCAACCGCTGCCTGTTCTTATCTTGCTGCTGCCACCCTCTCTTTTCTCCACAATGGTGCCGGCAGCAGGACAGGAGCAGAAAGTGGCTGGACGGAAACAGATCTGTCCCTCCCTGCTCTTACGTCATATCAGAGGAAGGAGGGACCAGACCTGCTTAAAGTGCCACGAAAAGGCTTAAGGGGCACAACAGTGCCTCTCCACAAATAAGTTTCAGTTCACTGGTGTATTGTTTGTAATCCATTTTTCAGCAAATAGTTACATCCAGAAATGCAATTCTATGAAGTGATTTCTCAGATTCCCTGCACGTCATTAAAGGAAGGCTAAGCTCAGAGTTGGGAGTTCTGGGGTGCTTCATTGGAGGCAGCCACCGCCACCCAGGCAATTTTTTTTTCACATTCAGTGTGGCACTTTTGATCACCACCTGCATCCCTGCCATAATTCCAGTGCACAAATGCTGTCATGAGGAGGCATTGTTGTTGAGGGTCCTGAGGTACCTTCTTCTGACGTCATTTGGAGGCCAGAAGGGGGAAAGAATAGAAACCATCAGGCAACAGGTAAATTAAATTCAAGAAGTACTGGGTGGGCCACATTATTTGAGGCCATTTTTGGCCCATGGGCTGTAGTTTGAGGACCTCTATAAAATACCATTAAAGAATTTAAAATGTCCTTATCTGTTTATTGTTTGATAATTCCTAATCGCTGGATAAGGGATCTATTTTTTGGATGATATGTGCCATACTGAGTCCTAGCACTTTTCCGGCCACCTCCTAAAATTGCCCCACAATACCTCAAATTTACTGCAACCTTACCATCTTCCTTGGGGACATTGGATTTTGACTTCCTGTCTGCCTCAGTCCTCAGCACAGGGAGAAGGTGATGCTATTGTGCACGGCATGTAAAACCTAATGGTCCAGGGCAGTTATACATAAAGAGAGGCTACTAACAGCTGTGGATTCAGCCTGACAGAGAAGAGAAAGAGGAGAGAGGGAGAAGAGAGAGTAGAAAGGAATACAGTTCTAGGTGCCCTTTCCTTCTCCCCAGCTGCTGCTGAGGGTGCTAGCAAAGGACAACTTCAGACAGAGGATATGGGAGAAGGGAAAGAAGTACATGGTCTCAAGCACCTTATTCCCACCAGCTGCATTAGTCCAAAAATGGCTCTCATGAGACCCTTTTACTCTATGTAACTCAAATACAGCATTCTGCAATAGACACCAAAAGCAAACAGTCTGCAGTATATCCACAATGCCCCAAAGCATTCATTCATTTCAAGTCATTTCATTTATTAAAATTTATATACCGTTTATTGCAAGCTTCTAAGCAGTTTACAATGAAACATAAATATCAAGGTTAAACATCTCTATACAAGTCACAACAACATTTCTTAAAACATAGGTTGAGTGCTATTCATACAAAATAAGAACTAAACTAAGAAAAGATAAAAACAACCATAAAATATTAAAAAGATTAAGGGGTATGTTTACTAAACCGTCCTAATGTGCGCCCGGCGATAGTGTGCAGGATGCCATAAAAGGAGTGGGCGTTTCAGTCTTAAAGTAGCAAAACGGGATTAGCGCGCGATAACGTGCGCTGTTGCGCACATTATCGAGCGAAGCGCTGCTAAGCGCGTTAACGCGTGGTACTCTTAAGTAGGTGCCCAGACATGCAAACATAGAAACAGAGGTGTAGCACAATGGTTGATACACTGACTGATAATACAGGGGTCATGAGTTCAATCCCCCAGTGTGCCTAATGCATAAGGCTGGCTGAGGTATCACCCTTTACATTTAGGTAGTGATTTCTGAGGCATTTTACCTTTATTTTAATTAGTGCTGCCAGCAAACACACCCTCACGGTGGTGTAACCTAAGGTGCCGCATAAGGCACCCCATAATGCACTCCATAGGGTACATTGTAAAGTGCACTGTCCGCCAAGGCACCCTATAATGTCCCCTATAGGACACCTTATAAGGCGCTTGATAGGGCGCCTTATAAGGCGCTCTATGAGGCACCTTAAGGTTACAGTACTCTGAAAGTGTTTTTGCTGGCAGCACTAATGTACATTTAAAATAGACAATGCCTCAGACAGTCCTATCAAATAACCCCACCATGGGTTTGAACCCATGACCTCTGACTTCACAGGCAGTGAAGTAAACAGTGGGCTACAGCTGCTAACACACCCCTAGCTGGCTGCAGAAGGACTGCACGTCACCACACAAACTGTCTGCTGTGGTTACCAGGATAGGGTTAACCCACCCGTACCCATGATGCACTGCACATGCAAATCAGCAGTCGACAGATGGGCACAAGATGGGGTATGCACCCCCACAGCACCTCGGCCTGGTAGGGGGAACTGACCGTGTGTGGTACTGGCACAGAGTAGCCACAGACCGTCACATTGTGTGGGTACGGTGCTCACCCTGAGGGTGAGGTGGGGCGCCCAGCACCAGGTCCACAGCACCTTTCATGGCTGAAATACACCATGCTGCAGGTCCCCATCAGTGCTACTGTGTGTGATAGGTAGTTCCTGCAGACACACCTAGGTTACATCTGTGTCCTTTTGTATTTCTCAGTCATGTCTAGCCCTTATGGGCTATGATGCACCCAGAATAGTGCATATCCTGTGTTGGTGCCATGGTTACATGATGTAGGTGAAAGGGAGAGGGGGGGGGGTGTTTGGACCCATAGGCAGATTATGTACCACCACAAAACCCACCCGCTGAGGCTCAGGGTGGGAAACAGGATCACCCACCAATAGATCCACATTCTATCTCCCTGCAATGGTAGCAGTAGAGGGGACCATCAACCCCAGTCCTGCTGAGGAAACAGACACCATACAGGGCAGGCAGTGCACAGCTGTACACATCCATAAAGCAATAGAAGACAGACAGTAGGCCTGGAAATATTCAGCTGCCCCCCACCACTAGCTGACATTCGCCAGCAGCAAGCCTCCAGCCGCTGCACCCTGCAAGGTGTTCCAGCAAGACACATACAAGCTGCAGACTGTCTGCTAGCTAGTCCATAGTCCTGGAGGAGATGCATGTACCCAGAACTGAAATGTCAGCATACACACCAAGCAAATAAGTCAGTGATCGGGCCCCAAAAGGGGCCCATAAATATCACATGAGAGAAATACTAGATAGTACTATGGGGGAACCTAGTCATGCCGTGGTCACTGCTCAGTCAGGGTGAGAGTGACCTCCCAGCAGGACATGCTGTGGCCATGCTGTCTGTGCAGGTGGTGGCCGGGCACTACAATATCCGAGCCATTGCCCTATGCCCTGTGCAGATGCGGCCAGGCCAGGCCACCCTATCCAGGCTATTCTCACAGTACCTTGCTCCTCATTATGCACATTGGCAGGCCAATACTGGCAACAGTGCTAGCAGTGTGGGCTGTGGAGGGTGTTGGCAGCCACCACACACTGGATAGACAGACACACACTCCCCACACCTTTGCCAGCATTGTGCAACTATAGAGGTGTTTGGGAGCCCTGGCCACCACACCAGTACTGGGCACAGTGCAGGCATGGCTATGGTACGCAATACTGTTGGGGTCACTCTGTCAGACATCAGACCTGAGGCACACTCCACAGACATCAGAAAGGTTGCTATGATGCAGCTCAATCAGCCAATTGTGCTTAACGTAGAAATTGCTATCTGCCAGTTATCATAGCAACCTTTTGATAGCTGTGTACAGTTTTCCCATGTTTAGGGTGGCATTGCTAAAGAATGCAAGTGCTAGTATGGGGAGAAGCACGCAGGGCCCAACATCCTGCCTCTCCAGGAGGCTTGGGATAATGGAGCCTGTGGGAGCAGGTGTGTCTGCCCCTGTTGGCCGCTGCTCTAGGAAAGCGGTTCCCAACTCCAGTCCTGGAGGGCCAAACACTGTTCGGGTTTTCATGCTGTCCCTAATGAATATGCATGAGATACATCTGCATACCATGGGGGCGGTGCATAGCAATGCAGCACAGCCACAATTATTAAAGGCAGCATGGAACCTGAATGGTGTTTGGCCCTCCAGGACTGCATTTGGGAGACTCTGCTCTAGGTAATGCACATGTTTGTGGTGTCTGTGCTCTGTAGGGTAAAATGTAGGTGTTTTGGGCATGTCTACGTCATCTGCACTACAGGTTCTGTCTGTATTAGCATGTTGTAGTAGTGGGTAAAATATGGGGGCTGGGTTGGCAGGAACCACAGCTGGGACTTGAACCTGTGACCTCCTGCTCCTGAACACACTGGCTGTGTGCACTGCACCACCCTGTTGCCACAGAGACAGTGCATTCCCTGGGGATACCATGACTGTTCGTCAGACAGGGCCTGTCTGTTGCAGTGCATGGCACCCACCTACACAGGGCTAGGCCACGGTCTGTTCTGGGCAGCTGTTACTGCCCCCTCCACCACCAGTACCCCTCTGCCACCCTGCTGACATGCCCGTCTGCTGGTGCTGCTGGTGGAGCGCAGTCTCAGGCCATCCATTGTGTGGGTAGGCGGCTGTCTATGGTGCAGGTTCTGGGGTAGGGGTGCCTGCATAGCTGTCAACGCTTGCCCCCAGCACCACCTGCCAATGTTCTGTGCCTTGGGGGTACTGCAGTGCCAGGTCCCACAGTACCTGCTGGGTACTATCCCCTGTGACACTGTGGGAAGCACACTCATGCCCATGCTGGGCCCTCATCAGTTGCTGTTTGGCTGCTCTACTGTTTCAGCATTCCTATGGGCCACCTAGGCATCACCCTAGTCCGCACTGTGGCCCAGCTGCAGCACAGCATGTGCCGTCTGCAGCCCTCTGTGTCCCCTTTCCCAGCATCTGTCCAGTTGCCCATTCCGACATGCCCACCCTGCTGTTGTGGAACATGTGCACGCCATAGGAAACCTGTCCAATGGGGAGGGAAACCCTGAACAGCACTATTTCACTGTGGGATCATTCACCCTGTATGGGGATGGAGCGTAGACCCTTCCAAAATTCATATCCTTTTTTTGGAGCTTTCTTGAGAGTGTTTTTCGATGTTTCCCATTAATATCACTATTGCCAGCGTGGTTATGGTTTTTTTATATTTTGTTGGGGTCATTTTCAATGTTTATTTGCACGTTTGTTCCGTGCACATGTATCACACTTATCCCTTTTTTGTAGGTTTCCCTAATTTTGCTGTACATTGCTGACAGAAATGGTTTCTCTTCCCTTTAAATCAGCTCTAACGCCAGGGTTTCACTGGGTTTCACTGGCGTTAGTTTTCAGCCTCGGATTTCACAGCGTTAGTGTGCAGAGAGCCTCTCTCCTCCCACTCTCCACCCATTGACCCCTTCTCTCCGCCCCTGGGGAGCCTTCCTCCGTCCTCCGGGAGCCTTTCCCCGCCTTCAGCGCTCGTTTGCGCTGCTGCGCGCGTTATCGCGCGATAAGGTACCTGTTCGCCTTAGAAAGCGCCATTATCGCGCAATAAGGTACCTTATCACGCAATAACATCACAGATCGCACATTAAGACAGTTTAGTAAACATACCCCTAAGAAGTAGACACCAAGCTTCTTTCTGAAAGATAAATAATCCCCTTCTGAAAATAATTTCCCGGGAATAAATGGAGTTCCAGTAGAAGATAATCTGCTATCAACCAGGCTCTAAGGAACATCAGGGGGCATGTTTAGTAAATTGTGCTCAGAGTGCAGCATTTGCAAGTGGTAAACGGCACCGTTAAGGGTCCCAACATGCATTAAAGGATGGGGCGGGAGTAAGCATTCCAGCGTTAAGGGTGCTAGCATCCTGTTAGCTGGCAAGTAGATATCAGGCATTAAGAGAACCCAGTATGGAAATTAATGCCTGCTAAGGCCAGTTGCCATAAGGTGGAATAAGGGAGACTTTCTGCAAGTCACATTTGTGCAGCTGGATGGGAGCAAAGGTAATAGCTGATGGACATGTCACATCCATATGTCCCTTACGTGTGAGATAGTGAGTAGGAGGAGAATGTGGGAAGTAGTTGGACCGTAGCAGTGAGGGCGGCACATCTAATCCATGGTGATGTCTGTGGGTGGCATAGGAGTGGGTAGAAGTGTGTTATGGAGTAGCCACCCTAGCCACGATGTAGGCATAGAAAGAATGCCTTGGTGGCATTGATAACCTGCACATCAGCTGCAGGTGAGATGGGAATGATAGAAACATAGGCCATGTGGTCTTTTTCTGTCATCACATTTCTATCTAGTCTGCCCTTCCATATCAACTACAATAGTGCCCTTTTTACCTTGTGCTTGTCCCATGTTTTTTGGACTTCCATGCATCTACCACTCTTTCCATAAAGAAATATTTCTGCATACAGCTCCTGAGTCAGATAGACATCCAAGCTCTCCAGCAGAGGAGAAGATGGGAGCCCAGAGAATGATGAAGGTTGGACATGAGTCACCAGGGTCCGCAGAATCACCAATCTAACTCCTCCAGCCCTTGAACTGAAGAACCATTATGCAGCCCTGGAAGTGGAGGAGGTGAAAGCATCCCAGGAAAGGGAAGAACCTGAGCTCCAGCAACTCAAAGTTTCAGAATCGGTGACCACAAGAAAGCGAAGGGTAGTAGTGGCTGGTGACTCTCTTCTGCGGGCTATGAGGCATCCATCTGCCTAACAGACTTGATGTCCAGAGAGGTATGCTGTCTGCCAGGTGCCAAAATCTGAGATGTTACAGAGAGTTTGCCGAGACTCATCAAGCCCATTAACTATTACCCGATATAACTCATCCATGTCGGCACAAATGAAACTGCCAGGCATCCCTCTGAGCATATCAAAAGTGGCTTCCTGGCTCTGGGACAGAGGGTGAAGCAGATAGCTGCACAGGTAGTATTCTCTTCAATCCTCCCTGTTGAGGGCAAAGGCCAAGGCAGAGAAGCTTGCATCCCTGGAGATAAATACTTGGCTGTGTGGATGGTGTCATCGAGAGCTTTTTGGTTTCCTGGACCATGGGATGCTGTTCCAAGGGTCACAGAGCAGAGATGCCATCCAGTCCAAGAAGGGTCGATGTGTCTTCAGTAGCAGACTGGCTAACTTACTGAAGATGGCTTTAAACTAGATTCATTGGGGATGGGTGAAGAAAGTCCCCAGGTAAGTGAAAGCCTCCAGATAAGTTAAATATTAAATGCCTGTATAGAAATGGTTAAAAGGTGCAACATATAGAAAGCAGTGTGTATAAATGCCCATATCATGGGAAATAAGATCCAAGATGTTGAGGCTTTAATGGAAGAAGCTGATTTGGATTTAGTGGAGGTAACAGAGACATGGTTCACAGACAATCATGACTGGGATGTAAGTAAACCAGGCTATACTTTATTCAGAAAGGACAGGATAGAAAGAAGGGGAGGAGGAATGGCACTATATGTAAAAAATAATATTACAGCTATGGACATACAGAGGCATTGTGGGTTAATTTAGAAAGAGGAAAAGAGAAATCTATTTGCATTGGTGTGATATACAGACCTCCCTCACAGGGAGAAGAGGTGGATGGAGAGTTAATAAAAGACATACGCAGCATTGCCAGGAAAGGGAAGTGCTACTGATAGGGGATTTCAATATGCCAGATGTTTATTGGCATATCCCTGCTGCAGTATCATCTAGAAGTAAGGAGATCCTGGATTCTCTATAGGGAGAACTATTCAGGAAACTGGTAAGAGAACCCACACGTGAAGGGACCATATTGGACTTGGTGCTTATCAATGGTAAAAGTGTTTCTAATGTTATAGTAGGAAATCATCTTGCATCAAGTGATCATCAGATGGCGTGGTTCAATATTAGGATGAGGGCTGATAAAATCCATTCAAAAGCGAGGGTCTTAGACTTTAGGAAAACTGATTTTGGCAAGATGGGCCAATACCTCATGGAGTCCTTAGCAAGATGGAAATAGCTGGGGGTTGTAGAAAAACAGTGGGCAAAACTGAAAGGGGATATTTTAAGGGCAACCAACCTTTTTGTTAAAAAAGTAAATAAAGGTAAAAGGAAAAGGAGACCGGTAGGGTTTTTGAAAGATCTATATTTGGAAAAACTTAGGGGTATGTTTACTAAACCATCTTAACGTGCGCTCTGTGACGTTATCGCGTGATAAGGTACCTTATCACACGATAATGGCGCTTTTCCAGACGCACAGGTACCTTATCGCGTGATAACGCACGCAGCGGTGCAAACGAGCGCTGAAGCCGGGGAAAGGTTCCCGGAGGGGGGAGGAAGGCTCCCCAGGGGCGGAGAGAAGGGGTCAATGGGTGGAGAGTGGGAGGGAGAGGCTCCCCGCAAACTAACGTTGTGGAACCCGAGGCTCAAAACTAACGCCAGTGAAACCCTGGCGTTAGAGCTGATTTAAAGGGAAAAGAAACCATTTCCGTCAGCAATGTACAGCAAAACCAGGGAAACCTACAAACATGATAAGTGTGATACATGTGCACGGAACAAAAGGGCAAATAAACAGTGAAAATGAACAGAAGAAAATGGAAAAATAAAATAACTAAGCTGGGCAATAGTGATCTCAATGGGAAACATCAAAAACCACTCCCAAGAAAGCACCAAAAAAAGGATATGAATTCTGGAAGGGTCCATGCTCCATCCCCATACAAGGTGAATGAGGCCACAGTGAAATTGCGCTGTGCAGGGTTTTCCTCTCCATCGGACAGGTTTCCTATGGCGTGCACATGTGCAGCAACAGAAGGGCGGGCATGTTGGAATGGCCAACTGGACAGATGCTTGAAAATGGGATACAGAGGGGGGCGGAGCCTGATGTCCAGCGGGATGGTCGCATAACGCTGAGGCTCCCGAGAGGCCTACTCAGAATCCTGAATTAACACCGTACATACTTGGAACTTCTACTCTGATCTTGCCGGGGCACATTGGTGAGATGACGGGGACCAAACCCACGCGCCTGGAATTTGGATCTCCAGCGGCTTCTCACGGCAAACGTTCCAAAACTGAACCTCCGTCCCCGCAGAAGGGGCTGGCCTTGTGCGAGGGCCCCGAAATGCAGCAGGAAATCCTCGCAGAGATTAGAGGGGTCAAAAACCTCGTGCAGTCAAACGGTGAAGCACTCCGAGCGCTGCGGGAAGATTTTGGTGTGCTGCAAAGCAAGCTAGAAGGGCTTTCTTCGCGTCAGGACAAAATGGAGAGCATATTGGACTCCCATGCGGCCCGGTTGTCCAAACTCGACAAAGTTGAACGTCAGGTGCGGGCCTTGCAGAAAGAAGTGGAAGATGGCAATAATAGAGCGCGCCGCAACAACATACGACTCGTGGGCATACCGGAGGGAGCGGAATCGGGAGACATGAAAGAGTTTTTATGCAAAATCCTCCCTTCCCTGCTCCAAATCACCTTTACCAAAGATTTGGAGATCGATCGCGCTCATAAGAACATAAGAACATAAGAAATGCCATACTGGGTCAGACCGAGGTCCATCAAGCCCAGTATCCTGTTTCCAACAGTGGCCAATCTAGGTCATACGTACCTAGCAGTTTCCCCAAAAGACACAGGTTCTGCAGTGCTTGTACTAGGTCAAGCATTGATATCCTGGGTCCCTTTTTAATAGTGGTTTATGGACCTTTCCTCCAGGAACTTGTCCAAACCTTTTTTAAACCCAGCTATACTAACAGCCCTTACTACATCCTCCGGTAACAGATTCCAGAGTTTGATTACACGTTGAGTGAAGAAATATTTTCTCTTATTTGTCTTAAATAGTTTACCCTGTAGCTTCATTACATGTCCCCTAGTCCTTCTATATTCTGATAGCGTAAACAATTGATCCACGTTTATCCGTTCCACTCCATTCATTAATTTATAGACCTCTATCATATCTCCCCTCAGCCGTCTCTTTTCCAGGTTAAAGAGCCCTAACCTTTTTAGCCTCTCTTCATAGGAGTAGCCTTCCATCCCCTTCACCAATTTGGTGGCTCTTCTCTGTACTTTTTCTAATAACTCTATGTCCTTTTTAAGATACGGTGACCAGAATTGCACACAATATTCAAGGTGCGGTCGTACCATGGAGCGATACAGAGGCATTATAATATCCTTTGTTTTATTCTCCATCCCTTTCCTTATGATACCTAGCATTCTATTTGCTTTCTTGGCCGCCGCTGCACACTGGGCGGAGGGTTTTAACATGTTATCCACAATGACTCCTAAATCTTTTTCCTGGGTGGTGGTTTCTAATGTGGAGCCTTGCATCGTGTAACTATAGTGTGGGTTGTTCTTTCCTAGGTGCATAACTTTGCACTTGTCCACATTAAATTTCATCTGCCATTTGGATGCCCAGTCTTCCAATTTATCCAGATCCTCCTGCAGTTTTCCACAATCCTCTTGGGTTTTAACAACTTTAAACAGTTTTGTGTCATCTGCAAATTTGATAACCTCACTAGTTATTCCTTTTTCCAGGTCATTTATGAATATGTCAAAAAGTAGGGGACCCAGTACAGATCCCTGGGGTACTCCACTATTCACCTTTTTCCATTGGGAATATTGGCCATTTAGCCCTACCCTCTGCTTTCTATCTTTTAACCAGTTCCCGATCCACAATAGTACACTGCCTCCTATCCCATGACTTTTTAGCTTTGCCAAAAGTCTCTGATGGGGGACCTTGTCAAAAGCTTTCTGAAAGTCCAGATACACTATATCAACAGACTCACCTTTGTCTACCTGTTTATGCACACCTTCAAAAAAACAGATCAGATTAGTAAGACAAGATCTTCCTTGTCTAAAGCCATGTTGGCTGTCTCCCATTAGGCCATGGCTATCCACATGCTGTGTAATTTTGTTCTTTATGATGGTTTCTACCATTTTCCCTGGTACTGACGTCAGGCTCACCGGTCTGTAATTTCCCGGGTCACCCCTGGAACCCTTTTTAAAAATTGGTGTTACGTTGGCGACCCTCCAATCTTCAGGTATTACAGATGATTTTAATGAAAGTTCACAGATTACCAATAGCAGGTCTGCAATCTCATATTTCAGTTCTTTCAACACTCTGGGATGTATACCATCCGGTCCAGGTGATTTGTTACTATTCAGTTTATCAAATAGTTGTAATATATCTTCCCGTGTAGCGATATTTCTCTCAATTCCTCTGCAGTATCACCTTTAAATACCACTTCAGTCTTGGGTAACATCCCTACATCTTCCTCAGTAAAGACTGAAGCAAAGAATTCATTCAGTCTCTCTGCTATAGCCTTGTCCCCTCTTACTGCCCCTTTTACCCCTCTATCATCTAATGGTCCAATTGACTCTCTCACAGGCCTTTTGCTACGAATGTACTTGAAAAAGTCTTTATTTCGTGTTTTTGCTTCCGTAGCAAGTTTCTTCTCAAATTCCCGCTTTGCCTGCCTTATCAATGCTTTGCATTTAACTTGCCAGTGCTTGTGTTGTTTCCAGTTTTCATCATTTGGCTCTTTTTTCCATGTCCTGAAGGTTGCTCTTTTGGCAGCAACAGCCTCTCTGACCTCACCTTTAAACCATGCTGGCAGTTTTTTGGACTTTCTTCCACTTTTCTTAATGCGTGGAATACAGCTGGTCTGGGCTTCGAGGATAGTATTTTTAAATAACACCCAAGCTTGCTGTAAGTCTTTAACCTTTGGAACCGCTCCTTTTAGTTTTTTCCGAACTATATTCCTCATTCTATCATAGTCTCCCTTTTGAAAGTTAAAAGGTAGTACTGTGGATTCCTTTACTATCTGTCCTCCACTGATTAAATCAAACATGATCATACTATGATCACTATTGCCAAGTGGTCCCAACACCTTTATTTCTTGCACCAGATCTGGCGTTCCACTAAGGACTAGGTCCAGTATGGCTTCCCCTCTGGTCGGTTCATGAATCAGCTGCTCCAAGAAGCAGTCATTTATTTCATCTAGAAACTTTATCTCTTTAGCTTGTCCTGCTGTGAGACTGTCCCAGTCGATACCGGGGTAATTGAAATCACCCATTATTACTACTCTGTTGTGGCTTTTGTTAGCTTCCTTGATTTCTTTGAGCATTTCATCATCCATTTGTTCATTCTGGCCAGGCGGTCGATAGTATACTCCCACTGCCATCACCTTCCCTTTCATAAATGGAATTTCAATCCATAGAGATTCTACAGCAAATTGTGTTCCCTGCAAAACTTTAATCCTTTCTGACTCAATGCCCTCTTTAACATAGAGCGCAACCCCTCCACCAATTTGTTCAGCTCTATCATTACGATATAGTTTGTATCCAGGTATCACAGTGTCCCACTGGTTATCCTCCTTCCACCATGTCTCTGAGAGTGCAATCATATCTAACCTCTCATTTAGTGCTATATATTCTAATTCTCCCATCTTATTGTTTAGACTTCTAGCATTGGCATACAAGCATTTTAGTGACTGTATTTTATTAATTTTATTAATATTAATCTGGCTATTGGTAGGCATGGGTAATTGGGAATCTTTATGCTCTGTCTGCTCCTTACTCAAGGGCATTTGGGCTACTATACTCCCTTTTGGAACCTCACTGTTTTTGGTAGTATCCTTCAAGGATACCTTTGTCCGAACCATGCGCTCCTGGGTGACTGTCGGCTTTCCCCTATTTTCTAGTTTAAAAGCTTCTCTATCTCTTTTTTAAAGGTTAATGCCAGCAGTCTGGTCCCATCCTGATTAAGGTGAAGCCCATCCCTTCGGAAGAGCCCCCCCTTTCCCCAGAATGTTCCCCAGTTCCTAACAAATCCAAAACCCTCATCCTTGCACCATTGTCTCATCCACGCATTGAGACTCCGGAGCTCTGCCTGTCTTTTGGGTCCTGCACGTGGAACAGGAAGCATTTCGGAGAACGCTATCCTGGAAGTTCTGGATTTCAACTTCCTACCTAAAAGCTTAAATTTAGCCTCCAGAACTTCCCTACCACATTTTCCTATGTCATTGGTACCAACATGTACCAAGACAGCAGACTCCCCCCCAGCACTATCTATGATCCTATCTAGGCGGCGTGTGAGATCTGCTACCTTCGCACCAGGCAGGCATGTTACCAGGCGATCCTCACGTCCACCAGCCACCCAGCTATCTACATTCCTAATGATTGAATCACCAACTATAACAGCTGTCCTGACCCTCCCCTCATGGGGACATGGCCCTGGAGAAACGTCCTCGGTGCGAGAGGGTTTTACATCACCTGGAGGACAGGTCCTAGTTACAGGATCACTTCCTGCCACACCAGGGTGATGCTCTCCTGTCACGCGACCTCTCTCCTCCATGGCAACAGGGATGCTGCCAGACTGGAGGTGGGACTTCAGGACTATATCCCTGTAGGTCTCGTCCATGTACTTCTCTGTCTTTCTTATGTCTTCCAGGTCTGCTACTCTAGCCTCTAGAGAACGGACTTGTTCCCTGAGAGCAAAGAGCTCCCTGCACTTAGTGCATATGTAGGACCTCTCACCAACTGGGAGAAAATCATACATGTGACACTCAATGCAAAAGACTGGAGAACCCCCATCTCGTTGCTGGACCTCTGTCTGCATCTTAGTTTAAAGCTTGTGTTTAGGTCTTTTAAATTCGGTATATAATAAGGATTGGTGTAGATGCTTATACTAATAAAAGTGTATCTAATACCCCTAATACACCCTGTGTACCTGAAGCTTAATTAATCTCAGGTCCTTTGTGTATGACTGATTTGGATTAAGAGCTGCACCTGAGAGCAGCCCCTTTCCTCTAGGATGTGCAAGTACCTATAAAACTACAATTACCCCAGGGGTGGGTGGGTGCTGGGGAGGGAGGGAGGGAGATAAGTCCTATTAAAGAGGGCAGTTACAAGGTACCCTGTCAACCCTCAGCAGGGGGATGGGGGTACCACACAAAGCCCAGTTAGTTGAGAGAGGCAAGGTAAGTACAGCTGAGAGGGCTGAACTAGCACACCACTAAAACAAACAATAAATAATTAAACAAACAGTTAGACAAACAGTAAATAATTAAATAAACAGCTAGAACTCACAGTAAGATGTCCCAGGAGGCAAATATCCCCTCACTAGCAGAGCTCTGTAAAAGTACAGCCCTTCTCTGGTCAGAGAAAAGCAAACTAAAACAGACTATGCACACGTGGAGAAAACAGGAAGAAGGCTACACAATACCTCAGGGGGGGGGTAGGAGTCAGGCTGGCAAGGACAGGAAAAAAGTTTAAACAAACAGCAGGTTCTGGGGAGAGAGATGTAATTCAAAATGGCTACCACACAAAGCCCAGTTAGTTGAGAGAGGCAAGGTAAGTACAGCTGAGAGGGCTGAACTAGCACACCACTAAAACAAACAATAAATAATTAAACAAACAGTTAGACAAACAGTAAATAATTAAATAAACAGCTAGAACTCACAGTAAGATGTCCCAGGAGGCAAATATCCCCTCACTAGCAGAGCTCTGTAAAAGTACAGCCCTTCTCTGGTCAGAGAAAAGCAAACTAAAACAGACTATGCACACGTGGAGAAAACAGGAAGAAGGCTACACAATACCTCAGGGGGAGGGGGAGGAGTCAGGCAGGCAAGGACAGGAAAAAAGTTTAAACAAACAGCAGGTTCTGGGGAGAGAGATGTAATTCAAAATGGCTACCACACAAAGCCCAGTTAGTTGAGAGAGGCAAGGTAAGTACAGCTGAGAGGGCTGAACTAGCACACCACTAAAACAAACAATAAATAATTAAACAAACAGTTAGACAAACAGTAAATAATTAAATAAACAGCTAGAACTCACAGTAAGATGTCCCAGGAGGCAAATATCCCCTCACTAGCAGAGCTCTGTAAAAGTACAGCCCTTCTCTGGTCAGAGAAAAGCAACTAAAACAGACTATGCACACGTGGAGAAAACAGGAAGAAGGCTACACAATACCTCAGGGGGAGGGGGAGGAGTCAGGCAGGCAAGGACAGGAAAAAAGTTTAAACAAACAGCAGGTTCTGGGGAGAGAGATGTAATTCAAAATGGCTACCACACAAAGCCCAGTTAGTTGAGAGAGGCAAGGTAAGTACAGCTGAGAGGGCTGAACTAGCACACCACTAAAACAAACAATAAATAATTAAACAAACAGTTAGACAAACAGTAAATAATTAAATAAACAGCTAGAACTCACAGTAAGATGTCCCAGGAGGCAAATATCCCCTCACTAGCAGAGCTCTGTAAAAGTACAGCCCTTCTCTGGTCAGAGAAAAGCATAACGCTCAACAGGAAGACCCCGCGGCCTATCATTTTTCGACTTTTGAGATATCAACACGTGGAGCAAATTCTAAGTGCCTCTCGGGCAAAGGGCCATATGGAGTTTGAGAGCCACAAGATCTCCTTCTACCCCGACTTGGCTAAACCCACGGTCGACCGCCGAAAGCGCTTTCTGGAATTCCGGCCGAGGCTTCAACAACTACAAGCACGCTATGGCCTGATGTACCCGGCCAAGCTCCGAGTCACGCTTCACAATCAGACAAGAACATTTGAGGACCCTGATCTACTAGCGGAGTTTTTGGATTCCAAGGAAGCCGACTTGATGCGCTGACTTCCAGAATATTCCTGCAAGTATTCTCATATCTGCTGTACCTGCCATATTGGATCTGCCGCAGCCCAGCAAAGAGTCTGGCGAGGGCAGTTTGTTGCCTTACTTTTGATGATATCTGTGACCCGACTCCATCTACCCACAGTAGCCTCGATGAGTATCAGAGACAGTGTTAATTATGGACTCTGGTGTTTCTTTTCTTTTTTTCATGTCTTTCTATTTCCTCTCTAGGGCCTCCTCCCGCAGACATATGGTCGCCATATTCTTTGGGGGTTTTGCTTCTTCTCTAAGATACTTTGGTACATACTTTTCAATATGGGGTGTATTAGCCAGAATACTCGGTGATTATGTCATTGTTGCACAGATTCTGATTATGTTGTATGTTTTCAAGCGCCCTTACCTAAAATGTCTATTACCGATTGATGGCACCATGTAAGATTTTCTCATTGAACGTAAAAGGAATCAATAATCCGATAAAACGGAAGAAAATCCTAAGCTACCTAAGTCAGGAAGCTGCGGATCTGATTTTTCTCCAAGAAACGCATTTAAATTCGAAGGAAACTCTTAAACTCAATATTAAACCTTACATGGTGGCCGCCTATTCCCCAGCCGTTTCTAAGAAATGTGGGGTTGCCATACTGGTTAGGAAATCTTTGCATGCTACTATTATTGCGACTAGCTCAGATACAGAAGGTAGATGGTCCAGAGTTCACCTCAAGATAGGTAGCCTTGAAGTTACATGTATATGCCTTTACGCTCCTAATGTGGATGACCCTGCCTTTTTTGCTACCATTGCTCAGGTTGCGCAGGCCTCTGCTAATACTTCATTGATAATTGGGGGGGATTTCAATCTAGTCCTTGATCCCCTGATTGACAAACAGCCGCCTAGAACAAGTGGTCCCCCCAAGAGTCACACCACGCTTACCTCCCTGATCAAAGATCTTGCTTTAGTTGATCTATGGAGGTTACTACACCCCAATGAGCTTGACTTCACCTTCTTTTCTTCCCCTCATAAATCCCAGTCTCGCATAGACTTCTTTCTAATATCAAAACTGTTAGTTCCTCAGGTGGACACTGCAAAGATTCACTCCCAACATATTTCAGATCATGCTGCCATTTCCTTTCAATTACACACTACTGCACCCCAAGGGAATTCGGGGGCCTGGTTCTTTGATAGAGCCCTGTTAACTCAGCCAGAGTTCCAGTTAGAAATTCGAGCAGCCATAAAGGATTACTTCCATTTTAATCTACCCCAGGATACTGCGAATTGGGCTTGGTGGGAGGGCTTCAAAGCGGCCATTCGAGCAACGATCACTAGCTATCAAATCCGCCTGCGGAAACAACGCAAACAGCAGCTACTCATACTAGACCAACAAATAAAAGCAGGCGAACGAGTTCTAACTTCACGTACTGATCCATGTGTATTAATTCGATTACAGCATCTCCGTTTTCAATATAATTCAATCCTCTCAACTGCAGCTTCTAAGAGTATTGAGCTTCAGCGAGGGACATATTATCGTGAAAATAACCGAGCCGGTCGACTCTTAGCCAACGCCTTGAAAGGTCAAAAAGAAGCCAAACGCGTAGCGGCCCTTCGAGCTCCACAGGGAGGGGGCATAGTGACCACAGACTCCGACATTGTAGAGCTCTTTCGTGATTTCTATACCCGCCTATATCAATCTGAATGTGAGTTCTCGTCAGAGACATTCGAGCGATTGCTTTCTGGCATTCAGCGGCCGACCCTCTCTGAAGATGATAGGGATGCGATGGATGAACCCTTCTCTACTTCAGAGATCCAATCTGCCCTAAAACGAACAGCCTCGGGCCGTGCCGCAGGGCCCGATGGTCTCCCGACCGAATTCTACAGAACGTTCAGTGCAGATTTAGTTCCCTATTTAAAACTCTATTTTACTGCCCTTGCGGTAGATACATCCTCTTTGGGATCCTTTTCTGCAGCTAATGTGGTAGTATTTGAGAAAGAAGGCAGAGACCCGCTATTAACCGCCAACTACCGTCCAATCTCCCTACTTAATGCCGATTATAAGATCTTCGCAACGATCTTGGCCACCCGGCTATCTGACAGGATGGCCACCCTAATTCACCCCGACCAATGCGGTTTTATACCCGGCAGATCAACTGCTGACAATGCTCGGACCTTGTGCCATGTGCTATCCAGTGCTGCCAATCTAGATCATCCATGGGTGGGTCTTTCCCTGGATGCCGAAAAAGCCTTTGATCGTCTAGAATGGCCCTTCTTATTTGCAGTTCTCCGATGGTATGGCTTTGGGGAGGGCTTCCTCCGATATCTCCAAGTCATGTATACTCTACCCGTCGCCAGTATTTGTGTAAATGCCATCAAGTCTCAGCCATTTAATCTCCAAAGAGGCACGCGTCAAGGTTGCCCCCTATCACCAATGCTCTTTGATCTAGCTCTTGAACCCCTAGCCCTCCTTATTAGACAGTCCGCACGTATTCGAGGTGTCCCCTTCAGTCATAGGGAGATTAAACTCTCTGCATATGCAGATGACCTTATGCTTTTCGTATCCCTCGATTCGGTTCCAGCTGTCTTGGATCTGATTGACGGATACTCACAATTATCGGGCTATAAAATTAACTGGACCAAATCTGTAGCATTCCCACTGAACCGCTGGGTACATGAGGCTGACATGCAGGCCTTTCCCTTCCTTTGGCAATCCCGCATGGTGAAGTATCTCGGGGTCCATTACTGTTCTCCTTTAGAAGACACTATCAGTTTTAATGCCAAAGAGGTAGTCTCCAAAGTCCGTGAGCTCACAAATCGTTGGTCTCCCTTATCTCTTACATGGTGGGGCCGCTTAGAAACTGTGAAAATGATGATAGTCCCCAAAGTGAACTACATTTTAGAAATGCTGCCATGCTTACTCCCGCTACATACTTATAAAGATATTGAGGGCCTTCTCGTCCGCTATCTCTGGCAGGGCAAGCCACCAAGGATAGCTAAACAAAAACTACAATCTGCAAAGGAAAGAGGGGGTACCAGATTTCCTGATTTTCTTAGATATCATCAAGCCTTCCTACTTAAGCAAGGTGCCCGATGGCTAGATGCCTCAACAGACAGCAGACCAGTTTGGCTTGACATAGAAGAGGAGCTTAGTAACCCAATTCCGTTGACCCATCTCCCCGGTATGTCCTATCAAGTAGACACCCGCCATCCACCAATGATTGTCGATACTCTTGCGGCCTTTAACACTCTCATTCTATCACTGGGCCCGAACGCATGTCCTCAGGACGGACTCCCGCTATGGAATAACCCCAGAATTCAAGTCCTAAATAGAACGATAGCATGGAAACCCTGGTACTCAAGGGGGATCTGGACACCCCAACAGCTTTTCTCTGCAGCTCGTTGGAAAACCTTTTCTGATGTACAAAAGGAATTTGCGTTACCAGCGAAACACTACTTTCAATTGATGCAGCTTCAACACTGCCTCAAAAGTGCTCGAATCATGCCGCCCTCTGCCCCTACTGAGGACGGGCTATTAGAGATAGTTCACTCTATTAGTAGTACACATGGGGTAGCCTCTAACTTTTATAAAATATTATGTCAGGGTACAGACACGGCCACTTTTAGAGCCCAACAAGCCTGGGAGCGCGAACTGCAAACCACTTTAACCCCTGTGCAATGGAGCGTTTTCTGGAGCAAAGTAGTCCGGGTTTCCCGGTCTGCCTCTGTTACCCAAACTCTCTTCTTTTTTGCACACAGATGCTTTTATACCCCAGAAAAAATAGCCAAATGGAACACAAATGCTAGGGACCAGTGTTGGTCTTGCCATACTGCTGTGGGAACCTTCGCTCATATTATTTATGAATGTCCTCAACTACAGGTTTATTGGGGGCGGGTCTGGGGTTGTATTCAATTTATCTTACACCTCCACGAACCTCTCTCTTGGAAGATCGTGGGACTCCGCTCTGTGGCGGAGGTCCCCTCTCTTCCTAAGAAGGGTCGCTTTCTCCTTGATTTCATGCTGGGTATAGCCATATGCTTAATCACGAGGAATTGGAAGGATAGCTCTCGACTTACTGTCAATGAATGGTGGAACCTCGTCTGCTTATATAGTAAATATGAGCAGATACCTCGGAGAGCTACTCCCCATGCCCAAACTCACTCTCGCTTGTCTAAATGGCAGATGCTTAATGATTATGTACAATCTGCTCATTGTTCCAACATGCCTGTATAATGTGCACTCATCATGTTTCAGATCACCGTTAGGTTTTGTAACACAATAATGTAAGTACACGCCCGCTTCGGGTATGATTAGTTTTCTAGAGAAAAAGCTGGGGGGAGGGGGGTGGCAGGGGTTTACTTTGGTGTATGTATTATACTTTATGTATCTGTCTTTTAGCTGTATGTCTTCCTTTTCCTTTGTTGTTATAAAACGAAAATAAAGAATATAAAAAAAAAAAAGAAAATGGGATACAGAGGACTGCAGGCGGCACATGCTGTGGTGCAGCTGGGGCACAGTGCGGACTAGGCAGATGCCTAGGTGGCACTTAGGAATGCTGAAACTGTACAGCAGCCAGACAGCAACTGATGAGGGCCCATAATGTGTTTATCACAGTGTCACAGGGGATAGTACCAGAAGGTACCTCCAAGGGTACAGAACATTGGCAGGCGGTGTTGGGGGGAAGAGTGGACGTCTATGCAGGCACCCCTACCCCAGAACATGCACCATAGGCAGCCACCTACCTGCACACAGGTTGGCCTGAGACTGCGCACCACCAGCAGAAGGGCATGTCAGCATGGTGGCAGAGGGGTACTGGTGGTGGAGGGGGGCAGTGGCAGCTGCCCAGAGCAGACCATGGCCTAGCCCTGTGTAGGTGGGTGCCATGCACTGCAACAGACAGGCCCTGCCGGATGAACAGTCATGGTATCACCAGGGAATGCACAGCCTCTGTGGCAACAGGGTGGTGCAGTGCACACAACCAGTGTGTTCCAAGGCAGAAGGTCATAGGTTCAAGTCCCAACTGTGGTTCCTGCCAACCCAGTCCCCATATTTTACCCACTACTAAAACGTGCTAATACAGACAGAACCTTTATTGCAGATGACGTAAACATGCCCAAAACACCTACATTTTACCCTACAGAGCACAGACACCATAAACAGGCGCATTACCTAGAGGAGAGTCTCCGAAATGCAGTCCTGGAGGGCCAAACACCATTCAGGTTCCATGCTGCCTCTAATAAAGATGCCTGTGCTGCATTTCTATGCGCCACCCCCATGGTATGCAGATGTATCTCATGCATATTCATGAGGGACAGCATGAAAAGCTGAACTGTGTTTGGCACACCAGGACTGGAGTTGGGAACCTCTGCTGTAAAGCAGCAGCCAACAGGGGCAGACACACCCGCACCCACAGGCTCCATTATCCAATGCCTCCTGGAGAGGCAAGACATTGGGCCCTGCGTGCATCTCCCAATACTAGCACTTGCATACCTTAGCAATGCCACCCCAAACCTGGGAATACAGTACACAGCTATCAAAAGGATGCTATGATTACTGGCAGATAGCAATTTCGAAGTTAAGTACAATTTTCTGATTGAGCTGCATCATGGCAACCTTTCTGATGTCTGTGGAGTGTGCTACAGGTCTTGTGTCTGACAGTGTTTACCACCCTGGGGAGTGACCCCAACAGTATTGCGTACCGTAGCCATGCCTGCACTGTGCCCAGGACTGGAACGGTGGCCAGGGCTGCCAAACACCTCTATAGTTGTACAATGCTGGCATAGGTGTGGGAGTGTGCGTCTGTCTATCCAGTGTGTGGTGGCTGAAAACACCCTCCACAGCCCACACTGCCAGCACTGTTGCCAGTATTGGCCTGCCAATGTGCATAATGAGGAGCAAGGTACCATGGGTATAGCCCGGACAGGGTGGCCTGGCCAGGATGCATCTGCACAGGGCATAGGGCAATGGCTGGGACATTGTAGTGCCCGGCCACCACCTGCACAGACAGGGTGGCCACAGCATGTCCTGCTGGGAGATCACTCTCACCCTGACTGAGCAGTGACCACAGCATGGCTAGGTTCCCCCATAGTGCTATATAGTATTTCTCTCATGTAATATTTATGGGTTCTTTTTGGGGGCCTAATCACTGACTTTCTGTTTGGTGTGTATGCATCTCCTCCAGGAACATGCACTATGGACTGGCTAGCAGACTATCTACAGCTAGTATGTGTCTTGCTGGAACACCTTGCAGGGTGCAGCGGCTGGAGGCTTGCTGCAGGAGAATATCAGATAGTGGTGGGGTGCAGCTGAGCATTTCCAGGCCTAATGTCTGTCTGCTATTGCTTTATGGATGTGTACAGAGCTGCATTGACTGCTTTGTAGGGTGTCTGTTCCACAGCAGGACTGGGGTGATGGTCTCCTCTACTGCCACCATTGCAGGGAGGTAGAATGTGGAGCTGTTGGTGGGAGACCCTGTTTCCCACCCTCAGCCCCAGAGAGAGGGAGGGAGGGAGGGTGGGTGGGTTGGGTGGGGGTACATAATCTGCCTATTGGTCCATAAGGCGAAACCTGACTGAGAAATACAGATGTATCCAAGGTGTGTCTGCATGAACTACTTGTCTTACACACTAGCACTGCTGGGGACCTGCAACATGGCCTATTTCTGCTGTGGACCTGGTGCTGGGCGCCCCACCTCACCCTCAGAGTGAGCACAGTACCCGCACAATGTGACGGTGTGTAGCTACTCCGTGCCAGTAGCACACACGGTCAGTTCCCCCTACCAGGCCGAGATGCTGTGGGGGTGCATACCCCATCTTGTGATCATCTGTAGACTGCTGATTTGCATTGCAGTGCATCATGGGTACGGGTGGGTTAACCCTATCCTGGTGATCACAGCAGACTGTTTGTGTGGCGACATGCAGTCCTTCTGCAGCCAGCCAGGGTTTGTTAGCAGCTGTAGCCCACTGGTTATTTCACTGCCTGTAAAACTAGAGGTTATGGGTTCAAACCCACAGTGGGGTTATTTGATAGGGCTGTCCACAGCATTGTCTTTTTTTAATGTACATTAAGTGCTGCCAGAAAAAACACCCTCAGAGTACTTTAACCATAATGTGCCTCAGAAGGCGCTTTATAGGGCGCCCTATAGTGCGCTCTATAAAGCGCCTTCTGAGGCACCTTATGGTTACAGTTCATATAAGGTGCCTTATAAGGTGTCCTATGGAGCGCCTTATAGGGTGCCCTATAGAGGACATTATAGGGTGCCGTGGCGGACAGTGCACTTTATAATGCGACCTATGGAGTGCTTTATAGGGTGCCTTATGTGGCACCTTAGGTTAACGCACGTGAGGGTGTGTTTGCTGGCAGCAATAATTAAAACACAAATAAAATGCCTCAAGAAACAATACTTACATGTCAAAGCTGATGCCTCAGCCAGCCTTATCCATTAGGCACACTGGGGGATTGAATTCATGACCCCTGTATTATCAGTCAGTGTATTAACCATTGTGCTACACCTCTGTTTCTGGGTTTGCATCTCTGGGCGCCTACTTAAGATTACCGCATGTTAACGCGCTTAGCGGCGCTTCGCCTGATAATGTGTGCAGCAGCGCGCATTATCGCGCGATAATCCCGTTTTGCTACTTTAAGACTGAAACACCCTCACTATCGCCGGGCACACGTTAAGACGGTTTAGTAAACATACCCCTTAGAGAAGTTAGCAAAGTAGTCAGGAAAGCAAAGATTCAAAAAGAGGAGGAAATAGCCAATGCAATAAAATGGGGGGATAAGACATTTTTCAGATATGTTAATGAGAAGAGGAAGGGCAAAAGTGCTGTTGTCAGACTCAAGGGTGAAGGGCAGGAATATGTAGAAGCTGATGAGGATAAAGTGGAATTGCTTAACAAATATTTCTGTTCTGTGATCAGAGATGAAGAACCAGGAGCAGGACCTCAGAAAACATCCACAAACAGGAACAGAAATGAGGGGCATCTTGAATGATTTTCAGAAGACTGTGTTCATGAGGAACTAGCTAAACTAAAAGTAAACAAAGCGATGGGACCAGATGGGAAACACCCAAGAATACTGAGGGAACTTGGGGACGTTCTTGCAGCTCCACTGACTGACCTTTTCAATGCCTCATTGGAGTCAGGAGTAGTGCCAGAGGACTGGAGAGAGGCACATGTGGTCCCTTTAGACAAAAGCAAGCAAAAGTAAGGATGTGATAGACTAACCGACCAGTAGTTTTCAATCCTCTATGGTTAGTAAATTATTGGAAATGCTGCTGAAAGAGAAAATAATGGAGTTTTTGGAGTCCAATGGATTACCGGATCCATGACAGGATGGATTCACCAGAGGCAGGTCTTGACAGACAAATCTGATTGATTTCTTTGACTGGGTAACCAGGGAGTTGGACCAAGGGAGAGCCCTAGATGTGATGTAATTCTGTTTCAGTAAAGCCTTTGACACCGTTCTTCACAGGCAACTTATAAACAAACTGAGCACCCTAGGGATGGAACCTAAAGTTACTGCTTGGGTTAGAAATTGGTTAAGTGGGAGGCAACAAAGGGTGCAGGTAAATGGAGCTCACTCTGAAGAGAAGGAGGTTACCAGTGGTGTGCCTCAGGGATCTGTCCTTGGTCCGATTCTTTTTAACATCTTTGTTAGTGATATTGTGAAAGGGCTGTTGGGTAAGGTTTGCCTCTTTGCAGATGATACCAAAATCTGCAATAGAGTAGACACTCAGAAAGGTGCAGATAACATCAGGAGGGATCTAGCTAAGCTTGAAGAATGGTCTAAAATTTGGCAGCTGAGATTTTTTTTTAGCTTTATATTTATTTGCTTATAAACTTATACAGCCAAAGAATGAAACAGTCATGTTTAGCATCAAAGTTAAAACAGGAAATAAACCCACAAAGAAACATCCAACCATTAAATTCGCCCACAATATAGCCAGGGAGAATACAGAAAAGAAAAAGGAAATGGCACAAAATCATAGCAGGTTAGAGACTCATGAGGTGAGCTGAGGTGCCAGACCAAGACAAACCACCCATCTGGGCAGCAGCAGAATGGGATAGTGTTGACGGTGGAGGATCACATTTTTGTGACAAAACGGCAACAACACCAAACTTAAACTGCGCAGAAGAAAGGCCCGGCAATCTACTTCTGTATCTAGCCATGAAAACCCAATGGATAGTTACAACAAAACAAATTGTGCTATGGTGCTGGAAGATGAGACCCCCAGGTCGGAAGGCACTCAGCTAGCTACTGGAGAAGAGCTGAAGACGTTTCAGAGTAAAGCCAGCATTTATGATGTGGTTGGATCAAAGCCCTCAGGAAGTCTGACTGCTGATGTAGCTGCGCATGAAATGAGAGTCAGAAGCTGTAAAGATGTCTTACACATTGGAACATGGAACGTACGAAGCATGAACCAAGGGAAGTTGGAGGTGGTCAAGAATGAAATGGAACATGGTACAACTTGATCTGCTGGGTGTCAGCGAACTGAAATGGACTGGCATCGGGCACTTTGCATCAGATGATCACATGGTCTACTATGCTGGAAATGAAAGACAAAGAAGAAATGGTGTTGCATTTATAATAAAGAAGAAACTTGCAAGAACTGTAATTAAAAACAATGCGGTCAGCGAACGCTTAATCTCTATTTGTCTACGAGGATTGCCTATCAACACAACTATAATTCAAGTATATGCCCCAACAACAGCTGCAGAAGAGAATGAAATTGAAAAGTTCTATGAACAAGTACAAGCTGAAATTGACAGAACATGCAAACAGGATATCCTGATAGTCATGGGTGACTGGAACGCAAAAATTGGCAACAAAGAAGGCGGCAAAGTAGTTGGAAAATATGGACTTGGCAACAGAAATGAAGCTGGAGAAAGACTGATAGAATTCTGCAAGACCAATGATCTATTCATCTCAAACACCTTCTTCCAGCAACACAAGCGGCGACTGTACACATGGATTTCACCCAATGGATTGTATAAAAATTCTAATTGACTACATCTGTGGAAGTCAACGATGGAAAAGCTCTATAACATCAACAAAGACAAAACCTGGAGCTGACTGTGGTACAGATCATCAACTACTAATATGCAAACTCAAGCTAAAGATGAAAAAGAGCAAACCACTCATGAATGCAGCAAAATATGACCTTGAGAATATACCACTGGAATTTAAAGACTGCCTGCAAAATCGATTTGCTGCTTTAGATACAAATGACAGAGCGCTGGAAGAGTTATGGAATGACATCAAGAAGTTTGTGTTGGAAGAATGCGAGAAGTCTCTACAAAAGGTGAAAAAGCAAAAATGGCCAAAATGGATGACGGAAGAAACTCTGAAAATTTCCCAGAAACGCAGAGAAGCTAAAGCCAGAGGAGAAAGAAAGACAATAACAGAACTCAACAGAGATTTCCAACGTGCAGCAAGACAGGACAAGGAAAAGTACTAGAATGACACTTGCATGGAAATAGAAGCAGAAACTATTAGAGGAAGAGCAAGATTGGCTTTCCTAAAGCTACAAGAGTTAAAGAAAAAGTTCCAGCCTCGAATTGGAATGTTACAAGATGCTCAAGGTTCTATGTTGAATGATGCTGAGAAGATCAAGAAAAGGTGGAAGGAATATACATAGTTTTTATATGATAAAGATCAAGTGGACCAACAGCCGTTTCAACCTCTACCTTATGATCGGGAACCATTGGTGATGAAAGAAGAAGTTGAAGCAGCATTGAAAGCCTTATCAAAGAACAAAGCACCAGGCATCGATAGCATTCCTATAGAAGTATTGCAGCAATCTGATGCAGCTGTTACCATACTTACAAGGCTCTGCCAAGAAATATGGAAGATAACATCAAGGCCAACTGACTGGAAAAGATCTGTGTTTATACCAATACTAAAGAAAGGTGATCCAACTGACTGTGGAAATTATCGCACAATCGCTCTGATCCCACATGCCAGCAAGATTCTACTGAAGATTATTCAAAAGAGACTACAACCATACCTGGAACAAGAACTACCTGAAGTGCAAGCAGGGTTCAGGAAAGGGCGAGGAATAAGAGACATCATTGCGGATGTGAGATGGATCCTTGAAAAGACTAAAGTATACCAAAAGGATATCTATTTGTGCTTTATCGACTATAGGAAGGCTTTTGACTGTGTAAACCATGAGAAACTCTGGGCCACATTAAGAAGCATGGGTATACCAGAACACCTGATCGTTCTCTTGCACAATCTGTACATTGATCAAAAAGCAACAGTTCGAACGGAACAAGGAGAAACAGAATGGTTTAAAATAAGCAAAGGTGTAAGACAAGGCTGCATACTTTTCCCCTACCTGTTTAATTTATATGCAGAACAAATCATCAGAGAAGCAGGACTGTATGAAGACAACAGAGGTGTGAAGATTGATGGAAGACTCATCAACAAGATGATCTGAAACATTTGCTTCTCACAATCAAAGAACTCAAAATGGGCCTGCACCTTAATGTAAAGAAGACAAAGATCATGACAACTGGCATAATCAACAGGTTCATCATTGAAGGAGAAGAAATTGAAATTGTGAACAACTTTAACCTACTTGGATCAACTATGAATAAAGAAGCAACAAGCAGTCAAGAAATCAAACGACGCATTACTCTTGGCAGAATGGCTATGAAAGACCTAGATAAGATTCTCAAGAACAGAGATGTCTCTCTCCATACAAAGATTCGACTTGTTCAAGCCATGGTATTTTCAATAACATCATATGGATGTGAAAGCTGGACAGTGAAAAAGACAGACAGGAAGAAAATTGATGCCTTTGAATTATGGTGCTGGGCGGCAAATACTGTGTATACCATGGACTGCCCGAAGAACAAACCAGTCGGTACTAGAGGAGATCAAACCTAAGCTTTCTTTAGAAGCTCAGATGACAAGACTTCGACTTTCATACTTTGGACACATCATGCGAAGAGAGAGAGATCATTAGAGAAAGACATCATGCTTGGCAAGATAGAAGGTCAATGCAAAAGAGGAAGGCCAGCAATGAGATGGATCGATACAATAACAGCAACTACGGGTACCAGTCTGTCAACAATGAGCCGCCTGACTGAAGACCGAACACAATTTAGGATAGCTATCCAGAGGGTCGCCATGAGTCGACTCCGACTCGACGGCACTTAACAACAACAGAGACTCATGCATCTGCCGTGGAGGACACAATTTCTACTCTAATATATTCCCTAGCATTCAAGAAGTCCAAAAGTTGCTTTGGCTCAAAAAACAGAAAACATGTATCATCATAGGAAACATGACAACCTGAAGGGAATTTCAATATAAACATTTCACCAAAAGAGAGAATCCTAGGCCGAAGGGCTAAAAACTCTTTCCTTCTTAGCTGGGTAACAGTAGACAAATTTAGAAACATACGAACAACAGAGCCCATAAACTTCTCATTGAAATTCTTGAAATACGCTTTAAGTATTAAACTTTTATCTGTCTCCATAACCAGCGTAACCAATAGAGTGGTTCTCTCTGTGATTACCTCTAGCAAGTCTTCCAGGAAGCCCGTAAGGTCCTCCAGACCAGCAGTGGCAGTCCTTCTACTTCGATTACTTGGGACTAGTGACAAATATTGCACCCAGGAGATGAGAGGAAGACACTCCAGGCGGATTATTAATGTTTCCCTGAAATATCTGCATATCATCTCAAGGGGAGATAGTATTGGGACCTTGGAAAGTTCATCAGCTTTAAATTATATCTATGAACCTGATTTTCCAAGTACTCAAATTTTTTCTGCTCCATCATCCTCTCTTTCAATTAGGCAACCTGTAGTTCTCAAATGTGGCCAAGTTGTCCTCCCACAAGATTAAGCCTCTCCACCTGGTCAGCTTGTACACTGGATGCCCGCTGAGATAAATCTTGAGCTATAGACCCAGCAAAAGGAAGAATGCAAAGTAGCTGTTAGGTCCCACAGTGCTTCCAACATTAAGTGAACAGGTTTCTACAACCTCCTACTTCAGGAGAGCTAAATTCCACTAACAGATCACAACAACATATCAATTGCAGGAGATGACCCAGCTTCGCCGGTTAAACCCTGAACTAGATGAAAAGAAGATGCCGCCATCACCGGAGTGCCCTCTTCATTCCCCTCTTTTGGAGTGCTCATCAGCACATCACAGGGAAACACAGCACAAGCTGGCTCCATGCTTCCAGGCTTCAGAGCCAATGATATTACATTCACCGGCTCCACCAAAGACACCTTTCCAAGAACACAAGAGGAAAACCCGCAGGCATCCAAAGTTCCTTGCATCTCTCCGAAGGTAGATGCTAAGCCCGAAGGTAGGCTAGCCTGTTTTCTTTTCTGTCTCCCCATACTGGGTCTCAGGCACAAGAAATGGGAGAGGAAAACTCAGAAACACCAGCAGTACTCCTCTCCACGGACACAGCCCACTGCCATCTTGATTTCCCCATCGGCACCTTGGGAGCTGAGATTTAGGGGTATGGTTACTAAACCGTCTTAACGTAGCAGCGATGATGTTATCGCATGATACGTAATGTTATCACACGATATCATCGCGTATCGCGCAATAACGTCTCCGGTGGCGGTGAGGTGTGCAGAGGGAGGAGAAAGGCACGCCAGAGGGTGGAGTAAGGCTCCCCAGGGGCGGAGAGAAGGGGGTCAATGGACGGAGAGTGGGCGGGGAGTAGATCCATGCACACTAATGCCATGAAAGAAAGCCCTGAAAATTAGCGCCAGTGAAAACCTTGCGCTAGGCACATTTGCAGGACAGAGAAACCATTTCAGTCAGCAATGTACAGCAAAAGCAAGGAAACCCAGAAACGTGATAGTAGTGTGTGAGAGATAGTGAGTGATAGCTACCTCATATGACCCTATTAGGCGGCTGCCTAGGGTGTTAAGATTTTAGTTGCCTTTGATACAAAAAGAGTCTTGTAGTCAAGTGGTAAGGCAAAATAATATTAGGGCTTTATTCCCTGCCCTGAGGGGATATTCCTGGGATACAACAAACAATATGAAACAAAAGAAATGTCGCACAGAAAAATATCTTCTTTCCTTTAGGCACCATCAGCTGGCTGCTTTGCACACGTTCAACATAAAGATACAATATCGTCAGATAAACAAATTGTACAATCCATGGGCACAGGGTCAGAATTATAGCTGCTGTTCTTCCACTGCATTAACTCAGAGTCACTTACGATTGCATATGGGTCACACTCTTCACAGCTGCTGTCTTCCTTAAAACTCTCCTGTGAGTCATGGGCTAGCTTTTCTAGAAAGGGCTCTTTAAATCCAGGGCTCTGAATGCCTGGTATATTAAAAGCTTCCTTCTGGCTTTCCCTTCTTCTCCACGCTGGTGGAATTACTGTGTAACTTTCAGTGTCAAAGTTACTTCTGGTGCCACGCCCTTGCCTTTCAAACCCAACAGAACTTCTTGCCTTTTCTTTAGCAGAGCTAGGTTCCCACCTCTTAGTTGTGGTTCTGTCTCTTATATCTGGGCTTCTGGCAGCTCTCTTCTGGGCTCTCCAACCACCAGGAATCCTAGCAGGGTCCTGGGCACGGTGCTGGCTGTTTCCTTCCCTTAGTGGGTTTCCTCCAGCATGACGTGTATTCACTGGATTTTTTTTTATTTATTTATTTATTTATGCTTATTTCTATACCGCTTTTTCCAAAGATCAAAGGCGGTTTACAGGTAACATTTAGTGAACATGGTTTTACATAGAACATCGTTTTTTTTTCATAACTATGTACAGTTAACATGATAAACGATAACATGGAACATTGTTACAGAACTAAATACAGTTTAACATGGATTATTGTTAACTGGATGGTGGCTTAGTCCTCCCAGGTCGCTGCCCCTACTGGCCTTCCCTGGTTCTACCCTGCAGCTTTTATCCTTGTTCTCTTTGCATGCTGCCTGGGTTTCTGAGAACAGGTGTTCCTGATTAGCCTTCCGGCTTCTAGCTACGTCAGGACTAGTGCAAGGACATTTTACTCTAATGCCTTTTTGCTTTTCTTGTGCTGAGTTTGTTTGCTGCTCAGCTAATTCTACATGAGCTGAGTTTGTCTGCTGCCCAGCTGATTCTAAGATAAGTTCCTTACTTTCCCTTAACTCCATGGGCTCTGTGCCAGCTGCTGTGTCACAAGTGATACTTGTACAGGAACCAAAAAGGCAAATAAACATATAAAATGACCAGAACCACATCTGAAATCCCAATAACCAAGCTGGCCAATAGTGATATTAATGGTAAACAAAAAGCAACACTACTGACAAAGCGTAAAAAGGAAGATATCATGTTTGGAAGGGTCTATGCTCTGTCCCCCTACAAAGTGAATGATCTCACATTGAAATAGCGTTGATTGGGGTTTATGTCGTTTATATTGGGGAGGTTTGTTAGGGTGTGCACATGTGCAGCAACAGGAGAGTGGGCACGTAGGAAAGGGCAACTGTATTGATGCTGTAAATGGGATACAGGGGGCTGCAGGCGGTACATGCTGTGGTCCAGCTGGGGCACAGTGCGGACTAGGCAGATGCCTAGGTGGCACAAAGCAATGCAGAAACTGTAAAACAGCAAGACAGCAACTGACAAGGGACCAACATGGACACGAGTGTGTGTCCCATAGTGTCACAGGGGATATTACCCAGCAAGTACCCCCAGGGCACATAGCATTGGCAGGCGGTGCCGGGGGGAAGCACGCATGTCCATGTAGGCACCCCTACCTGAGAACCCACACCATAGGCATCTGCCTACCGGCACACTGAATGGCCTGGGACTGTGCACCACCAGCACCACCGGCATAAGGGCATGTCAGCATGGTGGTGGAGGGGTGCTGGTGGCAGAGGGGGCAGTGGCATCTGCCCACAGCAGACCACGGCCAAGCTCCGTTTAGGTAGGTGCCGGGCACTGCAACAGACAAGGTCTGTCTGACAAACAGTCATGGTATCCCCAGGGAATGATCTGCCCCTGTGGCAACAGTTTGGTGCAGTACACACAGACAGTGTGTTCAGGGGCAGAAGGTCACAAGTCCCAGCTGTGGCTCCTGCCAACCTTGTCCCCATATTTTACCCAGTACTAAACTGTGGTAATAAAGACGGAACCTTTATTGCAGATAAATTAAACATGCCTGAAATGCCTATATTTTACCCTACAGAGCACAGACACCATAAACATGTGCAATCCCTAGAGCAGAGTTTCCCAACTGCAGTCCTGGAGGGCCAAACACCATTCAGGTTTCATGCTGTCCCTAATAAATATGCCTGTGCTGCATTTGTATGAATCGCCCCATTGTATGCAAATGTATCTCATGCATATTCATTAGGGACGGCATGAAAACCTGAACAGTGTTTGGCCCACCAGGACCAGAGTTGGGAACCACTGCCCTATAGCAGCAGCCAACAGGGGCAGAAACACCCACACCCACAGGCTCCACTATCCAAAGCCTCACGGAGAGTCAGGCTGTTGGGCCCTGCGTGAAGCAGCATCTCCCAATACTGGCACCTGCATACCTTAGCAATGCCGTCCTAAACTTGGGAACACGTTCCACATATATCAAAAGGTTGCTATGATTAATGTCAGCTAACAAATCCTAAGTTAAACACGATTTGTTGATAGAGATTCATCATAGCAACCTTTCTGATATCTGTGGAGTGTGTTTCAGTTATTGCTTCTGACAGTGTTTACCACCCCGGGGAGTGACCCCAACAGTATTGCGTACCATAGCAATGCCTGCACTGTGCCCAAGACTGGTGTGGCGGCGAGGGCTGCCACAAACCTCCATATTTGCACAATGCTGGCATAGGAGTGGGAGTGTGTGTATGTCTATCCAGTGTGGTGTGACTGCCTACAACTTACTGAGCCCACACTGTTTGCACTGTTTCCAGTGTTAGCCTGCCAATGTGCATAATGAGGAGCAAGGTACTGTGGGTATGGCCCAGACAGGTGGTCTGGGCAGGATGCATCTGCACAGGGTATAGGGCAATAGGGGACATTGTAGTGCCCAACCACCACCTGCACAGACAGGGTGGCCACAGCATGTCATGCTGGGTGGTCACTCTCACCCTGACTGAGCAGTGACCATGGCATGGCTAGGTTCCCCCATAGTGCTATACAGCATTTTTCTCAAGTGATGTTTATGGGTTCTTTTTTCTTGGGCCCAATCACTGAAATACCTGCTTGTTGTGTGTGTTTGCATCTCATTTTTGGGTGCACACAGTTCCTTCAGGAACATGCACTATGTACTAGCTAGCAGACTGTCTGCAGTTAGCATGTGTATGGCTAGAACACCGTGCAGTGGGTGGGGCCTGACTGTGCTCTCTGCTGGTGAATGTCAATTAGTGGTAGAGGGCAGCTGAGCTTCTCCAGTATTCTGCCTGTCTGCTATTGCCTTATGTGATGTACCCTACAGCGTAGTCGATGCAGATCTGTGCGCCTGTTCCCCAGCAGGACTGTGGTTGATGGTCCTCTCTACTGCCACCATTGCAGAGATGGACAATGTGGATCTGTTGGTGGGAGATCCTGTCCCCCTACCCTGACCCAGTGAGGGCGGGTTGGGTGATGCTACATAATCCGCTTTTGAGTCCAAATACCCCCCTTCACCTATAACATGTGACCATAGCATCCACATAGGATATGCACTATTCTGGGTGCATCATAGTCCACAAGGGCTAGATGTGACTGGGAAATACAGATGGACACAGGTGTATTCTAGGTGTGTCTGCAAGGACTAGCTATCACACACTGGCACTGATGGGGACCTACAGTATAGCCTCTCTCAGCCGAGCCAGGTGCTGCGGACCCGGTGCTGCGTGCCCCACCTCACCCTCAGGGTGAGCACAGGACCCACACAATGTCACGGTCTGTAGCTACTCTGTGCCAGTAACACACACGGTCAGTTCCCCCTACCAGGCCTAGGTGCTGTGGGGGTGCATACCCCATTATATGATCAGCTGTAGACTGCTGATCTGCATGTGCAGTGCATCATGGGTACGGGTGGGTTTACCCTATCCTGGTAACCACAGCAGACAGTTTGTTTGGTGACCTGCAGTCTTTCTGTAGCCAGCCAGCAGTGTGGTAGTAACTATAGAATGTAGCCTATTGGTTACTTCAATGACTGTGGAGGAAGAGGTCATGGGTTTGATCCCACAGTGGTGTTATTTAAGAATGCTGTCTGAGGCTTTTCCTTTTCATTTCAATCAGTGCTGCCAGCAGAAACACCCTCACAGTGCTGTAGCCTAAGGTGCCTCATAGGCGCCCTATAGGGCCCTAAAAGACACCCTATACAGCACCCTATAGGGCACATTATAGACAGACAGGGCACTTTATAATGTGACCTATGGGGCACCTTATAGGGTGCCTTATGAGGCACCTTAGTTTACGGCACTGTGAGGGTGTTTTTGCTGGCAGCACTGATTTAAATTAAAAGAAAATGCCTCGGACAGCCTTTTTAGTTTACACCACTGCAGGATCAAACCCATGACCTCTGCCTCTTCAGTCATTGCAGTAACCAGTGGGCTACATTGTTATAGTTTCTAACACTGCGCTGGCATGTACTTAGGATTAACGTGCATTAACGTGCCACGGCACCCACTATAGTGCGATACAGATTCTTGCTACCTTAGGACTGGAACGCCCACTCCTTATATGGCATTCTTCACATTATCGCTGCAACTAGCGCCTGTAACATTAAGATGGCTTAGTAAACATACCCCTTAATGTTATAAAATGCAAGATCATGCATTTGGTCTGCAGCAATCCAAGGGAGCAATGTAGTATAGGGGTGAAATGCTTCTGTCCACAAAAGAAGAGCAGGACCTGGCATGATCATTTCTGATGATCTTAAAGTAGCTAAATATGTAGAAAAGGTGATGGCGAAAACTAGAAGGATGCTTGAGTGCATAGGGAGAAGAATGGCCAGCAGAAGAAAGGAGGTGATAGTGCCTCTGTATAAATCTTTGATGCAACCTCATATGGAGTACTGTGTGCAATTATGGAGACCGCAACTTCTAAAGGATACAAACAGATTGGAGTCGGTATAGAGGGTGGCTTCTAAAATTTTTAGTATATGAGGACAGGCTTAAGGATCTTAGTATGGATACTTTAGAGGAAAGGCAAGATAGAGGTGATATGATTGAGACATTTAAATACCTCCATGGCAGAAATCATGAGCCTCTTTCAATTGAAGGCAAGCTCTGCTATGAGGGGACATAGGATGTGGGTGAAAGGGGATAGACTGAAGAGTAATATGCAGAAATATTTCTTTATGGAAAGAGTGGTAAATGCGTGTAATAGTCTTCCAGTGGAAGTGGTAAAGATGAGGAAAGTATCTAAATTCAAAAAAGCATGGGGCAAACACAGAGGATCTCTAAAGGAAAAAGGGGACTGTTGTAGTGGTTGATATGAAAGGGCAGACTAGATAGGCCATGTGGTCTTTTTCTTCCATAGTGTTTCTATGTTTCTAAATGTCCATCATATCTCCCCTATCCCACCTTTCCTCTAAAGTATACATATTAAGATCTTTATTTCTGTCCTCATATGCTTCATAACGAAAACCACTAACCATTTTCATAGCCACCCTCTGCACCGACTTCAACCTGCTTATATCTTTTTAAAGGTGCATTCTCCAGAATTGCACACAATACACCACATGAGGTCACACCAGAGACCTATACAGAGGCATTATCACCTCCTTTTTTCTGCTGGCCATTCCTCTCCCTGTACACACAAGCATCCTTCTGGCTTTTGCAGTCACCTTTTCTACCTGTTTAGCTACTTTAAAATCCTCAAGTATAATTACGCCCAGGTCCTGCTCTTCTTTGTGGACAAAAGTACCTAACTTCTACACTGTTCCGTTCCTTTGGATTTTTGCAGCCCAAATGCATGACCCTGCATTTTTTAGCATTAAATTACAGCTGCCAAATTCTAGATCATTCTTCAAGCTTAGCTAGATCCCATCTCATGTTATCTTCTCCTTCCTGGGCGTCTACTCTATTGCATATTTTGGTATCTTCCACAAAGAGGCAAACCTTACCTGACAGCCCTTCTGCAATATCCCTAACAAAGATGTTGAAATAATAAGTCCAAGGACAAAGTCCTGTTGCACACCACTGATAACCTCCTTCTTATCAGAGTGAGCTCATTTTACCTGTACCCTTTGTCGCCTCCCACTCAACCAATTTCTAACCCAAGGGTCCATCCCTAGGGTTCTCAGTTTGTCTACAAGTCATCTGTGTAGAATGGTGTCAAAGGCATTACTGAAATCTAAATACATCACATCTAGGGCTTTCCTTTAGTCCAACTCCCTGGTCACCCAGTCAAAGAAATCAATCAGATTTGTCTGACAAGACCTGCCTCTGGTGAATCCATGCTGCCTTGGATCCTGCAATCCATTTGACTCCAGGAACTTTACTATTCTCTTTTTTAGTAGCCTTTTCAATAATTTACTAAACACAGAGATTAAACTAACTGGCCTGTAGTTCTTAAAGTCATCCTTACGTCCACTTTTGTGTAAAGGGATCACATGTGGGGGTTTTTTCCAGTCCTCTGGCACCACTTCCGACATCAAAGAGGCATTGAAAAGGTCAGATACTGGGGCCACTAGAACGTCCCCAAGTTCCCTCAGTATTCTTGGATGTATCCCATCTGGATCCATCACTTTGTCTACTTTTAGTTTTCCTAGTTCCTCACAAACACAGTCTTCTGAAAATCATTCGAGATCCCTGTCACTTCTGTTCCTATTTGTGGGTGTTTTCTGAGGCCCTGCTCCTGGCCATTCATCTGTGAACATAGAACAGAAAGAGTGAAATGCCACCATGTGGGCCAGGGTGTAGCAACTGGCAGGAGAATATTTGACTGAACATGATGGATATATGCTGAAGGATGGATGTGGGTAGATGAGAGTGCTGTATGGCCTTGCTGCCCCAATGTACCCAATGTGATTTCACAAATGCAGCTAATCTCAGTTGTAGCATGTGAAATATAGGTGCGGGTCAAAGGGAAGGTCTAATACCATCTATTTATGTCTCACAACTGTCTCAGCTGCTCTAACCCCCATAAAATCTTCCTGACACGTATCATAAAACCTGCACAAGTAAGGAGCCTATGTTCAAAAGACATAAAAGCCACACATCTGTACAAGTTGCATGCAAACGCAAAGTGCTCTTGGACAGATAAGGTCTACACACATAGGGGATTATTCTGTGCCACGAATAACAGGGATGGACGGCTGGTTGTGCGGGGAAGTTAGATGGGGGCAGGGAAGGGGCGGGTCGGTGTGGGATCTGGGTGGTCACCGGCCCTGGACATACAGGGCCAATTCTGATGTCGGCCCTGTATGTCCAGGGCTGGTGACATGTGCAGGGAAGTTATTCCACCTCTGAGGTAGAATAACTTCTTTGGAGTGTCAGTTTCTAAATGCCGGGGCGCGGATGGGGCAGGGGGGCCGGAGGACATTCCCCGCAGCCCGACCCTGGCTGTAGGAGGCCAGATCGGGGGTCAGACTGCAGGGAATTAGCTTTAAATTCTGGCGGCCGGCATCACGGCTCTTCAAAGGAGTCACGGTGCCATGGCAACATGACACCATGGTGGCGCAGATCCATTGAAGAGCCTTGACTGAGTTATCTAGGGTAAGTCCTGCATGTGCAGGCCATACTGAATCGCAGTCCCGGCCTGCACATACAGGACTGTTCGCGATTCTGATCCCATGGGGCTAGACGTGCCCTGCGGGATCAGAATTGTGATCCCCTCTGTACGTCCGGTTCAGACAGGACATGCAGAAGGGATCGACGTCCAGGATGGAATCAGGCCCATACTGTCTGGTGGAACAAAGTCACTCACATGATGTTACACACCTGGTGTCCATGCATATCTCTGAACTTATGTATCTCTAATATTGGCCATATGGAGTAAATAAGGACGTGGGATGATCTGTGCAGGTAGGCATCCCAGGAGTGTGATGTGCTAGCATGTACTGCATATATGTGATGGAGCAAACAATGTTCATTCACAGTTATCATGACAGTTTCCAATATTGTGTACAATTCATGCATCATGCATCTACAGGATGAAGTTGTACGACCAGAAATATACTAGCAATCATTTTATCAAAAACAACAGAGGTTGGAGTGACTTGCCTGAAGTCACAAGTGGGATTTGAACCCTGGTCTAGTTTTTTTTTTTATGTTCAACAATTTTATTAAAATATAATAAGATAAGTACACCACACCAGTACAGTAGCAGACAAGAATCCCACTCAGCCCCGTCCTCCCACCATAACAAATGATGAATCACAACAGAAGCTTGTCGTATAATTGCCCTATAAGGTTGGATAAACACTGCATAATTGTGTTACAGAGTAAGAAAACTACAATCTAAGCTTAGTACCAATAGTCCCCAAACCCAAACCACTAATATATATACCTAAACTTCACACATGTACTATAAGAACTCAACTATGTTGTGAGGCTCAGCCCATAGTTACAATTCGAAACATGAGTATTATAACCCAGCAACCTAACTCTCTAATAATAACATACTATGGTGTAATAAGTTAGACATCCCTTACACTATCTAAGACGGGATATCTTATAAGAAATAAGAAAGTTAACTGTACGTCTGAGATCATCCACCCTCCCCTCCCCGCCCTCCCTCCCTCCTCCCACCCCACCCACCCAAGCCCAAATAACAAAACCTTAATATCAGGAGCTAAAGAGAGTGCAGGGACTCAGAGCTACTGCAATACCAAGTGACGGTATCCACTCATACAAAGCTGCTGTCGGCATTAAGAGGTAAAAACAGGGCCCAACGGTGTAATACTTTCTCCGGACATCCCCTTAAGTCTACTGTAAGCTTTTCCATCCTGTATATATCCCATATCTTTACCCACCATTCATCTAGTGTGGGGACATATGAACGCTTCCAAAAACGACTAATCACCGAGCGGGCCGCTAACAGTAAGCAATTTACCAGACCAACTCTATCAGAAATTGGTACCTCTTTCGATGCCAACCCCAAAAGACAGGACTCCAGTGTACACGGAAAGGCCACCCCCAATTTAGATGTAATTAAAGAGTGAACCTCCCGCCAAAATTTCTGTACTTTGCAGCATTCCCACAACATATGTAGAAATGTACCCTTTTGACCGCATAAGCGCCAACAAAAAGGATCATCTGCCCTTTTCCAGCAGAACAAATTTTCAGGCGTAATGGACATTCTAAATAGTACTCGTAATTGAGTATTTACGAGCGACAATGAGATAGAGCATTTATGCGAGTAAGAAAAAACTTCTAGCCAAAACTCCTCTGATCTTCCCGGAAGATCTTTCTCCCAATGTTTTTGGAATGGTAGCTGAGAAATATTAGCAGCTATCTCTGTTGACAGAGCCCTGTAAAGTCTAGCTAACAAAGCCCGGGGATGCGAACTCTGAAATAAAATAGTCTCCCACTGCTTTGCACTCTAGTACCTGCTGAATGGTACTCCTGCAAAGAAAAGCAGTGCTTTAATTGGAAATACTGAAAGTCTGATAACTTCAAGTCAAAGAGTTGTTCTGTTGTTTAGACAGAAATTTAGCATGATCAAACATGGACAAAAGTCGGGTCTTAGCACTAATCACTCTCATTGCCCCCCCCCCCCCCAACATTTCTAATGAAGGGTAAAGACCCTATTACCATAAAGGGAGATAATTTTGAGGGCATAGATGCCAATGTGATAATCTTTCCCCAGCTTCTCCACACAGGCCCCAAGAAAACGTGTTGCAAAATTTTACGAATTTCACCGTGTACAGTTACAAAGGGCACCGCTAGCAGGGGAATAGGGGTCAACCATTCCGTTTTTGCTTGGACCCATGAAGAACTCTGATCATTTACCCAGAAATGGAGAGCACGCAAATAAGAACAGTGATAGTATAATTCAAAGTCCGGGAGTCCTAACCCACCTAGCATCCGAGGACGTATCATCGTGAACCAATTAATCCTGGGTCTTTTAGCTTGCCATACAAATTTTGTAATTAATTGGCATACCTCTAAAAAAAAAAATCCCTGGGAATCATTATTGGTAATTGCTGAAAAAGGAACAACAATTTAGGTGAAAGTAACATCTTGATCACATTTATTCTACCTAACCAGGACACCGTGAAAGAAGACCACTGCACTATCTCAGCTCTCAAGGTTTTCATCAGCGGACGATAGTTCAGTACGTACAAATCTTCAAGTCGTATAATCCCCAAGTATCTAAACTGGGATACCTTAGAAAAAACTGTAGAAGGCAAACCTTCCTTCTCTTTCAAACCTGTATAACAAGACAGCAGAGGTGATTTGGAAAAATTAACCTTGAATCCAGACGAGAGAAAAATTATGTAACAAATCAACTATGATAGGAAGGGTGCGAACCGGATCCCAGAGGAAGATCAGCGTATCATCGGCGTATAAGGAGACAACATGATTTTGATCTCCCAACCTTATTCCTATATCCTGAGCCTGGGCATGCAATTGGATTGCTAGAGGCTCAAGGGCCAGAGCAAAAAGCAGCAGAGAGAGCGAGCAACCCTGTCTAGTCCCATGTCTTAATGAAAAAGGAGGTGAGTTAAACCCATTGATCTGCACAGCAGCTGTTGGGGACTTGTACAAGGCCTCAATCCACCCTCGAAAATTAGGTCCAAATTCAAAATGTAACAACGACGCGAAGAGGTAAGGCCACTCTACTCTATCAAAGGCCTTTTCAGGCCGCGTATGATCCATTTCTATTCTTCAAACTAGATAAGACATTAATTAGTCTCTGAACATTTTCAAAACCATACCTACCTTGAATGAAACCTGTCTGGTCAGGATGCACAATCTCCTGGATACTAGTATCCAACCTCATTGCAAAAATTTTTGTCAGAATTTTATAGTCCAAATTCAGTAAAGAAATTGGTCTATAATTAGGGTCTTTACCCTCTTTAGGAATTACAATTATAGAGGCTTGATACATGGATTGCGGTAATCTCCCTTGGGATAGGATATCATTAAACACTCTAACTAGAATAGGTGCAAGTTTCTCTAATAGGGACTTATACACTTCTACCGGAAACATATTCGGGCCAGAAGCCTTGGAATTTTTCAGCCGTCGAATAGCCTCTCTCACCTCCTCCAGCTGGATAGGCCGTTCTAATTTGTGAAAGGAATCCTCTGATATTTGAGGAAGGTTAGCTTCAACAAGCCATTGGTTGAGCCTCTGGGAATCCACAGAAAATTGAGAGGTATTTAAAGACTCGTAAAATTTTGCAAAGCAACCCGCAATCGCTGTAGATTTCCGAAGTTCACATCCAGTTTCATCCACAACATTTGAAATATTTTTCTTCAGCCTCTGGCGTTTTAATTGCCAGAGAAGCAATTTATGTGCTTTGTTACCATGTTCATAGAAATTACGCTTAGTGCGTTGCATGCAAGATGCTATCTCATCAGTTTCTAAAGAAGCTAGTTTTCCATGCAAAGTTAATATTTGACGCCATACTTTCCTACTCTGGGTTTTCTTATGTGTCATTTCGAGAACAGCAATCTGATTACGCAAAACATCTTGTTGCAGCGTTTTTTTGTCTCTGAAATGCTTTCGAAAGCGAAATGAGCTGACCCCTCAACACCGCTTTCCCCGCATCCCATAACAGAAAACTTGAATTCTCTGGTAGGTCATTAAATCTTAAGTATTCTTTCCAACATTTCTGTAGTTGCTCAACAAAGGTTTTATTCTTTAACCATTGTCTGTTTAGTGACCACATCCGGGGGGGGATTCTCTTGATCTTTTACTCGCCATTCTAAGGATACCAGATGATGGTCAGATGGACCCATACCTTCTATTTGCACTTTGGAGATGTGAGGAAGTAGCGATTTTACATTAACCAGGTATTCAATCTTGAATGGGAATGATGTCTCGGAGAGAAGAAAGTATAATCCCTTTCACCAGGATGAAACTCCCTCCATGCGTCAATTAAATCAGAGTTAGAGACAAAAGTTCTCAATGCTTTGGACCACCCCCTTCCCCTCCCTAAGGAATCTGATCTATCCAATTCTGACGTGACACTATTAAAATCTCCCCCTAATAGGATTTCACCTGTAGCATGAACTCGAAGTGTTTCTAAAAGATCATTCAAAGACATCGCTATATCAGCGGGAGGGATATAAGCATTAATCAAAGTAATCGGACAATTATGACAAGTCCTTGAGATAAGGAGAAATTGACCCGACAAATCTAAGACTTGGTTCAATACTACAAAAGGACAGTTTTTGGATATTAATATAGCCACCCCTCGCTTATGGGAAGTGAAGTTAGAGTAAAATACTTGCGAGTAGGGGGGCGGAGCCTGATGTCCAGCGGGTAGGACGCTTTGCGTTGAAGCTCCCGAGAGGCCTACTTAGAATCCTGACTTAATACCTATACAAATTTACTATTTCGCTCCGAGCTGACCGGGGCACCTCGGGGGGAATGGCGGCCCATAAACCAGCGCGCTTGGACTTCGGGTCTCCTTCTTCTTCTCACGGAAAACGCTCCAAAACAGAGGTGTCCTCCCCACAGAAGATGGTTCCATTTCGTGAAAACCCCGAAATGCACCTGGAGATTTTGGAGGAAATACGCGGCGTGAAGGAATTGGTGCAGTCCAATGGAGAAGCGCTTCGAGCCATGCGAGAAGACTTTGGAGTGCTCCAGGACCGACTTGAAAGTCTTTCATTACGGCAGGACAACATGGAGGGGGTCCTCGACTCGCACGAGGTGCGCTTGGGCAAATTGGACAAGGCTGAGCGCCAGATACAGACTCTTCAAAAGGAGTTAGAAGATAGCAATAATCGAGCCCGTCGCAACAATGTGAGGCTCCTCGGAATGCCGGAGGGGGTGGAAGCAGGAGATATAAGAGAATTCTTGCTCAAAACTCTTCCCTCCTTGCTGAAGATCACTTTTCACAGAGAACTGGAAATCGATCGAGCACACCGTGTTCCTGCCCATATGGCGCTCAACCGCACGACCCCCCGGCCTATTGTCTTTAGCTTGCTACGATATCAACAAGTGGAACAAATTTTACATGCTGCCCGAGCGAACCATCATTTGGAATTTGAAGGTCGTAAGGTCTCCTTCTTTCCTGATTTGGCAAAGCCTACCGTTGACCGTCGGAAGAAACTCCTTGCTTTTCGCCCTCGACTTCAACAGCTACAGGCTCGCTTTGGCCTGTTGTATCCAGCGAAGCTCCGAGTGACTCTCCACAACAAAACCAGGACGTTCGAAGATCCTGATCTACTATCAACATTTTTAGACTCCAAAGAAGCAGAGCAGATGCGCTAATCCCAAATCTTGGACTCTTATTTGCCGGCTCTATCCGCCATTTTGAAGGGCCCGATGCGGCGGTCATAGCCAAGCACAGAAATAGCCTGGACTTTCTTTCTTTCTCTATATGACTTTTGTTTTTTGGTCTCCTATCCCTTCATGATGTGTGCCTCGGTCGGATTCGGAGCACGCACAGTCCTACAGGTTATGTGTTTTTTCAATTTCGGCCTTCTCTGGGGTTTCTCCCCGCAGACACATGGTCGCCAGTAATTTTGGGGTTTTGCTTCTCCTCTACCATACTGCGGTTTTCTTTGTTAATGTGGGGCGCTTCATTGTATTATATTAGCTTATTTTTCCTATGTCATGTGAACAGCCAGATACAGTCAGTTTGAGGGACATAGTGAAATTATGTGTGCTATCATGCTCAGAATTTTTAACTTTTCTGAATGGCCTTATGTAAAATCTTATCATTCACCGTCAAAGGCATTAATGGTCCACTCAAAGGAAAGAAAATCCTTAGCTATCTTAGCCATGAGCATGTTGATTTAGTGTTTCTTCAGGAAACGCATTTAAACTCTGCTGAAACACTGAAACTCAATGCTAAGCCTCACATGGTAGCTGCCTATTCTCCCACCGTTTCCAAATGGTACGGGATAGCCATTCTGGTTAAGCAGTCTTTGCACGCTATTGTACCTGATATTAGTGCTGACAAGGAGGGTAGATGGGCCCGTGTACACCTTGAGGTTGGAGATAGTGAATTCACGTGTATTTGCATTATGCCCCGAATGTGGACAACCCTGCTTACTATGCAAGTATTGCGCAGTTGGCCTTGGCCTCTGCCAATGCTCCATTAATACTTGGTGGCGATTTTACTCAAGTGTTCCCTCAATCTTTTCTTCTCAAACAAGGTGCTCGTTGGTTGGAAGATCCAGTACCGAGTAGACCTGTGTGGCTAGATATAGAAGCGGGCCTTTGCAAACCGATTCCTCTTACCTTTCTCCCTGGTATGACTCTCCCATCAGACTCCCACTATCCACCAATGCTTTTAGACACTTTAGGTGCCTTTAATACTCTTATGCAATCTTTAGACTCCCGACTCTGGTCAGTGCAACTTCAGCATCGCCTTCGGTGCACTAGAGTACTCCCGCCATCGGCATTCTCTACATAAGGTTGATTGGAGACTCTCCGATCTCTCGGTAGTTCACCGGGTGTAGCATCCAATTTTACTAAACCTTCTGTAATGCTATAACTAGAGATACCCCTATAGCGCAGAAAGTATGGGAGAGAGAATTGCATGTGACTTTGACCTCGGAGCAATGGAGCCTTATCTGGAGTAGAGGGACACGGGTTCCCGATCCGTCTCACTCACTCAGACCCTCTTCTTTCTAGCCCACCGGTGTTTTTACACTTCTCACAGATTAGACAAATGGAACACTACTCAGGGCAATGGTTGCTGGACACGTCCTGCGGCCATTGGTTCATTGCCTCATGTTATGCATGAATATCCCGCACTACAGTATTACTGGCGTCGGGTCTGGGGTCGTATTTAGTCTATCTCGCACTCTCAGGAGCCCCTTTCTTGGAGGATAGTGGGACTTCGCCCAGTTGCGGATCCCCCTCTCTCCCAAAAATGGCTTATCTCCTTTCGAACTTTATGCTTGGCATTGCTATTTCCCTAATTAAGTAATACTGGAAAATTAGCTCCCATTTGAGCCCCAATGAATGGTGGAATCATGCCTGTCTTTACAGTAAATATGAACAAATACCTCGTCTGTTCGCTTCCTCCGTTCAGACTCCTTCTCATTGGTCTCAATGGAAGATGCTCAATGACTATGTACATTTTGCTAAATGCTCTCATCTGACTGTCTAACTTTGTATATATCTCTGTCCCATGATCATGCTGTATTGTAGATACTCTTTTGATCGTTTGATGTATAATCACTGTTAATTGGAAGCGCTCACATGCTGATATAATCGGGTAGAGAAGAAGCATCGGGGTGGGGGGTAATGGGTTTACTTTTCCTTATTGTATACTTGTTTTGTCTCTTTTGGTGTGTTGTTTCTTTTATTTGTTGCAAAATGAAAATAAAAGTTTTAAAAAAAAGAACATAAGATATGCCATACTGGGTCAAAAAAAAAAAAAAAAAAAAAAAAAAAATACTTGCGAGTAATCTCGCAAGGATAGACAAGATGTTGCCCCTGGAGCAAGATGAGTCTCTTGAAGAAACACAATGTCAGCTTTTTCTCTGTGGAGTTGGTCTAACACCCTACATCTCTTAATAGAATGATGGAGCCCTCTGATATTCCATGTAATCAACTTAATCATTTGGACTGTGTGATGTTCGCTTACCTTGAGCAGTAAGTTGGTTCCATACCGTCACTTTGTAGTATCCCAAATTTGCACTCTGCAGCTCTGGAAGCCCATCTTGTTGAAAAATACACCAAAAAAGAGTCTCCTGTACCACTTGCCCCCTCACATTTCCCTGCAACCCCAAATCCCCACCTCCCCCCTCCCCATATCCCTTCCCAACCCCCCAACCCCCTTCTCTCTACCCCTGGTCCTGAATATAGAGGACCAAACCGTTCTATGCCAAAAGACTAACCAGTTAAGCGACATCAACACCGCTAAAAGGGTGAAGCAAAACCCACTTAACTCCAGCCACCTTCATCACCAAAGACTTATACAGAGGCATTATCACCTCCTTTTTTCTGCTAGCCATTCCTCTCCATATGCACCCAAGCATCCTTCTAGCTTTTGCCATCACCTTTTCTACCTGTTTAACTACTTTAAGATCATCAGACACAACTATGCCTTATGTCCCGCTCTTCTTTAGTGGACAAAAGTACTTCACCCCCCTATACTATATTGCTCCCTTGGATTTCTGCAGCCCAAATGCATGACCTTACATTTTTTTAACATTAAACCCCAGCTGCCAAATTCTAGACCATTCTTCAAGCTTAGCTAGATCTCTCCTCATGTTATCTACACCTTCCTGGGTGTCTTCTCTTTTGCAGATTTTGGTATCATCTGCAAAGAGGCAAACCTTACCCGACAGCCCTTCCGCTATATCACTAACAAAGATGTTAAAAAGAATCGGACTAAGGACAGATCCCTGGGGCACACCACTGGTAACATCCTTCTCCTCAGAGTGAACTTCATGTACCTGTACTCTTTGTTGCCTCCCACCCAACCAATTTCTAACCCAAGCAGTAAATTTAGGGTCCATCCCTAGGGTGCTCAGTTTGTTTATAAGTCGCCTGTGAGGAACAGTGTCAAAGGCTTTACTGAAATCTAAATACACCACATCTAGGGCTCTCCCTCGGTCCAACTCCCTGGTCACCCAGTCAAGGAAATCAATCAGATTTGTCTGACAAGACCTGCCTCTAGTGAATCCATGCTGCTTCGGATCCTGTAATCCACTGGACTCCAGAAACCTCACTATTTTCTCTTTCAGCAGAGTTTCCAATAATTTATTCACCACCAAAGTTAAACTAACCGGCCTTTAGTTTTCAACCACATCCTTACTTCCACTTTTGTGTAAAGGCACTACATGAGCCTCTCTCCAGTCCTTTGGCACCACTCCCGACTCCAAAGAGGCATTGAAAAGGTCAGTCAGTGGAGCTGCTAGAACGTCCCCAAGTTCCCTTAGTATTCTAGGGTGTATCCCATCCGGTCCCATCGCTTTGTCTACTTTAAGTTGAGCTAGTTTCTCACGAACAGTCTTCTAAAAATTGTTCAAGATGTCCCTCGCTTCTGTTCCTGTTTGTGGGTGTTTTCTGAGGTCCTGCCTCTGGTTCTTCATCTGTGAACACAGAACACAGAACAGAAATATTTGTTAAGCAATGTAGGGAGGAGAGAGTCTATGTAAACATCTGCAATGTGATGCACTGACAGGGGAGCCCCAGACAGTGATAGTAGTGCTCCATTAGCTACAACAGCATGGTGCCCACGTATGATAGGGCACTATGTTGATGGTGCATATGGGCTACCGGAAGTTGCACATGGGTCATGCAGTGGGGGTTGCTGGTGCACAAGGCAGACCAGTCAGTTGCTCAGGTGGCACATAGGAACATATGAACATAAGATATGCCATACTGGTCAGACCAAGGTCCATTGAGGCAAGTATTCTGTGTCCTATGTTTGCCAATGTGGGCCTCAGGCAATGTTTCCGCTAACCTGCGCAGGGTCCGCTGCCAACATTCCTGCTGGCGGGGGGAGGTGCAGAGAACATTGCAAGGGTGCTGCGGCGTGTGTTAGACCCTGTGTCTAATGCACGCCGCATCACCCTCGCTATGTTCTCTTTAATCTGTGCCGGGTCTTCCGCCAGCATTCCTGCCGGTGGGGGGAGGAGCAGAGCGTCAATTGGCCACAGTTACCTGGCAGTTTCACCAAAAGACACATATGTTCCACAATGCCTGTAGTGGGGCATGCAGTACATTTCCCATGTCCCCTGGAATGATGGTTTTGATGGTTTATGGACTGTTCCTCCAGGAAGCTGTCCAAACCCTCTTTGAACCCAGCTACACATACAGATTTTACTACATCCTCCAGTAATGAATTCCAGTGTTTGGGTAAGCATTGCATGGGAAACTATTTTCTCTTATTAGTCCTACATTAGTCTTACACTGTCGCCTCATTGCATGTCCCCTAGTCTTTCCACATTTGGATGTCATATACAATTGATCTACATTTATCTGTTATAATCCATTCATTAATTTATACACCACTATCATATCTGCACTCTGCCATCTCTTTTCCAGGTTGATGGGCCCTAATCTTTGGAGTGTCAGCTCATAGGGGTATCCTTCTATCCGCAATACCATCTGTGATGTCAGTCATGATCCCACATTGACAGTGGCGACACACAGGCAAGCTGCTGCTGCAGAAAGGTGATGTGCCACATGGGATAGTCCAGGGGACCTGGAATCCTAGGCAGAGATTCTGACAGGCCATCCCTGCTGCCACTGAACCCAGCTCTGGAAGATTTGTCTAATAGCACCAGTATCTGTAGCCCTCAAGGTAGCTGCAAGATGCAACCTCCTGGGGAACTACCACAGCAGTGGCTGTCTTTCCCTCACGTAAGGTGTATCGGTGGCAGGCAATGCTGGGGGCCCTGAAGAGGCAGATGATTGGGGAGTGCTGCATAGATGTCCATGTGTGTCTTGCCCCCCCCCAATCTGGAACTTGTTCCCTAGCCAAACACCAGGCTCACAGTGGAGTGGAGGAGTAGCCTAGTGGTTGGGTCAAGGTACTTCAGGCCGGAAAGTCAGGGGTTCAAATCCCACTAGAGGACAGCAACCTTGGGCCGGAAGGACTGGGGTTTCTAGTCCCACAGGTGCTCCTTGTGGTCTTGGGCAAGCCACTTAACCCTCCATAGCCCATGTTCCCTGTAAAATAGTTCTCTGTGTGCTGTGCTTTCCTGTCTAATCAATGTGTTTGTACCTCAAAAATTTCCTGTCATGATTTGACAATTTCCAATCTGTAATCAAAAACCGCTGCTGATCGCTGGAAGTAGCGGTATACAAATGTATACTAAATAAATAAATAAATACATGTTGGACAGGCTGGGACTGCACACCACCACCACTGATAGCACCCATGCATGTCAGCATGATGTGGGAATATTGGTGGCAGGGGCAGGGGCACCTGACTGCAGCAGACCACAGCCATGCCCTGGCCCTGTGTGCCATGCACATTGCAACATGTGGCAAGGTCTGTCTTATGTGGAACATGACAGCCCCAGGGACTGTTGTATCCATATGGCAGCACTGTGGCTCAATATGCACAGTTGATGTATATATGAGTGGAGGGTCACAGTTTCAATTCCTGGATGTGGATCGTGTCTTGCATGTCCCTGTGTCTAAACTTTAGCTTACAGGGCAGTTACACACCAGCATGTGCAGGTACATCCCCCCCCCCCCCAAGAAACAGCAAGCAAAGATACAAACACCCATCAGTCACACAGAGAGGCTCCACTATCCACAGCTGGATGGAGAGGCAGGCTGATAGCATCTGCACACTGAGCAGGTTCTAACAACGGGAGTTAATGCCAGGGCATGCTACTAGAGCCTGCACAATGAGCACATGTTAACAATGCTTGAGCTGATATGGAGACCAATGTGGCAGGCAAGATTGCCAAACATCCCCACTTTTGCACACGCAGTGATGTGTATGTGTGTCTCTCCATTGTTCTGTGGCTTTCTGCACTTCACTGTGCCTTGCATTTCCTAAGCAGTTCCCAGCATTAGTGTGTAAATATTAATGCCGAGAAGCAGAGGATTGTGGGTATGGCCTGACACAGAGCAGACTGGCCAGGATGTGTCTGCCTCAGCAGTAGGGTCCGTGACTGTGACTTTGAAGTTCCCATCTGCAACGTGCATGTCCTGGGTGGCCACTGTATGTCATAAGAGGGCACCCTCACTCTGACCAAGCAATGATCGGGGCATGGCTAGGTATCCACATGATGCTATATAGTGGCTGGCTCCATTGAAGGGGGTATAATCTCTGTCTGGAGAATCCCAATCACTGAGTCAGATGCTGTGTGCCCATGCATTAACCCCAAGCCAGGGTCCACCTGGTCACTCTGTGCACACCCATTGTGTGCTGGCCAGACCCAGTTAGTATTGTCACAAGCACAATACCAAAACCACTAGTCTCCTAGTTGTTCAGGGCATGGTGGTTGAGAACCTTCTTCTATCAGCTGTTATATTTATGCTTTAAGTAGAAGGATTGTAGTCGTGTTAAACCAAGGGTAAGGCTTATGACAGAAAAAGAATTTATTTTGAACACAATAGAACAGATCAGGTTCCTGGTACCATTTACAGAATTTTGAAATTATAGGATTTTTGCTTAAGGTTCAGCAAGTTGGTGGCAAAGCAAACAGAACTCAGCATTGACTTTTAAAGTCCTCTTCACTGCAGAAGCTTAGCTTTTTCACATATAACAAGATGCCACTTTTCTTAATTGTCCTTTGTCAATCAGAGCAATAGAAAAACAAACTTTACTTCTTCTATGGCAAAATTATCTTCACTCAGCCATAATTCTCTCTAGGCTGCACTTCCAGGTGAAGAACCAAACTTAGGTTATGAAATAAGCATTCACAGTGTCCTCAAGACTCTTATAGCAGGCTTTTCTTATAAACAGGAGCAAAGCACAAACTCTTATAGCAGGCTTTTTCATATAAGACAGGAGCAAAGCACAAACACTTCTAGCAGCCAATTAACTCTCTCTCCGTTGTAGAGTTTCAACACAGCTGACACAGAAGCATGAATCACAGCCTTACTTCACTAGTGTATGCTGCCGTAAATTCCTCCTTTCAAAACACGCACAGGAATTTACTTTCTCACTGCTTAGCTCTGAGGTTACTTCAGCAAGAGGAACAGTTCTTTCAAGGCTGGCTCTTTTCAACCCTTCAAGTCTAGAGCTTGGCATAAAGAACAATCCATCAACATATCTTCTTCTGCCCCTAGCTCTGACACGGGTTCTCCCAATTGCATAGGTTCTGACTCACCCACTTGATCAGAGTGCCCTGCTGACAACCTCTCTGGTGGCCTGAAAGCTTCTCTCCTGCCTGGCTTCCACCTTTGTTGCAAACATGATTCAGGGAAATCACCTCTCTCAGCAATTGGTAGCTCAGCCTGTCTCCAGAAGTTCGCACCTGCTCTGGCTTCTCCAGCATTCCATCCTCCTTGCTGCTCTGAAGTCTGTCCTCTGCTGCTTCCTCTGCTCCTTCTCCAATCACTCCTCCTTCTCCTTCTCCTCCTACTCTCTCCATAATTTAACCAAGGTTTATACTCACTGGGATCCAACCCCACCTCTTTCTGTCCCAGGTGTTTGTAATCCCCCTGCCTTCTGACATCAGGATAATCAGTGCAGTTGTTAGAGTGAGGGTTTTTGTCCTCGTGCTTGCAATCTATCCCTCTTACACTGTCAAGCATTTCCTGGAACTTGTTCCAGCTGGGTTTTTTCTGCCTTTGAACTGTGGCTCTGGCCATTTGACCCTGCACACCATAACAGAGGCCCCTTGATTAAGGTGAATTCCTTATGCTGTTCACCTCCCCCATGCTCAAAATGGTTGACTTTGCCACATACCCGCCTGCTTAAGATATTACTGGCTGTTGGAGGAGATTGGGGTTCCTCCAAACAGTCTGTAATTTGGGATAAGGCATCTGCATTCTGATGAAGTCTACCCGCTCGATGCTCCATTTTGAAGTCAAACGCTTGCAGAGCCATGTACCACCTAGTTAATCTTGCATTGTGGCTTTTCATTTGCTGCAGCCACTTCAAGGGTGCATAGTCTGTAATGAGTAAGAACTTCCTCCCTGTAAGGTAGAATCTGAGTGTGTCCACTGCCCACTTAATGGCAAGACATTCCTTCTCAATGGTGGAATAGTTGCGCTCCGCCGGGGATAACTTTTTACTGGGTGTTCCTCTCCTTTGCACTTCTGAGAAAGGACCGCGCCTAAACCTGCTTCTGAGGCATCAGTTTGCACTATAAAAGGTTGTGCAAAGTCCACAATACTGGAGCTCTGCAAAGCCTCTCTTTTAATAGGTGGAAGGTCCACTCAGCTTCTGGGTTCCAATTGAGGCGTTTCGGACAATTCTTTTTCAATATGTCCGTGAATAGGGAGCTCTCCTCCGCAAAGCGAGGTAGGAATCTCCTATAGTATCCTACCAGGCCCAGAAAAACTTCAGGTATTTCTTGGTTATTGGCCTGGGGAAATTCCTAATGCTATCAACCTTGTTGATTAAGGGCTTGACCTTTCCTCGACCTATCATGTGCCCAAGGTATTTGACCTCTCTCTTGGCAAAAGTACATTTACTAGGGTTCAATGTGAGGCCCGCCTGCCTCATTGACTGTAGGACAGCTTCAATTCTTGAAAGGTGCTCTTCCCAGGTGTGGCTGTAGATAACGATGTCATCCATATATGCAGCAGCATAATCTTGGTGCGGGAGCAGGACTTGATCTACTAGCCTCTGGCAAGTCGTGGCAGCACCATGGAGTCCGAAGGGCATTCTTTAAAATTGAAACAACCCTACTGGGGTGCTGAAGGCGGTCTTTGGGCAAGACTCCCTGGTCAGGGGAATCTGCCAATAGCCTTTTGTCATGTCCAATGTGGTCAAGAATTGGGCTTGCCCCAAACGATCCAGTAGCTCTTCTATCCTGGGCATTGGGTATGCATCAAACACCGAGATGGCATTTACTTGTCTGAAGTCAATGCAGAATCGTAAAGTACCATCCGGCTTTTGCACAAGCACTATTGGACTGCACCAGGGGCTTCTGACTCCTCGATGACTCCCATTTCTACCATTTCACGTACCTGTTCAATTACTTCTTGTTTCTTAGTCTCTGGTAACCTGTATGGCTGCTGGCAAATCACCTTCCCTGGTGTTGTTATAACTTTATGGGCAACCAATTGGGTTTCGCCAGGGACCGGCGTCAGGACATCTGGAAACCGCTGTAACAAACTGGCCAACTCCTGCCTCTGGATCAAGGACAACTCTTCACCCACCTGTGGCTCCTGATGTTTTTCCCATTCTGTTACCTGTGGACCCAACTCTTCCACCTCAGCTTCCTCCCTTCCTTCTTCCAAGGTAGCTGTCAGGCCTTCCATCTTGGCTTGTCCGGTGGATCCAAACCTGCAGGCACCTTGTTCTGTGGGCGTCAACATAGGGACCTCTTCTAGTGGGGGAAACCCCACCCTCTCACACAGAAGCTGGGCAATCCGGTCTCCGACCTGCACATGGAAGTCTTCTTTACCAAAATTAAACAACAAGACTTTCACCATTCCTCTATAGTCAGGATCAATCACTCCTGCAGCTACATCCAGGAAATGTTTTAAAGCTAGGCCTGAGCGAGGGGCTATTCGCCCATAACAGCCAATGGGGATCTCAAGTTGTAGGCTGGTGTCAATGAGAGCCTTGCCATGTCTGGGCACTACTTCATTGACCGCGCTACACAAATCATATCCCGCGGCTTGCGGGGACGCCCTCCTAGGACTTGTAGCTTTTTCAGAAACTTTACAATATCGCAATAAAAACTTCTGTTTATTCTGGAGATCTCCTCCCGAGGGTTTTTCAAACTGTTTTCTGGGATTCCCAAACAAAGGCCAGGGACCACTGTTACCATCCCCCTTGCCTGTTGCTCAAGGCCTTTTACTAACCCTTTCTTGAATTGGGGCCAATCCCTTCCTAGAACTAGGTCATGGGGAAGCTTTGGTACCACAGCCACAGGAATGCTCTTCTGTACCCCCAATCCCTTTATCACCAGTGTATACATGGGGTAACAAGAGGCAGCCCCGTGGATGCAACGGATCTGAACATGACCTTCAGGTCTCCTCTGACCATTCTTTGCTTGAGCCTCAATGGCCTGCCAAAGTCTCTGAGGTATCATACTTTGGTCAGCACCAGAATCAAGCAAAGCATTGGTAGGGATCCCCTGTATATTCACACTCAGGAGAAATCCCTCTCCCAGAGGTTTCACACTTTTACCAACCAACCCAGTACGAGCCTTACATGCTCGCTGTAAGTGTCCTAATTCTCCACAATGAAAACATTTCTTTTGGGACCACTTTTCTTTCTGAGCAGGCATATAAGTCTTCACACATCCTGTTTTATTTCCTTATTTCATTTCTGATATACCAAAACTGGCTTCAGCCTTCACCTTAGTTGCGCCCCCTCTTGGCTGACGCGCTATCTCAGCTTCTATGTAGCGTTCAGTCACCAGAGTTGCCTTCTCTGTGGTTTGGCAGTTTTGTTGGATCAGAAATGCTTGAATTTCTCTTGGCACTGCTGCCATAAACTGCTCTAATACAATCATATCTAGAATCATATCCATATTTTTTCTCCTGGGATTAGCCACTTTAATGCCAGGCCCCATATCCTTTGGCTTAATGCCTTTGGAGTCTCTCCAGCTTTAAGAGCTGTGGCTCTGAACATTCGATGATCGACACTTTTAGTCAATCCCAAACGATCCCTAATAGCCATTTTACAGTCTCATAGTCCAGGGCTTGGGCAGCTGGAATTGCCCTGTATGCAGCCAGTGCTTCCCCTGTTAAAGAGGTCGCTAAACGCACTGCCCACTGGCTAGCTGGCAATCTCATAGCTTGCGCTACCCTTTCAAATGATTCTATAAAGTCATCAATATCATCCTCAGATGAAAGTTTGCCAAAATTAAAGGCCCCACTTGTGGGTGGGCCTACCAGACTGTCCATTGGAAGTGATGATGGTCCTGCTGGTACCGGCTCTCCTCCACTTTCCTGCCTTTGTGAAGCAACCAGGGCAGCCACTAAGTCCAAGACAGGTTTCTGCTGCTCCATGATAGCTGCAGCTGCACTCTCTTGAGCTTTCTGTGCCAATTCTTGCTGGCGCTGGAACTGCGCTGCCATCCACTGAAATAATTCTTTAGACTCCATCTTCAAGGATTTCCTGAAAGAAAAACACAAGAAACCAAGGGCGGCACCACTCCACAGCCTCCTTCTCCCCTTTGACTCAAAAGCATTTACTTTTCCCTTTTACTTTTATCCTGAGCCAACCCCACCTGGGTACGCTTTACCTGACTCAGGTGTTGACTCCTGCTTTCAAAGGGTGTCTTTATGAAGATCCAAGCTGGACTGCTCTGCCGTCTGCTGACTCCAGCCGAGAACTCCATGTGAAGTTTTTCAACAGCCATCCGTGCTGTGTACACCTTCCAACAGCCGTCCGTGCTGTGTACACCTTCCAACAGCCGTCTGTGCCGTGTACACCGTCCAACAGCCGTCCGTGTTGTGTACACTTTCAGCAGCTGTCCATGCTGTGTACAACTTTCAACAGCCTTGTTGCAATATATCTTTTTGTAAATCCTGAATGGCACAATCTGAACAACTACGCCACTGTCACAAGCACAACGCCAAAACCACTAGTCTTCTAGTTGTTCAGGGCATGGTGGTTGAGAACCTTCTTCTATCAGTTGTTATATTTATGCTTTAAGTAGAAGGATTGTAGTCGTGTTAAACCAAGGGTAAGGCTTATGACAGAAAAAGAATTTATTTTGAACACAATAGAACAGATCAGGTTCCTGGTACCATTTACAGAATTTTGAAATTATAGGATTTTTGCTTAAGGTTCAGCAAGTTGGTGGCAAAGCAAACAGAACTCAGCATTGGCTTTTAAAGTCCTCTTCACTGCAGAAGCTTAGCTTTTTCACATATAACAAGATGCCACTTTTCTTAATTTTCCTTTGTCAATCAGAGCAATAGAAAAACAAATTTTACTTCTTCTATGGCAAAATTATCTTCACTCAGCCATAATTCTCTCTAGGCTGCACTTCCAGGTGAAGAACCAAACTTAGGTTATGAAATAAGCATTCATAGTGTCCTCAAGACTCCTATAGCAGGCTTTTCTTATAAACAGGAGCAAAGCACAAACTCTTATAGCAGGCTTTTTCATATAAGACAGGAGCAAAGCACAAACACTTCTAGCAGCCAATTAACTCTCTCTCCGTTGTAGAGTTTCAACACAGCTGACACAGAAGCATGAATCACAGCCTTACTTCACTAGCGTATGCTGCAGTAAATTCCTCCTTTCAAAACACGCACAGGAATTTACTTTCTCACTGCTTAGCTCTGAGGTTACTTCAGCAAGAGGAACAGTTCTTTCAAGGCTGGCTCTTTTCAACCCTTCAAGTCTAGAGCTTGGCATAAAGAACAATCCATCAATATATCTTCTTCTGCCCCTAGCTCTGACACGGGTTCTCCCAATTGCATAGGTTCTGACTCACCCACTTGATCAGAGTGCCCTGCTGACAACCTCTCTGGTGGCCTGAAAGCTTCTCTCCTGCCTGGCTTCCACCTTTGTTGCAAACATGATTCAGGGAAATCACCTCTCTCAGCAATTGATAGCTCAGCCTGTCTCCAGAAGTTCGCACCTGCTCTGGCTTTTCCAGCATTCCATCTTCCTTGCTGCTCTGAAGTCTGTCCTCTGCTGCTTCCTCTGCTCCTTCTCCAATCACTCCTCCTTCTCCTTCTCCTCCTACTCTCTCCATAATTTAACCAAGGTTTATACTCACTGGGATCCAACCCCACCTCTTTCTGTCCCAGGTATTTGTAATCCCCCTGCCTTCTGACATCAGGATAATCAGTGCAGTTGTTAGAGTGAGGGTTTTTGTCCTCGTGCTTGCAATCTATCCCTCTTACACTGTCAAGCATTTCCTGGAACTTGTTCCAGCTGGGTTTTTTCTGCCTTTAAACTGTGGCTCTGGCCTTTAGACCCTGCACACCTAACAGAGGCCCCTTGATTAAGGTGAATTCCTTATGCTGTTCACCTCCCCCATGCTCAAAATGGTTGACTTTGCCACAGTATGTGTATGGCTGACACAGCCCAGTGGTGGGCAATAGGTGCAGTCTGACAGAGCTTGCTGTGGTGGATTGGTAGTCCTAGATGATTGGGACAGCAGTTTTTCCTGGCTTACTCACTGCAGTTATAGCAGGACAGTGGCTGTGGCCTTGCCCAAATCTTGCAGCCCCCCACCCACTCCATTTTGTGTCCATGACAAAAGCTTTTTAATACTGGGCTCTGACATGCACTGTTCTAGAAGGGTCCCTATCCAACAAGGGCAGGACACAGGGCCCAGCTGTGACTCAAACCTACAGCAAGCTGCATTGTATAAGTAACAAGCTGACTAACATAACACATTGCAGACATTACTTACCACAGGCCATCTCTGACAGTGCAAATTCTGGGGACCATGTGCTGGGCACCCATCCTCAGCCTCAGGGTGACTGCTCTAACCACTCAGTAGCACGGTTTATAGCTGGTATATGCATGACACACATACTATCATTGTGTCTTACTGAGCGGATGTGATGGATCAGTGCATTCTCCATTTTGTGATCAGCTGCAGATTGCTGTTCTGCTTGTGCAGTGCTCATGGGTACTGGAGGGACTATCCTATACCGGCACACATAGCAAGGAGTCTAGGCAGTGATGGCTGCACATGTGAGTAAGCCATTGGTGCCAGGTGGTGGGTAGGGGAGGAGCATGATAGTAGGCAGGCCAAAAGGGGATGACCCTCAAACCCACAACCTCAGCCTGCCCCTCCAAACTATCCATCACACAAGGGAGAACAGTCTTTGGGAGGAGACAGCATTCAGTCCTGCAATGTCACACAACCCAGTGCTGCTGCTATAGCAAACAACCAGCCAGTCACCAGCAAAGCAGATACAATAGCTCTGCCTGGAGGAGCGCTGCAGCCAAACCAAGAGGACACAGGCTCAAGTCTGGCATAGTGTTATCACACTATCAGCTATTATTTTATCTGCTATGTGGCATCCCAAAGATAAATATGTTGGCTGGGGTAGTGTGTGTCCCCAGTCTCTGTATGGCCCCATGCAAGGATAATGATGTGGGAAGCATAGTGGTGTGTGTGTGTGTGTGGCAAAGGCAGCTCCACTGAGAGGAAAAGAGGGCAATGGTAAACAACTGGTGGCAGAAGAAGGTCAAGGATGGTGTGAGGGCAAGTGGAAATGATATGTGTGTGTTAAAGGAGGAGAAAGGGGGCGCATAGAGGCTGTGGGCCAGTTGGCTTACCAGCTCTGTGTATGCGTTGCAACACCAAGACTATGAGGCGCCGTACTCCAGACCTCATCCAGCGCCTCCAAGAGGAGGAAGTAGCTGCAGCAGGTGAGCCAAGAGTCACCCATGTCACAGAAACCCACACTAGTGAATCACATACAGACATAAATGAAAAAAATTGCTCCACTCTCTAATTTACACAAAATATACTATACTAATTGGGAAAGAGGTCTCAGACTGAATCGGGGGAGGATTATATGAGGTGAAATACCTCTAATCACTATGTCCCTATGTTGCATCAAGGACCTGAAATTTCACCTTGTAATCTCAAAATGTATTTACTATCCATGTTTTATTAAGGTCAGTTTCTTGAATCGTCAGATTACGTGTTCAAGTTATTTACGTGTTCTTGACTCTTTTTACTTCTTAAATAAATAGCAAAAAATGCTTATCTGAAAGATTTGCAGGAGTCAAAACTTCAGTCCCAACGCGAATCCTTAGCGCTTGTGCGTTTCACCGACCAAGCGGTTTCTTCGGGGGATTATACAGCACTTTGTAGACTTGCGGCAACAGCTCACAAAAGTGAGTTCTCGCTTTTCTCTACACCAGACTTGTCTTTGCTAAAAAAACGCTGCAATTCTTAAACGCAATTCTTAAGTTCTTATTTAATATGTATTGTTAATTTTCAGCAACATTGTCATCTATAGGGCCAGACACAGTGGAGCCATTATGAGATGGGCAGAAGGAAGAAGCAAAAGTCACTTCAGCAATCATGTTGAAATCTTTTGCTAATCAAAACCAAGAACACTTAACTTTCAAAAGAATTAATACTTAAAAGAGGACATCAGAAATGAACCTCACTAGCAGGCTATAATAGCACCATGGTGATTACTTTTCAGCAGGGCTGTACCGAGTGTAAATCGCGCGCCGGGAGAGAAGAGGCGCGCCAGATGTGCAAGAGCAGGGAGTGACAGATCTGCTTAGCATGCCGGCGAGAAGGCTTAAGAGGTGCATTTTAGTTGTCTTCCATTGTCTGCCGCCGCTGAGAGAAGAAAAAGTGGCAGCAGCAGGCAATAGCAGACAGCTAAAATGTGCCCCTTAAGCCTCTGCGTCCTGTGTGGCTGCACCGCTCACACAGGGCTAGGTACGGGCCTGCTTTTCAGACATCAGTCCCATATATTGATCCCGCCAGTGTCCATATTAAGGTAGATCTGGGGAATTCATTGCTTATCCCTGGGGGTAAGTTGCATGGAGCCTATCCGATTTTGGGAATCCTGCCAGGTACTTGCGATCTGGATTGGCCATTGCTGGAAACAAGATAATGGGCTTGATGGACATTTGATCTGACCCAACATGGCTATGATCATAAATGCTAAGAATATACAATAAAATATATAGACGTCAAAGCAATTGACGCATAAGTCCATGTTTCTTTGTTGCCGTCCCAGACGGTTTCTGTGTGGTGGTCCTTTTTTGAGGTGATTCTGCTTTCTTCTGGCTCAGGTGTCAAGTTTCTTCACATGCTGGGTTCTCCTGTGCCAGCAGCATTGTGGGATTCTGTCAGTGATGGGAGTTTTCGTTTTTGGCGGTTCTTGATACGAGAAAGTGCTTCTGCTGGAGGTATTATTTTGTTTTAGTTTATTTTAAACTGTAAGGTGCTAGTGTGGCAGCTCTCTCTGGTGACTTTGTGAAGGTTGCAAACCACCTCTTGTTTTCGGCGGGCATTTTTGGAATGGAAAGCGGCCAAATTGTATATGTTTGTATTGGTTTCTTTGCATGGCTCAGAGGACTTCTCTGGAGAACCTGTCTGGTACTTTTTTTCTCTCTCAGTGAAGGTGAGGGCTAATTTGGGGTCTTTTTCTTCCCAGCTGAGTTTCAGTGGGCCCATTCAATTTTTAGTTTTTGATGCAGACATGTTTTCTTTCTACTAACATTGGTTGGGGATGTGTGCTATTTTGCCTTGGGGGTTTCAGTGGGGGATTGATGGATACCCCTATGAAGAGAGGCTAAAAAGATTAGGGCTCTTCAACCTGGAAAAGAAACAGCTGAGGGGAGATATGATAGAGGTCTATATATAAAGCAATGGAGTGCAACAGGTAAACATAGATCGATTGTTTATGCCATCAAAATATAGAAAGACTAGGGGACATGTAATGAAGCTACAGTGTAACCTATTTAAGACGAATAAGAGAAAATATTTTTTCACTCAACGTGTAATCAAACTCTGGAATTCATTACTGGAGGATGTAGTAAAAGCTGTTAGAGTAGCCGGGTTTAAAAAGGTTTGGACAAGTTTCCTGGGTCCCATTATTAAAGGGGACCCAGGAAATCTACTGCTTGCCCCAATACAAGAATTGTGGAGCCTGTGTCTTTTGGGGAAACTGCTAGGTACTTGTGACCTAGATTGGACACTGTTGGAAACAAGATATTGGGCTTCATGGACCTTGATCTGACCCAGTATGGCATATCTTATGTTAGTGCTTATATGGGGCTCTTGGGTCCTCCAAGGTTTTTCATATCTGAGCCAGGTTTGTATCTGATTCAGTAATAGTTTCCATCCTGGTTGTGGGATGGCTCTATGGCCTTCAAAAAAAAGAAAAGTAGGGTCTGTTCGAATTTTCGGTCTGGGCACCCTGCCTTCAGGTAGCTTGGAGGTAATCTGGTTCTAAGCTACTCTGGTTCAGCTATTCTTGGATTTTAGGGCATCCAATGATATTTGGCCGGTGTCAGAATAGCCCTTAGGGCTGCACTTGGTTCATTTACAGAGTAATGAATGGGATATAGCCATAGCTGGCTATAATTTATTTAGAGGAGATAGAGAAGGCAGAAAAGGAGGAGTAGCCCTATTTGTCAAAAGCAATATTAAAGCCGTTGAAGTGCAGTGGACGTGGGGAAAAGAAGAAGTGCTGTGGATTGTGTAAGAAAGAGGAGAATGCACTATCATCCACACTGGTGTAATCTACAGGCCTCTGACTCCAACTGAGGAAATGAATAGAGACTGATCGTTGATATTGCAAAGGTAGCTATGAAGGGAGAAGTGATGGGTGACTTTAATCTAACAGATGTGGATTGGAGTATTCCTTCTGCAAATCTGGAAAGAAGTAAAGTTTGTGGATGTCTTCCAAGAATTGTTCAGACATCTGGTGATGGAGCCAACCAGGGAAAGGTAGATTCTGGATTTAGTACTCGCCAATGGAGATATCATGTCGAATGTCTAGGTAGGTGCCAATTTGAGCAGCAGTGATCATCACATGTGTGGTTTGAGATAAAAGCCAAAGCGGTCGAATCACAGCAAATTGAAAGCCCTGGACTTCAAAAACGCTGATTTCAGTAAAATGGGTAAGTACCTGAAGGAGAAGTTGGCAGGGTGGGAGGAGATAAGGGAAGTGAAACTGCAATGGGCTAAACTTAAAGAGGCAATAAAAGGGGCAACAGATATATATGTAAGGAAAGTAAATAAAAACAAGTTAAAAGAAAATCTATATCCTCACTTGGTTTTAGAGACCCTGTACTGTCATGGTTCTCTACTTGTCTCTCCAATCACTACTGTCATCCCTCTCTCAGTTGATGTACCTCAAGGGTATGTTCTGGGCCCTCCCTTTTTCTCTCTCTATACTCAGTCCTTTGGTGCCCTCATCTCTTCCCATGACTTTCAGTATCATTTTTATGCTGATGACTCTCAAATCTATCTATCTATACCTAACATCTCTCCTTCACTCCAAACTCGTATTTCTACTTGCTTATATGACATCACCACCTGGATGTCTCACTACTGCCTAAAATTGAATATGGCTAAAACTGAACTTCTGATTTTTTCTGCCTAAACCCTCCTCCCCCCTTCCTCTTTTCTCTGTCACTTTTGACAACACTCTTCTTCCTGTTTCCTCGGCATGCAACCTTGGGATCATCTTTGACTCCTCTTTTCCTTCTCCACACATATTCAACATATAGCTAAAACCTGTCATTTCTTTCTCTACAGCATTAACAAAATTTGTCCCTTCCTCTCTGAACACATTACTAAGGCTCTTGTCCATTCTTTGGTCACCTCCCATCTTGACTATTGCAACCTCCTCCTTGCTGGTCTCCCTCAGTGTCATCTCTCTCCTTTTTAATCTATCCAGAACTCTGCTGCATGGCTAGTTTTTCACCAGCCCCAATACACTTGTATAACCCTCTTCTAAAATCACTTCACTGTATTCAATTCAAACTTCTCCTTCTAACTTATACTGTAAATGCATTCACTCTAATGACCCTGATTACCTTTCCTCTTTTCTCTCCCTACACCCCTCCTTATGAACTCTGCTCCTCCTCTGGCTTTCTTTTCTCTATGCCCTTTTCTTCTGCAAACTCCAGACTTCAATCTTTTCATCTTGCTGCTCCTTATGCATGGAACAAACTTCCTCTATCTTTACGTCAAGTCTTTTCTCTGTCCCTTTTCAAATCCATGCTAAAGGCTTACTTCTTTGAGGCCACATTTGGATCCTAATCTCTTATTCTTCTTGTGTCTCCTTCCCTATTTGAACATCCTTTGTTTCTCTTGTATTGTTCTGTCTGTCTTAATTAGATTGTAAGCTCTGCGAGCAGGGACTATCTTCTTTATATGATTGTACAGCACTGGGTATACCTTGTAGCGCTATATAAATGATTAATAATAGTAGTAGTAGAAAAGGCTTCTCCAATAACCCCCTAGTGAATCCTATTTGCATTTTAAATATGGATGTGGCAGCACAATTTTGGAATTGCCACAATTTAAATGTTTTTGCTTCTGGTCCATCTATCTATAAACGTTTGTCCAGGAGCTGCTCTGGGGGCATGACCTGTGTGGGGCAAAAATCTACACATGTATTTCCCATTTCATATAAAGGATGCATGTGTACATCTACAGGATAGCAGGAGATCTGTGAGTGGATGAATGCGCATATGGTGGGTAACGATTGATGAGGGGGATATGCATATCTCTATGCGTAGGGTTTAGGTGTTTATGTTCAGGGATGTGAAGATGAAATGTCAAAGGCTAGAGGAAATGTGTCTGTGTGTATGTCATGGGTGTTTGACTGTGTTGGCGGTGTGTGCTTGTTGTCAGTGTGTGCTGGGGATGTGTATATGTGTCTCTTATGGGTGTGTGCATCAGAGACTGTGAACGTGTGTTTGTGAGTGTGTTTATGTTGGCAGTGTGTGTCATGGGGGATGTTGGGTGTGTGAGTGTGTGTGTTTGTTTGTGTGTGTGCGTGTGTGTGTGTTTGGGGGTGTGCCCGTATTGACAGTGTGAGTTAGGGGCCTGTGTGTGTGTGGGCATGTAGTCTTCTTGCTCCTCTCCCTAGGCTTGGCCACCCCTTTCACTCCCTCCATTATTGCACTCTTACCTACATCCATATCCTCCTTGCACTCCACCAATTTCCCTCCTTCCCTTACATTCTTCCTGCAGTTGGCCCCTTTCTTTACCATCTCTCTATACCTGCCCCTTATGCTCTGCTGTCCCCTTAATTCACTCCTTTTTTTCTCCAATCTAACCACATGCTTTCCCTTTTGCCTTCCACATACCTTTCCCCGCTCTCATGTTAATCGTGCCCACTTTCTTATGCTTGACTTACTCCCCTTTTCCGATGGACAGCTATGCCGTATTGCCAGGAGCTGGAGACTCCCTCTGATCCTTCAGCAGTGCTGGAGCCACTCTTGTATTGAGGGAGTTGGGGACTCCTGCTGGCCTTTCATCTGTGCTATGGCTATTCCATACTGATAGGAGCTGGGGACTGCCGGTCCTTCATTGGTGCCAGGTGTCACGGTGTGGATCTAGCAGAGCCTATGGAAATAGGTAGAAATGCAGAAAGTGGATCTGACACTGACAGCTCAGAGAAACACATGGCTCAGAGTTGCTATAGGCAACACACACAAACTAGGTCACAAGGTGTGAGAACACGCCCAAGCAGCAGGAAGGCTCTGGGTTCATTAAGTAATGAAGAGCAGCTGAGAGGGGGCGGAGTTGAAGCACACACACATAAACCTAACTCACCTGAAGTTAGAGGGAGTTCGGGAAGTTCAGGTGGAAGTTCGGGTTGGAGTGGAGGTTGGAGTTCAGCCAGCGTGAGAGCCGGAGAGGGAACTACCGAGAGAGCTGGAAAAGTTGAGAGGTTTAGTTCCAGAGCTGAAAGAGACAACCCAGGAGACTGCTTCAGAGAGCAGTGCACAGACACGTCTAAGCTCAGTGATTTTAATCCCGAAGGTAACAGAGGATACGGTTTGGAAGCCAGGCTTAGAAAGGCTGAGAAAGCTAATTACCCAAGCAACAGGCACAGAAGGGAAAAGGAGTTCTGGCCTGAGGATATTATTATATCTGGAGAAAAGCTAAAGGGAAAAGGCCGTAGGAAGCTTCCGTCCTGGTCCACTTCTGTGATCTCAGCTGTACCGAGAAACCCCAGTTTGAGGGAGCAAGAAGGTAAGCTGATTGGCTCTAATAGAGGGAAAGCTGAATGCAGTAACTTTCCATGTAATTGTCAAAGTTGGTGGGGCTTTCAGGAAAGAAACTCCAGTGAATGTGGTAATTTTCCCTCACACACTTTCACGGAGAAAGAAAGGAAGTCTCTGTGCAATGGGGAGAGACTGCTAAACAATAATACTTCTGGCTATCTGAAGGAAAGACAGTTTGAAGGAGAAAGTGAAGAAATGCAGTGTGATATTCAAGGGGAACAGCCCTCTGATGAATGCATGGACTGTACACTGATTATTGCCGATGATATCTCCTCTTTATGTTAAAGAGGCTGTGGAAACTTTCTAGTCACTGAAGTGAAGGAGAAAGGTTTATCTGTTTGCTTGGAAAAGAACTGTTTAAGATACCTTTTTATTCGGGTAAAGAAGCTGAAGATAGAAGCAATTTTGGTTCATATTTGTTTCCTTTATTTTGTACCAGAAGATGGTCTGTTTGCCTTTGTTTTCATTGCTATAAAAGAATCCACCCGGAAGGGGAATAAAAATCCTGTCTTAAAGCCTTACCACCCGACTGCAACTCATTTCTTGGCTAGCCTGTGAAAACTACAATACCCAGAGAGCATTGCAAGGCTCTCTGCACCACTTCCTGGCTGGTTAAAGATAAGGCCCCAGTGTAATACCCTGCTTTAACCTGTGGGGACCCTCGCTGGGTGACACAGGCCACTCAGTGTCAGCAGAGGAAAGGGTCCCTGTCAGCAGACATGGCTTCAGTTGTAGATGCTTGGTAATATTATGGACCTTCTTCAAGAAAAGCCTGATTCAGAGTTACCAGGAAAGCAAGTATGTCCACAGAGAGTGGATTTTATGTCCCATAGAAAACTCCTCTGCCTCATCAGATGGTCCCTTAACTCAATTCAAACTTCTCTAGTGTATAAATCCCTTCCAAAAATGTCTGACTCTTACAGTGGTTTTCTGCTTTACAGTATTACCTCAGAGGTGCTGTTACCCAGTTCTAGGTGGAGATTTTGATGCAGTCCTAGATTTCCAACAACTGCTTTAGTGTGTAAGTTCAAAACTAGAACTGGCCAAAAGGTCTCCGAGCTGGAACTAGATAATTTTGCAGCTCTGCTACCTATGCTATAAAAGTCCATTGTTCAACAGGACTTATATATTTAGCAGCCACCGTTAAACATATATGTACCCTATTTGTGAATTTTAAGCAGTGCTAAACAGATCAGGGTAATTTTATAGCAGGGTGCCTAGGTGAAGTGGACAGGAAGGCACCTATTTTATGCCCATATGTCTTTATAAAATCCTAGCATAATTCCTGCTGAGATCACGCTTAGATTGCAGGTACGGACATTGTGCCTGCTGAAGAACAGGAATAAATGGCAGCGCACACCTTATACAGATACTTTGTGACTCTGCCACACTCTACCCAAACTCATTCCTGTACGTACTTACTGTAAAAGGATGTGCTAATTTGTCCCATGCATACCTTTATGCCTAGCTTAATTTATAAGAGCCCATATACTTTCCTAAAACAGAGTTTTAGGCATGAAAAAGGTTTATAAAATTACCCCTACAGCTCTGCCAAAAATTCTTTCTAAATGCTCCAGTGCTACTCAAATAGTGCCAGGCGGAGCAGGGGAATTTCATCCAGCTATATATGTAGTGGTGATATTCAGCTGCTCTTTGCATAGCTGCATGGCTTAATTAATGGCAGAGAAATGCTGTCCTAAATTAAGCCACTCAGCTATATGTATACAGGCTTATTCTATCTCGGATGTAGATCCCCTCTGTACGTCCGGTCTGAGCAGGACGTACAGAGGGGATTGTGATTCTGATTCCATTGAGCATGTCTAGCCCCGCAGGATCAGAATCACGAACAGTACTGTATGTGCAGGCTGGGAATGTGATTCAGTCTGGCCTGTATGTACAGGATCTTTCCAGCTAACTCAGTCAAGGCTCTTCAATGGAGCCGTGGCGCTATGGCGTCATGTTGCCATGGCACTGTGGCTCCATTGAAGAGCTGCGATGCTGGCTGCTGGCTTCCCAGCTTCATTCCCCGCAGCCTGACCACTGATCCAGCCTCCTAAGGCCAGGGTCGGGTTACAGGGAATGTCTTCGAGCCCCCCCTGCCCCATCCGCGCCCTGGACCTGCAGTACAAAAACATGCAGGGAAGTTATTCCACCTCAGAGGCGGAATAACTTCCCTGTACAGGTCACCGGCCCTGGACGTACAGGGCCGACATTAGAATCAGCCCTGTTTGTCCAGGGCTGGCAACTGCCCACCACCGCCCCTGACTCTGCCTCCGATCTGCCCCTTCCCCGCCGCTGTCTAACTTTCCCACACAACCGGCGGGAAGTTAGATGGTGGCGGAGAAGGCATGAATAGCGGGGATAGACGTGATACAGAATCGGGCCCATAGTGACTGAATATTGTCACTATAGGGATAATTTTAGAAGGAGCATTCATAGATCCCGATACCATAGTCATTTAGGCTCGTAAATTACCTTTTATAAAATATTGACTAGTCAATATTGATATTTTTTTGTATCGTGTGTACTTTCCGTCCACATGGGCAGAGTTTGGGCAGAACATGTAAGTATGTGTGCTGAATATCAAATGCTATATGCACTTGCTTGCAAAATATAGACACAGTAATTGACACCTGCTTTAGACCTGGTGGAAGTCATCACGCTTTAACTCAAGGCACGTTTTCTGTCACTTATGCTAGTATTTTATAAAGTCAAGCATGCGCGTACTTGACTTTATAAAACAGATGTAAAATATGTGCGTGAAAACATGCATTCGCTAGGCACAACTTTATAAAATCACCCTCTAGTCATATAGCTGCCAGTGGCATGCGCTCTCTATGTATATTCAGGACTGCCATCTATCTGTAGAGTGACACTGAAACATATGCCTCTTTTTATTGACATGCTGTGGCCAACGTTTAAAAAAATCATGCTCTCTGCCTTGGCTGAATTTGGAGCCCTCAGGTTTCAGCAACGTGAAGCAAAAATCTAGATTTCTTTTCCCGTATAGAAGTTGGGGCATGCAAGTAGGAATGCCACTGCTAAAGCTTTATAAGCTAATAGAAGAAAGACAGATGGAAGACAGAAAAAGGATGCAGCAGATTGGGAAGGCGGGAGGAAGAACTAGTGCCTGCTGAACGGAATGAAAGTCAATGTGGATTTTCTGCTCCGGCTGTCTGCTGTTAGTGTTCTGCCAGGCTCTTAGCCCGTCTGTGAGAACATACACTCAGGTGGCGACGTCAGAGCAGCACCCAGCACAATCACCAGGAGTGGGTGGAAGAACTAGTCAGTGTGTAATGGCTAACAGAGCAAAGGTCGGCAAAAAGCTCTCTGAATCATAGGATGAGAGTACGGGGGCTGAGCTTGGCACCTAGAAGCTACAGTAAATTTCAAACAAATAGGGCTTTCAAAGGAGACAGGAATAATAGTGTATTAAAGAACTCTATCCTGAGGCAGTGTACTAGGCTAATATTCTGAATAAGAAGGCAAAGCTCTGCTGTAAAAATCCAGGATAGGCCCAGCTTTAAAATCTCTTATAAAACACGTTAGCTCAGATAAAATACTTTTAAAAATTAAAGACACTGTTGCCAGGAAAGGATGGGCAGATTTTTGCATGATTCTGTAAAGTGTATGAACTATAAGCTCTTAGTTTATCAAGGCTAGTGATGATTCAAGTAAAAATACAACTGAGTGTTCGAGTCTGAGTGATGATTTCAGGGCATTTTAGAAATGTGCTTGAATAACAGTGTAATCCATGGTGCCTGGCAGACAGGACCTTAACTCCAATTACTTCACTGATTGAGGGAGCTGAAGGCTCAGGACCATGAGCCTTTATCCTAGACAGTCCAATAATGAGCAGAAAATACAGGGTCAAGAAGAGGTTATTGCTATGATAAGAAATGAAAAGTGCATTTCTTTTAGGAATTTTTTTGAAAAGGTTTTCATGCATTAAAGGGGTTATTTTAGAAGCATTCCCATGTCTAAAAAGCAAAATTTACCTGTGTAGATTGGCATATATGTCTAAATGCCATTTCAGAACAGGAGCTTTTCAGATGTGGGAATTGTCACCATGTTTAAATTCCCAAGGGAAGTGAGGGCAAGGAGAGGGAGTGGTTTGGGTGGGCCTATGGTGTAGCCATGGATTCTGTATGTCATATTAAACATTGGCATTTACACCTGCCCCCAAACACGAGTAAGTATCTAGTAGCAGGTGTAACTGTGAATGCTGAAGTCAAGTCCCTCCAGTTCCTCCCCCTCACCATGTCAATTCTGGACCTCTATGTTTCCCCTATCCTTTAAAACACATTGCCCAAGCCCCGCTGTGCCCCCAAAATACATTGTCTAGGTAGCTCTGATCCCCAACTCACTCCTTCCCGGAAGCACATTATCCAAAACCCCCGGAAGCAACTCCAATAGCTCCTGCCTTCCAAAGCCCTCCCCCCAGATCAGCATGTCCTCTACCTGACCCCCCAACAATTATAATCCTCTAGTGGCCCTCCAGCAGGCCCAATACCCTCCACTCTGATACCCATCGCTGAGCTTCGTGAGGGTCATCAGTGGTCAGTGGGAGCAGGAGCAGTGCCCATTCTTGCTTAGCACGTGACCTGATCCAAAGTGGTGCTAATAACTCCTAGTGCTTATTTTGTAGCACTGCCTCCCAGTACCACGAGATTACAATTAGGGATCATCAGTACCATGTTGGATCAGGCCACATGTTGAGCAGGAGCAAGTGGGCATCACCCGTTATCCCAATGACTACTGAAGACCCTTGGTAAGCCCAGGGATAGGGATCAGGAGTTGTGGGTGGCAGGTCTGCTGGGAGGCCACTAGGAAAGTTATAATGGGGGGGGGGGGGGTGCTGGATAGAGGATATTTTGTTCCGAGGGCTCTTGGGGGGAAGGAGGGATTACAGCTGCTTCAAAGGGTTATTGGACAATTGCTTGGGTGGGGAGGTCAGATCTGTTTTGGGAGGAGGGCTTGGACAATGTGCCTTAGGGGGGAAGGGGCTTGGGCAATGTGCTTCAAAGGGTAGGGGTGGAGACAGAGGCCTGGAATTGGCATGGGGGAGGGATCTGAGGTTGGGACAGTGATTGGAGGAGAGTCCCAACCTATGTTTCTGAACCAGGTGACACGCATATGTGGGGAGTTTTTCCATTTTTTCCCCTCCTTCCGCATCTTAAAATTGATGCTCTTGGAGAACATAGAAAGGCATCTCATGCATCCTGTACCTATTTTATAAGAGGTTCTACGTTTGGAAGAGCCTCTTGTAAAATGCTGTCACGAATTCCCCTCTCCACGTCATAGATACAAGAAGCAACAGTTATTGTAAGTCTGTGGCACAGAACAATGTCAGCCTTCCAACCAATCAGAGTGCTAAGAATGGAATGAAAGTGCTTTTTAGCCCAATAAATGATGCCAGTGCACTTGTTTATAATTTATAGCAATTAAGTATTAAGGCAAGATGCAGTATAAGTCACATGAGTTATTCCCATGGCACCACAAGCCAAATGTTACAAGACCAGGCCATTGTAGTATATATTCAATAGGTGCTAGCCCTGTGGACTCATATTGTTGTTGTTAAGTGCCGTCGAGTCGGCGTTGACTCATGGCGACCCTCTGGATAGCTATCCTAAATTGTGTTCGGTCTTCAGTCAGGCGACTCATTGTTGACAGACTGGTACCCGTAGCTGCTGTTATTGTATCGATCCATCTCATTGCTGGCCTTCCTCTTTTGCGTTGACCTTCTATCTTGCCAAGCATGATGTCTTTCTCTAATGATCTCTCTCTTCGCATGATGTGTCCAAAGTATGAAAGTTGAAGTCTTGTCATCTGAGCTTCTAAAGAAAGCTTAGGTTTGATCTCCTCTAGTACCGACTGGTTTGTTCTTCGGGCAGTCCATGGTATACACAGTATTCGCCGCCAGCACCATAATTCAAATTGCTCATATTGCTGGGGTTTAAATTAATCTTGTTATTTTGCCGGACTGGGCGTTTTTCCAGAGCAACAACTGAGGTCCCGGGTGAGAAGGAAAGCTACATAGAAATGTATGAAAATGTTCATAGCAAAGCAAAAGCAGGAAAAACTAGCCTTGCTGCAAAACATTTTCACCAAAGAATTGCAATTGCTTTCCAGGAACAGGAAAAAGAACAAATTTTACCAGTTTTGCTACATCTGAGAATTCCATGCTCCTTTTGTACTTAAAAAGGGGACATCATTCCATTTCTTGCATTTCACAAACACATTCTTCCATGAAAATCTGAGCCAAATAAACAAGAAATACATTTACAAAATGAAACAATGCACTTTTCAGGTAGTCTTAGCAAAGAAGCTTAGTACTGATCTTTGAGTGACACCTAATGGCCAACCAAGGAGAAGCAAAGGAATTAGATCTGACAGAAGCCAAGTTTACAGATCAGGACAGTGCTTCCTTATAATATATACAGAGGGAAAATTAGAAGAAAAACAAAGTGAAAATACTGAAGGCCATGCAGGATGGCTTCTTAATGAGAACTAGAAGGAACGAATCAGGATAAACGCAATGCAAGGCATAATAAGTAGAAAAATGATAAATCACTTCCTAATGTTTAATGTATAGCTTTGCCTGCAACTTTAGCTAGTAGATTAGCATCAATAGATACTTATCTTTCTGCACAGTGCTTATCAAGAACAGCTTGTGAATGAACTGCAAGGATGCAAAGCTTCAAACAAATATAAAAACAGCCAATCTTACAGGGTGGCCCAAAAAAAGTGAGAACATCTCGTGGCATATAAGTTATTTAAAAATTCAAAAAGACAGATGTAAACGATTGACAAATTTAAAAAAAAAAAGATGGCAACCAGAAATTGTCGAAATAAAGACGTTATATAGCTAGAAAAGGTAAATAAGTAAACTGTTTAAGCTTTTAATATACGAGATGTTCTCACTTTTTTTGGGCCACCCTGTATTTATCTATTGATGTGCATTGCTGTTCCAGAGTTCTAAAATGAAGATATTCTCTGCGGATTACAATAAAAATTTTAAAAGAACAGCATTTTAAAAATGCAAGACAAACCATATATCTGTTTTGTCTCGCAATAGGGATTTGCAACATCATAAATGGTTCAGCTAATGTTCATTTAAAATGAAGTTGCAGCAGTTTTTCTGGTGTTCTTTCCTGGTTTTGAACATATGTCTTAATTACACACCTTCTATGCATGTTGTGATATTCTTGTGCATGCAAATCAATTGTGCATGTGTTAATTCATAGGTATACCCAGGCACAAGCGATTTGTGTGCAAAAAAATCATTTAGATACCCAGACGAACCAAATAAACTGCAACAAATGCATACCCTGACCCACAATCATCACAGCTTTCACATGAATTTATCCATATGCCTGAGAGAATCTATGATTGTGTCTGAGAGATTATATTTTCTCATTTTATAACCAACGAACATGACTGTAACAATAACTCAAAACAGATGAAATTGTTTAGAATGAACGATGTAATTGCCATCCGCAGCATGAGCCCCTGTTTTCAACAGCTTTGCTAGAGGCAGTTTGAGGACTACTCTTGAAACGAAGGGCCTAACGATTTTCTCCCATTTACTTTTAATGCATAAATCCTTATTAATAGGGCCCTAAGCCTAAACAAAACAGCAGTTTTCACATGTCTTGTTGGTATTTAACTGCACAAGGCAGAACCGGAGAGAACAGTAAATACTTCAGAGCTGGCACTTTGTCAAGACCATAAGTGGCTCAGTCTGAGAATTTTGCATCACCACTGAATTTACAGTCATTTGATAAGTGGCACAAGACAAGAATTACTTCTTCTCAATCCAAACCAGGCAATAAATCCAACATCTGGATTCCTCTTATTGTCCGTTATCATCTGATGGCAACACTTTTTACGTTCAATGTCCTGACAGAAATATGATATGTAAAACAATAATGTCACATCACTTGCTGTGATTTAACACTTGCTAGCCCATACCATTTTAATCAATCAAAATTGTCATTTTTAGTATAATGATTTTGCGGTGAAGTCCCTGTATTAATATGATATATAAGTTGAATCTACCAGCTGATTTATAATTTCATTCTAAAGTCTAACAGTTCCTTGGGATCATTTTATTTAGGCTTTCAACATCTTTAGAGTTCGCAAACAATTACCATATCGTGTACACCTGAAAATGCTAATTATTTCTAAGGGTGTGTTCTGTGTACAAGGAGGAATAAAGATTGGTCATTTATTAAAGTTCTAATGATTTATACCCTAAAGAACCTCACAGGAATTTTATGAATGCTCCTGGTGGCCACTAGCACTGGAGAAATGAGAGCAAGGAAATGGAGCATAATAGCTATGTAACATATATAAATATAATATAATATAATATAATAGCTATGTAACATATATAAATATCCTTAAGTCACTAAACACACTGCAATGTGCATGTCCCTCTCTTTAGTCAAAATACTCATAGGCAACCCTGACATCTTATATTCCACCTGGGAACAAATGACCTGGCTATAAACAGCACCCTTGCAGCACAGAGAGATTTCCAGAAGCTGGGGAGTGGGCTAAAGTTCACAGTAAAGTCTGTAGCTTTTTCAGAAGTACTGTCTTTGAACAGAAAGGAAGAGGAATAGTTACACCATAGAGACAACTTGAATAAGTGGCTCAAAACCTGGTGTCAGCAAGAAGGTTTTAGATACTTTGGAGACTGGGGAAATATATGGAAAAAAAAAACAAAAGACTATATTGCAATGATGACCTACACCTGTTTGTGGCAGGAAAGAGGATCCTCAGTAAAATATATAGGCAATATATTAGTAAACATTTAAACTAGAGGATAGGAGTAGCACATGGAAAAAAATGGATCCAAGTGGTTACTCCCAGCAAGAACAACAGTAAAATAGCAATAGGGAAAAGAGCAAAATAAACTATTTTAACAACTCACATCTCAGCAAGAAAGTAGAAGAGACTAGGCAAAAAGTGATATATAGGCAATATATATGTGTCTCATATCCCCTCGTGTTAAATGTATCCCCCAATTGACCGCTTTGACCCGGTGAAAAGCGGGATATAAATACAGCTAAATAAATAAATAAATATAGAAGATGAAAAGTCCAACCAAAATAGCTGGAAAGCAATGAGAACAGACGCTCACAGTCTAAGCAACAAAGTTCCAGATCTTCCAACCGTAATGGTAGAGGCAGACTTATACAGGGTGTCCCAAAAAATGTGAGAACCAGAACATCTTGTAGCATATAAGTTATTTAAAAATTCAAAAAGACAGATGTAAACGATTGACAAATTTTTTTTAAAAAAAGATGGTGACCGGAAATTGTCAAAATAAAGACGTTATATAGCTAAAAAAGGTAAATAAGTAAACTATTTAAGCTTTTAATTTACGAGATGTTCTCACTTTTTTTGGGCAACTCTGTATATTGTTGTTATTATGTTCAATGAGACCCATGAATGGAACATGGCCATATCAGGCTATAATCTAAAGATCTCCAACTCAAACAGAGAAGCTGGACAGAAATCTGGTAATGAATACCCAAAAGTCGAGAATGAAAGGGGGGGTACTGTTGTTGGGAGATTTCAACCTGCCAGATGAGGATTGGAATATCCCATCTACAGAATCAGAAAAAAGGAGAGAGATCATAGAATTCAAAAAGGACCTCTATTTCCATTCAAAATAAAAAAAATGGCTGTCAGACGTAAAAAAAAAACATACAGTGGGAAACCTGCATGTAGCAACTGTTACAACCCTAAACAAAAGAGAAAGTAACCTGCATAGAGTGGCAATTACAACCCTAACAATCTTACTGGGCTGACTGAATGGGTCATACTAGTCTTTATCTGCCATCATTTACTAGATTATTATGGAACGTTTACTGAAGAATGCTACCTGGGTAGCCTGGGATCAATAGGTGTTTTGGGCATCCTGCTAGAAAGATTTGCATGGTCCTGCTCTAAAAACCTGTGACACCCAAGCTGCATATATCTGGGTGGCAACTGGGTGGGACATGGGCCTTCCTGCCATGGCACTGCTAGTGTGGTCCTTGAAAGCCTTCACTACCAGCGCTCGGTGAGGAGCAACTACCATCAGCACAGTGGGTGATGGTAGTAGTTGCTAGTCACAGTGGTATTAATGGGTCAAGCCATGCTAAATTCAGGGGGAGGGCTGTCCCTGCCCCCTGCATCTAGTGTGATGTTCCATGCTAGTAATGGGGCCCAAACCTGTGTTACTAACATGGGGCTTAGTAAACATGTCCCTGAGTTTCATCTGCAACCTCAGATCCTGACCCAACTGCAGTCTAGCACATAACCTTTTCTTCTATCCTCATTCACAAAACAAATGGAGGGCAAATTCAAAAGAATGAATGTAGTTTGCAGACCTGCAAACCACGTTAATCCCACTGACCAGGATATTCGGATGTAGATACCTGATCTGTGCCAATGAATATATCCTCCTAGCCCATCTAAACATCCTGACACTAACTAGCTAGTGCTGGGGCATTCCGAAGCAGAATGGGGGCAGAAACGTTACTTAGCCTATCAGAGGCAATATTGAGCCACTAAGCAGCTAATAAACACTGAGTTAGGATAGAAAAAAAGGGAAAGTTCTAGTCGCTTCACTGACTGATTTTTTCAATACTTTCAATACTGTATGTGCAGGCCGGGACCCCGATCCCGGTCGGCCTGCACGTACAGGCTTTGAGGCTCCTGAATGGAGCTGTGGCGCCATAGCGTCCGGTTGCCATGGTACTGCAGCTCCATTCAGGAGCCGTGATTCCCGGTTGCTGAACAGATTCTTGCATTCCCCACAACCCGACCCCCGATCTGGCCTCTCAAGGCTAGGGTTGGGCTGTGAGGAATCCTCTCTACCTCCTCCTACCTCTTCCGATGGCTGGGTCTGCCATCCCCCGCCGACTAGACAAACATTCCACCTCAGAGGTGGAATAAGTTCCCCGTTCAGGCAGCAAGCCCCAGACATACAGGGCCAACATTGGAATCAGTCCTGTACATCCAGGGCCACAGACCGCCCACTGCCCGCCCTAACTCCACCCCCACAATGCCCCTTTCCCGTTCCCATCTAGCCTCCCCTTACAATGTGTGGAGAAGTTAGTTGTGGTCAGCAGAGGGACCAAATAGCGGTGATAATCCCTGCTATTCGCTGCTCAGAGTGACCCTGTATATGAGGGAACAACCACTTTGATTAAACATGCACACATACCACTCCTCATTACAGAACCCTACACAGATAGCTTATGTAGCAGGTCCTCGGGGGACTATGAGTAGGGGAAACTCTGAAGTCTATGGTTATGAGGAGAAGGAGACCTCTCATTTATTTATTTATTTAACATTTTTTATATACCGTCCTTCTACAAATCAGGACGGTTTACATAGAACATTTTATAGCAGTATGTTTCAACTGTTTACATGGAACAATGAACAAGGATAAATATGTGTGTCAGAAATTAGAAAGAATACATGGAACTATTTACAGAGAGTAACTATGTACAAGGTATATACAGGGTAAGAGATACTATATGGTTTTATAATCAACGTTGAGATAGCATGGGTAAGAGGAGGGGAAGCAGGGGGCTAAGAATTAAGGTGGTTGGGAGAAGTGCTCCAGGAATAAGTACGTTTTTAACTTTTTACGGAACTCGGAGTGGCTGGAGCAGTTTCACAGGATATGTGGAAGGGTATTCCATAGGGATGGGGCATAGAGGGAGAAGGCCCTGTATATAAAATAGTAAATTGTTTACTATGTCTCTTGTTTATTGAGATGGTAAGTAGGTTCTTAGTAATGGAGCGACGTGTTCTTGTGTTGTTGGTGGAGGAAAGGAGAGGGGAGAGGCATAGGACGGACTCATTGGAGATAATCTTATGTGTAATGGTAAGCACCTTGAATTTAACTCTGTATTGAATAGGGAGCCAGTGGAGATTGTAGAGGACAGGTGTGATGTGGGACCGTCTAGGGCTGTTGGATAAAAGTCTGGCTATCGTGTTCTGGGCCAGTTGGAGGGGTTGTAAGCAGTGCTTGGGAAGGCCATGGTATATCAAGTTACAATAATCAAGAGAAGGGATTGTGAGGGCCTGGCATACGGCACGAAAGGAGTCAGGGCTTAAGAGAGGATTGAGGTTCCGTAGAGTGCGTAGTTTAGCATATATTGTGTTAGTGGTCCTCTTAATCTGATCAGTGAAGGAGAGGTTCTGATCAAGGATGATACCAAGATACTTCACTTGGTTTTTTATGGTGAGGGAGAGATCACCAATAGTAAGGGTTGGAGGTGGGGTGTATGAAGTATTGAAAAATACCTGAAGGACCTCAGTTTTAGATTGATTAATTATGAGGTTGTGCTGGGAGAGCCATGATTTTAGGCTAGTTAGGAATTCACTTAACTTAGAGAAATTGGGGTTTGTAAGGTTAAATGGAGTGAAGCACATCATGTCATCTGCATAAAGCTGGTATTGGATTCCATAGCTTTGGAAGATTTTGCAGACTGGCTGCAAGAAGATGTTAAATAGAAGGGCAGATAGGCTGGATCCTTGGGGGACGCCCTGTCTTAAGGTAAATGGAAGGGAAGTGTCATTTCCAATGCGAACTTGCTGAGTTCTACTGTCTAAGTAGGAGCGGAACCAGTTTAGGGTTGTGTCTCTCAGACCTATTTCATGGAGTCTGTTTAAGAGTTGATGATGTGGGAGCGAGTCGAAAGCAGAGGATAAGTTGAGGAATATGAGAAGGCATCCCTGAGAGGGATTCTGAGTGTGAAAGTACAAGGAATCAAGTAGGGAGATAAGGAGGGTTTCTACTCCATGGTTCTTTCTGAAATCATGTTGGAATAAGTCAAGTGGGCAGTGCTCATCAATATGGTTCTGAAGTTGGGTTTGGACAATCTTCTCAGTTATTTTTGCAAGGAAGGGTATACTGGAGATGGGTCTGTAGGAAGTAGGGGAAGTAGGGTCAAGTTTTGCATCCTTTAATATAGGACGGATTGTGGCGGACTTTAGAGGAGCTGAGACAGAACCAGACTGGAGGGAGGATTGTACCATATGCAGGATGTAGGGGCTGATGGAGTTTCTGGTAGACTTGATCCAGGGGACAGGGCAAGGATCAAGGGCAGAGGTGGAGACATTTAGGTCCTTGATAACATTACTCACGTTATCTAGAGTGATGGGTTCAAATTCACTCCAAGTGTTTAGTGTGGTTAGTTCATGTATGTGGGTGCTATTGAAGGAAGTAGATTGGGGAATATTGGTTGAGGGTGGCGGCAGGAATTTAGAGGTAAGATGGTTAGCTATAGTTTGAACAGTTATTTTTGGAGGTTGATCTTGTTGTACGGGTTCATTTAATAGGGATTTGGCAATGGAGAATAGCTCTCTAGGTTTGTTGAGTGACCGTTGGATAAGGTTTTCATTATGTTCTTTCTTATGGTTGATGGTTTCAGAGCAGTAGGCTTGGAGTTTATTTTTGTAAATGATATGTGAGTGGGGGTCACGAGAGCGTCTCCATTTGTGTTCAAGACGTCTAAGCTCTCTCTTGAGGTTTCTTAGCTTTGTGAAGAACCAGGGGTTTCTTCTACGGGACTTTTTAGGGGAATGTTTGGGTGGGAGGCAGGCGGCTGCTGATATAATTTCGTTCCATTTGGTGATGTGTGATTCTTGGTTGAGATCTGTGCAATTTAGTAGGTCAAGGGGGGGATTATTTGTTCAAGAAAGTCTGTTGCATTAAATTGTTTGAATCTACGGGTGTGTGGAGGATGAGAGGGGAGTTGTTTTTTGTAAGTAGGGTAGGGGATGGAGAAAAGGATGAGAGCATGATCAGACCAGGGTATGGGTTGACTAGTGTATGGAAACTGATCAGAGGATAAAGGGTGCTGTGGGATAAATATGAGGTCAAGGATATTTCCTTTGGAATGTGTAGGTTGTTCAAGTAGTTGAGTGAATTGGAGGGCGTTCATTGCTTGAAGAAACGTAGTTGATTGATTTGGGGTTATGGAGTATAAATTCAGATCACCTAGGATTATGAGAGGGTGTGAGGAAGGTTGGGGGGAGCAAGCTGTGTCAAGGATCATGGAGAGATCGTTTGTGTTAGATTGAGGTGCTCTGTATATAAGGTGCAAGGAGAGGGAGGAATTGGAGACTGTGATGGATTCCATGCCTGAGGTAGAGGTAACTTCAGCTGTAGAGAATTGCAGATGGGATCTTGATATAACTGCTACTCCTCCACTTCTGCCATTAGTTCTATTGCATACATTGATTGAATAAGCTTTGGGGCACAGTTGGTTTATTAGGATGGCGTCAGTGTCTTGGAGACGGGTTTCAGTGAGGCAGAGTATGTCAAGGTCGTTGTCAGCTATAAGGTCTGTAACTAAGGGGATCTTATTTCTTACCGAGCAGACATTGACAAGAGCACATTTGAGGGGGGGGAGGGGAGGATCAGGGAGATGCTTGGAGAAGAGGTTGGGATTTACATATATTGGTTTTAGCTTACAAGGGCGTTGATGGGGAAAATAGTAAGGGTGTGCATGATGAGGTGTTGAATGTGGGTGTCTAATGGAGTTAATTATTGGAATCCTGAAGGGTGATGGGGGGAATCTTCTTCAAGGCTGTAGCTCGTATTTAATCACTCACCCTCTCAGGACATGCATTAACACTAGAAGCCCCAAAAGGCTTTTACCTAGAAACCCCAAAGTGCGTCAATTAATGCCTTATCATGATGACTGCGTTTAGCATGAAATGCAGATGTGAATTAATGTGAAGTTACTTATTTGTTAAATATGTGCAGTATGTGACGTCATTACAAAATGTCATCATGTGTTTATTGTTTGTAATGTCGGAGTAAAACTGTAAACAGTGATTGAGATGTGCCACCTAGTGGGAACATGAATTTATACCTAGAAGCCCCAAAGTGCATCAATTGATGCATCCAAGACAATTGAGTGCGTCAATTGACGTACTTTGGGGCTTCTAGGTATAAATTCATTTTACCGCTAGGTGGTGCATCTGTCATTAATTTTTGATGCGCATATTTGAACATCTTGACCTTGCTAACAAAGTCATGGAACATGACTGACATGGTTCTAGCAGTGGCGCTGGTATACAACTTTGAAGATGCATTTGTGTCAATTGACGCACTTTGGGGCTTCTAGTGTTAAGGGAGCTATTCTTAGACGTCCATCCCTGCTATTCATGCCGGCTGCATATCCTGACTAACTTCCCCGCCGGTTGTGCAGGGAAGTTAGTCGGGGGCAGGGAAGAGGCAGCCCGGGGGTGGAGAGTGGGCGGGCAGTGGACGGTCACTGGCCCTGAATATACAGGGCTGATTCTAATGTCGGCCCTGTATATCCAGGGCTGGCGTAATGGCCAGGGAAGTTGGGGTGAAATAACTTCCCTGGATGTTTCTTTTTGGCAGACTCAGGGTGCGTAAGGGGCTGGGAGGGGCCAAAGTTAATACCCCACAGCCCAATCCTGGCCTTAGGGAATTAACTTTGTGGGGCAGCGGCCGGCATCGCAGCTTTTAGATGGCAAGAGGATGTCATGGCGCCACAGTTCCATTTAAAAGCCCTGGCTGAGTTAGCCGGGCTATGGCTGTTGTACAGGCTAGGACTGAATCAGAGTCCCGGCCTGCATGTACAGGCCTGTTTGCAATTCTGATCCCGCAGGGCTAGATGTGCCCTGCGGGATCAGAATCACGATCTCCTTTGAACATCCGGGTCAAGAGTTAAAAGGCAAAAGTCATAAAATATTTTACAGTAAAATGTTAGTTCGCCAAAGAGATGTTACATCATACAGACACACAAAAAAGAGAAGAATAAAAATACAAAATTACAAGTTTAGACACTAGGTACTTGACTCAAGAAGTTCTCTTCTCAATTCTCTCCTGGTTCTCAGTACATGCAAGCTTCTCTAGGCTGGATCCTCTACATCAGTTTCTTCTCCAGGTACTTCTATAGGGATCCACAATACACTCTCTCAGCTGTGTGTTCTCTAAACCAAAGAGGATACGAATTTGATACATTCCCCACCGATAGATCAAAGCTTTGGTAACACTAAAATTCTGATTGCATGTCCTCTTCCCCAGTTCTTCCTAGCTGGTCATAGAATCTAATGCAATATTTTTCTCACAAGTTCTCTCTCACATAGTCAAAGGATGGATGGCATGGGAAATCCTCCTTTACCATTGTGATGTCACTGTCTGTTTTCCTTTTCCCCTCTGCCAGTTTGGCATCGTGAAGGTCCACCCACCACAGGAGCTAAGACTAACCCCAGCCTAGTTTTAGGAGGCAGTAAAAAAGTATCCTTGGAACAACTCGTTTTACTCTTTTCCAGGCCTGCTCCAGTACTCGAGACCCCACTCATTAGGGGTGACTCTTTTGAGTCAGCTTGGTAGAAAAAAGATGAGAGAATGTTTTCCCTCCAAAACACTCCTTCTTATAATCTCTGACATCTCAACCCCTCTCCTGGCTTTCCATGTAGGGAGCCAATTAGAAAAATCCTCACATGGTAAACTCTGCTACTGAGACAATATGAACCCCTGCATGTTAGTTTTGGTGTACACATATCACAAACAGGGAACATACTGGATGCTTATACATGGAATACTAGGGTACCTCATGACCCTGTGCCAGCAAAATTGGCAGAAGATTAGCCATGTGGCTGAATTTTGAATAGATTGCAGGGGAGAGAGATGAATCAGGGGGAGACCATTAAGAAGCAGATTGCAATAGTCTAAACGGGAGGTGATTAGAGAGTGGATAATGGTCTTGGCAATGTGTTCAGCAAGGATTGGATGAAATTTTCTAATGTTATAAAGAAAGAAATGGCAGGTTTTAGACATCTGTTGGATGTGTGTTAAAAAAGAGATGAGTCAAATATGACCCCGAGGTTGTGAGCTGAGAACACCAGAAGAATGGAAGTGTTATCCTCAGAAAGAGAGAAAGGAGAAATGGAGGAGGTGGGTTTAAGGGGAAACACAAGGAGCTCAGTCTTGGTCATGTTTAATTTCAGGCAATAGTAGGACATCCATGCAGCAATTTTAGACAAGCAAGTTGAGATACAGGTGCAGAGAGGTAAATTTGAGAGCTATCAGAATAAAGATGGCACTGAAACCCATGGGAGGCGATCAGGGCACCTAGGGAATAGGTACAGAGAGAAAAGAAGAGGTCTCAAGACAGAGCCCTGAGGCACACAGACTGAAAGAAGGATGGCAATGGAAGAGATCCACCAGAACACACAATAACGGTTCAGTGGGAGAGATAAGAAAAAAATCAAGACAGAACAGGACCCCTAAATCCAAATGAAACCATGATATTGAGAAGAAGGTGGTGGTCAACAGTGTTAAAAGCAAGAAGATGCTGACAGTGAAGAGGAGAATTCAGATGCCAACCCCAGGAGCTCAGACAAGGAAGGCCAGGGTTCTACAGAAAAAGTATCTGCTTCACACCTAAGTCCAGTCTCCAGAAACTGCATGCTATGTGATAGAGCCTGATGTCAGTATCGGGCAAAATGGTAGAAACCATTATAAAGAGCAAAATTACTAAACATATAGATAATCATAGTTTAATGGGACAAAGCCAACATGGATTTAGCCAAAGAAAGACCCGCTATCCCTGTTAATCCCCTTCTTCAGGATATTCAGTGGCACTAACACACTGTGTGCAAACAGGAAGTCGGCATCAGGTGGTCTGAAAGGATGGAAGCAAACTGCTCCACAGCACCAAAGTTTCAAGGTAAGCTCCACAGGGCCTTTTGCAGCCATTGCCGCTGTTGCACATCCCAAGAGGGGCATCAGCAGTGGCAATGGGTGTCCCTAGAGGGCTGGTGCTCTAGGCGACTGCCTAGTTTACCTGCCCTGGATGAGAGACCATCTTGGAACATCAGGTGCTGTAGGCTGATTGTGCAGAAAATCAAGCCAGGCAATCTACTTCTGGACCCACCTCGCCAAGCAAACTCAGGGGATAATCACAACATGGGCAACTATCTACAGGGTCACTAGGAGTTGACATCAACTTGATGGCATTTAAACAACAACAACAAACACGAGTCCCTTATACATGTAAGAAAGCTATTCTAAATGCATACGTTACTTTTAAAATTAGCCACTTTAAATTATAATGTGATCCACTCACTGAAGACTTAAATTTAGCCATTTGTTCCAGAACATTCATGAATGTATAGGCAGTGCAGAGAAAAGCAGAACTTGATAACACCAAGCCACAAAACATTAATCAGCTCTACAAAACCACCAGTATATTCTTATACAATATTGAAGCAACTTCCATCAGGAAAGCAAGGTCAGTTCCCAAGACATACAGAAACAATAACACTGAATTGAGAGCTCTCTCTTTTTTACCCGAATTCTCTGATGGATGGAATCTAGTACCTATTACAGCCTCATTGTTTTCTCAGTAATACATTTTTTTTGCTTCCTCCGTGTTCCTGAAAGTGTATGTCTAATGGTTTGCTATCAATCTTTGTTTTGCAGAGGACAATGAAGGAAGGTCAAACCCAACTTCACATCAGAAATTCTGCAGTCTCTCCACCACCACTCTTTCTTTGCCTATGATGGCTGCAAAGAACAAAAATCCCAATTTTCACGGCCTGGAATATCGGGTCTGTGTCCTTTAAAAAAGTATTTAGCATTTTTTAAAAATTCAAATTGTGCCTTAGGAAGCATGAACTGTTTTTTGGAAAACCATTTTTAGAGCTCTTTCTCTACAGAGCAACTGCAAGGTGAATCAATTTTTCCCAAGAAATGCAGTCATCCCTACTAAATCCCTTTGATGGAATATAAACAAACAAACAAGCAAATGTTCCAGTTTTATCTCTTCATGAAAACTAGTCGCCTTTTGTACCATTTTGCTGTATTGTTATGGTTTTCTTTTAGATCTATATATTTACATCTATAGACATAAAGAAGCTCAGAAATACCTCTTTAAGATTGTATTTATGAAAATATATAGACTATTTCTTTTTCCTGAATAATGCATAGAAATTCAAAAATGAAAAACTTAGGAGGGGATAATCAGTGGTAGCAGCTAGTGCCTGTAAAGTGCATAGCTGTGGCCGCTGAAAACGAATCCCGTATATTCAATGTAGAGATCGCATCCGGCCACTGGCACTGAATATCCAGAGTAGCCGCAGAACCTGGAAGTTAACTGGGCAGCGGTGATATTGAGCAGCTGCCCACTTGGCTTCCACCGGGTAAAGGTAGGCCAGCATTTGCCATGTCTTATTTTATCCGTTGGTCGGTAACCGGGCAGCAGGTCAATGTCGCTGCTGCCCGGTTAGCGATGAGTGCTGCCTCCACTCTGCCCAGGAACACCCTGATGCTGTGTAGCACTCACTGATATCCAGCGGCACTAACTGTGTAGCACTCACTGATATCCAGCGGCACTAACCATTGATGTTTATCCTGCTAACTGGCATTTACATGGTTTGCAGGTCTGCAAACTGGGTAAATGCCTTTGAATATCCCCCCCCCCCACACACACACACACACATTAAAGAAGACAATATATACCATATTGTCTTAGAAACTGATTGGAGGCAATAGAGCGTAGTGGTAAATGGAGCTCACTTTGAGGAAAGGGACATTGCCAGTGGTATGCTACAGGGATTGGTCATTGATTCGGTGCTTTTCAACATTTGTGTACTTGATATGGCAGAAGGACTGTTGGGAAAGGATTGACATTTTGTGGATGATACCAAAATCTGCAATAGGGTAGACACCCTGGAAGGTGTGAAAACATGAGAAGGATTGAACACTAAGGGCCCGATATTCAAAGTAGTTAACGCAGTTAGCAGAGCTGCTATGTTAATTACGATGAAGAGGATATTCAGCGGCACTAACACTATACAGTAGGTGCCGCTGAATATCTGCGACTGCCGGCTCTGCACGCCCTGATGCTTACCTCTCAGCATTGGGGCTTGTCGGGGGCGTTTTGGGGTGGAATGGAGGCAGCACCGATAGCTAACCGGGCAGTGGCGATATTGAGCTACTACCTGATTAGTGATATACATTGAAAGCCTGGTGCAGAACACCCTGGACTAACTTTTGCTGCACATCACTAAATGGGTAGGGGCTCAATATCACTGCTGCCTAGTTAGCGATCGGCCTGTGCAGCAAATCCAGTATTCAGAACTGGGGCTGGATGTGACTCCGGTATAGAATATGCATGTTTAATATTTAGCACCAGCAGCTAGCCGTATTAGCAGTGCTATACGCCGGTGCTGAATATCAGGCCCTAAGATGTCAAGCTAAAAAAATAAAAATAAAAGGTCTGATGACACACAGAATTCCAGATTTTGATCTTACTTTACATCTGATTCAATCTCATACTTGTCATAAATGCTACCATCAGAAATATGCAGCCTTTCTTTAGGAGTTTTCTATCTTGCCTGAGATTTGCTGAGTCATGCTATTTGAACATAAGTGACAACCAATCATAAAGTGGAGGAGGGCATTGTAATTCTTTCTTTTTAATGTGGAATGTAGAGCAGGGACTTATATACAATTGATAAAGGGTGAATAAAACTAATAAAACCCCTTAGAGATCTTAGAATGCTGCAAGGACAGTCCACTTTTTTAGACTGTTGAATTGTTCAGTTAACTAATAACCAAAATAAACCTATTTGGCTCTATGCTTTCTATCAGAGGCAGTAACACAGTCTAATTCTGGTAGTTTTAGCACCTTTTCTGGTCACAGTTCAAATGTTGGAGGTTATGGTTTTAATCAATATAAAGTGCTTCCTATCTTCAAAGCTGCAGTGTTAAAAGGTCAAATTTATATTGATTCTGATACGTAACTGTAAGAAGACTCAGAAGAAAGTTGTTAATTCCACCTATGAAAAGTAAATGGTAGCAGATTATAATTTATTTCCTCATCACCCAAATTTGAGATTTAGAACACTTTCATCAGAAAGTGTGAGTGAATATAAATATGCCGTGCTCCCCTAACGGCACAAATACATTAGAGTGCAAAGTGCCAACACCTTAGGGAAGTCTGTATGGAGGAAGGTCTTGTTACATCAGTGGAAAGAGTCCTCACATGTACAGTTCTGGAAAAACATCTACTTTGTGATAAACACAGAAGAAGATCATATTTTGCCCAGACCATGTAATGAATATCTGGACTCAGTAAGGTTGCAAACAGAAATGACCTCTTCTTTCCAAAAGGTGCATCAGATCTGCCCTGTGTTGAGAGAGCAGAATCAGAGCTTGTCACAAAGAAATGAGGGGAGTGGAAGCCCAGTAACTGAAAACGTGGATGGAAGTCTGCAGACAGTAAACATCTTTTTTTCAGTTACAGGTCGATAACATCATTAGAATGCCACATATTTTACGATTTAATGAATATAACCAGAAAAATTCAATTTTCTCAGCAGAGGTGTTCTAACGGGGGTTTCTGTTTATAACTGAAAATCAGAAGCCCTATTTATAAGTACTATGGGCTATGATGAGTTTTATAATGTTGTGACTGTAATTTTATTCTTCTGTAGCTTAATGTATTTTATGTACTATTCTGCACTGTATATTTATTTATTTGCTTGCTTATTTTTATCAGGCACTTATTTCCACCAAGCTCAGCTCATGGAGTCATACAATAAATAACACAAAATACATTTCCAGAACCTAAAAATACATTTCCATAAACATTAAAGCAATCACATGAGACACTACCACAAAGACAGCACATATGATGAATAAGGATATGCTTCAAAACTTGAAATCCACTCCAAAAATCAATGAAGAATATCAAAAGCTTAAACCAGATCAAGTAGCTGAGGCATTGTTTTCTAAAATGGCAATAACTCTTTTATTGTACATCATCTTAAACGGACTGGATGTTGTGATTCATAAATACGAGGTGCAATCAAAAAGTATCAAGACATGTACAATAACACAAGATTATTGCACTCAGTCTCCTTCAAAATAGTCCCCTTATGATAAAACACATTTCCTCCAGCGTTCCTGCCACTGCTGGAAACAATTTTGAAATCCCTCTTTCGTTATGCTGTGAAGCTGCTGTTATCGAATTTTGGTCTCCAAGTCATTGAATCTCCTTCCTTTCAGTGGTAATTTCAGTTTTGGAAACAAGAAAAAGTCACAGGTTGGGAGGTCAGGTGAGTACGGAGACTGATGGACTTACTTGATTTGGTGTTTGGTCAAGAACTGCTGGATAGGATGTGATGCGTGAGCTGGAGTGTTATTGTGATGAAGCAAACATTCACAATTCTTGTGCAACTCTGGCCTCTTAACAACAAACTGCATCTCTGAAATGTCAGAACTTGGACGTAATACTCCTTTTGATGGTTTGGCCTTTTGGAGCATACTCATGATGAACAATACCCTGGTAATCAAGAAAACTATGAGCATAATCTTGACATTGCTCCTCAGCTGATGGGCTTTCTTGGGTCTGAGAGAGTTTGGAGTTTTCCATTGTGAGGATTGAGCCTTAGTTTCCAGGTCATAGCCATAAACCATGATTCATCACTAGTAATAATCGTTTTGATGAAATCTGAGTCATTTTCAATGCATTCCCACAATTACCTGACTGCAGATAGTCAGGGGCGGCCCAAGGGGGGTGCGGGGCCATGTGCGGAGATTCGGTGCGGGGCCTCATTTGCATAAGATGCCTCATTTGCATAAATATTTGCATAATGTTTCCATACACTAACTTTTAGTAAACATACCTCTTAATGAATATATGGATAAAGAAAGACTAAAAGATTTCTACATTACTATAATCCAGTACCAACCGCCAAGCACATTAGGAACTACTACAAACACTGCCCATTTAGAACCCATAGCAAACCTGCCGTATCCTAACAGCACTACCAGGACTCACAAAGCACCATACCCTAACTATCAAAAGGTAACACTGCAAATATTAAACCAATACATTTCAGAGAATAACAATACATGACCTACTGGGGAAAGAGAACAAGTGGCAATGTCAAATAGGAATTATATAAACAGAATACCTCAGCTCAGTTACACATGTAGAACATAGACCATCACCAAACAAGGAATCACAATTTAGAAATAGGAAGACAATAATTAAACTGGGAACCCCAAAAGCCAAACTTGGAATGTACAACACTGTAGAAATAAAACTATAAATTAATTTCCTCTTGTACTAAACAAAGCGCAGACGTTGTTGTTGTTGTTAAGTGCCGTCGAGTCGGAGTCGACTCATGGCGACCCTCTGGATAGCTATCCTAAACTGTGTTCGGTCTTCAGTCAGGCGGCTCATTGTTGACAGACTGGTACCCATAGCTGCTGTTATTGTATCGATCCATCTCATTGCTGGCCTTCCTCTTTTGCGTTGACCTTCTATCTTGCCAAGCATAATGTCTTTCTCTAATGATCTCTCTCTTCGCATGATGTGTCCAAAGTATGAAAGTCGAAGTCTTGTCATCTGATCTTCTAAAGAAAGCTTAGGTTTGATCTCCTCTAGTACCGACTGGTTTGTTCTTCGGGCAGTCCATGGTATACACAGTATTCGCCGCCAGTACCATAATTCAAAGGCATCAATTTTCTTCCTGTCTTATCTTTTTCACTGTCCAGCTTTCACATCCCTATGATGTTATTGAAAATACCATGGCTTGAACAAGTCGAATCTTTGTATGGAGAGAGACATCTCTGCTCTTGAGAATCTTATCTAGGTCTTTCATAGCCATTCTGCCAAGAGCAATGCGCCGTCTGATTTCTTGACTGCTTGTTGCTTCTTTATTGATAGTTGATCCAAGTAGGTTAAAGTTGTTCACAATTTCAATTTCTTCTCCTTCAACGATGAACCTGTTGATTATGCCAGTTGTCATGATCTTTGTCTTCTTTACATTAAGGTGCAGGCCCATTTTGAGACTATGTTCTTTGATTGTGAGAAGCAAATGTTTCAGATCATCTTCACTTTCAGCCAGTAATGTGGTATCATCAGCATAGCGAAGGTTGTTGATGAGTCTTCCACCAATCTTCACACCTCTGTTGTCTTCATACAATCCTGCTTCTCTGATGATTTGTTCTGCATATAAATTAAACAGGTAGGGGGAAAGTATGCAGCCTTGTCTTCACTGTTCCCTCTTGTCTTACACCTTTGCTTATTTTAAACCATTCTGTTTCTCCTTGTTCTGTTCGAACTGTTGCTTCTTGATCAATGTACAGATTGTGCAAGAGAACGATCAGGTGTTCTGGTATACCCATGCTTCTTAATGTGGCCCAGAGTTTCTCATGGTTTACACAGTCAAAAGCCTTGCTATAGTCGATAAAGCACAAATAGATATCCTTTTGGTATTCTTTAGTTAATGATGCACATTTCCCAGAGCTGACATATTCCAGTTAATAAATTCAAAATAAAGAGATATTTTTCTACCTTTTGTGCATTTTTTTTCAGTTACAATTGTTCCAGCCACTTTCTTCTAGTTTCTTCCTGTCTTCTGCTAACTCTCCGTCTGCTGTCCATTTGGCCTTTCTTCTCTCTTCTAGTTTTTTTTCCATTCTCTCTCTACATCTGCTTTAACATACTAATCTTTCTCCTTTTGCTCTTTCCTCATTCCTATTTCATCCACTCAAATTTTACCCCTCCATCCTCAATCCCCATTCACTCTCCCAATATCCGGCCAATTGTAGATTTGTCTTCCCTCCCACACAAAATATTTTTCCCTCTCCATTTCACTCTCCCAGCTCCATCCCATTCTAATCCTCCCCCAACATCAGCTCCCTTCTAGTTCCAGCCCCACCCAGCATCTGCTCCCTTCTAGTCCCTGCATCAGCCCATTTCCAGTCCTAGCCCCCCATCAGCCCATTTCCAATCCTATCCTAGCCCCACCATCAGCCCATTTCCAGTCCTAGCTCCCCCATCCATTTCCAGTCCTATCTGAGTCCCTCCATCAGCTCATTTCCAATCCCAGCCCCCCATCAGCTCATTTCTAGTCCTTTCCTAGCCCCACCATCAGCCCATGTCAAATCCTAGCTCCCCTCCACTCAGCCTGTTTCCAATCCAAACCCCCATGAGCCTACTTCCAGTTCTAGCCCCTCCATGAGTCCATTTCAATTCAAGCCCCCACCACAGCCCATTTCCAACCTTAGCACCCCCAACAGCCCATTTCCAGTCCTATCCTAGCCCTTCCATCAGCCCATTTCCTGTCCTAGCCCCCTCCACTCAGCCCATTTCCAGTCCTAGCTCCCACCCCTCACAGCCCATTTCCATTCCAAGCTCCCCTCCCCATCAGCTATTTGCAGTTCAAGCCCCCCCTTCCACTCAGCCCATTTCCATTCCAAGCCCCTGTCCCCATCAGCTATTTGCTGTTCAAGCCCCTCTTCCACTCAGCCCATTTCCAGTCCTAGCAACCCCCAGCCCATTACCAGTCTTAACCCCCCATCACCCCATTTTCAGTCTTACCCCCCCCCCCACAGTCCATTACCAGTCTTAACCCCCCCCCCCACATCCCATTTTCAGTCTTACCAGTCCTAACCCCATCACCCCATTTTCAGTCTTACCCCCTCACAGTCCATTACCAGTCCTAACCCCCCATCAGCCCATTACCAGTCCTAATGCCCCCATCAGCCCATTTCCAGTCAGCCCCCTGCCCCCATAGCCCATTACCAGTCCTAACCCCCCAGCCCATTTCCAGTCCTAGCCCCACTATAGCCCATTATCAGTCCTAAGCCCCCCAACAGCCCACTTGTAGTCTTAGCCCCCCACAGCCCATTTCCAGTCCTAGCCTCCCCATAGCCCATTACCAGTCATAAGCCCCCCATCAGCCCACTTGTAGTCTTAGCCCCCCCCCCACAGCCCATTACCTGTCGTAACTCCCCATCAGCCCCCTTCCAGATTTAGCCCCCCCATAGCCCATTACGTCCCAACCCCCCCATCAGCCCATTTCCAGTCCTAACCCCCCATAGCCCATTACCAGTCCTAACCCCCCATCAGCCCATTTCCAGTCTTAGCCCCCCATAGCCTATTACCTGTCCTAAACCCCCCCATAGCCCATTACCAGTCTTAACCCCCTCCCCCCCATCAGCCCAGCTAGGTTAAAAAAAACACAAACCGGCTGCTGCTGCTGCTGCCGCTGCCACGGCGGCAGCGGCAGAATCGAGCATCCCGCGGGGCCCCCCCTGCCCTTCAGAGTCTTCCATGTGGCCTCAGTGCAGGCTTTTCAGAGTCGCACAAAGGGAGACTTTCCCTTTCTCGCGGCTCTGTTAATCCCACCACGGGGCTGATGGGAAATCCCATCAGCCACGCAGCGGGATTAACAGAGCCGCGAGAGGAGAAGCTCTCTCTCTTTGCGTGGCTCTGACAGCCGATGCTGAGGCCGCATGGAGGACTCTGCAGGGCAGGGGGGCCCCACGGGATGCTCGATACTGCCGCTGCCACGGCGGCAGCAGCAGCAGCCAGTTTGTGTTTTTTTTTAACCTAGTTGGGCTGATGCAAGATGTTTTTTGCGTGGGGCCCCCTGAAACGCGGGGCCCTGTGCAAAAAACATTCTTGCTCAATGGATGGGCCGGTCCTGCAGATAGTCAATCTTCTTTATGGTCAGGGGACAGGAGTTTCGGTACAAATTTTGCAGACACACATCTCATCCCCAAATTGACAATAAGAATGGACTGTACCAACCCGAAACTGATGTCCATGCCCCCAGAAAGCTCCCTGATATTCAATCAATGATTTAGCATATTGTGGCATGCACTGCTTCAACTTTGTCTTCATTCCTGGGTTTTTTGTTTTTTTTCTAAATCCACAGTTTAGAATACATGCTTATACTATTGGGGAGAGGCTAGACTGGAAGAAGAGGCAACAATATCCGCAGTTTTGCATTTTCAAAACTAGGCGCACAGCTTTTGTAGAAAGAGTATCTGCAGAAAAAGCAGGTGCAAATCTCTGTAGGCACTTGCTCCTTGGACAATTTTCAAATGCAAAATATGTGTGTACTTTTCCTATGAGAACTGGTGCAAAATACGCAGGGAGAAGTACTTTGAATCAAAGCATCGAGTTTTGAAAATGATCCTCTAAAGATTAATGCTTAAGTATGCATATAAAAAAGTATTGTTGTTGTTGTTGTTGTTAAGTGTCATCGAGTCGGTGTCGACTCATGGCAACCCTCTGGATAGTTTCCTAAATTGTGTTCGGTCTTCAGTCAGGTGGCTCATTTTTGACAGAGTGGCACCCATAGCTGCTGTTGTTGTTTCAATCCATCTCATTGCTGGCCTTCCTCTTTTGCATTGACCTTCTATCTTGCCAAGCATGATGTCTTTCTCTAATGATCTCTCGCTTCTCATGGTGTGTCCAAAGTATGAAAATCAAAATCTTATCATCTGAACTTCTAAAGAAAGCTTAGGTTTGATCTCCTCTAGTACCAACTGGTTTGTTCTTCGGGCAGTCCATGGTATACACAGTATTCGCTGCCAGCACCAAAATTCAGAGGTATCAGTTTTCTTCCTGCCTATCTTTTTCACTGTCCAACTTTCGCATCCATATGATGTTATTGGAAATACCATGGCTGTATTCTTCTTACATATGGGGAAGTCACTGAAACCTATTTAAAAGCATCTAAACCTGTACAACAACTGGGAGCCTAGATAGCCTGTATGGCTCTCCATCCTAGACCCTCTTTACCACTGGTCTCAATACTGCTCCCACTTCCCCATCAAAAATTAAAATCTTGGAGCCGGGCTTGGAGAGGAAGAGATCAAAGATGTAATTACAAAGCAAGAAAGGCGTATATTAAGAAAGGAGAGAAAGTATTTATGTACTACATAAGGGAAGGGCATGCAGTAAGAAGGCATCAGTGTCCAAAAGAAAAAGAAGCACTGACTCTTTTGTAAGAGAACCTATAAATAGCCTATTAAAATAGAAAAGGCTTCTGGAAATTAGTTTTGGACAGAGTTAAAGAAGAGGGTTTATTATTTCTAGGATGTCTAAACATTCCCAAAGCGCATGCAATTTTTATCAAAATCAGTTCTATAGGAAGAAAAACAGAGTTGCTTAACTTTAGCAGGTGTTCTCTGTGGGCAGCAAGATAATTCTGCACATATGGGTGACACATCAATGCAGCCACATGTAGGAAACCTCCCTACTGCCACCATGCCTCATCTCCTCAGTAAACTACTAACTGAAGGTAGAATGCAACTGCAAGGTGCGATGGGAGGGTTGGGAGAACTTATCCTGTTGTCCACATAGAATACCTGGTACAGGTAAATAACTCTGCTTTTTCTGTGGACAACCAAGATAAGTGCTCACACGGGATTCCCTAGATACAGGCTGCCTCTAAAGAACAAAGGAGAAAAACCAGTGTCACAACAAGCTAACACTGGATAGACATATGTTTTTGGTGGCAACAGGCCATAGTAAAGTTTTACAGGTATTATTTTTACTGTTCTTTTCATCTTTAATTTTTTTTTTCCTTTTCCTAAAGAGGCAGCCTGGAACATAAAATAACAGGGCGTAGGAGGGACTGGAGTGGGATTCTGTTCCCCATATTGATTCTGGAGAATGGATTGTCCAAACCTGCTGTCGCATCAGGAGTCCCTTTCCAAGCAGTAATGAGATGTGAATGTGTGGACAGAGGTTCATGTTGTAGCTCTTCAGATCTCTTCCATGGAGTGGAGGCGCAACCTAATGGTTAGAGCAGTGGCTTGAAAGCCAAGATGCCAGGGTTCCATTCCCACTAGCATTCCTTGTGGCCTTGAGCAAGTCACTTAACCCTCCATTTCCTCAGAAACATCCAAGTTATCAATGTCCTATTTAATGTACATTACCAAGTTTAAGCTATAATGTAAACTGCTTTGACTGAAATTATGAAGCAGTATAAAAAAACTGTTAAATAAATAAAAATACAATCCACTAGCCAAATTGCAAGCGTACGTTTGTTGATGTAGCCTGCAGCCTATTAGGAGCCAAAGATTGGGTAGACTTTCGATAGGCTTGAGTCTGCCCCAAATACAAGGCCAAGGCTCTCTTGAAGTCCAAAGTGTGCCATGCAATTTTCCCTTTATGAGCTTGGAGTCTTGGGAAAAATGTTAGAAAGACTATTGACTGATTAAGGTCAAAGGCCGATACAACCTTAGAAAGGAATTTAGGATGGATCTGTTACTAGGGCCTGAAGCTCACTAGCTCTGCATGTTGAGGTAACTGCCATCAAAAATAAGACCTTCCAGGTTAAAAATGATAGTCCACAGATAACTAGCAGCTCAGAAGGAGCTTTCATCAGCTGAGTTAAAACCACACTGAGATCCCAAAACATTGTAATAGACTTATGGAAAAGGTTTGTTAGAATCAAGTCCTGTGAGAAGAAAACGCTGTAGCTAGATAGGTTTACCTTCTACATGATGTTGATAAGTACCAATTGCACTGAGGTGTACCAAAGGTTGCCCCCCCCTAACTGATGCCACTCCCCCCCACTGATGCTGCCCCCCCCAGCTGCTGATGATTCCATCTCAGGAGGGGGAGGCAGCAGCAGCAGTGGCTTTTTGCTGCCGCTTTTGGAAATACTGTCGCTGTCCATCTCTCCCTCCCAAACGGAATCGGCAACAATTGGGGTGGTGGCGCAGCTGCCCATGTGGGCCGCTACTGCTGCTGCCACCACTCACCCAGGCCAGCCGCCATAGGTCACCGCCTAGCTCACCTAGTGGACGGGTTGGCCCTGGGTGTACCCTTACGAAGTTGGCCTTCAGGCCAAACTTAGACAAATGTAGAAGGTATTCAAATATTTGAACAGATTTGAGGCTTTTTCCTCACACCAGACAGCAAAACTCTTCTAGTTAAAACCATACAACATCCGATTGACTACACCAATTGGCAAGTCCAGGGAAAACAAGATTAGCCTTTTAACATCCAAGCTATGAAGGCATGGGACTTGATGTTTGAGAGCAAGAACAGCTCTGGCCCTGAATAATGAGGGTTGGTGAATCACTCATACAAATTGGTTCCCTGATGGAAAGTTTGAAAATAAGAGGGACCCAGGTTTTTCTGGACCAATAAGGAGCTATGAGGATCATGGTGCTCCTGTTGACTCAAGTTTCAGGAAAAACTTTGCTATCAGAGGTATAGGAGGATACACAAACAGAAAACCCTCCCCCCCCCCAGTCAAGGAGGAAGACATCCAAAACTAGTTTACCAGGTCCCCATCCTGGAAAAGAACTGAGTGAATCATCAAGTAGCTATGTACTACATCAGCAAGAAGGGAAGTACAAGGTCATACCTCCTGTGTTAAGAGATAGAATGTGGAAATATGCTATCTCATATTGGATGATGCTCAGGGTCATTGACCTGACTGGCAGACAGCTGAGCCATGTTCTTCAGCCTCATGAATGGACCTTGAACAGAGGAGTCTCTCAGATTATCTTTTCAGTGGGGTAACCCTTTGATAGATATGTTTGCACTCTTTAGAACATAGAAGTGATTCACTCAGTTCTGTTCCAGGCATGGCACGGTGGCCAACCAATTTCTGAAAGCTTTTGGAGCACTTTATTTATTAATTTAACCAGTTTTCTATGCTGCCTTATCCTTCAATCAAAGCAGTTTACATTATGTAATCACTACAAACAGTTACTGGATACATTCCCTTGTCCCCAAAGGACTCATAATCTATGCATGCCTGAGGCAACAGAGGGTTAGGTGGCTTGTCCAAGACCACAAGGAGTGCCTATAGGACTAGAAACCCCAGTCCCCAGTCCCTCTGGCCAGAGATTGCTGACCCCAGGTGGAGCTTGAACCCCTGGCCCTCCAGCCTGAGGTACTGTGTCCTAACCACTAGGCCACTCCTCCCTCCCACTTGAAACTGCTCTTAGTTCCTGGAAATTGATCTGATGGGGATTCTCCTGGGAGGACCACATTCATTAAGTATGAAGCGGGCTCTCCAACTATTTGTACTTTTTTATAGAGAGAAATTTAGAAAATCAATCTTTTGGCCAGATTGGAATGGACCATGCACCAGGAAAGGGAGTCTCGAAGGGGAATGGTGACAGATATTACATCATTGAGCCTTTGTCCACTGCATGCTTAAGGTTTGCTATATGAATGCCTAGTCACTTAGATAGAATGGATACAAATATTTTAAATAAATAAATAGATTTTTGAGATGTGCCAAGAGTGTGACATGAACTGTTGAGGCAACGTTGTCCAACATCCTCAACATATTTCTCGATAACATCTGCTACTCTTTTTTATACCTCCCATAATTGCCACCAGTCAAGTGACCATGTTCTGTGGGAGAAAGGCTCTCACTTGAGTCATGTCTAGCAGAGCTCCAATAAACTCCAATTGATGTGACAGGCAGGACTGGTGTAAGTTTAAAAGATAGAAAGCAGAGAATAGGGCTAAATGGACAATTTTCTCAATGGAGAAAGGTGGAGTATCCCAGGGATCTGTGCAGGGCCTGCTACTTTTTAACATATTCATAAATGATCTGGAAATGGGAATAATGAGTGAGGTGATCAGATTTTCAGGTGACACAAAATTATTAAAAGTTGTTAAAACCCAAGAGGATTGTGAAAAATTGCAAGAGATCCTTGATAAACTGGAAGACTGGACGTTCACATGGCAGATGAAATTTAACATGGACAAGTGCAAAAAGATGTACTTAGGCAAGAACAACCCAAACTACAGTTACACTATGCAAGGTTCCACATTAGGAACAACTACCCAGAAAAAAAAATTAGGTGTCAATATGGATAACATGTTGATAATATGGCGTGGCACAGGTAAATCATTGTTTATGTCATCAAAATATAGGAAGACAAGGGGGCATGCAATGAAGCTACAGAGTAACCTATTTAAGACTAATAAGAGAAAATATTTTTCCACTCAATGTGCAATCAAACTCTGGAATTTGCTTCTGGAGGATGTAGTAAAAACTGTTAGTGTAGCTCGGTTTAAAAAAGGTATGGACAAGTTCCTGGAGGAAAGGTCCATAAACCATTTGTAAAGGGGACCCAGAATATCCACTGCTTGACCCAAGCATTGTGGAACCTGTGTCTTCTGGGGAAATTGCTAGGGGGGAGTGGTTTACCTCTAAGATGGCGGCATGAGCTTTTCTTTGAGCTGTACTATGCCTAAACGCAAGGGCAAGTATAAGGCCCCTCCCGCGGAGCCTGTTCCTGCCCTTTCCTCAGGACCTATGGATAGATTCGTACAACTGATGGAGCAGAAGAAAGGGGAGATTCGAGCGGGCGTTGTGACGCCGGTGGAGGTAGACCCGGCGTTGGCTGCCCTGGAGGTGTCTCTCTCCCTAGACGATCGACAGCCTCCTCAGCGTTTGACCGGCCCGGAGACTTTCCTTGCGAGAGGTGATGCAGCCCACCCAGGTGGTGGAGGAGCTACGTTATGGGAGCAGGCCTCACTTGAGAAGGAATCCGGAGCTGCGCCCTCGATATTGGGGGCTGCAGGTACGGTCAGACTTCAGTCGGTAGAGGCAGGGAAATCTTCTCACCAAGCTGGGGAGTCAGGCGTGGGGAGTTCCTCTTTGCTGGTAGAGCCGCCTGGAATTTTATGTTTGAAATGCCCGAAGGTGATCTCTTTGGAATCTATTTGGGAAGCGATTTCACAACCTTCATTTGCAGTGCATCAACAGGTTGCGTTGACGTCACAGCATTTGGAAAAGTTGGAAAGTACAATGGCTGGACTTCAGGGAGAACTGGCTGACCTCCATGTGAAGATTACAGCTGGTGAACAAAAGGTTTCCCAGGTTTCTGTACTGAATGACTCAGTTGTGAAAGATGATATTGCAATTAGAGTGAAGCTTGAGAATTTGGAAAATGCTGTAAGAGCTTCTAATATTCGTTTGTTAAATTTTCCAATGGTTTGTGGGAGTTCTCCTGTAGATCTGTTTAAAAATTATTTACATGAATCTTTATCAGTACCTACGGATTGAATCCCACCAGTTGTGAAAGCATATTTTTTACCTTCTGGTAAGCGAGAAGGTCAGGTGGCTATGGGCTCCTTAAAATTGGATACTCTTGTGGTATCTGCTTTATTACAGTCTCCTAACGAAGCTGATATAAAGGTCTCTACTTTGTTAGTGACCTTTGCAATTTCAACTGATAGGGATCGGTAGCTAAAATTGTACTTTAAGAAACGTACTGCTTTATTTATGGGGAAAAAGATTGTTATGTTTCCGGATGTTTACAGAGAGACGCAAAGGAGGCGAAAAGCCTTTTTACTTTTGAGATCTTGTATTGCTTGCATTGGTGCCACTTTACTGTTGCGATTTCCTTGTAAGTGTATAGTTTATTTTAGGGAGAATAAGTATGTTTTTTTTTCAACCAGAGGATTTATCCTCATTTGTTTCATCTCATTTCCTGACTTCTTTGCCTGTGTGATAATGATCGTTGTATTTGTAATGCTCTGTCCTATGCCCCTGTTTTAGAATTGGTTAATGTGTTTCTTGATTATTGGATCGAGGTTTTTTACCTAGCCTCGTATATTCTGTTTCCTTTCCACTTCCCCACGTTTTGTGGGCTAACTATACTTCTGTTTGTAAATTTTTGCTTAATTCTCTTTGTTTTTTCTCTTTTTTTTTTATTTATTTATTTATTTATTTAGCAAACACTTATATACCGCTACTTCCAGCGATCAGAAGCGGTTTGATTAAAGTCTTTGGGATATGTCACAAAATCAAGACAGGAAGATTGGGGCATCGATAGAAAGAAGAGGGGAAATACACAGCACACATCGCAGGGTCTATATATAGCCCTTCAGTAGGTATCATTCATATGTACAGAAGCGATTATCCTTTAACTATTTACATTTGACAAACAGCTATTTGTTTCTTTTCATCTTGTTGGATTCACAGCTGGCCATAGTGGCGGTTGAATAGGTGAGTTTTTAATTTTTTCTGAAATCGAGTAGGTCTTTTGTTGCTCTCATCTCATGTGGTAGGTTGTTCCATAAAGTGGGGGCAGAGAAGGAGAATGCTCTGCGGCCAGTACTGGATTTTACATGTCTGATGCTGTTTGGAACTATAAGTGTGTCTTCGTTTATGGTTCTCCTGCTTCTGGAGCTAGTTTGCAAGGTGATCAGGGTGGAAAGGAATGAAGGGGCTAGGTTGTGAATTAGTTTGAATGTCGTTACCAATGTTTTGTATTGGATCCTGGCAGAGACTGGGAGCCAGTGTAGTTCCATCAATATAGGTGTAATATGTTCGGTGACGCTTGTTCTCATGATGATCCTTGCTGCTACGTGTTGTGCCTGTACAGGCATTTGCTTGATTATATTTGTAAATTGCATAAATATAAAAGAAAAGAAACTGCTAGGTACTTGTGACCTAGATTGGCCACTGTTGGAAGCAGGATATTGGGCTTGATGGACCTTGGTTTGACCCAGTATGGCATATCTTATGTTCTTATGTTCTTAACCCTCTGCCCAATGTGCAGCGGCATCCAAGAAAGCAAATAGAATGTTAGGAGACATAAGGAAAGGAGAATAAAACCAAAGATATTATAATGCCTCTGTATTGTTCCAAGGTGCGACCGCAACTTGATTATTGTATGCAATTGTGGTCACCATATCTTAGAAAAAATATAGTGGAATTAGAAAAGGTACAGAGAAGAGCCACCAAATGGTAAAGGGGATGGAAGGATAGTCCTATGATGAAAGGCGTAAAAGGTTAGGGCTTTTCTACTTGGAAAAGAGAGGGCTGAGGGGAGATATGATAGAGGTCTACAAATTAATGAATGGCATGGAATGGGTAAACGTAGATCAGTTGTTTACTCCATCAAAAAGTAGAAAGACTAGAAGACACGCAATGAAGCTACAATGTAACCCATTTAAGACTAATAAGAGAAAATATTTTTTCACTCAATGTGTAATCAAACTCTGGAATTTGTTACCGGAGGATGTAGTAAAAACTGTTAGTGTAGCTGGGTTTTAAAAAGTTTTGGAAAAGTTCCTAGAGGAAAGGTCCATAAACCATTATTAAAGAGGACCCAGGAAATCCACTGTTTAGCCTGGGACAAGCATTATGGGATCTGTGTGCCTTTTGGGAACCTGCCAGGTATTTGTGACCTGGATTGGCTGCTGTTGGAAATGATACAGTCAAACCTCAGTTTTCGTATGCCCTAGTTTTCGTACAATTCGTTTTTTGTTGATTTATTTCGTTGAGATTTTGTCCCTGTTTTTGTACATTGTCTCGGTTTTTGTACAGTTGAAAATGGAGCACCATCTTGTGGCCAGAAGTGGGATTTTCTTTATTTTGATTCTCTTGCTGATTGACTGTCTTCCATATTCCAACAAGAGTCTTCAATAAAGGTAAAAGTGATGTTAAATGTTCATTTATCCATTTCATTAGTCATTTATATTTATTTCTCATTGTTTTCTGTATGTAAAATATAGTTATTATCTATAAAATGTATTTTTTGTTAATATTTTTGGGTGTCTGGAACAGATTAATTGGATTTACATTATTTCTTATGGTAAACATTGCTTCAGTTTTCATACATTTAGTTTTAGTCAGACTTTTTCAAATGGATTAATCACGAAAACCGAGGTTCCACTGTACTTTGTTTGATGTACCTTGGTCTGACCCAGTATAGCATCTCTTATAGTCTTATGTTCCTTTGTAAGGAGATGAGGTGCCCTAGGTGAAATTATCCCTTGCGCCTTCCCCAGCTCCTGCTCCTGCTATCACTCCCTCCCTGGCCCTCACTATCATTACTGCCACCCCTTTCCGGGACCTGCAGCTGCGGCTATGGTCACACTGCACTTACCTTCAACATCCAGTGCTGAGAGGCTGTTTAACCCCCACCCCTGCTGAGACCCAATGCAGAGTTCCTGTTTGCAAACAGCCTCACAGTACCAGAGATTAAGGTCAGGGGCAGTTTCTCCAAACAGGTGAGGTTTGCGTAGTTCAGGTCTGTGGGGCTGTTTGTGATCTTTGTTGCCACAGGGACAGCAGTAGAAGGAGTGGGGTGCTCTCAGACCACTAACCCTCTAGGCAGATGCCAGTTGTTGTGTAGTCTGAGTTGATTCGATTGGAAGCAAGCTCTGTTATGAGGAGACATAGGATGAGGGTGAAAGGGGATAGACTCAGGAGTAATATGCAGAAATATTTTTTTACAGAAAGAGTGGTAGATGCATGGAATCATCTCCCAGTGGACAGAGGCGGCCCAAGGGTGATGTGGGGCTATATGCGGAGACGCATTGTGGGGTTTCATTTGCATATCCACTGGACCTCATTTTGCATAAATTTAATTTATTTTATTTTAAAATGTACATGTTGCCCATATAAAATTTTAGGCGGCTTTCAAAAGAGCCCTTCATAAGCCTCTTTTTTGTCCTGGCAATAACTTAGGGGCATGTTTACTAACTATTAATGTGCATTAAGTGCCACTGTGCCAATAGAAATACTGTAAATAGGTGTTGCTGTACTTAGCACATGTTAACATTTGTGAGTGCACATTAATGTTTAGTAAATATGCCTCTTAATGAGTGTCGGACTACCACTAGCATGGGCAGTGGGGATAAAGAAAGACTACCAGATTTCTACATTACTATACTCCAGTGTCAACTGCCAGACACGTTAGGAAGTACTACAAACCTTGCTCATTTAGAATCCATAGCAAACCCGTCATATCATAACAGCACTACCAGGACTCACAAATCAAAAGGCAGCGCTGCAAATATTAAACCAATACATCTCAGAAAATACCAATACATCTCCTACTGGGGAAAGAGAGCAAGTGGCTCAATCACATAGAAATTACATGAACAGAATACTGCAGCTCGGTTACACATGCAAAACATAGTCTGTCACCAAACATAGAACAAGGGATCATAATTTAGAACTATGAAGACAATATAATTAAACTGTTAACCCCAAAAGCCAAACTTGGCATGGACAACAACACTGGAGAAAGAAAACTATAAATTAATTGAAAGAAAGCTTGATTGTACCGGGTTGGATACACAGTCAGGCCCTGTGTATAACATTATATTACTATAGTCCCTAAGAAAGAGTTAATATCATTTGTAGCTCTTTATTTAATACCATCCTTGAAAATTCTGTAGAAGAAATTGGGTGAAAGGTTTAGATAACATAAACATTAGTCTTGTTATTAGAAAGATAAGTAAAAGGCAAGTTGTTTATGAACTACTTATGCAAAAACCTTTTGTCCAGCATTTATACTACTGATTAGGTGGATAAAGGTGGTTTGATTTAGTATTTTACTAATATATAAGTAATGACCTTTGGGTACTTAACCTCTACTTCATGACGTAATTGAGAATTAAGGGGTAGATATAGCTATAATATATATCTTCATCATCTTAAGAAGAGTAGGTGTATTTTTATTTTTGTCTTAGAACATTTATTTTGGAGTAATTATAGTTTCAGATGTTTAGAGGTTTGCTAAGAATGTTTGCGTATTTGGTCTTAGTTGTGCTATGGCATATTATTGTTAAGGAAGCAGTACTGCATTTAGAATCTTGGGAAAGTTATGGGGAATATCCAAATATTTTTGAGTCACAATTACACTCAGTTACAAAACAGTTTAATCTGTCACGTTGTGCGGTCTGCCTTCCAACTGTGACAGCTACTCAACACGGGTTTCTACCACAAGTTAGGCCCAAAGCCTTTGAAGAGTTTTGTGATACAGCTTTTAATATAACTACTGTACGATGGTCTCATACAAACACAGAACCTAGAGTAGTTAGTTCTATGCCTTTAAAGTCCCCTCCAATATGTTTTATGGCTCAAGGTACAGGGAAAACGGTAGGGGACACCCCTTGGAACGTTTGTAAAATAATAATGCTACATAATTCTTCCATCTGGTATAAGAAATCCCACGTACAGAAACCTTATATTTCCATAGTACAATTAATGCAAGTTCAAGGGTATCAGGTGCATGATTATAACTTGTTACAGTATAATAGTTCTGGCTACTTTTTGAATGACTCAGTCCGAGACATACCTAACTGGAGTTGCCCCTTATTAGGATATTACCATCCCTGGGAACGTAATCTATCTGTAGGAATTAAGGAAATGAACATTACTCAGTGGGCTTTGAATAATTGTACGCAGAATCTAGTCTGTCCCCATAACTTGACAATTTGGGAAAATGAATTAGTGGCTTTAAAGGGAGACTATTGTGTGTGTGGTAATCTTGCATATACAGAACTTCCCAGAAGTTGGTCAGGTACTTGCTATGTTGCTCAGTTAGATACCCCGTGGCGGTTTTTACCTTACCAAAATGTTACTTTATTATCAACCTTGAATAATTCCTTAAGAAGAAAAAGGGATGTTTCCCCTCAGGATGAAGCCATAATAGCAGCACAACAGTTGGTAGACTCTACAAGTCCTTTAACTAAATCTCAGATAGATGCATTTACAGGTACTGTTTGGCTCTCAACGTTTGGAGCCATAGCACCCACTAGAGAATATGGTACCCAGATTATGCGATTACAGGCAGTTGTTGAACTTACGGCCCTGGATCTCACAGAGGCTATTAGCGTGTTACAAGGTGCAGTAGACAAGGTGTCCACTTATGCAGCTTAGAATCGCATGGCTTTAGACTACCTACTAGCGAAAGAAAATGGCGTATGTGGCCTAATTTCTGATTTCTGTTGCAGTATGCTTGATGATGAAGGGAAAGTAGTGAAAGGCCTACTAGATAAAGTAACATGAATATCATTAGATAAGTCACAGACATCGCCGGAGAACGCAAACCGGACCATTATGAAGCTGATAGGTCAACCCCCACAATGATTACTGCTGTCAAAGACAACTAATACCTGATGCGGATACAAATACCCTCTGCTGACACCGACCTTGACCGGTACTTGCTAAACTGACTTTACCTGCAATCTTGGGCTACTAGCTACTTTGAATATCCCTCTGCTAACTATACTTGATAACTGTGTTACTTATTGCTAGATACTGTTACATGCTGCTTCGACTGTTGTCTCCACATGTACTGTTACCAATACTGCATGATACTACTTAGCAAATTGCTTACTTACTGGTAAACCACTGTTACCTGATGTTTACTATGATAGCACCATATTGACCGATACTATTACCTGCTGATACTCTAACTAGGACCTCTGTCCTACGTTTAGCATTGGATCCTAAGCAAATTGTATTTTATTTTATTGATACACACACACGCTTTGACATGAATCCACTAAAACTTGTCTTAGGAATTTGTCTGGTCACCCTAACCTCAACATACGCAATCAATACAAACCTGTACCAATCTACACCACTTATATGTGGCCCACTCTACATCCTCTATGCCATCCACACTCCTCAAACACCCCTTCCCACACTCTACCATACCACCGGTATAGTATCAACACACGTGACCTATCCAGGACACGCAAGCAGGAAGCGCGCTGGAACACAGAAGCACCGCAAGCCAAAATCAAAAATGCCATGGATGAGAAAGCCCCACCGGCCCCTTGCTCCACAAAACCAGGATCCACCAACACCATTAGTGGTCTGTACCATCACCCTCATAAACGCCCGATCAATCAGAAACAAGACCCACATTATCTATGACATAATCAAAGATGAGCAACCTGACATCCTTTGTATAACAGAAACCTGGATCACAAACACCGATGCAGCCTTATTGAACCAGTTAAACAGGCCAGGCTACAACCTGTATAACTGTCCACGATCCAACAAAAGAGGTGGAGGAGTTCTCATAATTGCCAGATCAAACTTGAAACTCTCATGCACGTCCCTGGATTCAAACCCAGACATAGACCTACTCAAAGTAGAGAACTCAGCAATATCCATCTGTCTAATATACAGATCCCCCTCACAGAATCATGAAATACTTGCTGCAGCATTAGAAAACATCTCCTCAACACAGCCGAAGAAATTCCAAGTCATCCTAGGTGACCTAAACCTAGCGTCAACAACAGCAGCGCACGCCAACTCCTTCCTGGAAGCTATGTCCCAACTTGGGTATCATCAGATAATAAACGAGCCAACCCACGAAAAGGGACATACACTGGACATGGTCGTTACCCCTAAAAACAAACAGCCCAACCATGTTAAACCCCTAATCAAAATCAAATCAATACCTTGGTCTGACCATCACCAAATAGACATACGGATAAAACTCCCATCGTTACCTAAAGACGAGAAATCCAACAACAGAGATGTTTCAACAAACTTGATCTGGATGGTCTCACAAGTAACATCAAGGCGCACATCGACTTGGAATCTACAGACCTCGATGCACTAACAAATAGCTGGGACACAGGAATTCAGGCTACTGCGAACCCGAAATGGAATAACACAGCAATCCCAGGTAAACAACAATCGGAACCATGGTACACAACTACACTGACCAAAAGGAAGAGAGAACTTAGAAAGTGTGAAAAAAAGTGGAGACATAACAAAACTTTGGAGCTCAGAGCTGAATACCTCGACCTCCTCACAAGATACAAAGATGAAGTAGATGCTGCAAAAAGAAAACACCACACCAGCCTGCTGAATAAAGCCATCAACAAACCATGTGAACTATTTCGACTAGTGAAAACACTAACCAAAACAAATCAGCCAGAACAACAGAGCGATTCTATTCATCCTCAAACTCTCGCAAACCACTACGCAAGCAAGCTGACAACAACCTCACCCACTCTATGTGTTGCCAAACCACATTTGAAAACTGCAGTGAAGCAAGAACAGGCATGGAATGAATTTCACAAAATTGATGATAAGCAAACGATTGAAATAATAACCAGTATCAATACCACCACCTCCCTGCTTGATCCCTGCCCAGCTACATGGATTAAAGCGGCAAAAAAGGATATCGTCCACCAGGTCTCACACATTGTGAACCAATCACTGTGCCAAGGAATCATGCCCAACCAGCTCAAAAAGTCTATAATTAGACCGATACTAAAGAACAACTCGCTAAGCAAAGAGGACCCATCATCTTACCGCCCAATCTCCAGCATATCTTTCCTAGCGAAAATCATTGAAAAAGCAGCCCTCATCCAACTGCAAGACCACCTTGACGACCACGAAACCCTAGACAAACAGCAATACGGATTCAGAAAAAATCATGGGGTCGAAACCCTGCTTTAGGCACTGCTTAACAACCTACTCAAGGGCCTGGAAGACAGAAAGAAAATGTTTATCCTCATTTTCATCGACATCTCTGCTGCTTTTGACACTGTCCATCATCTAACCCTCCTTAACAAGCTGGCATCAATTGGAATCTTAGGAACAGCCTTGAAATGGTTCTCCTCCTACATAACGGACAGAAAGCCGCAGGTCCAATTCAACGGAGAAAGAGCTGAAGCCTTCACTCAAACTCAAGGCATACCGCAGGGCTCGGCACTCTCGGCACTACTTTTTAACATTTACATGCAACCCCTCAGTGGAATATTCAGGAAATATGGCATTAACTACCACATATACGCGGACGATATCATGCTGTACACCCAATTGGAGGCTGCAGACCCTAATTACGCTCAGCTTGAAACCTGTATGGGAGAGATGTTGGGATGGCTAAAACAAAACAATATGTCGATTAATCACAAGAAAACGGAAGTAATGTTTATATCCAGTAAACCTGACTTCGAACCACCTCCAACAATAACATTGTGCAACAATACTTACAACACTAAAAATGAAATTAAATATCTAGGAGTCACAATCGATAGCAAACTAAAGATGGAAAAACACCTCAGCAACACCAACAAAGCCATCTTTCACAAGCTTAGAGTACTACGACCCCTGCGGAATATACTTGATCCATGTGACTTCCGGTCGGTTGCACAAGCGCTCATCATGCCTCACCTAGACTACTGTAACGCCATCTTACAGGGTCTACCAAAGAAAACGACCAATATATTACAATTGGCACAACACGTAGCGGCCAGGATCATCATGAAATCAAGCGTCACGGAACATATCACACCTGTATTGATGGAACTGCACTGGCTACCAGTCGTTGCCAGGATTCAATACAAAACATTGGTAACTACATTCAAACTAATACACAACTTAGCCCCCTCATTCCTATCCACCCTTATCTCCACGCAACAAACCACCAGAAGCAGGAGAACCATCAATTCAGACACACTAATAGTTCCAAACGACATCAGACATGTAAAAGTCAGTACCAGCCGCAGAGCGTTCTCTTTCTCCTCCCCCACCTTATGGAACCGCCTACCACATGAGCTGAGAGCAATTCCAGGCATAGTTGACTTCAGGAAGAAATTGAAAACGCATCTGTTCAATTGTCACTACGACCAGATGTAAATCCAAAAAGATAAAAGATGAAGTGAGTAGCTGTATGTAAAAATGTAAATAGATGAAGGACAATCTCTTTTGTAAATGTATGTTGGTACATTAAGGTCTATATTTAGACCCTATTATGTGTGCTGTGTATTACCCCTATTCTCTCTATCTATGCCCCAAATTTTCTGTCTTGATTTGTGACAAATCCCAAAATTATAATCAAACCGCTTCTGATCGCTGGAAGTAGCGGTATATAAATGTTTACTAAATAAATAATAAATAAATAAATAAATCATACATTTGTATCAAGTAGTAGTTATGTAAGTTCTTTTTCTGATCTTATTGGGTCTGTTTCTTCTTTCTGGAATTTATTATCTAGGCCCCTGCAAGGCATATTAGCTTCATTATTTGGCTTATTAGGGATTATCATTTTAGGAACAATAATTCTTTGTGTAATATCTGCTTGCTGTAAGAAATCAGTGGAGACACTGACCCCTAAAATGATGTTACAGGTTGACCCAGAAGCTAGCTACGATCCATTTTTAATACCGATGTTGTTTACCCAGCTTGCAGTCTCGCTGTCTCTGGTCAGAGATATCAAACTGTCAGTGTTAGAATTAATTAGAATTAAGGCCTAAATAGTCATGCCTGAGAATATATGTATGTCTTTTCATGATTGTCTATGATGTGCATGCCTATAGAAAAGTATGTTATGAATATATGTAACACTAGATGTAGAATAGAATATGTATATTATGAATATACGTGATGTGAGACGTAGAATAATAAAGTGAAATTATGCTGTGTAATGGAATCTTTTCCTATAAATAAAGTGGCCTAAAGCTAGGATGTCAGAGTAAACATAGGCAAAGGCCTAGCTTGCTCTCCCAAAGCGCTTTGGTCCTGTGTTATAATACAAGTGTGTTGTGTATTATTTACAGATTTGTGTATTATTTAAAGATTATGATCAATTAACCTTCTCCTTGCTTTGTGTGTGGATTTCTGTGACCCCATGAGCCCTATCTGTTATTAGGTGAGGGGGGGTGCAGAGTATTCTTTCATTAATTTCCTCTTGTACTAAATAAAATGCAAAACGTTAGCGATGCACATTTCCCAGAGCTGACATTCCAGTTAATAAATTCAAAATAAAATATTTGCTTCTACCTTTTGTTCTTTGGGCATTTTATTTTTCAATTGCAATTGCCCCAATCACTTTCTTCTGCTTTCTTTGTGTCTTCTGCTAACTCTCCATTGTTTGCAGTCCATTTGTCCTTTTTTTCTCTCTTCTAGTCTTTTCCATTCTCTCTACATCTGCCTCTAACATCTGTCCTCTTTAGCTCTTTCTTCCATTTTTTTCTTCATTCCTTTTTCATCCACTCAAATTTCACCCCTCCATCCTCAATCCCCACTTACTCTCCCAATACTCAGCCAATCATAGATTTTTATTCCCTCCCACATAAAATATCTGTTCTCCTCTCCATCCTCACTCCCCCAACTTCTTTTTTCTCCTCCAGTCCCAGCCCCACCCCCTTCTGGACCTCCCCCAGCATCAGCTCCCTTCTAGTTCCAGCCCCTCCTAACATTTGCTCCCTTTCAGTCCCATTCTCCCATCCCCTTCATCAGCCCATTTAATGTCCTAGCCCCCCAGTATCAGTCCTTCTCCATTCCTTCCCAACATCCACTCCTTCTAATCCCAGTCTCCCATCCCCAGCCCATTTCTAATCCTAACCCCCCCAGTATCAGTCCTCCTCCAGTCCCTCCCAGTATCATCTCCCTTCTAATACCAGTCTCTTATCCCCAGCCCATTTCTTGTCCTAACCTCCCAGTATCAGTTGTTCTCCAGTCCCTACCAGCAGCCGCTCCCTTCTAGTCCCAGTCCCCCATCCCCAGGCCATTTCCAGTACTAACCCCCCAGTATCAGTCCTCCTTCAGCCTCTCCCAGCATCAGCTCCCTTATAATCCCAGTCTCCCATCCCCAGCCCATTTCTTGTCCTAACCCCCCAGTATCAGTCCTCCTCCAGTCCCTCCAAGCATCATGTCCCTTCCAGTCCCAGTCCCTATCCCCCAATATCAGCCACTTTTCAGTCCTGGCCCCCCTTGTTCCTGTTCTAGCCCCCCGTCCTACCCGTCTCATTCTAGTCCCTATTCCCATTCTAGCCCCCCATTCCAATTCTAGCCCCCAGTGCCCCCGTTCCATTCTAGCCCCCTATTCCCATTCCCACCCACATTCCTCCTATTCACGTTCTAGCCCCCAGTCTTCCCCTGTTCCATTCTAACCCCCTATTTCCCCCACCAAAATTGGCCTTGTGCCTGACCGGCTTCAGAGGGAGCCGGGGAGGCCTAAAATCCCAAGCCCTAGCTCACCTCTGAATAGCCGCAGTACAGAAGGGCAGCATTCGCCTTCTTTTCCATGACTGTAATAAAAAGGAGGTAAATGTATAAAGATAAAATTGAGAAAAGACGGAGGGAGGTAATATAAGGTCCTAAAGCCCTGCATTTCATGAACTTCTGTGATGCATCAAAAACATATTTTTAAAAAAAATCTCTATTAAACTTGCCATGAAATGGCTAGAAAATGATTGTAGAAATTATAGACCTTGTAAGACATACTGTACCATTTGTGAAAGTAGTTCTGTAAAAAAACCTATTGTATTTAAATGCTACCAGCGTTCATCAATGCTGTATGTATTTCAGCTCTAAGGCACATGAAAAGGAGGAGACGTGGATAATAAATTAATCATCTAAAAAATAACCCAGGTAAAACAAGCATTCATAGGAAAACATTTGTATTAAAATTCAGATGATCATATGTGAACATGACAGGATCTCCGTATGGTCAATCATGTAAATATTGAAAAGTGGGATTTCAAAAACAAGTGGAACATGATAATAAAACCTAAGAGTGAATAAAACCAGTAAAATTGACATGGAGTGTAAAACCATGGCCTAAAAAAGGAGTGCAAACTGTATGTGGCCTTAATCAAAAAAACATAAAATCATATAGGAGACATTATGGCATTGAATGTTAATGATAAATATCATAGACAGTAAAATATTGTAATAAAAAATACTGTGTTAAAAATTGGGGCGAATAACAAAGGAGCGCGCCAGTGGGCTCCTTTTTATAACAGCAGTGGGAGAGAAAGCAAACGCTTTGTGCCTCCCCGGCTCCCTCTGTAGCTGGTCAGGTGCAGAACCCCCCGAGGTGCGGGGCCATGTGCAGGCAACATTCCGGCATATTGGACGGGTCGGCTCTGCCAGTTGAGGTGGTAGAGACGAGGACAGTATCTGAATTCAAAAAAGCATGGGACAAACACGGAGGATCTCTAAAGGTAAAAATGGGGCTTTTGTAGTTGATATGGAAGGGCAGACTAGATAGACCATGTGGTCTTTTTCTCCCATCATGATTCTATATTTCTTTGTTTGATTAGATTTTAAGCTCTGATGAACAGGGACTGCCTCTTTTATATGTACAGCACTGCATATGCCTTACAGCACTATATAAATGATAAGAAGTAGTAGTAGTAGTAGTAGTAGTAGATGAAAGATAGGACAGAATCCCATTTTCTTCATTACTGGGAAGTACCTTAAGTAAAATTTCTTCCCTTCCTGCTTGGTGGATCAGGTTAAATTGCATTGGCCTGTTAAAGGGCAGAAAGTTCTCAAAGAAGTATCTCCTGATACTGAGAGGCTAGTGATGGCCCTCTTCATGGACAATCTGGCAGTACAATGAATATGTACAATTTGTACCCATCCCGGACTATTTTGAGAACCCAACTGATGGAAGTTACAAGGTATCAATCATCTGTAAAGAACATATTGTTGTTAAGTGCCGTCAAGTCGGTGTCGACTCATGGCGACCCTCTGGATAGTTGTCCTAAATTGTGTTTGGTCTTCAGTCAGGCAGCTCATTGCTGACGGACTGGTACTCGTAGATGCTGTTATTGTATTGATCCATCTCATTGCTGGCCTTAATCTTTTGCGTAGACCTTCTAACTTGCCAAGCATGATGTCTTTCTCTAATGATCTCTCTCTTTGCATGATGTGTCCAAAGTATGAAAGTTGAAGTCTTGTCATCTGAGCTTCTAAAGAAAGCTTAGGTTTGATCTCCTCTAGTACTGACTGGTTTGTTCTTCGGGCAGTCCATGGTATACGCAGTATTTGCCGCCAGCACCATAATTCAAAGGCATCAATTTTCTTCCTGTCTATCTTTTTCACTGTCCAGCTTTCACATCCATATGATGTTATTGAAAATACAATGTCTTGAACAAGTCGAATCTTTGTATTAAAATCTGCTCTTGAGAATCTTGTCAAGGTCTTTCATAGCCATTCTGCCAAGAGCAATGTGTTGTCGGATTTCTTGACTACTTGTTGTTTCTTTATTGATAGTTGATCCAAGTAGGTTAAAGTTGTCCACGATTTCAATTTTTTCTCCTTCAATGATGAACGTTGATTTTGCCAGTTGTCATGATCTTTGTCTTCTTTACATGGCGCAGGCCCATTTTGAGACTATGTTCTTTGATCATGAGAAGCAAATGTTTCAGATCATCTTCACTTTCAGCCAGTAATATGGTATCATCAGCATAGCGAAGGTTGTTGATGAGTCTTTCACCAATCTTCACACCTCTGTTGTCTTCATACAATCCTGCTTCTCTGATGATTTGTTCTGCATATAAATTAAACAGGTAGGGGGAAAGTATGCAGCCTTGTCTTACATCTTTGCATATTTTAAACCATTCTGTTTCTCCTTGTTCCGTTCAAACTGTTGCTTTTTGATCAGCAGATTGTGCAAGACAACGATCAGGTATTCTGGTATACCATGCTTCTTAATGTGGCCCAGAGTTTCTCATGGTTTACACAGTCAAAAGCCTTGCTATAGTCGATAAAGCACAAATAGATATCCTTTTGGTATTCTTTAGTCTTTTCAAGGATCCATCTCACATCCGCGATGATGTCTCTCGTTCCTCACCCTTTCCTGAACCCTGCTCACACTTCAGGTAGTTCTTATTCCAGGTATGGTTGTAGTCTCTGTTGAATAATCTTCAGTAGAATCTTGCTGGCATGTGGGATCAGTGCGATTGTGCGATAATTTCCACAGTCAGTTGGATCACCTTTCTTTAGTATTGGTATATACACAGTTCTTTTCCAGTCAGTTGGCCATGATGTTGTCTTCCAAATTTCTTGGCAGAGCCTTGTAATTACAGTAACAGCTGCATCAGATTGCTGTAATACTTCTATGGGAATGCCATCAATGCCTGGTGCTTTGTTCTTTGATAAGGATTTCAATGCTGCTTCAACTTCTTCTTTCATCACCAATGCTACTCCTGCAACTGAAGAGATTCTCTCCATAGCATGGCACATCATTACGCTTCTCCTGAACATTGGGTTGTGAGTCTGAGTCCCAGAGACATGAGAGTCTCCAGGCAGCAATAAGAGGCTCTTGATGATATATCAAAAATATCATATGTTGTTCGGACAATTTATTTTCAGTACTCCTTCCCTTGACCCAGAGTTGTGCAAACTTGTCCAGATTGTGCATGATGCTGCACAACTGCATGCCCATGAAGAGCTGGTAGGAAGTGGACACTGATCAGACAGTCACTAGTCGAGGCCCTTCAAGATCTCAAAGATGCCTCTCCCCCAGGCAGGCAGTGAGTCTCAAGAATCATGTCAGTGTCAGGATGCACCTTTTTTGAAGCTGTTGAAGCATCAGACACATTCCCTGAGGGCTGCCATCAACAAAGGCATGAGGGCCTCAACAGCCTTGACTGATATCTACAGAATCTTCTGGGGAATATCAACAGGCCTGATCTCACCTCTTGGAGACTGGTGTGGCTCCTCTGGTACTGAAAAAGATGAGTGGTTCTCATATCAGGACAATTTCCAGGGCTGGAACTCATTCAGAAACTCAGTGCTCCTGACATCATGCTCCGATGAACTATGATGCCGATGCACCTCAGCCTTTGCCCAATGCTCGTCGCCCTTTGCCCTCGATGTCTTTGAAGATGAGGAAAAATCATTCCTCATCTTTTGGGAAGGGGGAATTGGTGGATGACCACTTCCAGAACAACTTATTGATACTTGACTCTGAGTGGGCTCGATGACTCCTCAATGTTGATATACTACCAGCATACAGTGCAACTCTTGAGTCCATGTGGATTGATGCCATCAATGCAGATGCAGGTGGATCCGACTTCTCCTTTTGCACTTTTCTTCATAACCCTCAAGCCCTCTTTTTATCATCTGTTAATAAGCAACAAGAAGGTGGTTCATGGTAAGCCCCTAGCACTGCAGGTACCAATTATGACTATCTGTTATAGACATTATCCTGCCACACTGGGTGCACTTCTTAAACCCACTGAAGAATTTACTCTAGGACAGCTCATCCAAAAAAAATAGCTACAGCAAAATCAACTGGGGTGTATGAAGTCTAAATTCAGCCTATAGCTGCAAGGCAGTGAAAATAAAGGAAACTTGAAAACGGTTGAAAAGCCCTGACTAAGGAGTCTAAAAGAGGAGGAAACATACAAAACTGGCAGCAGCAGGTGTTAGAACAAAGAGAAAAACTCACAAAAAAAAAACAGTAGAAGGAATAGGAACAAGAAACAAAGTGGATCATGCGATAGTGTGTCATCAGGGCTCCTCAGATAAAAGAAGATTGAGGAGAAGAGTTGCAGCAATGGCAGATGGGAACAGGTGCAGCTGTGCAATGGAGCCACTCAAAAAGTTACTAGAAGAAGCTGTGAGATGTTTTGCATAAGGGGCTCTGTCAATGACATCACCCATGTGCAAGCACTTATCCTGCTTTTCCACTGAGTATAGGAGTTGCTTGACTGCAATGCCACCTGCGTCAATCAGGAATAAATAACAATTCTTATGGCTTCCAGAGCAAATCAAAATAGAAAACACCATTTTTTTTCTTTTATTAATGTGTGTGATCCACTTGAATCTCCTCTGTTAATTTATTACTTAAAAAAGAGGCATCGAAAAAGACATTAGGTGGAATAACATGCATAATCACATTCACTGCTCATTCTATTCACCTGGTTTCTGAAATCTTTTTTACTACTTTTATCATTTAAATTTTTACGAACACGTGATCTTCTCATCTAAAAAATGCCTGATTGCTGAATATCCCCATCGATGTTCCAGCTATTGCCTGAATCTTGGACTTATGAGACAATCCATAAAAACATGTGACAAAGCAGCCATGTAGCATGCTCAACCCTGATAACTCTCTCAGGAGATTGTGGGGTGTAATCTGATGATTTTGAGAGATGAGTACCAGAATTTCATAACAGTAATTACAACTTATGTTTGTGGATATTTACTCCAAAGGTTTTTCTTTTTCTATGCTTTTGTTCCAGAAATTCTGTAAAACCATGTCTAAAGGGTATGTTTAATAAACCGTGGAAGAGGCTTCTGTGTGATATTGGAGCCACGGCCCCATTGAGGAGAAGGAGTCTGCTGTCTTGGTACATGTCGGTACCAATGACATAGGAAAATGTGGTAGGGAGGTTCTGGAGGCTAAATTTGGGCTTTTAGGTAGACAGTTGAAATCTAGAACTTCCAGGGTAGCATTCTCCGAAATGTTTCCCATTCCACGCGCAGGACCCAAAAGGCAGGCAGAACTCCGGAGTCTCAATGCGTGGATGAGACAATGGTGCAGGGATGAGGGTTTTTGATTTGTTAGGAACTGGGGAACATTCTGGGGAAAGGAGGGGTTCTTCCGAAGGGATAGGCTTCACCTTAACCAGGATGGAACCAGGCTGCTGGCATTAACCTTTAAAAAGGAGATAGAAGAGCTTTTAAACCAGATAATACGGGAAAGTCAACAGTCACCCAAGAGCGCATGGTTTGGAAGAAGATATCCTTGAAGGATACTACCAAAAGCAGAGAGGTTCCAAAAAAAGAGTAAAGTAGCCCAAATGCACTTGAGTATGGTGCAGACAGAGCTTAAAGATTCCAAATTACCCATGCCTACCAAGAGCCAGTTTAATATGAATAAAGTACAGTCTCTAAAATGCTTGTATGCAAATGCTAGAAGTCTAAAAAATAAGATGGGAAAGAATATATAGCACTAAATGAGAAGTTAGATATGATTGGAATCTCAGAGACATGGTGGAAGGAGGACAACCAGTAGGACACTGTGATACCTGGGTACAAACTATATTGTAATGATAGAACTGATTAAATTGGTGGAGGGGTTGCAATCTATGTTAGAGAGGGCATTGAGTCAGAAAGGATTAAAGTTTGCAGGAAACAAAATTTGCTGTACAATCTCTATGAATTGAAATTCCATGTAAGAAGGGGAAGGCGATGGCAGTGGGGGTGTACTATCGACCGCCTGGCCAGAATGAACAAATGGATGATGAAATGCTCAAAGAAATCAAGGAAGCTAACAAAAGTTACAACACAGTAATAATTTTTATTTTTTATTTTGACAGTTTTGTATACCGCCTTATCCTTCAATCAAAGCGGTCACAACACAATTGGGGGATACATTTAACATGCGGGGATGTGAGACACATACACTAATACTTACAGGGAACATGGGCAATGGAGGGTTAAGTGGCTTGCCCAAGACCACAAGGAGCATCTGTGGGACTAGAAACCCCAGTCCTTCCGGCCCAAGGTTGCTGTCCTCTAGTGGGATTTGAACCCCCGACCTTCCGGCCTGAAGTACCTTGCCCCAACCACTAGGCTACTCCTCCCTATAATAATTTGTGATTTCAATTACCCCGGTATCGACTGGGTCAGTGTCACGGCAGAACATGCTAGGGAGATAAAGTTCCTAGATGAAATAAATGACTGCTTCTTGGAGCAGCTGCTTCATGATCCAACCAGAGGGGAAGCCATATTGGACCTAGTCCTTAGTGGAACACCAGATCTGGTGCAAGAGATAAGGGTGTTGGGGCCACTTGGCAATAGTGATCATAGCATGATCGCATTTGATTTAATTAGTAGAGGAGGGATGGTAAGGACATCCACAGTACTACCTTTTAACTTTCGAAAGGGAGACTATGATAAAATGAGGAATATAGTTAAGAAAAAAACTAAAAGGAGCAGTTGCAAAGGTTAAAGACTTACATCAAGCTTGGGTGTTGTTTAAAAATACTATCTTGGAAGCCCAGACCAGCTGTATTCTACGCATTAAGAAAAGTGGAAAGAAGTCCAAAAAACTGCCAGCATGGTTTAAAGGTGAGGTCAGAGAGGCTGTTGTTGCCAAAAAAGCATCTTTCAGGAAATGGAAAAAAGAGTCAAATGATGAATACTGGAAGCAGCACAAGCACTGGCAAGTTAAAAGCAAGGCATTGTTAAGGCAGGCAAAGCGAGAATTTGAGAAGAAACTTGCTACGGAAGCAAAAACATATAATAAAGACTTTTTCAAGTACATTCGTAGAAAAAAACCTGTGAGAGAGTCATCTGGACCGTTAGTTGATAGAGGGGTAAAAGGGACAGTAAGAGGGGCCAAGGCTATAGCGGAGAGACTGAATGAATTCTTTGCTTCGGTCTTTACTAAGGAAAATGTAGGGATGTTACCCATGACTGAAGTGGTATTTAAAGGTGATACTGCAGAGAAATTGAAATAAATATCGCTACACCGGGAAGATGTATTACAACTATTTGATAAACTGAAGAGTAGCAAATAACCTGGACTAGATGGTATACATCCAAGGGTGTTGAAAGGACTGAAATATGAGATTGCAGACCTGCTATGTAACGCCAATTTTTAAAAAGGGTTCCAGGGGTGATGATGGAAACTACAGACCAGTGAGCCTGACGTCAGTACCGGGAAAAATGGTAGAAACCATCATAAAGAACAAAATTACTCAGCATGCAGATAGTCATGGCCTAATGGGAGACAGCCAACATGACTTTAGACAAGGAAGATCTTGTCTTACTAATCTGTTATGTTTTTTTGAAGGTGTGAATAAACAAGTAGACAAAGGTGAGTCGGTTGATATAGTGTATCTGGACTTTCAGAAAGCCCTTGACAAGGTCCCTCATCAGAGACTTTTGGCAAAACTAAAAAGTCATGGGATAGGAGGCAGTGTACTATTGTGGATCAGGAACTGGTTAAAAGATAGAAAGCAGAGGGTAGGGCAAAATGGCCATTTTCCCAATGGAAAAAGTTGAATAGTGGAGTACCCTAGGGATCTGTGCTATGTCCGCTGCTTTTTGACATATTCATAAATGACCTGGAAAAGGGAATAACGAGTGAGGTTATCAGATTTGCAGATGACACAAAACTATTTAAAGTTGTTAAAACCCAAGAGGATTGTGGAAAATTGCAAGAGGATCTTGATAAACTGGAAGACTGGGCATCCAAATGGTAGATGAAATTTAGTGTGGACAAACGGATATTATAATGCCTCTGTATCGTTCCATGGTGCGACCGCACCTTGAATATTTTGTGCAATTCTGTTTGCCATATCTTAAAAAGGATATAGCGTTATTAGAAAGGTACAGAGAAGAGCCAACAAAATGGTAAAGGGGATGGAAGGCTACTCTTATGAGGAGAGGATACAAAGGTTAGGGCTCTTCAACCTTTAAAAGAGACGGCCGAAGGGAGATATGATAGAGGTCTATAAATTAATGAATGGAGTGGAACGGGTAAATGTATATTGATTGTTTACGTTATCAGAATATAGAAAGACTAGGGGACATGCAATGAAGCTACAGGGTAAACTATTTAAGACAAATAAGAGAAAGATATTTTTTCACTCAACGTGTAATCAAACTCTGTAATTTGTTAACGGAGGATGTAGTAAATGCTGTTAGTGTAGCTGGGTTTAAAAAAGGTTTGGACAAGTTCCTGGAGGAAAGGTCCATAAACCATTATTAAAAAGGGATCCAGGACCCTGTTCCACGCGCAGGACCCAAAAGGCAGGCAGAGCTCCGGAGTCTCAATGCGTGGATGAGACAATGGTGCAGAGATGAGGGTTTTGGATTTGTTAGGAAATGGGGAACATTCTGGGGAAAGGAGGGGCTCTTCCGAAGGGATAGGCTTCACCTTAACCGGGATGGAACCAGGCTGCTGGCAGTAACCTTTAAAAAGGAGATAGAGCAGCTTTTAAACTAGATATTAGGGGAAAGCCGACAGTCGTCCAAGACCGGATGGTTCGGAAGAATGTATCCTTGAAGGATACTACCAATAGCAGAGAGGTTCCACAAAAGAGTAAAGTAGCCCAAATGCCCTCAAGTATGGAGCAGACAGAGCTTAAAGATCCCAATTTACCCATGTCTAACAATAGCCAAATTAACATGAATAAAATACATTCTCTAAAATGCTTGTATGCAAATGCTAGAAGTCTAAAGAATAAGATGGGAGAGTTAGAATATATAGTACTAAATGAAAGGTTAGATATGATTGGAATATCAGAGACATGGTGGAAGGAGGACAACCAGTGAGACACTGTGATACCTGGGTACCAACTATATCGTAATGACAGAGCTGATCAAATTGGTGGAGGGGTTGCGCTCTATGTTAGAGAGGGCATTGACTCAGAAAGGATTAAAGTTTTGCAGGAAACAAAATCTGCTGTAGAATCTATATGGATTGAAATTCCATATAAAAGGGGGAAGGCGATGGCAGTGGGGGTGTACTATCAAGCACCTGGCCAGAATGACCAAATGGATGATGAAATGCTCAAAGAAATCAAGGAAGCTAACAAAAGTTACAGCGCAGTAATAATAATGGGTGATTTCAATTACCCCGGTATCGACTGGGTCAGTGTCACGTCAGGACATGCTAGGGAGATAAAGTTCCTAGATGAAATAAATGACTGCTTCTTGGAGCAGCTGGTTCATGAACCGACCAGAGGGGAAGCCATATTAGACCTAGTCCTTAGTGGAACACCAGATCTGGTGCAAGAGATAAGGGTGTTGGGGCCACTTGGCAATAGTGATCATAGCATGATCGCATTTGATTTAATTAGTAGAGGAGGGATGGTAAGGACATCCACAGTACTACCTTTTAACTTTTGAAAGGGAGACTATGATAAAATGAGGAATATAGTTAAGAAAAAAACTAAAAGGAGCAGTTGCAAAGGTTAAAGACTTACATCAAGCTTGGGTGTTGTTTAAAAATACAATCTTGGAAGCCCAGACCAGCTGTATTCTACGCATTAAGAAAAGTGGAAGGAAGTCCAAAAAACTGCCAGCATGGTTTAAAGGTGAGGTCAGAGAGGCTGTTGTTGCCAAAAAAGCATCTTTCAGGAAATGGAAAAAAGAGCCAAACGACGAAACCTGGAAACAGCACAAGCACTGGCAAGTCAAATGCAAGGCATTGATAAGGCAGGCAAAGAGAGAATATGAGAAGAAGCTTGCTGCGGAAGCAAAAACGCAACATAAAGAACTTTTCAAGTACATTCGTAGCAAAAAACCTATGAGAGAGTCAGTTGGTCCATTAGATGATAAAGGGGTTAAAGGAGCACTAAGAGGCGACAAGGCAATAGCGGAGAGACTGAATGAATTCTTTGCTTCGGTCTTTACTGAGGAAGATGTAGGGATGTTACCCATGACTGAAGTGGTATTTAAAGGTGCGGAAGAATTGAAGGAAATATCGATACATCAGGAAGATGTCTTACAACTATTAGATAAACTGAAGAGTAGCAAATCACCTGGGCCAGATGGTATACATCCAAGGGTGTTGAAAGAACTGAAATATGAGATTGCAGACCTGCTATCAGTAGTCTGTGAACTATCATTAAAATCATCTCTAATACCTGAAGATTGGAGGATCGCCAATGTAACACCAATTTTTAAAAAGGGTTCCAGGGGTGATCCGGGAAACTACAGACCGGTGAGCCTGACGTCAGTACCGGGAAAAATGGTAGAAACCATCATAAAGAATAAAATTACTCAGCATGTAGATAGTCACAACCTAATGGGAGACAGCCAACATGGCTTTAGACAAGGAAGATCTTGTCTTACTAATCTGTTATGTTTTTTTGAAGGAGTGAATAAACAGGTGGACAAAGGTGAGTCGGTTGATATTGTGTATCTGGACTTTCAGAAAGCCTTTGACAAGGTCCCTCATCAGAGACTTTTGGCAAAACTAAAGAGTCATGGGATAGGAGGCAGTGTACTATTGTGGATCAGGAACTGGTTAAAAGATAGAAAGCAGAGGGTAGGGCTAAATGGCCAATTTTCCCAATGGAGAAAGGTGAATAGTGGTGTACCCCAGGGATCTGTGCTGGGTCCGCTGCTTTTTGACATATTCATAAATGACCTGGAAAATGGAATAACGAGTGAGGTTATCAAATTTGCAGATGACACAAAACTATTTAAAGTTGTTAAAACCCAAGAGGATTGTGAAAAATTGCAAGAGGATCTTGATAAATTGGAAGACTGGGCATCAAAATGGCAGATGAAATTTAATGTGGACAAGTGCAAGGTTATGCACCTAGGGAAGAACAACCCAAACTATGGTTACACGATGCAAGGTTCCACATTAGGAACCACCACCCAGGAAAAAGATTTAGGCGTCATTGTGGATACCATGTTAAAACCATCGGCCCAGTGTACAGCGGCGGCCAAGAGAGCAAATAGAATGCTAGGTATGATAAGGAAAGGAATGGTAAATAAAACAAAAGATATTATAATGCCTCTATATCGTTCCATGGTGAGACCGCACCTTGAATATTGTGTGCAATTCTGGTCACCGTATCTTAAAAAGGATATAGCGATTTTAGAAAAGGTACAGAGAAGAGCCACCAAAATGGTAAAGGGGATGGAAGGATACTCCTATGAAGAAAGGCTAAAAAGGTTAGGGCTCTTTAAACTGGAAAAGAGACGGCTGAGGGGAGATATGATAGGAGTCTATAAATTAATGAACGGAGTGGAACGGGTAAACGTAGATCGATTGTTTACCTTATCAGAATATAGAAAGACTAGGGGACATGCAATGAAGCTACAGGGTAAACTATTTAAGACTAATAAAAGAAAATATTTTTTCACTCAACGTGTAATCAAACTCTGGAATTTGTTACCGGAGGATGTAGTAAAGGCTGTTAGTGTAGCTGGGTTTAAAAAAGGTTTGGACAAGTTCCTGGAGGAAAGGTCCATAAACCATTATTAAGAAGTGACCAAAGATATCAATGCTTGACCCAGTACAAGCATTGTGGAACTTGTGTCTCTTGGGGAAACTGCTAGGTACATATGACCTAGATTGGCCACTGTTGGAAACAGAATACTGGGCTTGATGGACCTTGGTCTGACCCAGTATGGCATATCTTATGTTCTTATGTTCTTATGTAGGATATCAATGCTTGACCCAATGCAAGCATTGTGGAACCTGTGTCTTTTGTGGATACTGCTAGGTACATATGACCTAGATTGTCCACTGTTGGAAACAGAATACTGGGCTTGATGGACCTTGGTCTGACCCAGTATGGCATATCTTATGTTCTTATGTTCTTATGTAGGATATCAATGCTTGACCGAATGCAAGCATTGTGGAACCTGTGTCTTTTGTGGATACTGCTAGGTACGTATGACCTAGATTGGCCACTGTTGGAAACAGGATACTTGGCTTGATGGACCTTGGTCTGATCCAATATGGCATATCTTATATTCTTATGTTCTTAGTAGTTAATAGCTGGTACAGCCATGTATTAGATTTCACTGTCGCCAGTTACCACACGCCATAATGTATGTTAACTGGTTAGTGATGCCTAGTGAAAGGGTCCTTAAATTTTTTTAAGGCATCCTAATGAACCAAATGTAATGGGCGCATATCCCTTTTACAGAATGCACTGCAGGTGGTTAGAGTTATGGACAGAGAATAAAAGTAGTTAATATTTCTAATTGCTGGTGTATTTCACTTTTCTAGAAGTAGTACCCACTGCTATTGACGGCTGTGGATTTTAACAGAATGTTCCTGCTCCATGGCACTCAGTGTTTATTCTGAACAAATAATCTGTGCAAATAAGGCATGTAAAACATTTTGCACAATAACCAGTGGACATTATAACTGATTAGATAGTGCCAGTTCTCTACTTTAACCGTTATACATTCCATTTAGCTTTCAAAAACTGACTTCCCTCCTGAGTAAGGCGAATATTTGTTGTCTTTAGAATATATGGTCCTTATTTAATTCTATCCAAATATTTAAGATATTTGTCAAGTCATGTAGTATCCTATGAATTAAGGGGTAATCCTCAAAAGATTCCCCTTTGTAAGTGGCTGTGTGTGTCAACTGACATGCAGGGGTACTACTAGCCCTAGTAGCTGTCCAAAAGTGCAGAGGGGAATTTTAGAAGATCTGTCCAAGTGCAATCTGGGACATCTAAGCCAGAACATCTGAAAAAATGCAGGAACATCCAGGTGCAGACTTGATTTCACAAACCAGGATGTGCCTGATAGGGAAGTCTGTAGGGCATCTACTTAGACATCCCCCGAACTGCATCCCACAGCCCAGATATCTAGGATGGCATAATGACTGGAGTAGTGGTTTAGGAACAGGGCAGCCAGGGTCCAAATCCTGGTGCTGCTATAGTTGAAATTCTGCTGAGTACTGGTGAGTGTTTTCTTCTCTGGATGTTTTTCAATCAAAACACTTTTCAGATGTTTGCCTCAGAGCAGGTGCAAAGTTAAACGTGATGCCAGATATCCAGGATCTTTCTCTGATCAGGTGGGGATGGGCTGATCCCTGGGAATGCCTTAACCGTGCCTCCAGGTTCCTGGGAATGCTTAACCGTGCCTCCAGGTTCCTGGGAATGCCCCTACCACACCTCCTCCACTTTCCTGTTCAGATTCAGATATCCCCACAGCCGCCTTCTATAATGGTTCTGGAGGCAGTCTCTATTCTTTGGACAGCTCTATGCCCATTTTCAGATGACCAAAGCACTAATTTGACTTCTAAAATAACCCCCATAATTTCTAATTGGCTATGTGAAACTCTATATGCTTATTATCCTTAAATGTCACATACAACACTGTATCTATTACTTATTTTGTTCCCTGTAAATAGTTCTTGCTTGTTCCATGTAATGTAATATAGTTGTTATGGTTCTAAGATGTTCACTGTAAAAACAGACACCTGTCTGTTATGTTACCTTGTTCTATGTAAACCACATTTGATCTTGGGAAGATGCGGTATATAAGAAACTGTTAATTAAATTAAAATTAAATTAAATTCCCTACCAGGAGGTATCAAAGAAGGAGTTATGATGTCAAGGGGATTATAAATAGTAGTGCTTTGGAGAGAAAGTTGTCTTTTTCTTCCTCTTTTTCTGCCTCCCAGAAGCCAATTGAGATCGCAGCAGCCTAGAACCCAGACTTGGTGAATGGTGGACCGCAAAGCTCTAACTCAGTCTTGAGATAAATGAAAAATGAGTGATACACAAGCACTTTATGTGCTAACATTTATGCCTACTCCTGAGCAAGTATATTTTATAAAACCACATAGGATTCAATGTTCTGTGCCAGCAGCTAGGTGCGAGTACAGCACATAGCCATCGGCACTGAACCTTAAACCCAGATATCCAATGCCGGGGTCATATGCGTCCCCGGCATAGAATATCTGGGGTTGCTGCACAGCCTCCGCAGCTGCAGAAATTAACTGGGCAGTAGCAATATTGAGCTGCTGCCCGGTTAGCTCCTACAGGTAAAAGGCCAGCTTTTGCTGTGCCTATCTTTTACCTGCAGGTCACTAACCAGGCATTGGTGCAATATCGCCGCTCTCTGGTTAGCGACTGTTGCCACCCCTGGAATGCCTATGACATGCCTCAGTGCTAAGTGGTTAGCATCGGGGCATGCTGTGGAGATAATTGGGGATATTCAGCGGCCCTAACGATGTTAGTGTTGCCGAATATCCCGCTAAGAGGCATTTACACAGTTTACAGGTCTATAAAGCATGTAAATGCCTTTGAATATTGGGTTCATATGGCCTTTTTACTAAAGAGCGCTGTGGTGTTGCACCTAATACGCTGATAATGTGTGAATCCACGGTGCATTACAGTAGATCAACATCATAGCATGAACTGTTAGGAGCATGGAAAGCAGTTCCTGGCAGTTATCGCGGTGCACATGGCCAGACTGCGGCATGACAGGAGTGTGGGAGCGCTCTACCCTGCCTATGGAAGTAGCAGTGAGTGCACCAGCGCTACAGCCCATCATGCAGGTAGGGAGGGCACGCTGCCTGTGCAGCACTTGCCCCGTCATCTCTCCATCCCTAACCTTCCCACTTGCAACCTTAATGCACCATGGACAGCGTGAAAATCTGACGTGCTACTTGTTATTGTCCCACGCTCTCTGTCAATGTAGGTCCAACATATGCCCTTAGCAAGTGTCAGACCTGTGGTGACAGCTATTGTACTTTAGTAAATGATCCCCATAGGGTACCTATGTGTCTTTATAAATGCAACACGTGCTGTTGAGTCAATGTTGACTCCTGGCAACCCATCAGCCCCTGAGATTTCTTGGCCAGGTATGACCAGAAGTCAATTGCCAGGCCTTTATTCTGAAGCAATTGAGAGTAAAGTGGCTTGCCCAAGACCACAAGGAGTGTCAGTGGGAATCAAGCCCTGGTCATTCGGTTACCAGGCCGCTCTAACCTCCATACCTGGAGCTTTCTAAAGTGGGATAAAAATGAGCCCCTATACTCTTAGAGTGGAAGCAAATATGAGAATACAAAACACCTGAAAAATAAATAAATAAACATTTTTTCCTATTTCATGTTTGGGGGATATTTTTTGAAGGGAAAGACTAATTATTGCAAAAGATTTTCCCCTTAGAACTTTGTCTACAGTATTAAATAAAAAGATAGCATAGTAACATAGGTTGAGTGGGAAACTATTTTCACAACATAAAATTATATGAAAAATAAATAGATTCATGTTTATGTAAAAAATAACCTGTAAGTTCCCCAAGCTCTCCTCTTCATGCAATTCTACCTTTAACTAATGAAAGCGTCCTAGGCAGGGAACTCCATGTACAAATAAAACCAGTTTGATCCAAATGAAAAAGAAATCTATAACAAAACTGGGATCAGGTTACCAGAAGCCCATTAAATATTTGAACATCAACACTGATAAGAGCAGATGTACTGTGCTGTATACATATTTGTGCAGTTCTATTTGGTTGAGCCAAGAGAGCGATATTTATATCTAGGTATGCAAATTACATCAAGATACTGTGTTTCCCTGGAAAGGCTATAAATATTAGCTTATGAAATAATGCCAAGCCAAGTAAAATCTTGAAAATGTCAAAAGGAAATCTGTCCACTCCTAGGTTTCCTAGGGAACAGCTCTGATCCAATGTGTTTTATCGCTATGGGAGTGAAGGTTTTTTTTTTAACATACATAATACTAATCAGATAACTAAGAGACATGACTTATCTGTAAGCTTTTAATGCTGAACTGGCTTCCATTCAGCCTGCAGTTATGTAGGTACTTTGGGGTCATAATAGTACTGTATGACGTGAAATGAAATTACAGCTCTTCATTTTCAGACAGCAGTAGAATTCAAAAAAGTATAGAACACAGAGTATCTTTAGATGGGCTACTGCATATTTTAATGTAACAAGCTAGTAGGGCCTTACAACAAAGGAAGTTTAAGAGTAGAAATGGAAGTTCACGGCCGTATTTATCTCCTGGATGCCCTCAGGCAATGGGGGACGGGGGGCGAGGGGAGGGGGGGGTGGAATAGGTGCTCTGCGCTCTCCCCCATACTGCACTCTCATTTTTGCTGTGTCCTAAAGCAGCAAATGCATTGTAAAGGTGCAGCACTGAGCCTGCAAGCCCTTGTGCTCTGGACAGTCTGTACAACAATCTGCCCCCTCCTCTCATATATATTGGCGGAGACGGGCGGCAACCGCATGGCCTGTCCAAGCTCCTCACTGAAGTTTTACAATGCATTAGCTACTGCTACTGCTCTGGTGCTTAGCGGTGACAGAAATGCTTCAGTGCCTATCACCAGTTGGCACCAGAGGCAGTTGCCTATGTTTCCTATGCCTGTGTAATTTCACAGAAAAGAGATTAGCTGAATTCATTTGCAGGACCACTCAGAGAAACCTCTGGAGCTTTATAGGTTTTTCTTATTTCTTTCAGCAGATACCAACAAAAGGATGACTGAGAAATATTGTGTTGCTAAACTTGACACCATCAGTACTGCTTCTGATGCTGCACAAATGGGCATCCATACCCACAGCGAAGCACCAATTCAGTGTGAAAGATATCTGCAGATTGACTCCCTCTGGAATCAGGTGGCATAACTGAGAGATGAGTTAGTGAAAATAAAAGCAGATAAAGACTGAAATGATATATCCAGTCTTCCTAGCAAGGTGGTTAGGGTGCGAACTGACACTCTGCCCAAGTTACCCCAGCCCCTGCACCCCCCACCCACACACCCACAAGTGCAAGGTCATTGCACTGCTGTTTTGAGCTGAAGAGCTCAATGCTTGGTTTCCATCCTCCCTGTTTTTATTTCTACCACTTCCTTCCCCTAGTTCAGCAGCTTCCCCTCCTTTGGAACAAGTTCATGTGTGCAGTAATACTTTTTAGGTACTTAAACATCATTATTATATATTTCCTGTTCTTTATATATATCCACCTGTAAAAGATACATGTTTACGCAAGCACCTAAACTGATGGACTCGTGCATGTTGATATTCCAGACATATTCAAGTGTTGTCACGTTTTTAAAAACATGTATGGTACATGCCCAATATGAATGATGTTGGCCACTGCAACATTTGACAAAATTTTAGGATGGGAATGTCTCTCCGATGCTGCATACACACCTCAGCCTACCATTTTGCAAGTGGAGACATACAACTGCATATCATCCAAACGACAAGTGTTGCCATTTACCAGTATGTTTCTTTACCATTGGGAAAACTATCTTGAATATGTGAGTGTCTTCTTCTGTACTCCCCCAAAGGGATTTAGGTACTGAAACAAGCACCTTTATGATGCCTATTTGTGCCCTGGATCAGGTATAGATATGGATGGCACTATCTGTGGGCAGAGAGGTGCAGGCATTTTCTAAAATTGTATGTATAAGTGTTATCTATTCAGGACCATCCAGGACACACCTCCACCACATCCCCATGTGACATGAATGAGATCGTGCCCGACACATGTAACTATGGAGGTTTCTATAATGTCATCTGGGCATTTTTGTGATTCCCACATCTGAATGGCTGATTTCAGATGTGGAAATCATGAAGTGAGGTCCTAAAATGAAATGCATAGTGAGGTAAATATGCAATCCATATTGTATTTAGCACGTTTTGAAGATATAGGGTTAGAGGATATAGGGTTAGAGGATTTATGTGGTCACGAGAATTGACCTGTATGTTTCTCTGTTTAGCTGCTTGAAAATGAGGAAATGATATAAATCAAGAAGGATCCACAATATTGTAGTAGAAGGTAAAAATAGGAAGATTAGGTGGGCCTTCAGGTCAACCATTATAATGTATTCTGCGGTTCTACACTTAGCTATTGCACCTAATACAGAGACATTTTGTTTAATACCAAGGTCATCAATGACATATTTTATTTATTTATTTAATGTCTTTTCTATATCGTGCTCTTTAGAATCAGTGTGGTTTACAGTCAATGAAATTTGTGCAGTGCAGTCAAAACCTGCACTGGACTTACAAAGAACAGGTGTTACAACTTGGGACTAACGAGGGTAACTATGTACAGGCTAAGTGGTCAGGTTGCAGGTGACCGGATCAGCTGGAAGCTATTTACAGGTTGTCTAACTATATGCAGTTTGAGTTAAGGGCATATATACAGATTGATCATCTCGGTTGCAGATGCGCGGTGCACATATGTCACAAGGCCATCGACACAGTAGCAGTGAAAAGCATTAGTGAAATATTGATATTTTGATCAGGTTTGCTGGAGTGAGGCATAACATATGTCATTACTAACAAGCAATATCTGAATAAGCAGAAACTACTCCAGTTTACAAATAGTTGAGAATCCAGAAACCTCATAGGATATAGTGTAATAACATTTACATGTTCTTGTAGAATTAATCTTCAGTCCCAACACAAGTTCTGGGAGGGGAAGAGGGGTTATGGTCATAAGGAAAAACATTTGTAAAGGTGAATAAAGATGACTTTATAACACTTAACTTAGCAGATGTAATACTGGGAGGAGTATACAGTTTCATCTAGATGTCCAATGTGAAGAAGAAACACTCAGTAAAAAAAGGTAAAAAAATGAAACACTCAGAAAAATGGTTGAAAAGTCAACATACTGGTTTTTCGACAATACTGCATCAACACAACTCTTCTTCCAATTTAACACTTGTTGGAATGCAATTATTTTCAAACTAATGGTTCTCAAATTATCTTTTTTTTATTTTTTATGAGCACAAAAATTAAAAAAAAAATGTTCTGCCCTTACAGTTTGTGTGTGCATGTTTTCATTATATGTTGTACTAAGTTAACAGCCTGTAAGCTAGAACTAGCAATTTCTTGCTAAGTTCATGTAATCTTTGCTTCATAAGTGAAATGTTGCATGTGAATCATTTCCTCCAGTATTCTTAGAGACTTGCCTGGTTTCATGCCTTAGTCCAAGGCAGGGGTGGCTTTATAATGAGGGTGAGTGAGGCAGCTGCCTCAGGCGGCAACGTTTGGGGGGGCAGCAAAAATGGCCCCCAAAACAGCCACCTCGCTCCGCCTTTAAAGTTTAAACAACAAAAAAAGGTTGAGAAGCTAGTGCCGCTGCTTCTTGGCAGCAGCAGAATCAACCACTCCGCACCTTCCCACCCGCTACTCCAGAAGAGCTCCGCACTTGCCTGATTGGTGCTCCGGCTTACCTTTGCAGAGCCACAAGAAGGAACAGTGTTTTCCTTCTTTCCCATGGTTCTGTTAAAGTTGAGCCCATCAGCAAGCTGTGGGTAAATGAGGCATTTCCTGTCTTAAGCAAGACAGAAAATACTCCAGACTCTTTAGTAATAGCTTATGGACCTTTCCTCCAGGAACTTATCCAAACCTTTTTTAATCCCAGCTACACTAACAGCTTTTACTCCCCCTGCAGATACCACATTTCAGCATGGGAAAAAAGCTGCTGGTGCAAATAAGGCCACCCACTGAGGTGCTATTAATTGCACTCATGCTACTTGCGCTGAGTTATTATGTTAGTTTCTGCTGACAATGCAGATGCCTGTGTATGACAGTTCTTTCTCTCACCTCACTCTGCAGTAAAGTATAATTTTGAGAAAGAAATCCTGTAAAAATAACAGTAATGAGTAAAAGCATTTTTTGACTACATATGTCTGTTTTTAGTTTATACTAATATATTCTCTACTTGGTGAAGATCTATCTCTGTTCTGCATATGTGTGACTGAGGCTACATATTTTGTTAGCAAAGAGTTTCTATGTAGGGAGCTGTAGTAATCTGGCTTGTTCAGTTTCTGAATAGGAATATGGATGCTCTAGGGACCACTGCAATATTTATGATACTGCCGTTTTCTAGGTACGCTCCATGTTGTGTAAGTTTTGGAAGTTATTGCTGTTGTGGAATAGTCGATTTGCTCTATGGGTCCTGTACTTTGGGTTCTTGGTGAGATCAACTGCAGGCACTGTTCCCTCTAAGCTGTGCGCATGTGCGCGCGCACACACCTTGCCGAGTGAGTGCACATACTTTACAACAGAGTGCACAAAAATTGCAGTTCTGATTCTGATAGAAAACAACACAGACGTTCTTAAAATTGAAAAGTTGTTGTGTATTTATGGTTTTCACAAGTTCTACAATATTTTCTAGTGCAATCAATGTGGTGTACATACTGTATTCTGACGTGTAGTCAAATTTTAAAGTATATAACTCCGAGTGTCTTTATGTGGCACACAAAAATGTAACCTTCCTTCAAAAGCTGCACAGCTGATATTTTATGCGCACACAGCCTACAGAAAATTAGAGGGAACATTGACTGCAGGGTGCTCGTTTGGGGGGGGGGGGGGTGCACTGGAATTTGTATTATTTTTTTAGATTTGCAGTTCTGCATTCTTTATGCTGCCAGACTGAAATTTAAAATATTTTGTCAGTTCAGAGTCACGGAAATTTCAATTTAAGGGAACGTCTCTGTTTAATTTTGTTTAGTAGCCTGATAGTTTCATCGCTGCTGAATTCCATACTTTTCCAGCTCTAGCACAATCCAATCCAGCATTTGAATTCATGGCTACTAGAATTAGTTTCTCATTTTATATCTTCCCACCTCATCAATAATCTGGTCATAGCATAATAAATCCGATGTGCAGATACTTATAATGGTTTGATTGATGGGTGGGGGGATCTGTATAAGTGACTTTTCATTAATCAAATTTAATGCTTTATTAGGTTTGTTTTATTGTATGTTTAGAAGTCACCTAGGATTTGAAATGGATGGCATATACATTTAAAAATAAAGTATACTAAATGTATGCACATGATGCCGCAGTGAGTCCCCACATATGGCCCTGCATCACTGGGAGACAGAGGAAAGCAGAAACCTCAGATTGGGACCTACATGATCTGAGAATAAAATGCTCATACAACAAAGTTTGAAGAGAATTTTATTTTCAATGTGATTAGCAGATTTGGTGCTATCTTTATATTGTATACAGTGCATGGAAATGCATCTCTTTCTATTTCTCTGGTATTGCACTGTATGCAGAATCTGGCTTCTTGGTGTTGCAGTTTAATTTTCATCTACATATGTTTATTTTTAGTTTATGGTCACTTATTCTGTATTTGGTGAGGGTCTGTGTTTGTAGTGTGTGATGAAGACCAGGTGTTCTTTTAACTTGGAGTTTGTATGCAGGAATCTGTACTAAGTAATCTGAATTGTTCAGCTTTTTAAATAGGTGTTTGGATGTTCCAGGGCCCACTGTAGTATTTACAGTGATGCTTCTTTTTGGATGGCTACTTATGTAAGTTTTGGAAGTTGGTGCTGATATGGTATGATATGGTAGATTTGCTCTATAGATACTCAGTGACTTTGTTGTAGAGTTTTATATTAGTTCACAATTTGCCATCCTAGTTCTGCTGTGGTGAACATCCTAGTTCTGCTTTGCACCCACTGTTGAGGGAGGGGGTTCTGTGGATGTAAAACATGTTCAAAAATAAAAAGCAAGAACCATAATGCAGTTTATAACAACAAAATAAAAATGAGTTCGAATTTAGTTTCATAAACTGTACTGTGGTTCTCACTCTGTTTTAGTTCCTTGGTGTGCAAATATCTTGCATTTCATTTGGTTCAGTCTCTGATTAGAGTTTTGAGAACCCCCCACTACGGGGGGGTGGGGGGGCATCATCTCATCCTTCGCCTCAAGCAGCAGATTGCCTTGAGCCGACCCTGGCCCAAGGTATTAACTCTTGACCCTATTGATAATATCAGAGAGCCTTGTCCTTAATGATATTCATTTCCACCCCTCCCTCTAGTGCAAAATTCTTCATCTTGGGCTCAGAAAGCAAGGCACTCACTGCCTCTCTGTCCCTCTCTATCTCATGGAATTTGCATCATTTTTCACCAGTTAATTCAGCATCTGACGTCAGTCAGTTGACATCAATTCTTTCAGCAGTCTTTCAGCATTTACTCCTTCAGCAGTTATTCAGCATTCAGTTATCCATTAAACAGAAAGGTTCTCCCTGACTGTACTGAGACAGAATTAGAACAGTACTCTTGGTTTCAGCTATTTAAAATGTCTTGTCTTGCTATTTGTAATAAACAGTTTGAAATTAAGAAAGTGAGTCTTCTCACTGGATTCTGATCTGGTTTATCTCACTGTTTAAAAGTGCATTGGTATACACATTATGAGAACCAGGGCTTAATTTCTTTTTTTTTTTTTAATTTAAACTTTATCATTTTATAATAAATCCAAGCATATACATACTTGCATGGAAACTAGGATGCAAGGAGGAAAAATCAACAGCATTGATACAATCAATGTTATGAAAATATAAACAATGTATAAGGCAAACAATTCCCTGTCCCTATTATAGCCCACCATAGGAGAGAGAGATCCAATAAGATCATATAAACAAAACAGAAAACTGAGAGGAAAAACCCGAAGTGAGCGAACAGTCAGGACTAACCTAATGGCAGTGTGTCAGGGGCCACCTCGGGGGGGGGGGGGGGGCGGCGAGCACTCAGAAAAACAAGCAACTGTGAAGGCTCAAAGAAAATATATGTCTCAGCATTCAATCTAATCATACATTTGCAGGGAAATTTCAAAAAGAATAGGCCCCCCAACAGCAAAACCCTTGGGCGAAGTAATAAGAATTCTTTCCTACATTTTTGAGTTTCTTTAGATAAATCTGGAAAAACACGAACCAATAAGCCATGAAATTGTGCAGTACGCCTCCTAAAAAACATACATAGAAACCAATCTCTATCAGAAGAAAGAGCAAACGTTGCAATCAAAGTAGAAGGAGAAACAGACTCAGTTAAAGATGATTCCAGAATAGCTGATACATCTAATACATTGTTTTGCCCTACTCCATCAATCAACCCACCACCAAGAACTTTTTTACCCGCAAGTAGATAATATAACTTAACCATAGGGGGATGGGAATCAATTGGAACATCTAAAATTTCCAATAAATATTTCCGAAACATCTCTTTAGCAGAAATGCCAGAGACCATTGGGAAATTTATAAGATGAAGATTAGAATATCTAGAAGCATTTTCCAACATTTCAATCCGCACTTTCAAAGCCAGCGTATCTTTCTGATAGGATAAAATGCCATCTTCACTGCTGGAAACTTTCTGTTGTAAATCTGTCACAGATGATTGTAAAGCAGATACTTCCAGGGTATGTTGCTGAAGTAGACTTGAATGCTCCTGAGACTGAGCCGCGAGAGCCGACACCTGGGGAGCAAAAGGTTCCCCTAACTTGACTATAGCAGACCAGATAGACTCAAGAGTAAACTCGGCAGGTCTTTCAAAGGCAAAAGATAAAGTTTGTGCTTGCCCAATGCTGTCCTCTGATGCACGCCGCTCCATTCCCGATGCTCCGACCGTGGAGAAGGCGTCCGCCGACCTGCCAAGTGACCTCCACAAAACAGGAACCTCTGAACTCAGAGGGAAAGCTAATCCAGGCACTTCACCGCTCTGCAGTACAGCCGACCCTCCACTCTCAGCACCTTCCACCAGAACGGAGGAAGGCATCTCCTCCTGCTGCACCGGACTCCTCCTCAACAAAGGGTCCTTGGGAGGTCGCCACTGCACCAGCAGTGAGATCTCCGGTCCCGACCCTCCCGGCGAGCTGCCCAGCTCCGGCAAAAGGACAGAGGGACTCTGCACCGCCGAATCTCCCGACTGTCGTAGCGGCATCACAAAGGTATCGAGCGGTCCAACCACCTGAGAAGAAGATGCTAAGGGAGCTGCCGGGTTAAGGGAGGATTTCTTAAGCCCTTTAGCCTTCCTTTTGCCCATACCGGAGTAGAAGAAAAATGTCGCCACGTATAGCTCACTTCAATCCGCCATCTTGGATCGCCACCATTCTGCCCAGGGCTTAATTTCTTGAAAAATGGCCTGTAATGTAGTTCTACCACTTCTTTTCAGACTCAGAGCAGCAGGGGTGTCCTGTTCTTTCCCATCCCTTCCAGGCAGCCTTCAGGGAAGAGGAGGGGAAGGGATGAGCTTGAAACAGAGCAGAGAACAAGTACTCTACTCCCTAATGCAGACCCACTTCTCCTGATGCTTCTGCACCTGGTCTACCCATCTCTGTCCCAGTGGAACATCTATAAATTAAGGTGACATTTTACTTACCAGATAATGTCCTGTTAGACCAGTCCAGACAAGTGGGTTGTTTTCCCCTACCAGCAGATGAGTGGAGACAGAGCCAATGAAATGTTCAGGTTTCAATTATATCACTCCCATGCCTCTATCAGCCTAAACCACTAGGGGGAAATCCAGTATTTGTACCCAAGGATATGGAAATGAATGCCAAACCTCACAAAACCTCAATGAGGGTAACAATGTTCAACCAAACAGCAAAGAAACTATGTACAGGATTAGTTTGAACATAAGGTTTATGAGACCGCAGGGCCAACCACTCAGATTATAGCAGACCAAAAGGTATCACCACATTATAGCAGACCAATACATTTCTAGAGGAGGATCCTGGACTGATCTAGCAGGACTCAAGGAAAGGACATTACAGGCCTGATTATCATTTAGGTAGGTTATGCACCGAGTCGGTGCATAGCCTGCTCGCCATCCCACTTAACCCAGATTTTCATTTCTGTGGCAACTGAAATGAAAATCCAGGTCACGCTGCACAGGCTGGCAGCTGCCGAGGCTAAGTGGGAGGCAGCAATTTTTGATGCTGCCTGTTTAGCCCCAGCGCCTTAAAGATAGGCAAGGGTTTTCCTCATCAATCTTTAAGGTGCAGAATGCTAAGCGGGCAGCATTGAAAATTGCTGCTACCTGCTTAGTGCCATTTCCTGCCTCTGTAATGCCCCAGAATGCCCCAAACATGCCCTGATGCTAAGCAGATCGCATCTGGGAATGTTAGGGACTTAGCTGGGCTTTTCCAAAGGCACTACCCATGTAGGTGCCTTTGGAAATTTCCCGTTAAGGCATTTACACAGGTAACATGGGCTATTATCTGTTTTACTGCCTTCAAAAATCAGTCCCTATCTTTTTAAGTAAAATGTCATCTTCCACATCATCCTGCTACGCCATTCTAGATAAATGGGACATACCAAAGCTATGTCTCCACTGGATGGGAAGAAAAAACACTGCAACTCATAAACATCTAAGCCAAGGACTTGTCCACCCAAGCGTGGTCATCCAAATGGTAATGCTTGATAAAAGTGGAAGTGATACCCACTTTACTGCCTGACAAATGTCTGAGGTGGCTATACTTTGCCTACAAGGACACTTGTGCTCAAGCAGAATGTGAGCGCAACCCCTCTGGAACTGGATGGTTCCATAACAGATATGCCAAGGCAATGGCCTCTTCCAGCCAGTGTTCCATAGCAGAGTTGGCAGCCATGTCAATCTTAGGTGGCCCAGCAAGCAACACAAAAGATAATCCAACTTACAAAAGGCATTTGTAACCTTCAAGTACCAGAGAAGCATCCTCTGGACACCGACAAGGTGAAGATCCTTATCTTTCCTTCAGCACTGCTCCTTAGAGAAGGAGGGAAGACAAACCACTTGGTTCACATGGAAGGAAGATAGCACCTTGGGTGAAAAAGGAAGGCACAGGCAAAAAGAAGATGGTCTCCTCCAAGACAGACAGAAACAGATCCCAGCAGGACAGAACCTGAAGCTTGCAATCCATTGTGCCAAACAAATCACTGCCAAGAAAACAGTCTTAAGAGTTAATTCTTAAGAGTAGCACATTTCAGAGACTCAAAGGGCTTCAACAATAGAGCCTGAAGCACTAAACCAAAATCCCAGGAAGGAACAACTGACCAAATGGGAGAATGAAGATGTCAAACTCCCTGAAGAAAATGTGAGACATCCAGGTGCGCAGCCAAGACTGTCCAGCCACTGGACCTCTAAAACAGGATAAGCTGCTACCTGGACTCTCAGGGACCTAAGGGAAAGGCCCTTTTTCCAGACTGACCAGAAGGAAGACCAGCAGCTATGGCCCCTTCACAACAAACTTTGTACGCCACACCAACACTCAAAGAGGCACCAGACCTGCACATATGCTAGACTGGTAGAACCTCTCCTAGCCTCAAGAAGAGTGGAACTACTGCAGGAGAATAGCCTGTATGTGTCAAGAAACTATTTTCAAGAGCCAAGCCATAGGAAGCCGAGCCATCTAGAACAACTGGCCCTTGGCGTAAAAGGCCCCAGAATGGGGGCAGTCAAAGAGAAGGTTTCTGCAGGAGTCACTTCAGGACCCCAAACCATGGTCTCCTCAGGCACCAGACCAATCCAGCCTGGTTGACTCTCTGTGTGCCCAAGTACACGTCTCATGAGGGAGGAACTTCGCTTGATACATTTTTATTCCTGCTTTGAATTGGAGCCCCTGTATGCCATGGGAGAGGAGAAGCAGGTGCTAATGTCACAGATGTGCTGCTATAACAGCCCTTGCATGCCATGGGTTAAACAGGGATGAACTTTGCTTGCTACATTTTTTTCTGCTTTGAATTGAAGCCCCTGTATGCCCCAGGAGAGGAGGAGCAGTTACTGATGTCACAGGTGTGCTGCTATAACAGCCTTTGCGTGCCGTGGGATGCAGCCACAGGTACATGCCCATGAATGCATGACCGAAAGAGCTCAACCAGCCCCTTTGGAGCCCCTTCAGAGCCTGGAGGAGTGAACAACAGCTGAGGGAGTAGATGGGGAAGCAGAGAAAGAAAGTGTTTCCAACACAGGTAGTTAAGACCAGGAAAATCATTAGGCCAATGGATCGTCATCTTCAATCACACAGTATGGAGACCTGTTTACCGGAGCTTAAAGGTTCTTTTGATAGTGTGAGTACTATCTCAGAGACTTCTCCATCATGCACAGGTGTGCCCAGCCCAGACAGGGAACTTGTCTTTGAGCAGATGCCTCCCCTTTGTGGATATTTATTTATTTATTTAGACAGTTTTGTATACCGCCTTATCCTTCAATCAAAACAGTCACAACACAATTGGGGGATACATTTAACACATGGGGATATGAGACACATACACTAATACTTACAGGGAACATGGGCAATGGAGGATTAAGTGGCTTGCCCAAGAACACAAGGAGCAACTGTGGGACTAGAAACCCCAGTCCTTCCAGCCCAAGGTTGCTGTCCTCTAGTGGGATTTGAACCCCTGACCTTCCGGCCTGAAGTACCTTGCCCCAACCACTAGGCTACTCCTCCACTCCAGGGGATAAGGGGGAAGGTAATCTTCTCACCTCCCCACTAGGGTCTTCTTTTGTTCCAGACCAGGGAACTGTTTCTTCTGACTTAAAGCAGACGCTTAGTCCATTGACGTTTCCAGACGTTCCTCAGAAAGTATTTCCCCCAAAGGAAGTTTCACTGCATGACATTTGGGAAGTAGTGACTCACGTGGAATTGTCGCTGCCATCATCTCTTTCCCAGGTTGCGCAATTTTCTGTTGATGTCACTGATAAGTTAAATGAGCATGAGGGTCAAATATCTCTCTGTAATACTGCTTTGTCTAAGTTGGAAGAGCAAGTCTCCTTGGCTCAGGCAGCTCTCTCCTCCAATGTTCATGATAGTTTGGTGTTGGGAAGGTGATGGCAGTGGGAGTATACTATCGACCACCTGGCCAGAATGAACAAATAGATGATGAAATGCTCAAAGAAATCAAGGAAGCTAACAAAAGCCACAACAGAGTAGTAATAATGGGTGATTTCAATTACCCCGGTATCGACTGGGACAGTGTCACAGCAGGACAAGCTAAAGAGATAAAGTTTCTAGATGAAATAAATGACTGCTTCTTGGAGCAGCTGGTTCATGAACCGACCAGAGGGGAAGCCATACTGGACCTAGTCCTTAGTGGAACGCCAGATCTAGTGCAAGAAATAAGGGTGTTGGGACCACTTGGCAATAGTGATCATAGTATGATCATGTTTGATTTAATCAGTGGAGGACAGATAGTAAAGGAATCCACAGTACTACCTTTTAACTTTCAAAAGGGTGAATATGATAGAATGAGGAATATAGTTCGGAAAAAAACTAAAAGGAGCGGTTCCAAAGGTTAAAGACTTACAGCAAGCTTGGGTGTTATTTAAAAATACTATCCTCGAAGCCCAGACCAGCTGTATTCCACGCATTAAGAAAAGTGGAAGAAAGTCCAAAAAACTGCCAGCATGGTTTAAAGGTGAGGTCAGAGAGGCTGTTGCTGCCAAAAGAGCAACCTTCAGAAAATGGAAAAAAGAGCCAAATGATGAAAACTGGAAACAGCACAAGCACTGGCAAGTTAAATGCAAAGCATTGATAAGGCAGGCAAAGCGGGAATTTGAGAAGAAACTTGCTACGGAAGCAAAAACACGAAATAAAGACTTTTTCAAGTACATTCGTAGCAAAAGGCCTGTGAGAGAGTCAATTGGACCATTAGATGATAGAGGGGTAAAAGGGGCAGTAAGAGGAGACAAGGCTATAGCAGAGAGACTGAATGAATTCTTTGCTTCGGTCTTTACTGAGGAAGATGTAGGGGTGTTACCCAAGACTGAAGTGGTATTTAAAGGTGATACTGCAGAGGAATTGAGAGAAATATCGCTACACCGGGAAGATATATTACAACTATTTGATAAACTGAATAGTAGCAAATCACCTGGACCGGATGGTATACATCCCAGAGTGTTGAAAGAACTGAAATATGAGATTGCAGACCTGTTATTGGTAATCTGTGAACTTTCATTAAAATCATCTGTAATACCTGAAGATTGGAGGGTCGCCAACGTAACACCAATTTTTAAAAAGGGTTCCAGGGGAGACCCGGGAAATTACAGACCGGTGAGCCTGACGTCAGTACCAGGGAAAATGGTAGAAGCCATCATAAAGAACAAAATTACACAGCATGTAGATAGTCATGGCCTAATGGGAGACAGCCAACATGGCTTTAGACAAGGAAGATCTTGTCTTACTAATCTGATCTGTTTTTTTGAAGGTGTGCATAAACAGGTAGACAAAGGTGAGTCGGTTGATATAGTGTATCTGGACTTTCAGAAAGCTTTTGACAAGGTCCCCCATCAGAGACTTTTGGCGAAGCTAAAAAGTCATGGGATAGGAGGCAGTGTACTATTGTGGATCGGGAACTGGTTAAAAGATAGAAAGCAGAGGGTAGGGCTAAATGGCCAATATTCCCAATGGAAAAAGGTGAATAGTGGAGTACCCCAGGGATCTGTACTGGGTCCGCTACTTTTTGACATATTCATAAATGACCTGGAAAAGGGAATAACTAGTGAGGTAATCAAATTTGCAGATGACACAAAACTGTTTAAAGTTGTTAAAACCCAAGAGGATTGTGGAAAACTGCAGGAGGATCTGGATAAATTGGAAGACTGGGCATCCAAATGGCAGATGAAATTTAATGTGGACAAGTGCAAAGTTATGCACCTAGGAAAGAACAACCCACACTATAGTTACAAGATGCAAGGCTCCACATTAGAAACCACCACCCAGGAAAAAGATTTAGGAGTCATCGTGGATAACATGTTAAAACCCTCCGCCCAGTGTGCAGCGGCGGCCAAGAAAGCAAATAGAATGCTAGGTATCATAAGGAAAGGGATGGAGAATAAAACAAAGGATATTATAATGCCTCTGTATCGCTCCATGGTACGACCGCACCTTGAATATTGTGTGCAATTCTGGTCACCGTATCTTAAAAAGGACATAGAGTTATTAGAAAAAGTACAGAGAAGAGCCACCAAATTGGTGAAGGGGATGGAAGGCTACTCCTATGAAGAGAGGCTAAAAAGGTTAGGGCTCTTTAACCTAGAAAAGAGGCGGCTGAGGGGAGATATGATAGAGGTGTATAAATTAATGAATGGAGTGGAACGGATAAATGTGGATAAATTGTTTACGCTATCAGAATATAGAAGGACTAGGGGGCATGTAATGAAGCTACAGGGTAAACTATTTAAGACAAATAGGAGAAAATATTTCTTCTCTCAACGTGTAATCAAACTCTGGAATCTGTTACCGGAGGATGTAGTAAGGGCTGTTAGTATAGCTGGGTTTAAAAAAGGTTTGGACAAGTTCCTGGAGGAAAGGTCCATAAACCACTATTAAAAAGGGACCCAGGATATCAATGCTTGGCCTAGTACAAGCACTGCAGAACCTGTGTCTTTTGGGGAAACTGCTAGGTACGTATGACCTAGATTGGCCACTGTTGGAAACAGGATACTGGGCTTGATGGACCTCGGTCTGACCCAGTATGGCATTTCTTATGTTCTTATGTTCTTATGTTCTTATGTTCTAAGCCACGATCTTGAGATTACTCAATTTTCCATGCAGTCATTATTTAACTCTGCTTATTGATTGAGGATTTTGATGTGATAAAGTTATCTGATATTTTTTACATCTCCTCGGGTCAGTCAGTAAAGCATGAGGAGGTAGGCGGTTTATGTCCTCCTTCCTCAAGAGTCATTAGATATTTCAGCTTTCTTAGAATCATCTTTCGATGTAATTTCATTCCATGTAATATTGGTGATTGCATTTTTATCTATGAGTGATAAGAATTTGGTAATAAAGTTGTATTTTAACAAGAAGGCTGCCACATTTTGTGGATGTAGGATTCAAATATTTCCTGATGTTAGCAAGGCAACGCAGAGGCATAGGAAGGCCTTCTTGGTATTGAAGCCTCAGGTGCTTGCACTTGGAGCTTCATTTTTTCTGAAACATACTTGTAAATGTATTGTTGTGTTACACAGGGTTAAATACATTTTTATAGAATTGGAGAAACTAGGGGGCGGAGCCCGATGTCCAGCGGGATGGTCGCATAACGCTGAGGCTCCCGAGAGGCCTACTCAGAATCCTGAATTAACACCGGACATACTTGAATTTCTGCTCTGATCTTGCCGGGGCACATTGGTGAGATAGAGGGGACCAAACCTACGCGCCTGGAATTTGGATCTCCAGCAGCTTCTCACGGCAAACGCTCCAAAACTGAACCCCCGTCCCCGCAGAAGGGGCTGGCTTTGTGCGAGGGCCCCGAAATGCAGCAGGAAATCCTCGCAGAGATTAGAGGGGTTAAGGACCTCGTGCAGTCAAACGGTGAAGCACTCCGAGCGCTGCGGGAAGATCTTGGTGTATTGCAAGGCAGGCTAGAGGGGCTCTCTTCGCGTCAGGACAAAATGGAGAGCATATTAGACTCCCACGCGGTCCGGCTGTCCAAACTCGACAAAGTTGAACGTCAGGTGCGGGCCTTGCAGAAAGAAGTGGAAGATGGCAATAATAGAGCGCGCCGCAACAACCTACGCCTCGTGGGCATACCGGAGGGAGCGGAATCGGGAGACATGAAGGAGTTTTTATATAAAATCCTCCCTTCCCTGCTCCAAATCACCTTTACCAAAGAATTGGAGATCGATCGCGCTCATCGTGTACCCACAAACATAACGCTCAACAGGAAGACCCCGCGGCCTATCATCTTTCGACTTTTGAGATATCAACATGTGGAGCAAATTCTCAGTGCCTCTCGGGCAAAGGGCCATATGGAGTTTGAGAGCCACAAGATCTCCTTCTATCCTGACTTGGCTAAACCCACGGTCGACCGCCGAAAGCGCTTTCTGGAATTCCGGCCGAGGCTTCAACAACTACAAGCACGCTATGGCCTGATGTACCCGGCCAAGCTCCGAGTCACGCTTCACAATCAGACAAGAACATTTGAGGACCCTGATCTACTAGCGGAGTTTTTGGATGCTAAAGAAGCCGACTTGATGCGCTGACTTCCAGAATATTCCTGCCAGTATTCTCATATCCGCTGTACCTGCCATATTGGATTTGCCGTGGCTCAGCAAAGAGTCTGTCGAGGGCGGTTTGTTGCCTTATTTTGATGATATCTGTGACCCGACTCCATCTACCCATCGTAGCCTCGATGAGTATCAGAGACAGTGTTAATTATGGACTCTGGTGTTTCTTTTCTTTTTTTTTTTTATGTCTCTATCTTCCTCTCTAGGGCCTCCTCCCGCAGACATATGGTCGCCATTTTCATTGGGGGTTTTGCTTCTTCTCTAAGTTACTTTGGTACATACTTTTCAATATGGGGTGTATTAGTCAGCAGACTCGGTGATTATATCATTGTTGTACAGATCCTGATTATGTCGTATGTTTTCAAGCGCCCTTACCTAAAATGTCTATTACCGATTGATGGCACCATGTAAGATTTTATCATTGAACGTAAAAGGAATCAATAATCCGATAAAACGGAAGAAAATCCTAAGCTATCTAAGTCATGAAGCTGCGGACCTGATTTTCCTCCAAGAAACGCATTTAAATTCGAAGGAAACTCTTAAACTCAATATTAAACCTTACATGGTGGCCGCCTATTCCCCAGCCGTTTCTAAGAAATGTGGGGTTGCCATACTGGTTAGGAAATCTCTGCATGCTACTATTATTGCGACTAGCTCAGATACAGCAGGTAGATGGTCCAGAGTTCACCTCAAGATAGGTAACCTTGAAGTTACATGTATATGCCTTTATGCTCCTAATGTGGATGACCCTGCCTTTTTTGCTACCATTGCTCAGGTTGCGCAGGCCTCTGCTAATACTTCATTGATAATAGGGGGGGATTTCAATTTAGTTCTTGATCCCCTGATTGACAAACAGCCGCCTAGGACAAGTGGTCCCCCCAAGAGTCACACCACGCTTACCTCTGTGATCAAAGATCTTGCTTTAGTCGATCTATGGAGGTTACTACACCCCAATGAGCTTGACTTTACCTTCTTCTCTTCCCCTCATAAATCCCAGTCTCGCATAGATTTCTTTCTAATATCAAAACTGTTAGTTCCTCAGGTGGACACTGCAAAGATTCACTCCCAACATATTTCAGATCATGCTGCTATTTCTTTTCAATTACACACTACTGCACCCCAAGGGAATTCGGGGGCCTGGTTCTTTGATAGAGCCCTATTAACTCAGCCAGAGTTCCAGTTAGAAATTCGAGCAGCCATACAGGATTACTTCCATTTTAATTTACCCCAGGATACTGCAAATTGGGCTTGGTGGGAGGGTCTCAAAGCGGCCATTCGTGCAACGCTCACTAGTTATCAAATTCGCCTGCGGAAACAACGCAAACAGCAGCTACTTATACTAGACCAACAAATCAAAGCAGGCGAACGAGTTCTAACTTCACGTACTGATCCATGCGTCTTAGTTCGCTTACAGCGTCTCCGTTTTCAATATAATGCAATCCTCTCAACTGCAGCTTCTAAGAGTATTGAGCTTCAACGAGGGACATACTACCGTGAAAGCAACCGAGCCGGTCGACTTTTAGCCAACGCCTTGAAAGGCCAAAAAGAAGCCAAACGCGTAGCGGCCCTTCGAGCCCCACAGGGAGGGGGCATACTGACCACAGACTCCGATATCGTAGAACTCTTTCGGGATTTCTATACCCGTCTATATCAATCTGAATGTGAGTTCTCATCAGAGACCTTCGAGCGATTGCTTTCTGGTATTCAGCGGCCGACCCTTTCTGAAGCTGATAGGGATGCGCTGGATGAACCCTTCTCTACTTCAGAGATCCAATCTGCCCTAAAACGAACAGCCTCGGGTCGAGCCGCCGGGCCTGATGGTCTCCCGACCGAATTCTACAGAACGTTCAGTGCAGATTTAGTTCCCTACTTAAAACTCTATTTTACTGCCCTTGCGGTAGATACATCCTCTTTGGGATCCTTTTCTGCAGCTAATGTGGTAGTATTTGAGAAAGAAGGCAGAGACCCGCTGCTAACCGCCAACTACCGTCCAATCTCCCTACTTAATGCCGATTATAAGATCTTCGCAACGATCTTGGCCACCCGGCTATCTGACAGGATGGCCACCTTAATCCATCCCGACCAATGCGGTTTTATACCCGGCCGATCCACCGCTGACAATGCTCGGACCTTGTGCCATGTGCTATCCAGTGCTGCCAATTTAGACCACCCATGGGTGGGTCTTTCCCTAGATGCTGAAAAAGCCTTTGATCGCCTAGAATGGCCCTTCTTATTTGCAGTTCTCCGATGGTATGGCTTTGGGGAGGGCTTCCTCCGATACCTCCAAGTCATGTATACTCAACCCGTTGCCAGTATTTGTGTAAATGCCATTAAGTCTCAGCCTTTTAATCTCCAAAGAGGCACGTGTCAAGGTTGCCCCCTATCACCAATGCTCTTTGATCTAGCTCTTGAACCCCTCGCCCTCCTTATTAGACAGTCCGCACGTATTCGAGGTGTCCCCTTCAGTCACAGAGAGATTAAACTCTCTGCATATGCAGATGACCTTATGCTCTTCGTATCCCTTGATTCGGTTCCAGCTGTCTTGGATCTGATTGATGGATACTCGCAATTATCGGGCTATAAAATAAACTGGACCAAATCTGTAGCATTCCCACTGAACCGCTGGGTACATGAGGCTGACATGCAGGCCTTTCCTTTCCTTTGGCAATCCCGCATGGTGAAATATCTTGGGGTCCATTACTGTTCTCCTTTAGAAGACACTATTAGTTTTAATGCCAAAGAGGTAGTCTCCAAAGTCCGTGAGCTCACAAATCGTTGGTCTCCCTTATCCCTTACATGGTGGGGCCGCCTAGAAACTGTGAAAATGATGCTAGTCCCCAAAGTGAACTATATTTTAGAAATGCTGCCATGCTTACTCCCGCTACACACCTACAAAGATATTGAGGGCCTTCTCGTCCGCTATCTCTGGCAGGGCAAACCACCAAGGATAGCTAAACAAGAACTACAGTCTGCGAAGGAACTAGGGGGTACCCGCTTTCCTGATTTTCTCAGATATCATCAAGCCTTCCTACTTAAACAAGGTGCCCGATGGCTAGATGCCTCAACAGACAGCAGACCAGTTTGGCTTGACATAGAAGAGGAGCTTAGTAGCCCAATTCCGTTGATCCATCTCCCCGGTATGTCCCATCAAGTAGACACCCGCCATCCCCCAATGATTGTCGATACTCTTGCGGCCTTTAACACTCTCATTCTATCACTGGGCCCAAACGTATGTCCTCAGGACGGACTCCCGCTGTGGAATAACCCCAGAATTCAAGTCCTAAATAGAACGATAGCATGGAAACCCTGGTACTCTAGGGGGATCTGGACACCCCAACAGCTCTTCTCTGCAGCTCGTTGGAAAACCTTTTCTGATTTACAAAAGGAATTTGCGTTACCAGCGAAACATTACTTTCAATTGATGCAGCTTCAACACTGCCTCAAAAGTGCTCGAATCCTGCCGCCCTCTGTCCCTACTGAGGACGGGCTATTAGACCTAATTCACTCTATTAGTAGTACACATGGGGTAGCCTCTAACTTTTATAAACTATTATGTCAGGGTACAGATACTGCTACTTGTAGAGCCCAACAAGCCTGGGAGCGCGAACTGCAAACCACTTTAACCCCTGTGCAATGGAGCGTTTTCTGGAGCAAAGTAGTGCGGGTTTCCCGATCTGCCTCAGTTACCCAAACTCTCTTCTTTTTTGCACATAGATGCTTTTATACTCCAGAAAAAATAGCCAAATGGAACACAACTGCTAGGGACCAGTGTTGGTCTTGCCATACTGCTGTGGGAACCCTCGCTCATGTTATTTATGAATGTCCTCAACTACAGGTTTACTGGGGGCGGGTCTGGGGTCGTATTCAATTTATCTTACACTTCCACGAGCCTCTTTCTTGGAAGATTGTGGGACTCCGCTCAGTGGCGGAGGTCCCCTCTCTTCCTAAGAAGGGTCGCTTTCTCCTTGATTTCATGCTGGGTATAGCCATATGTTTAATCACGAGGAATTGGAAGGATAGCTCTCGACTTACTGTCAATGAATGGTGGAACCTTGTCTGCTTATATAGTAAATATGAGCAGATATCTCGGAGAGCTATTCCTCATACCCAAACTCACTCTCGCTTGTCTAAATGGCAGATGCTCAATGATTATGTACATTCTGCTCATTGCTCCGACATGTCTGTTTAATGTACACTCATCATGTTTTAGATCACCGTTAGGTTTTGTAACACAATAATGTCAGTACACGCCCGTTTCGGGAATGATTAGTTTTCTAGAGAAGAAGCAGGGGGGAGGGGGGGTAGCAGGGGTTTACTTTGGTGTATGTATCTCATTCTATGTATGTATCTGTCTTTTAGCTGTATGTCTTCCTTTCCTTTGTTGTTATAAAACGAAAATAAAGAATTAAAAAAAAAAAAAGAATTGGAGAAACTAGAAGCCTTATTCTGGGAAGGTCTCATCTTTGAATTTTCCTTTAGATTGTTCAGGCTTCCTGACTTAAGTTTAAACAGGCATTAGTTTATTAGAAATTCTGGGGGAGTTTTGATGAATGTTTTTCCTGTTTGGTTTTGTTTGTTATGGGTTATGCTTGTTATTTCTTTATGTTAAATGATCTTCTTCTTGATGAGGACTTTATTGTATTTCTTTTCTTAATGATTAATAAAGAAATTTGAAATGGAAAAAAAAAGTACACATCTCACCATGAAGAAAACACCTATAGCAGGCTCCACTTTGGCCATCAATGCCCCTGGACCCTGCCATGTACGCTGACAAAAGAAACAGCAAGCTTTGGCTTTGGATCAGGCCACCAACAAATCCATCTTGGGGCGACCCCCAAAGGCCGAAAATCTTCTGAAACATCTCCTGACTGAACTCCCACTATCCGAAAATGAGAGAGTGATGACTAAGGAAGCTTGCCATCACATTGCCCACCCTGGCAATGAGCTGAGCTAACAAAGCTAGGAGATTCTATTCCACTCAGGCGAACAAGAGAGTCATCTCTAGGGCCACTCTGGCACTCCTCATGTCGCCCTGCTGATTGACATGTTACTGCCATGGCATTGTCCGAGAACACTCACACTGCCCTGCCCTTGACCAAGGGCTGGAAATGCAAGAGGGCCAACTGGATGACCCTTGTTTTGAAATGGTTCATGAGCTACACAACCTCATAAGAACTTAAGATATGCCATACTGGGTCAGACGAAGGTCCATCAACCCCAGTATCCTGTTTCCAACAGTGACCAATCTAGGTCACAAGTACCTAGCGATTTCTATAAAAAGACACAGGTTCCACAATGCTTGTATTGAGGCAAGCAGTGGATTTCCTGGATCCCTTTAATAATAGTTTATGGAACTTTCCTCCAGGAACTTGTCCAAATTTGTTTAAAGCCAACTACACTAACAGCTTTCACTATATCCTCCGATAACACAGGTACACTAAAAAATTTTTTTTTTAAACTGCCTCTAATGTTTCGATTGATTTTTATGTTTTTTGGTGCGCTGAATCCAAATCTGGTAACCAATTTGCTCCATCACGTACAGATTTTGTGCTACATTGGGTTAGCAGTTTGAGGTGAACGTTTCAGATTGAGTGCGATCGAGATAAAAGTTTCTTGGATGAATTCTTTATACTAATTGTTTAGTAGTTATTCAAATAAGAATAAAGAAAATTGTAACAAGGCAGCACATAAGAATAGAGTAATGTCAACAAAACACACTGTGATGGTAGCAAAATTGTCTGCACTTAAAACAGCCACATACATGTGCACAAACATTGAGCATATAAGAGCGAGGTTAGACACAAAGCAAAGCAAAGAAATGTGCAAAAAATGTTGTACAGGTATGTATGTAAGAATAGAAAACGCAAACCGCACCATTGCAATACATGAAGACAAACACCCGATGGTGTGAAAATAAAATTCTAATAAATGAGATCCGACACTGTGGTAATAACTAGCAAATTTTTATTTCAAAGTTTAGTAAAAACACGATATTTGTCAACACAGTTTAGATTTTAAAGTCATTCTTGGGTCAATCAATCTCCTGGTGGGCCCGTTTCTTCTTCCCCCGAATGCTTCTCTTGGTGCGCTGCTTGGCGTATTTTTCATCTGGGGTTTCCCGCAGCAGCAACCAGCAGAAATCAGCCATCATAGTGGTGTTCCATCTTCCTTGGTACCTTCTCTCTGCGTTCTTGATGTCCTGGTGAAACCTTTCACCTTGTTCTTCACTGTACGCCCCCAGGTTTTCGGGAAAGTAGTTCACATGGGAGTGCAAGAAATGGACTTTCAGGCTCATGTTACAGCCTTGTTCTTGAAGGCATTGAGCATCCTGGCAACAATATCCTTATAGTTCTCATCCCGCCTGTTCCCCAAGAATTTGAGAACAACATCCTTGAAGGAATCCCAGGCTTCTTTTTCCTTCTCAGACATCGTTTCAGCGAATGCTCCATCTGAAATGAGTTTCCTTATATCAGGGCCAACAAACACTCCTTCCTTTAGCTTTGCTTCAGAAAGTCGGGGGAACTTTGAGCAAAGGTACCGAAAGCACTCACCATCTTTTGGAAGGGACTTGATGAATTGCTTAATGAGACCCAACTTAATGTGGAGAGGTGGTAATAGAATTTTATCACGAGGTACCAAGCTCTCATGAAGAACATTTTTCTCACCGGGTCTCAAATACTCCCAAATTGGCCAGTCTTTTTTCCCCCAGTGTAGGTCGCGGGCCCAGCTATCCCACAAGCAAAGGAAGCAGGGATATTTGGTGAAACCGGATTGCTGCCCTAATAGCATGGATAGAATTTTAAAGTCTCCACAAATCATCCACTTATGCTCATCATAACGAATCTTCTGAAGAATCAGGGCCAAATTCTCGTATTTTTCTTGGAGAATAACAGAGTGAGCAATAGGAACTGAAGCGAATGTGTTGCCATTATGAAGAACAACACCTTTTATGCTGTCTTTTGACGAATCAATGAACAGCCGCCATTCAGCAGGATCATACTTGAGTTTAAACTTTTCCATCACTCCGTATATATCGTTGCAAAATACCAAATCTTCCTCTTTGCTGAAATACTACAAAAATTTTGTATCGCGGGTGCGGTACCAATAAAAAGTTTTTACTGGTGAAAAAATATTTTTATGTTTAAGCCGATAACCTATCAGTTGTGCAGCATCATTTGGGAGTCCTAAATCCCGGACTAAATCATTCAATTCAGCTTGAGAAAAGTTCAGGTTTCGGATCTGGTTCAGTTTCAAACTCGGAAGTACTGGACTCATCGGGAAAAGCCATCTGATGAGTCTCATCATGATCAGAACCGTCCACACAAATATGATCCAAAGATTTTGGTGGTTCAGGCACAGGTACTTCGTTGCTATGAGGCATAGGCCTAATTGCTGAGGGAAGGTTGGGGTAACTTATTACGTTCTTATCTTTATCTTTATCTTTCTTTATTAAAACACTTGATATACCGCCCAGGCCGAAGCATCAGGGCGGTGTACAATCATAAAAATAGTGACTGCTAATTTAAAAGGAAAAGAACGCCATAAAATAATAGGATAGAAAGCAAGATAATAAAATCTGTAGATAGTAAAATAGGTAACAACAAAGCAGATGCATATAGCAGATAGCCAAGGTGCGTTGGGGGATTAGAGGGAAGAGGAGAGGGAAGGAAGGAGCAGCGTACTAGGGAGAGGAAAACACCATCAACTGGGGGGGGGTAGATCAAAAGCCTGGCAGAAAAAGTGTGTTTTAAGAAGGGCTTTGAAACGGGTATAAGATAATTCAGTACGAAGTAGAGAGGGGAGGGAATTCCAGAGAGCAGGGGCCAAAAAGAAGAAGGCAGAGTGACGAGTGGATTCAAGATGAGCCTGATTTAAGTTGTATCCCTTCACAATGCAAGAGCAAAAATAGCAGTCACTGCTGTGGTCTCTTTGTTCACGCCACATCATAGGTATTCCGAAACGAAATGCTTGTTTTTTACCTTTCATCCATAAGCGTAGATCTTCCTCACATGTCTTGCACACTTTGTGAGGAGCCCACGGTTTGTCTTGATTGCCTAACTTCAAACCGAAATAGGCGAAATATACTTTTTTAATAAATGCAGAAATGTTCCTCTGCCGCTTTTTCACGGTATATTCCCCCACAAATAAAACAAAAACTGTCCGGAGAGTTGACGCAACCTCTGGCTCTGTGAGCCATCACAAATACACAGCACTGCAAACTACAACTGTAGTGAACCACTTCGGAATAAAGCTGGATTACGACTGAGCAAACAAAAGGTAATAATGAACTTGCAAGAAACTGAAATTTGACAGGAACGTTCATGTCGCAACCACCGTGTTTGAACGAGCGAACGAGGCGAGGCGAACAGGAAAGAACATGCGCCAGCGCGAGTACTGGATTTAGCCCCCCGTCTCCCAATTGTCCTGTTAATGTATAAAATGAATACAAAACACTCTAAAATATCATGAGGGAGTGTTTCTAGTTAGTTAACCATTACAACCTCTATTTTGGGCCAAGAAAAGAAACTGCAGTCGGCTAAAAAGAAATTATGTGAACATTCCTTATATGGGTAAGAAATCTAATTTTGCAAGAAAACGTGATGTGATGGAACATTTTGGCTATTTTTCCTGGATTCAGCACCCCAAAATCTATAGGAATCAGTTGCAAAACTGGAGGCAGTTTTTTGGTAGTGTACCTGTGTAATGAATTCCAGAGTTTGAGTGAAAATATATTTTCTCTTATTAGTCTTAAATAGGTTACACTGTAGCTTCATTGCATGTCCCCTAGTCTTTCTATATTTTAATGACGTAAACAATCAATCTACATTTACCCATTCCACTCCATTCATTAATTTATAGACCTCTATCATATCTCCCCTCAGCCGTCTCTTTTCCAGGTTGAAGAGAACTAACCTTTTTAGCGTCTCTTCATAAGGGTATTCTTCCATCCCCTTTACCTTTTGGTGGCTGTTCTCTGTACCTTTTCTTATAATGCTATATCCTTTTTAAGATACGGAGACCAGACTTGCACACAATATTCAAGATGCGGTCTCACCATGGAATGATATAGATGCATTATAATATCCTTTGTTTTATTCTCCATTCCTTTCCTTATGATTTCTAGCATTCTATTTGCATTCTTGGTTGCTGCTGCACAGTGGGCAGAGGGTTTCAACATGTTATCCACGATGATGCCTAAATCTTTTTCCTGGGCTCCTAATGTGGAAACTTGCATTGTGTAACCATAGTTTGGGTTGTTCTTTCCTAGGTGCATAACTTTGCACTTGTCCACATTAAATTTCATCTGCCATTTTGATGCCCAGTCTTCCAATTTATCATGGTCCTCTTGCAATTTTTCACAATCCTCTTCGGTTTTAACAGCTTTTAATAATTTTTTGTCTTCTGCAAATTTGATTACATGACTCATCATTCCCATTTCCAGGTCATTTACAGATATGTTAAAAAGCAGCAGACCCAGCACAGATCCCTGGGGTACTCCACTATTCACCTTTCTCCATTGGGAAAATTGGCCATTTAGCCCTACCCTCTGCTTTCTATCTTTTAACCAGTTCTTGATCCACAGTAGTACACTGCCTCCTATCCCATGACTTTTTAGTTTTGCCAAAAGTCTCTGATGAGGGACGTTGTCAAAAGCTTTCTGAAAATCCAAATACACTATATCAAACAACTCACCTTTGTCTACCTGTTTATTCACAACTTCAAAAAACATAACAGATTAGTAAGACAAGACCTTCCTTTGCTAAAGCCATGTTGGCTGTCTCCTATTATGCCATGACTATCTACATGTTCAGTAATTTTATTCTTTATAATGCTTTCTACCGTTTTTCCCAGTGCTGATATCAGGCTCACCGTTCTGTAGTTTTCAGGATCACCCCTGGAACCCTTTTTAAAAATTGGTGTTACATTGGCCATCCTCCAATCTTCAGGTATTACAGATGATTTTAATGATAGTTCACAAATTATTAATAGTAGGTCTGCAATTTCATATTTCAGTTCTTTCAATACCTTTGGATGTATACAATCTGGTCCAGGTGATTTGCTACTCTTCAGTTTATCAAATAGTTGTAATACATCTTCCCGGTATATCGATATTTCTTTCAGTTCTTCTGCAGCATCACCTTTAAATACCATTTCAATCATGGGTAATATCCCTACATCTTCCTCAGTAAAAACTGAAGCAAAGAATTCATTCAGTCTCTCTGCTATGGCCTTTCCCCCTCTTAGTGCCCTTTTACCTCTCTACCATCTAATGGTCGAACTGACTCTTTCACAGTTTTTTTGCTATGAATGTACTTGAAAAAGTCTTTATTGTGAATTTTTACTTCCACAGCAAACCTCTTCTCAAATTCTCTCTTTGCCTGCCTTATCAATGCCTTGCATCTAACTTGCCATTGCTTATGTTGTTTTCAGTTTTTGTTATTTGGCACCTTTACCATTTCCTGAAAGATGTTTTTTTGGCATCAACAGCCTTTTTGACCTCACTTTTAAACCATGCTGGCAGTTTTTTTTCGACTTCCTTCCACTTTTCTTAAAGAATGGAATACAACTGGTCTGGGCTTCCAAAACAGTATTTTTAAACAACACCCATGCTTGATTAAAATCTTTAACCTTTGCAACTGCTCCTTTTAGTTTTTTCTTAACTATCTTCCTCATTTTATCATACTCTTCCTTTTGAAAGTTAAACGGTAGCACTGTGGATTTCCTTGCCATCCTTTCTCCATTTATTAAATCAAACTCAATCATGCTATGATCACTTTTGCCAAGTGACCCCAACACCCTTATCTCTTGCACCAGATCTTATGTTCCACTAAGGACTAGGTCCAAAATGGCTTCCCCTCTGGTTGGTTCATGAACCAGCTGCTCCAAAAAGCAGTCATTTATTTCATCTTGAAACCTTTTCTCCCTAGCATATCCTGTCGTGACACTGACCCAGTCGATACCGGGGTAATTGAAATCACCCATTATTATTACTGTGCCGTAACTTTTGTTAGCTTCCTTGATTTCTTTGAGCATATCATCATCCATTTTTTCATTCTGGTCAGGCGGTCGATAGTATACCCCCACTGCGATCGCCATCCCCTTCCCATTCCCCTTTTTACATGGAATTTCAGTCCATAGAGATTCTACAGTGAATTTTGTTTCCTGAAAACTTTAATCCTTTGTGACTCAATGTCCTCTCTAACAAAGAGTGCAACCCTTTCACCAATTTGATCTGCTCTATCATTATGATATAGTTTGTACCCAGGTATCACAGTGTCCCACTGGTTGTCCTCCTTCCACCAAGTCTCTGAGATACCAATTATATCTAACCTCTCATTTAGTGCTATATATTCTAACTCTCCCATCTTATTTTTTAGACTTCTAGCATTTGCATACAAGCATTTTAGAGGCTGTATTTTATTCATATTAATCTGGTTATCGGTAGGCAGGGGTAATTTGGAATCTTTAAGCTCTGTCTGCTCTGTACTCAAGGGCATTTGGGTTACTTTTGTCTTTATTGCAACCTCTCTGTTGATATGCCCTAACTTCAGTCTTTTGTTAGTATCCTTCAAGGATGCATTGTTCCAAACCATGCGCTCTTGGGCGACTGTCAGTTTTCCCCTGTCATCTAGTTTAAAAGCTGCTCTATCTCCTTTTTAAAGGTTAATGCCAGCAGCCTGGCTCCATCCCGGTTAAGGTGGAGCCCATCCCTTCAGAAAAGCCCCTCCTTTCCCCAGAATGACCTCCCTGTGGCTCAAAACTCCCTGAGTTTTCCGTTTTGGCAATGAGCTCCCCAGTTCGCAAGACTGGCATCTGTCAACAGAAGAATCCACAAGTGATCATCTACCAGCATACTCTCTTCTTTTTTTTTAATTACATGGCTGTTGCCACCACTGCAAGTTGGCCCTCACCTACAGCTGGAGGGGAAGCTTGAGCTCAAACTCCTGAGAGCTCGGAGACCATCGAGGAAGCAAAGAACGCTGGAATGGCCTCCTGTGAGTATGTGCCTATGGCACCATCTCTATAGCCACCGCCATCAAGTCAAAAAGCTGCAGATAATCTCAACCTTGGAAGCCTGTTGAGAACAGAACACTGCCACTTGGTTCAACAATCTCTGCCCTGTCTCCATGGGTATGAAGATTCTGCCTACTCGAGTATCAAACCATGCTCCTAGGAATTCCGGTGATAGGGAAGGCTCCAACTGACTCTTCCCTGGTCTGTTGGTTCCCAAGCCAGTGCTTGGAGGCCCTTTGAAGTTAAGAATTGGTCAGGACTATCCTACTTTGGCACCATGAAATAGATGGAATATCTTCCCTTGCCCCTTTTGGCTAGGGAAACTGGCATCAACACATTCAAGTGCAACAACTTGTCCAATGTGACCGGAATGACATCTCTTTGTTTGCTGAACCATATGGGGAGATGACCAAGCCCTCTGATATTGGCTCTTTGCATTCCAGAGCATAGCCACTTTGAATGGCGTCTGGCACTTAGCAATCCTTGGTGACCTGGGCACATTTCTGTAGAAAGGGTAAAGTCTGCCACCAACCGGAGGCATCTTGGAATGGGCCTCCAAACCTTCATTAAACTTAACAGAAGGGACCTCTTCTGGAGTAGAGGCAATGGTGGCGGGAGTCCTGAGATCCCCAAAAACTAGCCCAGCATGCCCACGTTGGTTGGGCAGAGGCTGAGGAGAACAGCACTGTATGCTTCCCAGGCTCATTGTCCTATCCTCTGGATGACAATGAGGCTTGGACTCACCCAAGTCCTTCACTAACTTTTCCAAATCAGTCCCAAAATGAAACCCAGTTGAGTTAGGTCAGCTTGGAGGATGTATCCATTGCCCAGCAGCACAGCCAATTCCAACACTGCATCACCATTGATAGGGCAATATCTCTAGCTGCCAAGAGGATTAGACCATGCATAGCAACTGAAATGGAGGTCATGGCCAACTCCAAAAGGGGAGTAGTATCCTCTGGTAGAAGAGACTGAATCCACTGGAGGAGGACTTGAAACATCAGGCCTGAACACACCACCATCTGCAGAATAGCAGCAGTCACTGCAAACTGACTCCTCAGAAGAGAATCCACTTTACGATCCATAGTATCCACTAAGGCCATCCACCTTCCACAGGAATGGTGGTCCACTTTGTTACTGCTGTGACTTGTGTTTCCACCTCAAGTGCTCTGAACCATGCGATGCACTCCTCCTCCAGGAGAGCATGTATCCTTTTATACATCTTTTACCCCTTAGGCAGGGAATCAGGGAAATCCCATTCTGACCATATCATGCTTTTCATAACCTTCGGAAATGGGAAGACTGTTGTAGGTTTCTGAACTCCCTGTAGGAGTGGATGGACCTGTGGCCCCTGCTCTACTGCTGGAGCACTGGCCAGATTCAAGATGGATGAAACTCGATCAATCAATTCTGCCAGCTCTTCCTTTTGGAACAGGCAGATAATGCCAGTCTCCTCCTGATCCTCTGAAGGTGAAAGCACCACTTCGTCTGCATCAGATCCCTCGTCCAAGATGTCAGAAACAATGTCCAAGTTCAAGTTTCAGACAGACCCAAGCTGATTCACATCTCCAGAATGCAACATTCACCTAGGTCATTTAGAAGGAAATTCCCGAGCCGGGCTTCTACACTCTGCTTGACCCTCTTGTGACTGAGCTTGAGGGAATCCAGAAGCTGCAGGGTCTGAGTTTCCACACCAAAAAAGGAACAGAATTTTGGGGAACACATCCCAGAATTCGAGAAATCTAGTCCCTGAGAATGACCCCCAGCCACAGGGGACACAGCTGTAGCCGAACCCTCTGAAGAAGGGGAGTGGCCAGAAGCACAGTCACCAAAACTCAAGGCTAGGCTATTATCCTTACCCACAAAGCCATCCATCACTTCCTGCATTGAGGCAGAAAATGCCAGGCCAACCGAATCCCCTCGGTGGAGAACAGAGACAGGCCCTCCAGTAGTGAGTCAGAGGCTGCCAAATCAGAAAAGCAAGTTCCAGAATCCAGTGATGAGGCTCTTCCCTTGCCACAGGTCAAACAATGCCTCCTAGAAGATGACATGAAGAGTTAAGGCAAACACTTGTGCACACTAAGGCCATGTAGGCACGAGAGTGCGAGCTATCAGAACACATACAGGAACATGTGCTACGGGCACTTGGGCAGGAGCGCACATTGGATCTGCTCAAGCTGAACAAACCTTAGGACTAAACAATGACAGAAAATGCTAACAGTATGCACTGGAATAGCCGGGAATCCCCGACACTGAGCCAAAGGCTGGCCGCAGTCCACCCTGATTTGTGCCCCAAAATAGACAAGATCAGGAGCCCCCACAAGGACAATGACAAGGTCAAGCCTTGGTACTCACCCCCTAGGAACTCCAGGCAAGAAAAAACATACTCCCCTGTTGCTGTTTTTCTCGTTTGTTTTTTGTTTTTTATCTTTTAAACTGTCTTGCAGCCATATACTTCTTCAGTCTTTCCAAATTCTTCCAAGCTTCTGGCTGCTCAACAGTCCCTTAACAGGATAAGAGCGTGGAGCTGAACCAATTTTCCTTCCTCCTATGGCTACCAAAAAGACCACAGTCTAGTGGAGCCTCCCACATCGTGTTCAAGTGAGAGAGTCACTTGTATAATGGTGATCATTCACAAGCAAAATCAATCTTTTTCGTCTCAATTAGATCCTTATTTGTTCAGATTCTATCAGAGTTGAAACAAATCCAGCTACCATCTGCTGGTTTTGCCCCTATTGGCTCAGGCTGATGAAGGCATGGGAGTAATGTAATTGAAACAAACATTTTGTTGTATCTGTCTCCACTCATCTGCTGGGAGAGATCACAGGCCAGTTGTCTGAACTAGTCTAACAGGACGATATGGAAGCAAAGGGGCAGATAATGCTATGTCAAAGGGCAGGTGTTGTTCTGCTACTTTATGGGCCCAGTTTACTAAGCTTCTTTCCCATAGAAATAGATTGGCAAAAAAGTCTTAGTCAATCAGGCTAAATGTGAAGTTCCTTCTATTTTCAGAAGTCAATATTCAAAAGCATTTATGTGATGAACTTTAAAACTGAGCACAGGTTTTTTTTAAACATTCCGAACCTACCAACACACAACCTATGGCCAGACATCAAAATGCCTGGCCAAAAGTTATGCATTTAGGGAAAGGTAGGCCAGGAAGCCTGCCAGGGGCAAGGTCAAAACATATGGGGGTTATTTTAGAAGCCTTATTAATGATTTAAACATGTATAAGCAGCCATATACATGTGGAAATCCATATAAATTACTATTTTAAAAAGGGTGGGATTTACATGTGACTGACCGTACCATGTCCAAAGTAGATGGGGGCGTGTCAAGGGCATGTTCTGGGTGGGACAATAATCTACATAGAAACATAGAAACATGATGACAGAAAAAGACCACATGGCCTATCTAGTCTGTCCTTCCATAACAACAACTACAACAGTCCACTTTTTACCTTTAGAGATCCTCTGTGTTGGTCCCATGCTTTTTTGAATTCAGTTACTGTCCTCATCTCTACCACCTCCACTTGGAGACTATTCCATGGATCCACCACTCTTTCCGTAAAGAAATATTTCCGCATATCACTCCTGAATCTATCTCCCTTCACCCTCATCCCATGTCCCCTTGTAGCAGAACTTGCTTTCAATTGAAAGAGGCTCTCTCCCTGAACATTTATGCCACGGAGGTATTTAAACATCTCAATCATATCACCTCTATCCCGCCTTTCCTCTAAGGTGTATGTCTTCATATAGGGTATACTTGTGTAAGCCCAAAATTCTCTACATCCAGATTTATATCTGTTCCCTGGCACGAATAGGGTTTTAAAAAGTGCTCATTTTGGTCATCCCTTGACAGGAGAGATTAAGGGAGATATCCCTCATAACCTCCTAATGGTTATTTCCCCCTCTGAATTGAAATGGGGTCAAGAGAGAGCCTTCTGTACTTAAGAGCATCTGCATGTCTACGCTTGCATAATGGCTCAGATACACATATAAGTGCTGACATTTACAAGTGGTCATTGTGAAATGCCTACACTTTCTTTAGTATGTTGGGTTGTTGAGTCATGAAGGACTACAAAAGGGGACTGCTACATCTGGAGAGAGATCTGCAATAGTGAGTATATAATTCTGGGACTTTTTCTGCAGGGAATTCTTTGGATTACAGCTGATTAATCTGTGAACCCAGGGTATTTGTTAAATCAGTCAGGGCCTAGTAGCAGCAGTTTACGTTTAAATTTAAAACACAGAAGAGAGCTTTCTGGTTTAAATTTTGAACCCAGCAGAGAGCTTGTAGTTTAAATTTAATATTCACTCAGGGCCTAGTAGCAGCAAAGTGCTTTTAATTTAAATTTAAAACACAGAATAGAGCTTTCTGGTTAAATTTAGAACCCAGCAAAGAGCTTCTAGTTTAAATTTCATACTAAGTCAGAGCCTAGCTGCAGCAAAGAGCTTTAATTTAAATCAAATCAGAATATAACTTAGCATAAAAGGCAAAACAGGGTCAGTATTCTTTGAGCACTAAATAAATGCTTCTAGAGACCTTTACAAAGAGGACTTCTACCTAGGGGACAAGAGAACTGTGAAACCATTTAAATAGGTGTTAAAGCCAGGTGGCAGGTCAAAAGGCCATTTTGAAAGACTCCTTCTATCCAAGCAAGGACTGTTAATCACCCAGGAAGTTGGTCACAGCTTACCTCAGAAGCACAGGACTGGGTACTGTGTAGCAGCCCTCTTTTTATAAGTCTTATATCCCACCCTCCCTCCACAACACCCACCTACCCCTGGGATAATCATGGATTTATTGTACTTACACATCTTAAAGGAAAGAATCTGCTCTCAGGTGCAGGTCTTTATCCAAATCAGTCATACATTAAGGACCTGTGATTAATTAAGCTTCAGGTGAACAAGGTATATTAAACCTATTAGATACAGTTTTATTAGTATAAGTAACCTTTAGTAAGTACAGAACTTAAAGATCCAAACACAAGCTTAAAACTAAGATGCAGACAGCAGTCCAGCAGCGAAATGGGTGCTTTCCAGTCTTTTGCATTGAGTGTCACATGTATGATTTTCTCTCAGTTGGTGAGAGGTCTTATGTGTACACTAGGTGCAAGGAGCTCTTTGCTCTCAGGGAACGAGTCCGTTCTCTAGAGGCTAGAGTAGCAGACTTGGAAGACATAAGAAATACAGAGAGGTACATAGATGAGACCTACAGGGATAAAGTCCTGAAGTCCCACCTCCAGTCTGGCAGCATCCCTGTTGCCATGGAGGAGAGAGGTCACGTTACAGGAGAGCATCACCCTGGTGTGGTAAGAAGTGATCCTGTAACTAGGACTTGTCCTCCAGGTGATGTAAAACCTTCTTGCACTGAGGAGGTTTCTCCAGGGCCATGTTCCCTTGAGGGAAGGGTTAGGTCATTAGGCATTTAGATAGCTGGGTGGCTGGTGGACGTGAGGATCGCCTGGTAACATGCCTGCCTGGTGCAAAGGTAGCGGACCTCATGTGCCACCTAGATAAGGTCTTAGATAGTGTGGGGGAGGAGTCGGCTGTCTTGGTACATGTCGGTACCAATGACATAGGAAAATGTGGTAGGGAGGTTCTGGAGACTAAATTTAAGCTTTTAGGTAGGAAGTTGAAATCCAGAACTTCCAGGGTAGCTTTCTCTGAAATGTTTCCCATTCCACGCGCAGGACCCAAAAGGCAGGCAGAGCTCCGGAGTCTCAATGTATGGATGAGACGATGGTGCAAGGATGAGGGTTTTGGATTTGTTAGGAACTGGGGAACATTCTGGGGAAAGGAGGGGCTCTTCTGAAGGGATGGGCTTCACCTTAACCGGGATGGAACCAGGCTGCTGGCATTATCCTTTAAAAAGGAGATAGAGCAGCTTTTAAACTAGAAGATAGGGGAAAGCCAAGAGTCGCCCAAGAGCACATGGTTCGGAACAATCTATCCTTGAAGGATATTTCCAAAAGCAGAGAGGTTCCAAAACAGAGTAAAGTAGCCCAAATGCCCTTGAGTATAGAGCAGACAGAGCTTAAAGATTCCAAATTACCCAGGCCTACCAATAGCCAGATTAATATAAATAACACACAATCTCTAAAATACTTGTATGCAAATGCTAGAAGTCTAAAAAATAAGATGGGAGAGTTAGAATATATAGCACTAAATGAGAGGTTAGATATGATTGGAATCTCAGAGACATGGTGGAAGGAGGACAACCAGTGGGACACTGTGATACCTGGGTACAAACTACTGTATATCATAATGATATAGCTGATCAAATTGGTGGAGGGGTTGCGCTCTATGTTAGAGAGGGCATTGAGTCAGAAAGAATTAAAGTTTTGCAGGAAACAAAATTTGCTGTAGAATCTCTATGGATTGAAATGCCATGTAAAAAGGGGAAGGCAAAGGCAGTGGGAGTATACTATCAACCGCCTGGCCAGTATGAATAAATGGATGATGAAATGGTGAAAGAAATCAAGGAAGCTAACAAAAATTACAGCACAGTAATAATAATGGGTGATCTCAATTACCCCGGTATCGACTGGGTCAGTGTCACGGCAGGACATGCTAGGGACCTTCAAAGCCATGAATATCTACCCACCAACACCAATCAGAAAACTAATCCATAACACCCCTGAAAATAGAAACAGAAGGACTACAACTATGAACACCTTAATAGTTCCCAAGATGATGACATCATGTACTAAAGCTACATCAAACAGAGCTTTTTCATTATTCGCACCCAGCAACTGGAATATACTTCCCCATGAAATCCGCGGCATCAAAAGCCTATTACAATTCCGCAAAGCCGTAAAGCATCACTTATTCACAAAATACTACCCAGAAGTGACCATGGACACTCACACAGCCAACAGGCCTCCCACTCACACCAAACACCTTAGCACCTTAATCCAACCAGAAAATGGTTAGTCCCCACGATATTTCACTTTACTACTATTGACCCATGCCACCCATGAATACACGTACAATATCCACTCAAGTTTAAATATGGTATATAATAAAAGCATATTTATAGTATAATGTTGATTGTACATAGTTATCCCTGTTATTCCATGTTATATATTCCCTTGTTCTCTGTAAACTCGATGTTACCTGTACACATTGCAGTATATTTTGTTCAATGTACACCGCGCAGATTTTAATAGCGCGGTATATAAGAGATGTTAAATAAATAAATAAATAAATAAATAAGTTCCTAGATGAAATAAATGACTGCTTCTTGGAGCAGCTGGTTCATGAACCAACCAGATGGGAAGCCATACTGGACCTAGTTCTTAGTGGAACACCAGATCTGGTGCAAGAGATAAGGGTGTTGGGGTCACTTGGCAATAGTGATCATAGCATGATCGCGTTTGATTTAATTAGTGGAGGCGGGATTGTAAGGAAATCCATAGTACTACCTTTTAACTTTCGAAAGGGAGACTATGATAAAATGAGGAAAATAGTTAAGAAAAAACTAAAAGGAGCAGTTGCAAAGGTTAAAGACTTCCATCAAACTTGGGTGTTGTTAAAAAATACTATCTTGGACGTCCAGAATAGCTATATTCCACGCTTTAAGAAAAGAGGAAGGAAGTCCAAACAACTGCCAGCATAGTTTAAAGGTGAGGTCAGAGAGGCTGTTGTTGCCAAAAAAAGCATCTTTCAGGAAGTGGAAAAAAGAGCCAAATGATGAAAACTGGAAACAGCACAAGCACTGGCAAGTTAAATGCAAGGCATTGATAAGACAGGCAAAGGGAGAATTTGATAAGAAGCTTGCTGTGGAAGCAAAAACGCATAATAAAGACTTTTTCAAGTACATTCGTAGAAGAAAACCTGTGAGAGAGTCAGTTGGTCCATTAGATGATAGAGGGTTTAAAGGGGCACTAAGAGGCGACAAGGCGATAGTGGAGAGACTGAATGAATTCTTTGCTTCGGTCTTTACTGAGGAAGATGTAGGGATGTTACCCATGACTGAAGTGGTATTTAAAGGTGCGGAAGAATTGAAGGAAATATCAATACATTGGGAAGATGTATTTATATTATTTATTTATTTATTATTTACATTCTCTTATATACCGCGCTATTCTGCATCAGTGCGGTTTACATTGAACAAACTGAAATTACATTGAACAGGGCATTATAACTTGGAGATAACTATTTTACAGGGAACATGGGCTATAGAGGGTTAAGTGGCTTGCCCAAGACCACAAGGAGCACCTGTGGGACTAGAAACCGCAGTCCTTCCGGCCCAAGGTTGCTGTCCTCTAGTGGAATTTGAACCCCTGACCTTCTGGCCTGAAGTACCTTGCCCCAACCACTAGGCCACTCCTCCACTATTACAACTACTTGATAAACTGAAGAGTAGCAAATCACCTGGACCGGATGGTCTACATCCAAGGGTGTTGAAAGAACTAAAATATGGGATTGCAGACTTGCTATTAATCATCTGTGAACTATCATTAAAATCATCTGTAATACCTGAATATTGGAGAATGGCCAACATAACGCCAATTTTTAAAAGGGTTCCAGGGGTGATCCAGGAAACTACAGACCGGTGAGCCTGACGTCAGTATCGGGAAAAATGGTAGAAACCATCATAAAGAACAAAATTGCTGAACATTTAGATAGCCATGGCTTAATGGGAGGCAGCCAACATTGCTTTAGACAAGGAAGATCTTGTTTTACTAATCTGTTATGTTTTTTGAGGGTGTGAATAAACAGGTAGACAAAGGTGAGTCAGTTGATATAGTGCATTTGGACTTTCAGAAAGCCTTTGAGAAGGTCCCTCATCAGAGACTTTTGGCAAAACTAAAGAGTCATAGAATAGCAGGCAGTGTACTATTGTGGATCAGGAACTGGTTACAAGATAGAAAGCAGAGGGTAGGGCTAAATGGCCAATTTTCCCAATGGAGAAAGGTGAATAGTGGTGCACCCCAGGGATCTGTGCTAGGGCCACTGCTTTTTAACATATTCATAAATGACCTGGAAAGGGGAATAATGAGTGAGGTTATCCAATTTTCAGATGACACAAAACTATTTAAAGTTTTTAAAACCCATGTGGATTGTGGAAAATTGCAAGAGGATCTTGATGAATTGGAAGACTGGGCATCAAAATGGCAGATGAAATTTAATTGTGGATAAGTGCAAAGGTATGCACCTAGGGAAGAACAACCCAAACTATGGTTACATGATGCAAGATTCCACATTAGGAACTACCACCCAAGAAAAAGATTTAGGCGACATCGTGGATAGCATGTTAAAACCCTCTGCCCAGTGTGCAGCGGCGGCCAAGGGAGCAAATAGAATGCTAGGTATCATAAGGAAAGGAATGGAAAATAAAACAAAGGATATTATAATGCTTCTGTATCGTTCCATGGTGCAACTGCACCTTGAATATTGTGTGCAATTCTGGTCTCCGTATCTTAAAAAGGATATAGCGTTATTAGAAAAGGTACAGAGAAGAGCCACGAAAACGGTAAAGGGGATGGAAGGATACTCCTATGAAGAAAGGCTAAAAGTTTTAGGGCTCTTTAACCTGGAAAAGAGACGGCTGAGGGGAGATATGATAGAAGTCTATAAATTAATGAACGGAGTGGAACGGGTAAACGTAGATCGATTGTTTACGTCATCAGAATATAGAAAGACTAGGGGACATGCAATGAAGCTACAGGGTAAACTATTCAAGACAAATAAGAGAAAATATTTTTTCACTCAACATGTAATCAAACTCTGGTATTTTTTATCGGGGGATGTAGTAAAGGCTGTTAGTGAGGCTGAGTTTAAAAAAGATTTGGACAAGTTCCTGGAGGAAAGGTCCATAAACCATTGTTAAAAGGGACCCAGGATATCACTGCTTGACCCAATACAAGCATTGCGGAACCTGTGTCTATTGGGGAAACTGCTAGGCACATATGACCTAGATTGGCCACTGATGGAAACAGGATACTGGGCTCGATGGACCTTGGTTTGACCCAGTATGGTATATCTTATGTTCATATGTTCCCCCTGTAAGTCTTTCCCAAGTATATATTTCTAAAACGGCTCCTCCTGCTGCATGTGGCTGTTGATTTTAGAAATTGCTCAACATTTAGCAGAATCATTCATAAAATATCATCCTAACTGAGAATGTCCTGACCTTGAGGTCTCAATTCTGATCTGCATGTTCTCTCTGAAATGTACCTTCACATGAATAACACTGATACTCAGCACTCTCCAGATAACTGCAACTGAATGAGCGAATCGCTTTCCTAACTCACAGTAAATGGACTATTTATCCATTTACATTTAGGGCTGATTATTCAGCGGACAGGCATAATTAAAAACAGGTACGTTATCCACCCCCCTTATACACGCACAGTCTTTTGCAAATGTGGTTACTACTCATACGTGTGTTTTCCCTTCCTGATACTCTTGTGGAGAACCTATTAACTTGGAATAATTATTTACACATTTCTAAATGAAAAGGCTCTTTTCCATCAGACTGTATAGAAAAGTCTGAAATAAAATATTTTAGTGTGATTGCATACACCAGATTACAGGTTGAGCTGATGAAAATTATTATGCTGTAAAAGTAAAGACACAATTTGTTATTTTAAAGACAAGGTAATATGGGATCTAGCAACCTTTCCATTTGTTTTGCAGTGTTAGACATTTTTGTTGGCTCATTGCTTGCTATAGAACCAGTCCTGTGCTGGCAGAAAATCAATATTGCTGTGGAAATGATTCTATAACATGCATTTTCCATGCCACCATTGGAGTACCCATGTTACATCAGCAGGGGTACAAACTGAGGGTTAGCAGTAAAGTTATTTTTTATGGCAAGTGAATTTGCTTGATGGTTATTATAAAGAGGTGCTTAGTCACTTTCTTTTTTATGCTTGTGAATTATTGTAGTTGAGGTTCACAGTGACTAGATCGACATTTCAATTGTCTTTGGTTCTTTATCATGATAGGAAACCCATGAGTAAAAAGAATTTACACAATTTCAGAGGCTAAAGATCAAATGTTACTCACCTCTATCAAGTAGCATTTAAGAAAACTGATCACATTACGGCATAGCTTACAGAAAAACATCAGGAACAATCAACAAAGATAGTGACACTCATGTGGTAAAATATTAAATTCTCTGATTACAAAAACCATGTACATAAGAGCATAAGATATGCCATACTGGTCCATCAAGCCCAGTGTCCTGTTTCTAAGAGTGGACATTTCAGGTCTCAAGTACCAGTTGGGTTCCCAAAGTATACGCTTTCCATGCTGCTAGTCCCAGGGGTAAGCGGTGGATTTCCCCAGTCCTCTTTAATAATGGGTTTTGAACCCAGCTTCACTAACAGCTTGTACTACATCCTCTGGTAATAAATTCCAGAGTTTGATTAGGTGCTGAGTAAAAAAATATTTTCTCCAATTAGTCTTAAATGTGCCACATTAAAGCTTCATTGCGTGTCCCCTAGTCTTTCTACTTTTTGAAGGAGTAAACAACTGATCTATGTTTACCCGTTCAGCGCCATTCATCATTTTATAGACCTATATCATATCTCCCCTTATCCATCTCTTTTCTGAGTTGAAGAGCCCTAACCTTTTAAGCCTTTTCTCACAGGCTATCCTTCTATCCCCTTTACCATTTTTGGTCACTCTTTCTGTACCTTTTCCATTTCTGCTATATCCTTTTTAAGATACGGTGACCAGACTTGCACACAATATTCAGGGTGGTCACACCATGGAGTGATATAGAGACATTATAGTATCCTTGGCTTTATTTATTGTATAAGTCACTGGTGAGGCCTCACTTGGAATACTGTGTTCAGTTTTGGAGACCGTATCTTGCAAATGATGTAAAAAGAATGGAAACTGTTCAGAGGAAGGCGACCAAAATGATTTGGAGCCTGTGTCAGAAGCCTTATGAGAAGAGACTTGAAGACCTAAATAGGTACACTTTGGAGGAGAGGAGGGATAGGGGAGATATGATTCAGACCTTTAAATACTTAAAGAGAAATAATGAACAAACAAATGGGGAAGCTGTAAAACGAGAGGGCATAACATGAAGCTGCAAGGTGGTAAATTGAAAGGCAATGTCAGGAAATACTTTTTCACTGAGAGGGTGGTGGATGTTTGGAATGCCCTCCCGATGGAGGTGGTGGGGGCAAATACAGTGACAGAATTCAAAATGGCATGGGACAGACACAATGGATTACTTGAACCTACTGCCAAAGGGTAAACTCAAATAATATAATATATATAAATACCCTTAGAGACACCAATCTATATTTTTTACCAATCTATCAAATAACTATCACGTAATTCTTTAAGGTATATATGACCTCAGGATAGCCTTTCCCCTATATGTGGCGAAATGCATCACCATAGGGTTGAATGGCAGACTTCACATCATGGGTCATAACCCTTTTACACTTTAATTATATTTTCCACAAAATGAATACAAATCTAATAGAACCAAAGCTCTCAAATCACTCAGTCAATTCCTAAAAAAGAAAGAGACAAAATACTCAACTGAGGACACTGGTTATTTGAGAGCTTCGGTTCTATGCTAAAGTGCAGACGATTTAAAATAAAAATAAAATTTTTTCGGATGTGGGTAATTTAATTAGATTTGTATTCATTTTGTGGAAAATATAATTAACGTGTAAAAGGGTTATGACCCGTGATGTGAAGTCTGCCATTCAACCCTATGGTGATGTATTTCTCCACATGTAGGGGAAAGGCTATCCTGAGGTCATATATACCTTAAAGAATTATGTGATAGTTATTTGATAGATTGGTAAAAAATTATAGATTGGTGTCTCTAAGGGTATTTACAGACACAATGGATCCATTTATAGCAACAGAATAAAATCAAAATAAACTGAACCATCTAACTTCTCAACAAATAGGGGTGTCCTGCATGGAGCGGTGGGTTCACCCCTAAACAAAGACATGGGGAGGGGTGGCCTGCACAGAGTGGCACCTACTCCTGCCATCTTACTCCGGCCATCTTAATGGGCAGACTAGATGGACCATACTGGTCTTTATCTGCCGTCATTTACTATGTTACTATGTTACTATAATGCCTCTGTATTGTTCCATGGTACGAATGCTACCTATGTGGACACTATAGGTTTGAATCACCCTTTTAGGACTGGAGAGGAAGCTTGTATGCTACCTTGTGTTTAAAAAGTGCCATATTGTAATCCTGAATAGCTGTGTACAGGCCAATAATATGTGTATAATAGAAGATTTTTGGATGATCCCCTCTTTGTGTAGTGGAATGAAATGTGTCAACGCCCTCAATGAAATATGCATGAGCTTCATTATTTGTTCATTACTTGTTCCTCTGATAACAGCACTATCAAAAACTGGACAAAGGAAGTGCATTTCGGTCACAGCCCTGCCTCATTTAACATTTTCTCAAACACTTATACAGCCCAACTCTACCGTGGGAGAAAAAGCAGCAGCAAGACAGATAGAGAAAATGATTAATTAGAGTCTATAAAATAACTGCTATAGCTTAGCACAGTAGTTCTCAAACCTATCCTGGGGTAGCACCAGCCAGTCTGGTTTCAATGTGGGTACCGGTAAGGAATAAGCGGGAGAGATATACTGACTACCACCACTGTGGCTTAGAACTATTCTCCCCCATCCCCTTTGGAGAAGGAATTCTACAGGAAGCTCTTCTCACAGTGGCAGAACCACAGGAGACTGAGGACACTGGTTATAGTCAGGATTAACTGAGGAAGCGGCAAGTTTAAATGAGATAAGTAGGAATAATAAGACTCTTAGGCATCTATAAGAAACAGCTAGTAAGGCTGGCAGGATTATAGATAGGGAATGATGAACTGGCCAAGAACGGCAAGAAATACAGACTGGCCCAAAAACAATTTATACAGGAAAAGAAGAGATGAGGTGAGTGAGTGAGGGGAACAAGGGTTGAACTTCAGGGAGTTCCAAACATTCCCCTTTTAATTTCTTATGCAGTCACTGCTGAACTCTCATCTTTCAAGAAGGTTTCTATCAGTACATTTTATTTTTATGGGAACAAAAACACTAGTATGATGAGTGGATTTTTGGAGTGACTTTAAGGGTCTTAAAGCTGTGTTCCCTCCTCCTCCTGCTCAGATGGAACACTAGGGCAAATCTTCATTCTGGAGTGCTAGTGCACTGTAAGTGGATTCCCCATGACACAGAATATCTAGAAGAGATTGTGATTCTGTCTCAAAAAGGGATATTTTTGTATGGAAACACATCTACCCCCTTGTTACAGAGAAAGTGCCTTTGATTAATAGGAAGTCAGACTAATCTAGCAAGGGTTTTTATGGATTGTCATAGGGCAGCACTTCTTAACCCTTTCAGAAAAAAAGAGCTGTCAAGCCTCATTGACCAGCCTTTGAAGGTTTTGAGGATTCTGGATGACCAGAAGCAAGATGCAGCAATTTTAGGGAACCCTATTTTGCAGGGCTGACAGAACGACAAAGCCGTTTTCCTTACACCAGGACATTTAGGGAGATGGTTCAAAAAGCTACATTGTAGTTTCATTGTGTGTCTCCTAGCCTTTCTAGTTTTTAAAGGGTTAGAAAACTGATCTGCTTCAACCCGTTCCACTCTACTCATTTTTATATAGACCTCTATCATATCTCCCCCTAAGTCATCTCTTTTCCAAGCTGAAGAGCCCTAACCTTTTAATCCTTTCCTTGTAGTGGTCCTTCATAATTTAATATCAGAGCGGTTTACATTCAATAATAAGGAAATGGAAAATAAAACAAAAAAATTAGATGAAGACAGACAAACATGTAAAAAGACACCAAGGAGAGTAACAACAAAAAATTACAAATTCTCTGCTGAAGGGGTAGAACAAAAAGGAGAAAGTTGCAACAAAGAAACTTAACCTGGGGTTACCCGCACCTCCCCAAAGGCCACCATTCCATTAGGAAGAGCAGTAGTAACTTTGAGAGATTCATAGGACAGGAAATTGGGGATCCTTTTTAAATAGCCTTTTGAGATGTTCAGAACCTCCTGCAGAGGGGCAATTGTGGAGGTTATAATAGCCCAAGACTTGTTCTGCTGAATTTAACAGATACATAGACTCATAGAAGGACCCATTTATTTGTTGGCTGAATTTTATACTTGCTGTTCTGAAAATTAGATTGGTTTACATGAAAAACATCAAACAAAGTAGTTCAATAATAAAACAACCATTAAAACAAAACCATATAATAAAAGATAAAAGAAAAAGAGAATCTTAGTACCCAGTTTTCTTCACACTCCACCCCCATCCACTTTGTTCCATCAGCATTCAATAACCCACCTATGATAGAGTCAACAGCAGCATTTCTGGATAGGGCAAATTAGATGAGATTGAGACAGGGGTAGCATGGGTGCGGGAGCTTGGGCGGGCCAGGCTCCCGGGCATACAGGGCTGATTCAGGTCACGGCCCTGTATGTCCAGGAAGCACCAGGGGGACGCATAGCTTATTCCACCTCGGAGAGGGGAGATATGGTAAAGATATTTATATACCTCCATGGTATAAATGCACAGGCTACTTCCAATTTAAAGGAAGCTCTGGAACGAGGTGTTATAAGATGAAGATGAAAGGGGATAGACTAAGAAGTAATCTAAGGAAATATTTCTTTACAGAATACATGGTGGATGCATGGAACAGTTTTCCAGTAGAGGTGATGGAGATGAGAAATATATTTGAATTTTAAAAAGCATGAGACAAGTACAAAAGACATCTGAAAGAGGGGAAGGAATTGTGGTTTGTGTGGATGGGCAGACTGAATGTGCCGCATGGTCTTTGCTATCATCTTCTATGTTTCTCTCCTGGAATACATCTAGGCAGTTGGGTTTTCAGGATTACCATAATCAATATGCATGAGATATTTTGCATATATTAGATTCACATAAAGTGAGTCTTCTATATATGTAATTCTATCTCAAGCACATCCATTGTGGTAATCCTGAAAACCTGATTGGCTAGGTGTGTTTCAAGGACAGGGTTGAGAAGGACTGCTTTAAGGAATAGGCAGGGATTGGTGAAACCTATCTTATTGATCAATAGGAAAAAGAATATGGCTAAAGTCAAGGCAACTTTGTGTGTTTTGTTAATAGAGAGTACTATAGGAATGTGAAACTCTGGCCATCATTATTAATGGATACCCAGGAGGAAGAGTACTAGCAGTTCCCTTTATCACAATAGCAAGGCTAAAGAATGGTGATATTATTAATATTTTCCAGTGATCCCTTGACAGGATGAGCCTTCAGTATATACCTGCATCATAATGTTTGTGTGCGCTTAAGGTGATCTTCTGTAACATCATCTCTGATTTTCAGCATGTGGGCCATTGGCAAAGGAACTAAAACAGCAATTTCCGCCAGGCAGGTCGATAGAGGAGATATAAGAGCTTTGATTCATGGGGTGTAGCCAATGGCATGGGAGCAGCAACAGCAAGTTTGACTGGGCAGGTGGATATAGGAGACAAAATGGCTGAAAAACAGGACAGATAGGGTAAGAGCACAGTCAGGGCTGGCACAAGGATAGGAGGTGCCCTAGGTGAACCTGATCCCCTGTGTCTCCTGCTCCCACACCTGCCCCCATTGCCACCGCTGCAGCCCCTCTCTGGGACCTGCAGCAGTGGCAATGGCTTCAAATAACCCCACAGTGTTTAACTAAACCTCCAGCACTGCGAGGCTGTTTGTGCTTCCATTTCCTCTGATGACTTATGCAAACAGGAAGTTGGTATCAGGCACTGGAAGAGACAGAAGCACAAACAACCTTGTATCACTGAAGGTTTAAGTAAGTGCTGCAAGACTGTTTGAAGCAATTGTCATCGCTGCAGATCCTGGAAAAGGGCTACAGCGACCGCAAAGGGCCACCCTTCGACCACTGATGCTCTAGGCAACTGCATGGTTCACCTAGAGCACGATCCAGAAAGGGGTACGTCTGGGCCTTCCAGATGTCCCAGACCAGGACAGTCCCCATTGTACCTGATTCTGCACCACGGGAGCAGGATTGGACAATGGGATGGCCCAGCATGCCCATTCAGCAGTTGTGGGGGGTGTACAGCCGGCAGGATGACCAGGCCTCCCCTCACTCCCACTGCTGCGCTGGTGCCGGAAATCCCCGCTGACCAGCTCTCCCGCTGCCCGATACCCAGTAGGTCTGCTGGGGCCGGGATCAGACAGCGGGGCATTACTCCGGTGGCTCCGTTGCATGGAGGGGGGCGGGCGGCTGTCAGGCTGGGGCACATGGGCAAACAACACTTATTCCACCTTTGAGGTGGAATAAGCTGTGCGTGCCCTGGTGCTCCCTGGACATACAGGACCATGACCTGAATTGGCCCTGTATGTGCCAGTGCATGGCCAGCCCACGATCTGCCCCCGTGCCCCCCCCCCCCATCTCAATCTCTCCACACAGAGTCTCTGTACGTGTGGGGAGACTGCATCGGCTCAAGATTTGTCCCAGTATAAACAAAAACATGAAAAGCAATCCTCAGGGACTCTCACTCACTCAAGCAGCCAATACAAAAAGAGTCACCGAGTCCAAACACTAAGCGATGAAGGGGAGGTGATGATTAAACTTTCACAACACCTAAACACATAAGAGATAGCCAACTAAGGAAATCTATCAATATTGATTAAAGGCCTCAGACAGGAGGGGGTGCAACAGAAAAGTTAGCTAAATAGGCAGTAAGCCTCAAGCCAACAACACCCATTTTCCTCAAATATCATTCATTGGCCTATGTGTGTGCAATATGCTTTTCTTGGCAAATTCAGTCCTTGTACTCAAGGACTTTGTAGTTCTGCTGGCAGTATAAAAATTGCCCTTTTTTTGACTTTTCACTTTCATAATACATATTTAACAACTTGCATACTGTATCGGAGATGAGCACACATTTTCTTAGAGTAAATTAAAATGTATTAATACCGGAGCATTTTTTTCTGCATAAACTACATGTTGTTGTTAAGTGTCGTCGAATCAGAGTCGACTCATGGCGACCCTCTGGATAGCTATCCTAAATTCTGTTCGGTCTTCAGTCAGGCAGCTCATTGTTGACAGACTGGTACCCGTAGCTGCTGTTATTGTATCGATCCATCTCATTGCTGGCCTTCCTCTTTTGTGTTGACCTTCTATCTTGCCAAGCATGATGTCTTTCTCTAATTATCACTCTCTTCACATGATGTGTCCAAAGTATGAAAGTCGAAGTCTTGTCATCTGAACTTCTAAAGAAAGCTTAGGTTTGATCTCCTCTAGTACCGACTGGTTTGTTCTTCGGGCAGTCCATAGTATACACAGTATTCGCCGCCTGCACCATAATTCAAAGGCATCAATTTTCTTCCTGTCTATCTTTTTCACTGTCCAGCTTTCACATCCATATGATGTTATTGAAAGTACCAGTGCTTGAACAAGTCAAATCTTTGTATGGAAAGAGACATCTCTGCTCTTGAGAATCTTATCTAGGTCTTTCATAGCCATTCTGCCAAGAGCAATGTGTCATCTGATTTCTTGACTGCTTGTTGCTTCTTTATTGATAGTTGATCCAAGTAGGTTAAAGTTGTTCACAATTTCAATTTCTTCTCCTTCAACGATGAACCTGTTGATTATGCCAGCTGTCATGATCTTTGTCTTCTTTACATTAAGGTGCAGGCCCATTTTGAGATTATTTTCTTTGATTATGAGAAGCAAATGTTTCAGATCATCTTCACTTTCAGTCAGTAATGTGGTATCATCAGCATAGCGAAGGTTGTTGATGAGTCTTCCACCAATCTTCACACCTCTGTTGTCTTCATATAATCCTGCTTCTCTGATGATTTGTTCTGCATATAAATTAAACAGGTAGGGGGAAAGTATGCAGCCTTGTCTTACACCTTTGCTTATTTTAAACCATTCTGTTTCTCCTTGTTCCGTTCGAACTGTTGCTTCTTGATCAATGTACAGATTGTGCAAGAGTACGATCAGGTGTTCTGGTATACCCATGCTTCTTAATGTGACCCAGAGTTTCTCATGGTTTACACAGTCAAAAGCCTTGCTATAGTCAATAAAGCACAAATAGATATCCTTTTGGCATTCTTTAGTCTTTTCAAAGATCCATCTCACATCCGCAATGATGTCTCTCGTTCCTCGCCCTTTCCTGAACCCTGCTTGCACTTCAGGTAGTTCTTGTTCCAGGTATGGTTGTAGTATCTTTTGAATAATCTTCAGTACAATCTAGCTGGCATGTGGGATCAGAGCGATTGTGCGATAATTTCCACAGTCAGTTGGATCACCTTTCTTTAGTGTTGGTATAAACACAGATCTTTTCCAGTCAGTTGGTCATGATGTTGTCTTCCATATTTCTTGGCAGAGCCTTGTAAGTACGGTAACAGTTGCATCAGATTGCTGTAATACTTCTATGGGAATGCTATCAATGCCTGGTGCTTTGTTCTTTGATAAGGCTTTCAATGCTGCTTCAACTTCTTCTTTCATCACCAATGGTTCCCGATCATAAGGTAGAGGTTGAAACGGCTGTTGGTCCACTTGATCTTTATTATATAAAAACTCTGTATTCCTTCCACCATTTCTTGATCTTCTCAGCATCATTCAACATAGAACCTTGAGCATCTTGTAACATTCCAGTTCGAGGCTGGAACTTTTTCTTTAACTCTCGTAGCTTTAGGAAAGCCGATCTTGTTCTTCCTCTAATAGTTTCTGCTTCTATTTCCTTGCATGCATCATTGTAGTACTTTTTCTTGTCCTGTCTTGCTGCATGTTGGAAATCTCTGTTGAGTTCTGTTATTGTCTTTCTTTCTTCTCTGGCTTTAGCTTCTCTGCATTTCTGGGCAATTTTCAGAGTTTCTTCCGTCATCCATTTTGGCTGTTTTTGCTTTTTCACCTTTTGTAGAGACTTCTCGCTTTCTTCCAACACAACCTTCTTGATGTCTTCCATAACTCTTCTGGAGCTCTCTCATTTGTATCTAAAGCAGCACATCAATTTTGCAGGCAGTCTTTAAATTCCAGTGGTATATTCTCAAGGTCATATTTTGCTGCATTCATGAGTGGTTTGCTCTTTTTCAACTTTAGCTTGAGTTTGCATACTAGAAGTTGATGATCTGTACCACAGTCAGCTCCAGGTTTTGTCTTTGTTGATGTTATAGAACTTTTCCATCGTTGACTTCCACAGATGTAGTCAATTTGATTTTTATACAATCCATTGGGTGACGTCCATGTGTACAGTCGCCGCTTGTGTTGATGGAAGAAGGTGTTTGAGATCAATAGATCGTTGGTCTTGCAGAATTCTATCAGTCTTTCTCCAGCTTTATTTCTGTTGCCAAGTCCATATTTTCCAACTACTTTACCTTTTCTTTGTTGCCAACTTTTGCGTTCCAGTCACCCATGACTATCAGGATATCCTGTTTGCATGTTCTGTCAATTTCAGCTTGTACTTGTTCATAGAACTCTTCAATTTCATTCTCTTCTGCAGCTGTTGTTGGGGCATGTACTTGAATTATAGTTGTGTTGATAGGCATTCCTTGTAGACGAATAGAGATTAAGCGTTCGCTGACTGCATTGTATTTCATTACAGTTCTTGCAAGTTTCTTCTTTATTATAAATGCAACACCATTTCTTCTTTGTCTTTCATTTACAGCATAGCAGACCATGTGATCATCTGATGCAAAGTGCCCGATGCCAGTCCATTTCAGTTCGCTGACACCCAACAGATCAAGTTGTACACGTTCCATTTCATTCTTGACTACCTCCAACTTCTCTTTAATTTCATTCTCTTCTGCAGCTGTTATTGGGGCATATACTTGAATTATAGTTGTGTTGATAGGCATTCCTCGTAGACGAATAGAGATTAAGCGTTCGCTGACTGCATTGTATTTCATTACAGTTCTTGCAAGTTTCTTCTTTATTATAAATGCAACACCATTTCTTCTTTGTCTTTCATTTCCAGCATAGTAGACCATGTGATCATCTGATGCAAAGTGCCCGATGCCAGTCCATTTCAGTTCGCTGACACCCAACACATCAAGTTGTACATGTTCTATTTCATTCTTGACCACCTCCAACTTCCCTTGGTTCATGCTTCGTACGTTCCATGTTCCAATGCATAAGACATCTTTACAGCTTCTGATTCTCATTTCATGCATGCGTTAAAAATGCTCATTAAATGCAAAACTTTAGTGGGATTTAGTAAAAGGTCCACTAAATCTACCAGTTCTCTTCAGAATTCTTATAAAGTACTTCAAATAGCATCATGTTGAATCATCTCTTTTTCTGTAAATTTCTAATTTTTAAAACAAAGCTTCAGTACTTTGTTAGATTGAATTGGAAGGCCTTTACTTTTCTCACATTGGCAAACTCTTGCTTTAACTGGCATGAAAAGTAAAAAACTCATATAATGTACAAGCGCTTCAGCGTGTTGATGTTTTGGTCTGAGGTATGATTGATACCTTAGACTGGGGGCCATCACATAGCAATTTTCAAATCACATTCTGTAAAAACTACCTTACATAAAAGTATTAGATATCTTGGTGTCGTAAGTGATACAAACAATATCGGCTAATTGGAAGGATACATCAATGGTTAAGACAAACAACTGCCACTTAGTTACATGAATTATCTACAATCTACCTCGACCTATAGAAATTAATAAATGATGCTGGAACCAAAGGAATACTGCAAGGTACAGCAAGATAGCAAGAATCTGTATCGCGCGATAGTGGGCGCCGTGGCACGTTAATGCGCGTTAATCCTAAATTCATGCCAGCGCAGTGTTGGAAGCAATAAAGATGTAGCCCACTGGTTACTGCAATGACTGCGGAGGCAGAGGTCATAGCAACATTGAAACATAGAAACATAGAAATATGACAACAGAAATAGACCAAATGGCCTATCTAGTCTGTCCTTCGATATCATCAACTACAACAGTCCCCTTTTACCTTTAGAGATCCTTATCGCACGATAACATCGCAGCTGCGATGTTAGCGCCATTTAGTAAACATACCCCTTTATTTCTTATGCAACAAGAACTGTGTTACTGAAGTGAAAGGAACTTATGACATTCCTATTCAACAAACACTTCAAGGACTAAATGGTGTGTCCCCATGGAACCACAAACTTATAGATATTTAGCTCCCTTTCAGTAAGTACCACCCTCCCACACACTCCCACTTTACTCCTCCCATCTATCTCCCCCCCCAACAAGACACATTGTTTGTTGTACATAATTGTGATTATTTAAATATGTTACAGTCTATTGCCATAGTTACAAAATGTACTGTAATTGTTTTGTTTGATGGTACTAAAGTTCTAAGGTTCTATGTAAAACAGGTGGAGGCCAATTCCGAACAGGGCACATCCAGGCCCTCTGGACATCAAAATCTGGACGGCCCAGATCTGCACCCATGGGCTACGCGTTCCTGTGGGAGAAGAATTGGGTGCAGAAGGCTTGGACGGGCCGCCGTGCCCCGATTCTGAAGGCCTATACATACAGTGAACACCCCAGCCAATCCACCCAATGCCTCTGCATGGAGCCTCGGTGCCACGGCATCCCGTCGCCATGGCAACAGGATGTCATGGAGGAACCCCGATTCCCTGCTGCACATCCAAACGTTCTGTTCCCTACTGCCCGATCCCTAGAGGGATCTGCCAAGACTGGGATCATGATGCAGAGAACCCCCTGTCCCTGCTCACCTCCTCGCTGGGTCCCTCCATTGGTTGCTGCAAACTTCGGGGGAACTTATTCTACCTCCGAGGTAGAATAAGTTTCCCATGCATCCTTGACCCCCCGAACGAACAGGTCTGCATCAGGAATCGTCCCTGTACATCCGAGTTGAGCCCCTTCTCCACCCACTCCCCGTCCTGTCACCGCATTCTCCTGCACCCGTCTAGAGCTTCCACCTGCAGAATGGTCTTATAAGTGCAGGGAGCTCTATGGCCTGAATCAGGTCCCTGCAAATAGCAGGGATTAAATGTCCAAACCGGGCGCTCATCCCCGCTATTCGCAAGGCAGAATAATTCCCTTAATGTTTTATTCCCTGTAAGCTGTTTTGATTCCTGGATAAGGTGGTATAAAACCCCCAGAAAATTAAATAAATAAATAACTAGATAATTTAAAGGGACTGCTACCTGGTGACGGTAGGAAGAATAATTGAAAGTTCCTAAGTGTTCCAAGGAAACCAATGCTACGTGGGAAATGCAACTGTAAAAAAACATTTTCTGTGAACTCTGATAAGCCTATTCCTTGCAGTACAACCCAGATCCAAGATTTCATGGAAATATTAGCTCTAGAGGGAGATAAAATGAATCCATCCTAATGATGGAAGCAAAGGCCAACGATGTGCACATCACAGTCTCGACCACACTAGCTAATAATTTTTTATGGACTTTTCATCCAGAAAATTTTCCAAACATCTTTTGGACTCTGTTATATTAGTCACCTTGACCAAATCCTCTGGTTCCACAGCCTAACTGTGCATTGTATAAAAAAAAATCCTTCCTATAATTTCTTTTTAATTTATTACTTTCATGAAATCCCCTCTTGTTTTAGTATTGTTTGAAAAGTTAAACAACCAGTTCCTATTTAACTATTGCATCCTACTCATGATTGTATAGACTTCTATCATACCCCCTTCTCAATTGTTTCTTTTCCAAACTGTAGAGCCCTAACCTAGTTGGCCTTTCTTCATAAGGGAGATACTCAAAGAATGAGTGTTCCCTTTTAGAGTATGTCTCATTTTTACTCTGCTAGTCGAACTGCAGACAAGGAGTACTGTCACTTAGCAAACAAGGAAGTCTGCAGAATCTTGTGACTAATCAGCTCTGCTCTCATCCATAATTTTTGTTACTGTCATAAGAATCGAATGTGACAGGAGCGCTATTCAAGTCAGTGGACTAGAATGAATGATGCACTCTATAAAAAGGAAATGAATGTATCCTGTACAAATAGCAATATTTCCATATTTTGAATAATTTTCACTTTATTAAAATGGACAGATTGATTGTTTCCATTGTCAGTAAATAGTTCATACCAGATAAAATAATGATAGGAAATACATATTTAATGGGCTTCTTGCAACGTATATACCCATGTCAGGTTTTTTTATGTTGAGAGGAGAGATTGTGGCTAGAATTTTAAAGATGTTGTTATGACTCATTTGGGAAGTCCGAAGCCAATGTTTGGCATGAAACATGAACATCTAAACCACTATATGCAAATGTGAAATGCAAGTACAGCATCACAGGTCTAACTGCAGTTTATTGAGCTAGACAGGAAGCGAGAGAAAGGGAATGGTTATGAATATGGGGGCAGGCCCCTGGGTAGTTGTGAAGGATTACTCCTGGGTCTTGTGGCCCAAGTCGTAGTCAAATGAGCTGGAAACCCACAGGAGGAGGAGGAAGATAAAATATTACAAATAAGGTGACTGAGGTGTGGACTTTGAGTTATAGGTGATCTGGAATGGAGGATACCTGTTCCAGATGATGCTGGACTCCCTCATGAGCAGGCTTCAAATATTCATTGGTTTGAATTTTTCACTCTAAGGGCAATGTCAATTCCCTCTCTTTACAAATATTACAAATGTATTGCATCTTTTTGTCTGATAAGTATTTTAGTTAGCGTCAGTATTGAATGTTCTCAGAGAATCAAACCCCCAATGCCAGGAAAAGTGAATTGTCCCCCATCCTGAAGATGATTCAGTATTTACTGTTATGAATAAACGGTTTCATACACCTATTTTCTGCTACTTTTATGAGTAGTCTCTTTGAATTCAACACAGAGCTCTGCCCTGTTCATCCTATATGCTACGGGGGTCATTTTAAAAGTCTTAGTCATGATTTGGTTGTCTGAAGATGTGCACATGCAAATCACAGAGACATCTCCAGAGCTATTATACAACTGGCTTTTAAAGACGTCACCAGTGTGGAGATATCCAATTAGGCAGAGGGTGTGGTGTAGGCATGTCTGGGGAGGTGCAATGGACTTACATGTCCCTGTTCGATTTCAGAAATGTTGAGGACGTCTGCAGGCACATCAACATTTAGGGGCATGTTTACTAAACTGCGTTAACGTAGCAGCGGCTACATTAAGGCGCGTTATGTAATGTTAAGGTGCGTTGTTACTTTACGTTACGTTAACACGCCTTAATATTACATAACGTGCCTTAACATTCCGGCCGCGGTAAGTCCTGCAGAGAGTAGAGAGAGGGCAGAGGGAAGGGGGTCAATGGGCGGGGAGTGGGCAGGGAGAGGCCCCTTCCACACTAATGCAGGGAAATGAAGGGCTGAATCCTAATGCAACTGAAAACCTAGCGTTAGATGCACATTTGCAAGAGGGAGAAACCATTTCAGTGTCAGCAATGTACAGCATAGGCAGGGAGCCCCAGGAAAGTGATAGTAGTGCTACATTTGCACCAACAGCATAGTGGTCAAGTATGAAAGGTCACCATGGTGACAGTGCGAATGGGGCATAGGGGGCTACAGGCGAGACATGTAGTGGGCTCAGCTGGGGCACAGAGCTAACCAGGCATAAGCCTAGGTGACACATAGGAACATAGACATGAGAAATCAGCAAGAAAGCCGCTGACCAAAGCAAAACACAAACCACAAATACCCTGACCACCCTAGCCAATAGTTGCCAGGGCACACACCGGACATCCTCCCAGCCACCCGTCCCCCATGTGGAAGGGGCACAATGTTGGTAGGCTGTGATGGGGGGGAGAGCGTGCGGAAGGCCAGGTATGCCCCTCACCCTTGATACCGCAACCCAGGCACCCGCCTACCCATGCAGTGTATGCCCTGTGATGGTGCACCAACAACATATGCCCATGTCAGCACGACAGAGGGGGGTTGTGTGTGTCCGTGCTGGAGGGGGCAGTGGCACCTCCCTGCAGTGGCCAAGGCCATGCCCTGCACCAGTACGTGGTGTGCAATGCAATATAAAAGGTCTGGCTGAGGAGAACTACAAGTAGTCCCAGGGACCAATTTGACCCTGTGGCAACACTGTGGTGCAGTACACACAGCCAGTTTGTCCCTAAGCAGAGGATCACAGGTTCAGGTCCCAGCTGTGAGCCCTGCAGAGCACATCCCAATGTTTTACCCCACTATGTAGATCAAACAGAAACCAGAGAAGGTCCTGTTGAGGAGCAGGAAAGGTACAGCCCATTAGTTTACCCCACCATGTATATAAAACAGAAACCAGAGAAGGTCGGGCTGAGGAGGAGGAAAGGTACATCCCAATAATATACCCCACCACATAGATAGAACAGAAAACCAGAAACGGTCTGGCTGAGGAGACGTAAAGGTACACCACAATAATTTGCCCCACTATGTAGATAAAACACAACACCAGAAAAGGTCAGGCTGAGGAGACATACAGGTAGCCCCAGGGCCCATTGTGACCCTGTGGCAACACTGTGGTGCAGCACATACAGCCACTGTGTCCCTAAGCAGAGGATCACAGGTTCAGGTCCCAGCTGCAGGCCCTGCCCTGCCCTGCCCTGCCCTGCACAGCACATCCCAATAATTTACCCCACCATGTATATAAAACAGAAACCAGAGAAGGTCCCGCTGAGGAGAAGGAAAGATACATCCTGATAATCTACCCCACTATGTAGATAAACCAGAAAACCAGAAAAGGTCGGGCTGAGGAGAAGTAAATGTACATCCCAATAATATACCCCACCACATAGATAGAACAGAAAACCAGAAACGGTCTGGCTGAGGAGATGTAAAGGTACACCACAATAATTTAACCCACTATGTAGAGAAAGCACAACACAAGAAAAGGTCTGGCTGAGGAGATATACAGGTAGCCCCAGAGCCCACAGCAACCCTGTGGCAATACTGTGGTGCAGCACACACAGCCAGGTTCAAGTCCCAACTGCAGGCCCAGCACAGTACAACCCAATATTTTACCCCGTGATGTAGATACACCATCAAAACGTGCAATCCCCACAGCAGTGGCCAACAGGGGTACAAACACCCACTCATCCAGGCTCCACTATCCAAATCCTCATGTAGAGTCAGGCTGTTGGCCCCAGCACGGAGCTGCAGGTAGCATCCCAGCACCACCACCACCTCCTGCACAGGCCAGAAACGTCGGCACTGTGAGCAGGGCAGGGTGGCGGGCAGGTTTGCCAAACACCCCTATCAGTGCACAGTGATGCGGTAGGAGTGTGTGTGTGTGTGTGTGTGTGTGTGTGTGTGTGTATGTGTGTGTGTGTTGCTGCTGTCCGAAAGGGCTGTCTGATAGCAGATGGTGATATGTGGCAAGGGAGAATCCACAGGCCCACCGCCACATCATGGCTGGTGTTCCACTGTTGCAGTCACATGTATGGGTCAGTGCACCAGCCCTGGAGGGTTGTCTATCATCATCAGGACCGAGATCACTGGTGCCACATCCAATCACCAGGCCACAGGCACCTATCACTCCATGGCCTCCCCAACAATATGGGTGAGCATGGGCCCTCAGGGGCACATAGTGTAGACCACTCTGACTGGTAGGGGAAGTGCTACATATCCCCCATGTGATTCTAAGCACCCCTACACCCGACTAACAGGTGTCCATGGCAGCCAGACCCCCAACACTGAGTACGCAGTGACATGGGTGAAGTCTGGTCCCAGCAGACCACATATGACAGCAGAACACAGATGGGCACAGAGCTACTATCATATGCACTGTTATGAACACCTGTCACACACTGGTAGGGATGGGGATGTGCAGCAGGACCTATCTCTAGCACCACGTGTACTGCAGACCCAGTGCTGTGTGCCCACCCGTACCATCAGGGTGAACACTCTGTGGCAGTATCACGTTCTGGCAGGCCGTTATACCAAGCTGCGGTAACAGAGAGGTGCAGACCCCATGTGGAGATCAGCTGTATAGTGCTGTTCTGCATGTGCAATGCATCATGGGTGTTGTTGCAGCTACCCTATCCTGGTGCACACAGCTGATGGCTTTGTGCTGACCTGTAGTCCCCCTGTACCCAGCCATTGCCGTACAAAAGGACAGAGAGGTAAAGCACACTGGCTAGTACAATGAAGTTACAAATAGTGGTCATGGGTCGGATTCCCAATTGTTACCTCCTCTCATACCTTGGCAACCAAGATAATTTGCATACCGCTAACAGTCATACTCTTGCAGATCAGTACTGCCAGCCCCTAACAGCCACGCCACAGTTGAAAAACAGTCCCGCTGTCCATCCATCTGCGTGTGTCAGCTGTGCACAGTCCTGTCTGCCTGTGCAGGCTGCCACCCCATATCATGTGCTGGTACCCTGTCCTACATTGTGCCTCAGTGTGCGTCCCCGCCTGTGCCTGATCAGCATGATACCATCACTCTGCTGTCGACCCACCATTGTAACTATCTTGCCATCACTGCCCCCACCAGAAGAAGCGTACACCCATCAACTGCCACCCACTGTTTCACAAGCATGTTACATTGCCAGAGCCCTGTGCCGAGGTACAGTCACCCACAACATGTTTGTCAACAGTACTGACAGCCACATGGTCTGCCTGCAGATATGGCACGATCAGGCCCCCCCGCCTCCCTCCGTCAATCACCTGTGCAGTGCCGCACCCCTGTGCCCACCCAGTGCCAGGGTGATATCTGTCCCAATGCCCATAGGTGATGCATGTCAAGCTGAGGCACCTTGCAGCCCATAGGGCACACTAACCTAGGGCACCCTAACATTGTTAGGGCACTGTAACCATTAGCGCCATATCCCCGAGAGCACCCAAAGGTGACCTGTCCAGGGGTGCCCAGTACCGCACCATGCCTAGAGACCCTGAGAAGGTGCCCTATACGGCGCCTCACAAGGCACCATACAAAGCACCTTAGGAGCAATATGGCACCGTACAATATGGTGCCCACTAAGGCGCAGAAACCACAAGGGCCCTAGAACGTGCCATTTTCTGGTGCGTGGTTTAGGGCGCTGTATGATGTGCCTTTGGCCTAAGGAGACCCATGACATGCTGCATAGTGCATCGATGCCAAGGCACGCTGCAAGGCGCTGTAATCAAAGTATGCCTAAAATGCGCATGAGGCCAAGCCTGACATGCTGTAATGTAAAGCGGCAATGCCCACAAGATCATGGTCAGTCGGAGAATCATAATGGTGTGTGTGTAGCGAAGTGGGAGACAATATGTCTGACAACAATGTACGGGGGGTTCAAATCCAGGTAGAGAGGATCACACGTCCAAACAGATAGGAATATGGCACAGCACACTGAGAATGAACAGTTGTGCTCAGATATATAACAGGATACCAGAAATATAAACATATAAACCAACTTGCGTCACAAACCGAACAAGGAAGGCGCGTACTGTGGTAAGGAGAGTGCAGCCCAACCTGGAGAAACAAAGGAAAAAGGGACTTTTTCCTCTTTGCAGGGGAGGGGTGAACCTGAACACATATACCAAACTAAAGGCAGTGAGAGAAACCACAGCTGTAAGACTAGGCCAAAGCCCCACCCAGACTCCATAGCAACCCTAGGTAAGGATGGGAGTTACATGGGGGTGGAGTCAGAGGGGGAGGTGCCCTGCTCAGCGTTTAAGTTTGAGCAAAGCAAGCAAACAGGCAAGACAAGGAGAACAAGAAAGGCAAGCCACGCAAGCAAGGCAAGGAAGCCAAGGAGGCCAAGGAGAGCCAGGACAAGAACAAAGGTAGCCAACGCTGCAGCCAAGAGAGCAGCAGACAACACTCCCAGGAGAGGACCAAACGCAGTGGCAAGAGGGAGAGAGACAGAAGGTTGGTATTGAAGAAGCCAAGGCAAGAGAGCTCAGACTCCTCTGAAGAAAGGCGTGTCTTCAGGCAGAGGAAACCTCGGGTAGCTGAGAGGAATTCCTACAATGATTCCCTGACTAGCTCTGAGGCAGAGATAGCTAGAGCCAGCAGAAACTCCAGCCATGAGACTCCCACAGTAAAACTCCAAGGTAGGGGAAAGAAACCAGAGAGAGAGAATGTTTGTATCTCTTGCTCAGACTCTGAGGAGAGAGTTATATCTGGAAAAACCCAGAACAAAAGAAACGGGTTTTTAAAGAAAGCTGAACAAGGAAAGCCTGATAGGGTTCTGCCAAAGGAAGGGAAGGTAGTACAGTGGGATAGGCTGTTTAAGCTTTTAAAAGACATTAACCAAAAAGTACCTGAGCAGTTCCAAGATTCCCCAGCACCCAGCTCTGAAGAAAGCATGGAAGTGGATGATAGGGAGAGTGACCAGGGATTCACATGCTCTGAGATGGAGTGTGCTGTATGCATTGGTGCTAATTGAAAGAAACCAAAATAGTGGGGAAGAATTAAGGAAGCTGTTATCAGTTTGGAATAGCTGAAAGCAAGAAAGAAAAGGGAGATAGAATCCCATGGTGAAGCAATAAGATTCTTCTTACAGAAAAGTGGATAGTGCAATCAAGTCTGTGCTAGACAGCTGAAACTGTTTTATTGCAAGCAGCAAAAGAAGGAGCTGGCAGCACTGCTGACCTTGATTGTATGTTGTAGCTACATGTTCCTGAGTTAACCCTAAAGCAAGAAGCTTCTTAAAGGAAAAGAGGAAAAGAAGCTATTGTAAATAATTCCACTGAAACACTGTTTTCATGTTCTTTATTTTTGGAGAAGTTTATCCTTGTTTCTTTTTGCTAAGAGTGAAGGTTTCTTTAAAGGTTGTAACCAAATTGGCTTAAACGGAACCCAATAAAATTCCTGTGCACTTTAAACATCCACTTGGTTTTACTTTGAGTCACAACTACACCTTTGGAACAAGGGAATACAAGATGGACTCCCATCCCTACTAGGCGACCGCCTAGGAGGGGCGCAAGCTCCACAGGTGGCATAGTTGGCAGGATTTGGCATTTCCAGCGGTCAAGTGGTACACCGGAAGCTTATACCTCTGGGCGAGGAAGATCCAGGGAAGGACAGTGACCGGTTGATGCAACGGAAGGAAGATCTGGAGTGGCATCGGATCCGGAGTGCCGGTTTAAACTGGTAGCAAAGCGAAGACCTGCATCAGGATCAGGTAACCCGTAGGCTAGAGGGGGTTAAGGCCTGGATTCTGATGTAAGGGGGCTACCATAGTGCTCACCAGGAGGAGAGGGGGAGCATAAAAGTGCTGCACTTTGTGATCTTGTCTGTTGTTTTGTTCACAGAAACAGTCCAGCAATGGAGAAGGCTGACATCTTGGCTTGGGTGGCAGACCAATTCGCCAGGCAGAGGGAGATGGCGGCAGTGAGCCAGGAACAAGCAACGTCCATGCTCCGTGCTCAACAGCAACCCCTACTGGAGATGATGGCGAAATGGGTCAAGACGCAGGAAGAAGCAACCAAGGTGGCACAGACTGTACCAGGGGCACAGGGTATTTTTCCGGGATGGGAAGGCCCTGGTGCTGGGACTTTTTCCTGTGGCTGCCTCACCAAGGACGATAATATCGATGATTTCATCAAAGCTTTTGAAAGAATAGCTTTATTGGCTAGATGGCCTAAAGAACAGTGGGCAATAAGGTTTGCTACTACCCTTACTGGGGAGGCTCTAGCAGCCTACAGAGCAATGCCTGTGACATTGGTTGCAGACTATGAGAATGTGAAGAAAGCTATTAGAAATCGGATGGGGTTAAGTCCCTCGGTCTACCGTAGGCTTTTACGGTCATGTGTAATAAAGGAGGGTGAAACACCCCAAGCTTTATATCACAGGATAAAAAGTTTGGTTTGTAAGTGGCTTACACCTGAAAGTAAAAATGTAGAATCCATTGTAGATGCTGTAATACTGGAGCAGTTTACAGAGGCACTGCCTAAGGAATTGCAGGCTTTTCTGGTATTACAGAACTGCAAAAACACCCAGGAAGCCATTGCGTTGGCAGAACGCTTTCTGGAGGCTAAGAAGTTAAGCCTCAAGAAAGAGGGTGGTTTTCTGAAGGCAGGTTCAGAAGCGCTAGAAAGGAACGCAAGCTTTGCTGGCCTTAGGGCAGAAAAGAGTAAACCCACAGATGAGAGGTATAGCATGCAGAGGAAGAGTTTCTCTTGTGGTGAAGCAGGTCACCTTAAGAGAAATTGTAAGACCAAAAAGGCTTTTGTGATTACTCGTCCCAAAGAGATAGGTGAGGGATTCCTCCTATCTGTAGAAGTGGAAGGGATTCCCATAGAAGCATTGTTAGACTCGGGGGCCAGTCAGTCCATGATTTCTAGTGGGCTTTGGAGGAAAATAGAGGCCCAGCGTCAGTCCTTGCAGGAATCCTCTAGGGGCAGGTTACAATCAGATGTGTGCATGGGGCTGCCTCCACCTATCCTCTCCAGTCTGTTAAAATAAAGGGGTTAGGTAGCGGAAGGGAGGTAGCAGTAGCTGTCGTGCCTAGGCTCCCACACGATATGGTACTGGGCCGTGACTGGTCCCAGTTCAGGAAAGGGATGGCAAAAGAGCTGCAGGAGAAAGCTGGCCTAGTAACCACACGCGCAGGCACCAAGCCTTCAGGGGAAGAGGTAGATTCCCAGGAGGAGTCGATACCCGGGACCTCCTTTCATGAGGACTTAATAACCCCGGCCAGGGATGCCCCCAGGAAAGGGAAAGCTGAAAAGCGACGAGAGAGGTGCACTAGGGCCAGGAATAGGGGTCAGTTAATGTCAGGGAAGGAGCTGCCCTGGGTTCCTGAGGAGTTAATAGAAAAATTTCCCTCATTTCCAGATGAGCAGAAAGCAGATCCCGCTTTGGTGCGAGCATGTGAGTTTGCCCGGAAAGGATCAGAGGCTCTGCCTAGGTTTCTATGGGATAGTAACTTACTATACAGGAAAAGTGTAGATGCACGGTCCGGAGATCTAAGGAAGCAGTTGGTGATACCAGCCTCTTTCAAAAATATAGTCCTGAGATTGGCCCATGATCACCTGGTAGGGGGACACAAGGGTGTACAAGGCACCCTAGATCAGGTCCTAGCGAGGTTTTATTGGCCTGGAGTCTATATGGAGACAGCGAGATTCTGTGCGTCCTGTCCGACCTGCCAAAGGGTCTCAGGTAACCACCCACCGGAGGTGCCTTTGATTCCCCTGCCAATCATGACCAAACCAGTGCATAGGTTGGGGGTAGATATAGTGGGGCCCTTGATAAGAACACCCCGGGGTCACCAGTATGTATTGGTCATAATGGACCATGCTACTCGCTTCCCATGGGCCGTACCGTTAAGAAATACATCAGCTCGAGTGATAGCCTTAGAATTAATAAAATTATTTTGTGAGATAGGGTTCCCTCGGGAGGTCCTAACGGATAGGGGAACGAATTTTATGTCCCGACACCTGGCCCAGGTATGGGACGCATTCGGTATTAGGCATATCTGCACAGCAGCTTACCATCCACAAACCAATGGCCTAGTGGAGAGGTTCAACCAGACCTTAAAGAACCTGTTAAGAAGGAGTTTGGAGGGTAGGTTAAGTGAGTGGGATACAATGTTGCCTTTCGTACTCTATGCATGCAGAGAAAGGAAACAAACCTCTACAGGCACGTCGCCATATGAGCTTATGTATGGGAGGACTCCGCGTGGGGTTCTGGATATCCTAAGGGATCAATGGGTAGCACCCGTAGAAGATATACAGGAGGTTTCCAGATTCCTAACGGATCTGAAGAATCGCTTACAGAGAATAGCTACTATAGCAGAAGAGAATTTAAAAGGAAGTCAGAATAGGCAAAAGACTTATTACGACTGGCAAGCAAGGCCTCGCATCCTAAAGGTCGGGGATAAGGTAATGGTGATGGTAGCCGCAGCTAACTCTAGGTTTGAGAATATCTGGAGAGGCCCTTATAAGGTTGCAAAACAGGTCGGACCAGTGTCATATGCTGTGGATATTGGACGGGGAAGGCAACAGGTCTACCATATTAATCTATTGAGGGTATGGCAGGAGCGTATAGGGAATGCTCAGCTAGCCCTAAGAGTAGCCGATGAAAAACAACCCATATCTCGTATTACGAGCTGTGAGCGGGTTGTTGCGCCAGCCCGTAATAGTTTAAGGGGGGGATATGTGGTAAGGAGAGTGCAGCCCAGCCTGGAGAAACAAAGGAAAAAGGGACTTTTTCCTCTTTGCGGGGGAGGGGTGCACCTGAACACATATACCAAACTAAAGGCAGTGAGAGAAACCACAGCTGTAAGGCTAGGCCAAAGCCCCACCCAGACTCCATAGCAACCCTAGGTAAGGATGGGAGTTACATGGGGGTGGAGTCAGAGGGGGAGGTGCCCTGCTCAGCATTTAAGTTTGAGCAAAGCAAGCAAACAGGCGAGACAAGGAGAACAAGAAAGGAGCAAGGCAAGCCAGGCAAGCCACGCAAGCAATGCAAGGAAGCCAAGGAGGCCAAGGAGAGCCAGGACAAGAACAAAGGTAGCCAGCGCTGCAGCCAAGAGAGCAGCAGACAACACTCCCAGGAGAGGACCAAACGCAGTGGCAAGAGGGAGAGAGACAGAAGGTTGGTGTTGGAGAAGCCAAGGCAAGAGAGCTCAGACTCCTCTGAAGAAAGGCGTGTCTTCAGGCAGAGGAAACCTCGGGTAGCTGAGAGGAATTCCTACAATGATTCCCTGACTAGCTCTGAGGCAGAGATAGCTACAGCCAGCAGAAACTCCAGCCGTTAGACTCCCACAGTAAAACTCCAAGGTAGGAGAAAGAAACCAGAGAGAGAGAGAATGTTTGTATCTCTTGCTCAGACTCTGAGGAGAGAGTTATATCTGGAAAAACCCAGAACAGAAGAAACGGGTTTTTAAAGAAAGCTGAACAAGGAAAGCCTGATAGGGTTCTGCCAAAGGAAAGGAAGGCAGTACAGTGGGATAGGCTGTTTAAGCTTTTAAAAGACATTAACCAAAAAGTATCTGAGCAGTTCCAAGATTCCCCAGCACCCAGCTCTTAAGAAAGCATGGAAGTGGATGATAGGGAGAGTGACCAGGGATCCACATGCTCTTAGATGGAGTGTGCTGTATGCATTGGTGCTAATTGAAAGAAACCAAAATAATGGGGAAGAATTAAGGAAGCAGTTATCAGTTTGGCATAGCTGAAAGCAAGAAAGAAAAGGGAGAAAGAATCCCATGGTGAAGCAATAAGATTCTTCTTACAGAAAAGTGGATAGTGCAATCAAGTCTGTGCTAGACAGCTGAAACTGTTTTATTGCAAGCAGCAAAAGAAGGAGCTGGCAGCACTGCTGACCTTGATTGTATGTTGTATCTACATGTTCCTGAGTTAACCCTAAAGCAAGAAGCTTCTTAAAGGAAAAGAGGAAAAGAAGCTATTGTAAATAATTCCACTGAAACACTGTTTTCATGTTCTTTATTTTTGGAGAAGTTTATCCTTGTTTCTTTTTGCCAAGAGTGAAAGCTTCTTTAAGGGCTGTAACCAAATTGGCTTAAATGGAACCCAATAAAATTCCTGTGCGCTTTAAACATCCACTTGGTTTTACTTTGAGTCACAACTACACCTTTGGAACAAGGGAATACAAGATGGACTCCTGTCCCTACTAGGCGACCGCCTAGGAGGGGCACGAGCGCCACAGTACGAACGTGTGTAGCAATGCCCGCACTGCTCATGTGCGCTTTTACTGCGTCCTGGGAGAACTGACCACATGCAGCAAACAAAATGGCTGCCAGATCAAGGAAGCCAGCATTCTCACATGCAGATCTGTACCTCCTAGCGGAGCAGATATGCAGCCGCCAGGGGCACCTGTTCCCAGACTCCTCCCGCCGGCGCTACAATATGGTGGCAGACTACCCACGTGAGGTAAGTGCATGGGGACAGGCACACCAACCCAGGAGTGCAACACAATAGCCAGCAACCAACAAACATATCAAACACGCACAGCAAGGGAAAAGGACGTGTTTGTGGGTAAAACCAGGAGCAATGTAGGCCGCACAGCTGATGTTTGCAGGTCTGCCCTACCCCCAGGATGCTCCAGGCCTCATTAAAGAGGTGTGTTATCCATCCTGGTGTTATGGTGGTGGCTCCTGTTGCAGTTACATAGCCGGCCCCACCTCCAGGATTCTCCAGGCCTCAACATAGAGGAGTGTTATCCATCCTGGTGTTATGGTGGTGGTGGCTCCTGTTGCAGTTACATAGCTCTGCCCTACCCCCAGGATGCTCCAAGCCTCATTATAGAGGAGTGTTATCCATCCTGGTGTTATGGTGGTGGCTCCTGTTGCAGTTACATAGCTCTACCCTACCCCCAGGATGCCCCAGGCCTCATCATAGAGGTGTGTTATCCATCCTGGTGTTATGGTGGTTGCACGAGTTGCAGTTACAGAGCTCTGCCCTACCCCCAGGATGCTCCAGGCCTCATTATAGAGGAGTGTTATCCATCCTGGCGTTATGGTGGTTGCACCTGTTGCAGTTACATAGCTCTGCCCTACCCCCAGGATGCCCTAGGCCTCATTATAGAGGAGTGTTATCCATCCTGATGTTATTGTGGTTGCACCTGTTGCAGTTACATAGCTCTGCCCTACCCCCAGGATGCTCCAGGCCTCATTATAGAAGAGTGTTACCCATCCTGGTGTTATGGTGGTGGCTCCTGTTGCAGTTACAGAGCTCTGCACACCCCCAGGATGCCCAAGACTCATCATAGAGGAGTGTTATCCATCTTGATGTTATGGTGGTTGCACCTGTTGCAGTTACATAGAGTGGAGGAGTGGCCTAGTGGTTGGGGCAAGGTACTTCAGGCCGGAAGGTCGGGGGTTCAAATCCCACTAGAAGACAGCAACCTTGGGCCGGAAGGACTGGGGTTTCTAGTCCCACAGGTGCTCCTTGTGGTCTTGGGCAAGCCAATTAACCCTCCATAGCCCATGTTCCCTATAAAATAGTTATCTCCAAGTTATAATGCCCTGTTCAATGTAATTTCAGTTTGTTCAATGTAAACCGCACTGATGCAGAATAGCGCAGTATATAAGAGAGTGTAAATAAATAAATAAATCATAGAGGTGTGTTATCCATCTCTGTGTTATGGCGGCTGCAGCTGCTGATATGTGCAGGCCTGCACTGTCCGCATGTGGTCCCTGGACCCCAGATGGCATGTTGTGGCACATCCCCATGCCACACCCTGATGTGTCTGCCGCTGTGGCCAGGGCATAATGGTGGGACACATGAACCATGCCCCCGCCACTGCACACAATGGCACATGCCTATGCAGCCTCTGCATGTGTAGGACATGTGTCGCAGCGAGGCCCCTGGGTGCAGGTGACATACACAGTGCATATGTGCGGGCTGGGGCACATGCCCCACCCCCTGGTACCATGTGCACAAGGCACGCCACCATGCAGCCCCCATGGCATGCCGCCCGTGGCACACAGCATGATGATGGCATGTATGGCACGGTGGTGCAGGCCCACGCATGGTGAGGCTGCTGCCCAGGAAAGGGGGCCAGGAGGGGTCCACCCATAGCGCATAGGGGGAAGGACAGATATGCACAGCAGCACCCGCACACATGCGGGTGGCAGAGGCAATAGAAAGTGGGGGACAGATAGCACACAGCAGAGTCAGCCAGCTGCTGCACCCAGATATGTGTGACAAGCAGAAGCAGATGGCCAGGGATGCATGTCCCCTAATGGTCCCACTCATTGCTGTACCCACAGGTGGAGGACCTTCGTAAAAAGGGGCGGGAGCTGAGGCTACGATACCCCTGATTCCTGGCGTGGGTGCTACACGATCAATGGCAACAACATGATGGTGAGTGGTACAGGCTGTGCCATGTGCCATGGCATGCTCTGGTGGGCCAGCAGCCATTGTGGCCACAGGACATGTGCACATGGTGTGCCAGATGCATGACCATGGTGCTAATGTATGTCTTACCCCCACAGCAGACACAGCTGCAGACCAGGCACCAGCAGGGCTGGATGCTGGACATGGCCAGCCAGTGCCAGAGGAGGGACGGCAGATGAGCCCTGAGGCAGCAGATGGTGGCAGGGCCGAAGAGGGAGGGGGTGGCAGTGGGGAGGGGGAGAAGGGGAGCGGGAATGGGGAGGAGGGGGAGTGGAGCTATGGGGAGGGGGAGGAGGGGGAGGCAGGGGTGGGGGGTGTGAGGGTGGGGATAGGAATGGGGAGGCGAGGTAGGGGAGGGGGAGGAGCAGGTGTTGGGGTGGGGGTGGGCATGGGGTCATGGCCAGCCCAGAGCGGCACAGGCCATCATAGGGTGCTGGGGGCCCCTGCCATCTGCCCCAAAGTGCCAGGGATGTACACCGTCTGAGCACAGGGCCTGCACACATCAGCGCAGGATGGCAGGCCACACATGCAGCCACACAGACAAGGAGCGATGTGTGTCTGTGTGGGTGCATGTGCGGCCTCTGCATGGCTGCGGTGATGCAGGCACAGGCATATGCCCTATGGGAGCAGAGCCAAGCTGTGGGGCAGATGGCAGTGACCATGGGCATGGTGGCTGACCAGCTGCACATGCTGTGTGACATACTCACAGCAGGTGCAGTTGACCAGTCACCTGGCCAGGGCAGCCCCCAGGGGGTGTGAGTGCCAGCCAGACACATGTCACCCCTGCCCTCTGGTGTCCTGTGCCCTGGGTCTGACAACACCGGCAGGGTTGGGGGTGGCAGGGCCGGGGCCCTCGGAAGCCCACTGAAAGCATGTGTAACCCCCCCAATAGAAATAAAAACCTGTTGTTGCTATGATCACTGCGTCCCTGTGTCTCATTTTGCAACATGGCAGTGGGGTGCAATTTCCAGGTGTGGGCATGTCCCTGTGTGTCCCCCAGAGGGGGGCCGATACCAGGGGGTATCCCAGCGGTGAGGATGGAACCTCTGCTGGGGATGGGGCAAGGGGACGGCCCAATTATCAGTGGGTGGAGGTAGGGATAGCAGTGTGGGTGGACCTGTTGGTGGGGGCACAGACCCCAGAGGGTACAGATGGGGACACGACCCAGGGTGGACCAATGATGGGTGCGGGATGGGGGGTGGGGGGCCGGCGGGGAGGGTGGTGAGGGGGTGGCATGAGGGGGAGGGGGCAATGTCAGGGGACCCTGTATACAGTACGTTATGCCATCGGCACTGGGACAGGGATGGAGGGTGAAGATGGGGTGGGTGGGATGACTGTGGGGCAGGGACAGACCAATAGGCAGGGCGCAATGTGCATGGGGTGCCAGCAGCAAAGGTGCCGCGGTACGGACACAGGTTCTGTTTAGTACGGTGCATGCAGAAACGGTAGCGATGGTGGTACAGATGGGCATGGGGCGGATCAGACTGACAGGGATGGCACCACCACAGATGCCCTGCCTGGCAGGGGTATCTACGGTGACAGAATGGACCAGGGTGAACCCAGGGGCAACGGGTATGGTGGGGGTGGTGGCAAAGGCAAGGGTGGGGGCGCAGGGGTGCTAGGGGGTGGGGGCTGTGCCGTGGCTCATTTATGTTGCCAATGGCAGGGGACATGTATACATGTGAGTGGGTCACAGGGTATCCTGTGTGTGGGTAGTAGCACTGATACAGTGGGGGAGGATGGGATGGGCATAACAGGACTGTGTCCCAAGGGAGGGGACCAGGGGAGGATGGGCAAAGGGAAGGTGGGATGGCAGGAATGGCCATTATGGGTAAAGGATATGGGTATGGGGGAAAGGGGGCAGGGGCGACCCAGGTCGTGACCAACAGGGATGGTTAGGGGAGGGGGCACCCTGAGCAGGGAAGGGAAAGGGGCATGTGCCCAGGGTGACCACATGTGTGACAGAGGGGACATGGGGCAGTCAGCTGAAAGAATGGACACGTGGACACAGGGTACAACACTGCATACATGATTTACTGTGCACACCTCACTCCTCCCCCGCACCTACACCCTTCCTATGCATCCTCTGCTGCGCCTGCCATGTCCCCATGCACCCCGTGGGGCGGGTGCTGCTGATTCTGCTGGTGCTGCTACCACCGGCTGGCCCATGTGTGGCAACATGGCCTCGTGCATAGACCCAGCCATCTCATTCAGGGCCCGCACCTCACGGAGGAGGCCACCCAGCACCAGCCATTGACATCATGCTTCACGCCGCAGGTGATGCTGTTCCAAGGCCATCTCCCGCAATGCCATCTGTATGCCTGTGGGTGAGACACGGTATGAGCCGTGAGACATGGGTTGCACATTCCACCTGTACACATGCAACAGCTGGCCAGACAGGTCGGACACTCACCCTCTGTGTCCACATGCACTGCTTCAGAGTGGGAACGCATCTCCCCGATGACCTGGTAGATGGCTGCTTTTGTGGGCTGTGGTGCAGGATCCAGGGCTGGTGGCCTAGCAACGCCCACAGCTGCAGCCTCTGCCATGACGTTGTTGTCACCTTTCTCTTCAGCCGCCCCACCATCATCTGAAAGGTGGTGTGCTGCTTCCCCCTCTGCCTCCAGCGCTGCCTCGTCCTCCTTGGGCACCTCCACATCTGTTGCCGCCTTGGATGGAGGACACGGTCCAGACCCTGGGGGCTCCACCACCCCTGCCGCCTCCATGGCATGTATGTCACCTGTGGGGGTAAGGGTACACAGCTCAGGTGTGCTGTGCCTGGCCAGCCACGTACATGTACCTGTCCCATTGTGGCCTGCCAGGCAGTGTGGGCCATGGGATATGTAGGGCAATTGGGGTAGTCCCTGGCTGTGTACATGTGGCCAGGGACTGTTCTGGTGCAGGGACGTGTGGTGCACCATCAGTTGTATTTGTCCCTGGTTTCAGCGGCGCCTCACTGGTGGCTGTGTGTGCATGCAACTGGGTATGGCCCGTGTCAATGGGTGGGACTGCTGGGGTGCTGCTGGGGTTGGTGGACCACTGTTGCCTGGGACAGGTGTGCCCTGTGGTGGCAGGGATCTGTATGCTGGGGTGCATGCCCCGGGGCGGCTTGGACCCTGGCACCGTGACGGCCATTTGACATTGGGTGGCTGTGCAGTGCGGGTGCATGGATGTGTGTGTGCCACACGGGTATGCCCTGGCTTCGCTGGGCTCCCCACCCACACCACCCCCTGCATGATGGCTTGTCCCATGTCCGGCATCTGGAGATGCCCGTGCATCCCCCTCGCTTCCCACCCTACCCACATCAGGCCACCCACCCCATTGATTGCTGTCGCACACTGCTGCTATCCCTCCACCATCCACCACGCACGTGGATGCAGGGGGACACTGCCGCCCACACACTCTACATTCCTGGGTCCTATGCTGCCCTCCCAACCCCTCCACTGTGGCTCCAACCTGCATTGGTGGCCACCAATCCCTGCCCCTGCCTGTCCCCCTCTGCACCTGCAGCCTCACACCTACCCACCCTCACACATGTACACCGTCGTCATGTCACCCTCACATGGCCCCCTGGTTCCAGTGGGGCCCAGCATGTGCCAGCCACCCTCAGCTGCTGCATCACTGTCACAGGTCCCTGGTGAGCTCTCTCTGAAATGCCACATGGGCCTTCCCTGTCCCCATCACCCATGGCCTCTCTGCTGTTCCTGTCACTGTTGGCCACATTATGCCTCTTGGTACCCTGTACATGCTTGGTCCTATGGCTCTGACCTGTCCCCAGCCTTCCCCCAGCCCCCGCGTGTTGGCTCTCCCTAGAGCACATTCCTCTGTCCCACCTGCACATGGGTCCGCTGTGTCCAGCTCGGGTGGCAGGCCATGGAGGTAGATGGGCCCCAGTCTGTCGGCCAGCTGCTGCTCCAGTGGCAACAGTGCGGCTGGATGTGGTTTACCCCCTCCTGTCGCATGGGCATGGCGCCTCTCCGCACTGGTGAGCGCCCAGACTGAGCGCTTGATGTCCCAGTAGCGCTTCCTTATGCTCTTGGTGTCGCGGCTGAGGCCCCCTACCATAGCCACTGCAGTTGTGACCTCCTCCCATGCGATGTTACATTGGCAAATGGTGGTGCTGCTGCTGAACCGCCCAAATAGCACCTCGTACCACTCTAGGATGGCTCCCAGGAGGAGGTCAGTCTCCTCCTAGGTATAGCGGGCTGCCCTCCTCCTGGCATCATCAGGCACTGGTCTTCAGTGGTGTTTGCCACCTGCCATACCTCCGCACTGTTCCTGCGCCTCCTGGCTGTGGCTGGATGGACCTGCCTTGCCAACCTCAGGCTCCTCCTTGGCGGGGGACACTGCTGACTGCTGGCTGGTCGTGGTGCCCACGGCCATCTCACCTGCTGCACGCTGTGCCATCGTGTACCACCCTTGCCATTGCTGACCTGGTGTGCCCCTTTACATACACAGGGTGTGGTCCATCAGGTGTTCAGACTGCGCAACACATGTTCCTACGCATGCTTTATCCACTACCCAGGGTGTGTTTCATGCGCAGCCATGCATTTCCTCTGTGCCACCTACAGGGGGTGGCGTATATCACATGCTCCATATGCGCATGGGGTCACAGCTCGTGCATGTGTCATGGCGTGCTGTACAGGCCCTGCCCTCATTCACTCGTTGCTCTGCACCATACATGCACTCAACATGCGTGTTGAGCGTAACGTGCATTCCTACGCGCACTACGCCATTATGCATCTGTGCGCTTAACTTCCATATGTTCGGACCTTCTCATTGTCTGCCCCTACATCCACAGGTGATGTGTCCTCTTCTGTATTTGGTGCCACAGATCTGCCATTTCTGGTATGTAGTTTTGCTCTGTGTGCTAGGCCGTAGCTACGCGTGTAGGTACCCCATGCATTGCATCTACACGTACGTTGTGCAAGCATATGTTATGCAATCTCTATGCACGTGTGGACACACCGCGTGCTCCTCCCCCTCCTACGTGCACTCTGCAGACCTACTTGTGAGGTGCGCCTGTGTGTTATGGTGCATGCGCTGCTGCGTGCGCTACGGTGTTCCGCTTCTGTATGCACTGTGCAGTTTGCAATACTGTTGCTGGTGTGTGTTGCTGCATCTGCAGCTGTGTTGTTTGTTCTGATTAGTTGCCACACCCCACACCGTATTTAGCTCCCTGCATCACTCAGGCTGTTGTCCATGATGGCTCATACCGACCATGCGGGTTGTGCAGTGGTTGCGTTGATTGACTTCGAGGAGCTGCGATTGCCTGATGAGGGGGATGGTGTCCTTGGGGCTGTGTCACTGGGCATGGGTGCAGTCCCGCAGCAACACAGACCTGCAGCTGTAGAGGCTCCACAGGCCGAGGTATGTCCAGCACAGCACCGTAGGCATGCGGAGGCACACTCTCGCCTGCCTCATCTCTACAGGCCCAGGCCCATGCGTGAGGACCAGGTCATCTCTCTCTACCGTCTGAGCACGGGGGCTATTAGGGAGTTCTATGAGGATCTAAGACCTGACCTCGAGCCCCAGACTGCCCGGTCACATGACATACCAGGACTGGCCAAGCTCCTGACTGCCCTACATTTCTTTGCCTCTGGCTGTTTCCAATCCTTGGTGGCCGCAGTGGGGGGATGAGCAGGCCCACCTTCTCACACTGTCTCCATCAGTTACTGCGGGCCATGGTCGGCCAGGTTAGGAATTACATTACGATTCCTAACAGTGGGCAACAGTGGGGGGCCATGGGCCAGGCATTCCAGTGGATTGCAGGGATATCACATGTGATGGGAGCTATTGATTGCACACATGTTGCCTTGGTCCCACCAAGAGACAGGGAGGTGGCGTTCCGCAACTGCAAATACTACCATTCCCTGAATGCTCAGGTTGTTTGTGATGCAACTATGCATATTCTGAATGTGGTTCCCCGGTTCCCAGAGTCCACCCATGACTCCCATATCCTGCATCACTCGGCTCTATTCAGACAATTTGAGGCCAGACAATATGGGGACTGTGTCCTGCTGGGTGGGTATTAACCATCTCTAACATGCACATGTTGTCCCTGTGTCCTGGGAGCACTGCACCTCTCACAGGTGGGACAGGGTCACCTTCGATGTTCTATTCGGGCCTTCTGACTGCATATCCTCTGCGACACACATGACCTGGCGTGCTGCATCTCAGACGTCTTTTTAGAACACATTACGGACACAGTCCGTCACGCTGTGGCATATCACTGCCCATCCGCTGTCTGTTATTATGTGGTCCCATTGCCGACTATGAGCCCTGCATGTCTCTCCCTGCATGGTGGCTGTGCAGCGCTGACATTGTGTGGGGCGGTGTCCTCCAGCATGCCATGTCACTGTCACCAGGGACATGGACACATATGTTTGTGTTTTTCTACACTTAACTATGTCTGATGTGCGTCATTGCTCATCTGTGTGTCCCGGCACTTGTGCAGGTAACACTGTTTCCAGGTTCTGCTGCTGTATTGCACATGTCTTTTGGTGTGTTCCTCCATGGTGGTGTGTGACACAGATTGGTTGCCAACACCTACAGCTCACGGCCTCGGCTCACACACATACGCAAATGTATATGTGTCTGTCTTGGTTGTGTATCCCTAATTGACTCTGTCTGCAAAGTGTGTGTATGTGTGGTACTGGGGGGGGGCATGGGTTGGCTCACATATTCATATTTCTGCTGTACTGGGTGTTGGGGGGCCAATCTCTGTTGACCTCATCTGTACCATCACATGGCTGGCATTGTGGTGCCACGTTGCATCCCACATGTCTGCTCTGTATTGGGCAGTGTTGGTGTGTAGTTTCAGTCATCTTGGCTACACCCCTACTGTATATGTTACTGTGACAGCATGTGTGTGTGCACTGTGCCATGGCCGTCACATTCTTGCATGCATGCTGATCTCTGCCCCATTCCTGGTGCAATGCCATGTGTATGCCTGCTGCATTCAGGGATGCCACTCGTGGCTTTTGGCTACAGGTGGTTGGTGATGTGATTGGTCTGGTTACAGTTGATGTGTGCTGCCCTCATTGCCCCTCCCCAGTGTCCTGTATCTCATACCCCCAAACACTGGCACACAGCTGCCGTGTGCCATTATGTGACGTCATCTGTGTGTGTCATCGTGTATCTGTTGACCTTTCGCACGTAGATGTTGTGCGCATTTGTGTGCCCATCAGCTCATGATTGACCTTACCACATTTCTGTCTGCAGGTGATGCGGGATATGGCTGTCGTGCCTGGTTGCTGACCCCTGTCTGTCTTCCACGGACACGTGCACAGAGGAGGTACAATGAGGCCCATGCCTCCAGCCGCTCAGTCATCGAGCGCACCTTTAGCGTTCTGAAGAGTCACTTCAGGTGTCTGGATAGGACCGGTGGGGCCTTACAATACAAACCCATGACTGTGGCACAGATCATTCTGGCCTTTTGCATCCTACACAACATTGCACTCAGGCACAATATCTGGGTCGACATTAATGAGGATGTGGAGGATCCACTGTGCCCTCCTGTACATGGCCGTGGGGACACATGTGCGGGGATGGCAGTCAGGCAACGTCTGACTGAGGAGCTGTTCTCATGTAAGTCCTGCATATGTGGTGATATACATATTTGTCTACATGTACATGCTGCCGTGTCTTTTTCTGGGCTCTCTCTGGACATATGTATGTTTCCCTCTGTCTTTGCATCCCCAGGAGTAGCCTATGTTCTTGGCCATCGCTGCGGTGCAGTGGTACCTGTGTGTACATCATTCAACCTGCAGGTGACTGTGTTGGGTGGACATAGTGGGACCTGTACTGTGGGGGCACTGTGGCATAGCACATTTCTGTGGTTCTCAGGCCACTGCACATATGTTGCTGTGAACTTTTTTGGCCTGCGCCTCCCTACCCCACATGTTCCATTTGGCAACCATATGGCCATTAGTTCATGTCACGTTCTGGGTTTTCAAAACTGTATTTGTGGCAACTGTGACGGAGCTGTGTGTGTCTGCAGGCACAGAGTGTGGTGGTGGCAGTCGGCACATACGCCCTTCCCTAGCATTGTGCCATCATACAACATCAGTGTCTCCTTGCATGGACTGTGATGCTTGCCTCCACTGGTCTCAGCTTATGCTCACAGGGGCTGTATGCTACTGGTGGCATGCTCTCCCCGTCTCTCTCTGTGTGTGTGTCTGTGTTTTTGGGATGTATCTATGTGACGGCACACTCTGCTACCTTTGAGCATTGTCTGGTGATGGGATGTGCCTGGACACTTGTGCGGTAGTGCTCACTGCTCTATCTCTAACCCTGTGCTGGTGCCCTTGTGTACATTGTACGCACGTATTTACACGTCTTCTATGTTTTTGACTGACCTGTCTCCTGTTTGCTGCCAGTCCACTATGCATCAACGGTTCCATTTCATGCATCTCACAAGACCTTGGACATGTGGCATTGATGGCTCGACATGCGGACATGGTGATTCCATGCATTTCAGTGACATACTCTGCCTTTACTGTGACCTCTTGTGGCCTTTGCCTGCCTCAGACAGTTCCTATCGGACACCTGCTGCACACAGACAGTATGTTGCATGTTTGATCTGTTGTGACTCACCTCACACTCACATGTTTCTTTTGGGCTGTTTGTTTTGTCGTGGACTTCTGTGGGATCTGTGTGCACTAACACTGCTGGACATGCTGTGGCCCACTGGGAATGGCCATGTTGAGATGGCAACCTGGTCAGCCGTGCCAGCTCCAGCTGTGGGCAACACGCACTGTGCTCTGTGTTGTGATCGTGTCCTGTTTGAATGTCTGAGGTCTCATTATGTACATATTGTGATTTCTCTCTCGGCATTGTGACCTTATCTTGCGTACAGCATACCATGACCTGTTTCTCCTTCTTCTATCACAGGGCGCAGCAAACACACACAGCACATCGACTACACTGCAACTGGCGTACGCATCACGGTACCATTGGTGGACAGAGCACCTCCATGCAATGATCCCTGGGGGATGGTGCCATTGGGTGATGGGCCTCAGCGAGTGGGACACATGCCTATGATGGACATTATTGTTTGACTGATACTTTGTGCAGAACAGGGATGACTAACACAACATTGCTGCCGTGCTCTGGCCGTGTGTCGTGGTCATCGCTGTGGACACACAGAGCACTCTGCATTATTGTGGCACACTGAGTTGTCATACGTGACCTTGTATGCCCATGGATCTGTGACAGCCGTTAACAGGACATGTGTGGTTGCAGACAACATTTTCACTGTGGACAATGTGTACTGGTATGTACATGTACAGCAGAATGTCACATACTCGCTGTATGTTGTACATCTATCTGACAATGTGTTGATATGTGTGGGCTACATGTGTGACCTGCAGTGCAGTATATCCACATATGTTTGGGTGAACAGTTACATGCAGCCACATGTGTGCCACAGGAGGGACATTCTGTAGGCCCTGTTTCTTTGTCTGGCTACTTTATACTTGAACATGACAAACTGTTTGCCACCACACCACTGTGATGCGTGCCACCATCTGTGATTGCTGTTTGACTCTCGCAGGGGGTGTTACAGTTCATATGGGGCAGCACTCTGTCATGATTCAACATACACGGTGCATGTGCATCTGCCTCATTCCGGTTTTGCAATGGTGCATGTGCCTACATGGATTCTGTGTGGGTTAGTGCACCATTGTAGTCCTTTCGATCTACCTCCACATACATGTTATTGTGTGTGGTTCCTCTACAGATGTACCGCTGTACATTGATTTACCTACCAATCAATGCATGTGTGCCCGAACCTCCTTATGACATGGCATTGTGCCACTCACATTGAACCATTACCTTAGCTGTGGGGCGGTGGGTGTCTCTTTTCTGCCTTAGGTTGTGCATTCCCTGTTCATTGGCATACATTTGATGCTTCTGTATCCACAACACCCATTGCAGCAGGCCTTATGCATGGTGCTACCTCTATGTCTGTGAGGTTCGGCTTTATTTGTTCTTTGGCAACATGTGCATCTCCTACCTGTTTCCATGTCCTCATTTGGCCTTATGTAACTGTTTTTGCTCCCATTTGGGCATTAAAGGTGTTTCTTCACATGCGTACCTGATATCTGCTGATTCTCAGGCACATCACAGACTTTTGACTGGCTATCTAGACTGCTGTATGACCCACTGATACACACACATATGGTCTACACAGTTGAAGGGTGGTGCTGGGGCATTGAGACATGACAGTTTGTTAATGTTTCTGCATTTGCCTGTGCACTGCAGATCTACATTACTGTATGGCAGCATGGCATTACATCTAGGTATCCTCCGTTCCGACCTTATCACCTTCTGGTTGTGTGGGCAGCTTGGTGCACCTGCCTGGACCATGCCCCCTGTCAGTTGTGTGTTCCTGTGCTATTCCCATGATGATGCAGACAACATAAGTCACTGCCATCTGGTTCACTCACATCACTGTGTCGCCAGTCGACCTTTCAGGTCATTGCCCAATGTTTGTGTTCTATCATACACAACATGTGTGTGGTGTTTTGGACATTGTGCTGCTGCATTCCTGTGCACAGATGGTATCACTGCTGGCCACAAGTATTCCATTTTAACATAGGTACATTCATCACTCCCATGTGCCTGTACAGATGGATGTCGTCTATCTTGGGGCATTGTGGCTTCTTGTGGGTGGGCATCTCTACTACTTGGGTACATGCATGCACAGGCTGGTGCCTCTACATCCCCACCTGGGATGTGTGTGTCGGACATAGCTGGCATTGGTGTTCGTTGGCACTGGTGCTGGCAGTGGCTGCGGGACGGATTGGATATGCGCCTGCCTCCTTGTCCACATATCCACTGCAGAGATGTTTATGTCTTGCTGTGGCACTATGGTTCTCACACTGGTCTGGGTACCTGCCGACCAGGGTTCGATTCCCAATGTAACATTTGTCAGGCCACATTCCCTGCATTGCTCTGACGGGGTCCAGTTAATCATTGTCACTGTTTGATGTACATTATGAGGTTTATGTTACCATGTCTTTGCTGTAATTGCAGTGGTCTTCCTCTCCTGCCCATCGGAATCTGATCTCCTTTGGTCAAACAAGAGTCTGCTGCAATCGCAGCATCTCTCTGTGGATGGCATCAGTTTTGATGGGGCCAGGGCTTGTGTGGCCCAAGCTGTTCTGATGCCTATGCTTAAGAATTTAAGACTTGCCATAGTGGGTCAGACCAAAAGTCCATCAAGCCCAGTATCCTGTTTCCAGCAATGGAAAATTTGGGTCACAAGTACCTGGCAGGATCCTGAAAAGAAGACATATTCCATGCTGCTTATCCTAGGTCCACCTTAACATTGTTTATAGACTTGCTCCAGGAACTTGTCCAAACCTTTTTTAAACCCAGCTTTACTAACAACTTTTACCACATCCTCCAGCAATGAATTCTAGATCTTAATTATGTGCTGAGTGAAAGAATATTCTTTCTGCTTTGTCTTAAATGTATTACTTAATAACCTCATTGTGTGTCCTCTAGTCTTTGTACTTTTTGAAAGAGTAAACAACCGATCTACATTTATTTCTTTTTTATTTATTTAGCTATGCTAATATACCACTTTTCACTGGGTCAAAGCAGTTTACATTAAACAACAAGAGATACATCGAACAGATCATAAGATATTTACAGGTGGTAAAACATTCAACATGGGCTCAACTTATTTACAGTCCTAATTGGGTATATATCAGGCTTTACTAACTTATTTACAATTCTTCTTCATTTCTCGGTCTCAAACTTATCTGATATTCATCATGATCATGTATTCATTGGGTGTTGCTCGGATCTGTGCCAGTTTTCTCTGAATAAGTGGGTCTTTAGTTGTTTTCTAAATGAGGAGAGATCCTTGTTGTTTCAGATTTTGGTTGGGAGAGAGTTCCAAAGGGACAGGGCGTAGAGGTCAAATGCATGGGTTCATGTTTGGAGATTGTATTTTGTCCTTGCATGTGGTACAGTCAGAACATTGTTAGTGGTCTGTCTTGTGGATTTTCCAGAATTTGGTTGTAGTAGTAGGGTGTGAAGATGGGATGTTTGTTGTTCGTTTAGTGCTTTGTGAATCTGTACTTGATCCATCTTCAAATGGGAGGATGTGGAGATGCTTCATTCCATTCCAGTCCACACATTATAGACCTCTATCATATCTCCTGTTCAGTCATCTCTTCTTCAGACTGAAGAACCCCATCTTCTTTAGCCTTTCCTCACAGGGGTATTATTCAAACCCCTTTATCATTTTGGTTGATATATGAACATACTGGGTCAGACCAAGGTCCATCAAGCCCAGTATCCTGTTTCCAACAGTGGCCAATCCAGGTCACAAGTACCTGGCAGGAGCAGGGTTAGAGGGCAGGGAGGCAAACAATTCATCAGAATCACTCGTAGCATGTTTTTTACTTCTTTCATGAAAATTATCATCTTGTCTACCTAACTCATCATGTTTTCTTTCTGAATCATTATCCTTACACATCGATCTAGACCTCTGGTCCGCTTGCCTTGCCGAAAAAGAAATATATTTTTTGAGTTTCGTATAAGAAGTGGATTGAAGTCATAAATACATATTGCCATTTTTATAATCAAGATCATCTCACTTTAATTTCTCCAATTTCCTTTTCTTAATTTTCATATGGTATTCATCTAGTTTTTTGTTGTAACTGGCCAGATGGAAGCCATCCCAGAACAATGCATCCAGAATGTCAAAAGACTGGCCAACTGATGATCTGTAGGGTCAAGAATCAGTTAGATGGGATCTTGAACCTTGAAGGTTTTGAAATAAAAGGTTTTTTTATCATCAATATTAGTGGTGTTGCCATATTCTCCTCTGCTTTTTGTGGACTTGCTTGTGTTTTGCAAAGGGTATTCCTCCATGTGTGCTCTTTTTTGCCACTGCACAACGAGCAGAAGATTTCAACATATTATCCATGATGATGCCTAGATCCTTTTCCTGGTTGCTGAATCCTAATGTGAACCCTTGCATTGTGTAGTTATGTAGTTCCCTACATGCATAACTTTGCACTCATTCACATTAAATTTCATCTGCCATTTGGATGTACACTCTCCCAAATTCTCAAGCTCCTCTTGAATTTTTTCATAATCCTCTTGCTTTTTAAGAATTCTGAATAAATTGGTGTCATCTGGAAATGTAATCTCTTAATTTGTTGTTCCCATTTCAGTTCATTTATAAATATGTTAAAAAGTAGTGGGCCTAGTACAGATACATGGGGCACTCCACTATTCACCCTTCTTGAATGAGAAAACTAAGCATTTTGCCCTACTCTGCATTTTTAATAATTTATCTTTATCTTTATTGCTGAACTTTATATACCACCCTTCATTATACCAGGGTGGTTTACAATTCAGTAATAACTGCTAACAAATGTAGAATCAGGAAATGAAAAAAGAACTACAATAGTGACAGAATAGCAACGCAATCATACAACAGCAAAGAAGTAAAAGAAGGGATAAGCAGAGAGGACAATACAGGAGCATTAAGGGTTAGGGGAGGAGAGGTCAGGCACTTGAAATGAGGATTCCAATCAGATATTTGTGGACAAAGAATTCCAAAGTGATAGGCCTAGGTAAAAGAAAGCAGAATTATGGGTACAATACATATGAGCTTGGGAGGTGGAAGGGAGATGGAGCCGGTTGAGATGGATGGACCATAGGCTATGGGAGGGAGTGTAGAATCCACAATGAGACATAGAGCCCGATTCCCGTAGAGACACGTCTGGGTCATCCGGACAGCCCCAGGCAAGACAGGCCTATTTGGAACCGATTCTAGACCATGGGAACAAAACGTTCCTGCATTAGTCAGAATCGGGCCTAAGGATGGCCTGACATGCCCGTGGATGGCCTGGCATGCCCCTGCCTCCTGCAGATTGTGCTGCCGCATGTGCACCTGACTCCAGTGTTTCCGGCTCCCATTTTCCCCACCGCCTGACCCATGGCTGGCCTGCTATGGCTTGACTTGGGCAGTGGGGACTCCCCCCCCCCCGACCTGGTCCCAGTCCTGGGAATAGTGGAATTTCTCAAAAGCAACAGGTTCCATGATCTGAGGCAACATGGTTTTACCAAAGAACGATCTTACCAAACAAATCTTTGACTGGGTGACAAGAGAACGAGATCAAGGGCATGTGATGGATGTCATCTACCTGGATTTCAGCAAAGCCTTTGATACTCTTCCTCATAGGAGGCTTATCAATAAACTCCTGTCCCATTCATTGGCCAATTCAAAATGGCCACTATCACAAGGTGCTGCCCTCTAGCCTCTTGCTAGGGGGCAGCACCACTAGATCATGGCCATCTTTGATTGGGCTTATTAGAAGGGCAGGAGAAAAGAGCTCCTGCGCTTATGATTGGCCCAATCAAAGATGGCCATGATCTCACGGGGCTGCCCCCTAGCGAAAGGCTAGAGTGCAGCACCTAGTGACAGCAGCCATTTTGACTTGGCCGATGGATGGGGCAGAAGCATACAGGATCGTTCCTGTCCCATTCTCAACTAGATCACCACGGACTACCAGGTATGTGCACGGTGGCTGTAAGGCGTCAGGGGGCCCATGGGGCCCCAACCTGCTGACTGACTAGCTGGGATTTTACTTTTTTTAAGGGAAGGTGGGAAGGTTTTGGGGCCCCTCCACCCCTTTGCATCTACGTCAGGGGGGGAGGCAGGGGACTTAAGCAACTGGCTAGCTGGGACTTTTTTAAATCGTGGGAGGCACCGATCCCCTCTAGACAACTCCTGATGGTGATCAGGAGCTGTCCAGGGGCTGGATGCTGAAGGGGAGACACATATTGCACCATTTTATATTGTTGGTGCTACGGACCACTGCACCACGGCATTGACAATATTGCAGAGGGCAGGCCCAATTGCAGAAATTGGGGGGCATGGCAGCGATTGGGGCACAGAACTGCTAACGGCTCTGTGCACCTGACTGCTATCATCCCTCCCCATGGTTTTACCGTAGGGACCCATGGTGCCTGCCTGGGGCTTTTACCATGGTATCTGCCAAGGCAGGTAATGTAGGGTCCCTGCAGGAAATCCAAACCTCTGCAGTATCTGCAGGACCTCCCCTGGGAATGTCCCCTGAAGATACCATAGAAGGTCTTCCCTTACCACGAAGCTTTGGCAGCCAAAACTAATTCAGTTTCGTAGACATACCTTATAGTGAGATAATACAAATAATCAAAAATTGATAGCTTCTGTTTTCCTACTCTTGAAAAAAGGATTTTTTTTTCAAAAAGACATTTGATGATTTCTTTTTTAAATTTTAGTTGAACTCTCCAATTGAAGGTTCAGTGGCAGAATATTCCATAAAGTGGGACCCAGAAAACTAAATGTCACATGTCTTGTTAGTTCCAATCTATATCTGGATGGTGGGGGTACTACCAACAAATTTTGTTGTGATGAACATAGTTGTCAAGATGAACAATATGGAATGATCAAAGCATATAAATATAACTATTGTTCTGCATAATAAATTGTGTGCAATAAGTGACACCGTTTTGTAGTTTATTCTGCCAGTTACTGGCAGCAATTCCTGCTCAATTAAAAGGAGTGACATGAACTCTATCTTTAGCAAAGGAAAGAAATCTTATAGCCATATTTTGGACTAGTTGTTTTCTTTTGAGGTTAGAGTTATTAGAACTTTCTAGTCGAGCATGGTATGCTTAAGGAGTGTAATAATATGTGCATACAACCCTTATGCATATACAGCCTTACAGATATGATATGTCTAAGTGCTGTAAATGAGTTGCTTACTGTCTTAGAAATACAGTTGTGGTCAACATTATTGGCACCCTTGCATTTTAGATATGTTGTGCACAATATCTTGAGAAATAATTGGAAATATTCCAACTGTTTGCCATCATAATATTTTAATAATATGTTAAAAGGTACCCTTGTGTTGAGCCTCTTCTCTCTCCCTATTCAATTCTATGCTAAAGTCTTACCTTTTTATGGCTGCTTTCAACTCCTGATTCCTCCCTTTCCTCTAACTGTTGCTTATGCTATATTGTTTATCTATTTGCTAGATTATAAGCTTTTCAAGCAGGGACTGTCTATTTCTATGTTTCCACAGCACTGCGTATGCCTAGTAGCACTTTATAAGTATTAAATAATAATAATAATAATAAAGGTATATAACAAAAAAAGATGTCTGTGCAACTTAAACATAGTAACTGCTGAGAAAAAAACAAAATATGACCTGGACAGGATTAATGGCATTTTCACTAATATTTGTTTGCACAACTCTTGGCTGTGATGATGGCTTCCAAATGTTTCTTGTAGCCTTATATAAGTTTCATACATCTGTCTGCTGGCAGTTTCTCCTACTCTTCAACTGCAATTCTATATGGTGCCTCCAGGTGTGAACACGTGACACGTATCCTGAAACAGCTCCACTGGCTCCCTATTCACAGCAGAATCTCTTTCAAGAACCTACTGCTGACCTTCAAGGCCATCAACGGACTCTCCGCCACCTCACTCTCGGAGCTTATCCACACTACTTCCCCCAACAGAGCTAGAAGATCTGCAGCAATTAACACACTAGTAATCTCGAAAGCAGTAACACAATGCACCCAGGCAACAGCAAGCAGGGCATTTAGGTTCTGTGCGCCCAGGTGCTGGAACGCCCTACCACCTAGCATCCGGGCAATCCCTGACCTAACACAATTTCAGAAGGCTCTGAAGCACCACCTCTTCCACAAACACTACCTGGACGACCGCGCACAATTAACCGCTCCCCCCCCCCTCTAGTACCACCACACTATCACACTACGATTACTCTGGATTTGACTTGATGTGATGCCTATATGTAAATAGTTATCCCGATTTTATCCAAGTTTAAGCACCTGTTTTATGTAATGCGGAGCAGATTCCTGCACCGTATGTTTTTGTTGTCATGTAAACCGCGCTGATGTTGAATAGCGTGGTATAAAAGAGACTGTAAATAAAATAAATAAATAAATAAATTTGTTTTGTCTGATGAATATAAGAACATAAGAAAATAAGATATGCCATACTGGGTCAGACCAAGGTCCATCAAGCCCAGTATTCTGTTTCCAAAAGTGGCCAATCTAGGTCATATGTACCTAGCAGTTTCCCCAAGGGACACAGGTTCCACAATGCTTGAATTGGTTCAAGCATTGATATCCTGGGTCCCTTCTTAATAATGGTTTATGGACGTTTCCTCCAGGAACTTGTCCAAACCTTTTTTAAACCCAGCTACACTAACAGCCTTTACTACATCCTCCGGTAACAAATTCCAGAGTTTGATTACACGTTGAGTGAAAAAATATTTTCTTTTATTAGTCTTAAATAGTTTACCCTGTAGCTTCATTGCATGTCCCCTAGTCTTTCTATATTCTGATAAGGTAAACAATTGATCTACGTTTACCCGTTCCACTCCGTTCATTAATTTATAGACTTCTATCATATCTTCCCTCAGCCGTCTCTTTTCCAGGTTAAAGAGCCCTAACCTTTTTAGCCTTTCTTCATAGGAGTATCCTTCCATCCCCTTTACCATTTTGGTGGCTCTTCTCTGAACGTTTACTAAAATCACTATATCCTTTTTAAGATACGGCGACCAGAATTGCACACAATATTCAAGGTGCGGTCTCACCATGGAACGATACAGAGGCATTATAATATCTTTTGTTTTATTTTCCATTCCTTTCCTTATCATACCTAGCATTCTATTTGCTCTCTTGGCCGCCGCTGCACACTGGGCCGAGGGTTTTAACATGGTATCCACAATGACGCCTAAATCTTTTTTCCTGGGTGGTGGTTCCTAATGTGGACCCTTGCATCGTGTAACCATAGTTTGGGTTGTTCTTCCCTAGGTGCATAACCTTGCACTTGTCCACATTAAATTTCATCTGCCATTTTGATGCCCAGTCTTCCAATTTATCAAGATCCTCTTGCAATTTTCCACAATCCTCTTGGGTTTTAACAACTTTAAATAGTTTTGTGTCATCTGCAAATTTGATAACCTCACTCGCTATTCCACTTTCCAGGTCATTTATGAATATGTCAAAAAGCAGCGGACCCAGCACAGATCCCTGGGGTACACCACTATTCACCTTTCTCCATTGGGAAAATTGGCCATTTAGCCCTACCCTCTGCTTTCTATCTTTTAACCAGTTCCTGATCCACAATAGTACACTGCCTCCTATCCCATGACTCTTTAGTTTTGCCAAAGGTCTCTGATGAGGGACCTTGTCAAAGGCTTTCTGAAAGTCCAGATACACAATATCAACCGACTCACCTTTGTCCACCTGATTATTCACTCCTTCAAAAAAACATAACAGATTAGTAAGACAAGATCTTCCTTGTCTAAAGCCATGTTGGCTGTCTCCCATTAGGTCATGACTATCTACATGCTGAGTAATTTTATTCTTTATGATGGTTTCTACCATTTTTCCTGGTACTAATGTCAGGCTCACCGGTCTGTAGTTTCCCGGATCACCCCTGGAACCCTTTTTAAAAATTGGTGTTACATTGGCGATCCTCCAATCTTCAGGTATTAGAGATGATTTTAATGATAGTTCACAGATTACTAATAGCAGGTCTGCAATCTCATATTTCAGTTCTTTCAACACCCTTGGATGTATACCATCTGGCCCAGGTGATTTGCTACTCTTCAGTTTATCTAATAGTTGTAATACATTTTCCCGATGTATCGATATTTCCTTCAATTCTTCCGCACCTTTAAATACCACTTCAGTCATGGGTAACATCCCTACATCTTCCTCAGTAAAGACTGAAGCAAAGAATTCATTCAGTCTCTCCGCTATCGCCTTGTCGCCTCTTAGTGCTCTTTTAACCCCTTTATCATCTAATGGACCAACTGACTCTCTCACAGGTTTTTTGCTATGAATGTACTTGAAAAGGTCTTTACTTCGCGTTTTTGCTTCCGCAGCAAGCTTCTTCTCAAATTCTCCCTTTGCCTGCCTTATCAATGCCTTGCATTTGACTTGCCAGTGCTTGTGCTGTTTCCAGGTTTTGTCGTTTGGCTCTTTTTTCCAATTCCTGAAAGATGCTTTTTTGGCAACAACAGCCTCTCTGACCTCACCTTTAAACCATGCTGGCAGTTTTTTGGACTTCCTTCCACTTTTCTTAAAGCGTGGAATAGAGCTGGTCTGGGCTTCCAAGATAGTATTTTTCAACAACAGCCAAGCCTGATGTATGTCTTTAACCTTTGCAACTGCTCCTTTTAGGTTTTTTTTACTGTTTTCCTCATTTTATCATAGTCTCCCTTTCGAAAGTTAAAAGGTAGTACTGTGGATTTCCTTACTATCCCTCCTCCACTAATTAAATTAAAGGCGATCATGCTATGATCACTATTGCCAAGTGGCCCCAACAACCTTATTTCTTGCACTAGATCTGGTGTTCCAGTAAGGGCTAGGTCTAATATGGCTTCCCCTCTGGTCGGTTCATGAACCAGCTGCTCCAAGAAGCAGTCATTTATTTCATCTAGGAACTTTATCTCCCTAGCATGTCCTGACGTGACACTGACCCAGTCGATACCGGGGGTAGTTGAAATCACCCATTATTATTACTGCGCTGTAACTTTTGTTAGCTTCCTTGATTTCTCTGAGCATTTCATCATCCATTTGGTCATTCTGGCCAGGCGCTCGATAGTACACCCCCACTGCCATTGCCTTCCCCCTTTTACATGGAATTTCAATCCATATAGATTCTACAGCAGATTTTTCTTCCTGCAAAACGTTAATCCTTTCTGACTCAATGCCCTCTCTAACATAGAGAGCCACCCCTCCACCAATTTGATCAGCTCTATCATTTCGATATAGTTTGTACCCAGGTATCACAGTGTCCCACTGGTTGTCCTCCTTCCACCATGTCTCTGATATTCCAATCATATCTAACCTTTCATTTAGTGCTATATATTCTAACTCTCCCATCTTATTTTTTAGACTTCTAACACTTGCATACAAGCATTTTAGAGAATGTATTTTATTCATATTAATTTGGCTATTGTTAGACATGGGTAATTTGGGATCTTTAAGCTCTGTCTGCTCCATAGGGCATTTGGACTACTTTACTCTTTTGTGGAACCTCTCTGCTTTTGGTAGTATCCTTCAAAGATACATTCTTCCGAACCATCCGCTCTTGGGCGACTGTCGGCTTTCCCCTAATATCTAGTTTAAAAGCTGCTCTATCTCCTTTTTAAAGGTTAATGCCAACAGCCTGGTTCCATCCCGGTTAAGGTGAAGCCCATCCCTTCGGAAGAGCCCCTCCTTTCCCCAGAATGTTCCCCAGTTCCTAACAAATCCAAAACCCTCATCTCTGCACCATTGTCTCATCCACGCATTGAGACTCCGGAGCTCTGCCTGCCTTTTGGGTCCTGCGCGTGGAATAGGAAGCATTTCGGAGAATGCTACCCTGGAAGTTCTGGATTTCAACTTCCTACCTAAAAGCCTAAATTTAGCCTCCAGAACCTCCCTACCACATTTTCCTATGTCATTGGTACCGACATGTACCAAGACAGCAGACTCCTCCCCAGCACTATCTAAGACCTTATCTAGGTGGCGCGTGTTTTACCAGGTTTCCTTTTACCAATGGAAAATCTCAGCTCTTTCCAAAGGTTATTGATTGGATTGAGATCAGGATTCATTGCTGGCCTGTTTAAAACAGTCCAATTTTTCCTTTTTAAACATTCTTTTGTACTTTTGGATATATGTTTTGGGTCCTTCTCCTACTGGAGGACCCATGATTTCAACCCAGAAGGAGAAATTTCACTTACCGTTAATTTCCTTTCCTGGAATACTGCTAGACCAGTCCAGACAAACGGGTTGTGTCCCCCTGCCAGCAGATCTTGGAGACAGAGAATTCTACCAGAGCTCTGATAGGCTGGACTCTGGTGATATGGTCCTACCCCTAGGGGTTTCCCTCAGTATTGTCTGTAAAGCGAACCCAAACATGTAACGCAACTTAACCATAAGACCACACATAGTGGACGTTTAATTCAACTATGTACAAGGGAGCTGAAAGTATCCCCAGAAATGAAGGCTGCTAAGACCGATAATGCAGCCATGGTGAGGCATACTGACAAGGAAGGAACAGAGGCCGGTGGCTTCACTGCACCAGCAGCACCGTATCTGACGGCAGGGTGGGTCCTGGACTGGTCTAGCAGTATTCCAGGAAAGGAAATTAACGGTAAGTGAAATTTCTCCTTCCAAGTCATACTGCTAGACCAGTCCAGACAAACGGGCAGTACCCAAGCTACCTGCTTTCAAGGGGGGGGGGTCAATGCCGACGACAGCACTGCAGCTCCAAACTGACACTCCTGCCGAGCGTGAACATCCAATCTATAGTGACGAACAAATGTGGACAACGACGACAAATGTCAAGAGGGGCTACTTGAGACCGCTTGGCCCAAGACGAAGCCTGAGCCCGAGTGGAGTGAGCTCGGAGCCCTGCTGGAACCTGCTTGCCTTGCAGTATATAAGCTGCCTCAATAGCTCCTCGTAACCATCTAGAAATGGTGGATTTGGAGGCTGCGGACCCCGTCGAGGGCCCGCAAACAGGACAAAAAGATGATCGGTCTTACGGAAGGCGTTCATGACCTTAAGATACCGATAAAGCACTCTCTTCAGGTCCACAGCGCGCAATTGACGAAGGCAACCAGAACACTGCTCTTTTTCAAACGTAGGCAAGAAAAGAGTCTGGTTGACATGAAACGGGGTAAGCACCTTAGGTAAAAAGGACGGAACAGTTCGAAGAGAAACTCCCGCTGAAGAAAACAAGAGATAGGGGTCTCGACAAGAGAGAGCCTGAAGTTCAGAAATCCGACGTGCCGAGGTTATGGCCACTAGGAAAACTGTCTTTAGCGTTAAATCCTTAAGGGAACATGCCGAGCAACAAGGGCACTGAGAACAAGAGCGAGATCCCAAGAAGGAACTAAAGGACGTATCAGGGGCCGTAATGTCTGAACCCCTTTAAGAAAATGCGAAACGTCCACATGTGAGGCGATAGAATGCCCCACTATTGGCCCTCAAAAACAAGTTAGCGCGGCAACCTGCACGCGCAAGGTCCCGAGCGCCAGACCCTTATCTAGATCGGCCTGCAGAAAGGAAAGAATATCCGGGATGTTGCAACACCAGGGCAAGATGTGACATAGTGAACACCAAGTGTCAAAGAGACGCCACACACGAGCGTAAGCCAGCGACGTCGAAGACCGCCGTGCCTTAAGCATTGTCGCCACCACACTCGACGAATATCCCTTCTGAACTAACCTGCAGCATTCAAGAGCCAGGCCGTAAGTGAGTAAGGAGCCGGGATTTCCATTTCCACCGGCCCTTGGAGCAGGAGCCCTGGGAACGCCCCCAGGCGTAGAGGAGATGCCAGAGACAGCCGGACGAGATCCGCATACCACAGTCTGCGAGGCCAATCCAGTGCCACCAGGATCACCGGGCCGCGATGCTCCCTGATTCTTTGGAGAATCTTGACGATCATGGACCAGGGAGGAAAGATATACAGAAGGAGATGGGTTGGCAACGCTTGAGACAGTGCATCTATCCCGTGCGACCCGTTGTCTCTCCAACGGCTGAAGTAGATTGGTGCCTTGGTATTCTGCGCCGTAGCCTTGAGATCCATTGCCGATAGACCCCATCGTCAAACAATGGACTGAAAGGACTCTGGCGCCAGAGCCCACTCCCCCGGATCCAGAGCATGTCGGCTGAGGAAATCGGCTTTAACACTGTCTACCCCCGCAATGTGTTGCGCTGAGATCGCCTGCAGGTGCCTCTCCGCCCACGGAAGGAGAAGACTCATTTCCTTCGATACACCTGGACATTTCGTGCCCCCTTGGAGGTTGAGGTATGCCACTGTCGTAGCGTTGTCAGACAGAATTCGAACCGCCTGACGCCGCAGAAGAGGCTGACACTTTCACAAGGCTAAGCGCACTGCTTGCGTCTCGAGGTGATTGATGGACCACCGGGCCTCCCGAGGAGACCAAATCCCCTGCACTGAGTGCGAGCCGCAATGCGCTCCCCAACCGGAGAGACTGGCGTCTGTCGTTACCAACACCCAGCGCAGAGTCTCCAAGGGAACCCCTCGAAGGAGATTGCGGGGCCGAAGCCACCAACGAAGGCAAAGTCTCATCACCGGCAGTAGAGGCAACCGAACTTGATAATCCTCTGACACCATGCTCGAGGCGAGACCTATGCTAGGAGACTGCAAACTTGAGAAGTTAACTTAAGGAATCGAGGCATTGACAAAAAGACCCGACCTAAGGCTGTATCGAATTGAGCCCCCAAAAATTCGATCTCCTGGGACGGCTGAAGACAACTCTTGTCGCGGTTGATTACCCAGCCGAGGATTTCGAGAAAGGCAACAACCACCGAGACTGTGCTGCAAGCCTCGGGGAGAGAGTCTGCGCGAATGAGCCAGTCGTCCAGATAAGGATGAACTCTGATGCCGTGGCTGCGTAAGGCCGCAGCTATTACCACCATTACCTTGGAAAAGGTTTGAGGCACCGAAGCTAGACCGAAGGGCATTGCACGAAATTGGAAATGTTGACCGAGTACCGCGAATTGAACGAGTCGATGATGCCCCTCTCGAATGGGAATGTGAAAGAATGCTTCCGCGAGATTGAGGGAAGCTAGAATTCCCCCTTGCGTACTGCTTGAATAATGGATCGCAGAGTCTCCATTCGAAAGTGTGGTACCCGCAGACTGCGATTGACGCCTTTGAGATCCAAGATAGGACGAAATGAGCCGTCATTTTTTTGGCACCACAAAATAAACAGAGTAACAGCCTAGTCCTCTTTCCAACTGTGGAACTGGACAAATGGCAACTAAATGCTGGAGTCTTTGAATGAAGCAACCTCCACTGCCCATTGACGCAGCCAGAACCATCTCCAAGCTACTGTCACCCGTGCTACGGAGCGAGCTGACAGCCGCAAGAGATCAGAGAAGGCCTCTGCCAGGAATGCAGCGATGGATTCTAAACGAGCCAACTCGGGATCAGCTGGAAGCTGCTGAATACATCGAAGGGAGGTCCGTGCTGCTAGACCTCCACACACCCCTGCTTGAAGGGAAAGAGCGGACGACGAAAAACCCGTCTTTAGCAGACTCAACTTTTTAGGTCTTGCTGGTCGCGGAGTGCCGCTCCGCCCTCAACCGGAATTGTGGTATGCTTGGTGACCCCGGTCACTAACGCATCAACTTTCGGGTATGTCAGCCAACGGTCGAAGTCAGAGGAAGACCAAGGGTATAACTGACCAATACCACGTGCCGTACATAGAGAGGACTCTGGAGAGTCCCACTCTCGAGATACCATATGCTGTAACTCGGCTGGAAAGGAAAAAGCTTTGGAAGGCTTACGAATGGCCTTTAAAATGGGATCCTGCTGCAACAGGGTTTGAGAACTCTGAGGATCAGGCGTGTCGGCTAGGCGTAGCGACTCCATCACCTGTGTGATTAGGGCCGGTAACTCCTCTTTCCGAAAAGTCTGATATCTTGAGAGTCCTCGTGAACTGTCAGCGAAGAATCAGACGGAGAACATTCCCCATCTTCTTTCTCCAATGAGTCAGGGCTCACCTCCGATGATTTAAAGTCTTCTTGAATATCCGTAGTGTCCCGCAAGCCACATGCAATGCTCCTGGAAGGACGTACTGCTTTAAGGTCTGAGGACTTTTGGGACCGCTTGCGAGACCCCACCATATCCTTGTCTGCTACTGGGCGGGTGCTGGAGGTATACCAAAAGACGCCGAACGCCACAGGTGCCATGCCTGGCGGAAGAGCGTCAGGAACTCACTGTCAGCCAAGGCTGCTGTGGCTTCCAGCGGCTGTGGAAGCAAAATGGGAGCTGACTGAGTCCTTTCTGCAGGAAGATCCTGCTGCAGGGGCTCTAAGGAGGGAGGAGTTAAGGCGCTGATGTCCCCAGCTGGCAGCGCAGTGGGAATGGAGGAAGAAGATTCTCCTGGAAGCAGCATGCAGGTGGAACACAAGCAATCTATTAACTCCTTTTTCTTATTATTACATATAATACAGCTGTGCAGAGAAACAGGCATTGCAGAGGCTTAAACCTTTTTTTTTTTTTTGTAAACAAAAATCAAGGTAGGCTTAGGGAAACAGAAGACTCTTCAAAGAAAAGGGATTTTGAAACTCCCTGTGCCTTCACAGCATGTTTAAATGTTTTGAAATGGCTGCCCAGAGCTGCTCCCTCCAAAAAAAACCACTGAAGAGAAATCCCTCCTGATTTTCAAAATGGCCACCGGCACAGAAAAACTGCAAAATAAAAGTTTTCTAAGCTCTAAAAACCTTAAAAATGCAGCGAAATCGCTGGGGAAGAGGCAAGGAGTGCTGCTAGCAACTTAAAAATTCAAATCCTGATGAACCCTGAATCACCAGAAACGGAGGGGAGAAGGAAACTGTCGGTTATTCACTGTGCTGGTACAGAGGAGCTGAGTTCCCATGGAGGAGAAGAGAAACTTTCAAAGTCAGTGTAAGGTAATTACAGTGACTGAAAGGTAGGGAAATTAGAGTTTGATCCCTCTGCAGCCACTTAGACCCTTATGGCAGGGGCTGGAAGGTGTTTCTGGAGAGAAGGGGAGCTGCACAGACAGTGAAATCAGGAGCTCAAACCCTGCTGTAGTGCAGATTACAGAAAATACAACTATTAAGGAGGGAAGACTGGGAAACCCAGAAAAACACCTCTTGTGTGCTCTGGGTGCATCCAGGAAATAAAAATGAAGAAAAGAAAATAGGAATTTCAAACCCCAGTTTAACAGACCCTGATGAAACCGGAAGTGAAGGAATCAGGTCAGAGACAGCCGGTCCCGATGCAGTTGAAATAAACCCAGGGCAGCTGAGGCAAGTAAGAAAACAGTTTACTTACAGTTTCTCTCAGAAACTGTGCCTGATCCTCCTGCTAAAGTCTAAGCCCTCGTGGCAAAGACTCAGCGCTGCTTAAAGAAAATCAGGAGCTCTACTGAAGCCAGGCCCAGGATCTCCACAAGTTTATCTGGGGAATCAAGTTGCTGGGAAACCCAGAGTAACACCTCTTGTGTACTCTGGGTGCATCCAGGAGCCTCAAAGGGTGCTATTGTAGAACACCCTCATCTGCTGAGACAGAGAAACCTGATTTTAGGGGAGTCCTTTGTCCAGCTAACAAGTCCTCATGGCCAGATGCTGGGGATTCTTCCTGTCAGCAAGCTCTACTGTGTCAGAAACAGGAGCTCAGCTGCAAACACCCTGGTGCACAGTGAAACTATACTGGCAGCAAGAGGCAAGTGGAAATATTAGTCCCCAAAGCGATTCTAAATAATTTTAAAGATTTTGAGGGAAAAACAAAAAAAGCAACCAGATCTGCTGGAGACAGAGCAATACTGAGGGAGACCCCTAGGGGTAGGACCATATCACCAGAGTCCAGCCTATCAGAGCTCTGGTAGAATTCTCTGTCTCCAAGATCTGCTGGCAGGGGGACACAACCCGTTTGTCTGGACTGGTCTAGCAGTATGACTTGGAACTAGCTTTCTGACACTAGGTAGCACATTTCGCTCCTAAATACATTGGTAGTCCTCTGACTTCATGATTCTTTTAATATGTTCCAGGCCTCCAGTTCCTGAGGCAGAAAAACAGCCCCACAACATTATGGAATCTCCACCATATTTAACTGTAGGTAGGGTGTTTTTTTCCTCATAAGCTTCATTTCTTTTCCTGTAAATGCCTGCCTCCACTGCCAAAGAGCTCAAGTTTAATTTCATATGTCCACAGAACACTTTCCCAGAAGGACTGTCTTTTCTCAAGGTGGGTTTGGGCAAAGATCAGGCATGCCTTTTTATGTTGTCTTTGAGCAATGGGGTCCTCCTTGGCATTTGCCCATGGAGTCCTTCTTTGTTTAGTGCACAGCATATGGTATGGATTGAAACCAGATTGCTCCTGGTCAGCCTTAAGATCCTTGGATGTTATATGTGGTATTTTTCCAATACTTTGCATTAACCATCAAAGACATCTTGGATTAATTTTCCTCTTCCCACCACATCATGGGAGGTTCTTGACAGTTCCATGAGCAGAAAACTTCTTATAACACTGAAAACTGTAGACACAGCATTCCCAAGATCTCTGGAGATGACCTTGTATTTCTTTGACATTTGATGTTTGGTGATAATGGCTTTTCTGACAGTCACAAGCAGCTCTCTTGTCATCACCATTGTGAAAATGGAACAGGAAGTGAATGTGGCCATTTTAAACATTAGAGGCATCAATCATTGGTTGATTCAAGTCATGTGAGCACTGACAATTGATCACAGATGTGTCTAATTTTAATGCAATGGGAATGTGACTCTTCTGTTCAAACTGATTTGAATTATTTATAAAGGTGCCAATAATCATGTCTTGGCAATGTCCCAGTTTTTATACTATTTCCTTTTTTAATTGGTCCTGTTTTATTTTATTTAATTTGTCTATGTGTCAAATATGTGTGCACATATAGTCCAAAGCCATTACACTGGCCACTTTCTTTTAGCAGATATTGGACATTATGGGCTTGAACTAGAAGGGTGCCAATAATGTTGACCACAACTGCAAGTTCAATGTTTCCATGTTTTTGTTAACTGTATAATTCCTAAAATTGAATTAAATATAAACTGCTTTGACTCGAAGATAAAGTGTGTAATTATTGGTGGGATATTAAACAAGAGGAAAATACCTTTAGGATTGTGCAAGCTCCCTTACAGCCCTGGGGGAAGCCTGGAACCTACAACTCTAATAAAACCCTGACCTGGCCTCCGGAAGGAAGGAGGCTTTTCCCAATATTTATTTATTTATTTTTATTTATTTTTTGTTCTTATATACTGCACTCTTAAAAATCAGCGCGGTTTACATAAAACGGATCTGTGCCGAATAGGCTCCTATTAGGCTCTTACAAAGAACAGGAAGTAAAACTTGGTTTCAACTGGGGGAACTATGTACATCAATTTCAGTTTATCTACAGTATGAGCAATATCCCTTGCTAGGAAAGAACAGTCAGTCTGCTGAGCTGCTACAGGATCCTGAGCTAGCACAGTTTCCCTGGCTCACTAGGCCATACACTTTGGAACCAAAGGGAGGCTGGAAAGGGGAAGGCAGGGAAGTCCACACCCTAGAGAAGATCCCTAGGTTCCACAGGTAGGCGGGTAGTGAAATGCACAGGAGGAACCCATGGAAATGGAGTATCAGGAGGACAGGCCCCTAGAACCCATAGAGGTACTTTTCCTAGAACGGTGAATACTTTTGCCTGGAGCAGGTTCAACAAGCTGATAAAGAAAGTGAAGGAGGGAAGGAAAGGGTGGCTGTACAGCTGGTTAAACTGTGTAGCTGTTAATTGTAAAGAAAAAAAACTATGGGTTTTGGGTCACTGTGTTCATGGGACTGTCTATGATTGTTGAGTGCTTATTATCTGGAACCTTTGCTGTGTTTGTGTTCTGGAAAAGGGGAGGCCATGCCTGTCACTGCTACTGCCAGAGGCATGGTGTTTCGAGACTAACCTCCAATGAGAAGTAGTGGTAGCAGAATTTCTCCTTGAACTGCTATAATGTTTGCAAGGCAACTCTTGTCTGGAATTGAGGCCTGGATTGTCAGGTTGTTTGTTGTTCTTGAGAGTGCAGGAGGAGATCCAAGGAGTCTGGCACCACGTACATCATCACAGTGGCGTAGTTGTCAGGATCTCAATGGCCAAATTGCAAGATGGATTCCAACTCCTTACCAAAGGCAATTATAAGCAGCCACACCAGGTAAGGGTACCTAGAGAGGGCATTGCTGATAGCTGCAATGGGTAGAGAAGGGAATACCACCTGAGCAGTAGCAAAATAGCTAGAGCTGAAAGGCACTAGGCGGGTGCCTAGGGGGACCACACACGGTTTTTCCTGGGGGTTTTTTTTATACAGGCAGTTCCCAATGGATCCCATGGGAGTATTCCAGTGGATGGCAACCCAATTCCAGAAGCAGCAGGAAGAATCCCTGAGGGCCCAGCAAGCAGCCTTGGCTGCTATGCAGGAGTAGCAGCACCCCTTTTGGACATATTACAGGGCTACCTCAAGGCCACAACAAGAGCAAAGGAAGGCTGATCTCCCATGGAGCAGGAGTCTTCAGCTTCACCCAGTATCAGGGTAGGACCCCAACAGCATGGACCCTTTTCTTTTGGGAAACTGGGGGACACTGATGATATTGATGATTTTTTGGGAACTTTTGAAAGGTTAGCCACTGTGTTGGGTTGGCCTCCTGAACAATGGGCCATTGGGTTGGCCATATTTCTAACTGGAGAAGCCTTGGCTGCATATAGAACTCTAACCCCCATGCAGGCCATGGACTACACGGCCGTGAAAGCGGCCATAAAGAATAGGTTTGGATTAACAAAGGACTCCTATAGAAGAGCCTTTAGAGACACTCAGCTGCCCAAGGATGAAAGGCCCAGGACTCTCGCTCAGAGATCAAGGGACCTGGCAATTAAATTTAATTAATTTAATTTAATTAACAGTCGCTTATATACCGCACCTTCCAAAGATCAAGTGTGGTTTACATTTAACAACAAAATAACAGTCAGTTGTCTGTTTTACAATGAACGTCTAAGAAAAGTGGAAATTAAACAATTACAAAAACAGAATGAGAACTATATACAATATTAGGATATGTGTGCCTTATATGATGCATGTAAGGACCTTGTTTAATGATGAACTTATGTACATAATGTGTGAGTCTATTCAATAAGCTGGCCTAGGTCATATCAATTTTGCATCTTTGCTATCAGGTAATGTTATTATCCATTCTCTTGTTGTGAGGGGGAGTTTGTTAGTAGACCATAGTGTGCCATAAACAAATGTGTTTTTAGGTTCTTACGGAGCTCTTTAATCTCAATTATTGATCTAATTTCCTCTGGAAGGTCATTCCAAATAATGGGGGCCACATGGGAGAATGCTTTTTTGTTTGTTGTCTTTTTGGTTTTTATATATTCTTTTGGGGTCCTTAATTTGTTTGTTTGGTTTCTCCTGTGTTGGTTATTAGTTGGTTCTTTAGATATGAGATTGTTTAGGGTAGGTGGGGCCATGTTGTTTAGAGCCTTGAAGGTTGTTATTAGTGTTTTATATATTATTCTGCTTTGTATTGGTAGCCAATGAAGATTTGCTAGTATAGGTGTTATGTGATGAGATGGAGGGACCTTCATGATAGTTCTGGCTGCTGCATTCTGTGCTAGTTGGAGTCTTTTTATGTTTTGTTTAGTTACCCCTAGTAGAGTTAGGTTGGCAAAGTCAAAGTGAGGAGTTATTATTGCATGTATTATTCTCTTGAAGTCTTGCATGTGAATTAGAGGGCGTAGCTGCTTTAAGATTTTGAGCTTGAAGTATATTTTCTTTGTTGTGTTTCTAATGTGCGTATTCATGCTGAGATGTGTGTGCAGTATAACGCCTAAATATCGTACTTCATTTTTTCAAATGCCGCAGAGATGTCAATGAATAGGAGTATAAACGCTTGCTTGGGGTTATCAATCCCTCTTACGAGTGTGTCTATTAGAACAGTTAGAAGTGTCTCTACTCCATGGCGAGGGCGAAAACCGTATTGTTGATCATCCAGGGGGGCTGAGTTGTCTATATATTCCTGCGTTTGAATTTGTACAGCTTTTTCAATTAGTTTTGCCAAGAATGGTATGCTTGAAATAGGTCTGTAGGAGCTAGGTGATGTTTTGTCAAGAGTGCTGTTTTTAAGAATTGGGTGAATCTGTACATGTTTTAGTGATGGTGATAGATACCCATTTGTTAAGGATAGGTTGATTATTGGAAGAATGAATGGGGGTAGAATTCGGAGGGAATTCTTTATCCAGGTTACTGGACAAGGATCAAGGTAAGACGTAGTGGTATTCAAGTTTAGTATTATGTTCTTGAGTATGTCTGTGGTTATAGGGTAGAAGTTAGACCAGTTATCTAAGTGATTGTGTTGGGTTGAGTTTGTAGTTTTTGGCAAGATTGGATGGTGCTTTGTTTTATTTATGTACTGATTTGCCAAGGTCTGGGGGGAAATTTCTGTGATATCCTTGCAAGAGTTATGTTTGTTGTTCGTTAGATTTTGCACAATAGAGAATAATTCCCTGGGTCTGTTTAGTGAATTAGCTAGGATTGTTGCATGGTAATTTTTCTTAGAACTGTCTATTGCATCCTTGTACTTTTTAAGTTGGTTGTGATAGGACTCATAGGATGTGGTATCTTTGAGTTTCCGCCACTTAAGTTCCGTTTTCCTTAATTCTTTTTTCATTTGTTTTAATGTGTTATTAAACCATGGCGCATTTCCGGTTCTGGGGTGAAAGTTATTTTTGTTAGTTTGTTTGTTAGTTGCGGCATTATGGATTGTTTTATGCCAGTTTGTGATCGCTTCATCCAGATCCGAAGGCGATGATGATAGGTGTGGAATTATTAAGTCTAGGAATTCTTCTTCATTATATTTTTTAAATCTATGGTTTAGATCTTTTAATGGGCCACTGTTTTCTTTTGTATCATTGATGATGAGTTTAAATTTAATAAGATGGTGGTCTGACCATGGAACTGGGATGCTTTCAAGTGAATCAGGGTTGAACGGCTTGTGTAGTACTTCAGGAAGAAAGATCATGTCAAGAATGTCTCCTTTGATGTGTGTTTTTGTGGATATTATTTGTTGGAATTCCATATCCGTTATTGATTCTAGAAAGAGGGTTGACTGTGATGTTAGTAGGGAAGGGAGATTAAAGTCAACAAGCAATATTATAGGTTGTTGGTCAGTAGATGAGCTTAGCAGCTCAATTAGGGTGTCCTGTTTTCGGATTGAAACATAGAAACATAGAAACATGATGACAGAAAAAGACCACATGGCCTATCTAGTCTGTCCTTCCATAACAACAACTACAACAGTCCACTTTTTACCTTTAGAGATCCTCTGTGTTGGTCCCATGCTTTTTTGAATTCAGTTACTGTCCTCATCTCTACCACCTCCACTGGGAGACTATTCCATGGATCCACTACTCTTTCTGTAAAGAAATATTTCCGCATATCACTCCTGAATCTATCTTCCTTCACGCTCATCCCATGTCCCCTCGTAGCAGAACTTGCTTTCAATTGAAAGAGGCTCTCTCCCTGAACATTTATGCCACGGAGGTATTTAAACATCTCAATCATATCACCTCTATCCCGCCTTTCCTCTAAGGTGTACATATTAAGATCCTTAAGTCTGTTCTCATATGCTTTATAATGAAGCCCATTAATCATTTTAGTAGCCACCCTCTGCACCGACTCCATCCTGTTCACATACTTTTGAAGGTGCAGTCTCCAGAATTGCACACTATACTCCAAATGAGGTCGCACCAAAGACTTATACAGAGGCATTATCACGTCCTTTTTTCTGCTAGCCATTCCTCTCCGTATGCACCCAAGCATCCTTCTAGCTTTTGCCGTCGCCTTTTCTACCTGTTTAGCTACTTTAAGATCATCAGACACAACCACGCCTAGGTCCCGCTCTTCTTTAGTGGACAAAAGTACTTCACCTCCTATACTGTATTGCTCCCTTGGATTGCTGCAGCCCAAATGCATGACCTTACATTTTTTAACATTAAATCCCAGCTGCCAAATTCTAGACCATTCTTCAAGCTTAGCTCTCCCTCGGTCCAACTCCCTGGTCACCCAGTCAAAGAAATCAATCAGATTTGTCTGACAAGACCTGCCTCTGGTGAATCCATGCTGCCTCGGATCCTGTAATCCGCTGGACTCCAGAAACCTCACTATTTTCTCTTTCAGCAGCGTTTCCAATAATTTACTCACCACCGAAGTTAAACTAACCAGCCTGTAGTTTTCAACCACATCCTTACTTCCGCTTTTGTGTAAAGGCACCACATGAGCCTCTCTCCAGTCCTTTGGCACCACTCCTGACTCCAACGAGGCATTGAAAAGGTCAGTCAGTGGAGTTGCTAGAACGTCCCCAAGTTCCCTCAGTATTCTAGGGTGTATCCCATCCGGTCCCATCGCTTTGTCTACTTTAAGTTGAGCTAGTTTCTCACGAACACAGTCGTCTGAAAATTGTTCAAGATGTCCCTCGCTTCTGTTCTTATTTGTGGGTGTTTTCTGAGGTCCTGCTCCTGGTTCTTCATCTGTGAACACAGAACAAAAATATTTGTTAAGCAATTCCGCTTTATCCTTATCATCTTCTACATATTCCCCCCCTGCACCCTTGAGACTGACAATACCACTTTTGCCCTTCCTCTTCTCACTAATATATCTGAAAAATGTCTTATCCCCCCATTTTATTGCATTGGCTATGTTTCTATGACAGTAACTGAATGTTTCTATGACAGTAACTGAATTCAAAAAAGCATGGGACCAACACAGAGGATCTCTAAAGGTAAAAAGTGGACTGTTGTAGTTGTTGTTATGGAAGGACAGACTAGATGGGCCTTGTGGTCTTTTTCTGTCATCATGTTTCTATGTTTCTATGTTTCTCCTTTTGAATCTTTGCCTTCTTGACTACTTTGCTAGCTTCTCTAAGTTTTTCCAAATACAGATGCCTGTCTTCCTCTCTCTGTGATCTCTTGTATTTCATGAAGGCCTCCCTCTTTTTCTTCACTTTTTCAGCTACTTCCTTCGAAAACCATTGCGGTCTCCTGGTCCGTTTGCCTTTATTTACCATTTTAACAAAAAGGTTGGTTGCCTTAAAATACCCCCTTTCAGTTTTGCCCACTGTTTTTCTACATCCCCCAGCTGTTCCCATCCCACTAACGACTCCCTGAGATATTGGCCCATCTTCGCAAAGTTAGTCTTCCTAAAGTCTAAGATCCTCACCTTGGAATGGATTCTAACAGCCCTAGTCCTAATACTGAACCACACCATCTGGTGATCACTGGATGCAAAATGATCTCCCACTACAACATCAGAAACCACTGGTGGTCAGGTGGTCTATAAATTAAACAAATTCTAAGATTACCAATTTTATATATGGCTAGAACCTGAGGGTTTATTAGGGAGCACAAAGGGAGGAGATGAGAAGGGGTTTTCTTAGGACTTTGCCATAGAGGGCGTCCCCACCAAGGATTTATTGGACTCAGGGGCAGACCAAAGTATGATCTCCTGGAAGCTCTGGGAAACAATAAGGGCACATCTCAGGGACAAGAAAAACAGATATCAGGGGATGGTTAAGATTCAATGCATTCTTGGGCTTCCATCTCCTATCCTCTGTATAACCTGCATGTATGGGGTCCCAGCTGCAATAAGAAAATCCTTCTAGCAGTGCTCCCAAAGTTACCCCATTCCCTAGCATTAGGATGAGATTGTCCCTCATTATCACATTGTTTAAAGTGGGGGAAAGGGCTAGTTTCCACCCATCCACAAAAGACAAAGGAAGAGGACCCCTATGGAAAAAGAGGAGGGCAGCAACTCCCAAGTATTCCCTTTCCAGGGTGACATAATAGATATTTCGGGAAAGGGAAGGAAAGCAAAGAACCTCTGCAGGAGGGAAAGGTCAGACAGAGCCCAGGGGAGGGCAGATATACGGCTGGACAAGAGATGCCATGGACATCAGAGGAACTAATGAAGTGGTTTCCTTCATTCCTGCATTAGCAAAATGCTGATCCAGCCTGGTTAGGGTATATGAGCAAGCCAGCAGGCCCATTAGGGCCAGTTTGCCTTGATTCATGCTGGAACAAGGAATCCTGTATAGGGAGAGCTCAAATTCCATTGCGCCTGGGAGGAAAAGGCAGCTAGTAGTTTCCCAAACTTTTAAAGACCTGGTTGTAAAACTAGTCTATCAACCACCCTTTGTCAGGGTACAAGGGGATTAAGGGTACCTTGCAGCAAATATTGCAAAGGTTTTATTGGTCCAGAATTTACAGGGAGGTTGCACAGTATTGTTTTTCCTGTTCTCAGTGTCAGCAGATATCCACTTCTCTCCCAGCCCCAGTACTCCTCCAACCCTTGCCAGCTATAAAAGAGCCAGTAACCAGACTGGCTATGGATATCGTAGGCCCCCTTATTAAAATCCCTCAAAGTTTTTCATATATACTGGTTATTATGGATTAGGCCACTCGGTTCCCTTGGGTGGTACCCTTACGAAGTACCTCAGTCCAGGTCATAGCTAGTGAGCTTGTCAAATTATTCTGTGAGATTGGCTTCCTGAGGGAAGTCCAATCAAATAGGGGTAACAACTTTATGTCTGACCAGCTCGAGCAGCTATGGGAGGCATTTGGGATAACTCATCTCAAAACCTCTGCATATCACCCCCAAATGAATGGATTAGTAGAGTGATTTAACAGAACCCTAAAGGCTATGTTAAGAAGGGGATTGAATGGGGACTATGCAGAATGCCCTCTATGCTTGCAGAGAGACTATTCAGGCCTCACTGGGGGTCTCCTAGAGGTGTCCTCAATATATTAAAACAACAGTGGGTAGAGTCCAAGGAGGTCCCACAGGCTGTACCAGCCTTTCTGAAGGACCTTAAGGAGAGGTTGGTAAGGCTTTCCAAACACGCTCAGGAGAATCTAAGGCAGAGGCAAAAGTGACAGAAGGCATAATATGATCACAGAGCTCAGTCTCGAACTATGAAGGAGGTTGATGAGGTCCTAGTAATGATCTACCATAGCCCCTATAAGTTTACATCCAAGTAGAAGGGACCCATAACCATAGTTAGATGGATGGAATCCTACACATACGAGTTAGTAAACAATAGGGGCCGGAGACAAATGTATCATATTAATGTACTTAAGCCATGGCGCAAGCACCAGGCCCTGACCACTTTGGTAAAAGATGAGGAAGGGGAAGACTTGGGTCCCAAAGTCAGTGTCTTTCGTAATAAGGAAAATCCCCTGGTGAAGTGGATCTAAGTCCTAATCAAAAGGCCAACCTGTCGGATTTTTTAGATGCGTTTCAGGATGTACTAACATCCGCACCAGGAGAAACCCACCTCAGCACCTATGTGATACATACTGTGCCAGGGAAGATTGTAAGGCAACAGCTTTATAGATTGCTTGAGGTCAAGAGATAGGAGAAAGTTGATCAGGTGAGGGAAATGGAGAGGTTTGAGGCTGTGGAGGAGTCCTGAAATCCTTGGTCTAGCCCTATTGTGCTGGTACCAGAGCAAAGTGGAACACAACACTTTTGTATAGATTTTCACCAGGTAAACACTCTCTCCACCTACGATGCTTATCTCATGCTGCAGGTGGATGAACTCCTGGATCGACAGGGTCAGGCTCAGTACTTAACCACTTTAGACCTTACTAAGGGCTATTGGCAGATTCCTCTGGCTAAGGAGTTCCAACCTAAGACAGCCTTTAGTACTCCAATCGGCTTATACCAATTTTGCTAAATACCCTTCTGTCTTAAAGGGGCTTCGGCTACCTGTCAAAGGCTTGTCGATCAGGAGTATGCCACTGCCTATATGGATGACATTATTATCTTTACCTCCAACTGGTATACACACATCTCTAGAATAAGTGCTGTTTTAGAACCAATATGTAACGCAGGTCTTACCATAAACCTGCTCAAGTGCACATTCGGCCAAAGGAGGTGAAATATCTTGGGTACGTAATGGGACAGAGTAGGCTAAAATCCCTACTGGATGAGGTACAGAGCATTCAGGAATTTCCCCAACTGAAAACAAAAAAACAGCTCAGGACTTTTCTGGGCCTAGTGGCTTCATTTCTAGGTTTGCCAAAGAGTCTGGCCACCTCACGTATATGGTAAAGAATAACAGGCCTAATCAGTTACAATGGTCTGATTGTGAGGAGGTCGCCTTCAACAACCTATGAAATAGTTTGTGCAAGGAACCCGTCTTAAGACTTCACCAAGCCCTTTATGTTACAGAAAGACGCATCTGAAAAGGATTTAGGGGCTCTTCTATCCTAGGAACATGAAGGGGAGGAACACCTCATTTTGTATTTAAGCAGGAAGTTGACACCCTCAGAAAAAAATTATGCTACCATAGAGAGAGAATGCTTGGCCATTAAATGGGCCATAGAAGCCTTAAAATATTATCTGATGAGGAGGAACTTCACTCTCATTATGGACCATGCCCCTTTGAGATGGTTAAACCAATGCAAAATAACAATATTAGACTGACAAGGTGTTACCTAGCCTTACAGGGGTATAATTTTCTAGTGAAGCACAGAGCCGGGAAGTTGCATGGAAATGCCGATGCCCTATCCAGGATTGCTGACCCATTGGAGGATGTATTTGATCCTCTGGTGCATTGCAATCCCTTAAGGGAAGGGGATATGTAATGATCAGTGGGATAACAAAAAGAGGAAATTACCTTTGTGGTTGTGAAAGCTCCCTTACAGCCCTGTGGGAAGCTTAGAACCTACAACCCTAATAAAACCCTGGCCTGTCCTTCGGAAGGGAGGAGGCTTTCCTCAATATCCCCTGCTAGGAAGGAACAGAGCCAGTCCGCTGAGTCGCTACAGGATTCTGAGCTATCCCAGTTTCTCTGACTCACTAGGCAATATTCTTTGAAAACAAAGGGAGGTTGGAAGTGGAAGGGCAGGACATTCCACACCCTAGAGAAGATCCCTAGGTTCCACAGGGAGGCAGGCAGTGAAATGCACCAGGAAGAACCCATGGAATCGCAGGAGTATGAGGAGGACAGGCCCCTGGAACCCATGGAGGTACTTTTCCTAGAACAGTGAATGCTTTCACCTGGGGAAGGTTCAACAAGATGATATAGAAGCTGAAGGGGGGAAGGGAAGGGTGGCTGCACAGTTGGTTAAACTGTGTAGCTGAGCAACACTGTTACTTGTAAAGAAAAAGACTATGGGTTTTGGGTCACTGTGTTCGTGGGACTGCCTATTGTAGCAGCAGATAAGCATGCAATAAATAAATCCAGGAGTCTTTTCAAGGATCCAAGCCAGTTTAATGTGCACATGGCTCAAGCAATAAGCAATTTCAAAATGGCTGAGCAATGGCTGTTAGTAAAACAACAACTTTTATAGCTTTCTTGTCCATTCTAAGCATAGGCAAACTTTTCATTGGTCCCAGTACCCCTCTCACCCATCTATTGGTCCCGGTACTGATATGGCTACCCAATCGGGACTCTGGTCTGGGCTCAGCACCTGGTTGCCCCCCTTCTAGTCCCAATTACAATGGTCAGTGTCTCTAACTTGTTACATCTCTCCTCCAAGGTCGCTTAGCTTGTTAAAACATATGGGAAGCAGGGCACTGTAACCTTGCTTTTTGCAGAGTTAATTAATTCCATAGAAGCATAGCACACCTTATCAGTACCAATTAAACTTGTTTTTCTATATTTTCTAAGTTTCGTTTCTGCTTAGCTATGTTCAGTTAAACTGAGTTAAGTTTCAATTCTATGGTGTCATCATTCAGGGGGGTTTTCATTCCTCTGGGCCTAACTACAGGCTTCAGTTACAGGTCAAGCTGCTCAGGCCTGTCTGCTTAGTTCAATTAGCATGGATCATAGGCCGTCGCCTACCACACTATGACTGTTGAGTGCTGATTATCTGGAACTTTCGCTGTGTTTGTGTTCTGGAAAAGGAGAGACCATGCCTGTCACTGCTGCACCAAAGGCACAGTGTTTTGGGGCTAACCCCCATTGAGAAGTAGGGATAGCAGAACTGCTCCTTGAACTGTTATAACCTTTGGAAGGCAACTCTTGCAGTTTTCTATAAAACCTGGACTGGAATTGAAGCCTGGATTGTCAGGTTATTTGGTGCAATTGAGGGTGCAAGAGGAGGTCCAAGGAGTCTGGCATCGCATTCATCATCACACGAGGTATAGAAAAAGTGTTAAATAAATATGCTTAGAGAAAGAAAGAGCAGTGCCGAGGATTACTCCTAATGATCACACTGTTTCTTTAATAGGTAAAGAGATGTCAGCCATCTTGGGGAGGAGGGGGAGGAAGTGGTGTAGTCATTGTGCTTAAGCAAATAGCTTCACATTTTGATAAATTTAGAACAAAATGCTGATTTTTAATCCAGGAAGCACTAATGAATTGATCTTGAAAAGATAAGTCTCATGTTTGATGACTACTCAAAATTTGTATCATCAGTGAGGATGTAAGAACTAAAGCTTAAACTCTGAATTAAAGTAGCTAAAGGGGCCAAAATACATTGAACAACATCAGCTCCAGAGTTGACTCTATATTTTACAGTTGTGAAAGCACATTTTAGAAAGGCCATCCAGGCAGCGGCAGTGGAGATGTTCAAATGTAGAAAGCACTTTCAATTTCAGAAACGGTGCAGTGCACATGCATGGCCCTTTCAAAGTTGCCATTTCCTCATCTGCAGATATATACATGCCCCTGGCACAAGGTTTAAATGTGCACATGATGGAAAATGGAATACTTCAGATGTGTAGAGGTTCCATAGAGAACAGCAGAGGCAGCAACGTGCAAGCATGACGTTAACCGAGGATGAATGTATAGCATCAACAAAGTGCATGTGCTTATGGGACCTGCATGTGAGCACATAGGGACATCCCCTTCCCCATGCAGAACCTCTGCATATGCCCATGGTCAGTGCAGTAACCATAGCAGCATGGCCACCAGGCAGCACAACATTTGCAGGACTGAGACCCTCATGTTATGTAGGTTAATTCTGGAGATGGAGGAGTTGCTATACTCCTCACAATGGTACAGACCTCCCCATGCCACAGCAAGAAGGGTTTGGGAGAAGATCTGCATAGCCCTTGCAAGGTGAGTCACTGAAAGACACAGACATAGGAGGGCATATAACTGCTGACAGACAACCAGTGGCAGGCAGAGAAGGTATCCAGGGCAGGGTGAAAAGCTAGCTAAGACAGATCAGTCCCTTTGGGTGACACCACCTGAAGGGCCTGAAAAAACAGCACCTGCCAGAGCAATCAAAAAGATCAGTGTAGCGACAGATATACAGACAAGAAAAACACACATGGAATCTGGCAGTGAGAGTAGGCACACACATTCAAGCAGAGCAGTGGCAGGGGATCATGAGAAATGAGACCCACAGGACACAACTGCCACATATTTAGCATGCTGGGATGTGTGGGCAGTGGCGCATGAACATCTATGCAAATACCATGGCCCATAGCCTTGCATACCACTAACTTGCATGTTATGGCACATGCAAAGCACAATGTGCATATGGTTGTAGGCAGTACTGGTACATAGAAGCACAAGAGAAAAAAGCAGCCCCATCGTTGAAAGATTGTGCACAACCACAGATAACAAAAGCACATGGGTTGTGTAGGGACCATAATGTCTGAAGGGAGGGGTGGAAGATATGGCTTTCATCCAGCGAACCCTCAACCCAAAGGCACTAGAGTGAGAGAGTCATGTAGATGACAGAGGCAGAACTGATGAAAGGAGGGCATGTCTAATTGCATGATGCTGATACCTTTCCCCAACAGCCACTTCCATATCCTGTATGACATACAATCCTTGAAGTGCAGGTTTAAGTCCATGCAGTAAACCCGGCCTGGATGACTGTGGTGCTTCTGGAAAAAGATACAGCAACGCTAAGGTAAGTCATGGCACATGTGGCACAGATTTGACATGTAGGGAGGGGACATTGAATCACAATGCACAAGGCCAGAAAATGCATATAAATGCCTTGCATCCACAACATGGATTATCACATTAGGACACCAGCTCTACTGCCACAGCAGTAAGGGCATAGTTCAGAAGGGTGGCATGTAGCAGAGAGCCCTGCATAGCTGCTGGTGCATGTTGTAGAGAAGGTCCAAGCAGTGCCCAGCAGGACACTGTATCTGTTAATATATTGAGTGGCAGCAGAGGGAAACAGAAGCAAGGACCTGGACCACATGAATAGAGAGAGGCACTATAGGGGACCCAGCCAGGTCAGGGTGGCCATAAATGGTGACAGTGATGGGATGAGAAGTCAGTGCACAGGAGCAATGTGCAGGTGCCACTGTCAACACCCAGGTACATGAGTAGGGCAACATTATATGTGAGATAGTGATGCCAGTTAGTGAAATGCACCGATGGGTGTGGTGAGTAATGACCCTTCTGACACACAGGTACTAAATGTGAGGGCTGCAGGTACAGTGTTCAACCTCTCCAATGCAGATAAGCAGTGACCTGGATCCTGAGGGTGCACAATATCCAATGAAGGCTTACTGACCTGAGAGGGTTTCCATGGTGGCAGGATGTGCATTGACCCAGCATGGCAGGAAAGCACAGCAGCAACCAGGTAGTGATGTGGTGTGCATAGGAACAACAGACTAACATGTAGATATAGAACTTAGTGGGGCCTCTGGCACCATCCTCCACCCCACCCCCACCACCTCCCTCCATTATGTCAAGTAGCAGAGGAAAGGCATCCCTATAACATGCCACATCTGCAATGGTCAACACATGAACAGGTCAGGCAGAGGAAGCACATATAGCAGATGGGGAGTGCAGAGTCGTAATAGATTAAAACCTGTGACACACCTGCAAACAGCATTGCACTAAGCAGGAGCTCTCTGTCTGGCAAGTGTAATGACAACTGTGGATATTGCACTGCCATTACCACCACTACCTGCCTCAGGACCCCAGTTGCTGCCACCACTACTGCTGCCTGGATCCCTGCCACCAGTGCCACCACAGCCACATGCAGCCACAGCCATGGCAGGTGCGGACAACACCATCACCACCACTGAGGTGAGGAGCATCAACAGATTCCCAGCATGGGTGGTAGCCACATCTGAGGAGGGAGGAGAGGGTAGGTCACAAAAGATATGATCATCACCTTAACAAGGAGAAGAGACAGAATGGCTAGCAGAAACTCACCAAGGCAGGAGGGATGGGGGAACAGATAATTGGACTCTGACTGAGGGACCAGATGAAGTCATGGATCTTGAATTTGAGGACAGGAGGGAGGAGGGGATAGAGAAGGGTAGGAAGTGGATGGGGGACAGGGAGGTTAGGGCAGGGAAGGCGTGTAGGAGATGGGGAAGGGGTAAAGGTATAGGAAATGAGGGAGGATGAGGAGATGTGGGAGGGGGAGAGAAGGTGGGAGAGGTGACAGGTGGACAGACTGGCGCACCTAAGCAGCAACTAGTCACCCAGCCTGCCTCCACGCTGGACCAGATGTACAACCATGAGGCCTCCTGGACCTTGGTGGACCCCAAGATCCTGATGCACCTTATGTCTTTGTGAGGGGAGATACAGTAGGACTTCAGTGCAGTCACCAGGTCATAGCACCTCATGGTCAAGCATCTGGAAGTCCTGAGAACAGAGATGCATGCCATGGTTGCAGCCATACAGCAGCTCATGGCATGTATCTTTGCTCCAGCCAGTCCAGGCAGGAGGGGAGGAGGGGTATTAGCTTGGCATCATATGTCATTTCATTGTAAAATTTTCAAGAAGTGACCATGTTGGTCATGTTATTAAAAGGGTATTTCTGAGTCAATGTGTATCCTGAGTTTTGTTTTTGAGAGTACATAACCAACACTGTAGCCCTCTATGTCCTATGACACTACCAGCATGCCTGGCATGAGGCCTCACATTACCAAAAGCCTATGCAAGTCCCTTGGAGCTATCCCTAGCAGCCCTCCCTCACATAGAGCTAAATATCCCCAAATCACCCACCAGGGGCACAAGCAATGTGTTCCCCACCCATTGCCCTGGGCACCACCTCCCCATGGCATCACTGCCACCATCCACAGGTTGTTGAAGAGGAAGAGGTGGCCAGTGGGAAGTGACACAGATATTCAGACATGGGTCTGGAAGGGGCCTACTTACACACATGCCTGCAGGCACACAAGGCATGGAGATGCACACCATATCCCCGCACCTGTCCACACCTACTAGTAATGCATACTAGACCTTGACTCCAATTTCAGGGGTTGTCCATGGCCAACTATGCTCGACAGCAGCTAGAGGCAGGGGTCCCAGTGTCCACACAGCTGTCACTGCATCTGTGAACTATACTGCACCCGTCAACCCTGCAGCAGGCCATATCTCAGGCACTCACACTGGGCATCTACTCTGCACACAGCATGTGCAGAGGGAGGCATCATCATGTCAGGACCATAGCAACATACTAAACAACGCTCATACACACAGGTCATCACACAGTGGAAGCACACAGCGTAGTTACTCACCTGTAACAGGTGTTCTCCAGGAGCAGCAGGAATCAGTCCTCACTTATGGGTGACGTCGGCGCCGACGGAGCCCTCGCGGAGCAATTTTCCCCAGCTTTCAAAGAAAGCCTTTGGGAATTGCAGCGCGCATGCGTGGTCCTCTTCCCGCCCAAGGGTGCCATCTTAGCCAGTCAGATGACATAGCTAAAAAAGACAGCATAAAAATTTGCAAAAAACTAAAGCAGACGATTGCAACTCCAAGGGGAGGAGGGAGGGTTGTGAGGACTGATTCCTGCTGCTCCTGGAGAACACCTGTTACAGGTGAGTAACTACGCTTTCTCTAGGACCAAGCAGGAAGTCAGTCCTCACTTATGGGACTCCCAAGCTTAAGGCTACCGGAGACCCTAAGCACAAAAATGAGCTCCCTCTAGCTCAGCAGCACAGAAGGAAGGATCTTCGCTGAATTATTACCCACCGGTAGCCCACATCCGGGATGGAGGGTAGGAGTTGCTCAGACCTCAAAGAGATTACGGAGGACTGCCTGTCCGAAAGCACTGTCCCTGCGGGACTCCCTCTCGAGACAGTAATGGACCGCAAAAGTCTGGCTCGAAGACCAAGTAGCGGCCCGGCAGATGTCTGCCAGCGGAACAGAGCGGAGGTAAGCCACTGATGTGGCCTTTGCCCGAACGCAATGAGCCGTGACTCGACCGTCCAAGGAGAGTCCGGCTGCCCCATAAGCCCAAGAGATACAGTCCACAACCCAGATGGACAGAGTACGCTTGGAGACCGGGAGCCCCAATTTATTGGGGTCAAAAGACACAAAAAGCTGAGCAGCTTTACGGTGCTCCCGCGTACGGTCAAGGTAGAAGTTCAAAGCCCTTCTACAGTCCAGGGTATGGAGGACCGTTTCAGCTCGGCTGGAGTGTGGTCTGGGAAAGAAGGTTGGAAGTACCACCTCCTGATTGATGTGGAAAGGGGAGACCACTTTTGGAAGAAATTTTGGGTGAGTCCGTAGGACTACCCTATTTTTGTAGAACCGAGTGTAAGGGGGATCAGACACGAGGGCCTGCAATTCACTTACGCGTCTAGCGGAAGTAAGGGCTATCAAGAACAGCGTTTTCCAAGAAAGAAAACGGAGAGAACAGGTAGCCATAGGTTCAAAAGGCGGACAGGTGATCCGCTGTAAAACCACATTCAGGTCCCAGTCAGGCGCTGGCGGGCGCAGAGGTGGTTTAAGTAGAAGGAGACCTCGGAGAAACCTCGCTACGAGAGGGTCGTTGGAGAGAGGTCTGCCGTCCACCGGCACATGATGTGCTGAAAGAGCACTGAGGTGAACTTTGACGGAGTTGGACTTAAGTCCCAGATTAGAGAGGTATAGCAAGTACTGCAAGATCACCGACACCGGGCAGGAGAAGGGATCCTGAGACTGTTGGGCACACCAAACGGAGAAACGACGCCATTTAAGGGCGTAGCATTTTCGGGTAGAAGGTCGTCGCGAAGCTAGGACGACCTCCTCCACCTCTGTCGGCAGGAGAAGGGGAGCAAGGACTACCCTCTCAGCAGCCAGGCCATAAGGTTGAGAGACCTGAGGTTGGGGTGTAGCAGAGACCCCTGATCCTGAGTGAGGAGATCCGGTTGAAACCCCAGAGGGAATGGATCCTCCACCGCTAATTGCAGCAGGAGTGGAAACCACGGCTGTCTGGGCCAGCGAGGGGCCACCAGGATCATGAAGGCTTTGTCTCGGAGAACCTTGAAAAGAGTCCGGGAGACTAGCGGGATGGGAGGGAAAGCGTACAGAAGGCTCCCCGACCATGAGAGCAGGAAAGCGTCCGCCGCAACCCGAAGGGGGTGAGGCTGACGAGAGCAGAAGCGAGGAAGTTGCCGGTTGTGAGGACTGGCAAAGAGATCCGTCGTGGGGAGGCCCCACTTTAGAAAGAGCTTCTGAACTACCAAGGGATACAGGCGCCACTCGTGCGGCTGGAGGATCCTGCTGAGTTTGTCCGCCAGGTAATTCTCTTGGCCTGGTAGATAAACTGCCTTGAGGAGAATGCCGTGACTGACGGCCCAAGAGCAGAGCTTCTGTGCCTCCCGGCAGAGGAGGAAGGAGCCCGTGCCCCCCTGCTTGTTCACGTAGAACATGGCAACTTGATTGTCCGTCTGGACAAGGACGGACTGGTGAGAAGTCAGGTGGGAGAAGGCCTTGAGAGCCAGGCGGATCGCCCTGAGCTCCAGGAAGTTGATCTGCTGAGCAGACTCCCACGTGGTCCAGAGGCCCTGAGTACGAGCCCCTTGGCAATGTGCTCCCCAGCCCAGGAGGGATGCATCTGTTGTCAGCACCCGGGCCGGCTGAGGTGACTGGAAAGGCATTCCGAATATCAGGTTCGGCAGCTGAAGCCACCACCGGAGAGACGAGATCAGCGGCTCGGAGACGCGCACTAGGTCTGCTAGGCCGCCTGTGGCTTGTCGCCACTGCTGGCGGAGACACCATTGAGCAGGCCGCATATTCAGGCGGGCATTGGGGGTCACATGGACGGTGGAAGCCATATGGCCGAGTAGTCTCAGGAAGTGCCTGGCGGAGACCAGGGGCTGGCTGCGAAACGGTCGGCTAGGTCCATGAGCCGTTGAGCCCTGTCGAGCGGTAGGTACGCTCGCGCCTGAGGAGTGTGCAGCCTTGCGCCGATGAACTCGAGATCCTGTGAGGGGAGCAAAGTGGACTTTGCGAAGTTTATAACAAAGCCCAATTACTGCAGGAGAGTCACCGTGCGGCGCGTGGCGTTGGTGACCTCCAGCGCGGACGCTGCTCTGATGAGCCAGTCGTCGAGGTACGGAAAGACATAGAGGCCGTGAAGCCTGAGATGGGCCGCCACCACCGCGAGACATTTTGTGAAGACCCGCGGTGCGGAGGACAGGCCAAAGGGCAGTACCCTGTACTGGTAATGATTCCCTGCCACCACAAATCTTAGGTATTGGCGGTGGCTTGGGTGGATGAGGATGTGCGTGTAGGAATCCTTTAGATCCAAGGAGCATAGCCAATCTCCCTGCTGGAGGTAGGGCAGAAGGATTCCAAGGGTAAGCATCTTGAACTTCTCCCGCACGAGGAACTTGTTGAGGTTGCGCAAGTCCAGGATGGGTCTGAGGCCTCCTGTTCTCTTTGGTATTAGAAAATACCTGGAATAAAAGCCTTGACCCTTCAGGTGGTGGGGCACCGGTTCCACCGCCTGTTCCTGTAGAAGACCTGCTAACTCCTGAAGGAGTAATTCCCTGTGCAGAGGGGGTCGTGGAGGTTCTCCCGGAAAATAGGAGGGAGGGACCTGGTGGAAGTGGAGAAGATAGCCTTCTCGCACGACTTGAAGCACCCAGGCATCTGCGGTGATGCTGGACCACCTGTGGGCGAAGTGAACCAGCCGGCCTCCGGTGCTGGGAGGAACCAGCGGGGGGGAGAGGCTATGCTTAAGGAGTCAAAAACCCCCACCCTGCTGAGCTGGGGCTGGTGGTGCAGGCTTGGGGGCTTGCTGCCTACGGGACCCGTTACCCCGTCCCTTGGCCTGCTGGCCCTGTTGGGGAGCTGCAGGGGCCTGATAATGGGGGTATTGTTTGTAGGCAGCCGCCTTCCTCGGGTAAAAGGACTTTTTTCCCGAGCCCTTCTTTTTCTGGGAAGGGGCGGAGGTTTTCCTAGAAAGCCTGGTCCTGGTGAGAGTCTCCGTCTCAATTTGTGCAGCCTTTTCAGCCATGGGCTTGCCAAAGAGGTTTTTCCGCCTCGGCAGGGGACATCGACCAACTTGTCCTGCACCCAGGGCTCAAGGTCAGACGACTGAAGCCAAGCCTGTCGGCGGGCACCGATGCCGGCTGCGGCCACTCGAGCCGATGCATCAAAGCCATCATAGGCTGCTCGGGACATGAACTTGGAGCATTCCCGAATGCCAGTGGACAAGGCCAGGAACCTCCGCAAGGGTTCCTCGGACAAACCAGCGGAGAATCCGGCTAGCTCCTTAGCCAGGTCTCGGAGATACATGCCCATGTATAGCTGGTAGGTCTGGACACGACACGCAAGCATAGAGCCCTGGAAACACTTCTTACCAAGGCTATCCAGGTTACGGGCCTCCCTGCCAGGAGGCACCGAGGAGTGCATCTTCTGGCTCTTAAGACGATGCATGGCCGATTCCACTACCATGGAATGGTGTGGTAGCTGTGCTTTTTGGAAGCCAGGGCTCTTGCGGACTCGATAGATAGAATCGACCCGCTTGCTCAGGACCGGCGAGGTGGCCGGACTCTCCCACATGCGGAAGAGTAGTCGTTCCAGCATAGGAGGAACCGGTACAGTAAAGTGTTCCCTTGCGGGAGAGTCATACTGGAGGGCGTCGAGCTCTTCGGCTCGAGGCTCCTCCTCGGGGTCCGCAGGGAAGGCCAAAGCCTTGGCCATATCCCTGACGAAGTCCGAGAACCGGGCATCCTCCGGGGGGGACTGCTTCCGAGGTTCGGACTCGGGTGAGTCCGAGGGCACACCCAGACTCCGGAAAGACTCAGGCGACTCTCCCTCTTCAGACTCCCAGACCGACTCCGACGAGGACTCGGTGGGGTCGGCCCGGGCAGGGCGCGGCGCCTGCCGCCCCGACGCCGAGGGAGTCGGCGTCGGCGACCTCGGTCCCGAACGGGAGGCCGAGGGTGACCTCGACCGAGGATCGACTCAAGTTCGCATCGACTCGAGGATCGGCTCGGTCTCCGGGGTCGACTTGGACGTCGACGTCCCGGCGGTCGGGGCAGCGGTGCCAGCGAAGCCAGCGAGCAGTGCCCGCTGCTGGTCCATGAAGGCAGACAGTCTGCTCTCCAAGGCCGTCAACCTGAGTTCGAGCTCAGGTGACCCAGCAGCCCCCGACTCGGGCCCCGACGGCGTCGGGCCCGACGTCGGCTGTCGCGGAGGCGAGTCCAGGAGGACCACAGGACTTACCCGAGCAGGCAGCTCCGACTCCAAGCGAGGTCGCTTCGTGAGGTGCTCCTTCTCCAAGGACCCGGGGCGGCTATCGGGGCTATGCGACCTGGCCCTCGCGGAGCCAGGAGCGTCCACCGACGCCGCCCTCGCGGGTTTCACCTTACGTCGATGGTCCCCGGAGGGAGAACCCCTGTCGGAGGAACTCCGGCGACGGTCCGAGCTGGAACCTTTGGACGCGGAGGCCTCCGACGAGGTCCGGGTATGGCTGGGGTCAGCGAAGATCCTATCCCGCTGATGCCGCCGACTTCTCAACGCTTTGGAGGACATTTTGCCGCAGGGCCCACAGATCATTTCTTCATGATCCGGGCCCAGGCAGCGGAGGCAAAAGTCGTGTGTGTCAGTTAGTGACATATTTCGGTCACACTGACCACACCGCTTGAAACCACTGGCAGCCATCGGGGGAAAAAGGGCCCCGGCGAGGTCAAAGGACCGGGCTGCCAGGGAAAAATCGAAAACGAAAGCTGACTAAGTCAGAAAAACCGAAAAAGAAGAAGAGGACTCGTGACCGGCGTCGCGAGTCCGGGCGGGAAAAAGCCGAAGGAAAAAGAGTAAAATTATGAAAAAATATCAACTTTTTCGCGGGGACACGACGGGGACGTCTGTAGGGCTCCGCGGAAAAAAGAAGACTGGCTAAGATGGCACCCTTGGGCGGGAAGAGGACCGCGCATGCGCGCTGCAATTCCCAAAGGCTTTCTTTGAAAGCTGGGGAAAATTGCTCCGCGAGGGCTCCGTCGGCGCCGACGTCACCCATAAGTGAGGACTGACTTCCTGCTTGGTCCTGGAGAACTTCCAACTACTTATGCCATATATCAGGCCCCCCTCCTCTGTGTACAGGTTAGAACAGGATGGAGGGCTCTGCTGAGCATATGTCTACAGAATTATAGCATACCTAAAAGTCCATCTCCACCCCATTCTCCCACCTCTCCCAAGTGTTCCACTCTCCCCTGTGTCCAGGGCCGGATTTACCTATACGCCATGTACGCAATGGCGTAGGGCCCACAAGGCGTAGGGCCCACAGCTGGCAAGGGCCCACAAAAATGGAACAAGTTAGGCTTTTTTTTTTAAATAAAATTTAAAAAAAAACCTGCTGGCTGCTGCCGCGGGGCCCCCTCTGCTGCCGCGGCAGCATGGACTGACCCACGGGGGCCCCCTCTGCAAGCTCCCTCCCTCCGTGCAGGCTGTGAGAGACGCGAAGGCAGACTGTCTCCCTCGCGTCTCTGTTAAGCCCGCAGGGGCTGATGGGAAATTTCCCATCAGCCCCTGCGGGCTTAACAGAGACGCGAGGGAGACAGTCTGCCTTCGCGCCTCTCACAGCCTGCATGGAGGGAGGGAGGGACCAACCGACCGACCGAGCTTGGAGAGGGGGCCCCCGCGGGTCAGTCCATGCTGCCGCGGCAGCAGAGGGGGCCCCGCGGCGGTAGCCAGCAGGTTTTTTTTTAAAATTCAATTTTACTTTAGGCCGGGGGGGGGGTAGGACTGGTAATGGGCTATTGGGGGGGCTGGGACTGGGACTGGAAATGGGTTGGGGGATTAAGGCTGGAGGTGGGCTGATGAGGTTAGGACTGGTAATGGGCTGTGGGCTGTTGGGGGGGTTAGAACTGGTAATGGGCTTTGAGGGGGGTTAAGACTGGTAATGGGCTGTGGGCTGATAGGGGCTGTCTGGTAATGGGCTATGGGGGGGCTAGGACTGGAAATGGGCTGGGGGGGTTAAGACTGGAGGTGGGCTGATGGGGTTAGGACTGGTAATGGGCTGTTGGGGGGTTTTAGAACTGGTAATGGGCTTTGGGGGGGTTAAGATTGGTAATGGGCTGTGGGCTGATAGGGGCTGTCTGGTAATGGGCTATGGGGGGGCTAGGACTGGAAATGGGCTGGGGGGGTTAAGACTGGAGGTGGGCTGATGGGGTTAGGACTGGAAGTGGGCTGATGGGGTTAGGACTGGAAGTGGGCTGATGGGGGGTTAGGACTGGTAATGGGTTATAGGGGGGGCTTAAACTGAAAATGGGGTGATGGGGGGATAGGACTGTAAGTGGGTTGATGGGGGGCTAGGACTGGTATTGGGTTGGGGGGTTTGGAATGGGCTGATGGGTGGCTAGGACTGGAAATGGGCTGATGCAGGGACTAGAAGGGAATGGATGCTGGGTGAGGCTGGAACTAGAAGGGAGCTGATGTTGGGGGAGGATTAGAATGGGATGGGGCTGGAAGAGTAAAATGGAGAAGGGAAAAATATTTTGTGTGGGAGGGATAAAAAATCTACAATTGGCCGGGTATTGGGAGAGTAAGTGGGGATTGAGGATGGAGGGGTAAAATTTGAGTGGATGAAATAGGAATGAGGAAAGAGCAAAAGGAGAAAGATTAGTATGTTAAAGCAGATGTAGAGAGAGAATGGAAAAAAACTAGAAGAGAGAAGAAAGGACAAATGGACAGCAGACGATGGAGAGTTAGCAGAAGACACGAAGAAACCAGAAGAAAGTGGCTGGAGCAATTGCAGCTGAAAAAAATGCACAAAAGGTAGAAAAATATCTCTTTATTTTGAATTTATTAATTGGAATATGTCAGCTCTGGTAAATGTGCATCATTAACGTCTGCGCTTTGTTTAGTACAAGAGCAAATTAATGTATAGTTTTATTTCTACAGTGTTGTACATTCCAAGTTTGACTTTTGGGATTCCCAGTTTAATTATTGTCTTCCTGTTTCTAAATTGTGATTACTTGTTTGGTGATGGTCTATGTTCTGCATGTGTAACTGAGCTGAGGTGTTCTGTTTATATAATTCCTATTTGACATTGCCACTTGTTCTCTTTCCCCAGTAGGTCATGTATTGTTGTTCTCTGAAATGTATTGGTTTAATATTTGCAGTGTTGCCTTTTGATTGGTAGAGTATGGTGCTTTGTGAGTCCTGGTAGTGCTGTTAGGATACGGCGGGTTTGCTATGGGTTCTAAATGGGCAGTGTTTGTAGTAGTTCCTAATGTGTCTGTCAGTTGGCAGTGGATTATAGTAATGTAGAAATCTTTTAGTCTTTCTTTATCCATACACTCATTAAGAGGCACGTTTACTAAAAGTTAGTATATGGTAACATTATGCAAATATTTATGCAAATGAGGCCCCTTATGCAAATGAGGCCCGCACCCCCCTTGGGCCGCCCCTGCTGGGGGCCCACAATTTTTGTTGGCGTAGGGCCTCACTCAAGGTAAATCCGGCTCTGCCTGTGTCTGGTAACCATCAGCAGGGAAAGGAGAAAAAATATTCTTAGCAGCTAGCATCTGCCAGTCTACCATACAGAGCAGTATCACTCATCAACTCACCATCCTCCCTAAGACCCAGTCATGCACTATAAGAGGGTAGGCTCCTCTGAATACATGCAGTTGCTGCACAATGTGTTGACATCCAGACAAAGGCAAACACAATGCACCCCTCACATATGTAAGTCCTGGCAAGAGCCTCTGTAACAAACCAACCTCCCTTAGCTGGCTTGGAAGAAATTGAGGTGTTAGAGATGGTATCCCATATGCTGTTCATCAGCTGGCTATTTTGTATTGGAAAACATGCACCTTACCTGCACCACTCCCCCACCTCCATTTCTGAAATAGTCACCATGCACATTTACATTCCATACATGTGGCCATTTGGTACCCATTTCAGAACAGCACATATGCAAACTAGAGATGTGCAGGCACTGCCCCATGCACATTTATAAAAAATGGGAACCCAGACATGCGCGGCTGCATTTTGGAAATGCTGTAATCAGTGCTGTTGCAGGCTCCAAAGCAAAGATTGCTCAGCAGAAAGAACAACTTCTGCTAGGATGAAGTGGAACTCGTGTTGTAGGAGGAGATCAAGTATTAGAGACTGCTCCTGGGCCACAAGAGGGTCCATGCGAGTGCTTACCAAAAACAAACTCTGGCCTGGCATCTGTCAGAGAATGAATTCCATCTTTCACTGCAACAATGAGCCTAAGTACCTAAAACAAAAATGGAGGGAGGCCAAGAGAAAGACTAGGTCCAAGGCCCATGAGAATGGACCAGATGGCCAGGCAGAGACTAATTGAACTTGAGCTGCAAATGCTCCAAACAATGGATAAGGAGGCAGTGAGGGATGGGAGACCGGGATACAACAAGAGCCTCCCAGAACTACACACCCTCCAACACCTGTTCTTCCAATATCTACATGCCCTGCCACCTTGTGTTGCTACTCACCTTCATCTAGGTGCTCTGTTTGGGGATGGAAACATCTAACACCCAAACCCAACTGGAACAACCATTTAGAGAATATGTGAATGCTGCCTTGGTAGGGGTATATGTGGAGGGGGAGACCTGGGCCCAATAATGTCTGACAGGCATGCAATGTGGTTGTCCCCATTCCCCTTGACTGGTCTGCTGCTCTGGCAGCCTGCTTCTCCAGTATACTCACCACCAGTACATGCTATGTGTGCAAAGGTCGTGACCCTCACAGCATGGTTGAAGTGGTCGGGCACCTCAACTCAAAGTACCCAACTAACACTAATGGTACTCAACTACCACTTAAGAGCATCTGAAAGGGACCTCCAAGGGACACCTAGGCCACATCCAGGTCTTTCTGCTATGGAGGTGTGAGAGGAATCCACTTTGCCGCATTTCTTTGGGCCCTATTGCCTAGCATAACACCATACTTATTGCCACTCTCTTTAGCAAAAGTGCCCCTTAAATGGCTAACCTTGTGGCTTAACAGCCAGATACTTAAAATGACTATATACACAGGGAAGAACCAGAATTGATCCAAGGTGTTGGTCTTATACCCCTTCTTAGCTATCAAAATCTATTGTTTAGCTTTGAATGCCCTTCTGTTTGCTGCCCCCCCCCCAAGTTGCCACCCTAGGCAACTGACTAGTTTGTCTAATGATTGGGCCAGCCCTACATATACATCAATTTGAGTACAATAGGGGGAGCAAGAGGACAAAAGGTGGAGACTCCATGAGAGAACAGGGAGAGTAAATAGAGTGCAAATAAATAAATAAGGGAGTGCAAGCCTGCATCAGCTTTAATTGACAGCCCATTAGCACACCAGCAATGAAAACAGATTCAAATTATTACTGATTCACTAACTAACATGGTCAGTATGATGGAAGAGGATTATCATACATATGGCTAAGCAATCCAACATTAGAAAATAGAATTTCAAAGGTCTTCCTAAAAATATCAAAACTAATAATCTGCTACCTCGTGCACGCTGGAAGTGTGTCACTACAGCAGCTCCTGGCATCGGACAAACTAGCAATCTTTAAAAAATACAGTAAGGAACCAAAGCGCACAGAAGGACTGAGCAGAAAAATATCTATAAAAACATATTAAAGCTTAATAGACATTAATTCTCTTACAAAGTCTGTTGTCATGTTACCTCCCAATACTAGGGGGTATGTTTACTAAGCCGTGGTAGCGGCTGCCACGGGATAATGGGGCCGTGGCTCCGATATTGCATGGAAACCACTACCGCTACTTAGTGAGTATACCCCTAAGTATCGTAACTGGAATGCAGAAGCTTTATGAAACTAAAGTACACTTAAAAACTGAACACAAAAAAAAGTAACAGGAAGATCATGATAGACTTTACACATAAATCTTCTTTGTGGCCAGAAGAACTCACCAGTGAAGCTAAAATCAAAGTAATTAACTAATACTTCCTTTGTTATCACAAAGTTAATAATCTATAATAATTCGATGAGAAATCAAAACCAACCAAATCCACATATCCAGATAGAACTAACTCTGTGTCAGATTTTACCTTATCATGCTGATACTGTAAACACAATTATTGGGGAGCAAAATCGCTTCGAACATCAACAGGCATGCAGAATGCCAAGGTATTTAAGTAGCTAACACGGCAGGCATGCGCTGGTTGTGACTGACCGCCTCTGGCGCAAAAATGACAGGAATGTGGATCCATGGAAATTAGAAATGCTATGGGGCATGTCTGACAAGCTGGATTAGCAAACATGCCCCTATGAGCCATCTGGTAAATTACCGTATGTAGGGAAAAGGTCCACTTACATAAAATAACCCAAACCTATATCAGGAAGTGAAATGTTGCTGGTTGGTTCAGGAAATGAAGCCCACCCACCTTGGCTTGAAAAAGGCTACTGGTGTTAACGAGCACAGGCATATAAGGAAAGTAATGCCAGATGCACCATACAATTACCTCAAAATATCTCCATCTTCTCGTGGGAGGGATATAACTCACTCTTCTGGGCTGGCCTGGGAAGACTTAAAGAATGAAAATGATCACGTATGCACACTTTGATGCTTTTTAACTTATGCTAAAAATCACAAACTGGCTGCTTAAATCTGACTACCTGCCTGTGGGTGGACTGATAGTGCCATAGTTTTGGTGGGAGAAGGGGTGAAGGTGGCCCATAGCCCTGCAATTTTACCCATTGAAAATAACCATGATCCAATAAGAATAAAGTTACTGTCAATAGGGTCAAAGTTGAAAAATGCTCCAGATCCATGTCTATGCAGATCCATGTCCATGTCTGGAGTGGAGGAGTGGCCTAGTGATTGGGGCAAGGTACTTCAGGCCAGAAGGTCAGGGGTTCAAATCCCCCTAGAGGACAGCAACCTTGGGCCAGAAGGACTGGGGTTTCTAGTCCCACAGGTGCTCCTTGTGGTCTTGGGCAAGCCACTTAACCTTCCATAGCCCATGTTCCCTGTAAAATAGTTATCTCCAAGTTATAATGCCCTGTTCAATGTAATTTCAGTTTGTTCAATGTAAACCGCACTGATGCAGAATAGTGCAGTATATAAGAGAATGTAAATAAATAAAATATGCATGGTTTGAACTCACTTGCTTTTATCATTAGTGTTTGACTTATTTTTCTTTTCAGTGAAGAAATAGTAATAAGACCAGGTGACAGCAAATTTTATCTTGGTTGTTGGGCCAAGCAAGTTCACTTTTCGAAGAATGTGACACTTTGAGAGATTACAAATAACTCGGCTATTTAGTAGAAATGATCTGCCATAATCCAAAGCAACCTGGAAGAGTTTAATTGGGTGTTAAGAAGCAAAATAAAAAATGTAGTCTAGATCTGACATACAACAATATATTAAACTTTGCATTTTAACATGATATTGAGTCAGATAAAGTTAGAAGGAGGAAAAAATCTCATAGTAAATACATCTATGGCCTGAACTTTCTCATTATCATGAAAAAAATTAGAAATTTCCAAAATGATTCTTATTTTGCTTTTGTTTTAATGATCAACATATCTTTTGTATAAAAGAAAATACAGAAATAAGTCTAGAATTGCATGACATATTTTATGCATGCCTCAGGAAGAGAGGTGCTATGCTCTGCATGTGAGCAATTTTAGGCTTGCTATTTTATTCTGATACGTCTCTCATCCCCCGACACCCCCCCAACCAACCACTTCATCCCCACCCTCTTTCCTCATCCCCTACCTGAGCTCTTCCCCCTCCCCCCTCCCCCCCGACTCCCTCAATAACCTCCCTTCTCAGTTATTCTACACCTACTCCGCACCACTGATTAAGCCAGCAGGAGTAATACAGAAACAAGAAACAGGACATTAGATAAAGACTATTCAGCCTATCCAGTCTGCCAAGCCACACCACCTACTCAGCTCTACAATCCCTTCCTCTCTCTCAGTGATCCTCAGTGCTTGCCCCATGCTTTATTGAATTCGGACATTGCGTTAGTCTTCATCCGCTTAACTGGGAGACTCTTCCATGCATCCACCATCCTTTCTGTAAAGAAATATTTTCCTATATTATTTATTAGTATCCCTTTCACCCTCATACCATGACCTCTCTTTCTAGTGCCTCCTATCCACTGATAGAGGCCTGTTTTCTGTGCATTTTTACCTTGGAGATATTTAAATTTCTTTATCACATCTCCTCTTTCCTACTTCTCCTCCAGGGTATATCTGTTTTAGATCCTTAAGTCTGCTCCCATATGATTTATGATGAAACCAACTGACCTTTCAGTAGTTGGACTAATGCTGTCTTTCAGAATTTCTCTTCTCCAGAGGGGTACACAGCTAGAGAGTGGCAATGCATCTAAACCACTTTTTTTAGCATCCTCTCTCTTGCACTTTTTGGCATCCTATTTACTTTCCCTGTTCTGTCAGGGAGCCTCCACCTTTGGTCCTCTTGCTCCCCTTATTTATTTATTTACATTTTTTATATACCGCACTATTCGGCATCAGCGCGGTTTACAGAAAACAAAACAAAAACCAGAACAACAAGCTGTTCGGTGTTACATATAACAGGAGCATAAACTTGGAAAAAACAATTAAAATGGGAGAACTATCTACATGGAGTATATGATCAGTTAACTAGACAACATACTCAAACTATTTACACAATTTAGCCAGAATGTTAGTAACAATGAGAAATCTGTGATTACGTTTGCGGTGGGACTGTAAGTTTTATTTTATGTTGGGTAGTATTTGATGAATAGGTTGAATTTGTGCTTAAATTAATGTATATCACACTTTTAAGCATCTGGCTGTTGGGCCACAGGGTCTGATGTCAGAGGCCTGGAGCCACATATGCAGTATCAGAATGCTTGACAGTGCTGGAATCTCTGGTCTGTTTCACTCTGCCACCACTCCTCCTGCCGGCCAGATTAGAGTGAGAATTGGGAAGGGAGGCCGAAGTTGAAGATTTTTTTCTGCTGAAGTGTGGCAGGTGGGAAGGGGAAGCAGCAGAGTGACTCTGCAAAAGTGAGGTGTCATGCTTATGTATTTAGAGTATTTGTGTCTGCCTGCTAGCCCTTTCCTGTAATGTCAGTGTCACAGAGCGGCAGATGGCTGGAAAAACGTGTTTAACAGCATAGAAGATCCTAAAAACCATTGGTTTATGAATTTACTTCATTTTTGATTATATAGTACATGATGCAGTATTATGAGTCAGCCAGCAGATGGCAATAAATACTAATAAATGTTTCGAGTACAGTATCAGGAAACGTCTGTTTAAAAACAGCAAGTACACATGAGAGCACCAAGCAGGATAGGAAGATTTCACAGGAGCTCACATCTGCACAGTTCTCAGCCATCTGCTGTGTTGCACCTTATTTTAAAATACACACAAAGGCTAGCCATTGCAAAATGTATTGCTAAAGCCTCTCTCTCCGCCTTTCCCCTCTGTCCCCCTTTCTCACATCTCACCCATAAGTGGTACCAACATTCTATATTTTTAAAAGGCACCAGAGAAAGGCCTAAGAAATACCAGGGAAAAAATGATCTTAAACAACCTGCTGGAAGAGTCATAAGGAGGGAATACGAGGAGCTTATGGTGTTCCAGGAGGAAGAAGCAGGCAAATGGAGGGGTGGGGGAGGATTATCTAGTTAAGAACAAGGCTGAACAAACAAAATTGTAAAACTTGTAAAATACTGGAACTCTGCTAATGTTTGAGCTGCTGGATATTGGCTGTACACAGGAGCTGCTGCCTTTCAATGTGTGTCTGCTGCTGCGGATATGTGTAGCAGAATGGTTTTGTCTCCTCTCCTTACTGTATGTGTGCACTGCAGTTGTGAGTGTGTGTGCTACTGGAAGTAGGCATGCGCTGCTTCACTAGATACTGTTGGCTTGTTCTCCGGAATTGTGGATATCTGGAAGCTCAGGCATAGCAGTGAGAGTCTTCTCCACGGGGTGCAAGGATCACAGTGTCTTTCAAAACCCAGGACACACGTATCACTAAACGTACCATTTTTACATGTTGACCGGCAGGACCAAATGAAGGCACGAGCAAACTAGGCATGTACCTAGGGCCCAAATATTTGGGGGGGGGGGGGGTCCTCCCAGACATGCTTCTTCAGCAGTTTCTAAATGACATTTTTGCCCCAGTGAGTCAGCTTGTGGAAGAGAGAAAAGTGGGAGCAGGCCAGAGCCATCATCACCTATGGATATTTGTCTGTTCTTCCTGTCTACCACACATTGTCCTCTAGCCAGCAGGACTCAGCAAACAACAATTTTTTCCTGCACCTCCTTCCCCTGCTAGGTTTCCTTGATGGTCACTAGGGCCGGCCACAGATTTGGTTCAAGGTATTTGTGCCCTAGGCAAACCTTAAGTCTTATGTTCCCCAGGTTGTCAGAAGTTATTGTTTAGCTTTGAATGCCCCGCACTTTGCCGCCCCCCAGAAGCTGACGCCCTAGGCGACCACCAAGTTTTCCTAACAGTTGGACTGGCCCTGATAGTCAGAAGCATATGATGTGGTTCTGATGGGGCTCTGTAGATAGAGGCACCGACCCGCTACGGTTCCAAGTGGAGAAGAAGACTGAAAGAAGCAGCAGCCATTGCTTGCCAATTCGTAGCGACTAGAAGGAATCAGTGAAGGGGGGCAGGGGGGTGCATGCATAACAAAGGTGGTTATGCTGGGAGAGGAAAGGGAAGTGATGGAATAAGGTCAAGAGGTAGGGTAAGGAAAGTAACAATGTTTACAAGCTTCTGGGTTTATATTATGGTGGGAGACCCAACACACTTGTTTGCCTGTTGTCCAGCAAAAGTTTAATCCTGCCCTTATGGCTAATATTTTCTTCTTTCACCTCCTACTAAACTCCCAGGCTACCTGCAATTGCGGTAAAAAGGGGACTGTTGTAGTTGTTATGGAAGGACAGACTAGTTGGCCATGTGGTCTTTTTCTGTCATCATATTTCTATGTTTCTATGTTTCTAAATCATGCTTAGTGTGAAAAGAACGTGACAGGTCCGGGAATCAAATGTAGGATGCCTAGATGTTAACAAATTCCACCGACTTTAGGCCACCTGACTTTGCTGAATAATTCAGATTAGATCATAAAGTCAAAGAGCTCTGTGGTCTGGGGCAGTAACCTATCCAGAGGTTCTAGTCTGTCTCCACTCGGCAGAGAATCGTACTCTCTTTTTCCCTTAAACAATCTTTTTCTGATTAGTATAGCTGAAAGAGGGGAATTGGAGTTCTTTTGGAAATAGTGCTTTGTGCATACTATGAAAGTAAGAACCTCACTCCTTATTCAGGGTCTGATCTCAGTCTCCCAAATTTCCTGCTAGTGCTTGGCTTAGTGCTTGCATTGTGCCAAAGAGTGCTCCCTTCTGGAGTTCATAGGATGAAATATGTAAGTGTGATCAGATCTTAAATTTGCATCAGTTATTTTTCCAGATTTTCCTTTGATATTTTTGCTCTTCTTTCATTTTTAGCAAGTTATCTTTGTGTACCCTTGGTAATAATTACAGGATTTGTGCATAATAGCAGCAGTACATTATCTCCTTTTTATTTTCAGGGGTCCCTTAACTGCTCGTAGTCCTCTTTCATTAAATCCCGTGGTTTCTCTCTTGCTGCAGTAGTTCACTAGGGTCTATTGCCGCAGCAGGGATGTTTTTTTTTATTTAGACCGTGCCTTTTCAATAGTAGTCTCAGGTATTCCTTGTCCCCAAGGAGCTTGCAATCTAAATGTGCACTTAAGGCAAGAGAAGATAAAATGACTTGTTCAAGATCACGAGGAGCGTTAGTGGGATTTGAACCGAGTTCCCTGGTTGTCATCCTGCTGCTACTAGATAGTTACTAGATATCAAGGTTTCTTCTGTAAAAAGAAAAAGTGCAGGAGTTACTGATCATTGGATTTCAGCAAAAAATGGAGGTGTTTTGTAAATTTATCTCAGGTGGTGAGTGGTCTCCAGAATGGATCTTCTTAAAAGTTATGAAAAGAAGGTGTCTGTGTTCCAGAGACAGAATTGTTCAGAGCTTCTTATTTAGCAAATAAAAAAAGGAGTGGGTGGGGATAGTAAGCAATAGGCCAGACAGTTTCATGTTCAAAGAGTTGAATATGAATGAGTCCTTGAGCCATGGAGGGAAGACTCTTTGGGTTTAACACTGGAATCTATGAAGAAGATCATTTATATTAAGGACAATTTTTTACTAAAATATGTTAGAGATTGGATATCTTGACTTTTCTCCCCAAACAGATTTTAAAGTTTGTTGGTCAAACAATTAGAATTTTCTTAATATTACTTGGGAGAATCAGGTTTTGTAGGAAAATAGCTGCCCTTAAGTTCAGATGTAATTGTGTTGGGTGCATCCATTTTTTTAATGGTCAGAACAGGTATATATATTTATTACCCAGATCAACTATCATTTTTGAAGAATTGCTGGCAATCACCTAAAATCATCACTAACGGCTCCCTATTTTCATTAGAAAACTATCATATAATTGCTTGTTTTTGCTGTTTACAAGAATACATTTTGATTCTGTTTAAAAGGTCCATTGATCTGCATGCCTTTTCTGGTTTTTTTTTTTCTTGTTTCATAATTTTTATTCCATTTCTTGGAATGTCCCAGTCAGCTTCAGTCTTTACTGAAACTTACCCAGGCCAGAAATGATATTCAAAAGTGATGTATCAGAGGAATCGAAACAAATCTCAATAAACTGGGAAGATGTAATACAGCTATTTGATAAACTAAAGAGCAGCAAATCATCTGGACCGGATGACATACATCCAATGGTGTTAAAAGAACCGATATATGAGACTGCAGATCTAATTTTATTAAACTGTGAACTATCCTGAAAATAATCTGTAGTACCTGAAGGATGGAGAATGGCCAGTGTAATGGCAATTTTTAAAAAGAGTTCTAGGGGTGATCCAGGAAAATTTAGACCAGTGAGCTTGATATCTGTACCGGGCAAAATGGTGGAAACCATTATAAAGAACAAAATGACTAAAGTCTTAGTTTATTTACTGCCTATAATAGCTAGGCAGTTACATTCAAGTATTATATGTATTTCACTGTCCCCAAAGGGCTCCCAATCTAAGGTCATATCTGAGATAATGAAGGGTTAAGTGGCTTGCCCAAGGCCATGAGGAGTGCCAATGGGACTGACACAACAGTCCCTCCAGCCTGAGGCTGCTGTCCCCCAGTAGGACTTGAACCCAGGTCCTTCCAGACTTAGACTACTGTCCCAACCACTAGTCTACTCCTCCCTACTATATATGAGTACAGTCTTGGCTTAATGGCAGGAAGCCAACATGGATTTAGCCAAAGAAAGTCTTGTCTCGATATTTTTTGAAAGTGTGAATAAACAGATGGACAAAAGTGAGCTATTTCATAGTGTTCTGCATCTGGGTTTTCAGAAAGCCTTTGACAAGGTCCTTCATGAGAGACTATTGCAGAAATTAAAGTCACAGGATACAAAGCAGTGTATTATTGTGGATTAGGAACTGGTTAAAAAATAGAAAACAAAGAGTAGGGCTAAATGGCCAAATTTTGTCAGAGGAGAAAGGTGAGTAGTGGAGTACCCCACGGGTCTGTGCTGAGCCTTCTGCTTTTTAACATATTTATAAATGACCTGGAAATGGGAATAGCGAGTGAGGTGATCAAATTTGCAGATGGCACAAAATTATTGAAAGTTGTGAAAACGCAAGAGGATTGTGAAAAATTGCAAGAGGACCTTGAAAAATTGGGATACTGGATGTCCAAATGGCAGATGAAATGTAATGTGGACAAGTGCAAAGTTATGCACTTAGAGGCCAATTCTATTTTGGTTGTCCAGTCCTTGTGCAGCCCCTCAGAATTGGGGCATACATCGGTAGCATCCGATTCTGATCCCATGGGGGCTAGATGTGCCCGCGGGATCAGAATTGGGTCTACCGGCCTGGAGGTGCAGGCAGGGCTCTGATTTTGATAGGCCGCATACCCAGCACATTCCCGGCTAACTCAGCCAGACTCCTGAATGGAGCTGCAGTGCCATGGCGTCCCATCGCCATAGCACCACGGCTCTATTCAGGAGCCATGATCACCGACCGCAAGACTCAATGTCCTTTCCCTACAGCCCATCCCCTGATCCGGCCTCCCATGGCCAGGGTCGGGCTGCTGCGATCCCACTGCACTCCCTCACCTTGTCGCCGCCCCCCAGATCCGTCGTCCCCAATCTACATGGCCGACCCCAGACATACAGGGCCAACCTCAGAATCGGCCCTGTATATCTGGGGTCAAGGCCTGCCCATGTCCTGCCCTTGCTCTGCCTCCAGACCGCCCCCTCCCGCCCCTGTCAAAGGCTCCCCATACAACAGCATTGTTCATATGGGGATCCTTTGCACTGGGAGCGGCAGGAAGATGAATAGTGGGGATGTACATCCAGGCAGGACGTACATCCCCACTATTTGTGGCACAGAATGACCCCCTTACGGAAAAACAACCCAAACTACAGTTACACAATGCAAGGTTCCACATTAGGAATCACCACTCAAAAAAAGGATCCGGACACCATTGTGGATAGTTCATTGAAACCTTCTTCCCAATGTGCAGCCATGGCCAAGAAAGCAAATAGAATGCTAGCAATCATAAGGAAAGGAATAGAAAATAAAACCAAGATATTATAATACCTCTGTATTGCTCCATTGTGCGACTGCACCTTGAGTATTGTGTGCAGTTCTGGTCACTATATCTTAAAAAGGATATAGCTGAACTGGAAAGGTACAAAGAAGAATGACCAAAATGGTAAAGGCAATGGAAAGATATCCCTATGAGGAAAGATTTAAAATGTTAGGTCTCTTCAGCTTGGAAAAGAGACAGCTGAAGGGAGGTATGATAGAGGTCTGTAAAATAATGAATGGAGTGGAACAGATAAATATAAATTGGTTCTTTACTCTTTCAAAAAATAGAAAGAGTAGGGGACACACAACGAAGCTACAATTTGGCACATTTAAGACCAATCATAGAAAATATTTTTTCGCTCGGCGCCTATTCAAACTCTGGAATTCATTACCGGAGGATGTAGTAAAAGCTGTTATTGTAGCTGAGTTCAAAACAGGTTTGGACACGTTCCTGGAGGAAAAGTCCATAAACCATTATTAAAGAGGACTGGGGAAATCCACTACTTACCCTTGGGACAAGCAACATGGAATGTGCCTACATTAGGGAACCCAACGGGTACTTGAGACCTGGAATGGTCACTACTGGAAGCAGGATACTGGGCTTGATGAACCCTTGGTCTGACCCCAGTATGGCATATCTTATGTTCTTATGTAATAGTTTTTCAATTCGTTTCATGTGAAGCAATGCAACTGAAGCATGAGGATGTGCTGGATAACTGGTAAATATCTCTGTTTTCTTTTTGGCCTTGTTCTATACACTTTTTATAATTGAGAACTACTTTAAAAACAAATCTATAGAAGAGGTGCTAAGAACCTTCTGATAGGAACCTGGCTACCTATAAAATTCACAGTTATGTTTAAAAGCCTTCTGGTAATGTTTTGCATGGTCCATGGACTTGTTCCTTGGTACTTGACAGATTTGGTTTCAGTTTATATACCAGCGAGAGTGTTAGAGTCAGTTGACTGATTCCTGTTGAGCCTCAGAAAATAGGGCCTTTATCTTCCTTCTAAACCTCATAATATCAGATTCCAGAGGCAAAGGCAGAGCATTCCACAAAATGAGCCCATACACAATTGAGGTGTGATTAGTGTCCACTTGAGCAATTGTGTATGGGCTCATTTTGTTCTAGAAAAGGACAGGAGAAGAGGGGTGGAGCATAAGGGAAGATGGCAGGGTTAGAGGATAAAAGAAAAAGAGATAGTGAGTACATTAATGGAGAAGGGAAGGGAGGGAGTGAAAGGCCTAAGAGAGTACAAGTTTTGGTAGCAGGGGAGGGATGGAGCTGGAAGAGTAGATGGAGGGAAAAGAGAGTGTAAGAGAGGAAGGTGAAGGATAGGAAGGGAAAATAGTGCAAGAGGGTAGGAGGGACAAGGAGTAGGTGCAGGAGGATAGGGGAATGTACACACCCATACCCACTACTCTAACATATACAGAAAGCCAGTGCAAGGGTATTAGACACCCTAGGCCAGTGTTTTCCAAATGTTTTTCTCATATGACCCCATTTTAACAACTGAAAATTTGTGTGACCCCAGATGCTGATGAAATCAAAACAGGTCTCCAGCCTCCTTCCCCTCCCTCCATTCATCTAAGCAGGAAGGCGGCAGCAACAGTAGTGGCAGTTTCAGCAGCAGACTCCAGTACTCAGCATGGGTTTCCAGTCCAACAGGAAGCTTACCCAGGAGAGGGCAATGGACCAATGAAATGTTCACTGCTCACAGGCCACATGCTGACTGGTGACTGCCACTGCTTAGCATAGGTCACAATGAAAGCCAAGAGTGAAGGGGAAATGGCCATGTTTCTGTGGCCCCCATCCACAGATGGCGTGACCCCCATTTAGGGTCTCGATCCCAAGTTTGGGAACCACTGCCCTAGGTGAACCTTCAGTCTTGCACCCTCATAATTAGTTTTTAAACCCTTTGCACCACCACCCTTTACCAAATTTTGATAATTAAACTCAATCATAATCATCTCAACACCATTCCTCCCAGAAAATCCTATAAAATGTATATTTCAATCGGTGTGGTTGTTAGGACTGATCATTTTGTTTTGATTGTAGCTGCTCTTTGCTGCTCCCCTCCCACATGTTGCTACCTTAGGTGGTCGCCTAGTTTGCCTGCTGGTTGTGCCAGCCCTACACATACCCACAACCATTCCCCAACACACACACCAGCACATACATGCACACACAGTCCCCCGCAACGCACATGCACAAACATGTCAACACATAAGTGCATGCATGCCTCAACACTCCCTATGACACACACACATCTCTCGACACTCCCCTTCACACACGCACACATAAGCATGCACCCCCTGACACTCTCCATGGCATACATACATGTTGCCTCCACATGCCTGATTCTGCCAGTGGGGGAAACTTGCCATTGTGTCACACTACAAGTGTACACTTTTCAACTTGCTGATTTTGTTTGCTGTGATCACATTAACCCTTCGACTATCATAGCTTAATTTTATTCCAGCAATACATTTGCTGCTTCACTGCAATTTTCTTATCACAACATTTAATTTGAAGGAGAAATACTAGCAAAATGTGAACAGAGTTCACAAAGTTTTTGGAAGGAGGGGTGCAGACTATCATTAAAGCAATGAGGGAGTGGCAGCGCCAATGTATAGGTTGCCGGAGGGCACCAGAGACCCTAACACTGGCTCTGACTAGCAGACACATTAACTAAAACTGAGATCCCCTTTGTACTCAGGACAAAAAAGCACTTCAATTAGGATTCAACTTCACTGGAAAAGAAAGGCCTAAGTAAATCTAACCCGGTATTGACTGGGTTAATGTCACGGTAGGACATGCTAGGGAGATAAAGCTTCTAGATTAAATAAATGACTGCTTCTTCGAGCAGCTGGTTCATGAACCGACCAGAGGGGAAGCCATTTTGGACTTAGTCCTTAGTGGAACACCAAAACTGGTGCAAGCGATAAGGGTGTTGGGGCCACTTGGCAATAGTGATCAAAGCATGATCGTGTTTGATTTAATTAATGGAGGAGGGATGGTAAGGAAATCCACAGTACTAACTTTTAACTTTCGAAAGGGAGACTATGATAAAATGAGGAAAATAGTTAAGGAAAATCTAAAAGGAGCAGTTGCAAAGGTCAAAGACTTACATCAAGCTTGGGTGTTGTTTAAAAATACTGTCTTGGAAGCCCAGACCAGCTGTATTCCACACTTTAAGAAGTCCAAAAAACATAGTAACATAGTAAATGACGGCAGATAAAGACCGGTATGGTCCAACTAGTCTGTCCAGTATTCAGTTTATTTTGATTTTATTCTGATGCTGTAAAGGGATCCACTGTGTCTGTCCCATGCCATTTTGAATTCCGTCACTATGTTTGCCCCCACCACTTCCATTGGAAGGGCATTCCAAGCATCCACCACCCTTTCAGTGAAAAAGTATTTTCTGACATTTCCTTTCAATTTACCACCTCTCTGACCTCACCTTTAAACCTGCCAGCATGGTTTAAAGGTGAGGTCAGAGAGGCTATTGTTGCCAAAAAAGCATCTTTCAGGAAATGGAAAAAAGAGCCAAATGACTAAAACTGGAAACAGCACAAGCACTGGCAAGTTAAACACAAGGCATTGATAAGGCAGGCAAAGAGAGAATTTGAGAAGAAATTTGCTGTGGAATCAAAAACGCATAATAAAGACTTTAAATACATTCGTAGCAAAAATCTGTGAGAGTCAGTTGAACCATTAGATGATAGAGGGGTAAAAGGGGCAGTAAGAGGGGACAAGGCTATAGTGGAGAGACTGAATGAAATCTTTGCTTTGGTCTTTACTGAGGAGGATGTAGGGATGTTACCCATGACTGAAGTAGTATTAAAGGTGATACTCCGGAAGAATTGAAAGAAATATCAATACACCGGGAAGATGTATTACAACTATTTGATAAACTGAAGAGTAGCAAATCACCTGGACCACATGGTATACATCCAAGGATTTTGAAAGAACTGAAATATGAAATTGCAGACCTGCTATTGGTAATCTGTGAACTATCATTAAAATGATCTGTAATACCTGAAGATTGGAGGATCGCCAATGTAATGCCAATTTTTAAAAAGGGTTCCAGGGGTGATCCGGGAAACTACAGACCAGTGAGCCTGACGTCAGTACCGGGAAAAATGGTAGAAACCATCATAAAGAACAAAATTACTCACCATGTAGATAGTCATGCTTAATGGGAGACAGCCAACATGGCTTTAGACAAGGAAGATCTTGTCTTACTAATCTGTTATGTTTTTTTGAAGATGTGAATAAACAGGTAGACAAAAGTGAGTCAGTTGATATAGTGTATCTGGACTTTCAGAAAGCTTTTGACAAGATCCCTCATCAGAGACTTTTGTCAAAACTAAAAAGTCATGGGATAGGAGGCAGTGTACTATTGTGAATCAGGAACTGGTTAAAAGATAGAAAGCAGAGGGTAGGGCTAAGTGGCCAGTTTTCCCAATGGAGAAAGGTGAATAGTGGTGTACCCCAGGGATCTGTGCTAGGTCTGCTGCTTTTTGACATATTCATAAATGTCCTGGAAAAGGGAATAACAACAGAGGTTATGAAATTTGCAGATGACACAAAACTATTTAAAGTTGTTAAAACCCAAGAGGATTGTGGAAAATTGCAAGAGGATCTTGATAAATTGGAAGACTGGGCATCCAAATGGCAGATGAAATTTAATGTGGACAAGTGCAAAGTTATGCACCTAGGAAAGAACAACCCAAACTATGGTTACACTATGCAAGGTTCCACACATTGGGAACCACTACTCAGGAAAAAGATGTAGGTGTCATCATGGATAACATGTTAAAACCATCTGTCCAGTGGCAAAGAGAGCAAATAGAATGCTAGGTATCATAAGGAAAGGTATGGAAAATAAAACAAATTATTTTATAATGCCTCAGTATTGTTCCATGGTGCGACCGCACCTTGAATATTGTGTGCAATTCTGGTCGCCATATCTTAAAAAGGATATAGCGTTATTAGAAAAGGTACAGAGAAGAGCCACCAAAATGGTAAAGGGAATGGAAGGATACTCCTATGAAGAGAGGCTAAAAAGGTTATGGCTCTTCAACCTGGAAAAGAGACGGCTGAGGGGAGATATGATAGAGGTCTATAAATTAATGAATGGAGTGGAACGGGTAAACCTAGATCGATTGTTTATGTCATCAAAATATAAAAAGTCTAGGGGACATGCATTGAAGCTACAGGGTAACCTATTTACTAAGACTAATTAGAGAAAATATTTTTTCACTCAACGTGTAATAAAACTCTGGAATTTGTTACAGGAGGATGTAGTAAAAGCTGTTAGTGTAGCTGGGTTTAAAAAAGGTTTGGACAAGTTCCTGGAGGAAAGGTCCATAAACCATTATTAAAAGGGACCTGGGATATCACTGCTTGACCCAATACAAGCATTGAGGAACCTGTGACTTTTGGGAAGACTGCTACAGTAGGTACTTATGACTTAGATTGGCCACTGTTGGAAACAGGATACTGGGCTTGATGGACCTTGGACTGACTCAGTATGGCATATCTTATGTTCTTATGAAAAGTAGAAAGACTAGGAGACATTGAATGAAGCTACAACGTAACCCATTTAAGACTAATAAGAGAAAATATTTTTTTCTCTCAATGCATAATCAAATTCTGAAATTTGTTACCGGAGGATGCAGTAAAAGCTGTTAGTGTAGCTGGCTTTAAAGAAGATTTGGACAAGTTCCGGGAGGAAAAGTCCAGAAACCATTATTAAGGAGGATGAGGGAAATCTACTGTTTACCCCAGGATAAGCAATGAGCAATCTGTGTACCTTTATGGAAACCTGACAGGTACTTGTGACCTGGATTGGTCACTGTTGGAAACAGGATACTGGGCTCGATGGACCCTCAGTCTGACCCAATATGGCATATCTTATGTTCTTAACAAGATACAATCCCTAAAGATCCTAAGATAAAAAAAATCATCTAAAATCTGCGACGATACAAACCATGGAGACAGATTATGCCACATCCTCTCCAAGAAACTACTCAACTATCTAATCAGCAGAGTGTGATCAATAACAAACTCTTCTCTCTTCTCACTGACCCCCCCCCCCCTCCCCTCCTCCTTTAGTGGACAGGACTTTCCAGAAAAATTCAAGCCTTCTACCACAAACATTTCAGCACGCTAAAGAAGAAGAAAGAGACAAAATTATCCAGCTTCCTATGTGCCACATTTAGCCAAAGAACAGGTACACTGAACATCGCCAGCTTTATCAAATCTGCTGAGCTACACATTCAGCCAGGTAGAGGAAGCTGGCCTTGCATGAGGACTGTCCTTCTTCCCCACCAAAGCTGCACAGATGTTACAATTCTATGGTGCCTGAATCTCAAAGAATACTTATATAGCAATCCGCACTCCAACACACAACCACCATTCTCTCAGCCACAAATGGAAAAAGATGCTGACACATTTCCACTTACTAACAATCACCAAAACTATGGACCACAATTTTAACGTCCATGGCTCTTTATATCTTGGTGTTTCAAGATAAGTACATTTTAAGTCACTTCAAAATATAATAAAACAATTGAGTAAAATGGAGCATATTGGTTAGTGAGCTGATATGTTTCTCTTCGCTTCTTCTTAATGCTCTGACAAAATATTTTGGTTTTGGATCGCCATCTCACTGGGAGCCTTATAGTATTTACATTTGTATTTACATCAGAAACACTCCTAATCATCATTAAAGAAGCTGATAAAGGATGAGCTGTGGTTGTCATGAACAAATTGGACTACATACTAAAGATGCAACTCTCTAACACAACATTTTACAAACCCCTGCCTTCAGACTCTACTGGAAAATACTGGAAGGGCTTCAGCACTGAAGTGCACAAAAAAAGATTTTCCTAAATACATCGACCAGGTACTTTCTATCTATTACTCAAGATACAAAAGCCAGGGAACTCTGGGCACCCTATTGTTTCTAGCATCAAAATGACCAGAACAGGTCTCTCAGTTATATCACTGAATCCATTCTATTGGACATCTCCTAGTGAATACCATTCTGGCAGCCATGGATGTTGATGCGCCTCACACCAATGTCCTCCACAAAGATGGACTGCACAGCATCAGGACTATCATCCTGAATACTATTACAGCTGACCTAGCCACCAGGTTCTACCACTTTGTCCTCACATATAACTATTTCAGATTTGAAGAAAACCTATATCTGCAAGTCAATGGCAATGGCATGGGAATTCACATGGCTCCACAATATGCCAATATTTTCATGGCTATCTTAGAACCAGTGGTGTAAATTCTGCCCAAGAAGCTGGGCAGGAAGGGGACCCACACAGCAGCATGGCAAAGTTAATTTAATCTATTTGCCATGTTGCCTTCATTCTAGGCTTGTAGGTATTCCTCCCGGGCCAAAGTCTCATGATACCTTGAGACTTCAACCCTGGAGGAACACCTCCGGACCTGGAATGGAGGCAGGTTGACAAACTGATTAAAGTAAGTTTGCCATGTGAGGCCACTGTCGCCAGAGTGGAGGGAGCATTGACATGGGAGGATCATGGTGCCATTATCATCATCGCTGATGTTGGGTTTCATGCCATCACTGCTGTGGGGGTGCCAAAAATAGGGGGATCCTCAGCAAACGTTTGCTTGGGAGCCCCCAGCTAGACCTTTCGCCACTGCCACTGCTTAACTCCTACACCCAGTATTTGACCTGAGATGCATTAACATCTTCATCATCTGGACCCATGGAATTGAAGCCTTGAAGAAATCCCATAAAGAACGTAACAGACCCCACCACACCATTAGTCTGAGCATAGAACAATCTGCACAGCAAGTTCACCTGCTGCATATTACTGTGCAATTTTATGAGAGACACATAAGAACCACATTATACAGGGAACCTACAGACTGCCATTCTTATCTACGTGCTTTCAGCATCCACTAGCCACCTATGATTAAAATGTTCACTGTTTACAGCCAAGCTCTATGGTAGTCGTATATGTTCTGACCCTCTGAGATGGATTTTCATCTTAAGAAACTATAATAGACATTTTTGAAATTGCAATACTCACCCAATGAAGTGATTAAACAAATCAACAGAGACAAACAAATACCCAGGAACAATCTGCTACAGGACCATCCCAAAAAAAGAAAATAGCACGACACTTCTGCTTGTCACTTACAACTCCCAGCCGAAACCACTAAAATGAACCATCAAGGATCTACAGCCCATCCTGTACAATGATGCAACTCTCTCAAAAACCATGGATAGCAGCCCTATCCTGGAATACTGACAATGCCCAATCCTCAAACAGATACTCATTAGAGACCCCCAATGATATCAACTCAGAGCTCTGACTTTGCCAGAAGCTGAGATGCCAGCTTTGTCTTCATATTCAACGAGATAACACTATCACAGGACACAATAAAGGAACAATGTAATTTTAGATTAATGGTGATGACATTTAAAGAATTGAATAATGGAAGGCCAACTATTTCTGGAAATATTTACAATATAAGCCTGCAAGACCATTACATTCGGTGCAGAAGGATTTATTGGCAAGTCAAGACAGGAAAATGTATGGGGAAGGAAAGATGGCAAAAAAGGGATACTGTATGTACCATAGTAGTGTCCGAGCTCTGGAATAAATTGCCAAATGAGCTTAGAGGGAATATTTCATTGCTGCTTTTTAGAAAAGGGTGAAAACTGTATTAGTTCCCCTAAGAATATGGATTTGTTTTTAAGTTTTTGTTATGTTTGTTTTCATGCTTTCTGTATGACTTATTAAATAATCTTGAATGGAGAGTATATGCACATTTTTATAAATAAATAGACTACAACATCTGAGGCTCATTCAGCTGCTCTTCCTCCAAGGTTTTTTACAACATTATCTACCAGCAGTGTCCCTCTGCTGTTTGCATAGGGCAAATGGGCCAATTCCTAGGAAAATATAATCAATGGACACAATCTAACATTAGAAATGGTAACATTCAAAAACAAGTAGGAGAACATTTCAACCCTCCTGAACACTCTCTATCTGACCTTGAGGTTGCCATTCTCCTACTAAGAACTTCAAAGGTACACCACATCATGAAACTGCTGAACTGGAGCTAATCAAAAAGCTTAACACCACCATCCTAGGCCTGAACAAGGACAATGGCTTCATGACTCACAATAAGTGTGAAGGGACTTAACTATTCTCAGATCATTTTGTTTTCACTATTTCTCCCTTTCCATTGATATTTGTTGGCTGCACTACCCTGCTGTTATCACTTTATTTCCAAACCCTGCTCTGTACTGCTCAATGCTTTCTCTGCACTTTTTTTTTTCAAATCTGTTTATTGAGCAACAAAGCCAAACAACAACCATTAAAATCAGCAGATTTACATTTCTTTTCCATATTCATGTTTACATCTAAGCTTCCCCCATTAACAGCCTCTTGGGCAGGGTTGCGTCTTATCCACTGCCCAAGAGCCAATACAACAACAAAGAAGAAGAAACGCAACAAAGGAAATGAAATACCTAGAACAATTGGAATAAGCTGGGGCTCTCCGCAGTCATCACCTTATACCCTTCACCCTCTACCCTCCTTCCCCTCCCCCATAACCCCCTCCCCCCCAATTTGTTCCCCCACCCCCCCAGCCAGAGCCCAACCGCACCGCACAAGGAGTCCACATGCCAGCCTTCCTTCTCATTTCCAATTCTCACCCCCAACCCGGGTGTTCCACTGAATCCAAGTTAACCCGATGCCAAGACCGCGCTCCTCGCCTTGGGCCCCAGACTCTGAATATAGGGCATCCATACCAACAAAAAGGAGGCCCAACGCTGGGGAGTCCCCCTTGCCGCCCTACACTCCAACAACATCAATTGGTGAAAGCTATTACGCCACTCCCAAAAGGAAGGAGCCGCCGATTCCCTCCACCTATGAAGGATGGGACCCTTTCCCACCAGACAGGCCTTGCGCACTAAGATTCTCCCCCAGCGCCCCTTCAACTGTAAGGAGCCCATGCAATCTAAGACAACCAGTGGAGCTGACCACCGAATACGTTGATGCAATACTTCACTTAAGTATGTCGCAATACGCGCCCAATAAGACCGAATGCGGCCACAACCCCACCACATATGGCCTAAATCTGCCAAAGGAAAAGCACACCTAGGGCAACCCCCATCATCTGTAAGACGACTTCTCAACGCTCGCCGCGGAGAAAAATGGGCTCGCGTAATACATTTAAATTGAACCTCCCGCCATCTATTCCTTTCCACTAGTCGCGCAATCCGCCTTAGAGCTGCCCTGATCGAGCCGGAGGAGACCTCACACTCTATTTCCCGCGCCCAAGCGTCCTCCTCCGTTGAATAATCTGGGAGGACACTATATTGGTCCAACCTGCTTTTCAGTTCAGTCACCCTAGGCGGACAATCCTTCCCCAAAGCAAAAAACTCTATAATCCGCGCAGAATGCAACTCCTGCAACCCATATTGCTGTACAGAATCAACATAATGCCGGAGTTGAATGTACACAAAGAGGGAGTTACCACGGTTCAACTCATATTCATCACATAAAACCTCAAAGGATTTACATCAACCCTCCAGGGTAACTACATGCCCAAGACATTTTAGCCCCCTTCCCCGCCACTGCCAAAATATAGCAGAGTCAGTTCCCGGGGGAAAACTAACATTCCCCTGCAAAGGCAACCAGCTAGACAGCACAGAAGAACTGCCCCAAAATTTATTAAGCCGCTGCCAAGTACATCTGAGTGGATCCACCAAGACACTATCTCGTATACGACTCGGCAACAAAGAGCCATCCAAATGCACAACCGCAGTTAACGCGTGGGGCATCAAAAAGGCCGCTTCAAAAGTACTGGGCGTGTAATATTTGGTGCTTCCCAACCAATCCCCCAGGTGTCTGACTTGACAGGCCAACGTGTATTGAGATAGATCCTGCAACCCCATCCCGCCCAGCTTCCAACTACCCTTCAGCCGATGCAACGGGATCTGGGCTTTTGCGCCCCCCCAAAGAAATCTCTGGACTTCCCTCTCTATTCGTTGAACATCCCTGCACAACAACCATACTGGTAGAGTTTGCATCCAGTACAGCAGCCTTGAAAAGATAATCATCCCTATAGCCGCCAATCTACCTGACAATGACAATGGGAGGGGAGCCCAAGCTTGTACTTGTGCCTGAATCTTCGAGAAGAATCTATCAAAATTCAGTTTATAAAGTACTTTAGGGTCCCTAGGCAACAGAATACCTAAATAGGCAAATGACTCCCCTGCCCACCGAAGAGGAAAAATCCCCCGCCATTCACCCTGCAACGAGCCTGCCACATCTAGGGCCTCAGATTTGTCCATATTAATCTGCAACCCCGCAAATTTCCCAAAAAGAGCAAACTCCTCCAGCAGTGTAGCGAGTGATTGTTGAAGGGAAGTCACATGTACCAACATATCATCTGCGAAGGCCGCCACTTTAAACTCCTGCTTCCCAATCCGTACCCCTCCTATTTTCGACGAGGCCTCCACTCTTCGCACTAACGGATCTAAGGTCAGCACGAAAAGCAGGGGGGAAAGAGGACAGCCCTGTTGCGTACCTCTCTCCAATTGGATGGCATCCGAAAGTAGACCATTACACAAAATTGCAGCCGTGGGACCCTCATAAAGCAGTTCCACAACTTTACAAAACGTTGACCCTATACCATATTGGGGAAGGAGAAACTTTAGATAATCCCAATTGACCTGGTTGAAAGCCTTCTCTTCATCAAAACTAATTAACAGAGATTGCAAGTCCCTTTCTCTGACCCATTCCAGCGATGCCAATATTTTGCATAGGTTACGGACTGCATAACGCCCCTTTACAAAGTCCAACTGCGACTCGTGCACCAACTCCCCCAGGACTTCTGCCAACCTCTCCGCCAAGATTTTAGCCAGCACTTTCAAATCGAAATTCAAGAGGGAAATAGGCCTATAAGAAGCAGCTTGGGTGGGGTCCTTCCCCGGTTTAGGTATTAAGGTAATATGGGCATGATTTGTTCCCCAGGTGAATACACCTTGGTCAATCCGTCTATGATACATTTCCACTAGGGCAGGAGACACCTGCTCCCCTAATAGTTTGTAAAATTCTGCCCCAAACCCATTGGGACCTGGAGCGCGACAACAACTAGCTCCATGAATAACCCTAAACACCTCCTCTACCGTCACCGGTGAATCTAGATGGGCCTGTTGGTCTATAGACACCTGGGGTAATTTCACCTCTCGAAGATAAGTAATCATATCAACCAAGGACCCCTCCCTTCCTGCATAAAACTTCTGAAAATATGTCCGAAATACTTGCGCTATCTCTCGACCCTCCTTTTGTAACCATCCATATTCGTCCCGTAGCACCGCTATTGAGCGGGCTCCCCTGCTTCCCCGAAGGCATCTCGCTAGCAGTTTCTCCGGTTTATCACCGAAACGATACAATTGATACCGATAATACATATGCGATTTTTTAGCTCGTTGGTGTATTAACTCATTAAGAGACACCTGAGCATCCCATAATCATTTCTTATTCTCCGGAGTGGGATGACTCGTATACCTCCGCCTTTCTTTCACGGACAGTTTTTCCAACTGAACAATCCGGGAAGCCAACATTTTCCATTTCCTAGCTGCATAAGCTATAATATCACCACGCAGCACCACTTTCGCTGTTTCCCAAAGTAACTCCGGGTCGACTGCCTGCTGCTCATGGTTTTTCCGAAAGTCCACCCAATGTTGCTTAAGAAAACCGTGAAACTCGGGGTCTCTATATAATTCGAGAGGAAAGCGCCAAATCCGGGTTCGTGGGGCCCCATTCCCTCAAGAAAGACTCACCCATATAGGAGCATGATCGGAGACTTCCATGGGTCCAATTTGTGCGTCTCCCACCTGTGCAAAAAGTCGCTCTGAAATTAAGGTATAATCTATTCTGGCACTGGAGCCATGGGCTCTGGATTGGTTCGTAAAATCTTTCTCTAGCGGATGCATCAAACGCCAAGGATCTACCAAGCCCAATCTGTTACACAGGGCCCACAACGCCTTGGTGGTCTGCACCCGAGATCTCTCCCCTGCGCCCACCACAGTGTCCAATCCAATATCCAAGACCCCGTTCAAGTCGCCCGCTAACACCAGGGGAGTCTCCGGCCATTGTTCAACCCTGGAAGCCATTCGGGCATATAACGCCCTATCCAACACATTCGGGCTATATAGGGTCCCCAAAATAATAGACTTCCCTGATATTTTGCCGAGAAACAAAAAATACCTGCCGTCCGGATCTGCATACTCCCGCTCTATTTCAAAGTGGAGTCTCTTGTGAATTAGAATAACCACCCCCCTTTCTTCCCAGTGACCGGGGCACCCCAAACCCGCCCCACCCAATCTCGCTGTAATTTATTATGTTCTACCTCCGTCTGGTGAGCTTCTTGTAACATGGCTACATCACACTGTAATCGAGCCAAGGCCTGTAACACTTTATACCTCTTGACAAGGTTGCCCAAACCACATACATTCCACGAGACAATCTTCAGCATGAAAAACAGAATTGTATATTCAGCCGTATATACTCTCCAAGCAAAAATAGGACAGCCGTCCCAGCCTGCGGCCATCCCCCTAGTATCAATGAGACCCTTAACTCTACTCGCCCACGCGCAGTGCGGTTGCGCCCCGGCCCCACCCCTCCCCCACTTTCCCCTTCCCCATTCCATGTCCACACCCCCCTAGCTCTACTATTATCTAGCCCTCCCTCCCCCATCTTATCCCCTTGCCCCTTCTTAACCCCCACAATCCTAACCCTTCCCGTACCTCCCAGCCTAAGTGGTGGCCGGATGACTTCCTGTGATAGCCGGGCCCACCCCCCATGCAGTCCCCTGCTAGCCCTCCCAATTCACTATTCCCTTCTGATCACCCCTTAATCCCCTACTATATCTATCTAGCACCTACCACTCTCTCTGTTACTCTTCGAGGGGTTCGGGGGCTTGCAGCCTCTATTTAGCAGGAGAGTTTGCCGTTTTGCGGGGTATGATGCCCGGAGTTGATCCGCACACATCTGATCAGCTCATTGCCACACCGGAAGTCCTTTCTCTGCACTTTATCTTCCCCCCACCCCCACCCCCATCTATCTTCCTGTATATTTATGCATCTTCCCTATTGCACTCCATGCATCCAGCTTAGTGGACTCTTGTCCTTGAAAGCTCAAGCTTCAGTCTATGAGGTGCCGCCCACCTTTGCCATGTTTATTAAGCTGTGAAATCTGCTGCTGGAGGATGTGGACATGCCAACTAACATACAGGCCATTGCAGAAAGCCGGCGCTAGACCCACACTGGATCGATTTTTTAATGTTTCTGGTAATGCACACATTTTAATGTGCAATGCAGGAAGGTTAGGGTATGCAAATACCTATGGCGGTACCCGTGCGCATGCAAATGAGCCACCGCAGCATTAAACTGGGAGAGCAAGCCAAACTGGGAGAGCAGCCCATGTTCCCTGTAAAATAGTTATCTCCAAGTTATAATGCCCTGTTCAATGTAATTTCAGTTTGTTCAATGTAAACCGCACTGATGCAGAATAGCGCAGTATATAAGAGAATGTAAATAAATAAAAATAAATAAACAAGAAGTCTGCGCTAGTTTGGTTTGCTCTCCAGGCACTGCGTGGCTACTTTGCATTTTTTTAACTTGTGGGTGATTTCACATTTTACTTTGGGGTGGGGGGTTCAAGGGCCGCTAGACCACCAAGTGATTATTTTCTGTTGGGGCATGGCATTGAGGGCTTTTCTAAGAAATATTAAAATGTCAAAGGGGATGCGTGACACACCTAGCCATTTAACAAAGACTACCAAATATGAGATTAATACAAAAACTTAGAAGTTCTGCTGCAAAAATGCTCATAACTGCCTATTGCTGACTACAGGGAGCAGGAACAACCAGTTTCATTTAAGACATTTGCAGAGCTGATTCTGGTGTTACCCAGCAACAGCAACATAAACAGTCTCCAGTACCAGGCATATTGTGAAGTAATACAAAACCCTACAAACGTCTCCCAGGACCTATAAAGAAAATCTACCATTTCATAACAACCATGGGTTGGATGGCAGGGAAGAGGTGGGCCTAAGCTACGGGAGTCAGGGGCGCCTGCAGAGAGGACATCCCCGCAGGTGGCAGGGGCATGCCAGGCCATCCAGTTGCCCAATTCTGTGCACCGCGGTCCAGAATCGGGTCCAAATGGGCTCATCTTGCTTGGGGCTGTCCGGACCTCCCAGACGTGCCCCTTCGTGAATCAGACTCCATGTTAGAGAGGGCATTATGTCACACAGGATTAAAGTTTTGCAGAAAACAAAATGCACTGAAGAATCTCTATGGATTGAAATTCCATGTAAAAAGGGGAAGATGATGGCAGAATAAGCAAATGGATGATGAAATTCTCCCAGAATTTAAGGAAGCTAAAAAAGGTTTCAACATAGTAATAATAATGGGTGATTTCAATTACCACAGTATCGACTGGGTCAGCGTCATGGTAGGACATGCTAGGGAGATATTTCCAGATAAAATAAATGACTGCTTCTTGAAGCAGCTGGTTCATGAACTGACAGGAGGGGAAGCTATTTTGGATCTAGTCCTTAGTGGAACACAAGATTTGGGGCAAGAGATAAGGTTGTTGGGGCCACTTGGCAATAGTGATCTTAGCATAATTGTGTTTGATTTAATAAATGGAGGAGACGGCAAGGAATTCCATTGTGCTACCTTTTAACTTTCAAAAGGGAGAATATGATAAAAAGAGGAAAATAGTTAAGAAAAACAGCTTTAAAGGTTAAAGATTTACATCAAGCATGCGTATTGTTTAAAAATATTATCTTGGAAGCCTAGACTAGCTGTATTCCACACTTTAAGAAAAGTGGAAGGAAGACCAAAAAACTGCCAGCATGGTTTAAAGGTGAGGTCAGAGAGGCTGCTGTAGTCAAAAAAGCATCTTTCAGGAAATGGAAAAGGGAGACAAACAACAAAAACTGGAAACAACTTAAGCATTGGCAAGTTAGATGCAAGGCATTGATAAGGCAGGCAAAGAGAGAATTTGGAAAAAAAAAACTTGAAACGGAAGCAAAAACACATAATAAAAACTTTTCCAAGTACATTTGTAGCAAAAAAAAACCTGTGAGAGTGTCAGATTTTTCTTTGTGAGTTTTACAAGGAAATGTCCTAGTTCTGCTTTTCGTGCAGTTGGGGGAGGGGATTTTGTGGATGCAGAATATGTTCAAAAAGAAAAAGCAAGAACCACAGCACAGTTTACAACACCAAAATAAAATGTATTCTAATTTTACTTGGTATTATAAACTGTACTGTGGTTCTTGCTTTTTGTTCGTTGGTATGCGTTGAGCAGAAAAGGGTGAGTGTTTCAGAATGATAAGAAAGAAGAAATGAAAGGGCAAAACGGGGTAGAGAGGGTGGAAGGGGTTGGGAAGACAGAGGGGAGAGCTTATAAAAAATTGTTAAATAAATAAGTGAGAATTCAACTTTGATTGAAATGATAAAGCCATATAAAAAATTGTTAAATAAAAAGTGAGAATTGGATGGGGTGGGGGCAAGATGGATAGAAGGGAGTGGGGAGTAAAAAGAAGAGAAGAAGGGTGATAGGAAGAATGAGGAAAGTTCAGGGCATAAGAAGGGGAAAAAGAAGGAATGGCAGCAGAGAGGGCAATGTGGGGTGTAATTAGAATTGGAAGAGAAAGGGTATGGTAACAGAAGGGGAAGAGGAGGTAGTGGGGGTGCGAGAGAGTGGAGAGAAAAGAGAAGATAAGGGGAGAGCAGGATACAGAAGAAGGGAGTGTGGGATGAAGCAATAGGAGAGAAGAATGAGAGGAAGTAAAAAGAATAAAAGAGAGAGGGAAGTGAAGGAGATAAAAGTTTTACAAACAGGATAAAGGTTTTGCAGGAAACAAAATACACTGTAGAATCTCTATGGATAGAAACTCCATGTAAAAGGGAGAAGGCAATGGCAGTGGGAGTGTACTACCATCCACCTGGCCAGAATGAACAGATGGATGGTAAAATTCTAAAAGAAATCAGGGAAGCTAAGAAAGGTTGCAACACAGTAATAATACTGGGTGATTTCAACTACCCCGGTAGTGACTGGGTCAATGTCACATCAGGACATGCTAGGGAGATAATGTTTCAAGATGAAATAAATGACTGCTTCATTGAGAAGCTGGTTCATGAACCAACAGGGAGGGAAGCTATTTTAGACCTAGTTCTTATTGGAATACAAAATCTGGTGTGAGAGATAAGTGCTGGGGACATTTGGCAATAGTGATCATAGCATGATCACATTTGCTTTAATAAATGGAAGAAGGACAGCAAGGAAATCCACATTTAACTTCCAAAAGGGAGACTGATAAAATTAGGAAAATGCTTAAAAAAATTAAAAGTAGCAGCTGCAAAGGTTAAAGTTTTACATCAAGTATGGGTATTTTTTAAAAATATTAACTTGGAAGCCCAGACCATATATATTCCACTATTTAAGAAAGGTGAAAGGAAGGCCAACCAGCTATCAGCATGGTTTAAAGATGAGGTCAGAGAGGCTGTTGTAGTAGCCATAAAAGCATCCTTCAGAAAATAGAAGAAGGAGCCAATGATGAAAACACAAAACTACATACACACTGACAAATTACATTCAAAGAATTGATAAGACAGGCAAAGAGGGAATTTGAAAAGCAGCTTGCCATGGAAGCAAAAACACATAATAAAACCTTTTTCAAGTACATTTGTAACAAAAAAAAACCTGTGAGAGTGAGTTGGAGCGCTAGATAATAGAAGGGTAAAAGGGGTGCTAAGGGAGGACAAGGCCATAGGAGAGACTGAATGAATTAATTATTTGCTTCAATCTTTACTGAAGAAGTTGTAGAGAAGTTACTCATGCCTGAAATGGTATTTGAAGGTGATGTACCAGAGGAATTGAAACAAATTTTGATAAACCGATAAGATATAATACAGTTGGGCCTTGTGGTCTTTTTCTGTCATCATGTTTCTATGTTTCTATGTAGTTGTTGTTATGGAAGGACAGACTAGATGGGCCTTGTGGTCTTTTTCTGTCATCATGTTTCTATGTTTCTATGTTTCTAGTTATTTGATAAACTAAAGAGTAGCAAATCACCTGAAAGACCTGAAATACAAGACTGCAGACCTACTATTGATCTGTGAACTATCATTAAAATCATCTGGATCCTGATCCACTTGGTCTCCTATGTGTTTCCTTGCCACTCCTCTAGATGTGTTCTTGTTCTCAGCTGTTGTGTTGTCTGTCTTGACTAGATTGTAAGCTCTGATGAGCAGGGACCATCTTGTACATGTGTCTGTACAGCGCTGCCTATGCCTTGTAGTTCTATACAAATGACAAGTAGTAGAAGTACCTGAAGAATGGAGAGCGCTCAATGTAATGCCAACTTTTACAAAAGGTTCTGTGGAAATCCATGAAACTACAGACCGGCCATCCTGATGTCAGTACCGGGCAAAATGGTAGAAACCATTATAAAGGATAAAATTACTGAACATGGAGATGTTCATGGTATAATGGGAGAAAGTCAACCTGGATTTGGCAAAGGAAAGTCTTGTTGACTCACTAATGTGTTACATTTTTGGAAGGTGTGAATAAACAGGTAGATAAAGATGAGCTGATCAATATAGTGTATCTGAATTTTCAGAAAACCTTTGACAAGGTCCCTCATGAGAGACTCTTTAGGAAATTAAAAAGTCATAGCATAGGAAGCAGCATGCTATTATGGACAAGGAATTTGTTAAAAGATAGAAAACAGAGAGTATGTCTAAATGGCCAATTTTTTTCAATGAAGAAAGGTTAATAGCAGAGTACCCCAGGGATGTGTGCTGGGCCCACTTCTTTTTTAAATATTGATAAATAACCTGGAAATGGGAATAATGAGTGAGGTGATCAAATTTGAAGGTGACACAAAATCAGTCAAAGTTCTTAAAACACAAGAGGATTCTGAAAAATTGCAAGAGGACCTTGATAAATTGGGAGGCTGGATATCCAAATGGCAGATGAAATATAATGTGGACAAGTGCAAAGTTATGCACTTAGGGAAGAACAACCCAAACTACAGTTACACAAAGCAAGGTTCCACATTAGGATTTTCTCATCTCTCTAGCTATTCTAAGGATTGAGAGGAAGAGATTGATTAAAAGCTCATGAACGACCGCCTGAGTATAAAAAGGTGACTCTCACTTGGAGTGGAGGAGTGGCCTAGTGGTTGGGGCAAGGTACTTCAGCCCAGAAGGTCGGGGGTTCAAATCCCACTAGAGGACAGCAACCTTGGGCCGGAAGGACTGGGGTTTCTAGTCCCACAGGTGTTCCTTGTGGTCTTGGGCAAGCCACTTAACCCTCCATAGCCCATGTTCCCTGTAAAATAGTTCTCTGTGTGCTGTGCTTTCCTGTCTAATCAATGTGTTTATACCTCAAAAATTTCCTGTCATGATTTGACAATTTCCAATCTGTAATCAAACCGCTGCTGATCGCTGGAAGTAGCAGTATACTAAATAAATAAAATAAACGTGACATGGGAGGCTCCACTAGACTGTGTTTTTTTGGTAGCCATAGGAAGAGGAAAATTGTTTCAGCTCCATGCTCTTATTATAAGTGCCTGTTGAGCAGCCACAAAATTGGAAGGATTTGATAGGATCTGAAGGAGTGCAGCAGTGTCACACAACCTCAATGCCCCCTCTCTCCTCCTCTATCCCCCCTGCTATCTCCCAAAGATCACAGAAGGCTCTCAGAGGGTCTGCCTGTCAGCCACCTTAAATGCAGTGCTTCAAAGCTAACGTGAAGCATTTTCAGAGGAGTAAAGCTGAGTCTGGCACAGATCCTCTGCCTGGCCAAGGCTTAATCTTATCATTGTTCTTGTTGGGGGCTCCTGATTCTGTCTTCTTGGGTCGCAATTCAGGGTGGACCACTGGTGACTGTTGGCACGGTGTGGGGGTTTCCCATCATTTTCTGCAAGTATTAGTAATGTTTTTACCAAATGTGTGCCTGATGATCACACAGTCAATGCACATTCTGCCCAAGTGGTTCCAATGTGTGCTCCTTCCCTAGCACCTATAACGTGCATAGCATAAAAGTGTAATTAAGGCAAGCTTGCAGCCCGATGCAGCCTTAGTGTGTGCTGTTGTGATACAGTACTTGCCCTAATTCTCTATGTCTTCTTTCAGGAAACATTGTTTGACCTGTGGCAAGTGAGGTGCCTCATCCCTGGATTCTGGACTCTGTTTCTCCTGCATGGCAGCTTCTGAGTCATCCCTGAATGGTCTGCTTTCCCCCTCTCAACTGGGGGATGTAGTTAGTCTGGCCTTGTCTGCCTCAGGGTGGGAGGTGACAGATGGCGCTATGGGTAAGGTTATTCAACTGGCTGGAGGTTCCAGCGACCTTGCTGTTAGCTGCTCATCGTCCTCTAGGGGGTCTTTGGCAGCTGTGCCCTCTGGTGCTACAGAGTCATATCTGAGAGGAGCGCTTCCAGGCTCTGGATTGTTCTCCCTGGAATTCTCCTTTTTGCAACAGGCCTGGTCCTCCTAGCATGGAGATTAAGACCCTGAAGTCTCTGGGTGCCCCCGGGTGCAGTCTCATGCAGGGCAGACTAAAGATGGAAATCCTATTCGATTACCTTTGGCTAAGCATCCCCAGTGAGGGGATGATCCCTGGAGATGGGAAACAGCTGGGAGCTTTCCAAGATGTTGACCATGACTCGGATTCAGATGGCTCGATACTGGGCTCTGATGAGGATGAGGAAGTGCTCTCGCCTTCAGAAGATTGATATGCAGAGGCAGGCATGATCCACCTATTCTGGAAGGAGGAGCTAGCAGTGTTGATTGCCAGGGTCTCATTCACCTTGAACTTGACAGATGCTTCTGGCATGGAGCAGGAGCTGAAGGTACACCTGCTCCTTCAAGGGGTGCGAAAATCGAATACTGTCTTCCTGTTCCCAGATGTGATCAAGGATATGATCTGGTCAAAGTGGGACTCTTCCAACTCCCTTCCTAAAGGGTTATGGGTGTGTAAGAATATCTATACTCTCCCAGAGGAGGAGTGCATTGAGTGGTTTGGCATTCGCAAGGTGGATGTATAGGTCACAGCGGTTATCAGATTCCCATGGAAGGCAGGTCAGCCTTAAAGGATTTTATGGACCATAAGATGAATACTTTGCTGAGGAGCCAGTTCACTGTGGCAGTGTCTATTCTGCAGCTGATGGTACGTACCAGCCTGATGCCTCGAGCTCTGCTCCAATGGATTCAGTCTCTTACGCTTGATGATACTATCCCTTTTTTGGAGTCAGCTAGGGCCTTTCTTCCTGATGCCATGTATGACCTGGTATGTTTGGTAGCCAGGGATTGTGCCCTGATGACAGTGTCATGGAGTTGGATTTGGCTCTGGCGCTGGGCTGCAAACTCATCCTCCAAAGTCCGGTTGACTTAACTGGCCTTTAAGGGGAAGTTTTTGTTTAGAGCTGATTTGGAGAAGCTAGTGAAGGACCTGGGCAAGTTAAATCTTACTGCCTTCTGGAAGACAGGTCCAAGGGGCCTGTGAAGCAGGCTGGTGCCCCTTTCTCATCACTGTCCGCCCATACACCATGGACATGCTGGCTAGATTCTCAAGGGTCTCGAAGTGCTTGTTATTAATGACCTGGAAAACTTTTCTTTCCCTGTGCTTCTGGGACTTGGGCTCGTTCTCAATCCTTTCATGGAGCACCTGGGCCCAGGGACTCAGTTTTGTCCAGAGGAGGACCCTCCTGGACTGCACAGTGAAGGTTTGGGGACCCATTCCCTGGTTCTTTTGGTGGGAAGCAGGCTTCACCTTTTCTTTCAGAAATAGGCCCAGGTTGCCAAGGATCACTGGATGCTAGACACCATTCAGTTCAGCTATGTCCTGGAATGCAAAGAGCCATTTCCAAATGCCTTTTGTCATTTCCCCTTGTGGTTCTGTGATCAAAAGTGCTGCCATGTGGACCACCTTAGACAGGTAGCTATGACTGAAGGTGGTGATGCCCATCCCCCCGGATGAGTGCGGCAAGAGCAGATACTCTATCTATTTTGTGGTGCCCAAAATGGACAGTTCCTTCCAGCCCATTCTGAACCTGCTTCTGGATGGAAATCTTGCGCTCCATGATTCAAGCAGTGCATCAAGGGGAGTATTTGGCTTCTCTGGATATAGCCAAGGCATATTTTCATATTCTGATCTGGGTAGATCAGCACAAGTATCTGTGCTTTGCCATGCTTGGCTCTCACTATCAGTTCACCTCCCTTCCTTTCGGGCTATCCACCACCCCAAGGATGTTATCCAAGGTCATGATGGTGGCAGCTGCGGTGCTAAGGGATTTGTGTCCATCCCTATCTGGATGACTGGCTCATTCGAGCCCCTTCCCTTTCAGAAGTGTCTCGAGTGTTGTCCTTTTTTGGAAAGCCTTGGTTGTTTATTTATTTATTTAGTATACATTTGTATACCGCTACTTCCAGTGATCAGCAGCGGTTTGATTACAGATTGGAAATTGTCAAATCATGACAGGAAATTTTTTGAGGTATAAACACATTGATTAGACAGGAAAGCACAGCACACAGAGAACTATTTTACAGGGAACATGGGCTATGGAGGGTTAAGTGGCTTGCCCAAGACCACAAGGAGCACCTGTGGGACTAGAAACCCCAGTCCTTCCGGCCCAAGGTTGCTGTCCTCTAGTGGGATTTGAACCCCCGACCTTCCGGCCCGAAGTACCTTGCCCCAACCACTAGGCCAGCTGTTGCCTTCCTAGTCCCTAGAGTTTCTGGGTGTGCATTTTGACAATTAAATAAGCTGAGTTTTCCTGTCAGAGGAGAAAGTCAAAAGACTGTTCTGTGCGCAGCAAGCTCCTAGATCTCAGATTATCTTCAGCTCCTCGAATTGATGGCAGCGACCATAGAGATGGTGCCATGGGTGCATGCTGACAAGCGATCACTCCAGTGCTTATTATTGACTCAGTGGTCCCAAAGCTCTCATGGGTTTGAGCGCAGGCTTCTGTTCTTGTTGATGGTGACAGACCTGTGATCTGATGAAGGGCATACCGCTGGATGATTTCTCATGGATCCTGCTGATGACAAATGCCAGTTTTCTTGGGCTGAGGAGCCCACTGCCAAAAACGTGTGGGCCAAGGCCATTGGAACCATAGGGAAGTGGTATGGTCCATCAAGTGGTGAGGTTCATCAGGTTGGCTCTTCTGTTTTCCTGGGCAGAGAAGAACCTCCCAACCTTGTCGGTCCAGCACATTGCCAGGGTGAACAATGTGGAAGCAGACTTCCTCAGCTGACACTCTCTGGACCCTGGAGAGTAGGAATTGAGCCAGGAGGCATTTCAGTTGATTTTGTGCTGCTCCAATGCCAAAGTTTGCCACTTTTTCAGTCACCACACAGACAGGGTCCGAGGGCATCGATGCCCTGACTCAATCTTGATCATGTCAGCAACTGCTATACATGTTTCCTCATGGCCCCTGGTGGGCCATGGGATTTGGCCTATAGAATGTCACCCAGGCAGGATTGGTCTAGTGCAGTGGTTCTCAACCTTTTTTGTACCGCGACCCCTTTTACCATTGGTCAACTTGTGATGACCCCCAATGATAAAATCAAATGCGTCTCTCTTCCTTTACCGTTAACGCATTGTCGCTGTAATCATTTGTTGAATAATTAATATATTATAGGCCTTTGCAATATGTTTTTATTTATAAAATGTATTTATTTAAACCACAATAATTAATCACAATAACAAGTCCAAATACCATGGCAGCCCCTCTCAGCATCCACTCCATTCCGGTCCCATTCTCCCATCCTCTCTCATCAGCCCATTTGTAGCCCTAGCCCCCAGTTTTCTTCCAAGGCCAGCAGCTCTATCCTCCCCTCCCCACCATCAGCCCATTTCAAGTTGAAGCCCCCCCCCCAATCAGCTCACTTCCAGTGCCAATCCCCCCTCAACCCCATTACCAGTGCTAGGATCCCCTAATCAGCCCATTACCAGTCCTACCCCCCCCCCCATCAGCCCATTTCCAGTTGAAGCCCCCCCAATCAGCTCACTTCCAGTGCTAGTCCCCCCTCAACCCCATTACCAGTGCTAGGCTCCTCTAATCAGCCCATTACTAGTCCTATCCTCCCATCAGTCCATTACCAGTGAGCCGCGGCTGCAAAAGAAGGGAGGTGGTGAGTTTGCTGCTGCCGAGAAGCGGACTCGGCAGCGGCCGCAACTTGTGCGCTTTTTTATTTTTTTTAACTTGGCGGAGCGAGGCAACCCCTGCTAAATCCTGTGGTGACCCCTGTGGGGGTTGCAACCCACAGGTTGAGAACCGCTGGTCTAGAGGCACCGGACTGGCCAAGGAAAGTGTGGTTCGGAGACCTGATGTAGCTCCTGGAGGTGCCTCCACTTTGGTTGCCGCTATCTTGGGATCTGTTGCAGCAAGGACCGATCGTCCTGGAGGGCCCCGGCTCCCTTCTCACTTATGACATGGCTCTTGAAAGGAGACAGCTAGAACATGAGGACTACTCTCCAACGGTGGTCTCTGTTCAGTGCCCGGGGGAGGTCCACCAAGCTAGCATATATACGGATATGGTGCCTCTTTGAGCACTAGTGTGGCACATGGCAGTTGGTTCCTGAGATGGCCAAGGTGTCCTCTCTGTTGGTCTTTCTACAGGATGGCCTAGAGAAGGGCCTTTCCCTTAGCTCCTTGAAAGTTCAGGTGGCAGCTCTGGTCTGTTTCTGGAGGCCGGTGGGAGGCAAGTCTCTGGCCCTACACCCAGACATCTCACATTTTCTCCAGGGGGTTCGGTGTTTGCATCCTCTCCTGCGGTCTGTGATCCTTCCTGGGATCTGTCTCTGGTGCTCAGGGCCTTGATGCACCCTTTGAGCCTGAAGTATGCTACCTTAAAGGATTTGACACTGAAGACAGTCTTCTTGGTCGTGATTTGTTCTGCAAGGCAGATTTCCAAGCTGCAGGCTCTGTCTTGCTGAGATCCTTATCTGTCCTTTTCAAAGGAGGCCATTTCCATTCGGTCTGTGCCTTCCTTCTTGCCTAAGGTGCGTTCTCCCTTTTACAGGAACCAGATGGTCTGCCCTCCTTCCCAAAGGAGTAGTGTTGGGGGAAGGATAAGGATCTTTGTCTGGTGGATGTCCGGAGGGCACTCCTCTGGTACCTGCAGGGTACGAATTCCTTTTAAGTCTGACCATCTTTTTGTGCTGTTTGCTGGCCCACACAAGGGTAAAGCAGTGGCCAAGTCGACTTTGGGGTGCTGGATTAAGGAGGCCATTGCCTTGGTGTATCTGTTGTGGAACCGGCTGGTTCAGGAGTGTTTACATTCCCATTCTACCTCAGCACAAGCATCCTCTTGAACGGAGAGGAGCACGGTAGCCTCTGCAGAGATTTGTTGGGCAACAATGTGGAAGTTCATCAGTGTTATAGCACTTGATGTAATGTTTGTAATGCCTAGTAGGAATAAAGAAAGAAAGGAGTCTTCGCATTTAGTATTATTTGGGTATGGTAGATAAGCGTAAAATTCTAAACGTGTGTTTTGTAGGATTTTCATTAATAGCCTATAAATGCAGCTTATATTAGAAATTTGCTTTCATTTGAAACAAAGCACAAAAATGTCCTGTTTCATTTTATTTGTAAGAAAAAAACAAAATTTGATTTGTATTTGTTTCATTTTCCTATTAAGCAGGTACCAGCCTTGGGCCATGTCACCCTGCTGCAAAATTAAAAGATTCAAGCCCTCCCAAATGTTTCTTACCCCTACCACATCAGACACCGCATAGCCCATTCATGGAGTCTCCAAAGTCCAAACAAGAAAGGAACAACTGCCAGTCTCTCCTGCCCTGTCGGACTGGTATGTGAAAGTGACATGGGTTCTTTCACTCAAACCAGGTGTGTTGCAACTAGGTGCTTCTTATTACCTTCATTTTCCTTGTAAATATCTTGTTCTGTATAAATCAACTCAATATATCTTTTTTCAACCTAGTGTCCTTCTTGCTTTCATCAATGCCAGGCTGCCAGTGGCATCGACTTCCATTGGCCTTGATGTGGTGCCTTAAGCGTATTTGGCCTCAGACGTTTTGCAGCCACCTTGTCTTCTGATTATTTTTTTTGTAATTTAGTTCAGGATAAGATCCTCCTGCCTGAATAAATTTTCCTGCACCACTCTTTTGGTTTTGTGGACTACAGGGATGATCATTTAAATTTTTCTGTTGGATGTCATTTCATTATTTCTTTTCTTATGTAATTCCTCATTTGTACACATTCTGTCTTGATTAAAGTAAAAATTAAATACATAATAAATCAACATTAAAAAAATGGCATGGGACAGTCTTGAGGCCATAGCCATTTTGTGGTATGGCTATAAAACAAAATGGTATTGGCCTCTGGAGCTGCCCACACCATTTTGAAGTATCAACCCAGCATGGCACGAGCAGCTGGGAATTTCTCCTTTCCCACTTGGATTTTGGAGACCCCATGGATAGGATAAGAGAGATTGGCAGGGGAGGAGAAGGATCAGGAGCCTTGAAATTTTATTTTCTTATTTCCTTTTTTCCTTACCTTCTTTTCTTTGTCCTTTCTTCTTTCTGCTCTGGGGCACGATGGGTGCTCAGCTCCAAATGAGTTTGAGAGCTCCTCGATGTTGACATGCCTTCCTCCTGTGCAGCCTTCAAAGCCATGGGCACTGATGTAATCAATGCCGAAGAGGGACTCTTATTTTTTCCAACCTTTGAAGCCTCTCCTTGTCATCTGCAGACTCAAATAACATGAAGAGGGCTGGTAATTGGGTCCCAGGCACTGGAATCACTAGTTGTGTTTGTCCGTGACAGAAATGATTGTCTACACTGAGTCTACCCTGTTTATATCCTTTTGAAGGTGTGGTCTCCAGAATTGCATACACTATTCCAAATAAGGTCTCACCAAAGACTTATACAGAAGCACTACCATCTCCTTCTTTCTGCTGGCTATTCCTTTCTCTATGTATCCAAGCATCCTTCTGGCTTTTGCCATTACCTTTTCTACCTGTTTAGCCACCTTAAGATAATCAGAAACAATCATCCCTAGATCCTGCTCTTCTTTCATGGATAGAAGTACCTCACCCCCTTTACTGTACCACTCCCTTGAATTTTTGCAGCCCAAATGCATGATCCTGCATTTTTTAGCACTACATCTCAGCTGTCAAATTCCCAACCATTCCTCAAGCTTTGCTAGATCTCTCCTCATATTATCTACTCCTTCCTAGGTGTTTACTCTATTGCAGATTTTGGTATCATCCACAAAAAGGCAAACCTTACCCAACAGTCCTTTTGTAATACCACTTACAAAAAGGTAAAAATTTGGATCAAATTGGCACACTACTGGTAATATCTTTCTCCTCAAAATGAGTACAATTTACCTGTACCACTTGTCACCTCCCACTCAACCAATTTCTAACCCGGTCAGTCACTGTATAAGTCACCTGTGAGACCTCACTTGGAATACTGTGTTCAGTTTTGGAGACCATATCTCACAAAGGATGTAAAAAGACTGGAAAAGGTTCAGAGGAAGGTGACAAAATGATTTGGAGCCTGCGTCAGAAGCCTTATGAGAAGAGACTTGAAGACCTAAATATGTACACTTTGGAGGAGAGGAGGGACAGGGGAGATATGATTCAGACCTTTAAATACTTAAAGAGAATTAATGAACAAACAAACCTCTTCCAAAGACGGGGAAGCTGTAAAACTAGAGGGCATAACATGAAGCTACAAGGGGGTAAATTGAGAGAAAATGTCAGGAAATACTTTTTCACTGAAAAGGGTGGTGGATGCTTGGAAGGCCCTCCCGATGGAAGTGGTGGGGGCAAATACAGTGACAGAATTCAAAATGGCATGGAACAGACACAATAGTTCCCTTTACAGCAACAGGTTAAAATCAAAATAAACTTATATAATTTCTCAACAAAAGGGGTGTCCTACACGGAGCGGTGGGTTCACCCCTAAACAAAGACATGGGGAGGGGTGACCTGCATGGAGCGGCAGGTGAATCTACTCTTGCCATCTTACTGGGCAGACTAGATGGACCATACTGGTCCTTATCTGCCGTCATTTACTATGTTACTATGTTACTTTAGGGTCCATCTCTAGGGCACTCAACTTATTTATAAGTTGTCTGTGCAGAACAGTGTCAAAGGCTTTACTGAAATCTAAGTATACGGCATCTAGTATACTCCCTCTTTCCAACTCTCAAGGCACCCAGTCAAAGAAAACAATTAGATTTGCCTGAGAAAACCTGCCTCTAATAAAACCATGTTGCCTCAGATCCTGCGGTTCATTAGATTACAGAAACCTCACTATCCTGTTTTAGCAGAATTTCCATTAATTTTCCTCACCACAGAGGTCAGATTAACCAACCTGTAGTTCCCAACCTCACACTTACTTCCACTTTTGAGCAGAGGGACCACATGCACCCTTCTTCAGTCTTCTGGGACCACTCATGACTAAACTTCCTTAAGTTCCTTCAATACTCTCAGATGTATCCTATCTGGCTCCTTTACTCTGTCTACTTTTAGTTTAGCTAGTTCCTCATGAACACAGTCTTTTGAAAATCATTCAAGATCCAACTCACTTCTGTTTCTTTTTGAAAGTGTTTCCTGAGGTCCTGCTCCTGACCATTCATCTGTGAACACAGAACAGAAATATTTTTTAAGCAATTTCACTTCATTCTTATCAGCTTCTTGATACCTGTCCTTCTTCTCATTAACATATCTGAAAAATGTTTTGTCCCCACATTTACTGCATTGGCTATTTTTCTTCCATTTGTGTCTTTATTGTCTGTTCCCTAGTCTTTCTACTTTTTGATGGAGTAAACAACCTATCTACGTTTACCCATTCTACTCCATTAATTTATAGACCTCTATAATACTTCCCCTCAGCCTTATAATTCCTAGCCGCTGTTGCACCACTATCCAGAAAAAAGATTTAGGCATCATCATGGAAAATACCCTGAAACTCTCTGCCCACTGTGCTTTGGCAGCCAAGAAGAAAAAATTGAATGCTAGGAATGGAGAATAAAACCAAGGATATTATAATGCTTCTGTATCATTCCATGGTACAACCACACCTTGAATACTGTGTGCAGTTCTGGTTGCCATATCTTAAAAAGGATATAGCTGAACTAGAAAATGTATAGAGAAGAGCTACTAAAATGGTAAAGGGGATGGAAGGACACCCCTATGAGGAAAGGCTTAAAAGATTAGGGCTTTTCAACTTGGAAAAGAGATCACTGATGAGAGATATGATAGAGGTCTATAAATTAATGAATGGAGTAGAATGGGTAAATGTATATAGATTGTTTACTCCATCAAAAAGTATAAAGACTAGGGAACATGCAATGAAGCTGCAATGTAACCCATTTAAGCGTAATAAGAGAAAATATTTTTTAACTCAATGCGTAATCAAACTCTGTAATTCGTTACCAGAAGATGTAAAAAAAGCTGTTAGTGTAGCTGGGTTTAAAAAAGGTTTGGTCCTGGAGGAAAGATCCATAAACCATTATTAAAGAGGACCCAGAAAATCTACTGCTTATCACAGGACAAGCATTATGGAACCTGTGTGCCTTTTTGGGAACCTGCCAGGTACTTGTGATTTGGATTGGTCACTTTTGGAAACAGGATACTGGGCTTGATGGACCTTGGTCTGACCCAGTATGGCATTTCTTATGTTCTTATCTTTGCTTTCTGGACCAATTTCCTAGTTTCTCTTAGCTTTTCCAAATACCAATGTTTGTCTTCCTGTTTCTGTGATCGTTTGTATTTTATTAAGGCCACCCTCTTTTTCTTCACCTTTTCAGCTATTTCTTTGGAGAAGCATGGTGACCTTTTTCTTCTTTTACATGTACTGTATTTACTTTCCTAACAAAAAGGTTTGTAGCCCTTAAAATATCCCTTTTCAGTTTTGCCCACTGCTTTTCTATATCCCCCATCTGTTCCCATCCCACTGACTCCTTGAGGTATTGTCTCAACTTCACAAAGTTAGTTTTTCTAAAATCTAGGACCCTCACTTTTAAATAGACTATATCAACCGTTGTCCTTATATTGACCCACACCATATGGTGATCACTGGATGCAAGATGATAACCCACTATAACATCAGAAACACTCTCCCAACCTGGTCCAGTACCTGGTCCAGAAATAGTTCTCCCTGTAGAGAATCCAGGATCTCTTTACTTCTAGATGGCACCACAGCAGAGATGTCTCAATCAACATCCGGCTTATTGAAATCACTGCTCAGTAGCATTTCTCCTTTCGCAGCAGCACTGTGAATGTTTTCAATTAAATCTCTGTCCTCTTCGGTCTGTGAGGAGGTCTGTATATCACACCATTGCAAATGGATGCTCTATTCCCTCTTCCTAGTTTAACCAGCAGTGCCTCTTCCTTCCCTCGTAAGCCCTGCAACTTGTGTAATTTTGGCCACAATTGAGTGACCTCTTCTATGTCTCCTTAATAATGGTGTACTTGCTGATGGTTATGCAATTATAGGTATTCTTGATTCCATGAATATCTCTGCATCTCCCAAAACTTGTATGCAGAACCTAATAAGCCAATACATTTCTTTCAATATAAATTGATGTATTTTTATCAGCTCACATATTTGTTAGTTTTTCAGTTCCTTTCCTCCTTTTCCATCGTCCTCTTCTCTCATCAAGGTTAGTATAGTCACTAAAATAATATAGAAACTAAAGTACCTACAGACTAGAACACATTCAAACTTCCTGCGTGTCCTTATGTATGCAGTTCAAATCAAGTTTTCATGTCATCATATTTTTCACATGAGGTGAAGAATGCTTCTGAGAAAATTTTATTTTTTTCTTATAATCAGGGTCTTGTTAGTCTCTTCTCTTGGTATTGGATAATCTCTGTGATGACAGGCTATAGAGATCTGTTCATCAATTTTTGGCTTGAAAAGAAAAGTTACAGTTGTGTGATCTATCCCCATTCAATCAGTTGTCTTGTACTATTTAAAGATTATGTTTAATAAATCAACAACTATTTTCCACTTGAAAATATGTAGGTGTGTATGTGTGTGTCTGTTGATGTGAGACTTGAAACAGACATGGTGGAGGCATCGGATCAGCAGAATCTTCAGGTTTTGATTCCCACTAGCACTCTTTGTGGCTTTGGGCAAGTCACTTAATCCTCCATTACCTCAGAAGAAAGGTCACATTGCCAAGAAAACTGAGGAGCTGCAGGGTCGCCAGGAATTAGCACTGACTCAAAGACACATATTGTATTGTATTACACCTTGAATCTAATTAGTTAACATTTGTGCTGCAGAGGATAGCTGGTTTAATAGTGGGATTGACTGGTTTTATGCTGTTAGTTCCAAATGTCTACTTGGTGGATTAGTCTGTGTGTTAAATACTGAGAGTTTGCCTCTACTATGCAAATTAAGGGTCTTTCTAGTTCTACCTAACCTACATCTCATTGGCTATTTTTTTTTTCATATAAACTCTGAAGAGGCCTCATTCTATGCATTCTCATTCAGCTAATGTTATCTCTTTCTCAGTTAATCTTATCTATAACCCACTTAGAGTAATTATTCCCGATCATGGTTTCACTGTTTTAAGATAAAAGTCTCTTGTTTTGTCTGGGTTCTTGTCTATTTCAACTAGATTCTAAATGCAAAGATACCGGGTCTCATGCATTAGCTATGTGACATAACACAATAGGAGGGGATCTCATAACACATGCAAAGATCCCCTCCTCTCACGCATTAGACTGGTGGCAGAATAGTGGCTCTGAGCTCTGCCAGCTGAAGAAATCCAGGGCATGAGTGAGCAAGGAAGAACGCAGAGGACAGTGGCAGCTAAGGAAGAACGCAGAGGACAGTGGCAGCTTTTGAAGCCTGTAATACCGGCACCACAAATATGTTCAGTTTTTGCAGGAGTACTTCCTGATGCTGATATTACAACATCAGCATTGGGCAGTGCTAGACTGCTAATACTGAGTGTGTGCAGTGCCGGCGTAAGAGGCCTCAAGTGCTGCCGCTGTCTCCCATGTTCTTCCCTGCTTACTCATGTCCCAGAATTCATCAGCTGGCAAGGCTTGGGGATCCCTGCTGGATAAGTACAGGTCATCTGGTTCGAGGAGTGGTCAGAGGCCCTGGAGTGTCTTTACGATAATGTCCTTTCCTTGAGTCCTGCTAGCAGTCCAGACAAGTGAGTTGTGCTTCTCTACCAGCAGATGTGTGGAGACAGAAAACCAATGAAATATTCAGGCTTCGATGACACCATCCCCATGCCTCTATCAGCTTGAGTCACTAAAGACAAAACCGGTATTCGTACCCAAGCATAAGGAAAGAAATTCAAACCTCACACAACCTCAACGAAAGTAAAAATATTCAACCAAAATGTAGGGAAAATATGTTCAGGATTAGTTTGAACAGAAGGCTTGTCAGAAGGGTATGAACCCGCAGGTCCAACTACACAGATTATAGCAAACCAAAGGTACTACCGCATTATAACAGACAAATACAGTTCTAGGAATGGGTCCTGGAATGGTCTATCAGGACTCAAGGAAAGGACATTATATGGTAAGTAAAATGTTACCTTCCATATTGTCCTGCTAGACCAGTCCAGACAAGTGGGATGTACCAAAGCTACACCTACACTGGGTGGGAAGAAGACACAGCATCTCTTAAAACCTTTGAGCCAAAGGCTGTGTCTGCCTGAGCGTGAACATCCAAGCAATAATGCTTGATAGAAGTGGAAAGTGATGCCTACGTTGCTGCCTGACAAATGTCTGAGGGGGCTACCGAGCTACTCTCCACCCACGAGGATACTTGTGCTCAAGTAGAATGTGCGTGCAAACCCTCTGGAACCAGCCAGTTCCAAAAAAGATATTCCAAGGCAATGGCCTTCTAGATCCAGTGCCCCAATGAAGACTTGGTGGCTATGTCAACTTATGTGGCCCAGCAAACAACACAAAAAGATGATCCGATTTATGAAAGGAATTTGTAACCTTCAAGTACCGGAGAAGCACCCCCAGACATCCACGAGGCAAAGATCCTTGACACTGCTCCTTAGAGAAGGAGGACAGACAAACCATTTGGTTCACATAGAAGGAAGATTGCACCTTGGGCAAAAAGGAGGGCACAGGCCGAATGAAATCAAACTCTTCTGAGAAGGACAGATATGTACCCTGGCAGGACAGAGTCTGAAGCTTGGAAATCCATCTTGCTGAACAAATCACAACCAAGAAAACAGTCTTAAGAGCTAAATCCTTAAAAGTAGCATACTTCAAAGGCTCAAAGGGCTCCAACATCAGGGCCCTGAGCACTAGACAGGGATCCCAGGAAGGGACGACTGAAGGGGGGGAGGGGTGCAGATGTCAAACCCCCTGAAGAAAATGCAAAACATCCATGTGCGAGGCCAAAGACTGTCCAGTAACCAGACCCTTCGAAACAGGACAAAACTGACACCTAGACTTTCAGGGAACTAAGGGAAAGGAACTTTTCCAGACTGTCCTGAAGGAAGGCCAGCAGAGATGGCACCTTCGCAATCTCAGGAACAAACTTTTGTGCACCACACCAATGCTCAAAAAGGCATCAGACCTGTACATATGCCAGGCTGGTAGAACCTCTTCTGGCCTTGAGAAGAGTGGATACTACTGCGGAAAATACCCTTTACACATCTAATCACTCCTTTCAAGAGCCAAGCCATAAGCAATAAGTGATCCAGGCTGTCTAGAACTATTGGCCCTTAGCGTAAAAGGCCCTGGAATGGAGGCAGTCGAAGAAGAGGTTCCTGCAGGAGCCGCATCAGGTCCCTGAACCACGCTCTCCTTGGCCAATCTGGTGCTACCAGAACAATCCAGCCCAGATAACATGTTATGTGCTGAAGTACATGTCCTACAAGTGGCCATGAAGGAAATACATATAGCAGGCACCACTTTGAAGAGACCTGAATCAAGATATCAATGCCCTTGAATCCTATTTCCATGCGTCGACTAAAGAAATGGCATGCTTTGGCATTGGATTGGGTCACCATCAAATCCATCTCATGGTGACCCCAATGATGGAAAATCTTCTGAAAAGACTCCTGACTTAACTCCCACTCTCCAGGATCGAGAGAGTGACAACTGAGAATGTCCACCTCCACATTATCCTCCTTGGCAATGAGCTGAATCGACAGAGCTAAGAGGTTATTTTCTGCTCAGGCGAACAAGAAAGTCATTTCTAAGGCCACTCCAGCACTTCTTGTGCCTCCCTGCCCTTGATCAAGGGCTAGAAACACAATAGTCCAACCGAATGGCCGTTACTTAAAAATAGTTGATGGGCCATACTGCCACCCTGTGGCTCCAATGGCACCAATTGCTCTGAGCCATTCATTTTTGACAATGTGCTCTCCAGCCCATAAAACTGGCATCCTTTGACAGAAGAATTTGCAAGTGTTCGTCCAGCAGCATACCTTTTTTTAGATGACATGACTGTTGCCACCACCGCAAACTGGTTCTCACCTCCAGCTGGAGGGGAAGCCTGAGCTCGAACTCCTGAGAGCTCGAGACCACCAAGTCAGTAAAGACTGATGAAGTAACCTCATATGAGCACGTGTCCATGGCACCATCTTGATCGCTGCCTCCATCAAGCTGAGAAGCTGCAGATAATCACAAACCCTGGGAGCCTGTTGAGAAAAGAACACTGCAAGTCAGACCAACAACCTCTGCACTCTCTCCTCATACAGAGGTACTGAACCATGTTCCCTGGAATTCAAGAATTGGGAAAGCTCTAACTGACTCTTCTCCCAATTGATCATCCAACTGAGGTTTTCTAGAAAGAGCATCACTTTGGCCGAAACCTGAGATTTCTCTGATAGAGATCGGGCTCGGATCAGCCAATTATCCAGATATGGGTGCTGTGATGAAGTAGCCCCTTCTCTACCTTAAAAGCATAAGATTCACGGCATTTCAGTCCTGAAGCTGACAGGCAAACAGACCATGTGAGCAGCTGTTGTCAGGGACAACAGAAACAAATGCAGCCACGAGGTCTGAAAAAACACTCAGCTGAGAGAAACTCCCTAGTTCCTGATAGCGTGCACCTGAGAAGGGGAAGAGCTTACAACCCTTATAAGGACAGTGCAGGGAACACAGGGTTAGAAGAGGAAGGAGAAGCCAGAACAGCGTGAGCAGCGTAAGCAGAGAGAACAGGCTGTCTTACCTGAAGCAGCTGGCCAAGAGGAAGCAGGAGGAGTTTCTTACTTTGACCTAGGAAGTGAGTCAGAGACAGGAAGGATTCACCCAAGTAACTACCCAGAGTCCTACTGGAGGAAGCAGCTAGCAAGATCCCAGAACAGGTGTGAATGTTCTGCTGATTGCAAACACTTTGGAGCACGGAGGCTACGTTCCAGCCGGAGTGAGTGGAAACCAAAGACAAAACTGTATGTATCAGGAAGCTGTGACCTGAGGAATGATTATAGTGGGAAGTTAAAAGTTGTGAATGATAGAAATTCCTACAGTGTGAATGCAGAGCAGCCTCATGCAGGAAGTCTAAGGTGGGGGAAGGGCTGTAACTCCCAACCGAGAGATTTATGCAGAGAGCTGAGCAAGGAGCTAGTGAAACCTCCAGAGAAGGAGAGATATTATCCTGAGGACGTATGTATGTCAGAAGATGACCTTGTAGAAATCCCTAAACCTCAGAGAAAACCCCGCAGGCTAAAACCAGATAGCAAGAGGGTAAAAGGATATTATCTATCCCGAGCTGAGGATAGAAATAAAGAGAGACACTGTGACGGCACGGCCCAGGGGAATTTACAAGCCTACTTTAATAAGGAGGGTTTTGAGTGCGTGCAAGAACCAATGATAATTGATACACTCAGTGAGTGTTCGTCCAGCTGTGACCCAATGGACTGTACATTGATTTTGTCGCATAAGATAATGTCTTTTTGCTAGCCAGAGCTGAACGTAGTGTTAAGGGAAAACACTACAACTGATAAATGCTGATTTCCACACAGTGAGACTGTGTGCTGCAGTTGAATGCATAACGTTATTACTTACTTTGAAGCAAGAAGAAATTGTTCTAATATTCTTTATGTTTGTGCCAGAGAACATGGCTTATTTCCTTTGAGTACTTGTGTTTTGTTTATTATTTGAATAATCCGACCCCGGGAGGGGAATAAATCCTAATTTACCTTCAACCACTCGAGTCTTACAACTACTTTCATTGCCATCAGGCACAGGCCTGCTAGCCTAGAAGCAGTCTGCCCACCTGGTGGTGACATAACCTGGCGTAGTCTATCGGATTTTTTTTCAAAAAGAAAAAAAACAGCACAGTACCAAGATACATAAAGGATTACCTGCTGAGAAGAAGAAAAAAGTTTGCTGCCTGGGACGGAGGAAAAGAAAAACCAGAGCGGATTTTCCAAGTTCCTGACCTGGAGTGCAGCAAAGGACACAGCTTTCTCAACGCACGATCCTTCACCATGCTAAGGTAAAGGTAGGAAGGCACGAGGTGATTAGGATCAGAGAAAGGGGGAGCTGTGGTGCTAAGAGAAGCAAGTAAAAGGAAAAAAAAAAAAAAGGAAAACCACATAGTCTGTGCCGCACTTGGTGGGCCTGTCTTTCTTTTTCTTTACAGGTGCGTGACGCAGTGAGGAAATGGATCCACAGCAGATGAAAGGCTGGATGGAGGCCCAATGGAAAGCCCAAGGGGAGCTGGCCAGGCTAAGCCAAGAAAGAATGATCGCCGTGATGACTGAGCAGCTGCTACCGCTGTTAGAGTTGCTTGGGACTCTCATCAAGAGGACTGGTACCGCAGTAGAGGTTAATCCTGCAGTGTCCAAGGCGGTAGGACTTAATGACTGTAGTGCTTTGTCATTGGGACAGTTGAAGTCATACGATAACTTCGATGACTTCACAGACGCATTTGAACGGATCGCAGAAGCGGCTAAATGGCCGAATGATCAGTGGGCTGTAAGGTTCGCTATGACCTTGTCTGGTGAGGCGCTAGCGGCCTACAAAACCATGCCTGTCGGTCTTTCGTCCAGTTACCCAGATGTAAAGTCAGCCATCAGGGATAGGCTGGGTTTAACACCAATGCACTATAAGAGGCTCTTTAGAGAAGCTAGGCTGATGAATAGGGAAACACCTAAAGCACTGTTACAAAGATTAAGAGGGCTAGCTACCAAATGGCTTGCTCCAGAGAGGGTGACGGTAGAGTCTTTGCTAGACACCGTCATCCTCGAGCAATATTTGGAGGCTATACCACCAGAGATAAAAGCATTTATAATGTTGCAAAAGTGTAATTCTGCTCAAGACGCAGCCAACCTCACGGAGAATTATTTTGAGGCTGAATTAGCCAGCACCTCCGGAGGCAGTATTTTAAAAGTGGCTGGTCTGGAGAGAGAATGAATGATATGAGAAAATCCTTTAAGGGAAATGCATATGGTGAGAGTGTATATAAGGACAAAGTGTTTGGTAAAAGTGTAGAAAAGAATGTTCATATAAAATGTTTTAATTGTGGCCAGCCTGGACATGTATACAGAAAATGTGATGTGCGCAATGCTCTAGTGTCGGGAGGAGAGAACCCCCTAGAGAAGGGCATTCTGTTAAAAGTCCAGATAGACGGGGTAGAGGCTTTGGCACTCCTAGATTCTGGAGCCAGCCAAAGCATGGTCTCACAGGAAATGTGGCAGACCATCACGGCCCATAACCCATTCACCCTAAATCAAGTAAGGGACAAAATAAAAGTGAGGTGCGTGCATGGCACATCTATATGTTACCCACGCTATGGAGTGTCTGTGAAAGGAATGAACACTCAGGAGAAAGTGCAGGTAGCTGTAGTCCCACATCTCCCTTACAAGCTTGTTTTAGGACGTGATTGGCCACCGTTTAACCAAGGTCTTAAAAAAGGCTTAGGTAGAAAAACGAATTTAGTTTCTACCAGATCCCAGGCCAAGGCCTCAGAAATAGGGGCAGATCCCGCAGATGAGGAAGAGACCCCAGAGGAAGAGGAGGGCCTAGGGGATGAGCTAGTTAATGTACTCCCCTCTCATGATGATCTGATTAACCTTCCCTCTAAGGAGAGAAAGGGAAAGGCAGAGAGACGTCGGGAGCAAAGGAATAGGTCCCAAGGGAGAGCAGAGCTGGTAGCGGGGGAAGATTTACCAAGGGTCCCTGCTGAACTAGTCCAGAAATTCCCATCCTTCCCAAAGGAGCAGAGGGCAGATCCTGCTCTAAAGAGAGCTTTTGAATTTGCTCAGGAGGGTAGGGCCATCTTGCCTCGATTCTTGCTGGAGGGCGAGTTATTATATAGGGAAAGTGCAGACCCATATACTGGGGATATCCGAATGCAGGTAGTTGTGCCAACCACTTTTAAAACGATAGTGATGCGATTGGTACATGATCATCCCGTGGGCAGCCACAAAGGCATACAAGGCACATTGGACCAGATTTTGGCCCGATTCTACTGGCCGGGAGTCTTTAAAGAGACCACCCGCTATTGCCAGTCTTGTCCCGCTTGCCAAAAGGTCACTGCCACCAAGCCAAAACCTGTGCCCATGATTAGCACACCCACTATTGCCACGCCAGTCCGTCGCCTAGCTATGGACATAGTTGGACCCTTAATTAGGACGCCAAGGGGCTTCCAGTACCTATTGGTAATTGTAGATGTGGCCACTAGATTTCCGTGGGCTATTCCGCTACGGAATATCTCGGCTAAGACAATATCCCTAGAACTCATCAAATTGTTTTGTGAAATCGGGTTTCCCCAAGAGATCCTAACAGACCAAGGGAGTAATTTCACTTCTAAATATTTAGCCTTGGTGTGGGACGCGTTTGGGATACGACATATCCGAACCTCCGCCTATCATCCCCAGTCTAACGGACTGGTTGAAAGGATGAACCAGTCGATTAAACAAATGTTACGATGTGGCCTGGAGGGAAACATGGGGGAATGGGATAATTTACTTCCATTTGTGCTCTACGCATGCAGAGAGCGTAGGCAGGCATCTTTAGGGGCGTCGCCCTACGAGCTATTATTTGGTCGGGCTCCAAGGGGGATTTTAGATATCCTGAGAGAGCAATGGATTGAGCCCGAGGCAGAAGAGGTAGGGGTACCTCAGTTTCTCAGGAACTTTAGAAACTGCCTGGAAAGAACTTCCCGGGTGTCTGTAGAGAATTTGCAGGTGAGCCAACGCCGGCAAAAGCGGTATTATGACCGGGGGACCAAAGAAAGGCAATTGGACAAGGGGACAAAGTATTGGTCCTAGTGCCAGCCGCGGGTCCAAAATTTGAATCTAGGTGGAAGGGACCCTGTACAGTGGTAGCCAGAGTGGGCCCAGTCTCGTATAGAGTCGAGCATGAAAGGGGGCGTCAACAGGTCTACCACCTAAACTTACTAAAACCCTGGCAAGACCGATCAGCATCAGTACAGCTGGTCAGAGTAGAGAAGCGTTGGGATAGTCACCCTAGGCTTACGTGCTATCAGACGAGGGCGTCAGCAGCCCGTAAGGTTTTAAGGGGGGGGATCTGTGATGAAGTAGCCCCATTCTCTACCTTAAAAGCACAAGATTCACGGCATTTCAGTCCTGAAGCTGATAGGCAAACAGACCATGTGAGCAGCTGTTGTCAGGGACAACAGAAACAAATGCAGCCACGAGGTCTGAAAAAACACTCAGCTGAGAGAAACTCCCTAGTTCCTGATAGCGTGCACCTGAGAAGGGGAAGAGCTTACAACCCTTATAAGAACAGTGCAGGGAACACAGGGTTAGAAGGAGAACTGTTAGAACTGCCAGAACAGCGTGAGCAGCGTAAGCAGAGAGAACAGGCTGTCTTACCTGAAGCAGCTGGCCAAGAGGAAGCAGGAGGAGTTTCTTACTTTGACCTAGGAAGTGAGTCAGAGACAGGAAGGATTCACCCAAGTAACTACCCAGAGTCCTACAGGAGGAAGCAGCTAGCAAGAGCCCAGAACAGGTGTGAATGTTCTGCTGATTGCAAACACTTTGGAGCACGGAGGCTACGTTCCAGCCGGAGTGAGTGGAAACCAAAGACAAAACTGTATGTATCAGGAAGCTGTGACCTGAGGAATGATTATAGTGGGAAGTTAAAAGTTGTGAATGATAGAAATTCCTACAGTGTGAATGCAGAGCAGCCTCATGCAGGAAGTCTAAGGTGGGGGAAGGGCTGTAACTCCCAACCGAGAGATTTATGCAGAGAGCTGAGCAAGGAGCCAGTGAAACCTCCAGAGAAGGAGAGATATTATTCCGAGGATGTATGTATGTCAGAAGATGACCTAAACCTCAGAGAAAACCCCGCAGGCTAAAACCGGATAGCAAGAGGGTAATATCCCGAGCTGAGGATAGAAATAAAGAGAGACACTGTGACAGCACGGCACAGGGGAATTTACAAGCCTACTTTAATAAGGAGGGTTTTGAGTGCGTGCAAGAACCAATGATAATTGATACACTCAGTGAGTGTTCGTCCAGCTGTGACCCAATGGACTGTACATTGATTTCGTCGCATAAGATAATGTCTTTTTGCTAGCCAGAGCTGAACGTAGTGTTAAGGGAAAACACTACAACTGATAAATGCTGATTTCCACACAGTGAGACTGTGTGCTGCAGTTGAATGCATAATGTTATTACTTACTTTGAAGCAAGAATAAATTGTTCTAATATTCTTTATGTTTGTGCCAGAGAACATGGCTTATTTCCTTTGAGTACTTGTGTTTTGTTTATTATTTGAATAATCCGACCCCGGGAGGGGAATAAATCCTAATTTACCTTCAACCACTCGAGTCTTACAACTACTTTCATTGCCATCAGGCGCAGGCCTGCTATCCTAGAAGCAGTCTGCCCACCTGGTGGTGACAGTGCACACACATCCCTTGATGCCACAGAGCAGCAGCTGCCTCCACCATGACTTCAGAAAATGCCCTTGGGGTGGTGGAAAGGTCGAAGGGAAGAGAGGCAAATTGAAAATGTGAGCCAAGCACGGCAAAATGCAGATATCACTGCTAATCCTGCTGGATCAGGATATGAAAATGCTAGGAACTCCCCTCGGTGCACAACCTGAATCACGGATCTCAGAGTTTCCATACCAAAGTGCAGCGCATGTAAATGAGCATTGACTCCCTTGAGGTTGAGAATTGGTCAGAAGGAGCCATCCTTCTTTGGCACCACAAAATAGATGGAGTATCTGCCCTTGACCTGTACGGCTGGGGGAATGGACACCATCACCTTCAGGCACAGCAGCTTGTCCAATGTGACCTGAATGGTGGCTCTTTTGTCCACTGAACCACATGGGGAGACATCAAAGGCCTCTGAGATTGGCCCTTTGCATTCTAGGACATAGCCATTTTGAATGGTGTCTAGAACCCAGCGATCCCTGGTGACTTAGGCCCACTTCTGATAGAAAAGGCAAAGTCTGCCCCCAACTGGAGGCTTCTGGGAATGGGCCTCCAAACCTTCATTGTGCTGAATGAGAGGATCCCCTCTGGAGAGAACAGAGTCTCTGGGCCCACAAGCCCCTTGAAAGGACACCAAGAGGACTAGATCATACATAGCATTTGAAAGGAAGGCAGTGGCCAACCCCAGAGGGGGGTAGTATCCTCTGGTGGGAGAAACTGGTGGGAGAGACTGGAGAAAGGCTCGAGACGTCAGATCTGAAATACACCGCCAACTGAAGAATAGCAACAGCTGCTGCAAATTGACTTTCCAGAAGAGAATCCACTTTACAATCCAGAGTATCCTTTAAGAACCATCCGCCTTCCACAGGAATGGTGGTCTGTTTCATGACCACTGTTACTTGGGCATCCACCTTCGGTGTGCTGTATCATGTGATGCACTCCTCCTCCAGGACAGCATACATCCTCTTACAGATTTTTTTTTTTTTTTAACGTTTATTTAAGCTTTTTGAAAAAACCACACTACAAAAGAAATCCAAAAACCCACAAAAGATACAAACAGAAAAATCAGAACTAACAAATAAGACACCTAGAACAGCAACTCAAACCCCCCACCCACCCCCCGGTTCTCTGAGGAAGCATGCTACCACTCTACAGCCAAACAAACAACATTTGGGCCTGGCATAAAATAAATGCTAGCCCACTGCCACCTATAATTCAATATCCCCCCTTCAAGAAACAGAAGAACGGGCACAATATTGGTCAAGGAGTGCCCATCTCTGAACATTTAGGTCTGCTTTGTTCGGAGAATGAAGCTTATTATACAATTTTTCAAGATTAGCATGATAACATACTAAATTCCACCAGCAATCGAAATGTAATGAACGAAAATGTTTCCAATGAGTGAGAATAAGCTTAAGTGCAATGGCAATCATAAAATTCAGCAAGAACGCCTGCTCCTTAGAAAGGACAAAGGAGGGTGCAGCGGAGCGTAACAGGACCATGGGCCTTGAAAAAACAAAAGGGATATCTAGAACGCTCTGTATCCGAGCTCCTACATTCTGCCAGAAACTTTGAAGCAGGGGACAATCAAAAAACATGTGCCTGTAGGTGCCCATCTCTTGCTGACATGACCAACATCTGCCAGACGACAGCTTATCCCATTTAGATAACTTAACAGGGGTAATATAAGCCCTATGTAAGAAGAAGTACATAGATTGAGTAAGTGCTGCTGAGCGTGAGGTCCTCGTTATGGGGCCCCACAAAAGTTTCCAAGAAGTAGAGGGGGTCTCAGCAGCCAAGTCCACCTCCCAAGTCTTAATTAATCCCTTTAAGAACATTGGAATAGAATCTCTAATAGATCTGTAAATAAAGGACATAGCGCCCCGCTGGCTGAGAGACCCCTGGATAAGACTAAGGGGAAACCCAACAGTGGCCAAATTTTTACCCCTCACACCTTTTGCGTCTAAGCAATGCTTGAGTTGCAGCCATTGAAAATGACAGGAATGAGGGAGGGCAAACTCCTTCTGCAAGGCTGAGAAATCTCTCCATCCATTCCCATCTACCACCTGTCCAACCACCCAGATACCACAGCTCATCCACTTACGCCAGGCGAACACATGATTCCGAATCTTAAACAGTGGGTTCCACCACAAAGGAGTATGCCAAGAGAAAATAGCCCTGTCACCCGCGAGTCTAACCAGTTGCAAAAAAGCCGCCTGCGTGGCCCTGATGACCCCCCCTGCCGGAGAGTCCCGTGGAAGTTGCATGCCCAACAGGTACCGCAGGGGATAAGGAGCCGCCAACTGCTCCTCCACTGCGAGCCAAATGGGTCTATGCCCCAAACCATCAGTCTCTACCCACAAGGCCCCTTGTTTTAATAAAAGGGCCTGGTGATAGCGTTGAAAATCGGGAAATTGGACGCCCCCATCCTCCTTAGAAGCCTTGAGCTTCCTAGTGGCCATTCCAAAGAAAACCTAATAACGCACGCTCAAGCTCCCCGTATGCACCTACAGGAAGTTCAAAAGGCAGCATTCCCAACAGATAGTTTATTTTGGGAGTAAGGGACATTTTTATGGTCTCCAACCTGCCCCACCATGAAAGGTGGAGAGGGGACCAAGATAGGGTCCGCTTACGAATCAGTAATAAAAGGTCCGCCAAATTTGAAGTAATAGTATCATCCCGGGAGGCACAGTATTGGGTACCCAAATATAAAATTTTATCCGATACCCACCGAAAGGGAAACTCCGCCATTAAGCGCGAGTTGGAAACTTTATTCATTGGAAATGCTACTGATTTGGACCAATTAATTTTATACCCGGAGATCGAGGAGTAGCTCTCAATCAAAGACAAAATTGAAGGAACTTCTTCCGGCTGGGTGAAAAGCAGGAGGTCATCCGCGTAAGCAGAAAGGTTCACCTGTAGATCCCCCAGTCTGAAGCCAGAGATCCCCTCGTGTTGCCTAATAGCTATAGCCAAAGGTTCCAATGCTAAATTAAACAAAAGAGGAGAGAGGGGACAGCCCTGCCTCGTACCTCTATGAAGCGGGAAGGAGCTGGAAAGGATGCCGTTGGCAAAGACACGGGCGCTAGTGTTCGTGTATAGAACTTTGACCATATTGATGAACTCATCCCCTAAACCGAACCAATGAAGCACCTGCAAAAGAAAGGGCCACTCCAACCTGTCAAATGCTTTCTCCGCATCAAGCGAGAGGCCAATGTGAGGTAAAGGACTAATGGAGGCTCTTTCCAGTAAATTACATAGCAACCGTGCGTTGTCTGAAGTAGATCTCCCAGGGACGAAGCCACATTGGTCCGGGTGGATAAGATCACCGGTAACCTTGGTGAGCCTTTGCGCTAAAATACTTGCATAAATTTTATAATCGGAATTTAGTAACGAAATCGGCTGATAATTCATCACAAGCTCAGGATCTTTGCCAGGTTTCTCCAAAACCACAATTGTGGCTTCGGAGAAGTTACCAGTAGTTCCCTGCCCCCTTACTAACTCGGTATAGTAGATCAGGAGATAGGGGAGTAGGTCCTCACAAAATACCAAATAGAATTCAGCCGGAATTCCATCCGGGCCGGTGGCTTTGCCCCTAGGCATACCTCTGATGGCAGCACGTAATTCCTTGCTGGTAAATGAGTCCCCCAGGTCGCCCGCCTGCCGAGCCGACGCAGAAGGGTGATTAAGGCCTCCCAAAAAAGTTGTGAAAGCATTCAGATCCGGTTTAATATCCGAGGAATATAACTTCCCATAATACTTTGAGAACTCATCTAATATTCGCTCACTCTTAGTTTGTTGTATTAAGTTATCGTCTAGAAGGGCGACTATTCTTTTCTTTTCCTGTTGTCCCCTTAGAGCGCCAGCCAAGGTTTTACTTGCCCTATTCCGCTCAATATGGAATCTAGCAGATTGTTTTAAGAGGGTTTGTTCCACCTCTGAAGAAGCTACCTCGTTGTAGTGATACCTTAACCTTTGGAGCCAAAGTAAGATACAAGGATCAGGACATTTCACCCACAGCCTTTCCCCCGCTTTAATCTGCTTTTCAAGGGCTATTAAGCGGGCCTTGTTCTTTTTACGTTCCCGGATCGCATAACTAGTGATTGCGGCCCGTAGGGTGGCTTTAAAGGCCTCCCACCAGGCCCAGATCGTGGTTTCGCCCACCATATTAGAAGCAAAATAAGAGCGAATAACCTCCCGAAGTTCTGTTTGAAATAAGGGGTCTGCTAACCAAGCCCTATTGAATGACCAGGGCAATGCAGGCCGCTCTATCCCTACGAGGTCAATCTCCAAAGTTACTGCGGCGTGATCGGAGATACACATACTTTCAATTCCCGCAGCACAGCCCGAGGAGACCAAGGATTTGGACGCCAAAAAATAGTCAATACGCGAGGAGGATTTATGGAAAGGGGAAAAATAAGTAAAGTCTTTCCCCTTTGGATAAAGCGCTCTCCACACATCCACTAACCCATTAGTCTCGCATAAGGCTTGAATCGCTAGAGAAGCTTTGGAAGGTTTTTCTACTCTCCCGGGGTTACGATCTACTAACGGATCTCTTACAGCATTAAAATCTCCACCCACAATAATGGGAGCCGGAATCTCCGTCTGTAACCGACCCGAAAGAGAGCGGAAAAAAAGGGGATCATCGCAGTTAGGGCCATACACATTGGAAATGAGAAGAGAAATATTCCCAACCTGGATCAGGGAGTTTGCCCATCTTCCCACCTCATCATGACAGGAGCTTACAACCCTGGCCCCCAGGGCCTTCCTGATTAACGTAGCCACCCCATTTTTCTTGTGACATGCAGGGGAGAAACCTATCACACTAAAGTATTTGTTGCCTAATTTACATGTTTCCGCGGGCGTAAGGTGTGTTTCCTGCAACAAAATTATGTCAGCTTTTTGCCTCCCACAGTAGGACAAGATTTTCTGACGTTTGACCGGGGATTTGATTCCTTTGACATTAAGGGACAATAGTTTTAAGCTAGCAGCCATTGTATCCTAAAGGGAAAGATAAATGCAGCACCCAGCACATAATAACATCTATTGCACATACATTTGCAACAAAGCTTCCCCATTTTCCTCAGAGAACCAACATATAGTACCCCCTCGCACACCCAAGCATATAGGTGAGACAGCTTGACCAAGGACATGGCTGACACGGGACCCCACAACCCACTAAACATGGTCTAATATCATTATGACAACCACAATAACATCTCCCAAGTTAACGCATATACACATCCCACAATGCCCCAAACAACCCTCTCTGAGGGCTAGGGAGACACCTTGGCCACCCACCCCAATTACAGGCAGTCAAAACCCGTCTTTCTCCCTGGGGCGGACCGGGGCTTCAACCTTGAAACACAAGGCTGGTAGTCAGGCAAGGAAGCACCCTCGGACCAGTGACCCGCCCCGCTCCACCAAGAACCTGAGTGCAAGGCCAGCCACACAATCCACTAGTTCTGGTGCATCATAAGAGCCTCCTGCTCTTCAATGAAACTCTTAAGAGCCGTCGGGTCCTCAAAAGTCCTGGTCGCGTTGTTCAGGGTAACTTTAAATCTTGCAGGGTTAAAAAGGCCATATCTGGCCTGCAGATGTTGTAGACGAGGTCTGAGTGCGAGAAAAAGCTTTCTTTTCTCCACCGTGGGTTTACTGTAGTCTGGGAAGAAAAAATTTTTTGCCCAGCAGGCAACAGAAGTTGTTTCCCCTTGACCGCAGCCAAAATCTGGACAGCGTGCTGATGGCGTAGAACACAAAAGATCAGCGGGCGCGGCCTGCTACTTTGTGGACTGGAAGAAGCCGGAATCCGATGCGCCCTTTCTATTTCCAGGGGCCGGGCGAGATCGAGATGTAAAAATTCCGGTAGCCAGGATTCCAAGTACCGAATAGGGTCGCCCCCCTCTAGGCCCTCCGGTAAACCAATGATTCGAAGATTATTACGTCTGGCCCTGTTGTTCATGTCCTCTAAGGACTTCTCCAAATGTTCCACTTTCCGGGCCGTCTTTGCGAAATGAAGGGCTCCCGTCTCACACTTGGTTATTGCCGCTTCAGCCTTTTCCAGTCGGAGAGATAGGGTTTGCATTTGTGACCGCATCCCCTTCATGTCGGTTTGCAGATCAGCCAGGGTATCCCCGTTCAGCTCAACACGCGTTCGAATGGCCCACACCTCTTGCAGAAGCTCGAGTAAGCCTTCCGACTTATCTTGCGACGAGGCCTGTTTCTGTGGGGAAAGCGGGTCCGTCTTGGACCGTTTTGAGCCAGATGCCGGTGGGTTGCTAAACTCCAACCGAGTTTGCTTACTCCCAGCCATAGTTAGAGTCTCCGAAGCAAGGTGCGCCTGTATTAGCGAGAGATATCAGCCAAGATGCAAGAGAATAGCAGGTGGGGTCCATGGGAGAGAATTCTCAAGCAGCCATGTTGGAGTCTTGCTGGCTCCGCCTCCCTCTTACAGATTTTTACTTTAATTCTGTTTATTGACATTTTCAAAAACTATACAATGTTCACAAAGTATAGAGAAACACAATAAGTCAACAATAGAAATAATTTGAAAGAGAAATAATACAAAAAAGTACATTAGCCCACATCTCGGGGAGAAAACCATAAGAAATCAATAACAAGAAAAAATAAGGCAAGGAACACCGAACTAAAGAAAGGTGTCCCAGCCACACAGAGCAGTCATTTAATTATACCCTCCCACCGCCTGACAATTTCTAAATGACAGCATAATGACATAAAGGAAAAGCAAAAGTCACTGTGCCTTTTCCTTATCAAGAATCCACCTTTCCAAATCCAAAAATGACAAAAAGACAAACCTGTCATATCCAAGAGATACTAAGCATTTACAAGGGTAGCGCAAGAAAAAAGTAGCACCTAAGGCAAGAGTTCTAGACTTGAGAGCAAGAAAGGACTTCCTACGTGCTTGTGTTGAGCGAGATACATCAGGAAAAATAGAGACCTTATCACCACAATAGAGATTGTCCTTTTTCCGAAAATAAGCTTTAAGAATAGAGACTTTATCTTCTTCAGAAACCAAAGTTACTAATAATGGAGCTCTAGTGGAAATAATATCTTGAGTGTCTTCCAAGAAGGCAGTCAAGTTAAACCCATTTTTATCTTCAAGAACAGCTACTTCTCCTTCCCCAACACCTGGAAAAACAATTTTTGAGGAAATATAATAACATTTAGCAAACACTATAGCATCGGCGGTGGGGAGGAGAAGAACATCTTTTAAATATTTCCTAAACAGTATTGATGCAGATAATAAACTTCTAGAAGGAAATTTTAAAACTCTCATATTCTTAGACCTAGCCATATTCTCTAAATTCTCAAGTTTTTGACACATAATAGAACTTTCTTTCATGGTAGCAGACCGGAATAAAGAAAACGATTTAACCTGTGTATCTATACTCGGAATAGATGAATGCAAAGTTCCAATCTGACTATCAAGATTCTGAAATTTAATAACATTGTCCCTAGTAAATTGACATAAAGAGGGAACAGTCTCAGCAAGAATCCATTCAGTACGATTGACTTGCCAAATATCCAGAAGAGAGATGGAGGAGACTTGTGAGTCACCAGGAGGAATGGAGGGCTCCAACCAAGAAACCATTTTGGGGAGCACAACTTCCTTCTGTGAACTCAAAACACCAGACTGAGACACAGCAGACAATTCCAAAAAAACAGGACGAAGAGGAGGGGTATGCTCAGGAGAGCTAAGACTCGGCCCCTCCAGCAAGGGGTCAAAAGGAACAGTACCTGGAATTGTTAAGACCGGTGTAGATATTACATGCTTGTCCACAGGGCCATCAGCAGACACAGCCACAAGAGTTTTCTTTTTCCTTTTACCGCCGGGCATCGCCACTTCACAGATCTATAAATGCTTCCAATGTACTCCTAAGGGGCTCACAAGGGGCATACGTCCCCCTTGGAAAACACCCCTTAGAAAATGCTGCAACAAGCACCAATGGCTAAGTGCCATAAAGCACTCTAGATATATTAAAGAGTTTCAAAATGACATCAGCAGTGACTGCCCCGCATGGGCCGGCTCTCTCCAGCACCAGCTGTTCTCACTCTCCACTCTCCACAGCGTGTGAAACTGCTGGCAACACTCCCCCCTCTTACAGATTTTTAACCTCTTAGATGGGGAATCAAGAAAGTCCCATTCTGACCAGCTCATGCTCTTGATAACCTCCGGAAACAGGAAGACTGTTGTAGATTTACAAATTCCCTGCAAGAGTGGAGGGGCCTATGGCCGCTGCTCCACTGCTGGAGCATCAGTCAGATTCAAGGAGAGTGAAACTCTTAAGAACATAAGAAAAGCCTTACTGGGTTAGACCAAGGTCCATCAAGCCCAGTATCCTGTTTCCAACATTGGCCAATCCAGGTCACAAGTACCTGGCAGGTTCCTAAAAAGGCACACAGGTTCCACAATGGTTGTCCTGGGACAAGCAGTGAATTTCCCGGGTCCTCTTTAACAATGGCTTATGAACCTTTCTTCCAGGAACTTCTCCATATCTTTTTTAAACCCAGCTACACTAAAAGCTTTTATTACATCTTCTGGTAACGAATTACAGAGTTTGATTACGCATTGAGTTTCTCTTATTAGTCTTAAATGGGTTGCATTGTAACTTCATTGCGTGTCCTCTAGCCTTTCTACTTTTTGATGGCGTAAACAACCAATCTATGTTTATCGGTTTCACTCCATTCATTAATTTACAGACCTCTATTATATTCTCAGCCGTCTCTTTTCCATGTTGAAGAACCCCAATCTTGTAAGCCTTTCCTCATAGGGGTATCCTTCCATTCACGTTACTATTTTTGTCGCTCTTCTTTGAACCTTTTCTAATGCAGCTATATCCTTTTTAAGATATGGTGAATTGCACACAATTTTCAAGATGCAGTCTCACCATAGAACAATATAGAGACTTTATAATATCCTTAGTTTTATTTTCTGTTTCTTTCCTTATGATTCCTAGCATTCTATTTGCTTTCTTGGCTGCCGCTGCACACTGGGCAGAGGGTTTCAACATATTATCCACGATGACACCTAAATCTTTTTCCTGGGTGGTGATTTCTAAGGTGGTACCTTGCATCGTGTAACCATACTTTGGGTTGTTCTTTCCTAGGTGCATAACTTTGCACTTGTCCACATTAAATTTCATCTGCCATTTGAACTTCCAGTCTTCCAATTTTTCAAGGACCTCTTGCAATTTTTCACAATCATCTTGCGTTTTAAAACTTTTGAATAATTTTGTGTCATCTGCAAATTTGTTCACCTCACTCATTATTCCCATTTCCAGGTCATTTATGAATATGTTAAAAAGCAGCGGGCCCAGCACAGATCCCTGGAGTATTCCACTATTTACCTTTCTTCATTGAGAAAATTGACCATTTAGTCCTAGTATCTTTTAACAAGTTCCTGCTCCACAATACTACACTACCTCCACTCTCATGATTTTTTAATTTTGCCAAGAGGGACCTTGGCAAAGGCTTTCTGAAAATCCAGAAACATGTGGAGGCACATTCCAATGTGGCATCCAGACTCCTGTGGGGCCGATCAGAATCAGGATGCCCAGAGGTAGACCCTATTCTGATCCCAAGGGGGCTATATGTGCCCACGGGATCAGAATTGGATATAGAGCCTGAATGTGCAGGCCGGACCCTAATTCTGATTGGCCTGCATGCACAGCCACATGCCCAGCTATCTCAGTTAGGCTACTGAATGGAGCCGCAGTGAGATGGTGTCCCATCGCCATGGCACTGCAGCTCCATTCAGGAGCTGAGAATACTGGCTGCCACTGATTTTCTTCATTCCCCGCAGTCGGACTCTCCATCCACTCCTGTGGTTGATTAAGTCCCCATCGATTCTGAGGTCGGCCCTGTACATCCGAGGGCATGGACCACTCATGCCCCGTCCTTGCTCTGCCTCAGCAATCCCCCCTCTCGCACCATCTAGGCCTCCCTGTACAAACGTGCTGTTCATATGGGGAGGCAGTAGTCCGGGCCGGTATGGGAGTGAATAGCGGGAATGGATGTCCAAATAGGACATATAGTGAGTCATTCTATCCCAAATGGGACATATAGTGGGTCATTCCATCCCTTCTATTCGTGGGATGGAATGACCTACTATATCAACTGGCTCACCTTTGTCTACCTGTTTATTCACACCTTCAAAATATATACCAGATTAGTCAAATAAAACTTTCCATGGCTAAATCCCATTAAACCATGGCTATCTACATGTTCAATAATTTTATTCTTTATAATGGTTTAATCATTTTGCCCAGTACTGATGTCAGGCTCACTGATCTGTAGTTTTCCATATCACCCTTTGAACCCTTTTTAAAAATTGGAGTTACAATGGCCACTCCGCAATCCTCAGATACTACAGATAACTGCAATGATAGTTCACGGATTGCTAATAGCAGGTCTGCAATCTCATACTTCAGTTCTTTCAACACTCTTGGATGTATACCATCCAGTCCAGGTGATTTGCTATTTTTCAGTTTATCAAACAGTTGTTATATATCCTCCCGGTTTATCGATATTTCTTTCAATTCTTCCGCTACATCACCTTTATATACCATTTCAGGCATGGATAACTTCCCTACATCTTCTTCAGTAAAGAAGCAAAGAACTCATTCACTCTCTCTGCTATGGCCTTGTACTCCCTTAGTGTCCCATTTACCCCTGTATCATCCAGTGGTTCAACTGACTGTCTCACAGGTTTTTTGCTATGAATGTACTTGAAAACGTTTTTATTATGCTTCCATGGCAAATTATTTTCAAATTATCACTTTGCCTGCCTTATCAATGCCTTGCATCTAACTTGCCAATGCTTATTTTGTTTCCGGAGTTTGTCATAGGCTCCTTTTTCCATTTCCTGAAGGATTATTTTTTCGCAAGAATAGCCTCTCTGACCTCACCTTTAAATCATGCTGGCAGTTTTTGGCCTTCCTTCCACTTTTCTTAAAGCATGGAATATAGTTGATCTGGGCTTCCAAGATAGTACTTTTAAATAACGCTCATGCTTGATGTAAACCTTTACAACTGCTCCTTTTAGTTTTTTCTTAACTATTTTCCTCATTTTATTTGAAAGTTAAAAGGTAGTACTGTGGATTTCCTTGCCATCTTATTAAATCGAATGCAATCATGCTATTATCACTATTGTCAAGTGGCCCCAAAACCCTTATCTCTTGCACCAGATCCTGTGTTCCACTAAGGACTAGATCCAGAATAGCTTCCCCTCTTGTCAGTTCATGAACCAGCTGCTCCAAGAAGCAGTCATTTATTTCATCCAGAAACTTTATCTCTCTAGCTCTATCATTGCAGCATAATTTGTACCCAGGAATCACAGTGCCCCATTGGTTGTCGTCCTTCCACCAGGTCTCTGAGATGCGAATCATATCTAACCTTTCATTTGGTGCTATAAATTCTTGCTTTCCCATCTTATTTTCTAGACTTCTAGCATTTGTATATGGGCATTTTAAAGACTGTATTTTATTCATATTAATGTGGTTAGCAGTTGATAGGTGTAATTTGGAGTCTTTCGGCTCTGTACTGAAGGATATCTGGGTTACTTTTATCTTTGTTGGAAAGTCTCAGTCAGGATTCCCTAACTACCCTGTTTTGCTAGTATCTCCTTGGTATGAGAGGGTTTTACTATCTCTTGGTGGACAGGTCTTATCTACAGGATTACTTCCTGCCACACTAAGATGATGCTTTCCTTTCATGTGACCTCTCCATGGCAACTGAGAGGCTGCCAGATTGGATGTGAGACTTCACTACTATGTCCCTGTAGGTCTCATCTATAGAAACATAGAAATATGACAAAAAAAGACCACATGGCCTATCTAGTCTGTCCTTCCATATCAACAACTACAACAGTCCCCTTTTTACCTTTAGAGATCCTCTGTGTTTGTCCCATGCTTTTTTGAATTCAGTTACTGTCCTCATCTCTACCACCTCCACTGGGAGACTATTCCACGGATCCACTAGCCTTTCTGTAAAGAAATATTTCCGCATATCATTCCCGAATCTATCTCCCTTCACCCTCATCCCATGCCCCTTCATAGCAGAACTTGCTTTCAATTGAAAGAGGCTCTCTCCCTGAACATTTATGCCACGGAGGTATTTAAACATCTCAATCATATCACCTCTATCCCGCCTTTCCTCTAAGGTGTACATATTAAGATCCTTCAGTCTGTCCTCATACGCTTTATAATGAAGACCACTAATCATTTTAGTAGCCACCCTCTGCACCGACTCCATCCTGTTCACATCCTTTTGAAGGTGCGGTCTCCAGAATTGCACACTATACTCCAAATGAGGTCGCACCAAAGACTTATACAGAGGCATTATCACCTCCTTTTTTCTGCTAGCCATTCCTCTCCGTATGCACCCAAGCATCCTTCTAGCTTTTGCCGTCACCTATTCTACCTGTTTAGCTACTTTAAGATCATCAGACACAACCACGCCTAGGTCCCATTCTTCTTTAGTGGACAAAAGTACTTCACACCCTATATTATATTGCTCCCTTGGATTGCTGCAGCCTAAATGCATGACCTTACATTTTTTAACATTATATCCCAGCTGCCAAATTCTAGACCATTCTTCAAGCTTAGCTAGATCCCTCCTCATGTTGTCTACACCTTCCTGGGTGTCTACTCTATTGCAGATTTTGGTATCATCTGCAAAGAGGCAAACCTTACCCGACAGCCCTTCCGCTATATCATTAACAAAGATGTTAAAAAGAATCGGACCAAGGACAGATCCCTGGGGCACACCACTGGTAACATCCTTCTCCTAAGAATGAGCTCCATTTACTTGTACTCTGTGTCGCCTCCCACCCAACTAATTTCTAACTCAAGCAGTAACTTTAGGGTCCATCCCTAGGGTGCTCAGTTTGTTTATAAGTAGCCTGTGAGGAACAGTGTCAAAGGCTTTACTGAACTCTAAATACACCACATCTAGGGCTCTCCCTCGGTCCAACTCCCTGTACCTCTCTGTCTTCCTTATGTCCTTCAAGTCTGCTACTCTAGCCTTCAGAGATCAGACTTGTTCTCTGAGGGCAAAGAGCTCCTTGCACCTAGTGCACATGTAAGACACCTCACCAACTGGGAGAAAATTGTACATGTGACACTCAGTGCAAAAGAATGGATAGCCCCATCTCGCTGCTGGACTGCTGTCTGCATCTTAATTTTAAGGTTTTGTTTAGCTATTTAAGTTGTTTACTTAAAGTTGCTAGGATACTTATACTGATACAACAATACCAATTACCTTTAAGGGACCTTGTTCACCTCAAGATTAATTAACTTGGGGCCTTGATCTATTCCTGGTGATGATAACCAACTGAATCTGAAAGTGACTTTGACCACTCTTCTCCTTTTAATAGGTTTAAGAGCCTATAAAGCTAAGATTATGCCTAAGATGGGCAGGAGGGAACTAACAATTAGTAAAGGCTGGCTTGCTACGCAGGTCCCAGACCTGTGTTTCTAAGGCAGAGGTACTCAAATCCAGTCCCAGAGGGCCACAAACTAGTCTGGTTTTCGGGATATCCCTAATGAATATGCATGCGATATATTTGCATGCACTGCCTCCACTGTATTTGAATCTATCTCATGCATATTCATTAGGGATATCCCGAAAACTTGACTGGTTTGCGGCCCTCCAGGACTGGATTTGAGTACCTCTGTTCTAAGGTAACCTGTTAACAATTTCCTTGGTGATTCACACAGCCCTTGGTTTGATAGAGGGAGACTTTCAAATTGCCCCTTTGACCTTTCACTTGGTTTAACACCTATTTAAAACAAATTTTCAGACATCTTGCCTCCTAAGTGGAAGGCCTCTTTGTAAAGGTATCTAGAAACAATTTATTTAGTTCAACTCAAAGGGGTATGTTTACTAAACAGCGGGACGATATTGCACGGAAGCTCCTACCGCTGTTTAGTAAACATACCTCAAAGAATATTTTACCCTATTCTTCCTTCTATACTAAGCTATCCTCTGATTTGATTTAAATTAAAAGCTCCCTGCTGATACTAGGCCCTGATAGATTTAAAATTAAACTAAAAGCTCTCTGCTGTTTTTAAATTTAAACTAAAAATTAACTGATGATACGAGGCCCTGACTGAATTTTAAATTTAAACTAAGAACACTCTGCTGGTTTTAAATTTAAACTAAAAGCTTTTTTCTGGTTTTAAAAGTAAACTAAAAGCTTTCTGCAGGGTTTTAAATTTAACCTAAAAGCTCTCTGCTGGGTTTTAAATTTAAACTAAAAGTTATCAGCTGAAACTAGGCCCTGACAGAATTTTAAATTTAAATTAACAGCTCTCAGCTGATACTAGGCCTTGATTGAGTTACTTCAAGTAATCATTCCTGCCAGCTCTTCCTTCCAGAACAGGCAGATAATGCCAGCCTCCTCCTAATCCTCTGAAGATGAAAGCACATCTTCCTCTACATCAGATCCCTCGACTGAGACATCAGAACCACAGTCCAAGTTCAAATCTCGGGCAGCTGATCCACATCTCCAGAATGCAACCTCTACCTAGTTCACTTAGTAAAAGGTTCCCGAGCTGGGCTTCTGCACTCTGCTTGTCCTTTTTGTTACTGAGCTCAAGGGAATACAGAGTTTGCAGAGTTAGTTTCAACGCCAAAATGACCAGGCTTGCTGTAGAAAGGAAAAGAATTCTGGGGAGGACAACCCAAAAAGTCTAGTTACTCACCTGTAACAGGTATTCTCCAGGGACTGCAGAAATCAGTCCTCACATATGGGTGACGTCGGTACCGATGGAGCTCACGTGGTAACCTCTCCCCAGCTTTCAAAAAAAGCCTTTTGGAGATGTACCATGCATGCCCCAGGGTGCTATCTTGCCTCAGTAGGATAGCATAGCACAAGACAGCAACTCCACGGGGAGGAGGAAGGGCTATGTGGTGTGATTCCTGCTGTCCCTGGAGAAAACCTGTTACAGGTGAGTAACTACGCTTTCTCTGGCAACAAGCAGGAAGTCAGTCCTCACATATGGGACTCCCTAGCTACAGGCTACCGAAAAAGCCTGTAAAAGCCACAGGTGACCAGAAAAAGGGTAAACCATGAGAAGCAGTAACTGAGTCAAGAACACCAGACCCAGAAGCGGCGCCATGTGTCAAGCAAGGAACCAGTTTGGTAGCCTGAACACACCAAAGGGCTGGAGGGCAGGAGTTGTCTTATGCTTAGAGACTGCTGTCCCCAGTTGATATGGGTCATAGGAGATGAAGAGCCGTGAGGAGCGATGGTGGGCCTATGTATGCTTCAGGTAGGACAGGGCCTGCTTACAGTCCAAAGTGTTGAAAGCCACCTCTGCCCTGCTGGCATGGGGCCACGAAAAAAATGTAGGAAGCACCACTTCCTGGTTGAGGTGGAATGGGGACACCACCTTTGGGAGAAACTTGGGGTCCATGCAGAACACAACTCTGTTATTGTTGAACCTCATATAAGGTGGGTGAACCACCAAGGCTTGGAGCTCTCTGACCCTGCGAGCTGAGGTGAGCACCACAAGGAAGATCACCTTCCAGGATAGATATTTAAGGTGGCATGAGTCAAGAGGCTCAAATGGTGGCGCAGTGAGTTTTGAAAGAACTACGCTGAGATGCCACTCTGCTGCTGTGGGCAAATGGATGACTTAGAGAGTAGTAGGTCCTTCTAGAATTGAGTCACAAGGGGCTAGGTGGAGAGAGGCTTGCCGTCACTGAGATGATAGTGCCCTGAAAGCATGCAGAGGTGAACTCTGATGGAGTTGGACTTCAGATCTGCCTGGGACAGGTGGAGCAGGTACTGGAAAACCAGCTATACCAAACAGGAGAAGGGGTCAAACCTCCTCTCTGCACACCAAACCGAGAACCTACACCACTTGAAGGCATAGGCCAGGCAGGTGGAAGCTTAAGAGAAGCCAAAAAGACTGCTTCCACTTCACTGGATAGATCGAAATGAGTAAAGGCTACCCTTTCAGCAGTCAGGCTGTCAGAGACAAGGACCTCAAGTTGGCATGCAGAAGGGAGCCATCTTCCTGCAAGAGCAGGTCTGGGTCATTCCCCAGGGGGATTGGGGGGGGGGGACCTAGGATAGGCAAAGAAGCAGCAGGAACTACAGCTGCCAGGCCCACTGAGGGGCCACCAGTATCAATGTGGCCCTGTCAAACTAGACCTTGAATAGGGTCTTGATGATCAGTGCCATGGGCAGGAAGGCATAGAAGAGGCCCTCCATCCATGGGATGAGGAACACATCCTCCACCACCCACAAGGGATGTGGCTGCCTGGAGCAAAAGTGGGCTAGCTGGGCATTGGTCGGGCTGACAAAGAGGTCCATCTGCGGGAGCCCCCAGAAGTGGAACAGTCGACTAGTCACCCTGGGATCCAGCCGCCATTTGTGCTGAGGACCCAGCTGAGCCAGTCTGCCAGAATGTTGTCTTGGCCCAGCAGGTAGATCGCCCACAGGAGCATCCCGCTGCTGCTGGCAAAGTCGCAGAGGCTCACCATCTCCTGGCACAGGAAGAACGAACCTGTCCCTCCCTATCTGTTGATATAGAACATTGCCACCTGGTTGTCGGCTGAATTGGGACTGTTCGGTGCTGAATGTGGTGCTGGAAAGCCGCTGAGGGCAAGCACTATTGCTCAGAGCTCCAGGAGATTGATCTACTGGAGGTTCTCTGCCTGCAACCAGCTGTCCTGAGTGTGGAGGTTGTTGCAATGGGCTCCCCAGCCCATTTTGGAGGCATTTGTGGTAAGAATCCTCTGGGGGGCAGGAGCCTGGAAGGGCATACCAGCCTGCAGGTGCTGGAATTGTTGCCTCCAGCTGAGGGAGTTAGCTAGATGGTGGATCACGACCACTCTGTCCCGGAGGTGTCCTGTTGCTTGCGACCACTGGGAGCTCAGCTCCCACTGGCCCGGCCACAAGTGTAGGTGAATTTCCAGGGTGACGTGCACTGTGAATGCCATGTTGTCCAGAAGGTGAAGAATGAGATGGGCAGAGATTGAGGGTAGATCTTGGATGCACCCTGCAAACGTCATGAGACGCTGGGCCCTGTCCAGAAAGAGAAAGGCCTTGGCCTGGATGGTGTCCAGCAGAGCCCCTATGAACTCCAGGCATTGTGTTGGATGGAGATGGGACTTTGGATAGTTTATGACGAACCCCAAGTGTTCCAGAATGAGGATGGTGTGGGTCATCTCCTGATGGGTCTCTGCGATGGTGCTGCCCTTTATGAGCCAGTCATCCAGGTATGGGAAGACAAACATCCCCTGGAGATGCAGGAAGGTGGCAACTACTGCCAAGCACTTTATGAAGACCCTCGGGGAGGCAGGCCAAAAGGCAAAACCCTGTACTGGTAATGACAGCCTCCTACTATGAAGCGGAGGTACTGCTTGTGCAGGGGGTGAATGAGAATGTGTGTATAGGCATTCTTTAGATCAGGGGTCTCAAACACGCGGCCCGCGAGACAACTTTGTGCGGCCCGCGAAAGAGAAAAACAAAAAAACCCCAAAACCCTGACTTCTGCCGTTGCCGCCGTGGCAGCGGCAGAATCAATTGTCAAATAAAAAAAAAAAAGACTTTTGCTGCTCAAGCAGCAATATCACCTGTCCTGCGGCCCCTTCCCCTGTGCCCGGAGATCCGAATCTGCTCATCAGCGGCGTGCTTTTCAAGCCGCGAAGAGTATTCCCCTCTCGCGCGGCTTGAAACCGCGCGAGAGGGGAATACTCTTCGCGGCTTGAAAAGCACGCCGCTGATGAGCAGATTCGGATCTCCGGGCACAGGGGCAGGGGCCGCAGGACAGGTGATATTGCTGCTTGAGCAGCAGAAGTCTTTTTTTTTAATTTGACAATTGATTCTGCCGCTGCCACGGCGGCAACGGCAGAAGTCAGGGTTTTGGGTTTTTTTGTTTTCCTCTGTCGGGGGGGGGGGGGTATGACTGGAAATGGGCAGATGGGGGTTAGGACTGGAAGTGGGCTATTGGCAGGGGGGGGGTTATGACTGGTAATGGGCTATGGTGGGGGCTAGGACTGGAAATGGGCAGATGGGGGTTAGGACTGGAAGTGGGCTATTGGCAGGGGGGGGTTATGACTGGTAATGGGCTATGGTGGGGGCTAGGACTGGAAATGGGCAGATGGGGGTTAGGACTGGAAGTGGGCTATTGGCAGGGGGGGTTATGACTGGTAATGGGCTATGGTGGGGGCTAGGACTGAAAATGGGGTGATGGGGGTTAGGACTGGAGGTGGGCTGATTGGGGGGTTAGGACTGGTAATGGCCTATGAGGGGAGGTAAGACTGAAAATGGGGTGATGGGGGATACGACTGCAAGTGGGCTATGGGGGGGACTAGGACTGGTAATGGGCTATGGGGGGGGGTAAGACTGAAAATGGGGTGATGGGGGGGTAAGACTGGAAGTGCGCTATGGGGAGGTTAGGACTGGTAATGGGCTATGGGGGGTCTAGGACTGGTAATGGGCTGGGGGGGTTGCTAGGACTGGAAATGGGCTGAGTGGAAGGGGGGCTTGAACTGCAAATGGCTGATGGGGAGGGGGGCTTGGAATGGAAATGGGCTGTGAGGGGAGGGAGCTAGGATTGGAAATGGGCTGATGGGGGGCTAGGATTGGAAATGGGCTGATGGTGAGGCTAGGATAGGACTGGAAATGGACTGATGCAGGGACTAGAAAGGAGCAGATGCTGGGTGGGGCTGGAACTAGAAGGGAGCTGATGTTGGGGGAGGATTAGAATGGGATGGAGCTGGGAAAGTGAAATGGAGAGGGGAAAAATATTTTGTCTGGAAGAGAAGACAAATCTACAATTGGCCAGGTATTGGGAGAGTAAGTGGGGATTGAGGATGGAGGGGTAAAATTTGAGTGGATGAAATAGGAATGAGGAAAGAGCAAAAGGAGAAAGATTAGTATGTTAAAGCAGATGTAGGGAGAGAGAATGGAAAAAAACTAGAAGAGAGAGAAGAAAGGACAAATGGACAGCAGACGATGGAGATAGCAGAAGACACGAAGAAACCAGAAGTGGCTGGAGCAATTGCAACTGAAAAAAAATGCACAAAAGGTAGAAAAATATCTCTTTATTTTGAATTTATTAACTGGAATATGTCAGCTCTGGGAAATGTGCATCATTAATGTTTGCGCTTTGTTTAGTACAAGAGGAAATTAATTTATAGTTTTATTTCTACAGTGTTGTTGTACATTCCAAGTTTGGCTTTTGGGGTTCCCAGTTTAATTATTGTCTTCCTATTTCTGAATCTTTTAGTCTTTCTTTATCCATACTCATTAAGAGGCATGTTTACTAAAAGTTAGTGTATGGTAACATTATGCAAATATTTATGCAAATGAGGCCCCACGTCTTATGCGGCCCCCGGGTTACTTTACAAGTCCTCATTTGGCCCTCAAAGCAATTTGAGTTTGAGACCCCTGCTTTAGATCCAAGGAGCATAACCAGTCTCCCTGCCGGAGGTATGACAGCAATGTTCCAAGGGAGAGCATGTTGAATTTCTCCCTCACGAGGAACCAGTTGAGATCTCACTGGTCTAGGATGGGCCGGAACCCCCAGTCCTTTTGGACATCAGGAAGTAGCGTGAGTAGAACCCCTTTGCCCCTAGGTGAAGAGGGACGGGTTCCACTGTTCTGTCTGCCATAAAGTTTGCAAATTCCTGCTGAAGTAGGTTTCAGTGAAGGGGATGCATCAGGAGCTCTCCCGGGAAGAATGGTGGAGGCGTCTGTTCGATTTGGAGGAGGTACCCCTCCTTTACCACCTGCAATGCCCACACGTCGGTGGTGATGGCGGGCCAGTGGTCGGCAAAGAGTACTAGTTATCCCCCCTGTGTGCTGTAGGGCAGACCCTTCTGGGGGAAGAGAGGCTATGCCCCAGGAATCACCCCCCCCCCCCCCAGGTTGCACCTGAGGTGCTGGCTGGGGCTTGGGGGCCTTAGGTTTACTAGGACCGTGCCCTTGTCCCTTGGCCTTCTAATCCTGTTGGGGAGCTGGAAAGACTGAGTGCTGAGGGTAGTTTCCATAAGCCTTCCCCTTTTTTGGGTATAGGGGCTTTTTACCCAATGCCTTCCTTAAGGAAAGGTCAGCAGTCTTCTTAGAGAGCCTGGTCCTGGTCATGAACTCAGCTTGGTGTCCTTGTCCATCACAGGTTTGCCAAAGAGGTTCTTTCCTTGGCAAGGGACATCGGCCAACTTGTCTTGTACCCACTGCTCCAGGCCGCCAACTCGATGGCATCATAGATTGCCTGAGTCATAAATTTGGAGCACTCTCTGACTGTGGAGACCAGGGGCCAGAACCGCTGAAGAGGTTTCTCAGAAAGGTCAGCCGAGAACCCAGCAAGTTCCATTGCCATGTCCCGCAGGTACATGCCCATGTACAACTCGTAGGCCTGGCTCCACTACTACTTCTACTAATTAGCACTTATAAAGCGCCACGCACGCAGCGCTGCACAGCTAACCTACCAGAGGTGGCTAACACAAGAGACAGATAGTCCCTGCCCGTCAGAGTCCTGCTCATCGGAGCTTACAATCTATTTAGAATGGTACAGAGCATTGGTCAGTTCTGGGGAAGATACGGTGTGGTACCGTCTGGTACAGCTTGATCAATAGTTGGGTCAAAAAACGTTAACGTGGGTTAGGGTAGGAAGAGGATGGAAGTCAGGATCTGAACGCAATGGTGAAGAGGTGGGACTTCAACCTGGACTTGAAGAGGGCGAGGGAGGGCGCCTGGCGCACAGACGCAGGTAGGCTGTTCCAGGCATGTGGCACAGTAAGGTGAAAGGAGCACAGTCGGGAGTTCGCAGTGCGGGTGAAAGGCATTGAAAGAAGCGATTTGTTAGCGGAGCACAAATTTCGAGAGGGGACGTAGGGGGAGATAAGAGATATGAGGTATTGAGGGGCCATAGAGTGAATGCATTTATAGGTCAGCAGGAGAAGCTTAAAATGGATGCGGAATTGGACAGGGAGCCAGTGAAGTGACTTGAGGATGGGAGTAATGTGGGCATGGCGAGGCTGTCAGAAGATTAGTCAAGCAGCGTGATGTTGTATAGATTGAAGGGGAAGGAGGTGGCTCACAGGGAGACCAGCGAGGAGTAGGTTGCAGTAATCAAGGCGAGAGGAGATTAAGGAGTGGATAAGCGTTTTGGTAGTGTGTTCAGAGAGAAAGGGGTGGATCTTGCTTATGTTATAGAGGAAAAAGTGGCAGGTCTTGGCCACAAGCTGGATATGGGCGGAGAAGGAGAGAGAGGTGTCAAAGATAACCCCTAGATTGCGGGCAGAGGGAATAGGGCGGATAGCAGATCCATCCACGTGGACTGAGAGAGGGGGAAGTGGGGGGGAGGAGTTGGGTGGAAAGACAAGGAGTTCAGTCTTGGCCATGTTCAGTTTCAATCGATGATGAGACATCCAGGCAGCCATGTCCGAAAGACAGGCAGAGATCTTGGACTGGGTTGCCAGAGAAATATTAGGTGTAGAGAGGTAGATTTGGGAGTCATCGGCATAGAAATGGTACTGAAAGCCATGGGACGAGATAAGCGCGCCAAGGCCTTGGGTATAGAGGGAGAAAAGGAGGGGGCCCTAGACAGATCCCTGGGGAACACCTACCTGGAGCGGGGTAGGGGAGGAGGAGAGGCCGCCGGAACATACACTGAAGGAGTGATGGGAGAGGTAGGACGAGAACCAGGATAGTACGGAGTCCCTGAAGCCCAGCGAGGAGAGGTGGTGAGGAGAAGGTTGTGGTCAACGGTGTCAAAGGCAGCAGAAAGGCCAAGAAGTATGGGGATAGAATAGAGGCCCTTAGATTTAGCCAGGAACAGGCCATTGGTGACTTTTGTAAGTGCCGTTTCAGTGGAGTGTAGGGGGCAGAAGCCTGACTGTAGTGGGTCCAAGAGGGCCTGGGAGGTGAGGAAGTCGAGGCAGCGACGGTGAACTGCTCGTTCTAATAATTTGGATATGAAGGGAAGGAGGGAGATGGGTCGATAGTTAGGAGGGCATGTGGGATCAAGTGAGGGTTTCTTGAGCAGGGGCGTGACAACAGCATGTTTGAAGTCAACGGGAACAGTTGCAGTGGAGAGTGAAAGGTTGAGGATATGAGTGATGGAAGGGACAATGGTGAGGGAGATGGAACGTAGGAGATGGGTGGGGATAGGGTCTGATGGGCAGGTGGTGGGTTTGGAGGAGGAAAGAAGAAGTGTGGTTTCTTCTTCAGAGATCGGGGGGAAGGAGGAGAGGGTGGCAGGGGGAGTATTGATGGGGAGGAGAAATGGGGGGGAGGGGATGTAGATGAGAGGGTAGGGAATTGGAGGGTAATTTTGAGGATTCTGTCATGGAAGTAATCGGCTAGGGTTTGGGCAGAGAGGGAGGGCGGGATTGGGGGCGGGGGGACCTTGAGAAGAGAATTGAGGGTGTTAAAGAGACGGCGAGGATCAGAGGCAAGGGAATTAGTCAGATGGATGTAGTAATCTTGTTTGGCAAGTGCTAAGGCTGACTGGAAGGAGCCAAGCATGAATTTGAAGTGTAGAAGGTCTTCTGGGGAGCGGGATTTGGACCAGACTTGTTCAGCAGAACGGGCACAGATGTGTAAGTAACGGATTGTGGGTGAAAGCCAGGGTTGGGGAGTAGATCGATTTACAGGACATGAGGTGGGAGGGGCAAGAGTGTCAAGGGCTGAGGATAGTGTAGCATTGTATGAGGATAATGCTTCATCGACGGACTCAGTTTAAAATGGAGGAAAGAGATGGAGAAATGGTGGAGGAGAGAGTCAGGGGTCAATATTATGGAGGTTTCTAAAAAGGTTGGGGGAGACAGGACGGGGTTGGGATGGCGGGAGCTGAAAAGTAAATGTTAGGAGGTGATGGTCAGATGGGGGCAGGATTGAATTGCGGAAGTTTGAAGGAGAGGAATTGGAGAAGAGTACTAGGTCAAGGCAGTGGACGTGTTGGTGCGTGGAGGCAGTGGAGCAAAGTTGGAGGTCGAACAAGGAGGTAAGAGCGAGGAACTTTGAGGTATGGGGGTCAGAGGGGTTGTCGATGTGAATGTTGAAATCACCAAGAATTAGAGTGGGGGAGGAGGGATCCATGAAGGCAGAAAGCCAGGAGTCAAAGTCGGTGAGGAAGGTTGATTTGGAGTTGTCGGATGGGCGATAGATAAGAGCTACTCGGAGGGGAAGTGGTGTGAGGAGGCGAATGGAGTGGACTTCGAAGGAAAGGGGGGGAGTGTGATTGGGGTGGCAGGAGGGGTTGGAATTGGCAGGAGGGGGAGAGTAGGAGGCCAACGCCACCACCGCGACCAGTAGATCAAGGTGTATGGGAGAATTGGTAGCCCCCATAGCAGAGAGAGGCAATGGATGTGGTGTCATCTGGGGGGAGTCAGGTCTCGGTCAGGGCAAGAAGGTGTAGGGCGTTGGAGATAAAAAGATTGTGAATAAACATGTTTTTTTAATGACTGAACATGCGTTCCATAGGGCGCATGAAAACGGGAAAGCGGAGGGGGAGGAGCGGGATCTGGATAAGGTTGGATAAGTTACGTGTGGCTTTCTTATCAGAGTAGCGTGGGGGCCCATTTCATGTGGGTTTCTTATCAGAGTAGCGTGGGGGTGCATTTTGTGTGGATTTCTTATCAGAGTGGCGTGGGGGTCTATTTCTTGGGTAGTACCGAGATTTAGAGGGAGTAGGGTGTGGGTGGGTATGTCTGGGTGTCTGTGCTCTCCAAGAGGGACATGAGGGAGAGGAAGAGAGGGATAGATTGGTGGTATCAGGTAGGTTCTGTGAGGGAATGTTTTTGGGGATAGGGTTGGAGTTGATATCTATGGATGAGTGATTGTGGGAAGGATGGGGGAGGGCGGACGGAGGGAGGAGAGGGATGTGGATGAGATTAGATAGGGTACGTGAGGAACTTTCTTTAGTGTAGGAGAGAAATCGGGGAGGGGGCAGGGTTGGGGTTGATATTGAATGTAAGCTGGTCTGTACAGGGCGGTGTACACAACCAGACTGTCTAAGAAAACCTGAGAAAGAGTTAATTTTGTTCAGAACTTTGCTTAGAAATAAACTTCATATATTTGCTTACTAAGTAGGTGAAGAGGTACAAGTCCTGTAAATAAGAAAAGGGGCAGGTTGTCCTCCAGCCTTTCAGTCTCAGGGTTACTAGATATCAAGCAGTCAGCAGTAAACACTTATGTCTTGGAATACATGTATGTCTCCTCATACTGACCCATGCTGATTAGAAATTGACCTATGATGTGATGAATACGTAATACCTGACGTAGAACAATAAAGTGAAATTATGCTGTATCCTCCAAAAGAGCCTTATAAATAAAGCAAACCATAGCTAATAGTTAGAGTAAACAAAGAGAACTTGTTTCTATTTGTTTCTCTCCGCAAAGCTTTGGTGTATCTATATAGAAGTGTGTGGTATTTTATTGCTGTCTCTTAGATTCCCTTCTCATTGCTTTGAGTGTGGTTTTCTGTGACTCCAAGAGCCCTGCAGGTTGCTGGTGAGGGGGGGCAAAGAGAAGCCCACAGATATTACCTGACGAGAGAAGGAGAATGAGTATTAGAGAGTGAGGTAAAGTGGAGATAGTACGGCGGAAGCGAGGATGGGGTTGCCTTAGAGAGAGGGGGATGGTGTGAAGAAGCTCAAAAGCAGGTGCTAGGCTAGGGGGCAGAATGGAGGGAGAAGTGAGGAAGATAGGGGGAGGGTAGGGGAGAGAGGAGGGAGGATGTTGAAAGGAGGGGAGGCAGTTGGGGAGGAAGAGGATGAAAAGGACAATGAAGTGTGGGACCATGGTAGTGGGCAGCAAGGTCTGAGCAAACAATGGGTAGCAATTCTAGGTAACAATGGGTAGCAGTTCTAGGTAACAATGGGTGGCAGTTCTACACAGAGAATGGGTAGTAGTTCTAGGCAGCAATGGGTAGCAGTTCTATGCCGGCAGTGGATAACAGTTCTATGCAGGCAATGGATAACAGTTCTATGCAGACAATGGATAGCAGTTCTGTGCAGGCAATAGTACCGAGGCAATGGATAGCAGTTCTGTACAGGCAATGGATAGCAGTTCTACGCAGGCAATGGATAACAGTTTTACACAGGCAATGGATAGCAGAATCTATGCAAGCAATGGATAGCAGATTCTATGCAGGCAATGGATAACAGTTCTACGCAGGCAACGGATAACAGCTCCACGCAGGCAATGGATAACAGTTCTATGCGGCAATGGATAACAATTCTAAGCAGGCAATGGATAGCAGATTCTATGCAGGCAATGGAAAGCAGATAGCAGTTCTGTGCAGGCAATGGATAACAGTTCTACGCAGGCAATGGATAACAGTTCCACGCAGGCAATGGATAACAGTTCTATGCGGCAATGGATAACAGTTCTAAGCAGGCAATGGATAGCAGATTCTATGCAGGCAATGGAAAGCAGATAGCAGTTCTGTGCAGGCAATGGATAACAGTTCTATGCGGACAATGGGTAGCAGATCTAGACAACAGTGGGTAGAGGAGTGACCATGCTTACTCAGTTCCAGGAAGCTGCGGTGAGGTGGAGGAGCAGGATAGATGGGCTACGCCAGAGCGCCCCCGGGCCCGCGCCTAAGGGCCATACCAAAGGGCCCTCTGGCGAGGCCCTCAGGCGCGGGCCTGCCAGGCATGGGTGCGCCCGCCAGGCGTGGGCACGCCCACTGGAGAGCACGTCGTTTAAAGGGCCGATCGCCCTTTGATCTTCTAGCGGCGGCGGTGGCGTGAATGAGGGTGCCTGCTGGAGAGCACGCCGTTTAAAGGGCCGATTGCCCTTTGATCTTCTGGTGGCAGCGTCGTGAATGAGGGCGCCCGCTGGAGAGCACACTATTTAAAGGGCCAATCGCCCTTTGACCTTCTGGCGGCGGCGGCAGTGGCGTGAATGAGGGCGCCCGCTGGAGAGCACGCCATTTAAAGAGCCGATTGCCCTTTGATCTTCTGGCGGTGGCGGTGGCGTGAATGAGGGCGCCTGCTGGAGAGCACGCCATTTAAAGGGCCGATCGCCCTTTGATCTTCTGGCGGCGGTGGCTTTCTGAAAATATAGATAACAATATATCAATTGGCTCACCTTTAAAATACCTGTTTATTCCCAACTTCAAAAAAATATAAGAGATTAGTGAGGCATATTGGCTTTCTGCCATTAAACCATGACTATCTACAGTACATGTTCAGTAATTTTCTTCTCTATAAGGGATTCTACTATTTTGCCCAGACTGTAGTTTCCCAGATGACCCCAGGAACCCTTTCTAAAAGTTGGCATTACATCGGCTACTCTCCAGTCTCCACATACTACAGATGCTTTTAATGATAGCTCACAAATTACTCAAAGTAGGTCTGCAATCTCATATTTCAGTTCTTTCAGTGCCCTGGATGTATACCATCCAGTCCAGGTGATTTGCTACTCTTTAGTTTATCAAATAGTTGTATGACATCTTCCTAGTTTATGAGATGTGTTTCAATTCCTCTGACACATCACCTCTGGCATGGGTAAATTCCCTACATTTTCAGTAAAGACTGAAACAAAGAATTTATTCAGCATCTCTGCTATGCCCTTGTCCTAGTACTCTCCCTTTTCTATCTTTCCCCTTCTCCATGTCCAGCATTCTTCCCTTCCTTTCCTCCTGTCCAATGTCTCCCTCTTCTCCCCCATGTAGTGCCTCGCCCTTTTATTTTTTGTCCCATTCTCCCTGTGTTCAGCATTGTCCCCTTCTCTCCCTATCTTTCCCTAACATCCAGCATTTACCTGCCCCTCTCTCCCCACCCCATTTCCAGATTTCTCCCCTCTCTTTTCCCCATGTTGATTTCTCCCCTCTATTGTCCAGCATCTTTCCTCTCTTTATTCTCCCCATGTCCAGCCTCTCCTCTCCACTGCACCATGCTCCCCATCTCATGTTGTTTCTGCTCTACAACCCATCCCATGTTCACCATCTATTCTTCACCCAATGTGTCCATCTGCCTTCTGTCCCCCTATGCCCCCCCCCCCCCACACCATGCCCAGCATCTGCCCTCCATCCCCCCATCTGCCCCCCATGGCCAGAATATGCCTTCCATCCTTCAACCTCATGTCCAACATCTGCCCTCTACCCCCTTGGGTCCAGCATCTTCCCTCCACCACTCCCCACCCCATGTCCAGGAAAAGTACCCAGCAATTGTATCCTTGGCATGAAAACATCAATAAAAATTGTTTTTTTTATTTTCACAAGAAACAATTTGCTGAAAAATAAAAACCTAAATTTAAAGTTTATAAACACTTAGGGGTATGTTTACTAAAGGGTGATAAGGGAGCCAGTGTGCAGTTAATGGAGTGGAGGAGTAGCCTAGTGGTTGGGGCTAGGTACTTCAGGCCAGAAGGTCAGGGGTTCAAACCCCACTAGAGGACAGCAACCTTGGGCCGGAAGGACTGGGGTTTCTAGTCCCACAGGTGCTTCTTATGGTCTTGGCCAAGCCACTTAACCCTCCATAGCCCATGTTCCCTGTAAAATAGTTATCTCCAAGTTATAATGCCCTGTTCAATGTAATTTCAGTTTGTTCAATGTAAACCGCACTGATACAGAATAGCACAGTATATAAGAGAATGTAAATATAAAAAATTAATTAACAGCCCCATCCACTATCTAGCCCAAGTAGTACAAATGCATCCTTCCCTACAAGACACCCATGACTATGACTTTCAAGATACAACTTGTCGTAACACCTAGATGTAAATAGTTTCCCCAGGTTATCCAAGTTTTAGTACCTGTTCTTTGTAAACACAGATCAGCCACTGCAATGTATAAGTTTTATGTTTCATGTAAACCGCACTGATGTCGAATAGCGCGGTATAAAAGAGACTGTAAATGAATAAATAAATAAAATAAGGGAGCCAGTGTGCAGTTAATGCCTATTATCGGCACCTTTGGGCCCTTAATGCAGCAAAAAAGCTGCTTTAATGGGCATTAAAGCTCTAGCAGCTGTTACCAAACTTACAAGGCTCTGCCAGGAAATTTGGAAGACAACATCATGGCCAACTGATTGGAAAAGATCTATGTTTTGTCACCACGCTCTTCGCCCCAGGCGGTTGCCTAGGTGTTGGGAATGGTGATAGTCTTTATTTATTTGAAAAATGCCTATAATTGTAGTTGTGCAGTTGAAATAACTTCAGCCGAGAAGGGATATAGGCACGCGGGATTTTTATTATTCTTCAGGCCAAAGGAACTTCTTATAAACAGTTCCAGATATCAAACATAAGGTGTGGATATCTTCCAGAGTAAAGCCACAAGGTAAGAGGCTTCTACATTCAACTTGTCAGCAAACTCAAACAAAGTATTTCTTCATACAAAAACAATAAAGCAAATTTGGTGCTCCAAAAAAACATTCTTCTCAAAAGGTGACTTTAAAACAGGTACAGCTTTAAGTAATCCAGCAATGCAAAACTTCAACTGCACAATGTTTTCTCTCTTCTCAAAAACAACGTTTTCTCTACCTGCTGTCTGGCAGGCTCTACACTTTTTACAAACAGTCTTTCAAAGAAAGGGTTAAGCTTTCAGAATCTCAGCAATCCTAATTTGCATATTATTTTCAGCTCGGCATCTTTGAAAACAGCTGCTAGTTTCTAGGCTTCAGGAAAACGTTCTAGCTTTCAGCTACTGTATGGAAACTAGATAACATTCTATTTCCATGTCAGAGCTAGATTCCTGTCTCATAGAGGTTTCATACTCCATGCTCTCGACGTCTGATTCTACCAGAGAAGCATTGGATTTGAACTCAGAATTATCTTGCTTTAAGCTTTCTAAGATTTGTAAGACTCTGTTTAATGCAGACTCTTCTCTTCTCTGAGGAACGTTTTTACCTTTAGGTAACTCCTCAACTTTCAAAGGCTTATTAAAGGATTTAACCTTGCTCACCCTATTCTGAGGAAATAAGCTTCTAGCTGGCTTTACAGCTGACTGCTCAGTTTCCATGTAAATTTCTGGAGAATGCTGTCGGTTACTCACATGGCTTGCAACCTTCCCTGGGTAAGCTTTAAAACCTCTGGCTGGTTCTGCCTTTCTCCACGGAGCTTCTGGTGAAGTTTCCTTCACTCTCTGGGTGCCTTCCTTGTGTAGTCTTGCCGAGCTCCTAGGGCCTCTTCCCCTTCTAGGACTCTCTGACCCATTCACTTCAGCATTGGGCTCGGAACTAGAGCTCCTCCTTCTCCCCTCTCTCTCGGTAGAAGATTCACCATCACTGGAAGTCAGTCTCCTAAAGCACCTTTCCCTAAGGCTGCTTTCCCCTGCATTGTACCTCTTTCCTGCACTCTGAGCACCTCCCTCACGGGCACTCCTTTGCTGGGCAGTTTGAGGATCTCTCTGCTGGGCTTTCCTTGCACTTCCTTTCTCCTCGGTGATTCTAGGATTTCTGGCACTTCTTTCACTCCCTCTACTTCCTCCCTCCTCTCCAGATTCCTCGCGTTTATATCTGTAGTTTCCCTTTGTGCTTGCTAGCTCCTCCCCCAGCTGTCCCTCGTGAGCAGGGCTGGTAACTAGCGAGCTAGGGCGTGTCTCTTGACTACAAACCTTCTGTGAGGAGTTTTTTTCTAAACCAGGAGTTTTAACCCCTGAACTTATGGTTTTGATTCCCTTCTCTGGGGAAAACGCTTGATTTTTCCTTTCTTTCTTATGCTCTCCCTCTTCTGCGCCACCACAGATCCCCCCCCCTTAAGATATTCTGGGCTGGTCGATTACTGTCGGCACAGCACGGAATCCTCGAAAGGGCGTCCGCATTGGTGTGGAGCCTACCTGCCTTATGTTCAATTTGGAAGTCATAGGCCTGCAGGGTCAGGTACCAACGTGTGAGCCTCAGATTATGATCTTTCATTTTATTAAGCCACTTTAAAGGGGCATGGTCAGTGACAAGGAGAATCTTACGGCCCACAAGATAAAATCGGAGAGCATCTATCACCCAGCGTATAGCTCAGCACTCACGTTTCATCGCTGAATATTTCCGTTCGGGTGGTGCCAATTTCCTACTTAAAAACATTCTATCTTTTGGGATAAAACCACCCCCAGCCCGGTTTCGGAGGCGTCCGTTTGCACTATAAATGGGCGCTTAAAATCTACGCCCCTCAAAATGGGCTCACAACAAAGTTTTCCTTTTAATTGCTCAAAAGCCAGCTCCGCCTCCGGTGACCACCTTACTTGATTCGGAGCATTTTTTTTAAGCATGTCCGTCAAAAGGGCGCTTTCAGTGGCAAAGTTAGGTATAAACCTCCGATAGTACCCAATTAACCCAAGGAAACTGCAAATCTGTTTCTTTGTTAGGGGTTTTGTGAAAGTCCTAACAGCTTCTATTTTGTCTATTAAAGGCTTTATCATCCCTCTTCCTACTATGTGCCCAAGGTATTTTACCTCCTTTCCCCCGAACATGCACTTCGTGGGGTTGAGGGTGATACCTGCCTCTCTCATGGCTTCCAATACCTTGCCTATGTGAAATAGATGCTGGTCCCAACTGTCGCTGTGAATTACAACGTCATCCATATACGCCGTAGCATACAGTTGATGCGGTCGTAGGACCCTGTCTACCAGATGCTGGCATGTAGCCGCTGCCCCATGTAGCCCGAAGGGCATACGGCGGAACTGGTACAGGCCTAGCGGGGTACTAAAAGTGTTTTTTGGGCAAGATTCCCTTGTGAAGGGAATCTGCCAGTACCCTTTTGTCATATCTAACGTTGTTAGATATGCGGCCCTACCTAACCTATCTAAGAGCTCATCGATCCTAGGCATAGGATAGGTGTCAAAACGCGAAATTGTATTGACTTTCCTAAAGTCTATACAAAACCGGGTACTGCCATCAGGTTTGGGAACTAAAACAATCGGGCTATTCCATGGGCTTACGGATTCTTCAATAACCCCTAAAGCCAACATTTCCCGTACCTGCTCTTTTACCACCTGTTGCTTCGCTGCGGGCAGCCTATAGGGCCTTTGGCGAATAATTTCCCCCGGAGGGGTCACCACTGTATGGCTTACAAGGTTCATCTTCCCCGGGAATGGGTGTTAATACATCTGGGAATCTACTCAATAACCTTGATAAGGCCTGTTGCTGGTGCCATGATAACTCATCCCCTATCTTAGGAATAGGCTTTGTCCTGCAGTCAGCGAGTTGAGGGCCTAGGTCCACATCTGCTTTGTCTTCACATGTGGCCGCTAGCCCTTTAAATTCGGCACGGCCAGAGGAACCGAATCCCCGCAACCCTCTCAGAGTGGTGCTCACTTCCTCAACTTCTTCTATTGGTGGGAATCCTACTCTTTCGCAGATCAACTGCGCTATCCTATCCCCTGTATTTACTTTAAAATCAGTATGGGATGAATTGAGCAATAAAACCTTTATCGCCCCTCGGAAATCGGGGTCTATTACCCCCGCCCCTTCATCAATGGAGTTTTTCACGGCCAGGCCAGATCGTGGAGCGACCCTCCCATAACATCCAGGGGGTATCTCCACCTGAATGCTGGTTTCGACCAGCGCCCTACCTTGTTTGGGGATGACCCTGTCCTCCGCACTGTAGAGATCGAACCCCGCAGCCTGTTCAGTCGCCCATTTGGGTATTCTAGCGCTCGGAGTAGTCCTACAGGCTTTCAAAATAAACCTAGGTTTATTGTCTGGGGACTCCTTTTTGGCCACTCTCCCTTCCGGTTTCTTTCCCAACAAGGGGGCTAACACTGGGTTAAGTTTTGTCTGAGTTTTTCTAGGGGAACGGGATACCTTATTCTGTTCTTTACTGGGCGTATGGTTCTCCTCTGGCTCCTTAGTTTCTCCTAGTAAACCTTTTTCTAGGCCATGTCTGAACTGCGGCCAGTCCTTCCCTAACACTAAGGGATGGGGGAGCTTAGGGACTATGGCAACTACCACTTCTCGTTCCAACCCTAAGCCTTTCACTCTCACCTTTCTTAAAGGGTAAGCAGATGTGGCGCCATGCACACATTTTATCTTAATTGAATGCCCAGCTGGGGTTGGGGCCTTATCACTCTGTGCCTGTATATCAGCCCATAGCTTGGCTGACAACATAGATTGCTCTGCACCTGAGTCTAAAAGCGCCTCCGTAGGAATGCCCTCGACCTCCACAGTCAGCAAAAATCCCTCCCTATCCTTACCATGGGTGGATACCAGTGCTGTCCTGGCCTTGCAATTCCTAGCAAAATGCCCCACCTCGCCACAAGTAAAACATCTACTTTGAGCATGTGAACAATTCTTCCTGGGCTTCAATCCTAGGCTTTCTCCTAACAGTGTGTTCCCCATCCTTTCTGAACCTCCTTTCTCAGGACTTGGTGCAAGACCCACCTTCGTCTGGCCGACCAACCTGGCCTCTAAAAACCGCTCCGCCTGCGAGGTTGCTTCTTGGGTGGTCTTACAGCCCTGGAGGATCAGGAAAGATTTTAAATCATTAGGAACAGCTTCCACAAATTGTTCCAATATTATGCAGTCTAGAAGAGTATCAATAGACTTTCCCTGTGGTTCTAACCACTTCCAAACTAGACTCTTGATACTTTGACATAAGGCTCGTGGAGTCTACCCCAGCTTTAACTTACACGCTCTTAGATGGCGTCTATATACCATTGGGGTGAGACCCATTCTATCCCTTATGGCTCTCTTAACATCAACATAAGAGGAGGCTAGATCATTGGGCATTGGGCGATAGGCAGCCAAAGCATCACCGGTGAGGGAAGCTGCAAAGCAGACTGCCCACTGATCTTCGGGCCAACCGCTGAGTTGAGCGACTCTCTCAATATAGTCATCGATGTTATCATCTTTTGCTAGAGGGCCAAAAGAAAAAATACCATTCCCTGGTAGTCCCAGTCCCTGTGAGGCTCCTAAGGAACCAGTCATACTCCTCAGGGCATCTGATGTCTTCCTTTGCTCCCCTAACCAGTCAGCCATCATCGATAGGAGCGGTTGTTGCTGGTCTCTCAGCATGCAGGCCACACGCTCCTGGGCTTTAGCGGCTTCTTCCTGCTGCTCCCTGAAGCGGTCTGCCACCCAGCTAAGCAGATTGGGCTGCTCCATCTCTCCGGTGATGCTGAAACAAAAACAAACAGAAACACACCAAGTACGGCTCCTTCACACAGAGGCTGTTTCCCACTACTTATGAGGACTACAGCACCCCACCCTGGCAGGCAAACCTAAAATAACCCAGTTTATCTATGGGTTAACTGCCGGACGGGTAGACTCAGGCTCAGCAAGGGAGGTACCCTCTGGACGCTCTGCTCCGGTCCTTCCTTCGGCTGGAGGTCTGGTCTCAGGGTTGCTGTGGTTCCACCTTGGGTTCTCCGGACTTCCTCCCGCGCGCTCCTTGCGTTGGATATAGGCCTTGAGAAAAATCCAAGAACTAGGCCAATCCTGTCACCACGCCCTTCGCCCCAGGCAGTTGCCTAGGTGTTGGGAATGGTGATAGTCTTTATTTATTTGAAAAATGCCTATAATTGTAGTTGTGCAGTTGAAATAACTTCAGCCGAGAAGGGATATAGGCACGCAGGATTTTTATTATTCTTCAGGCCAAAGGAACTTCTTATAAACAGTTCCAGATATCAAACATAAGGTGTGGATATTTTCCAGAGTAAAGCCACAAGGTAAGAGGCTTCTACATTCAACTTGTCAGCAAACTCAAACAAAGTATTTCTTCATACAAAAACAATAAAGCAAATTTGGTGCTCCAAAAAAACATTCTTCTCAAAAGGTGACTTTAAAACAGGTACAGCTTTAAGTAATCCAGCAATGCAAAACTTCAACTGCACAATGTTTTCTCTCTTCTCAAAAACAACGTTTTCTCTACCTGCTGTCTGGCAGGCTCTACACGTTTTACAAACAGTCTTTCAAAGAAAGGGTTAAGCTTTCAGAATCTCAGCAATCCTAATTTGCATATTCTTTTCAGCTCGGTGTCTTTGAAAACAGCTGCTAGTTTCTAGGCTTCAGGAAAACGTTCTAGCTTTCAGCTACTGTATGGAAACTAGAGAACATTTTATTTCCATGTCAGAGCTAGATTTCTGTCTCATAGAGGTTTCCAAGTTCATGCTCTCGACGTCTGATTCTACCAGAGAAGCATTGGATTTGAACTCAGAATTATCTTGCTTTAAGCTTTCTAAGATTTGTAAGACTCTGGTTAATGCAGACTCTTCTCTTCTCTGAGGAACGTTTTTACCTTTAGGTAACTCCTCAACTTTCAAAGGCTTATTAGAGGATTTAACCTTGCTTACCCTATTCTGAGGAAATAAGCTTCTAGCTGGCTTTACAGCTGACTGCTCAGTTTCCATGTAAATTTCTGGAGAATGCTGTCGGTTACTCACATGGCTTGCAACCTTCCCTGGGTAAGCTTTAAAACCTCTGGCTGGTTCTGCCTTTCTCCACGGAGCTTCTGGTGAAGTTTCCTTCACTCTCTGGGTGCCTTCCTTGTGTAGTCTTGCCGAGCTCCTAGGGCCTCTTCCCCTTCTAGGACTCTCTGACCCATTCACTTCAGCATTGGGCTCGGAACTAGAGCTCCTCCTCCTTCTCCCCTCTCTCTCGGTAGAAGATTCACCATCACTGGAAGTCAGTCTCCTAAAGCACCTTTCCCTAAGGCTGCTTTCCCCTGCATTGTACCTCTTTCCTGCACTCTGAGCACCTCCCTCACGGGCACTCCTTTGCTGGGCAGTTTGAGGATCTCTCTGCTGGGCTTTCCTTGCACTTCCTTTCTCCTCGGTGATTCTAGGATTTCTGGCACTTCTTTCACTCCCTCTACTTCCTCCCTCCTCTCCAGATTCCTCGCGTTTATATCTGTAGTTTCCCTTTGTGCTTGCTAGCTCCTCCCCCAGCTGTCCCTCGTGAGCAGGGCTGGTAACTAGCGAGCTAGGGCGTGTCTCTTGACTACAAACCTTCTGTGAGGAGTTTTTTTCTAAACCAGGAGTTTTAACCCCTGAACTTATGGTTTTGATTCCCTTCTCTGGGGAAAACGCTTGATTTTTCCCTTCTTTCTTATGCTCTCCCTCTTCTGCGCCACCACAGTTTATAACAATACTAAAGAAAGGTGATCCATTATGGAAATTATTGCACAATCGCTATGATCCCACATACCAGCAAGATTCTGTTCAAGAATATTCAGCAGAGACTACAACCATATCTGGAAAGAGAACTGCCTGAAGTGCAAGAAGGGTTCAGGAAAGGGCGAAGAATGAGTGACATCATCGCGGATGTGAGATGGATCCTTGAAAAGACTAAAGAATACCAAAAGGATATCTACAGGGTGGCTCAAAAAAAGTGAGAACATCTCGTAAATTAAAAGCTTAAATAGTTTACTTATTTACCTTTTTTTAGCAATATAACATCTTTATTTTGACAATTTCCTGTTGCCATCTTTTTTTTTAATTTGTCAATCGTTTACATCTGTCTTTTTGAATTTTTGAAATAACTTATATGCTACGAGATGTTCTCAATTTTTTTTGGGCCACCCTGTATATGTGTTTTATTAACTACAGAAAGGCTTTTGACTATGTAAACCATGAGAAATTCTGGGCCACATTAAGAAGCATGGGTATACCAGAACACTTGTTAGTTCTCTTGCACAACCTTTATAATAATATTGCAATGATCGTAACCAGGAACCCCAAATTTAACCCACCTCCAGCCATCAGCATCCTCAACCGAACAATACCAATAAAGGACGAGGTGAAATAGTTAGATGTCACCCTTGACAGTCATTTAAATCTTCAATTACATATAAGCAAAACCACTGCGAAGGCATACCAACAAATGAAGCTCATCCGGAGACTCAAACTGATCCTCAGCCAGGATCATTTCCGCACTGTATGCCGGGCAGTCATCACCCCAATACTCAACTATGGAAACTCCCTTTATCAAGGACTACCTAAGCAGGCTACCCATCCACTCCAGCTAGTACCGAACATTGCAGCCCAAATCATAACTGGTACAGCCAAGCACGAGCACATTACACCTGTACTTCGGCAACTGCACTGGCTGCCAATCTATGCACGAGCAAGATACAAAGCAACCGTAAACATATTCAAGATCTTACATCTATGCATGGCAGATGTACTTCACAGTTTGATAACCAGGGATATAATCCACAGACCCAGAAGAACCAACAGCAGCAATAGACTCCGCGTACCTAATGGATACCATAAAACAAAACAAGTAACCTCCAACAGAGCCATATCCCTCTCAGCACCAGCCCTCTAGAATTCCCTACCGGATGGTCTGCGGGCAATAAACAACCTCAAAGACTTCCGTAAATCCCTTAAAACCTATCTATTCATAGAATGTTACAACCAAACATACTGAAGACTCTTTCACAAGCCTAAATGTACAATAATCCCACCCACTTTAGTCTCTGTGTACGTCCCGTCACCCCTGTTTAATGTTGTCCCAATCTGTGTAATGTTATCCCAACTTATGTAAACAACCACTTTGATTAAAGGAGAAAGTGGTATACAAATCTGGATAAATAAATAAATAAAATAAATAATAATCAAGAAGCAACAGTTTGAACGGAACAAGAAGAAACAGAATGCTTAAAGATCAGCAAAGGTGTACGACAAGGCTGCATACTTTCCCCCTACCTCTTTAATTTATATGCAGAAGAAATAATTAGAGAAGCAGGACTATATGAAAACAACTGAGGTGTGTGAAGATTGGTGGAAGACTCATCAACAACCTTCGCTATGCTGATGATACCACTTTACTGGCTGAAAGTGAAGACGATCTGAAACATTTGCTTCTCACAATAAGGAACATAGTCTTAAAATGGGCATACCTTAATGTAAAGAAGACAAAGATCATGACAACTGGCAAAATCAATAAGTTCATCGTTGATGGAGAAAAAATCAAAATAGTGGACAACTTTACCCAACTTGTATCAACTATCAATAAAGAAACAATAAGCAGTCAAGAAATTCCATGACACATTGCACTTGGCAAAATGGTTATGAAGGACTTAGACAAGATTCTCAAGAGCAGAGATGTCTCTCTCCATACCAAGATTTGACTCGTTCAAGTCATGGTATTTTCAATAATGTCATATGGATGTGAAAATTGGACAGTGAAAAAGATAGACAGGAAGAAAATTGATGCCTTTGAATTATGGTGCTGACGACGAATACTGTGTATACCATGGACTGCCCGAAGAACAAATCAGTCGGTATTAGAAGAGATCAAACCTAAGCTTTCTTTAGAAGCTCAGATGACAAGACTTCGACTTTCATACTTTGGACACATCGTGCGAAGAAAGAGATTATTAGAGAAAGACATCATGCTTTGCAAGGTGGAAGGCCAATGCAAAAAAGGAAGACCAGCAATTAGATGGATCGATACAATAACTGCAACTATGAGTGTCACTCTGTCAACAATGAGCCGTCTGACTGAAGACCAAAAACAGTTTAGGACAACTATCCAGAGGGTCACCATGAGTCAACATGACTCACTGGCGCTTAACAACAACAACAACAACAAAAGCTCCAGCAGCATAAAGGGCACTGTAGGCGAAGAGTGCGCATTAACGTGGCAGAGAGGGGGCGTTAACAACAGATGTTCCCTTAACGCCCGTTTCATTAACGTGTGTTAAAGCCCTTTAATGCTGGGAACCCTAACGCGAAGTAAAACCTCATGGAAAGGATGTATTTTGAGGAGAGAGAGCCTATTTTAATGTCTGCAATGTGATGCACAGACAGGGGAGCCCGAAAGAGTGATAGTAATGCTCCATTTGCAGCAACAGCATAGTGCTCAAGTATGAAAGGGCGCCATGCTGATGGTGCAAATGGGGCAAAGGTGATGGCACATGGGTCATGCAGTGTGGGTTGCTGGTACACAGGGCGGACCAGTCAGCTGCCCAAGTGGCACATAACATATGATCATAAAATATGCCATACTTTGTCAGACCAAGGACCAGCATGCCCAGTATACTGGGTCCAACAGTGGCCAATCTAGGTCACAAGTACCTAGCATTTTCCCCAAAAGACACACGTGATCCACAATGTTTGTATTGGGGCAAGCAGTGAATTTTCCCGGATCCTTTTAATAATGGTGTATGGACCTTTCCCCAGGAACCTGTCCAAACCTTTTTTAAACCCAGCTATACTAACAGCTTTTACTACATCCTCTGATAATGAATTCCAGAGTTTGATTACGCATTCACTGAACAAATATTTTCTCTTAGTAGTCTTAAATCGGTTACACTGTCCCCTAATCTTTCTACATTTTGATGGAGTAAACAATCGATCTATGTTTACCCGTTCCACTCCAGTCATTAATTTATAGACCTCTATCATATCTCCCCTCAGCCATCTCTTTCCCAGGTTAAAGAGCCCCAATCTTTTTTGCCTTTCCTCATAGGAGTATCTTGCCATCCGCATTACCATCTGTGATGTCCGTCATGATCAACAGTGAGAGTGGAGGCATACAGACATGCTACTGCTGCAGAAAGGAGATAAGGAGATAAGAACATAAGATATGCCATACTGGGTCAGACCAAGGTCCATCAAGCCCAGTATCCTGTTTCCAACAGTGGCCAATCTAGGTCATACATACCTAGCAGTTTCCTCAAAAGACACAGGTTCCGCAATGCTTGTACTGGGTCAAGCATTGATATCCTGGGTCCCTTCTTAATAATGGTTTATGGACCTTTCCTCCAGGAACTTGTCCAAACCTTTTTTAAACCCAGCTACACTAACAGCCTTTATTACATCCTCCGGCAACAAATTCCAGAGTTCGATTACACGTTGAGTGAAAAAATATTTTCTTTTATTAGTCTTAAATAGTTTACCCTGTAACTTCATTGCATGTCCCCTAGTCTTTCTATATTCTGATAACGTATACAATCAATCTACGTTTACCCGTTCCACTCCATTCATTAATTTATAGACTTCTATCATATCTCCCCTCAGCCGTCTCTTTTCCAGGTCAAAGAGCCCTAACCTTTTTAGCCTTTCTTCATAGGAGTATCCTTCCATCCCCTTTACCATTTTGGTGGCTCTTCTCTGAACCTTTTCTAATAACACTATATCCTTTTAAAGATACGGCCACCAGAATTGCACACAATATTCAAGGTGCGGTCTCACCATGGAATGATATAGAGACATTATAATATCTTTTGTTTTATTTTCCATTCCTTTCCTTATGATACCTAGCATTCTATTTGCTCTCTTGGCTGCCGCTGCACACTGGGCCGAGGGTTTTAACATGTTATCCACAATGACGCCTAAATCTTTTTCCTGGGTGGTGGTTCCTAATGTGGAACCTTGCATTGTGTAACTATAGTTTGGGTTGTTCTTCCCTAGGTGCATAACTTTGCACTTGTCCACATTAAATTTCATCTGCCATTTTGATGCCCAGTCTTCCAATTTATCAAGATCCTCTTGCAATTTTCCACAATCCTCTTGGGTTTTAACAACTTTAAATAGTTTTGTGTCATCTGCAAATTTGATAACTTCACTCGTTATTCCACTTTCCAGGTCATTTATGAATATGTCAAAAAGCAGCGGACCCAGCACAGATCCCTGGGGTACACCACTATTCACCTTTCTCCATTGGGAAAATTGGCCATTTAGCTCAACCCTCTGCTTTCTATCTTTTAACCAGTTCCTGATCCACAGTAGTACACTGCCTCCTATCCCATGACTCTTTAGTTTTGCCAAAGGTCTCTGATGAGGGACCTTGTCAAAGGCTTTCTTAAAGTCCAAATACACTATATCAACCGACTCACCTTTGTCCACCTGTTTATTCACACCTTCAAAAAAACATAACAGATTAGTAAGACAAGATCTTCCTTGTTTAAAGCCATGTTGGCTGTCTCCCATTAGGCCATGACTATTTACATGCTGAGTAATTTTATTCTGTATGATGGTTTCCCGGTACTGACGTGAGGCTCACCGGTCTATAGTTTCCCGGATTCACCCCTGGAACCCTTTTTAAAAATTGGTGTTACATTGGCGATCCTCCAATCTTCAGGTATTAGAGATGATTTTAATGATAGTTCACAGATTACTAATAGCAGGTCTGCAATCTCATATTTTAGTTCTTTCAACACCCTTGGATATATACCATCCGGCCCAGGTGATTTGCTACTCTTCAGTTTATTTAATAGCTGTAATACATCTTCCCGATGTATCGATATTTCCTTCAATTCTTCCGCACCTTTAAATACCACTTCAGTCATGGGTAACATCCCTACATCTTCCTCAGTAAAGACCGAAGCAAAGAATTCATTCAGTCTCTCCGCTATTGCCTTGTCGCCTCTTAGTGCCCCTTTAACTCCTCTATCATCTAATGGACCAACTGACTCTCTCACATTTTTTTGCTACGAATGTACTTAAAAAATCTTTATTTCGCGTTTTTGCTTCCGCAGCAAGCTTCTTCTCAAATTCTCCCTTTGCCTGCTTTATCAATGCCTTGCATTTGACTGGCCAGTGCTTGTGCTGTTTCCAGGTTTCATCATTTGGCTCTTTTTTCCATTTCCTGAAAGATGCTTTTTTGGCAACAACAGCCTCTCTGACCTCACCTTTAAACCATGCTGGCAGATTTTTGGACTTCCTTCCACTTTTCTTAAAGCGTGGAATACAGCTGGTCTGGGCTTCCAAGATAGTATTTTTCAACAACACCCAAGCTTGATGTAAGTCTTTAATCTTTGCAACTGCTCCTTTTAGTTTTTTCTTAACTATTTTCCTCATTTTATCATAGTCTCCCTTTCTAAAGTTAAAAGGTAGTACTGTGGATTTCCTTACTATACGTACTCCACTAATTAAATCAAAGGCAATCATGCTATGATCACTATTGCCAAGTGGCCCCAACACCCTTATCTCTTGCACTAGATCTGGTGTTCCACTAAGGACTAGGTCTAATATGGCTTCCCCTCTGGTCGGTTCATGAACCAGCTGCTCCAAGAAGCAGTCATTTATGTCATCTAGGAACTTTATCTCCCTAGCATGTCCTGCTGTGACACTGACCCAGTCGATACCGGGATAATTGAAATCACCCATTATTATTACTGCGCTGTAACTTTTGTTAGCTTCCTTGATTTCTTTGAGAATTTCATCATCCATTTGTTTATTCTGGCCAGGCGGTCGATAGTACACCCCCACTGCCATCGCCTTCCCCTTTTTACATGGAATTTCAATCCATAGAGATTCTACAGCAAATTTTGTTTCCTGTAAAACTTTAATCCTTTCTGACTCAATGCCCTCTCTAACACAGAGCGCAACCCCTCCACTAATTTGATCAGTTCTATGATTACGATATAGTTTGTACCCAGGTATCACAGTGTCCCACTGGTTGTCCTCCTTCCACCATGTCTCTGATATTTCAATCATATCTAACCTCTCATTTAGTGCTATATATTCTAACTCTCCCATCTTATTTTTTAGACTTCTAGCATTTGCATACAAGCATTTTAGAGACTGTATTTTATTCATATTAATTTGGCTATTGGTAGACATCTGCAATTTGGGATCTTTAAGCTCTGTCTGCTCCATACTCGAGGGCATTTGGGCTACTTGGAACGGTTCAAGGGTCCTGGCACCCCAGGCAGAGATCCTGGCTGGCCTCTCTCTGATACCATTGAACCCAGCTATGTGGGAAGAGGCCGATAGTGCCAGCAGCTGTAGTCATCTATGTAGCAGCAGCATGCAGCTACTCAGGAGACTACCACAGCAGTGGCTGTCATCCTCCCCCCCCCCCGAGATGTATCGTTGGCAGGCAGTGATGGGGTCCCTGCAGAGGCAGATGGTTGGGGGGGGGGGCTATGTGGCCATCCATGTATGCCTCTGGTCCCCCATTCAGACCTGTGCCCTAGGCACCTGCCAACCCACATGTTGGATGGCCGGGAGTGCGCACCATCAACACTGATAGCACACGGGCATGTCAGCATGGTGTGATGGTGTTGAAGGATGGGACAGCGGCACCCACTTGCAGCAGACCAAAGCCATGTCCTGGTCCTGTACACTGTGCGCATTGCAACTTATGCCAAGGTCTGCCTGATGGGAAGCATATCAGCCCAGGGACTGTTCTATCCTTATGGGAGCACTGTGGTTCAATGCACACAGTTGGTGTGTATATGAGCCAAGGGTCAAAGGTTCAAGTCCTGCCTGTAGATTATGCATTGTAAGTCTCTAAGGCTAAACTTTAGCCTATAGTGCAGGTACAACTAGGGTTGCCAACTTTTTCACCGAGAAAAACCCGACACCTTTGGCTCGCCATGCTCCACCCATTCTCCTCCCCTAGGCCCACCCCTGCCCCGCCCCCAGCCCCACCCACAAAAATTACCGAGGATACATGTAGGCTAACTTCCTTGGTCAGATAATAATTAAACCGGGAACCCCAAAATCCAAACATGAAATGTACAACACTGGAGAAATAAAACTATAAAGTAATTTCCTCTTGCACTAAACAAAAACGCAAAGATGTTAGCAATACACACTTCCCAGACCAGACATATTCCAGTTAATAAATTCAAAATAAAAAGCATTTTTCTACCTTCTGTTTGGGCATTTCAGTTTTCAGTTGCAATTGCTCCAGTCACTTTCTTCTGGTTTCTTCGTGTCTTCTGCGAGCTATCCATTTGTCCTTTCTTCTCTATTAGATGTTTTCCATTCTCTCTCTATATCTGCTTTAACATACTGATTGTTTCCCTTTTGCTCTTTCCCCCAATTCTTTCCTTATCCTTTATCATCCATTTAAATTTCACCCTTCCATTCTCAAGCCCCTCTTACTCTCCCAATACCCGACCCATCATAGACTTTTCTTCCACACAAAATATTTTTTCCCCTCTCCATTCTCATTCCCCATCCATTCTAGTCCTCCCCCAAAATCAGTTCCCTTATAGTTCTAGACCCACCCAGCATCCACTCCCTTCTAGTCCCATTCTCCCATGCCCCACATCAGCCCATTTCCAGTCCTATTCCAGCTCTTCATAAGCCCATTTCCAGTGCTAGCCTTCACATCACAGGCCATTTCCAGTCCTAGCCCCTGCTCCCCAATCACAGCCCATTTACAGTCCAAGTCCCCCATCACAGACCATTTGCAGTCCTAGCCCCCCCTAATCACAGCCTATTTCCAGTCCAAGTTCCCCCTCCCTCCACCATAGCCCATTTTTAGTCCAAGTTCCCCCCCCCCCATAGCCCTTTTCCAGTCAAGGTCCCCCCCCCCCATCACAACCCATTTCCAGTCCAAGTCTCCCCCATAGCCCTTTTCCAGTAAAGGCCCCCCCCCAACATAACTCATTTGTAGTCCCCCCTCCTGTGCAGCTGCTGCTCCTGCTTCTTACTGAGCAGCAGTTGCAATAAAGTTAATTTAAAAGTAAGGAAACCTGTGAGAAACCCTCAGCTCCTATGAAACTCCTTCTGCAGGGTCCCTGGCTGAAAAGGAAGTGACATCAGAGGGGCGGGCACTGCAGAAGGAGTTTCATAGGGCCGGCCCCTCACAGGATTCCTTACTTTTAAATTAACTTTATTGCAGCCGCTGCTCTGTAAGAAGCAACAGCAGCGGCTGCAAGGGGGGGCCAGGACTGTGATCGCAATCGCGATCGCAAGCGCAAAGCCGGTTTTCTGCTCTGGCCACTCCGATCTCGCAGCCAGAGCAAAAAACCGGCTTTTCAATGGCCGGTTTCAGTTCTCTGCCGGCAGCCGGCCCGACCACAGGAAAACCGGCCAGGCCGGCTGAAAACCGGCTGGTTGGCAACCCTAGGTACAACACCCAACAGCAAGGGTACAGACACACAGACAGGCCCCACTGTCCACAGCTAGATGGAGAATCAGGCTGATAGCATGGGCACATAGAGCTGAGTTAACATCAGAGTGTGCTACTAGCTCCTGCACAATAAGCACACATGCTTGAGCTGATATCAAGACCAAAGTGACAGGCAGGAATGTCAACCATCCCCATTTTTGCACAGCACGGTGATATAAGTGTGTGTGTGTGTGTGTATGTCTCTCCATTGTTTGTGGCTTTCTACACCTCACTGAGCCTCAGATTGCCTAAGCTGTTTCCAGCGTTAGTCTGCAAATGTGCATGATGAGGAGCATAGTATTGTGGGTATGGCCTGAAACAGGGCGGATTGGCCAGGATGTGTCTGCATTGGAGGTAGGGTCAATGGCTAAGATGTCATAGTGCCCGTCTGCCACGTGCATGGACTGGGTGGCCAAAGCATGTCATGCTGGGAGGGCACTCTCACTCTAACCGAGCTATGTATCCACATAGTGCTGTATAGTATCTGGCTCCAGTGATGTGGGTGCACCTTTTGTCCAGAGGGTCCTGATCACTGAACCAAATGCTCGGTGCACATGGTTGCTCTATGCACATACAATGTGTGCTGACCAGCAGACTGTCTGCAGTTGTTATATACATGGCTGGAAAACCCAGTGATGGGTAGCAAGTGCAGTCTGACTGTGCTTGCTGTGGGTGATTGTTAGACCTAGGTGGCTGGGAGAGGAGGTGTTCCAGGCCTAAACTCTGTAGTAAGGATAGGACCAGCAGAACTCTAATAACAACCCCATGCAAGCTTAGAAACCCCCACAGCCATTGGCATCCACAGCCACATACAGTATGCTACAATTGTTCAGGAAACAAAAGGACTAGCATAACACACTAGCAGTGATGGGAATCTGCAGCAGAGACCATCTCTAGCACTGCGTGTTTTGGGGACCAAGTGCTGGATGCTCATCCTCACCCTCAGGGTGACTGCAGAAACTGCTCAGTAGCACAGTTTGTAGCTGTTCTGTGCTTGTATCACATACTGTTAGTACATCTTACTGACCTAAGGTGATGGATCAGTGTATTCTGCATTTGGTGATCAGCTGCAAACTGCTGTACTACATGTGCACTGCATCATGGGTACTGGAGGGGCTGACATATACTGGCACACACAGCAGAATTTTTAGGCAGTAACCTGCAGTCTCTTTATACCCAGCCACTGCTTCCCAGAGTAGTGTGGAGGTGTAACCTAGTGGTTAATACAATGTTTCCATAAGCAGGGGACAGGGGTTCAATTCCTACTTGCTCTTTTTTGTGACTGTGCTACTCAGATCATTTTCATGCCTGTAAACAGTCAGGGCTCTGCTGTGACTGGTAGACACACAGCCTTATTGTTTGTTACACATTCTGCTCACAATTTGGGCCAGCAAAGAGACTAGTCACCATCAGGCCCTTCAGAGAGCATGGCTTTATTGGCTGTGCTACAGCACGTTGCAGGGGGTCATACATGTTCCAGCAATTGCTTGGAGGTGTGGTGTAATGGTCATGGCACAGACTTAGAACCCAGGATTCAAGGCCCACCAGCATTCCTTTTGTGACACTTTGGAAGGTTTTACTGTGCAGTTTAATATATGCAATACCCTTCATAGATTGCCTACACCTCCTTCTGACCTTGGGCAGGTCACCTTACCCTCCATTGCCTCAGCTGAATGCAGGTTCTTACAGTCCCTGTTTTTTTATTAGACATTACAACTTTTTTGGTACAAGGTATCCCAATGTGACTGCACTAATGCAGCAGTATACCAACAGGCAGTTACATTGTAGGTACAGCTGTAACCTATTTGGGCAACATGAGTCATGTATGACATCATGACTTACTGTACAGCTTTGGCTCCATTACATCTCTGCAGTACATGCAGACACATCCTACCCCTCGGATAGCCACCTGCCCAGTTTGGATGACATCTGTGCAGTTGTTATCTGCACATTTGTCTGAGCTGTTGTATGGTGGCTGTGTGGCTGGGACAGGTGTGAGTCCCATATGTCTGGTATCAGCTTCCAAGTGGCACTGGAGCACATTTTCATGCACAGTACAAATACGTTGGGAATGGTACCCACGGCACATCAGTGCTGTCAGCCCATACCACCTTCTCCTCAACCGCCATCCTTCCTTCAGCCCATCCATCCACCTCTGTCAGTTGTGTGCAGTCATGTCTTCCTGTGCAAGCTGCTACACCGTGGCCTGCACTGGTACGCTTTTCTGTCTTTTGGATCTTCACGCATGCCTCTCCTGTGCCTGATCTGCACATCATCACTCCTACGCTGTCCTCCTATCGCTGCACACGTCCTGCTGCTTCTGGCTCTGCTGGGAGACACGTCTTCCCCATCCTATGCCACACACTGGCATTGTACCATTTTACATTGGCACCCCCTGTACATCAGTCCAGCTGCCTCCCACAAGCTCATACACTTTACTGGCTACCACGTAGGATGTCCATGAATATGGCAGGTCCATCAGCTCCCACCTGCCCTACCATCCATTACCTTTACATTGACTTTCCTTGGTGCTCCTTTATCCAGCATTAGGGTTATAGGCATTTTCGGACATTAAGGTGCATGCCACCCGATGTCTTGTTAATGCACATTAAATGGCTCATAGCGCCCTTTAAGCTGGAATGCCTCCTACCCGCTCAGCGCACTTTACGCATGTAACACCCCTTATCGCTGCCGTCAATGCCTGTTATCTTTACGCCCTTTAGTAAACATACCCCCAAGAGTAAATTTAGCATGCCAGCACTGTGTGGGTGTGGGTGTGTGGCCTTTGTCGTGCAGAGGTGGGATGTGAGTGTGTAGTATGGGGGATGGCTTTCCTTGGTGCTCCTTTATCCAGCGTTATGGTTACAGCCATTTTCGGATGTTAAGGTGCATGCTTGACACCTTAACGCCCGATATTCTGTTAACGCATCTTAAATGGCCCATAGCACCCTTTACGTCGGGACACCCCTCTACCCCCCCAGCGCCCTTTACACATGTAACAGCCCTTATTGCCACCATTAACGACTGTTACCTTAACACCCTTTAGTAAACATACCCCTTAGTTTTAAAAAAACTCTTCCTGTCAGGGGGGAAGGAAGATGGTGGCAGGGTGTAGCGCTGCTGATTAGCCGCTCTCGACTGAGTGACTGCCTGGACGTTTGGCTGGAGATTCGAGCATGGGCCACTGTAAACGCAAACAGGTGAACCTACCCTCAGGTCCTGCTTTGGCATACTCTTCTGGGCAGCGAACACTCGATTTGTGTGACTTTTCATCTGGTGCTGGAGGGGCGTCTTCGACAGAGCCGGTGGGCAATCTGTCGGCTTTGTGTGCTACAGGAGTGTAGTTTTGCAGGAGCTGTGAACTCCCCGCTGAGACCAGTTAGTGATTGGCCGATTGGAGTTGTGCGCCCCGCCGACTTGCCGATGAGCACGCTGATGAGGGGGGTGAAGAGAGCACTCCTACGGTGGAAGTGGGTTCTCTGGAGGCTGAATTTCAGCATGATGAGGCAGTTGAGTTGAGTCCCTTCATTTGCCATTATTCCAGCAGGGCAGTCTGGTGAGCCTCTACCTTCCAGAGTTCAAGGTTTACTAAAGTCTAAAGTTATTACCATGGGCGCACTGTGGGAAGCTATAGCAAAGGTGAATTCTTTTTTAATTCATGTAGTGGGCCCTGTAACTACTGAACTGACTGAGGTTAAGACTACTTTCTTAAGTATCTCCAATACTCAGGAGCAGCAAGCAGGGAAAATCCTCCTATTGGAATAGGAACTGGGTCGACTCCGGGATTTGGTCATGGCTCAGGTTAAGGACAAGCCTGTATTTGCCAGGAATAATGTTAGAATGTTGAACTTTCCTCAGTCTCCAGTTTTATCACCAGTTGAGATATTGAGGAAGTACTTTGGAGAAGTGCTCAAATTGCCAACGGAGTACTTTCCTCCTGTGACTTTGGTGCAGTACTTGCCTGCTGGGGCTGGAGACCAGGTGGCTGGCCCGGCTTCAGTTTCGTTAGGGGGTGGAGATCTGACAGGGTTTTTGGAAAGCTCTTTGGAGGTCTACCCTTCTTGTTATCCTGGCTTTGGAGTCAGATAAAGCGTTAATTTTCTGCTCATACTTTAAGAACTTTAACGTATCTTTCTTAGGTTCTTATGTTAGGATGTTTCCAGATTTATTTCGAGGGTCTCAGTTGAGAAGGAGGGAATTCTTGGGCCTTCAGCCTAGGGTTTTGGCCATTGGGGCTACCTTCCAGTTAAAATTTCCTGTTAAATGCTGTGTTTCCTATAAAGAAAAAGTGTATTTGGTTTTTGAGCCTAGCAGGGGCAGCTCAAGGCAATCTGCTGCCTGAGGCGAAGTATGAAAAGGCGCCCCCTCCCCCCACCTTAGAGGGGGCGGGGTTTTTCAGAAATCCAATCAGTGACTGAACCAAACCAAAAAAGCTGATTAGATTATATGGAGGAAATGCAAGATGTTTGCACAAAGGGCCATATCGAGCTGCAATCGCACCCTGTGCGACTTGCAGCTCGGACACACGCCCCCCCCCCTCTCCCCCATACCTCCGTCCAGCGCTGCCTGCTCTTTCCCTGCTGCTGCCACCCTCTGTTTTTTTCACGGAGGTGCCAGCAGCAGGGAAAGAGCAGGCAGTGCTGGACGGAGGTATGGGGAGGAGGAGGGGGGCATGTGCCCAATCTGAAAGGCGCCGGCACTTTAAGAAGATCTGTCCCTCCCTACTCTGACATGGCATCGGAGAAGGGAGGGACCAGACCTGCTTAAAGTGCTGCAAAAAGGCTTAGGGAGCGCATTTCATCTGCCTTCTATTGTCTTGCCAGCAGTGGCAGGGCAACAGCAGACAGCCGAAATGCACCCCCCAAACCTTTCTGCCCTGTGCGGCTGCACCGCTTGCTCAGGGCTAGTTACGGTCCCGTTTGCACACCAAGGAACTAAAAGACAGCAAGAACCAACAACAGCACAGTTTATAAAACTAAATTATAACTCATTTTTATTTTGTTGTTATAAACTGCATTATGGTTCTTGCTTTTTCTTTTTTAACATATATTCTGCAGCCACAGTAGGTGCAGAGCAGAACCAGGACATTCACCCACAGAACTCAATATTAAAAAAAAAATCTGATTCTGATCATCTCACTAACAACAACAACAAAAAACACCACTATTTTCCAGTACCAGGCATATTGTGAACTAATACAAAACCCTACAACAAAGAGCAAACCTACCATACCATACCATATCAGCACAAACTTCCAAAACTCACATAAGGAGCCCATCCAAAAAAAGCATCACTGTAAATACTACAGTGGGCCCTGGAACATCCATACACCCATTTGAAAAGCTGAACAAGTCAAATTACTACAGTACAGTATAGATCTTTATGTACAAACTCCATGTTAACAGAACACCTGACCTCAGTCAAACACTCGCAACATCGACCCTCACCAAGTACAGAATAAGTAACCACAATCTAAAGTAAAAATAAAAATATATAGACTAAATTTAAATTGAAACCCCAAGAAGCCAGAGTCCACATTCAGTGCAATATCAGATAAATAAGAGTTGCAGTTCCCCAATACTGTGTAAAATATAAAAATAACACAAAGTCCAATAACTAAAATTAAATAAAATTATTTTTTCTACCTTTGTTGTCTGACCATTTTATTCTCTGATCATGCTGGTCCCGATCTGAGGCTTCAGCTTTCCTGTCTTCTCTTAGCTCTCTTTCTGTGGTCTATGGTCCATCTGCCTTTTCTTATCTCTTCTTTTGTTTTCTTCACTTCCTTCCATCAGCCCATTTCCAGTTCCAGTAACCCTACCCAGTATCAGCCCCCTTTCCAGGCCTTCCCTCCCAGTACCTTCCAATGTCAACCGCCTTGCATTCCCATGACTGCAACTGGTGTCCATTCCCTTTCAGTCCCCCTCTTTCCTCACTGTCCAGCCCCTTCTAGTCCAAATACCATCCCAGATATCAGCTCACGTCCACTCTCAGTGCCACCCCCCAAGTCAGCTCCCTTCCAGTCGCCATACCCTCTGTCCATCCCCCTTCCAGTGCCATTTGCATGTCAGCTCCCTTCCAGCCTCCTCCCCATTACCCAACCACCTACCACTCCCATCCCCAAATGTCAGCTCCCTTCCAGTCCCCCTTCAGTACATCCCAGGTGTCAGCTCCTTTCCAGCCCCCTCCTTCCCCCGTGTCAGCTCCCTTCGTGCCCCCTCCTTCCCCGGCACACCCTCTCATTATCCGCTCCCTTCCAGTCCTATTCTACCATCCTCCCGCATCAGCCCATTTGTACCCTAGCCCTAGTTTTCTTCTAGGGCCAGCAGCACTCTCCTCCCCTCCCCCATTAGCCCATTTCCAGTCCTATCCCCCTTCAGCCCACTCTAGTCCTAGCCCCCCAATCAGCCCATTACCAGTCCTAGCTCATTTCCAGTGCTAGCCTCCCATCTGCTCATTACCAGCCCTAACCCCCCATAGCCCATTACCAGTCCTAAGCACCCCCCATCAGCCTACTTCCAGTCCTAACCACCCCCCATCAGCCCACTTCGTCCTAACCCCTCCCCATCAGTCCATTACCAGTCCTAACCCCCCATAGCCCATTACCAGTCCTAACCCCCCCCATAGCCCATTACCAGTCCTAAACACCCCCATCAGCCCACTTCCAGTCCTAGCCCTCCATAGCCCATTATCAGTCCTAAACACCCCCCATCAGCCCACTTCCAGTCCTAATCCCCCATCATCCCATTTGCAGTCCTAGACCCCCCATAGACCATTACCAGTCCTAACCCCCCATTAGCCCATTTCCAGTCCTAGCCCCTCATAGCCCATTACTAGTCCTAAACAACCCCCATCCAGTCCTAACCTCCCCCCCATCAGCCCATTTCCATTCCTAGACCCCTCCCCTTTCCAGTCCTGGCCCCCAGGAAAATAATAACGCTCAAATTTCTGCCGCGTCGAGTCTGCTTCTCGGCAGCTGCAGACTCACCTCTCCTCTATAGCAGCCGCGGCTCCTGCTTTTTGGAGCCGCGGCTGTACTAACGCGAGGATCAGCCAGTCACTGCAGAGCCTTCCCGTGCAGCAGTGTCCTGCCCCCAAAGGAAGAAATTTGATCGTTTGGATTTTTTTTTTTTTTAACATTTGAAGGTGAAGTGAGGTGGCTGTTTTGGGGGCAAAATGCCGCCTTTAAAACTTTGCCGCCTGAGGCAGCCACCTCACTTCGCCTCATGATAGAGCCGCCCCTGGAGCCTGGGCAACTTATTTCTTAGTTTTTAAATGCCAGAGAAGATTTGCTAGTTCAAGATGCTGTTTCTTCCCATATGGCTGAAGCTTAAGTCTCTACCTGCCTTTTTTCTTTACTAGCCTTGTCTGGTCTTCCAGACAGTGTTGTTGAGATTTCTTGGTACCCCCTCTAAATTTCCTTTATTGTGGATTAGCATTATGACTGTAAATATTTCTTCTTCTTTTTTTTCCTATTAAGTTTACTTAATGTCATTGTTCTTCTCTATTCATCTTGATGCTTGGATGTATATTTGAAAATCTTAATTAAAAAAAACCCCCCAAAAAATCCATACCGCTTAGTAATAGAAGCTCTACGGGTCACCACTTGTTTAGAACATTGTCAGAGACCTTACTGAAATCTAAGTATATAAGTACTCTCTTTAATCCAATTCAGTGCTTCTATGGAGAAAGAAAGACAAACAAATAAACAAATAGATCTTTTCCATACTGCATGTATGCTAAGAACATAAAAACATGCCATACTGGGTCAGACCAAGGTCCATCAAGCCTAGTATTTTGTTTCCAACAGTGGCCAATCTAGGTCATACGTACCTAGCAGTTTCCCCAAAGGACACAGGTTCCACAATGCTTATATTGGGACAAGCAGTGGATTTCCCGGGTCCCTTTAATAATGGTTTATGGACCTTTCCTCCAGGAACTTGTCCAAACCTTTTTTAATCCCAGCTACACTAACAGCTTTTACTGCATCCTCGGTAACGAATTCCAGAGTTTGATTATGTGTTGAGTGAAAAAATATTTTCTCTTATTAGTCTTAAATAGGTTACACTGTAGTTTCATTGCATGTCCCCTAGTCTTTCTATATACTGATGGTATAAACAATCGATCTATGTTTACCTGTTCCACTCCATTCATTAATTTATAGACCTCCATCATATCTCCCCTCAGCCGTCTCTTTTCCAGGTTGAACAGCACTAACTTTTTTAACATCTCCTAATAGGGGTATCTTTCCATCCCCTTTACCATTTTGGTGGCTCTTCTCTGTACCTTTTCTAATAACGCTATATCCTTTTTAAGATACAGTGACCAGAATTGCCCACAGTATTCAAGGTGCGGTCTCACCATGGAACAATACAGAGGCATTACAATATCCTTTGTTTTATTCTCCATTCCTTTCATTATGATTCCTAGCATTCTATTTGCTTTCTTGGCTATTGCTGCACACTGGGCAGACTATGTCAACATGTTATCCACGATGACACCTAATTCTCTTTCCTGGGTGATGGTTCCTAATATGGAACCTTGCATCGTGTAACTATAGTTTGGGTTATTCTTTCCTACGTGAATAACTTTGCACTTCACCACATTAAATTTCATCTGCAATTTGAACATCCAATCTTCCAATTTATTAAGGTCCTCTTACAATTTTTTACAATCCTCTTGGGTTTTAACAACTTTGAATAATTTTGTGCCATCTGAAAATTTGATTACCTCACTCATTATTTCCATTTCCAGGTCATTTACGAATATGTTAAAAAGCAACAGACCCAGTACAGATCCCTGGAGTACTCCACTATTCACCTTTCTCCATTGGGAAAATTGGCCATTTAGCCCCACCCTCTGCTTTCTATCTTTTAACCAGTTCCTGATCCACAATAACACACTGCTTCCTATCTCATGACTTTTTAATTTCACCAAGAGTCTCTCATGAGGGACCTTGTCAAAGGCTTTCTGAAAATCCAGATGCACTATATCAACCGACTCCGCTTTGACAAACTGTTGTCATGAAGAAGACCCTTCTGAGCCTATGGAGTTGGTGAGAGAAGAGGATTCCATTGCAGAAACTGACAGGAAGTCTGAGCACATGGCTCAGTGTTTTCAGAGAGAATGTAAACAAAGAGAGTCATGAGCTGGAAAGACACTCCCACGCTGTGACATAGTCCCTAGTTCAGGAGATAATGAGATACACCTGTTTAAGGGAGGGGCACAGTTTATCCCAGAGAAACAGGATGATAAAAAGTGGTCATTAGCCTGGACTAAAGGGGAGCAGAAAGAAGGAAGACGTCAAGAGGTGAGAATCAAGGGAGCCATAGTCCTAACGCCAGAAAGAAGCAACACAGGACAGGTGACGTCTGGTAAAGGCAAGAAGGATAAGATATTTCCTGGAAGGCAGACTTGGGAAAACTCACATGCTCCAGAGAGAGAAACCTGCTGGCATGACAATACTTGTACCTCTAAGGCTGAAGCTACGAGGCTGAGAGACAAACAAACACAAGCTGTGTTTGGGAATCAGTCTGACTTTGCAGAGCTGAGAATTCCTTTCCCTCCAAAGCCGAAAGGTAGGCTTCACAACTTACATAGATTTGAACCTAGTTATAAAGTATTTCCCTGCAGTTGCCAGAATGTAGCAGACTCTCTAAAAAGAAACTTCAGTATATATGGTAATTCACAGTCCTATCCTTTAGAGTGCTACCGAGAGAAGCCATGTGAGGATAGTGAAGACGTCTGTTTTAAAGTTCAGGATAGCAGCTCACTGACACACCCTGCTATTGCTGACACTGAAGAAATGCAGATTGACTCTGATAGCAGTGAAATAGTGGATAACCAGATGGACTGCACGTTATGTTTTGCTGACCATGTTGAGTCCCTGTGCTGAACACTAGTTTGAGAAAGCTGGTGAAGCAACAGAAAGAATGGGGAACATTTTCTTTTGCTGAAGGAAGCTGTTATTGTTTGTTTGTACCGAGCACTGCACGTTGTGAGCCTGAAGCTGATAAGGCTAATTTACCTGAGCTCTTGTACATATCCATCAAGCCAATTGTATGGCAGTTTGTCCTAAGTTATTTACCTGCACAGAAATCCATTGGGAAGGGGAAAAATAAATTCTTGTCATTGCCTGAAACACTCGACTACAACTCTTCTGTTCTCAAAGGGTAAAAGGGACTACCATTCCCAGAGGGCCTTGCAGGACCAATGCAGGGTCACACTCTCTGAGTCAGGAATACAAAGGCAGACCAACTCTCAGCGCCCTAGGCATTGGGCTGGCCACCGAGAGGGTGACAAGTGGCGTAGTCTGTTTGGATTTCTGCTTGGAATACAAAAGGACATCCCAACTGAGGGAGAAGAAAAGAAAAACATCAGGATACACCAGAAGTTTTTTCCACATCTGGAAAGTACAGAGAGAAAATCTGCTAAGCTGCTGGTGGAGAGTGGTTGGAGACTTCGCTGGCAAAATCGTGCCAGGAGGATCATGACACCGAGGATAAGACTCCTTTCTGAAGGCCTGAGTCTACACCATGCGAAGGTAACGGGTAACTGGGCATGGGTGTAGAGGATTCAAGAGAGAAAGGGGAATCTTTGTTCTGCAGTAAAACTAGTTAGGATTTAAAAGAGAGTTTGATGCCGCACTTGGTGGGCTTTTCTTTTTGTTTTCTCTGCAGGAACCACAATCCTTAAAAATGGATCCACAAGAGGTGTTGCGGTGGATGTCCAATCAGTTCGAGAAGCAAATGGAACTGGCACATCGCACGCAAGAGCAGACAGCTGCAGCTATGTATGCCAAGCAGAAGCCCCTAGTAGAGCTAATGGAGGCTTTACTCGCCAAGCAGAAGGCTACCGAAGAAACAAACCCATTGTTTGCTGCGGTGGTAGGACCACAAGGCTGTGGAGCCTTAACTTTTGGCCAGTTAACAACTAATGATGATTTGGATGACTTTATTGAGGCCTTTGAAAGGGTTGCAATAGCAGTCAAATGGCCACTTGAGCAATGGGCGGTGAGATTTGCCACTTCCCTAACGGGAGAGGCTTTAGTGGCATATAAAACCATGCCCGCTGCTCTCGCGACCAGCTATGAGGAGGTTAAAAAAGCAGTTAAAGACAGATTGGCTCTAACTCCAATGTTCTATCAGAGAATGTTTAGAGAGGCCAGACTTAAACCTAATGAGACACCTAAAGCGTTGTATCAGAGGATCAAGGCTTTAGCATGGAAATGGCTTGTTCCAGAAGGAAAAACCCTTGACTCTGTGCTAGACACGGTCATTCTGGAACAATTCATGGAGGCAATACCTCCTGAGGTGAAATCTTTCTTAATTTTACAAAGTTGCCAGTCCACTGCAGAGGCAGCCGTCCTCACAGAGTGCTATTTTGAAGCAGAGTTGGTGGGAAAACCAAAAGGAGGCGCTCTGAAGCTGGCTGGAATAACCAACTTTGGAAGATTAGAAAGGGGTATGAAAGCAAATGTGACTGCTGGAAATGCTGTTTTGTTTATGAAAAAAGGAAAATGTTATAATTGCGGAAAAGTGGGCCATTTCCAGAAAATTTGTACAGTGCGAACAGCACTAATGTCTGGAAAAGGGAAACAGGTGCGAGAATGGTTCCTGTTAAAGGTGGAAGTTCAAGGCATTGTGGCCAATGCACTGCTTGACTCGGGTGCAGACCAGAGCATGGTCTCCAAAAAGCTCTGGCAGGCCATTGAAGCCCGTGGTAGGTCTGCACCGAGGCAAGCAGAAGGTCAGGTTAAGATACGCTGTGTACATGGTGCTTCCTCTCATTATCCACTATACAGGCTCTCAGTAAAAGGGTTGGGGACCCAAAAAGAGGTTTTGGTGGTCGTTGTCCCATGGCTTCCCTATGATATTGTGCTGGGGAGGGACTGGCCCCCATTTTGCAGAGGGATAGAGGAGGGCTTAAATGTGAAAACAAGCATGGTCTCCAGTAGGTCCCAGGCCGGAACCTCCGGAGTAAGGGTTGACCCACCAGAGGGAAGGGAAGAACTACCCGAGGATAGGAATGAACCCTCCAAGAGAGAGGATGAGTTCATAGAGGAGGTATCCCATAAGCTACCTGCATGTAAGAAGGTGACTAAAGCCCCTTACAAGGAAGTTAAGGAAAGGATAGCCCGGCAGAGTGTTCCAGGGGTAGAGGCCCTAGCAACAACTGTTCCTAGTCCCCTATTTGGAAAGCCCCGAGACTCTACCTCACGGTCAAAGCTACATATAGGAGATACGTCCCCAAGTAAACAAAAATTTGTTTTGCAATACTGCAAAGTGTCAGCTATGGCAAAAAGCCCGCAGAGAGCCTCATCCGCAGCTGCTGGCTACGATTTATTTAGTGCCGAAGAAAGGATAGTCCCTAAAGGAGGAAAGGCATTGATAGACACAGGGTTAAAAATGCAAATACCTGTAGGCTGTTGTGGCCGCATAGCGCCATGCTCAGGGTTGGCTGCAAAATACTTTATCGATGTCGGCGCTGGAGTCATAGACCCTGATTACAGAGGGGTAGTCCAAGTCTTACTTTTTAATTTTGGAAGTGAAGATTTCAAGGTAAGGGTGGGGGACAGGGTCGCACAACTTATCTGTGAGCGTGTAGGTTTCCCTTCAGTGGAGGAAGTGCCTTCACTGACCCCCACAGATTGTGGAACGGGGGGATTTGGGTCCACTGGGTTGGATGAAGTGACGGGTTTGACAGCTACCGCTGAAGAAAAGATGGAGGAAGACCTAGGCCCCCAGCTGACTGACTGAAAAGAAAACCCGGAGCCCAGAATAGGCGCGGAGCTATCGTGGCAACAGAAACAGGAGTTGGCTAAGGTACTCGCCAAATTTGCAGATGTTTTGACACCTATACCAGGGGAAACTAATCTGGTGGCACATGAGATTGTTACCACACCAGGGAAAGTGATTAGGCAACGGCCTTATCGTTTGCCTGAGGCAAAAAAGAAAGAGGTCATCGCCCAAGTACGAGAGATGCTCAGCATGGGCGTAATAGAGGAGTCAAAAAGCCCTTGGTCGAGTCCCATCGTCCTTGTGCCAAAGCCAGATGGGTCCCTTCGTTTTTGTATAGACTTCCGGCAAGTAAATAGCATGTCACAATTCGACGCCTATCCCATGCCCCGAATTGAGGAGCTGCTTGACCGGCTAGGGCAGGCCCAGTATCTGACCACCCTTGATCTAACGAAGGGCTACTGGCAGATATCGTTGACCCGGGATTCGAAACCAAAGACTGCCTTCTGCACGCCCGTGGGTCTATTTCAATTCTGCCAGATGCCGTTTGGCCTACATGGAGCTGCTGCAACATGCCAAAGGCTGGTGGACCAAGTTTTGAGGCCCCATCAGGAGTACGCGCTGGCGTATATGGATGATGTCATTGTCCACAGTACCACCTGGGCTCAGCACCTACCCAGGGTGGAAGCCGTCCTGAGAGCCATGCGACGGGCAGGGCTAACATCAAACCCCGGAAAATGTTTATTCGCAGGCGAAGAGGTAAAATACCTTGGCCACCTGGTGGGGAAAGGAATGGTCAAACCCCTATCAAGCAAAATAGACAGCGTAAAAAACTTCCCCCGGCCAACGAATAAGAAACAATTACGAAGTTTCTTGGGCCTCATTGGCTACTATCAGAGGTTTATACCGCGTTTTACCGAGGAGAGCGCGCTCTTTATGGAGATGCTGAGAAAAAAACGTGCCAAACAATCTGAAATGGACCCCAGAAGCGGAAGAAGTGTTCACAGCATTAAAGGGGAAGCTCTGTAAAGCCCCTGTACTACGAGGGGTAGACTTTGGGTTACCCTTCATTGTTCAAACCGACGCCTCGGAGACTGGATTGGGGGCGGTCCTGTCTCAGGAGTTTGAGGGCATGGAGCACCCCATTACATAACTAAGTAGAAAGTTGACAAAAGCCGAAAGAAATTATTCGACAATAGAGAAAGAATGCATGGCTATCAAGTGGGCAGTAGAGGCCCTGAGGTTTTACCTCACCGGGCGCAAGTTTTTGTTAGTTACAGATCACGCGCCCTTAAAGTGGCTAAGCCAAATGAGAAATAATAATGCCCGACTAACTCGATGGCATGTAGCACTACAGGCCTTCGACTTTGCGGTACAACATCGGGCAGGGAAGCTGCATAGCAACGCTGACGCATTGTCACGGATTACGAGCTGTCCGAGTAGTAGCTCGTCAGCCCGTAATATCTTAAGGGGGGATCTGTCATGAAGAAGACCCTTCTGAGCCTATGGAGTTGGTGAGAGAAGAGGATTCCGTTGCAGAAACTGACAGGCAGTCTGAGCACATGGCTCAGTGTTTTCAGAGAGAATGTAAACAAAGAGAGTCACGAGCTGGAAAGACACTCTCACGCTGTGACGTAGTCCCTAGTTCAGGAGATAATGAGATATACCTGTTTAAGGGACGGGCACAGTTTAGCCCGGAGAAACAGGATGATAAAAAGTGGTCATTAGCCTGGACTAAAGGGGAGCAGAAAGAAGGAAGACGTCAAGAGGTGAGAACCAAGGAAGCCATAGTCCTAATGCCAGAAAGAAGCAGCACAGGACAGGTGACGTCTGGTAAAGGCAAGAAGGATAAGATATTTCCTGGAAGGCAGGATTGGGAAAACTCACATGCTCCAGAGAGAGAAACCTGCTGGCATGACAATACTTATACCTCTAAGGCTGAAGCTACGAGGCTGAGAGACAAACAAACACAAGCTGTGTTTGGGAATCAGTCTGATTTTGCAGAGCTGAGAATTCCTTTCCCTCCAAAGCCGAAAGGTAGGCTTCACAACTTACATAGATTTGAACCTAGTTATAAAGTATTTTCCTGCAGTTGCCAGAATGTAGCAGACTCTCTAAAAATAAACTTCAGTATATATGGTAATTCACAGTCCTATCCTTTAGAGTGCTACCGAGAGAAGCCATGTGAGGATAGTGAAGACGTCTGTTTTAAAGTTCAGGATAGCAGCTCACTGACACACCCTGCTATTGCTGACGCTGAAGAAATGCAGATTGACTCTGATAGCAGTGAAATAGTGGATAACCAGATGGACTGCACGTTATGTTTTGCTGACCACGTTGAGTCCCTGTGCTGAACACTAGTTTGAGAAAGCTGGTGAAGCAACAGAAAGAATGGGGAACATTTTATTTTGCTGAAGGAAGCTGTTATTATTTGCTTGTACCGAGCACTGCACGTTGTGAGCCTGAAGCTGATAAGGCTAATTTACCTGAGTTCTTGTACATATCCCTCAAGCCAATTGTATGGCAGTTTGTCCTAAGTTATTTACCTGCACAGAAATCCATTGGGAAGGGGAAAAATAAATTCTTGTCATTGCCTGAAACACTCGACTACAACTCTTCTGTTCTCAAAGGGTAAAAGGGACTACCATTCCCAGAGGGCCTTTCAGGACCAATGCAGGGTCACACTCTCTGAGTCAGGAATACAAAGGCAGACCAACTCTCAGCGCCCTAGGCGTTGGGCTGGCCACCGAGGGGGTGACACTGTTTATTCACACCTTCATAAAAAACATAGCAAGTTAGTAAGACAAGACCTTCCTTACTTAAAGCCATGTTGGCTGTCTCCTATCAAGCCATGATTATCTGCATGTTCAGTAATTTTGTTCTTTATAATGATTTCTACCATTTTTCCTGGTTCTGACATTGGGCTCACCGGTCTGTTGTTTCCCGGATCACCCCTTTTTAAAAATTGGCATTACATTGGCCATCCTCCAATCTTTGGGTATTACAGATGATTTTAATGATAGTTCACAGATTACTAATTGTAGGTCTGCAATCTCATATTTCACTTCTTTCAACACCCTTGGATATATACCATCCGGTCCAGATGATTTGCTATTCTTCAGTTTATCAAATAGTTGTAATATATCTTCCCGGTGTATCAATATTTCTTTCGATCTGAGCATAGTCTGCTCTACTAATGTTGAGTCTCCTCAGAGATGAGAGTCCCAGTCCTGAATCTGAGAAGGAAGAGGAATTCTTGATTGAGGTTACTCCATAGAAGAATCTTTAGATTGGAAATTAGCACCAAAACCATACTAAATTGCCGTAAAGTTCAAGCTTCATAAAAATTGACAACTATGACTATTTTCAAGTTTGTTCTAATCAGTACATATAGCATTTATTAAATGTGAACCCATAGAAATTTAACAACCATTATTACATTCGGGGAGTACTTTTAGAACTGATCACACAGATGAAAAATGTATGCTGTCCTTTCTCCAAGGACAAGCAGGATGAGTCAGCCACACCTGGGTGATATCATCCGATGGCGCCATATAAGAGAACTAGTGGCTCAACCCACTGGCCTGCCCCTAGCCAGCCATTTTTTTTCATTTTCTGCCTTGCCTATAAGACAGACCTCTCTACTCTCTAGTAAGATTCACACGTTAATAAAAAATCAAAAGAAAGAATGCAAGCAAAATACAAGAAGCAAGAAGAAGCAAAGATTCTTCCTGGAGCACCATGCCAAAGCCGGGATTCAAAAAGAGCCTGAAGTGTGCCCGCAAGATGAGCAACTCTGATGCTCATGATTGCTGCGTATGCTGCCTGGGCAAGGATCACAAGGTAGAGAAGTGTGCTGCCTATGCCCAGATGTCTCTGAAAATTGAGAGGACATGCACTCCAAGACTTCCTGGCAAGGACAACCCCCTGGAGGCTCCCCCTGCAAATCTTGTGGACCATCTGAGTAAGGACTCCTCAGCTGCGACACAGGATGCACTAGCCAGGGCCTCTGTTTCCGCCTGTGTGCTTCAGGACACCACTGTTGCAGCAGCCACCTCTTTGGACTCTAGCCGCCCCGCTCTGGAGGCTCCATTCACGTGGGCACCCGGCCATGCAGCTCAACTCCTCCAGGGCTCCTCTTCCAGGTCTGGCTCCTCCTCCCCTTCACTGATTGGCCAACATGGCACTGACATCACCAGCGTTCAGCATCACAGAGCCAATGGACCTGACTCTCGAATGCTGATTGGACAGTGCAGCAGATTTCTACAGCCCCGATCCTCGGCGTAGAAGGTCTTCCGACCTCCCTGGACACTATCATCACTGAAGGGAGAGATTCCCGAAGAGAGGCAGGCACAGTGATCAGAACAAGAGCAGCCGCAACTCATGCAGAGGCAGCCATGAACACCACAGAAGGCATGGGGAGAGCCACGGACAGCGCAGGAAAAGGAGGCACAGAACAGTGAGCACTGGCTTCAGCCACAGTAGCCCAGCAGCACCCCACAGAAGACTCATGTATCCCTACTGGAGCTCCTCCACTCCTCTGGGTCCCCTCAGACATACCAGCAATGGGAAAGAGAGAACTGGTTAGCCAGGCAAATAGTGGCAGACAGTCCAGCAGGGCTCCTCCAGCTTTTTACACACCTTCTCCAGCACTGGCTTCCTGTACCCCTGGCTCCTGAACCGGCACCCCAGCCCCTGGAATCTGAAAGAGGATCTACCCCAGTGGCAACTCACACGGAGCAAGGACATGTCACCATGCCCATGCCCATGTCACCCCACACTCGCTTGATCCACGCTCCAACTGTCAGTGGCCATTGGGGCGAAGAAGCCACAGAGCTGGAGTCCCCAGAGACAGAAGATGCTCTCATGTCCACCGCATCCATGCAGGGACCCATTCGCCCAGCCACAGAAAAACCTCAGTCCACGCCACCAGAGAACCTGACCTACCCTAAGTTCCTATGCAGGGTAGTATCCGCACTATCCCTCACCACCAGTGATGTTCTGGACCTGAGAGGCAAAGTCCAAAGGACCCTAAAATTCCTTGAACTGCCAAAGACTCTGGTCTTGCTACCCGTCCACCAGTTACTTCGGGATGCTGACAAAACTGTGGCAGACCCAGGCTTGTAACCTGGCCTTCTCCCGCAAGCAGAACACAAAGTATTAAGTCCAACCCTCTCCCAGGTTCAATAAGGCCCAACTACCACACTACTCCATCATGGTAGAGTTGGCCCTGAAGAGGAACAAGTCATCATGCAACCACACCAACAACCCACCTGGACGCAACCTCAAGCTACTGGACAATGTTGGCAGGAGGGCGTTTCACGGAGCCATGCTGAGCACAAGGATTGCAGCACACTTTATACCAGGACATTCTGTGGAGAGCTTCAAGACCACCATTTCAGCTTGCCCTCCCGAGGCACTGTCAGCAGCTAAGACTGCCCTCGCAGACCTGGGAGATAGTGTAGTTACTCATCTGTAACAGATGATCTCTGGGAACAGCAGGAATTTAGTCTTCACATTTGGCTAACATCGGTACCGATGGAGCCCGCACACAAACGCTCCCCTGCATCCAATAGGAAAGCTTTTGGGAGCATCCCACTGCACCTGAATAGCTGCCTTCCCACTTTCCCAACTCTCTCACCTCAGTTCTTCATTTTCCATGGAGCCAGCAGGAAGCAAATCCTGTCACTGCAGAAAATTCTTTAATTTTTTTTTTTTGTGGTCAGCATCTGCCTTCCCGTCGACGCCGGAACCATCTCTCGCTGTTGGTTCCCTGATTCTTCTTTCTTTCTTTCCTTTTCTATTAAAAAAATAAAAGAGAAACTTTTCTTCAGGTGCATCGATGCCATTTTAGGTCTTAAGTCTACCATACTGTCTACTGACACTATGGAGAAACCAACTAGTGGTTTTAAGAAATGTTCTAAAACTGGCAATACCATTTCGGCTACTGACACTCATGACTGCTGTCTAAAATGCCTTGGGCCTGATCACCAGTCCCTTTGTAAAAAGATGACAAAGAGGGTACTGCAGAAACGGGCCTCGAAGTTTGGAACTCTCTTTGCCTCGGATGCGGTTTCTTTGGCATCAACGTCATCAAGAACATCATCTTCTTCTCATGGATCTCAGGTATCTAAGCACGAGTCTTCCTCGAAGACAGATCACCCCTCCAGAGGTAGATCTCATTTTAAGCATTGAGATTCCTCAGGTGTTGCCCTGGAGGTAGATTGGCCAGCCAAATATCCCCAGTGAGAGGACCTGTCCTCCAAAGCCATCGAGGAGCTCCGGAATGCTCCCAAGGCCTCCACCTCAGGAGAGCTCCTGGTGCCATGCTCTGGGATGGTGGCGCAAGTCTCTGTTACTGATACCCAAGCATCAGTGAGCTCCATGCATCAATGTATCCTGGCCATTGAGCAGAGCTTTGCAGCTCTATTTGCAGCTTCGGTTACGATCAAAACCTTACCGACGGTACCACTGACACCGATACCGTCAGCGGTACCGATGCTCACTGTTACGGGACAATGCCACTGGCTCATTGCCACCCGTGCCTGCCCTCGAATCCGTTCCTGATACTGAGGCCTTATCCAAGCAGATTCCCTGGCCCATACTGACATAAACCGGTATCGGTACCTAACAGAGCAGGAACATTGTTCCCGCCGATACTTCGAGTCATTGGTGTCTGATGCTTCCGACAATGAATCACTTAATATCCGAGGACTGCAAGGCCTGCCTGAGGAGCCCTCTCCTTCACCAGAACAGTGCATGTCCTCTCCTGAGGACATGTGTTTCCAGGAGTTTATTTGAGACTTAGCAAGTGGTCTCTCCATAACAATAACATCTGAGAAAGAGCCCAGGGCAGAGGAATTGGAGATACTCCGATACCCAACAACTCCTAAGGAGGAGGCTACCCTTCTAGTCTACCTCATTGTCCATGATCTCATGCTCCGGATGTGGGAGACTCTCCTCACGATTTCATCCCATACTCGACGCCTAGATACTATGTACCGAATGGAATGTCCCGGCTTCCAAAAGACACAACTTCCCCACCATTCAATGGTAGTGGAATCGGCGATTCGTCGAATTAAGAGTTCTAAAACACATTCTTCTAACCCTACAGGTAGAGAATCAAGAACCTTTGATGCTTTTGGGCATCAATGTTTCCAGGCTTCCATGCTTTCAGCCAGGATAAACTCTATATGGGTATGTTCCTCAAAAAGGTTACTTGGGATCTTGAGGCCATGTCTCCTCTCCTTCCAGATGATAAGAGCGATGACTATTTTGCTCTAGTCAAGCATGCCCAGAATGTCTCAAAGTTTGTTAATAGAGCAACCTTTGATTCATTTGAGTGCCCAAGCAGAGCCACAGCAATCTGCATCGGTGTATGCAGGATTGCATGGCTGCAGGCCTCATGAGGATCTTGAGCAGTAAGTTCAAGATAAATTGGGCAACATACCCTGCACAGGCGAGAGCCTTTTTGGCAAAGACTGGCAGAATAAGGCTTCTCAGATGGAGTCAGAGAATACCATTCTGAATAACTGTCTAGAACTACAGCCAACCTTGCTAGGAAAAGAGTTACAAAGAAGACCTTCTTTAATAAGAAAAAGAAGTTCTACTCTTCTTATCCTCCCACTTCTCAATACCAGCCTCAGGGTCCTCAAAAGAGGTAACAACCTTCCAAGCAATGAAGCCAGCGGCATGTATCCCATAGCAGTGTGCGTCGGTGCCGCTGACACCGGTGTCAGTGATGTTTTGATTGTAACCAAAGCTGCCAATAGAGCTGCTAAGCTCTGCTTAATGGCCAGTGTATGCTGACCCATGGAGCTCGCCGATGCTTGCGTATCAGTAACAGAGACTTGTGCCACTGTCCCAGAGCATGGCACCAGGAGCTCTCCTGAGGCGGAGGCCTCGGGAGCATCCTGGAGCCCCTCGATAGCTTTAGAGGACAGGTCCTCCCGCATGGGCTAATTGGCTGGCTGATCTACCTCCAGGGCAACGCCTGAGGCATGTCAATGCTTAGAACAAGATCTACCTCTGGAGGGGTGATCTGTCTTCGAGGAAAACTTGTGCTTAGATATCTGAGATCCATGAGAGGAAGATGATGCTCTCTATGACGTTGATGCCAAAGAATCCGCAGCCGAGGCAAAGAGAGTTCCAGACTTCGAGGTCCGGTTCTGCAGTCCTCTCTTTGTCATCTTTTTACAAAGGGGACATTCTAATGGCTGGTGATCGGGCCCGAGGCATTTTAGACACCAGACATGAGTCATGATTCTACTCCAGATACTTCCTTATCCCCAAGAAGTCTAGGGGCATCCACCCCATCCTCAACCTCTGGAAACTAAACAAGTTCATGCTCAAAGAAAATTTCAGGAGAGCTTGTAGGAGAGGAAGAATGGAAGGATGGAAGTTGGAGAATGGTTGGCCTCCTTGGACTTGCAAGATGCATATACACATGTGCCCATTCACACAGAGCACAGGAGGTACCTGCGCTTCCAAGTGCTCGGGAACCACAACCAGTACAGGGTACTACCCTTTGGGCTTTCCCCGGTACCACGGGTGTTCACTAAGTGTGTTGCTATGGTAGCAGCACACCTCTGCAAGCAAGTTGTCTGCGTATTCCCTTACCTCAACGACTGGCTGCTCTCCACCCACTTCCACCGAGAAGACGGTCAGGCGAACAATCAACCTCCTGACCTGCCTTGGATTTCTGGTGAACCACCAGAAGTTCCAACTCCTCTCTTCAGAGCACCTGGAGTTCATTAGGATGGACATCAACACTGCTGTAGTGAACGCTTTCCTCCCTGCACATCGGGCACATTCCATCACAGCACTAACCAAGGCCATCTACTCGACCCAGCAGGCTTCCGTGCAGACCCTGCTATGCCTCTTCAGCCACATGGTGGCACCTACATAAGTACTTCCCCTGGCGAAGCCGCACATGCGCCACCTCCAATGGCACCTCTGCACCCACTGGAATCAGTACTTTCAACCCCTGTCAAGCACATTCTGCTGGATGAAGGAGTCAAAGCTTCCCTCCTGTGGTGGACCCCATCAGGAGAACCTGGTCCAAGGCAGGCCCCTACAACAACACCAACACCACCTTGTCATCACCACCAACGTATATGCTAGGGTGCACACTACTTGCTGTTCCGCGACCAAGGAGCTTGGCAGTGAAGGAGCAGACATACTACATCAATCTGTTGGAACTCAGAATGATTCACTATGTACTCAGAGCTTTTCATGACTACATCACCAACAGGGCTGTGCTGATCCACACGGACAATTAAGTAGCCATGTTCTACGCCAACAACAAAGGAGGGACAGGTGCCTGCTCCCTTTTCAAGGAGGCACTCAGGTTCTGCGCTTCTGCACTCTCCAAGCACTGCCTGCTGCAGGCCTCCTACCTCCCAGGAGCACAGAACCAACTAGAGGACAGGTCAGCCGCCAACTAGACTCGCACGTGTGGACACTCAACCCACAGGTGACAGCATCCCTATTCTTCCGCTGGGGATGTCCACAAGCCGACGTCTTCACCACAGAGGAGAACGCAAAGTGTCCCCACTTCTGCTCGAAGCGCCTGTCCACCTGCAGTCTTGCCATGGATGCCTTCAACGTGTCCTGGGAGGAGTGGTCACTAATGTATGCCTTCCCCCCCACACCACTCATATTGAAGACTGCAGTGCATCATCCAGGACAAAGCGCAGGCCATTCTCATTGCACCCCACTGGCCCAGGTAGATGTGGTTCCCCTACCTCTACCACCTGGCACTGGAGCCCCCTGTCCTCCTCCCTCTGTGACCAGATCTCATTATTTATTTATTTTATTTAGACAGATTTAGTATACCGCTTTATCATTAAATCAAAGCGGTTTTAGCACATCAAACAATCGAGATAATTGTGTAGTCAGTAGAATGCAGTGGGAGTTTAAGAAGAGTGATGTGGAGTGCAGAGTGCTAGATTTTTCCGGTGAACTATATACAATGTGAGCAATATACATATATGCAAGATTAGAGTCATGCACAAAGGTGGTCTAGGATCAGGACCTACATAGCGTTGTAGTTACTGCACATAGGAGTCAGTTTATGATGCAGGATGGTGGGGTGACACTGTACCCCAACCTGCCAGCACTCACACTGATGGCATGGAAATTGAGAGGCTAATCCTGTCATCACTCAATCTCCCCTCTGAAGTTGAAATGGAGACGCTTCAGCGCCTGGTGCACAGCACGGCAACTGGATCCCTTCTCCTGCCCGGTGGCACAAACCCTCCAGTATCTCATCTTACTCTTCAACAGTGGCCTAAAGACACAGTCCGTCTGAGTGCACCTCTCTGCGATTGCTACCTTCCACAACCGCATCAGAGAACGCTCTATAGCAATGCTCCCGCTGGTCACATGCCTCATGAAGGGCCTAGTGAACCCACGCTCCGTAATCTGGCCCCCAGTACCCCCTGGGACCTCAATGTTGTCCTCAACCATCTAACACGCATGTCATTCGAGCCCCTGCACATAGTCATGATGAAGTACACAGCCTGGAAGATATTCTTCCTAGTAGTGATTACTTCCGCCAGAAGGATCAGCAAACTGCAAGTCCTTATGGAGAACTCGCCCTACACACAGTTCTACCAGGACCGAGCCACCCTCTGGACACATCTGAAGTCCGTTCCTAGGGTGGCATCAGCCCTCCACATCAACCAGACCATCGAGCTGCCGACCATCCATCCGGCACCTCTTGCCTCTTCTGAGGAGCAGAGGTTCCACACCCTGGACTGTTTCAGGGCCCTGTGCATCTACCTGCACAGGACAGTGTGCCAGCAACAAGGGACACAACTCTTCGTCTCCTATGACTCTAATAAACCAGGATGCCCAGTCGCTAAGCGAACACTGTCGCTTTGGATCTCCAAATGCATCACCTTCTGCCTAGACCAAACAGGAGCCCAAGCCATGCCCCAGTTGAATGCACACCAACTTCAGGTGCTGGCCACCACCATTGCCAACTTGCACACAGTGCCAGTGGTGGAAATCTGTAAGGCCACCACCTGGTCTTCTGTCCACACTTTCCAGTGCCACTACTGCCTCGACCTCGAGACACGATCAGATACTACCTTCAGCTGGGCGGTCCTGGCCACAGCAGAGACTCCAACAGCGGAGAACCAATAGGATGCTCGGACTGTTGAACATTTTGATGGCATACCATGTTGTTGCTCTAATGTTCCACACAGTTGCCTTACCATGTGGTCTAGAGCCAAATGACTGTTGTTATTGCCCAAGTGACACATTGTTATTGTTGCCTTGCATTACCAGGAGCAGCAAGTACCAAATTGTTGTTGTTGCATGAGTGTTGTTTGCACATGTACCACAGTGTTGTGGATTGTTTTGCACAAGGAGTTATCCTACCATTGCCTGTTGTGTCAATAATTTTTTTTTTACCAAGGTCGAGGGTTCCACAACCGTCCTTCCTACCTGGCACGACTTCAATCTCTCCCCATCCACTGTAGCACCGGGACATAACTGGGGAGGCACCAGGTGTGGCTGACTCAACCTGCTTTTCCTTGGAGAAAGCAAGGTTATTTACCTGTAACAGGAGTTCTCTGAGGACAGCAGGATAAGTCATCCACACATACTCACCCACCTCCCTGGATGAGGTCAGCATCTCAGCCTGGGGCCACCTACCTAGCAGCAGGGTCACAGCTTGGGACATACTGGCTGGCTAGAGGCGGGCCAGTGGGTTGGGCCACTAGAGCTCATGCTCAGAAAGACTTGCACACTTAAGCTCTTACACACTTAAGTGGAGGGCAACTGATTTTGCAAAAGCCAATTATAACAGATAAGGCACTGTTACCCATGGGGAACGGCTTTAAAAATTGCTCTCTTACAGGGCAATTTTAAATAACCTTTTTGTTCGCAATGTATGTGGCTACTTTTAACACGCATTCACTGTAAACAGTTGTCAAAAGGAAACCACCTGCATTATTTCCTTCTGATTACCAGCAGCAAGGCAAGAGTACTAAAATCTCCTGAGAGCTCTGCACATCCTACTTATAAGGGTGACTGCAAATGCAATGTGTGCCTTCGAGTCAGTCCTGACTCCTGGCGACCCAGAAACTCCTGGGTTTTCTTGGCAGTGTCACCGGAAGTAGATTGCCAGGCCTAGTTGGAGGCAAAATAGCATGCATATATTTGAAAATTGAATGTGCATGTGCTATTCTCTCCTCTCCCCCTCCCCAAACAGGCACATGCCCAATGGAATGACACTTTTTAATCCAGTTCAAAGTGCACATGCTGTGCAAGCTGGCAGGCACTTTAGCTAGGCAGAAGGCTGCAGCTTTCTATGGTCATTTTATTCTGATAAATGACTTTGAAAAATGATTACTTTATCTGATTTTATCTTCTTTAGAGTTCAAACATTACACATTTTAATTGTGCCAGCCAGCACATAATTACTTAATGTATTAACATGATATTTAATCCTATGCTTACCGATATACTGCTACTACTTAACATTTATAAAGCGCTACCTCATACGCAGCGTTGTACAGACATATAAGAGTGACAGTCCCTGCTCATCAGAGCTTACAATCTAATCAAGACAACAAAACACACAGAGCAACAGTCTAGTTAGGGCAAAACCAAGTTGGCTGTCTCCCATTACTACTACTACTGAGCAATTATAATTAAATAAATAAGAGACAGACAGACAGTCCCTATATCTCATATAACATAATGAATGGACCAATTTCTTCATGCTTACAGGAAGAGTTTGAAAAATAAAATTAATTTCACTTCCCTCTTACGTTTAGTTGCATGATAGTGGACAGATTGGTAAACTTATAAAACTTGCTGAATGGTCCTTTATCAAACTTTCTGTCATTAGAGTTTTACATGCAAGTTAACCTAATCTTAACTCTACAGGAACAACGGTACTCTCTAGGAATGGTCCAATTCTGGGAGCAGGAATGCTCCTGTACTGCAAAAAAAATTGAGAGACAGGACTAAGGTCAAGTCAGCAGGATTCCACTTGCTGTGCAGATCCTCTTCCTGGGATCAGCTACTTTCAGATGTGTGGAAAGCCCCGCCTGCATGCACATGCGCACCGAGGTTGTTTTTCACAAAGCTGCTCTTAAAGTGAGCTGGCAAGCAGCAGCCTCCTCGTCTTTGTACAGACCACAGAGCTAGGAAGAGCATGACGGCATTCAGTGCTGTTACTTTTTCCGAAATTTCAATGAACTCTCCGCAAAGATTACACTGATCCTGCCTTTTTTTAAATTGCACAGCCAAGGCATCGATCAGTGTACCGAAAGATCACATTTTACATGAGATCTTGAAACATTTTTTTCTTACAATATATTTTTGTAGATTTTGTTACGAACATGGTGCTGGGAAAGGTGAAGGGTTTGACAATAAGCTTTGACTGTCTGAATGACAGTAATGTCCCTGTGTATTCTAGTGGGGACACGGTCTCAGGAAGGGTGATTCTAGAAGTTACTGGGGAAATTAGAGTAAAATCTCTTAAAATTCATGCAAGAGGACATGCAAAAGTACGCTGGACTGAATCGAGAAATGCTGGATCCAACACTGCCTATACACAGAATTACACTGAAGAAGTTGAATATTTCAGTCATAAGGACATTTTAATTGGGCATGAAAGAGGTAAGTTGGGCTTTCATTATAATTTGAAGATTTGCATGGCTATACTTTGTTTTTTTTGCTAAATACAATCCCGGTTTAATTTCTAGTTAATATGTTAGAAATAAGAGTGCATTTTTTTTCATGATCTTTGAGTTGCATTCTCGGGTGTCCTCATTCCCGAGGTATTTGTCCCCACTGCATACTTATGTGATTTGTTATTGGGTTTTTTTAATATTCTTAGTAAAAGATAAATGAATAAGGATAATAGTAATCCTTGCTCAGTTTACCAGCCGACATTTCTGACAAAGACCAGGACGATTCTTATAGACACTGATTCTCAGTATTGCACTAATTGTGTCATATTAAAAGGGGTTCAGTTTTGCAAACATCATTACAAGCAATGATAATTGTTTATTAGTTTTGCTACCATTAGGTATGCCAAATGAATTTTGAGACCATTTAAAATGATTCATTTTTCTTAGGTCTCTCCACTGTACCCCATCCAACTTGGTTAGTTTCCTTCGTCTGAAGGGATTGCAGTAGGAAGCCGCAGATAAAAACTCTTCCAAGCAGTATTTCTTTGTGCTGGAGCCCAGTCCTAGAAGCTGTCAGGGCGTAGATCTGCCATTGGGATTGTTAAATTGGGGAAGTATGACTCTGGACCTGTTTTTCTAAAGTTTCCACCCTTTGTTAGAAGCGGTTCAATCCTGTTTCGGACTACTGTTGTGGAGGAGGAGGTGGGGGCGCCCGGCTTCTCTGCGCACAGATTGGTCAGAGACGTCAGCTGGTGCCAATGACTTCATACCCTTGCAAAGGGAATAGCACGGAAGAATAAAGATTGTATCATTTATTGTGGCTCATTTTGCATTCTAGCCATTGTTTTTCGTATTTTTTTTGTCTTTGCCATGAGCAGTCTGTAGAACAATTTATTTTATTTGCCTCAAAAAAAAAAAAATAAAGCTGATTAAGATGTGCAGAAGAGACAGCATAATTTTGCTGGGGTTTGGGCAGTGGGGTGCTTACTGCTTTACTTTTCTAAATGCAAGCGTTGTTAAAAAATGGTTATCTGTGTTCTCTAATTCATAGTTTGGAACTTTTGGTGCTCTCAAGTAGAGACTGAGGTGTTCGTATTTGGCTCTTTCAAGGCATTTTGCTGGCATATGACTGTATGCATATCCGAGCCACAGCTCCTCCGTTCATGTACCGGCGGCAAGCACTGCGGAAGGACAAGCTCTTAGAGATAGAGATACACGAGTCTTTCTCATAGTAGCTTGAAGGTGAAAGCCGCGCCCTCGCCATGCCCCATTGGAGGAGTTGGTTTGTTAGTCTGTTGCTAAGGTGATGCCTGCTGCTGATTGGCCGGCGCTGTTGCTTAGAGAGCTTGGGCTGGGGAGGAGAGTAGTGTGCACGCGAGGGTTGCGTTTCCGGGAATCCCCACTGCATTGGCATGCCAGGGGGGAACTCTTTAGAATTCTGCGCTAGATCTCCTTTCAATTCCAATGTGTGCCTTCAAGTCAATTCTGACTCCTCGGGTTCCAGCAGCTCTGGAGTTTTCTTGGCAGTGTGACCGGAAGTAGATTGCCTTACACATTTATCTTTTTTTATGCGTTCCACGTGCACCATCTATTACATGTTTTCAGTCGCTGCAGAATGAAATGGCTCTGGAGAAGAGCAACGTTTTTCCATGGACTGGTGCAGCTCGAGATGTTTATAGCAGTATTATATATATAGCAGTAGATATATTTATAGCAGTATTATGTTGAACCTTTTGTTCCACCTAATTGGCAACTAGGGGGTTAACTTAGTGGTGCGGGAGGAGGGGGCAGTCAAAGTTTTTTTGCTGACCCACCTCCGTTGAAAAGGTGAGCGAAGTTCTACTGTCCCTGTGTTTTGTTGCTAGTAGTTTGGGGTTTGTGAAGGTGCCCAGTCTCTGACAGTCTCTGTATTGGTGTGTTTTGAGTGAATATCTTTAAAGCAGAACTTTCACAGTCGTTGATCGTTTAAGAATGCCGTTTGAGTGCAGGGCCATTTCTCGGCAAACAAAAACAGGAATAGATTATCTTAATCTTCTTGAAAGCTTCTTGTTTTATATTTAAACAGGGGAGGGGGTAGCCCCCGAAAACTGGTCTTAAACCATATTAATGGTTTAAGACCATTAATAAAGTAATGGTCTTAAAAAAAGTTCAGTAAAAAGTTAAACGCGAAAAGAAATAAGGTGGTTATCTATTAAGCGTCTATTCGGACCTGATTTCTAAGAAGCTGTGTCGTATGCAAACCATAATATCCTAAATGCCAAACTCTTAGCTGTCTTCCAGCACAGCTATGCACTGGTAGGATAGGTGCACGCTGTCACATCCATGCCAGTGGCCACAGAGCAGGAAGCGTGGAGGGGAAGGAGGCGAGGTTTGAGCGTCTGCAAGTTAGGTTGTGCTGAGGCAGACTATGCACCAGTGTGTAATGTATATGCATATGAGAGACTGGCTGGCGCTCTGCTCACACCGGTTTAGGCCGGTCCTCTCCTGCTCCAGTCTGCTGCTGATTGACAGCTCAGCACTTGTTTACCACACTGCTCTGCCGCTACTGCTACTGGGGCTAGTGCTACGATGGCAGCTGTGTTCTGCAGAACTGGCACAAAATTAAAAAAATGTGTATTCCTAGCTATTTTTGTGAGCTTTTTAAGAGGCACGTACAAATAAGCGTGTTAGTGTGAACAGGCCAGAAACTTGATAGTTGATTTTTATTTTAGGTTGTCGGTTCTGCCTGTCCGCCCCCCTCCCCCCACACCACCACTCGCGTGTATATATGTTTCTCAGTAATTTGATGCATGTAAAAAATGAATGTTGATTTTTCTGAAACTACAAAGAAGTCTTTGGTATATGTGAAATGTTTGCTATGAAATCTGTTTAGGGCTGGCCCCTCGCCCCCCCCCCCCTTTTTCTAGGTTTAAGGGTAGGAATCTGTCGTGGACATTGGAATTCTGCAGTTACATACATCAAGTCATATTAAAATGTTTGCAGCTTCTTTAAAACATCATAAGCTTAAACATCAAAATGAGTGGGTAGTTTTTTGTTTTTTAAGCTTGAGATGGAAGATTCTAACAGTCTGCTTCCCTTTCTGGTGTAAAAGGATCTCTAATGCAGTAAAACTAGGCTAGAATAGGGAAGGTCAAGTTGTTTACTGCAACTGTAAACTCCTCCCAAAAATCTCCAGCTTGGCAGGGAGGTGCCCAGAAATCTGTCCGATGTAGAAAACCGATGCTAGGCACATGCTGAATCGACTTTTACGCACCCCAACAACGCACACCTTTTAACCCACGATGCACCAAAGATAGGGTATGCAAATGAAGGCTGTGGTAACCGTGTGCATGCAAATGAGCCCCCACAGTGTTAAACTGGGAGAGCAAGCCAAACATGTCACAAGAAGTTGGCGCTAGTTTGACATGCTCCCCAGAGACACGGTCACCCCGTGGCTAATTTGCATATCAGCCCTGACAGTATTTTGATAGCATTGGGGATGATCACGGCATCGGGAAAAAGCCCCTGATGCCATCAAAATACTGTTGGGGGCCGGTGCCCCAACAAAGTGACTACCTTGTCTAGTGGCCCTTGAAACCCCTACCCCCACTAAACTAATCTAACCTGTGGTCTAGCTGCCCCTGAAACGCCCACCCCAAATTAAATAAAATAACCTGGTGGTCTAGCAGCCCCTGAAACCCCACTCCCCTCCTGGTACCTTCAAATAAGCAGGAGTGCTGCCTACATGCTCCTGCTCTGGGTTTGCCATCTTGAAAAATGGCAGCACTTGGACCCCGCGCGATGCATCCTGGGATGCACCAGGTGAGGTCAGTCTGCCATATAAGATAGACTGCCTTATAAGGCATAGTCTAACACCACCTGGTGCATCCCAGGATTCACGTGCAGGGCCAGGCACCACCATTTTTCAAGATAGTGGACTCAGGGCAGGAGCGCAAAGGCAGCACTTCTGCTTATTTTAAGGTACTGGATAGTGTATTTAGGGGGCCACTAGACCACCAGGTTATTTTAATGTAATTTGGGGTGGGGGGCACAGGGGCCATTAGACCACCAGGTAGTCACTTTCTGTTGGGGCACTGGCCCCTGACAGTATTATGATAGCATCGGGGACTATTCCCAAGGCAGCGATCGTCCCTGATGCCATCAAAATACTGTCAAGTGGGGAGTTTGCAGGCACTGAGTCACTAGGGATTTGATTTCCCTATTTTGATGGCATCGGGGGCTTTTCTTAATGCCTGATCATCTGAGGAGAAGATGATCTAGGCATCGGGAAAAGCACCATGTGCCATCAAAAGACTGTCGGGGGGCGCTGCGTTAGAGGTTTAAAATACCTCAGACCCTGCAGTAAAAATATGGGCTGGTTGTGAAATCCTTTATGCCTGTCTCTGCATCAGGTGTAGCCATGATTTGCATGCCAGACTATTACGTGCAGCTCATTTTCCTACAATTTAAATACATTGAAATACTCGTGGCGTTAATTTGGCACTAGCTTTTCCATCGGTATTTACGCACGCGTCCATCTGTTTTTCTCCATTTAAAATGTTTAAACATGGCTTTATCAGTGCTTAAAGGCCGCGCTAGCTTTCTGCATCGGGCTGTAAGTCAGAAGGAAACAAAGGCACATTATCTTATAATGAATTCTGACTACTACCTAGCTGGTGAACAATGCTTGCTCACTTTCTGGGATTTCTAAGGGGAACATTATCAAGCCGATGCAGAAAGCTAGCGCGGCCTTTAAGCACATTTTAGCTGCAGAAAGCAGACGGACACACGTGTAAACAGTGACAAAAAAATTAGTGCCCAATTAACACCACGAGTATTTCAGTGTATTTGAATTGTAGGAAAAGGAGCTGCATGTAATAGTCTGGCATGCAAATCATGGCTACACCTGATGCAGAGACAGGCGTAAAGGATTTCACAACCAACCATAGCGCTAATATTTTTACTGCAGGGTCTGAGGTGACTTAAACCTCTAACATGCGTCCCTGACAGTATTTTAATGGCACGGGGTGCTTTCCCCGATGCCTAGATCATCATCTTCTCAGATGATCAGGCATCGAGCAAAGCTCCCGATGCCATCAAAATAGGGAAATCAAATCCCTGGTGGCCCAGTGGCTCCAATCTCCCCACCCGACAGTATTTTGATGGCATTGGGGATATTCATGGCATCAGGAAAAGCCCCCGATGCCATCAAAATATTGTTGGGAGCCGGTGCCTTGACAGAAAGTGACTACCTGATGGTCTAGTGGCCCCTGTACACCGCACCCCAAATTTAAATTAAAATAACCTAGAGGTCTAGTGACCCCTGAAGCCCCCACCCCAAATTAAAATAAAATAACCTGATGGACTAGCAGCCCCCTGAATCCACTACCCCCCACCCAGTACCTTTAAAATAAGTGGGAGCACTACCTAAGTGCTACTGTTCTGAGTCCGCCATTTTGAAAAATGGTGGTGCCTTGCCCCGTGTGGTGCATCCTAGGATGTACCAGGTGGAGTTAGACTGCCATATACTACCTTATATGGCAGTCTGACCTCACCCGATGCATCTCAGAATGTACCATGTGGGGCCAGATGCCACCATTTTTCAAGATGGCAGACCCAGAGCAGGAGCACATAGGCAGCGCTCTTGCTTATTTTAAGGTACTGGGTGTGGGGAGGTGGATTTAGGGGGCTGCTAGACCACCAGGTTTATTTTAATTTAATTTGGGGTGGGGGTTTCAGGGGCCACTAGATCACCAGGAGTCACTTTCTGTCGCTGCGATTGTCCCTGATACCATCAAAATTTATTTATTTATTTATAGACTCTTATATACCGCACTATTAGGCATCAGCGCGGTTCACAAAAAACAGTGAGATAAACAATTCAACAGTACTTTGTGTTTACAGAAAACAGGAGAATATAACTCGGATAACAGGGTATATAATTAATAAACATAGTCATAATATCATCATGGCTTCAGTTTTGTGTGTATGTGGTCTGTGGGGTATCTGTATTGTATGTGTATGAGTGGAAGGTCTGTGGGTTGGTTGAGATGTCTTTATTGTTTACTGGATAAGATAAAAGGAAGAGGTAGTGTTTCAAAGCTTTGCGAAACTGCAAAAGGTCTGGTATTGCTCGGATGTTTTGAGGGAGGCTATTCCAACACCTTGGTGCACAGAATAAAAAGGCCCTGTCTGAAGTAGTTTTGGTACACTGTGATATTGATTTAGGGACTAACAGAGTATTGAGTGTTACTGACCTTCTGTCTCTATTGAGGGGTGGTGTTTGGATCAAGTCTGATATTGATGAAGATGAGAGTTCTTTGAAGGCTTTGAATGTAATTAGTAAAATTTTGAAAGTGAGTCTACTTTGAATTGGGAGCCAATGAAGATGTTTTAGAATAGGTGAGATATGGTCTTTCCGGGAAGCTCCATGAAGGACTCTAGCTGCAGCATTCATAGCCATTTGAAGTGGGTGTAAGGTGGTTTGTGGAAGACCTTGTAAAATTGAGTTCGCATAATCAAAATGAGGTATGATTAGCGCCTGATAGATGGTTCTAAAATCGTCTGGCTCTAGCAAGGATCGAAGGTGTCTAAGGGAGCGTATTTTGTGATATACTGCTCTTACAATATTACTAATATGTGCTTTCATATCTAATTTCTGGTCTAAAGTGACACCGAGGTATCTGATGGTGGTCTTGGTCTGGAGGTTAGCATCATTCACTTTCAAAAAGGATGGAGCAGTGAAATTTTGGTTACGTGTAATAAATAACACCTCCGTTTTCTTGTGTTGGATCCTTAGATTTTGGGATTGTAGCCAGTTGGATACTTCATTTATGCAGTTAGTTAATGGATTGAGATCAGGGTTCTCAGTTGTAAAAGGAAAATATAAAAGTACATCATCCGCGTATATCATGCAGTTAACTCTAAAGGATTGAATCAGGTTACAGATAGGCTGCATGTATATATTAAACATAAGGGCGGAAAGGGATGAGCCTTGAGGGACCCCTTGTTTTTGATGAAACTGATCTGATGAAGTATCGTTGGATCGTACTTGTTGCCATCTGTCAGAAAGGTAGGATCTACACCACTCAAGTGCTTTATCAGTAATTCCCTTCCCTTTGAGACGCTCAAGGAGGCGTTCATGGCTAACAGAATCAAAAGCGGCTGCGATATCAAGAAAAACAAGGACGAACCCTTGGTGGATGTTATCAATTCCTGATAATAAGCTGCTGAACAGAGTAGTTAGAAGCGTTTCCACACCGTGGAATTCTCTGAAACCGTGCTGGCATGAGTCCAGTGGGGCGTTAAGATCTATATGACCCTGAATTTGTTTTTGTACTTCTTTTTCCAAAATTTTTGCTAGTAATGGAATACTTGAAATAGGTCTATATGATTCTGGTTTAAGAGGGTCAAGTTTGTTGTTTTTTAGTAATGGCCTTATGGATGTTTGCTTAAGGGTACGAGGGAAAGTTCCTGTTGTAAATGATTGAATCATGAGTCTGGATATGATGGGACTGAGATCAGCTCGTAGATCTTTGATCCAGAACGCAGGGCAAGGATCAGTATGAGCGGTGGTCATGTTTATGCAAGCAATGGTGTCTTCGATTTGTCGTTTAGATGGTATTGAGAAGATAGTGAGTAGAGTTTGATCTACTGGAACTAGGACTATGTTAGGAGCCGAGTTATTGTCAATTTGGCAGAGTTTGGATTGTAGATAGTTAGCAAATATTTGAGGGTGGATTTCATATTTAAGTTGTGAGGCAGGTTCATTTGTCAAACGCTTAACTATGGCAAACAGGTCATGAGGTTTGTTCAGAGATCTTTTTAAAGTGACTGCATGGTGACGTCTCATTGATTCAGTAACTGCCATGCGATGAGATGTGAGATGTTGGATATATACAGCTCTGTCAACTTCAGAGTGTGAGTGTCGCCATCGTCTTTCAAGTTTCCTTAGGGTTGTGCGCGAGGCCTTCAGCTCAGATGAGTACCATATAGCAGAGTGTCGCTTGCTTTGTAGTTTGTTGGTCGACGGACATGTGGCAATCGAACTGAAAGTACTATTCCAATTAGAAACTAAATCATCAATGCTGCACTCTGGTAAGTTGGTTAGTGGAAGTGTTGATTTTAGGATTAGGTCTTTGTCAAATGGCTTGAATCTTCTCAGAGGGGTACTAGGATGGTCGTTTATTCCTCTTTCATCCTTTTGGTTACATCTAGCCTTGAATATAATTAGTTTGTGATCTGACCATGGAACTGGGTTGATTGATAGATCCAAGATAGATGGTAAATTGGCGGTTGTTTCAGTTGTAAATATTAGATCTAATATACCACCTTTAATATGGGTTGGATCTTTAATTAATTGATTATACCCCAAAACTTGTAGAGCTTCAAGAAAAGCTGTTACATGGGAACCTTGGAGAGAAGGGAGATTAAAGTCTCCTAGCACCCAACTTGCTATGTGGGGGTTTTGTGTATTGGAGGCCAAGTCAATTATCATAGATAGAGAATCAGAATTGGAAGAAGGAGAGCGGTATAGTAAAGTGAAAGAACAACATTTATTTGCTATTGTAAAAGTATCTAGGAGTGATGAGCTTGTTGCTTCTTTAAGGTTGAAATGAAGGTCAGATTTGGTGATGGCTAGAACACCACCTCCCCTCTTGCCACTTCTATGACATGTATGTATAGAAAAATTAGAAGGCAAAAATTGGTTGATTAATACATTGTCAGCACAATGGGGGGCTGATATTCAAATTAGCCATGTGGTGCCTGTTTCTCTGAGGTGGCATGCCAGACTAGCGCCAACTTCTTGTGCTCATGTGTTTGGCTTGCTCTCCCAGTTTAATGCTGTGGTGGCTCATTTGCATGCGCATGGTTACCGCAGCCTTCATTTGCATACCCTATCTTTGCTTCATCACGGGTTAAAAGGTGTGCATTGTCGAGGCACGTAAAAGTTGATTCAGCGTGCGTCTAGCACCATTTTTCTGAGTCGGCCTGGGCAGGGTATGAAAGAAGAGTGAGGGATAGACGACGTGTTAAATTTTGAGATTTCTAGTCCCCAATAGAAATATATGTACAATACCTTGAGGTCAGACTTAAACCACTACTACTACAATTATTATCAATCACACAGGTACACTACCAAAAAACTGCCTCCAGTTTTGCAACTGATTCCTATAGATTTTGGGGTGCTGAATCCAGGAAAAATAGCCAAAATGTTCCATCACGTCACGTTTTCTTGCAAAATTAGATTTCTTACCCATATAAGGAATGTTCACATAATTTCTTTTTAGCCGACTGCAGTTTATTTTCTTGGCCCAAAATAGAGGTTGTAATGGTTAACTAACTAGAAACACTCCCTCATGATATTTTAGAGTGTTTTGTATTCATTTTATACATTAACAGGACAATTGGGAGGCGGGGGGCTAAATCCAGTACTCGCGCTGGCGCATGTTCTTTCCTGTTCGCCTCGCCTCGTTCGCTCGCTCAAACACGGTGGTTGCGACATGAACGTTCCTGTCAAATTTCAGTTTCTTGCAAGTTCATTATTACCTTTTGTTTGCTCAGTCGTAATCCAGCTTTATTCCGAAGTGGTTCACTACAGTTGTAGTTTGCAGTGCTGTGTATTTGTGATGGCTTACAGAGCCAGAGGTTGCGTCAACTCTCCGGACAGTTTTTGTTTTATTTGTGGGGAATATACCGTGAAAAAGCGGCAGAGGAACATTTCTGCATTTATTAAAGTATATTTCGCCTATTTCGGTTTGAAGTTAGGCGATCAAGACAAACCGTGGGCTCCTCACAAAGTCTGCAAGACATGTGAGGAAGATCTACGCTTATGGATGAAAGGTAAAAAACAAGCATTTCGTTTCGGAATACCTATGATGTGGCGTGAACAAAGAGACCACAGCAGTGACTGCTATTTTTTGCTCTTGCATTGTGAAGGGATACAACTTAAAAAATAAGAACGTAATAAGTTACCCCAACCTTCCCTCAGCAATTAGGCCTATGCCTCATAGCAACGAAGTACCTGTGCCTGAACCACCAAAATATTTGGATCATATTTGTGTGGACGGTTCTGATCATGATGAGACTCATCAGATGGCTTTTCCCGATGAGTCCAGTACTTCCGAGTTTGAAACTGAACCAGATCCGAAACCTGAACTTTTCTCTCAAGCTGAATTGAATGATTTAGTCCAGGATTTAGGACTCCCAAAAGATGCTGCCCAACTGCTAGGTTCTCGGCTTAAACAGAAAAATCTATTGTCACCAGGAACAACTTTTTATTGGTACTGCAACCGCGAGACACAATTTTTGAAGTATTTCAGCAAAGAGGAAGATTTGGTATTTTGCAACGATATATACGGAGTGATGGAAAAGTTTAAACTCAAGTATGATCCTGCTGAATGGCGGCTGTTCATTGATTCGTCAAAAGACAGCATAAAAGGTGTTCTTCATAATGGCAACACATTCGCTTCAGTTCCTATTGCTCACTCTGTTATTCTCCAAGAAAAATACGAGAATTTGGCCCTGATTCTTCAGAAGATTCGTTATGATGAGCATAAGTGGATGATTTGTGGAGACTTTAAAATTCTATCCATGCTATTAGGGCAGCAATCCGGTTTCACCAAATATCCCTGCTTCCTTTGCTTGTGGGATAGCCGGGCCCGCGACCTACACTGGGGGAAAAAAGACTGGCCAATTCGGGAGTATTTGAGACCCGGTGAGAAAAATGTTCTTCATGAGAGCTTGGTACCTCGTGATAAAATTCTATTACCACCTCTCCACATTAAGTTGGGTCTCATTAAGCATTTCATTAAGTCCCTTCCAAAAGATGGTGAGTGCTTTCGGTACCTTTGCTCAAAGCTCCCCCGACTTTCTCAAGCAAAGCTAAAGGAAGGAGTGTTTGTTGGCCCTGATATAAGGAAACTCATTTCAGATGGAGCATTCGCTGAAACGATGTCTGAGAAGGAAAAAGAAGCCTGGGATTCCTTCAAGGATGTTGTTCTCAAATTCTTGGGGAACAGGCGGGATGAGAACTATAAGGATATTGTTGCCAAGATGCTCAATGCCTTCAAAGAACAAGGCTGTAACATGAGCCTGAAAGTCCATTTCTTGCACTCCCATGTGAACTACTTTCCCGAAAACTTGGGGGCGTACAGTGAAGAACAAGGTGAAAGTTTTCACCAGGACATCAAGGACGCAGAGAGAAGGTACCAAGGAAGATGGAACACCACTATGATGGCTGATTTCTGCTGGTTGCTGCTGCGGGAAACCCCAGATGAAAAATACGCCAAGCAGCGCACCAAGAGAAGCATTCGGGGGAAGAAGAAACGGGCCCACCAGGAGATTGATTGACCCAAGAATGACTTTAAAATCTAAACTGTGTTGACAAATATCGTGTTTTTACTAAACTTTGAAATAAAAATTTGCTAGTTATTACCACAGTGTCGGATCTCATTTATTAGAATTTTATTTTCACACCATTGGGTGTTTGTCTTCATGTATTGCAATGGTGCGGTTTGCGTTTTCTATTCTTACATACATACCTGTACAACATTTTTTGCACATTTCTTTGCTTTGCTTTGTGTCTAACCTCGCTCTTATATGCTCAAAGTTTGTGCACATGTATGTGGCTGTTTTAAGTGCAGACAATTTTGCTACCATCACAGTGTGTTTTGTTGACATTACTCTATTCTTATGTGCTGCCTTGTTACAATTTTCTTTATTCTTATTTGAATAACTACTAAACAATTAGTATAAAGAATTCATCCAGGAAACCTATATCTCGATTGCACTCAATCTGAAACGTTCACCTCAAACTGCTAACCCAATGTAGCAAAAAATCTGTACGTGATGGAGCAAATTGGTTACCAGATTTGGATTCAGCGCACCAAAAAACGTAAAAATCAATCGAAACATTAGAGGCAGTTTAAAAAAAATTTTTTTTAGTGTACCTGTGTCATTTATGTAGTGCTGTACAACCACATATAGAAGACAGTTCCTGCTCATAGAGCTTACAATCTAATCAAGACAGACAGTACAGAACAAGAAAACAAGGGGTTCAATAGGGAAAGGAAGGGAATGTATCTGACGTAGAGATACAGGGAATTTGTTCCTGTCAGAAGGGGTGGCAAGGTGAAAACACAAGTATGGAGTTGGCAGTGGAAGAAAAGGACACAGAGAAAAGAAAACCAGAGGAGGAATGGCGTACACGAGGAGGGGTGTAGGGAGAGAGGAAAGGCAATGCGGGGCAGAAGTGAATGCATTTATATGTTAGAAAGAGAGGTTTGAATTTATTTATTTTATTTATTTAATTGGATTTCTATACCGCCTTATGATACAATCAAAGCGGATGCGGAAATGGAATGAGAGTCAGTGAAGTGAGTTTAGAAGAGGGGTAATATGAATGTGACGGGGTTGGCAGCAGATTAGCTCTGCAGCAGAATTCTGGACAAATTGAAGAGGAGAGAGAGAGACTGAGGGGAAACCAGCAAGGAGATGATTGCAATAGTCAAGACAGGAGAAGACCAAGGAGTGGGCAGGAGTTTCAGTAGTGTGTTCAGGGAAGGATGGGAGAATTTTTTGTTGTAGAAAAAGAAGCGACAAGTTTTAGCCATTTGTTGAATACATGAGGATAAGGAAAGGGAGGACTGAAAGATGACCCCCAAGGTTGTGGGCAGATGTAACAGGAAGAAGACGATCAGACAAGTTTTAACTAAAGTGTCTTTGAAAAGAAATATATGTTGTTCTTAAATACACTGGGAAAATGTTCAGCTTTCTCCCCTCCCCCAGCCTTTCTGGAAGCTTGATGCAGCCCCAAGGTGGGGCCACTCTGGCTGATTGCTCAGTGACAGGAAACCTGCCAGCCAAACAGTCTTCCTCATTTCTTCTACCTGCTAGGTTCCCCCCACCTCCACTCCAAAAAAAAAAAGAATCTCTATCTGCTGTTACACTGCACTCTTATCTGTCCTAAGCTTAAAATGAAGGAACTATGACAGGCAAGGGAGTAGTGGAGGAGCAATGATTTTTAAAGGAAGGTGGCAGCCTTTGGGGGGGGGGGGGTAGGAGGTAGATATTTGCTTCAAATGTAGCATTTTCTTTAAGAGGTCTGTCAAAGCTGTATATTTTTTTCATGAGTTTCTCAAACTGGATGGTCCACTTGGATGGGAAAGAACTAAATTCCAAATCCAGGAGTAAGATGTATTTTTCTAATTTTTGGCATTGACTTCCCACTATATTTTGAAATAGAACTATAGGTATTTTTATGCACTGGCCTCCCTACTTGAATAGGTTTGTTTAGAAGTATTTTCAAGATATATTTATAAACATGTAATAATATCACCGTAAGGTATATCGTTAATATGGTGTATCAGGTGGCCAAAGCAATCAAGCTAGGTCATATGTGAAATGGGATGTAATAGAGCAAACATTTTGTATTGAACAGTACTATTAAATGTATACTCCGTGCTTTAATACAGGAGTGAAAATTTGGATTGCTGTACTGTTTATAAAGAACATAAAGCAAAATAATTTAATATGTTTTATGGATTTCTTTTTCCCGTCCCCTAGATGATGACAATTCTGAAGAAGGTCTCACCACTATCCATTCAGGAAGGCACGAATATGCATTCAGTTTTGAGCTTCCACAAACGTAAGTATGGCTTTGTAATTGCTATCTTTTTGTTATGAACAATTTATTGGCTCCAGGTAGCAAGCCTAGCAGCTGTATTTGTTGAACAATATATTCCAGGAAGGACTTTATTTTCACATTCTTTGAGTAAAATCTTTTTTTTTTCTTTCTTTTTTGGGGGGGGAGGGGGGACGTAGGGGTGACCTTTGTGTAGAAACACAAATTGCCCAATTATTAAATTGTTTCTTAAATCTCTGTCCATTTTGTGTATGCACCAATTATTCTTGGTGAAAATTACCATTTCTATAGTCCACTCTAAACAGCAGGAATGGCTCAGCATATTTTCCTATTTGCGTGGCAAAATGGTCAATTTGATGCAGAGCTTCCTCAAAATCGTAGCATTGGCATACATTTTTAAAGAACTAGCTTGGTTTGTAATATTTGTAACTTAAAGAGAAGAAAAATAATGGAAAATATGTTTATTTTCTGCATCCAAGTGAAAGACTTTGATCCCCAGAAAGCATGCTTCCCTTCTGCAGGGAGTGTGACTTTTGATCTTCATGAGCTACTTTTTAATGTGATAACTTGAGATCTAAGATACAATGTGCTGATTGTCGGTTTGATCAAACCCGTTAGGATTAGACTTAACTGTGATTTGCCCCATTTTTCCTTGCACAGACCACTTGCTACCTCTTTTGAAGGCAGACACGGCAGTGTGCGCTATTGGGTGAAAGCCGAACTGCACAGAGCTTGGCTTCTACCAGTAAAATTGAAGAAGGAATTTACAGTCTTTGAACACATAGATATCAACACTCCTTCATTGCTGGTAAGAATGGATGCAGTTATTCCTTGTGTGGTTTTAAGCATAGATATGTATCGGTATGATCACTCAGAATCCAAATTCATTAATTAATTTCTCAGTGTTTATGCCTATGGTAAAACCCTGTCTCTTAATTCTTCTAAAATGACATGGTCCCACCCTGGATACTCTGCACTCTAGTGCAGTAGAATGGTATAGGAAAATTCCCATCCTTTACTATCCAACATGCAGAACCCAGCCACCTTCATCTGCAACACCATCAGAGCCCACCTGTTTTTTTTTTTTTAAAGAAACTAGTATGGCGACCGCAAGTAGAGCAAATAATTTTCGCTTAGTGACTAATTTGGGTGCTGATAGTTAACTGGATGACACTTGTACATTGGGACTAAATAAGCCGCAGTCTTTCAGCATCTGATGCCATCTTGACCTTAGGAAATACGGTATATAAAACTTGATTGATTAAATAAATACTGACAGACTGTTTCAAGGGCTGTAATGAAGTCAGCACTAGAACCAGTCGTAAAGTACAGAACGTGCAACAACAGAACATAACAGCCCTGACAGAAGAGCATAACAGTACTGTACATCCTAACATGAAGAGGTTTATTCACAATCTACATGTGTAAATGCGACCACTTGTGGCCATTTTAGAAAAGGCTCATATTTACACATGTCCATGCCATGTTAACATTTCAAGGGGGCATGTTGGGGGCGTGGCCTGGGCGGGAGGAAAACCTACACATTTATTCCCCACTTCTTATAGGGAATGGACATGTTTATTTATTTAGCTGCATTTATATCCCACTTTTCACCGGGTCAAAGCGGTTGGGGGATACATTTAACACGAGGGGATATGAGACACATACACTAATACTTACAGGGAACATGGGCAATGGAGGGTTAAGTGGCTTGCCCAAGACCACAAGGAGCACCTGCGGGACTAGAAACCCCAGTCCTTCCGGCCCAAGGTTGCTGTCCTCTAGTGGGATTTGAACCACCGACCTTCCGGCCTGTAGTACCTTGTCCCAACCACTAGGCCACTCCCATGTAAGCTGAAATTAGTCCACTTTCATATTTACCCATTATTTTAAGTGTTCCTTTTTTGCCATCCCTTTACAGTAAGAATTAAGGGGATACCCCCTTAATCCCCCAATTTTATTTTCCCCTTCAAATTGAAATGAGGTAAAGATAAAGGGTCCTTTGTAGTTAATTGGCAGCATCTACATGTCTAGAGGGTAGGTTTACTAAGCGTCATGGTAGATGTGCAATGTGTGTGCCGAGGTTCCATGTTATTCAGTAGGACCATGTCACTCATACCATGTTTACACCACTAGCGCCACTTAAACCTACCCCTAGGTTTGCAAATGGTCAGATACAGATATGTTGTAAAATGTCAACACGTAAACATGTAAGTTGGTCAGTTTCCTCCTGAGTTCCCTCTCCCTCATATGTATAGTTGTAAAATAGCTCCCCCTGCTGCACAGGGATATAAATCCCCATGCATTCCTACACTTCTGTTATTTTAGAAATTGATATATCTTTGAGAGCTGTTTCTAAAATACTATCAGAAACAAGTATGCCCTGACCTCAGTATCGCCCAAATCCTATCTAAAATGTGCCTTCACATGTCTAAACTAACCAAAATAGTTCCTGAAAGTATTTTGGTCCAGGCTGGTGTGCATTCCAGACTGAGCAGAGCTGGCTCATAGTTTGGAAATTTCAAACAAATTCCAGTTGCAGTGATATTTCAATAGATCAAACTTTATTAACATTAGAAAATGGTATTTTGAAATAACCTGCCTAGAACTTATTTTGTTTGAGTCTAATACTTTCCTGTGATTTCTGAAAGATCTATAGGATTAGCATTTACTTTATCAAAAGATATATGGTTTTAAATATGTTGTCAACTGATTTTCTTACAGTCGCCCCAAGCAGGCACGAAAGAGAAGACCCTCTGTTGCTGGTTCTGTACCTCAGGTCCAATCTCCTTAAGTGCCAAAATAGAAAGGAAGGGCTATACCCCAGGTATGTAATAATAATTGAATGATTTCTCAGCACAGTGTTTTGTGAATGGCTTTAAAAAAAGACATTTCTTATAAGTTGAGAATTGACTAGTGATTTGCAAAAGGTGGCCTGTGTGTGTCATCTGCCAAGGTAGCCCTGTATGAAATCTTGGTACATGCTAAGTCTTGCATACCTGAATAGTCCTAAATATAATCTGGTATGACCATATTAATGATGCATTTGATCTTGTAATTGAACAATTCAGTTACGTATGGAGGGGGGGGGGGGTTGGACCTTCTCCAAGGCTAACTGCCATTACACTCAATATGTTTTGTTTTGTTTTGTTTTTTAATCCTCATTCTTTCTAGGTGAATCAATTCAGATCTTCGCTGAGATTGAAAACTGCTCTTCCCGTATGGTAGTGCCAAAGGCTGCCATTTACCAAACACAGACTTTCTATGCCAAAGGGAAGATGAAAGAAGTGAAGCAGCTTGTCGCCAACTTGCGTGGAGAATCACTGTCATCTGGGAAAACGGAGACCTGGAATGGCAAACTGTTGAAAATTCCACCCGTGTCCCCTTCCATACTAGGATCTAATATAATTCATGTGGAATATTCTCTCATGGTAGGTGCATTGTATCTGCTTATGATTTTATATTTCTTGTTTTTGACTTGTTTGAAGCTTTGTTTAGAAGGGTGTTTTCTGAGAACCTTTCTTTAGTGAGTTTCTATAAAGCAAGATCAGAGCTTTGACTGTAGAAGGTGCCTATGCACATGTTAATACTGAAGCAGCCATTTGAATATTTTTGTACAATGGAAGTTATCTAAATGGATTGCAGAAAGCAAGAGTCATTCTTAAATTCAAACAGACTGCATGATTTGGTTTTATACTGAGCCATTTAGGGCTTTTTTCAGCATTAACTGTCTTTCTAGCAAACTTTTTATATTGATATAATCTTGAGGCTTTATGTTCTATTTAAATATTATTTGGGTTTTGTTGGCTTTTTTTTTTTTTAAATTCGGCCTTGGTGAGTAAAGGCATATGAGGGGCTCTTATGTTACTATAGTAACATAGTGGTTGATAGCAGAAAACCTGGGCAGACTGGCTGATACATTTGGTCTTGGAGTATATAACCTAGCTAGCAGCTGTTAGCGAATAATAAAACTATAAGCAGTCCAATTTCATCTTCCTCTGTTAAGTTTTCATATACAATTGAACACCCAGGCCCTCCCATTCTACAAAGCTCTGTTGTAATCCAAACAGCTCCCCAAACTAGCAAGGCTGTTGCCTCACACCTGGCCTAGCTGGATGGGACTTGGCCACCAACAACCTGCCAGCTTCAAACCAGTTTAATTTCTGGGGAGTGAGAGCCTACTGGTTCCAATCCAGCTGCTCTCTGGCCTGCAGTATCTCCAGCTTATGCTTTTGTTACCCATGTTTTTGGGAGAGAGAGGGTTCCACCTTCTCAGTGTGCCACTCGTCCCTGATTTAAGGAGAGTACTCTAGGTTGTTTGCAATACTGTAGCCTCCTTGCCCTGTTCTTTATATACGTCCCATGCATGCTTGAATTTTGTAACGAGTTTTCGTTGCCACTGTCAGTAGCTTTCCCCATGCAAGTTGGTTTCTCTTTTTCCTCTGAAGCTTTCTTACATTCAGCCTCAGGAGATGACTCCTAGTCCTTGAATTTTCTTTTTATTATGGACTTTCATTTTCCCATACTTTTACTGAAGCTTGTCTGAGACTTGATGTTTTCTGTCAGATTAGTAGATGGCAAATTCATGTTTCATTCTTAGTGCTAATGGCTTATATTTTTGGATTGTCTCTTTTTTTTTTCTCTAGGTGTATGTGGATATTCCTGGTGCAATGGACTTGTTTCTTAACTTGCCACTTGTTATTGGTACTATTCCTCTACACCCATTTGGAAGCAGGACGTCCAGCGTGAGCAGTCAGTGCAGTATGAATATGAACTGGCTCGGGCTGACACTACCAGAAAGACCTGAAGGTAAATTTTCACATTCCACTTAAATTTCCAGTTTGCCTAGTATCATTAATTAATAACAAACAACGTAATACTGAAGCAGCCTAAAAATAAGTCCTATATTAATAGAAATAGTGTGCTTTAGACGTCTATATCATAGTCCATACAAATTTATTTGTCTCCTGGTGTTAAATTCCAGATGGAGTTGAAAAAGCGTACTTATTCACCTGTAACGGGTGTTCTTTCAGAGCTGGACTGAGGTCTTTTTAGAGAGTCTGGTCCTCGTCAGGAACTTAGTATCTCTGCAGCTTTGTCTGCCATAGGTTTCCCGAAAAGATACTCTCTGATACAGGGGACATCAATATGTTTTTGTCCTGAACCCAAGGTTCGAGGTCAGATGACTGCTGCCATGCCTGACATTGGGCCCCGATGCCCAAGGCAGCTACTCTGGCTGAGGTCTCGAGGCCATCGTAGGCTGCTCAGGATAACTTCAAGTACTCCTTGACCGCAGAGGCTACAGCCTTGAATCTCTGGAGGGGTTCTCCATTGAAGCCTCCTGAAAACCTAGAGTTCTCTCGCTAGCTCTTTGAGGTACATGCCAATGTACAGTAGATAGAACTGAATTCGGCACATGAGCATTGAGCCCTGGAAGGCCTTCCAGCCGAGGACATCAAGGGTCCGGGCCTCCCTACCGGGGCATACCTTTGAATGGGTCTTTTGGCTGTTGAGCCTGCGCATAGCAAACTCATCACCCATTGAGTTGTGGGGAAGTTCGCACTGAACTCTTTCCCCCATTTCAAAACTCTCCTCAAGACTCACCTTTTCTCTCAAGCGTTTGGCCTACCGGCCTCCCCCTGATATGCAGTCAGCATGCCAATCCATGTCCCTCATGTTACATTCAACTGCCACTCAACTCATGTCCCTCATGTTACATTCGTCTCCCACCCCCTGTCTTCCTTTCCTCCCCATGTTCCTGTGTTTAGCTCTGTAGACTCTATTCTGGTTTTTTCTCTTTCTCTCACTTGTTCTTTCCTGTTATCCAATGGCGTTCTTTTCTCTCTTTGTTTTTCTACAGCTGCCTTTTATTGTACACCGCCCTGATACTTCGGTCTTGGGCGGTATATCAAGCCTAAATAAATGAAATGAAATGAATGAAAGTTGGGTCTTCTGGAACCCGGGGCCTCAGTGGACTCGGTACATGGAGTCGAATTGCCTGCTTACAATGGTCACTGATGCTAGAGTCTCCCACATACAGACAAGGAGGGGCTCGAGAATCGGAGGAAAGAGCACTGTGAGGGCCTCCTTCAGAGGGGACTCATACTGGAGGATCTCCAGTTCTTTCGTGTGAAGGTCCTCCTCCGCCTCGGTCTTGATTGTGTGGGACATAGCTAAGGCGCTCACCAAGTTGAGGAAGGTGACATCCTTGGGCGGGGAATGGCATCAGAGCACTGGGGGAGACTGATTCAAGGGCATGTCCCGGTGTCACCGGATGTCCGGGGTTTCCTCGTCCTTCATCTCCCAGTCGGACTGGAAGTCAGAGGTCGATTCTGAGGCACCAATCAAGGTTCAACCCCAGGGGCCTGTGGCCTTCAGAGGACCTATGATCCGAGCCATGTGCACTTGCCGGAGAGGACTGGTGACCTGAGGAATGGGACTGGGATCTCATCTAGCACCAATGGCTCTCTTGAGGCCAGTGGCGCTCGAGGATTGGCTCAACATCCAGGTAGGCCCTCGATGTTGAGTGTCCCGTTGGGGCAGATGAACCGGACATGAACACCTACTGCTGGACCAAGAGGGCAGAAATACTGTACTCTAAGGCCACCATGCTGGTCTCCATGTCAGTTGGCTCCAAAGCCTTCCAACAAGGACACCGAGGGTTTCAGGACCAGTGTCGGTTCTGTTGAGAGAGAGTCCTCGATGAGGATGTCCTCGGGTGTCCGAGTTCAGTCAGCGGGTGCTGATTGACTCCTTCTGGGGCAGCTTGTGAGGCTGCTCCCGTTTCGATCCTTCCGACTCATGCCGGGGGCTGCAGGGCCTTGAGTGGGATTTTCCCATCTCTCAGATCCGGTCTCCGAGATGGTCTTCGAAGACTTTGACTTTTTGCGTTCCTCCTCCGGTGATTTCCTCTGAGGAACTGTGGCAGTGGGACTCTTCACAGGGACTGTGGTACTTTAGGGGGCTCTGAAGAGGGGTGTCGCCGGAGACTCCAGCATGGAGTCTGACTTCCGGAAAATTTTTCCTGTTGCTGCTGATGGCTTTTAAGGGCCTTTGGGGTCATGGTCCTACAAAGCTCGCATTCCAAGTTGTTGTGTTCTGGGCCAAGGCACCAGAGGCAGCACTCATGGTGAAGGACATCATCTTACTGCACCGATCACAAGTCTTGATGCCGCTGGAGGCCATTGGAAAAAAGGGCAAACTGCCGCCTGGCAGGGGTCCGAGGCCTTCAGTTGAAAAAAGGGCGTGAACGCTGGTTGAGGAATACTTCAAAGAAAAAATAGAAAAACAAGGGAAAGAACCCAAGGAGCGATGCTGAGATTAGCTGGCTCGGGCGGGAAAGGACCTGGTGTACAGTCAAGATAAAACAGTATTGAAAAAGACACTTTTTTTTTCTGGGGCAAACTGAACAGACGTCTGGAGGACTCCATGGGGGGGGAAAAAAGGAGACTGAGGCAACATGGCACCCTTGGGCAGGAAGGGGGCCACACATGCATAGTGCAGCTCCCAATGGCTTTCTTTGAAAGCTGGGGAGATGCTTTTGTGTGGGCTCTGTCGGTGCCGATGTCACCCATATGTGAGGACTGACTTCCTGTTTGTTCATGGAGAGTAAGGACTTTCCTATCAAGTAACTTACTAAAATTTAATAGGGTTGTTTTTTGCTGTATGGCATTTGATCATTCCATTTGTGTTTAAGTGGCATAGTGAGTTTCTTGGATGTTTTCAGATGAGTGGGAGTGTGTGTCTGTGGTATTCTGCTAAAGCCTGTGGTCTTTTTACCTCATGCAGCACCTCCCAGCTATGCAGAAATTGTTACAGAAGAACAGCGGCAGAGCAGTCTCATATCATCCACCTGTGATTTTGAGAGAGCTCTTCAAGGACCACTTTTTGCATACATCCAGGAATTTCGTTTTCTGCCTCCTCCCTTGTACTCTGAGGTAAGCCACCCCCTCCCCCTTCCACCCCACACACATATGTAGAAGAAAGCATATGACTGTAGGAGCAGACTTTGTACTGTAGGAGCAGGAAGTCTGATGTTACTATACCAACCACAAGCATGTCATTCGTAAAGTAGAATAGCCATTATGAAAAGATTATTCAGTCAGACCAGGGTCCATGGTATTTGGGTAAATTGGAATCTAATTTCTGCTTAATCCATGGTCTAGGTGGGCACTTATCCCAGAAGGTTCCTCCAGGGATAAAGGGCAGCAGAATATAAGTACATATTCTCAAGTAGCATTTCAAGGGTTTATTCCCTCCAGACGCTTCAGGCTGATGCTGGAAATGAAAGGGCCATGCTTGCCCTTACCTGTCTAAATTTTAAACTGCTCTTCTAGTTGCTGCTGCTTTCTGTTCTCACGCCTCTACCGACCCCCACGGTCTACCAAATCTCGCTCATTTACCATGCTGCCAGGGCTCTTTTTCTGGAGGGCAGCAACAGCGGCATTTTAAAAATGGGATCGAGCAGAGCCTTCGCACCCTGGTGCCACTAAGGATCCTGCTGCTTCCTGCCACCATACAGCAACAGGATTGGGACATGACAGAGCCTTCAGCAGCATTGGGGACATGAAGGTTCTGCACTGCTCATTCCTGTTAAATTTTGCTGTTGCTGCCCCATTCCCCCAAGAGAAGCCTCAGCAGGAAAGAAGGCTTGAGAGAGAGAGATTCTGGACCTGAGGAGAAGGAAGAAGGACAGTGCCTAGAGGGAATGGGGGAAGGGGGAGAGCGTGTGCCAGAGGGTGGGAGCGAATGAGTGTTGGGATTGAGATCAAGGGAGGGGGGGGGGTGCTAGGAGAGAGAGAGAGAGCAGGGAGTAGATAAGGAAGGAAGAGATCAGTAAAATCAAGGGGGAGGAAGGAGGAAAGGAGAAAGTTGAGAGGAGAGGAAGAAGCCAAGAGAAGGGTGAAGAGGAGAGATGAATGAGAAGACAGAAACAGAGAAGGGAGGAGAGGGATGGAGGATAATGCAAGATGTGAACAAGGGGAGAGATATGTAGAGGTAGTGAAGGATGGGCGAGTGAGGAGGCAGGAATCAAGAGGTGAGAGAGAGAAGAATGGAAGAGTATAGGCAGGATAAAGGGAAAACAAAATAAATGGGAATCTATAAGCAAAATTCAAAATGGCAACAGGATGGAAAAATCTTGTGGAAATGCAGAGAGAATAAATGGTAACCAAAGGAAAACATCGCAGAAATCCAAAGGAGAGCTAATGTGGAGAAAAGCTAAAATGAGCTCCCTACTTCTTTTCCCCCAAACAAAACAGGCAAACTCCACCTATGTATAGAATGAAGATTAAATAAGCCAGCCAGAATGATTGGCAGATGTGATGCCTTTCCACAGTGCTGCTCTTTGCCAGTGCATGAATTGGGCTTACAGTATGTAGATACATAAAGTGATGTACAGTATATTTGTGATGCCCTTATAAGAATAAGTGAAATATACAGTAACATGAAATAAAGGAACCAAGCTAAGAATGCTATGTATTTTTCCACAGGTTGACCCCAACCCAGACCAGCCTACATTGGAGCAGCCATCTTGCCCCTCTCGTTGAAGGCAGATGTTCTTAGGCTTTTTCTTTTTTTTTTCTTTTTTTTCAATGGAGCAAACTCAGCTGGTGATAGAGGTCATCCAGAGATACACTTTCAAAGAAAAGGCTTTTTGGGGGGGGTTGCTTTCAATTAGAAAACAGCAAAAGCAGCGACAACCATCCAGCTTTGCTGATTCTGGAAGATTGCAGTGGCATTGTAAGACTGTTCTCCATGCCTGAAGATCTGAGCTTTCCCGACAAGTGGCACATACTAGGTGCAGCTGCACACACTTAGGGCGGTGTGCGTGTCAGGACACCCGCCACAATGGAGAAGAGAGGAGCAACCTTCTCTGCCTCTTTGAAAATTTGCACATGTTCAGTGCTTATGTTGTGCGGTTCAGTATCACTACAGATTTCCCTACTGTACAGCGGACTGTTCTGACCCTTCTGAACGTGTTCATGACCCGCACAGCAAGGAGCAAAAGAACTTCAATAAACTGAAAGATGACAAATGCACTGACTTTTTTTTTTTTTTTTGAGTTGATGTAGCCTGGACTCTACACTCATGTACGTTCTCACTATTATCCTGTTTTGGGTAACCATGTACCTGTCGCCTCTTGGTTTGGATTCATTTGCAAAATATCAAATGCCTTCAAAGCCAGTTCACATGCATTCATTTGCAGCCTACCATGGTAGAATAGCAACAGATTTGGTGGGCCAAAAAAAAAAGATTAAAGCCTAAAAGAAAGAAGCTTCCAAAAGACTTTGCTATGATTGTATACGTTCTTCATTTCTTGTCAATTTTTTGCCTTTCTACTATCACCCTGAGCGGTATTTTGTTACAGACTGTTTAAAATCACTCAATCTCAGGTGAACTCATCACTTGCCAAAACTTTGGAATGCTATTTCTGTTTTATGTTTTTTCTTGCACTGTTGTACTAGGATGTGGGTGGAGTGGTGATGGAACAGGGACAAGAACAAAAAAAATGAAACAATCCATTTCCCTCTTTATTTTCTTTGTGCAACATAGGACACTTATGAGACTATTTAAGCCAAAAGAAGACAGCTCCAGCATAGATGTAGGGCAGGGGATGAAAGTGGTGATGTTGCTTAAAATCTATTTTTTTTTTTTTTTTTTTTTTGCTGTGGTCTGCGATCAGCATGGAAGCTTCTTAACCACTAAACAAAATGCATTTATTTTTTAAATTTAGGCTTGCTTGGTTAGAGAGCATTGAAAAGTGCAGGAAATGCTCCAGATTGGGCCAGGGGTTCTCATCAAGTGTACACTTTGTCTGCTCCGTTTTTGGAGCTTTCTGGAAGATTCTTACCTTTTGAGAATATCTGGTTAACCATGTTAAGTAATATTGCTGACGGAAGTCCTGTGGTTTCATGTGAGTGTGGACTTGCATAAACCTTTCAGCATGGCACCACAAGGAGCTCTCTAAAGTGGACGGCCATGGGGATGAGAGAGAAAATGCTATTGCATATGGCAGTAGGCGTTCTGTAATATTAAAGTAAATTGCAGGTTATCTAGCATCTGGGGCATGGGGTTAGACCCTGTAGCACAAATAACAGCAGTAGGGGGTTCCCTTCAAAATCAAACCAAGCCATAAGCACAATTCCCTTACAGAATATTTTATTACTATACTATAAATGAATGAGGAGTTTTATATGACACTTTTTTTTGTCGTCTTCCATGCAGCCTAGCACAGAGACTTATAACAGTTCCGATTTTTCTTTTTGTGGTGGAATGGCTGGTCTTCTGAGGCTTTGACAATGTAAGAAAAGCTTGGTTTTGTTATGAGTGACCTCAAAAGGATTCACATGTGACCCATTCCTACCACACATGTGCCAAAGCTTTTAGAAAGCTTTCTAGACTTTGAACATGGTGCGCACAGTGTGGCTATTTTGACTCTTGTTATGAACTCCTTTTTTGAGGCCGTTAAAAGATTAACTACAGGTAACGTTTCCCTTTCTCATAAGTGTCCTTTTAAGGAATATGCGACACTTTTCAGATAAGAGCTTAGAAGGTGAAGAAAATCCACACCAAAAAAGAATCACGTTTTAAGTGATTCTGTTATTGAATTTTGTCTTTACTAATTGAACTCAAGACAGGATAATAAGGTGGAACTATTTTGGGGTTTTTTTTTTTAAGTTTTTTATTTGGATTGTTTCGTGACTATATCTGCCTCTCCACTTCCTACCAGAATAGTTTATGGGGTAGTCGGCATTAAAGGGCATTTGGTGATCTCTTAATTTTTGGATCACACAACTTTTTTTTTCTCTCCTTGTTTTAAAAGACTAGGAAACAATTGTGCATGTTCGTACAGTGTGATATGAATATACATGACGTAAGGTTGACCAATATGTGACCTGTTGGCACTGTGTCACATTAAGTTTGTGATATGTGTGGATGGGCATAAGTCTATAAACTTTATCTGATAAAGTTTATAAAAGTATTTCTTTACTCTGTTATTGAGAGGCATTATTTTGTATCTTTTTTTTTTTTTTTTTTTTTTACCCATTAATATTGGTTAGTCACTTACATAATATACTACTGGGTTCTCAAATATAGTCCAGTATTGAAGAGTTCCCCAGTTTAAATTTGGGAAACTGATGAATAAGATCCTAAAATATTAGAGAAACCAAAAGTGCAATATGATATGTTTTGCTTTATAGATTATATTCTATAGCTGTTTGTACATTTTTTTTTTTTTTTTTTTTTTTGGTGCTCAACATGTTCTTGTAGGCTATGTTTTAACAAATTGTGGAAAATGCATTCATTTTTCCTATTGTTCTTCCTTATGAAAAATTAAACTTTTTGTTTTCTAAAAAAAAAGAAAAATGGTCTGGAGTTTCTTTTTTGTAATTGTAGAAACTTTAGGTTCACTCAACAGAACATCTGCAAGGAAGAAAAAATAACCTTTTTAATATTTGAAGTACCCCACAATGATTTATTTTCATTTTGTATAACAGCCACCAACAAAAACCTTTAGATACAGAGAGTACAAATCAAAATAAGCAACTCCCCTCTCCCCCTCCCTGACATCTCCATACAGTAGGTAGCACTCCTACTAAACTTATTGAATATACTTTAATATATTAACATGTATATTCATAAATTACAAGGTTGTCACAGCTCTGGATACGGCCTGCCATTTAGACAGTTTTCAGCATCCAGCCATGAGCAATAGCATACATAGCTTCAAATCTATAATATTGGCACACTGTATTCCACCAATATGTTCTGTCAAGAACCAAATTATCTTTTACAATTGTTGATTATTAACTTCAGGGCCACAGTGAGCAAAAAGGCAAAGGCATCAGGATGCCTCAAATGAGGGAACATCCGCTAGGGACCTGTGTATTACATTCTTCTCGTATCTGAAAACAGTCTGAATCCTTTTCCATATTTGCTGTCAGTATTTTTGAAGATGAGGGCAAGTAAAACATATGCAAAAGGGCTCAAAGTCCTACCTGGTAAGACCAGAGATTCTCTTTCCCAGCGTTCCACTTAATTAGTAGAACTGGTTTAATGAACAAGTGAAACATTGGGTGACCGAAGCGAAGTGGGATGTACTTTATATAGGAGTTTGCCCCAGAAATCATCTCAATATTTGTGTGGAAGGGGACTTCCAGTATCAAGTTCCCAGGCCTTCTCCAAGGTTGAATTTACCATTTTCTGATGTCTTATTTTAATAAGAGTATTATCAGGAGATAAGAAAAGCTCTCATGTGCCTGAACAAGTTATAACAGCCCCCAGTGTTCGCCATCCGAAGGGGTTAGTAGACCCACCTTCCGTATACAATGACAGAGCTGCAGCCATTGAAAGTACCAATTAATAGGAAGGCTGAACTCTTTACTAAGGTTAGAAAAGGGTTTGAATGAGGTGAACTGCAACAGCTGATCAGCCTGCCAGAGGCCTTTTCTCTGCCACCCAGGCCAACTAAACAATCTGTTTTGGATTCGTACAATGATCTGTTTTTATTCAGTAGTCTGGATTCATTTCAGAAATGTTTTTAATTACAATATCCCATAAGTAGCAAAAAACCCCACTGAGGGCCTTTTGCTAAAATGTGCTAAGCACTTAGCTTTCATCAGTTCACACCTTTAATGTGCTACTGTGGTAACTTACTGATATTTATCTCAGGCCTTTCCAGTAGCAGTTCAATGCAAGTTACATTCAGGTACAGTAGCTATTTCCCTGTGGACTTACAATCTGCTTGTACCTGAAGCAAGGGAGGGTTAAGTGGCTTGTCCAAGACTACAAGATGCATCAGTGGGTTTTGAACCCTGGTCTTTCTGGTTCCAGGCTGCTGTCCTAACTACTAGGCTATTCCACTCTAACAATAGTGGCTTAACACTTTACATTTCCAAATTCATGTACTATGTCTGAGTGGGGAATGGGAATCAACCATGCCTTGAAATTGGTGCAGGATAATTTACCGTGTGCTGTTATTGTGGCACTTATGTAAACAGAATTAAGTGCATCCACATTAGCTGCAATGCACCTATCGTGTGCTAACTATATGGGAAGATAAAGGGCATGCCCTAAACAGTTACTGCAGTCTTTGCAGCTGATATGCAATAACTGCAAATATACAATGTACAGTCCATAATATCAAGAGAGCTTGGTTAAGTTTAGCAGGAAATTCTGATCTTGCCCCTCCCCCACACAAACAAAAGGGGGTGGCATTTCATAGGACATACTATACAACTATGTGGTTATAGCCTGCTAATAAACAGACTTCCACCAGACTGACAGAGAGCCTAACTTCAGGCTTGTTACTCAAAAAATATAAACTTTGAGGGCTAATAAAACATAGGGCTAGACTTAGTACCGAGTAACACATTTTATTAACAAACTAACGCTTAGCACAGGTCCAATTTTATCTTATGGGTCCTATTTGCTAATGGCGCATTTTGGTGAACATGCGCTGTTATAATGTGTGTGGAACCCCAAAAGTTAATGTGGGAGATGTAGTGAATCCATGCTAATTGTTTGAATGTGACTGGCATGTCGCTCTGCAGCTATCATAGGTAGATGCACATCCATGTCTAAATGGCAGGAGCACTTAACATGTGCGCATTTAACTGCTAATCACTAAAGAGGCAGTAGTGCACCTATGACGCTATGGCACTACAGCTCCATTCAGGAGCCTGACTGAGGTTGGCGGGGATCTGCTGGGTGTGCAGGCCGATCAGAATCTGGGCCTGGCCTGCACATTCAGGCCCTAGACCCGATTCTGATCCCATGGGTGAGTCTAGCCCCCACAGGATTAGAATCGGGTCTACCTCTGGGAGTCCCGATTCTGATTGGACACACAGGGGCCTGGACAGCCACATTAGAATGTGCCTCTAGGTAGCACATATCTCTCCAAAATATCTTGGTAGTCCTCTGACTTCATGATTCCTTTAATACATTCCAGGCCTCCAGTTCCTTAGGCAGCAAACAGTCCCACAACATCATGGAACCTCCACCATATTGTAGGAAGGGTTTGTTTATCCTTATAAGCTTCATTTATTTGCCTGTAAATGTATTGTTCTGCACTGCCAAAGAGCTCAAGTTTGGTTTCATCTCTCCACAGAACATTTTTATTTCTGCCTTTGAGCAGTAGGGTCCTCCTTGGCCTTCTCCCATGAAGTCCTTCTTTGTTTAGTGTATGGTATATGGTACGAGTTGAAATCACCATTTCAGATTGCTCCAGGTCAGCCTTAAGCTCTTTGGATGTTGTATGTAGTGTTTTTCTAACAGTTCACACTAACCTTCAAAGACTTCTGGGATTAATTTCCACTTTCCACATCCTGGGAAGTTCTTGACATTTCCATGAGCAAAAAACCTCAACATTGTGAACTGTAGACACAGGAATCCCAAGATCTTTGGAGATGGCCTTATACCCAGTGGCAGGATTCGATTTGAACAGGAACCATTTCGGATTGATCCAAGCAGGTGGCAGCACAACACGCATTTGAGTTGCCGGTACTGCATGCTCAGGCTTTTGGTGGCCACCGCAGGGAAGCAACACCCTAGTGGCCCAGCAGCCCAATACTCCCCCCCCCCATCTGCCAGTGATTTGATGGGATTGGGAGCTTCCCCCGATGCTCTCAAACCAGTGGCTGGTGGGGGAATTCCCACCAGTGCATCACCAGCATTGGGATGCCATTTTTGGCCCGATTCGGTGAACATGGCACGTGGCAGCAACTGGTTTGTGTGAACTGGCCCAAACTGGCAGAATCCTACCACTGCTTGTACCCCTTTGAAGTTTGTTTGGTGATAATTTTTTTCTGATGGTCTCAGGCAGCTCTCTTGTCTTCATCATTGTCAAAATGGAACAGGGAGTGAATGCGGTCATTTTAAACATTAGATCCATCATTCATTGGTTGATTCAAGTCATGTCCTTTCCCATGCTTCAAGGTTCGATCATGTCACCCCTTTGTTAATACATTTTCATTGGCTTCCTGTTGTCTTTCGTGTTCAGTTTAAAATTCTTATTTTTGTTCACAGGGTGATCCATTCAGGTACCCCCCTGTATCTTGCCAGCCAGGTCCACCTTCTTACCCCTCATCGTCCTCTTCGCTCCATTCATGCTAACCGTATGTTTCTACCCTCCCCCTCCCAAGCACACCTAGAATCCACTCGGTCTTCCGCTTTCTTTTTTCTTGGTCCAAGGCTTTGGAACTCCCTTCCCCCTTCTTTACGTCTAGAAGCCTCCTACCCGTCCTTTAAAACTGCCCTCAAAACCCATCTGTTCTGCCTTTAACCTTCCTTTTCCGGCCCCATCTCCCCCCCCCCCCCCTTTAGGCCTATGACAGCATACCCTTACCCCTGTCCCTCATTATCTTCTATGTTGTTGTTGTCCCCTCCTCCTTTTCCTTTTGTTACCCATCTTTTACCCCTCTATCTGGTTCTCAGTTTCTCTATCCCTTTTCTTTGATTTTATGGCGTTCCTTTTCTGGCTCTCTTTCGCAGCTCTTTCTTTTTTTTCTTTTTTTCTTTTAACAATTTTAAATTGTTTTTATGTATTGTGAACCACCCAGATGCTAACTGTATTGGGCGGTATATAAAGTTTTAATAAACATAAACACATGTGCATCTAATTTTACTGCAATGGGAATGTTCTTCTGTTCAAACTGATTTGAATTATTTATAAGAATGCCAATTATCATGTCCTAAAAGTTCAAAAACTGTTAGAGGTTACTCACTCATAAAATCGTATCCGATTTGGGCTTTGGCAGAAAGAGGTTTTCCTTGGCTGTTCAACACGATGTCCACATTTCAAGCCGATTCACATATCTGCCTCAGGTGCAAAAAGATGCCAACCTCCAAGAACGGCCAACAACATGACAGTTTTGGGGAATCCCCCGCTTCCACTTGATATATGGCCTAATGCAGTTTCCTTGAATGAACAATCAAAAGCAGGGGGAGAGACCATGATACGGAGACTCCCTGGTTTGATTGGTTGTTCTAATACAGACTCGGCCAATCTAAATTCAAACCAAACGGTTTGATGGTATTTAGCATGAAAATCCAACGCTGCTCTGCCCATTATAACTTAAAGAAATTGACTCCTGTGTGGGTCAAGCGGGATAAAATCAATGACCCTTCATTTTAGTCTCAAAATTGATGTCCCATCTGAAGACAATACTCCACAATTGGAGCTGTTTTTGTTGCAGAGTTTATCAGTGATGCATGTTCACTCAGTCACAATTTGACAGGACATGTAGTGCAGCTGATATAGAGGAGGTTGCATGCATTTTTCAACAAATAAGACTACAAAGCTGGACACACAAGCAGTATGCCAGCGAATAGAAAACGTTCTCCTGGAAACAGAATCTTCCCATACATTGCCAACTACTGCATTCAATCAAAACCTACAGGAACCACAAGGAAAATGGCCAGGGTCAACCTGACAAACAATGGGTCGATCAGACCAATCTGTTCCTAATATAAGGTCCTCTAGTATGTGCTATAATCAAAGGTTTGTTGAAGCACAAGTGCAATCACAATATCAACCAATAGGTTTTTTTTCAAAAGACGAATGATTTGAGATGTATTATGCATGAATGGTAATGTCCTCAAGTGTTTCCCCATCCACCTTTGTGATAGATGAATCCTCTGAGATTAGTCATTCCCAATGGTTTAAACACACTCTTTTGTAAACTCTTCTAATCACTTTCAAGGGATAGCTTCATTTTGTTAAACACTCTTAATTTTTCTGATTGTGCTTGAAATTCTCCTAAGGTGGAACAAATGTGCTAGAGTCTAACAAACTGTTCATAAGGAAGACCTCTATGAAGAGGGCCAGGATGAAAACTATGGTATCATCATAGGTTGTTTCATTGTACCGGCTTTCTAAATAAAGTGGTACTTAGACCCTCAGATGACTTATAGATAGTGATATCTAAAAAAAATCAATAGATAATCAAAATGAGCCGTGAATTGAATGTTAGGTTTGAGAAAGTTGTGCCACCTCAGAAATGTCTATAAATCATCCATTGATGCCATCCATAAGAAAAATATACCATCAAGAAACTGACAGCAAAAAGATATGCATATAAACCAGACAGAAAGGTATATGAAAGTCTCTTCCATATCTGTCATGTACAAAGTTGCTATGAAAGGAGCCACTGTCATCCCCATTGCAATACCGACGTTCTGAAGGTAGAAACAGCCATCAAATAAAAATTAATTGCCAGTCAAACCAGATGAATCTGGTTTATCAAAAAGATCAAGGAAGTCTAGAAGGAGCATAAACAAATGATGTCTCAAGTAATTTCAGTGCTTCCTCTTGATATTCATATAAAATGCATTTTCATCTAAGGTTTCAAACACTTTCCAAGGTACATCGACCAATTGTGTAAGAAGACTTGGAAATTGAGAAGGAAAGATCTTTATGGTGCATTCTATGTCCCAAAAGATCTACCATTTACACCTTTCCAAAGATACATAAATCAATCGATAATCCTCCTGGCAGACCTATAGTGTCGTGCAGGAGGTCAATTCTTGAACCCTTATCCAAATTTTGTGACCATTTTTTGAAACAAGAAGCAATTAAGGTATGGACATAAGAGACACTTGTCAATTTCTGCCCACTGCAGTGCCATCTTATCCTCGGTTCACTTTTTCCGCAAAGCCCCATGGACGTGTTCTAGTGTGTTCTGGAAAAAGCTGTTCTTTTGCCTTTTGGGGCTGCTGTTTTTTAATGTGTTTTTTCACTGCCTTTTCTTGCCTTTTTTTCCACCTGTCATCAGGGTGTCGGTTATACCGGCCATCACGTGAGGCATTTTTCCCTCGCTTTTTGTCATTTTTTGCCCAGTTGGCTCTATCTCTTTCCCAGGCTTTTTTCTTTCACCACTGCCAGTATTGAGCCCTTCGACCTCACGGAGACTGTTTTTTTTTTCGGCAATGTCAAAGCCAGCCAGTAGTCACGCACCATCTCTGTGATGAACTGTCACAGCTGGTGCCTTCAATGCCTCAGGCCCTGACCATGAGCCCTCGACATGCAATCTGTGTATAAGAGATGACAAAGAAGGGTCTCAAGTGTCAACTACCTCAAGGCATTGACTTTGCATGGTGCCCACACCCACTCAGAGCCGAGGGGCCATGGTGGCCTGGAGCGAATGCTCTCCATATAAGAGCCACGGTAGGACTCATCTGCCTCATCAATGTTGAAAGGGATGGCTGGGAATGTGCAAATCACAGGCATTGGCAAGGGAGCCCATCTTGGCACAATGCTGAGGGTGATGGCTGGGAATGGCCTGCTATGGTTCTCTGGTGGGAGGATGTGACTCCCAAGGCCCCAAAGGGCCACCAGCAATCTTCCAATGTCCTGACCATCAAGGAGGCCCCAGGAGGGGTGCCGGAGTCATCCACCAAGGTTGTTGTAACGGCCTCAATGCCCTCTGAGACTGCTGTGCTTGCCTTGCCAAGCAACTTCAGGACCTCGAGGTGCACATGACAGCTGTCTTGGCTGCACAGGCACCGGTGGAGTTGGCACCCTTGGCGTCAACACCAACCCATGCAGCTGATCCTTGAGACCCATGACCTCCCTGCCAAGCCAGGGACATCGGATGAGCAGTCGGAGTCTACCCCAGACCCAGCTGCAATCTCCCTGTCAAGTGTCTCTGGCTCCAAAGCCCTGGGACCCCAGCACTCGGAAGAGGACTACCATTGGTCCCACTGGAGGGCAGTGTCACCACTGGAGTGGAGCTGACACTGGGCAGAGACAAGACTGAGGGCTGGGAGATGGAGGAGGAAACTCTGGTCACTGCGAGGAATTCCCCTGACATTCCCTTGGAGCCATCTCCTCCGTATGAGCACCGAAAGTCGCTCCCAGAGGACATGTCCATCCAGGACTTCACCCGGGATATGGTTAAGGCCATCCCCCTTCTTGCAGGAAGTGAAGGATGAACCCAGAGCCGAGGAATTGGAAATCTTCCAGTACCCCTCAGCCCTGAAGGAGGCTGGCACAGTGCTGGTGCTCTACATCCTCCAAAGCTCCTGCTCCACATGTGGGAGAACCTGATGTCAGTTCCGGCTATCAGCCGCTGACTGGATTCAATGTACTGGGTGCAGAAAGCATCCGAGTTTGAGAAACCCCAATTGCTACACCATTCTCTGGTTGTGGAGTCCACCATGCAGTGCTCCTAAAGCTCTAAGATGCATTCGTTGGTGCCCCCTAGCAAGGAGCAGAGGACCCTCAATGGGTTTGGCAGGCATTGCTTTCAGGGCTCCATGCTCATGGCCCGAGTCCTGTCCTGTCCTGTCCTATCAGCTCTACATGGGGATGTTCTTAAAGGATATTGTGGGAGAACTGAGCGAGCTTGGCTCCCTCATCTCAACAGAGCACCTGGATGCCTTCCGGCACTCTGATTGGGCATGGTAAGAATGTTTCCAAGTACATGGTGTGGGCCACAAACAGCGCATTCAAGTTGGTGGGCAGGATGGTAGCAATGGGCATCAGTGCCCACCAGATGGCCTGGCTCCAGTCCTCCAGGATAAGCTGGCCGATGTGCTGTGCACCAGGGAGAACCTCTTCAGCAAGCCCACGCAGAAGAGGGTAGCTGAAATCGAGGCTGAACAGATGAGTGTTTTCTGCCTCTCTCACAAGATGGCAGATCCGGGCAAAAAAATCATTAGGGTAAGAAGCCCTTCTACAAGCCTAAGCGTCTCTACTATCAGAGTCCCCAAGGAGTTCAACCTATGGTGCAATCCCAGCAGCAGCCAAATTGGGTGAAGCTGCAGAAGGCTCATCCTGCGTCCCAGCCACAGCCAGAGGGGGATGTTCTGACACTTTCCTCAGGAGCATATCCAGTTGCCTGATCACCGAGAGTGTGCCCTTTCAGGTGAATGGTCACCTTGTCCACTTTGTACACAGGTGGTCCCTCATCACCTCGGACATCTGGGTGCTATAGTTAGTGCCGGAGGTGTATCGGCTGCATTTTACCCAGCTTCTACCTCCTTTCTTCCCAGGGGCAGCACCACAACATCCTTCAAGCGAAGGTCACTGCTCTGCTGTCTGACTTGATCCTGTCCAAGAGTAAGCCCTCTCGCAGACAACACAAAGGCCATTTAATAACACATAAATTAAAAACATATTGGAGAAAAATCGACCATAAAGGAATAAACTAATAAGAAATGGGGGAGAGGGATGTGGGATAAATAAATAAAATACATTTCTCCAATATGTTTTTAATTTGTGATTTAAATAGCCTTTTTTTATTATTATTCCATTATTTTTTTATATTCTGTTGTGAGGCTTTTAACCCCTTGAAGAAGGCTCTGCCGAAATGTGTTGCTTATAAAAAAAAAAATAAATAAAAAAAAAAAATAAAAAAAATTTGAGACGCCGACTGCTATACACCTCACTCCTTTTGTTGGACCTGCTGGCTGACTTGGCCCTTAAGCCAGTGCCCCGGGACCAGTTAGGGTGAGGATTTTAATTCCTCGTCCCCAAGAAGATGGGGGGGGGGGGGTGTTCACGCCCATTCTCGACCTCAGGGACCTGAACCAGTTTCTGGTCCGGAAAAAGTTAAAGATGGCCTCTCTGGTGAACTTGTTCTTGTACCTTATCAAGGGCGATTGGCTATGCTCCTTGGATCTGAAGGATGCATACACACATATCCCGATCCACCCCTTATGCAGAAAATACCTGCGATTCATGCTAGGTGGCTGGCACTTTCAGTCTATGCCACCCCACTGGCTGCAACCCCACCAGATCCAGGTGCATCCAAGCTAGGCTGGGGTATGCACCTGGATGGCCTGCAGAAGCAGGGCCTTAGGCTGGAGCAGGAAAGCCTGCATCTGATCAACTTTCTGGAACTGCAGGTGATTGCAAATGCCCTCAGGGCCTTCCAGGCCCTCTTAGCCAAACAATTAGTCCTCATCCAGATGGACAACCAGGTGGTGATGTTCTATATCAACAAGCAGAGGGGCATAGGTTCCTACCTCCTGTGCTGGGAGGCAGTATGCCTTTGGAAATTTGCAGTGGCCCATCGCATAGAGCTACTGCTGACCTACTTGCCTGGGGAGCTCAACACACTGGCAGACCATCTCAGCCAAGTCCTCCAGTCCCATGATTGGACACTCAACAACAAGGTTGTGGAGCACATCTTTCAGGAATGGGGTACCCTGTCAGTGGACGACTTCACCTCACCACACAATGTGCAGGTGGACCACTTCTGTTCCCGCATAGCTGAGATAAACAGGCTGGCATCAAACACCTTCCTCCTGAGGGAAGAGTTTGATTTATGATTTATGCATATCCCCCCCCCCCCCCATTCCACTGATCCCGGAGATGCTTCTCAAACTCCAAGCAGACAAGGAGAACATGATCCTCATTGCCTCGTACTGGCCCAGGCAGCCATGGTTCTCCCTGCTGCTCCAGCTCTCCTGTCAGGAGCTGATCCCATTGGGTTGTGACCCTATATAAGAACATAAGACATAAGACATGCCATACTGGGTCAGACCGAGGTCCATCAAGCCCAGTATCGTGTTTCCAACAGTGGCCAATCTAGGTCATACGTACCTAGCAATATCCCCAAAAGAGACAGGTTCCACAATGCTTGTACTGGGTCAAGCATTGATATCCTGGGTCCCTTTTTAATAGTGGTTTATGGACCTTTCCTCCAGGAACTTGTCCAAACCTTTTTTAAACCCAGCTATACTAACAGCCCTTACTACATCCTCCGGTAACAGATTCCAGAGTTTGATTACACGTTGAGTGAAAAAATATTTTCTCTTATTTGTCTTAAATAGTTTACCCTGTAGCTTCATTACATGTCCCCTAGTCTTTCTATACTCTGATAGCGTAAACAATTGATCCACGTTTATCCGTTCCACTCCATTCATTAATTTATAGACCTCTATCATATCTCCCCTCAGCCGTCTCTTCTCCAGGCTAAAGAGCCCTAACCTTCTTAGCCTCTCTTCATAGGAGTAGCCTTCCATCCCCTTCACCAATTTGGTGGCTCTTCTCTGTACTTTTTCTAATAATGCTATGTCCTTTTTAAGATACGGTGACCAGAATTGCACAAAATATTCAAGGTGTGGTCGTACCATGGAGCGATACAGAGGCATTATAACATCCTTTGTTTTATTCTCCATCCCTTTCCTTATGATACCTAGCATTCTATTTGCTTTCTTGGCCGCCGCTGCACACTGGGCGGAGGGTTTAACATTTTTCCACAATCCTCTTGGGTTTTAACAACTTTAAACAGTTTTGTGTCATCTGCAAATTTGATAACCTCATTAGTTATTCCCTTTTCCAGGTCATTTATGAATATGTCAAAAAGCAGCAGACCCAGTACAGATCCCTGGGGTACTTCACTATTCACCTTTTTCCATTGCGAATATTGGCCATTTAGCCCTACCCTCTGCTTTCTATCTTTTAACCAGTTCCCGATCCACAATAGTACACTGCCTCCTATCCCATGACTTTTTAGCTTCGCCAAAAGTCTCTGATGGGGGACTTTGTCAAAAGCTTTCTGAAAGTCCAGATACACTATATCAACCGACTCACCTTTGTCTACCTGTTTATGCACACCTTCAAAAAAACATCAGATTAGTAAGACAAGATCTTCCTTGTCTAAAGCCATGTTGGCTGTCTCCCATTAGGCCATGACTATCTACATGCTGTGTAATTTTGTTCTTTATGATGGTTTCTACCATTTTCCCTGGTACTGACATCAGGCTCACTGGTCTGTAATTTCCTGGGTCACCCCTGGAACCCTTTTTAAAAATTGGTGTTACGTTGGCGACCCTCCAATCTTCAGGTATTACAGATGATTTTAATGAAAGTTCACAGATTACCAATAGCAGGTCTGCAATCTCATATTTCAGTTCTTTCAACACTCTGGGATGTATACCATCCAGTCCAGGTGATTTGCTACTATTCAGTTTATCAAATAGTTGTAATATATCTTCCCTGTGTAGCGATATTTCTCTCAATTCCTCTGCAGTATCACCTTTAAATACCACTTCAGTCTTGGGTAACATCCCTACATCTTCCTCAGTAAAGACCGAAGCAAAGAATTCATTCAGTCTCTCTGCTATAGCCTTGTTTCCTCTTACTGCCCCTTTTACCCCTCTATCATCTAATGGTCCAATTGACTCTCTCACAGGCCTTTTGCTACAAATGTACTTGAAAAAATCTTTATTTTGTGTTTTTGCTTCCATAGCAAGTTTCTTCTCAAATTCCCGCTTTGCCTGCCTTACCAATGCTTTGCATTTAACTTGCCAGTGCTTGTGCTGTTTCCAGTTTTCATCGTTTGGCTCTTTTTTCCATTTCCTGAAGGTTGCTTTTTTAGCAGCAACAGCCTCTCTGACCTCACCTTTAAACCATGCTGGCAGTTTTTTGGACTTTCTTCCACTTTTCCTAATGCGTGGAATACAGCTGGTCTGGGCTTCGAGGATAGTATTTTTAAATAACACCCAAGCTTGCTGTAAGTCTTTAACCTTTGGAACCGCTCCTTTTAGCTTTTTCCTAACTATATTCCTCATTCTATCATAGTCTCCCTTTTGAAAGTTAAAAGGTAGTACTGTGGATGCCTTTACTATCTGTCCTCCACTAATTAAATCAAACATGATCATACTATGATCACTATTGCCAAGTGGTCCCAACACCCTTATTTCTTGCACCAGATCTGGCGTTTCACTAAGGACTAGGTCCAGTATGGCTTCCCCTCTGGTTGGTTCATGAACCAGCTGCTCCAAGAAGCAGTCATTTATTCCATCTAGAAACTTTATCTCTTTAGCTTGTCCTGCTGTGACACTGACCCAGTCGATACCGGGGTAATTGAAATCACCCATTATTACTGCTCTGTTGTGACTTTTGTTAGCTTCCTTGATTTCTTTGAGCATTTCATCATCCATTTGTTCATTCTGGCCAGGCGGTCGATAGTATACTCCAACTGCCATCACCTTCCCCTTCATAAATGGAATTTCAATCCATAGCGATTCTACAGCAAATTTTGTTCCCTGCAAAACTTTAATCCTTTCTGACTTAATGCCCTCTCTAACATAGAGCGCAACCCCTCCACCAATTTGATCAGCTCTATCATTACGATATAGTGTGTATCCAGGTATCACAGTGTCCCACTGGTTATCCTCCTTCCACCATGTCTCTGAGAGTGCAATCATATCTAACCTCTCATTTAGTGCTATATATTCTAACTCTCCCATCTTATTGTTTAGACTTCTAGCATTGGCATACAAGCATTTTAGAGACTGTATTTTATTCATATTAATCTGGCTATTGGTAGGCAGGGATAATTTGGAATCTTTATGCTCTGTCTGCTCCTTACTCAAGGGCATTTGGGCTACTATACTCCCTTTTGGAACCTCACTGCTTTTGGTAGTATCCTTCAAGGATACCTTTGTCCGAACCATGCACTCCTGGGTGACTGTCGGCTTTCCCCTAATTTCTAGTTTAAAAGCTTCTCTATCTCTTTTTTAAAGGTTAATGCCAGCAGTCTGGTCCCATCCTGATTAAGGTGAAGCCCATCCCTTCGGAAGAGCCCCCCTTTCCCCAGAATGTTCCCCAGTTCCTAACAAATCCAAAACCCTCATCCTTGCACCATTGTCTCATCCACGCATTGAGACTCCGGAGCTCTGCCTGTCTTTTGGGTCCTGCACGTGGAACAGGAAGCATTTCGGAGAACGCTATCCTGGAAGTTCTGGATTTCAACTTCCTACCTAAAAGCTTAAATTTAGCCTCCAGAACTTCCCTACCACATTTTCCTATGTCATTGGTACCAACATGTACCAAGACAGCAGACTCCTCCCCAGCACTATCTATGATCCTATCTAGGCGGTGCGTGAGGTCCGCTGTGCGTGAGGCGGTGCGTGAGGACCCTGACCTCATCTCTCAGGCGAGATCCACTGCATCTAAACATCCAATCCCTGGCCCTCATGGCTTGGATGATGAGCAAGTAGTACTGTCTATACTCAATTTGCCAGGGGAGGTGACGATGCCCTCCTGGCCTCCCACAGGGTTTCCACGCACTGTTCCTACATCTTCAAGTGGCGCAGGTTCTCACTGTGGTGTGCAGACAGGGTGCTGGACCCTTTCTCATGTTCATTGGAGGGTTTGCTGGAGTACCTCCTGCATCTATTTATTTTATTTATTTAGTATACATTTGTATACCGCTACTTCCAGCGATCAGCAGCGGTTTGATTACAGATTGGAAATTGTCAAATCATGACAGGAAATTTTTGAGGTATAAACACATTGATTAGACAGGAAAGCACAGCACACAGAGAACTATTTTACAGGGAACATGGGCTATGGAGGGTTAAGTGGCTTGCCCAAGACCACAAGGAGCACCTGTGGGACTAGAAACTAGAGGACTAGGGTCCTCTAGTGGGATTTGAACACCCGACCTTCCGGCCTGAAGTACCTTGCCCCAACCACTAGGTCACTCCTCCACTCCTATGCAATTTGGGCCTCACAAATCCAACTCTGTTCAAGTACACCTGAGTGCGACTGGGGCCTATCATCAGGGCTTAGAAGGGAAGCCCATATCCGTTCAGCCCCTGGTCCCCACTTCATATGGGGTTTGCTCCTTTCAAAGCCTCCCATCAAGCCCCACCGGTAGCATGGGATCTGAATGGTCCTGGGACAGTTACTGTAGGCACTCTTTCAGTCACTTGCTACCTGTCTGCTGAAGTTTCTGTCCTGAAAGATCATCTTTCTTGTGGTGCTCATATTGGCTTGTCGAATCAGTGAGCGTCAGGCTTTGGTGGCTCACCCACTGTACACGAGGTTCCACCATAACCGAGTGGTGCTCTGCAGCCACCTACAGTTCTTGAAGAAAGGGGTTTTGACTTTCCACCCCAATCAATCGGTGGTACTGCCTACTTTCTTTCCTAGGCCTCATGCCAACAGGGTGGAGGCCCCAGCTTTACATATTGGATTGTAAGCATGTGCTGGCCTTCTACCTTGAGTGGACCAGTCCTCACCATCACTCTATACAGCTGTTCATTTCCTATGACTCCAACAAGTTGGACGTGACAGTCTCTAAACACATCCTGTCCATCTGGGTAGTGGATTGCATATCCTTTGCCTATGCTCAGGTAGGACTGAGCCTCAAGGGTCATGCCATGGTTCACAGTGTCCAGGCAAAGGCTTTATCCATGGCTAATCTGCACTGTCTCCATGGAGATTTGTAGGGCTGCCACACCTTCACAGCATACTACTGCCTGGATGGGGATTCCCAGTGAGACAGAAACTTCAGCCAAGCCATACTCAAGCATCTGTTTGAGACTTAGGTTCAACTTCTCCCTCCCCCCCCCCTCACCCCCTGGCCCTTCTGTCCATCCAGCTACTGAAAGAGTCATCCAGATGTTGATGCCTGCTATGGACATTGAGTCGGCTAAGTCTGGGGGAGTACTTCTGCTGCTTTTCTTGGTCCTTGTTGCCCCTGTTGGGCTAGTTCTTCATATTTGATAGCCTGTAGCTTGGGAGTCCCATATGTGAGGACTTTTTCCTGCTTGTTCACAAAGAAAGCATAGTTACTTACCTGTAGCAGATGTTCTCTGTGAACAGCAGGAATAAGTCCTCACAGCTCTCCCACCTCCCTGTGGAGTTGTTTGGCTACTAGCTTTTGTATTATACTGAGGATAAGATGGTGCCGTGGTGGGCGGGAAGGCACACATTCATGATGGAGGCTCCCAAAAGCTTCCAGTGGAAGCTGAGGAGCATTCCCACATGAGGATTTGTCAGAGGATGTTACTTATATGTGAGGACTTATTCCTGCTGTTCATGGAGAACACCTGCTGCAGGTGAGTAACTACACTTTATTTATTTAACAGGTTTTCTATACTTCTTTATCCTACGGTCAAGGTGGCTTACATTGAAAAAAACTTCATACATTGTAAAAGGGCAAAGAACTTGGAGGGGGTTAATATAAGAGGAGAACAATGATTGTTAGCAGGCTATTAGGCTTTAGGTTATTTAGGCTGGTGGATGAGAGGATCATCGTAACATGCCTGCCTGGTGCGAAGGTGGTGGACCTCATGTGCCACCTAGAGAAGGGAGGAGTCTGCTGTCTTGGAACATGTTGGTACAAATGACATTGGAAAATATGGGAGGGAGGTTTTGGAAGCCAAATTAAGATTTTTAGGTAGAAAGTTGAAATCCAGAACGTCCAGGATCACGTTCTTAGAAATGCTTCCCGTTCCATTCACAGGACCCAAGAGTCAGGCAGAGCTCTGGGGTCTCAATGCCTGATGAGACAATGATGCAAGAAAGAGGGTTTGGGATCTGTTAGGAACTGAGCAACATTCTGGGGAAGAGAGAGGGCTTTTCCAAAAGAATGGGCTCCACCTTAACCAGGGTGGAACCAGGCTGCTGGCATTAACCTTTAACAATGAGAGAGAGCAGTTTTTAAACTAGATAATGGGGGGAAAATTGATAGTCATCCAAGAGCACATAATCCGGAATGACGCATTCTTGAAAGATACGAGCAAAACAGGGAAATCAGGACACGCCAATAGAGAGGTTCCAAATAAAGGTAAAAATAACCCGGGTGTCTTTAAATAAACATCATCTTTGAAAGATTCCAAATTAACTCTGTCATCAATTAGCCAGAGTGTTCATATTAGCAAAAAAACAAACTTTGAAATGCCTGTCTACAAATTCTAGACATCTAAAAATAAGATGGGAGAGTTAGAATATATAGCAATGAATGAAAGATTAGATATAATTGGCATTTCCAGAGATTTGTTGGAAAGAGGATAACCAGTTGGACACTAAGTACAAACTATATCGCAAAGATAGGGTGATCACATTGATGGATCGGTGGCTCTATATGTTAAAGAGAGCATCGAGTCAAATAGGATAAAGGTTTTGCTGGAAACAAAATACACTGCAGAATCTCTATGGATAGAAATTCCATGTAAAAAGGGGTAAGGAATGACAGTGGGGGTATATTACCGTCTGCCTGGACAGAATGAATAGACAGATGATGAAATGCTACTAGAAATTAGGGAAGCTAGCAAAGTTTACAACACAGTATAATGTGAGATTTCAATTACTCCAGTAATGAATGGGTCAATGTCACATCAGGTCATGCAAGGGAGATAAAGAGGTGTGTCTACTATGCTGGGCTAACTGTTAACCAGGACTATCTGCAACTAAGTCCCATGTTATTCAATGGGCCCTAGTTGCAGTTAAGCCAGGTTAACCGTTAGCCTGGCTTAGTTGACATAGAGCAGCTGGTTCAGGAACCGACAAGCAGGAACACTATTTTAGATCTAGTCTCAGTGGAATACAGAATCTAGTGCAAGAGGAAACTATTTTGGAGCTACTTGGTAATAGCGATCGTAAGATGATCACATTTAATTTAATAAATGGAGGGAGGATTGCAAAGAAATTGACTGCACTAGCCCTTATTTATTTAACAATTTTTCTATACCAGTGGTCAAAGCAGTGTACATTGTAGCAGAACATGTTACATAGAACAAGGAAAACTTGGAAATACAGTAACAACATAATCTATTACAAACATGGTAGAGAACTTATGTTTGGGATGGATTAGCTGATTAGTAATTAGTCAGGGCACATTGCCTTTAACTTTCAAAAAGGTGCTGGCCTTCCTCTTTTGTGTTGACCTTCTACCTTGCCAAGCATGATTTCTTTCTCTAATGATCTCTCTAATCGCAAGATGTGTCCAAAGTATGACAGTCAAAGTCTTGTCATCTGAGCTTCTAAAGAAAGCTTAGGTTTGATCACCTCTAGTACTGACTGGTTTGTTCTTCGTGCAGTCCATGGTATACACAGTATTCGTCGCCAGCACCATAATTCAAAGGCATATTTTTCTTCCTGTCTATCTTTTTCACTGTCTAACTTTCACATCCATATGATGTTATTGAAAATGTCAAGGCTTGAACAATTTGAATCTTTGTATGGAGAGAGACATCTCTGCTCTTGAGAATCTTGTCTAGGTCCTTCATAGCCATTCTGCCAAGAGCAATGCGCTGTCAGATTTCTTGACTGCTTGTTGCTTCTTTATTGATCCAAGTAGGTTAAAATTGTCAACTATTTCAATTTCTTCTCCATCAACAATGAACGTATTCATTTTGCCAATTGTCAGGATCTTTGTCTTCTTAACATTAAGGTGTAGACCCATTTTAACACTATATTCCTTGATCATGAGAAGCAAATGTTTCAAATCGTCTTCACTTTCAGCCAGTAATGTGGTATCATCAGCATAGCGAAGGTTGTTGATGAGTCTTCCACCAATCTTCACACCTCTGTTGTCTTCATACATGTGGCTTCTCTGATGATTTGTTCTGCATATAAATTAGAGGTAGGGGGAAAGTATGCAGCTTTGTTGTACATCTTTGCTGATTTTAAACCATTCTGTTTCTCCTTGTTCTGTTGAAGCTGTTGCTTCTTGATCATTGTAAAGGTTGTGCAAGAGAATGATCAGGTATTCTGGTATACCCATGCTTCTTAATGTGGCCCAGCATAGTCAATAAAACACATATGGATATTCTTTTGTCTTTTCAAGGATCCATCTCACATCCGCGATAATGTCTCTCGTTCCTTTCCCTTTCCTGAAACCTGCTTGCACGTCAGGCAGTTCTCATTCAAGGTATGGTTGTAATCTCTGCTGAATCATCTTGAGTAGAATCTCGCTGGCATCTGGGATCAGAGTGATTGTGCAATAATTTCCACAGTCAGTTGGGTCTCCTTTCTTCAGTATTGGTATAAACACAGATCTTTTCCGATCAGTGAATTTTCCAGTCAGTGAATTTCCAGTGGACATGAATTTTTATTCCAAATTTCCTGGCAGAGCCTTGTAAGTATGGTAACAGCTTCATCGGATTGCTGTAATAACTCAATTGGAATGCCATCAATGACCGGTGCTTTGTTCTTTGATAAGGCTTTCGGTGCTGCTTCGATTTCTTCCTTCATCACCAATGGTTCCTGATCATAAGGCATAGGTTGAAACGGCTGTTGGTCCACTTGATCTTTATGGTATAATGACTCTGTATATTCTTTCCACCTTTTCTTGATCTTCTCAGCATCATTCAGCATGGATCCTTGAGCATCTTGTAGCATTCCAATTCGAGGATGGAATTTTTTCTTTAACTCTTGTAGCTTTAGAAAAGTTGATCGTGTTCTTCCTCTAATAGCTTCTGATTCTATTTCCTTGCATGTGTCATTGTAGTACTTTTCCTTGTCTTGTCTTGTCTTGCTGCACATTGGAAATATCTGCTGGGTTCTGCGATTGTCTCTTTCTCCTCTGGCTTTAGCTTCTTTGCATTTCTGGACAATTTTCAGAGCAACTGATGTTACTCAATAAAATGTTTTCTCTGGGAACAGTGTGGAGAAAAGGCCTCCTATACTAAGACCCAATATCTCTCAGGTACTTTCTACAGAGGAATAAATGCATTTCCACTGAAATTTAAAATAAAATGAATTCAAGCTATTCCAAACATAAAAATGTGACACACAAGTTTGAAATGTGCAAAGAATGGTGCTTTGTACCTTCAGACTATCAGCCCTTTACTTTAACCCACTCATGGATAAGAAGTCTTAAGTCAACATCCCCTATTCAATGAGCTCCCTGCTTGCTGTGAAACCATAGAAGTTCCTGCAAAATTCAAATAGCCAATGAAAGGAAAAAACATATTAAATCCTATAGGGGTCATTTTGGAAGCCCTATTCATGCTTTGGACATCTAAAAACGGGCATAGAGACATCCAAAGCACAGAGATGTCTCCAGAGCTATTTTAGAAGCCAAGTCTGTGGACATCCCCAGTGTGAGAATGTCAAAGTCTGAATGGGGTCATGGTGGAGGCATGACTGGGGCATTCCCAGGAACGCAGACATCCCGCCTGATCTCAGAAATGTCACAGATGTCTGGCATCTCGTCTAAATTTAGACCTGCTCCAGGCACCGGAAAAGTTTGTGTTCTGGCTAAAAGGCATCCAGAGGGTATAGAAGAGAAAGCATTCCAACATCCCCAGTACTCAGCAGAATTTCAACAATAGCAGCCGTGGGATTTGAACCATGGCTTCCCCATGCCTAGCTCACTACTCTAACCATTAGGCTATTTCTAGATGTCTGGGTTCTGAAATATTATTCTGGGGACATCTATGTAGAGGCCCCCAACAGGCACATCCATGTTTGTGAAATCATGTCTGCACCAGGACATGCCTGCTTTTTTTCTTCAGACTTTCTGGCTTAGATGTCCCAGATTGCATTTGGACATCTTTTCTAAAATTCCCCTCTCTGCTTCCTCTATCTCTTTAGCAATCAGCCTCAGCATGATGCTTTCACTCTTATTTTCACTCCCCAGGCTATCAACTGTTTAGCAGCACTCTTTCTCATCCATCACCAACCTCTTGCAGCATCACAGTAGCACTCTCTTCCTGCTCCTCCTGCCTCCTTCAGGGCTATAGGTAGTTGACCAGCACAAGCAGATTGTATCCAAACTGCATTTTCTTTGCTTATGTCCAGGCAGATCTAACTCTAAAAGAAGGTCATGTCATGGTTCATAATATCACAGCTGTGACTGCATCAGAGATTGGCAAGGCTGCAATGTTGACTTCTGTCATACATTCATATCTCAATACTGTTTAGAACAGGGATCACTAAACTTTTTTTTATTATCGACTCCTTCAAGGAATCCTTGACCTTTTATTGACCCCTCCATTCTTTCAATTAATAAAACTCCTTAGTCCTCATGAGCTGATGTGGGCCCTGCTGCTTTTGTTGAGGCTGCTGCTGCTGTGGGTAGGGTAGGGTGGATAAGATGGATAATATCTCTTGTTTTTAGGATAGAAGGGCTTTTTATTTGATTCATTCTTTCTAGTGGGATCAGCTGTCTTTCTAGAGAGGCGTTTAAGAGTGAGATCATTTGTTTCAATCTCACCCACCTTCTCCCTCCACCCTTTCCCGAAGAGATTCTCAGCTGTACAAGAGATGTTAGCTAGTTTATCCTGGACCCACTGCTCCAGGTCCGAAGCTTTTAACCAGGCCATTCTCGTGGCCCCATTACAATTTGAGAAACAAAAATTTCTCAATGAAATCCTTCCAGCTCTAGCCACAAACACCTCCTAAACTCCCTGAATATAACCACTTCCTCCCTTGACCCCTGCTCCACCACTTGGATAAAAATGACTGCACAAGAACTAGCACCTACACTCTGCAGAATAATAAATCTATCCCTCTCCCAAGGTTTTATGCCTCCATCACTAAAAACATCATCCATAAGACCAATCCTAAAGAACAACGCAACTGACCCAAGCTCTCCATCCACCTACCGCCCCATATCCAGCATACCGTTCCTCTCCAAATTAATTTAAAAATCAGTCTTACGTCCAAGACCATGTTGATACTACCTTCCCACTCGACTCTCATCAACATGGATTCCAAGAGTTCCACAGGGTAGAAACCTTATTAACATCACTATTGAACACAATTTTCAAAGGGATTGTGTGCAATTCTGGTCGCCATATCTTAAAAAGGATATAGCGTTATTAGAAAAGGTTCAGAGAAGAGCCACCAAAATGGTAAAGGGGATGGAAGGATATTCCTATGAAGAAAGGCTAAAAAGGTTAGGGCTTTTTAACCTGGAAAAGAGACGGCTGAGGGGAGATATGATAGAAGTCTATAAATTAATGAACGGAGTGGAACGGGTAAACTTAGATCGATTGTTTACCTTATCAGAATATAGAAAGACTAGGGGACATGCAATGAAGCTACAGGGTAAACTATTTAAGACTAATAAAAGAAAATATTTTTTCACTCAATGTGTAATCAAACTCTGGAATTTGTTACCTGAGGATGTAGTAAAGGCTGTTAGTGCAGCTGGGTTTAAAAAAGGTTTGGACAAGTTCCTGGAGGAAAGGTCCATAAACCATTATTAAGAAGGGACCCAGGATATCAACGCTTGACCCAGTACAAGCATTGCGGAACCTGTGTCTTTTGGGGAAACTGCTAGGTACGTATGACCTAGATTGGCCACTGTTGGAAAAAGGATACTGGGCTTGATGGACCTTGGTCTGACCCAGTATGGCATATCTTATGTTCTTATGGATCAAAAACGTCAAGCAAAGCTTCATACTTATATTCATTGACATAGCATCAGCATTCGATTCAATAATATACCCCATACTCATAGACAGACAGACTGATGAAAATAGGAATAAGTGACACCCCACTATCATGGTTTCGCTCCTATATTTCAGAAAGAACAGCACAGGTCAGGAAAAAAAAAAAACACATTAAGGTCTTTCTAATTAAACCAAGGACTCCCACAAGGCTCAGCACTTTCTGCCCTCCTCTCAACATCTATATCCAACCAGTTTGCAAAATTATACAGAAGCACAACATACAATTCCATCTGTATGGAGACGACTTGATGCTTTACTCAACCCTCGAAACCACCAATCCCGACTACTCCACCATCTCTGCTTGCATGATGGAAGTCTCAGAATGGCTAATGCAACGTAACCTGGCAATTAACTACAGCAAATCCAAAGCTCTCATAATCAAAAAGGACTCCACCTTTCATCCCCCTCAAAGTCTACTAATAGGAAACCAAGCAATCCCACTAAAAAATGAAGTTAAATACTTAGGAATACTCCTCGACCAGAGGCTCAACTTCCAATCCCATATCAAGAAACTAACCGCCAAAGCCTACCATAAAATGAAGATCCTAAAAAACCTACAACCCATACTCGATCCTGATCACTTCCTCTCCATCTGCCAGACAATGATCATGCTACAACTAGAATACTGCAATCTGATTCTCCAAGGCTTACCCAAATGTGCAACCCAAGCACTACAACTAGCACGAAACTCAGCAGCATGTCTAATCACTGGAACCAAAAGACAGGACCACATCACCCCCACCCTCATAGCCCACCACTGGCTACCCATCTGACCTCGGATAAAATACAAAGCTGTAATGATGATATTCAAAATACTACACAACCAGTCCCCAGAATGTTTAAAAGAGTTAGTCAGAAGAGTTCCAGACACACGATTAAGGAGGAAGCAACATTAGAATGTTCTTTCAACTGCTACCATAACTACTTACTCCTCTCAATCAGCCCTTCACAGAGTATTTGAATATTATACCCCATCACTATGGAACTCACTCCCATATCACCTGAGAACAATCTCTGACATCACCGATTTCAGGAAAAATCTCAAAACTCAACTTTTCACAGACCACTTTAACACCACAGACAACACACAAACATAACTACAGCATTTCCAATCAGCAACTCCCATCCACACCATGTCCCTCTTTAACCAAGTCACAGTCAGTTAAAATGTTGTAAGATTATTGTCATAACACAAAGAGAATGTTATTTGCCCATTGTAAGTAACCTGATTGTTGCTACTGTACCGCTCTATGTAACCTTGTTATGTTTCAATGTAAACTACTCTGATAAAATTGAAAAAGAGGTATATAAAAGATGTTAAATAAATAAATAATGACATAGAAACTCCCATCTCTACCTGGAACAAAGCCTTCGGAGAAGCAGCTACAGTGTCCACACCTCATCATCCCACTAAGAAATACCAAAAGACCCCCTGGTACACCACAGACCTCAAAGAACAACTATGGAAGCAAGAAGTCAAATGGCGAAAAACCAAATCCACTCACGACCACAAATATATGATACTACTAACTGAATACCGAACTACAACTGACAACCATACAAAGACATTCCACTCCAAGCTCATCAATGCCTCAATCAGCAAATCAAGAGAACTGTTTGATATTGTGATGAATCTAATAAAATTACCCAACACAAATAACAGTGAAACCACCCCCAGTCCTCAGACATTAGCAAACCACTACAAAACATCCACCAACCATACAAATCCCCCAATCCCCCAAACATCACAACCACAGACAACTCATGGATTTCATTCCGTTCCAACAGCCAAGAAAACATTGAATCCATGATTGCATCCCTCAACACAACCACCTCCCCAATGCATCCTTGCCCAGTAAGCTGGATAAAGGCAACTAAGTCTGACCTAAGCCCATTCCTTATGAAAATCGCACGACTATCCCTATCACAAAGCCATATGCCAAAAGCTCTAAAAAACCTCCTCTATCCGTCCCACACTAAAAAACACAAAGCTAGACTCAAAGGACCCCTCAGCATATAGACCAATTGACAGCCTCCCATTCCTGTCCAAAATTAGAGAAAAACATTCTACAACTCCAAGAATTTGTCATCATCCATGACATGCTAGACCCACAGCAACACAGCTTCAGGCCACACCACAGAGTCAAAAAAGCATGGGACAAACACAGAGGATCTCTAAAGGTAAAAAGGTGACTGTTGTAGTTGTTGATATGGAAGGACAGACTAGATAGGCCAAGTGGTCTTTTTCTGTCATCATATTTCTATGTTTCTAAACCCTCATCACCTCCCTAATGAACACATTAATAAAAGGAACACAAAAAATACAATAGGAGTACATCCTGATATTCTTGGACTCCGTCAATCACAACCTCCTTCTCCAAAGACTTCAATCCATTAGAATACAAAATGAAGTATTAAAATGGTTTCCTCCTACCTGAAAGAACGTCAACAACAAGTGAAAGTGGGCTCAAACATGCCAATCCCATTTCCTCAAACCCAAGGTGTCTCACAAGGATCAACACTATCAGCACTCCTCTTCATCCTCTATGTCCAGCTTTTATGCACAATCATACGATTCCATAATATTCACTTCAATATCTATGCAAACGATATAATGATTTATGCACCTTCAACACCAACAAACCCACCTACAATGGAATCCTAAAATGCTTCACAGACATCTCTCACTAGCTAGCAACAAACTCACTCACAATCAACTACAAAAAAACAGAAATACTCTTTGTCACCAAGGATGAAGCATTCCTCCCCCCTCCATCACTAACCTTAAACAACATTGAAGAAACAAACAAGAAAGAAATCAAATACCTGGGCATCAACCTTGAGCAATGCCTCTCTCTCAAACCCCACATACAAAATACAACAAGAACCATTTATCACAAAATCCGTATGCTACAACAACACCTCCGCACCGTCCTAGACCCACCTGCCTTTTGCACAGCCTTCCAAACAATCATTTTGCCACACATCGACTATTACAATTCAATCTTCCAGGTCCTACCAAAATCCATACTCCTCCCATTACACATAGCACTACACATTGTGGCACGAGTCTTGCAAGGAACCACACGATTTGGCCACATAACCCCCATTCTGAGACAACTCCATTGTCTCCCCTAACAAGCCGCATCAAATACAAAGTATTCGTGATCACCTTCAAAACTATCAACAAACAGTCCTCCTATTACCTACAAAACCTACTAAACACAAATAATACCACCAGAAGGAAAAGAGAAACCACCAAGAATATGTTGACTGTCCCACATGAAAAGACAAAAAGCACATGATATGCATGCTTAAGAGCATTTGAACTATATGCCCAAGCCTGTGCAACTTACTCCCTGAAAAAATCAGAAATACCAACGACTTACTCACTTTCTCGAAAGTTACTAAAGACACACTTGTTCACACTTCAGTCCCTTAACATAACCCCCCACCTCCTCGCCCTACCCCCCATTAGCATAACCACTGCTACACAGAACCCCATACCAAATGTAAAAATATTACTACAACTACATATAAGCTTGTACTGCTCTATGTAAATAAGTTCAGACTGTTGTATCAATGTACCACCTTTATTTAATGTACACCGCTTTGGGACAGACACAATGGATCCATTTATAGCAACAGAATAACATAAAAATAAACTGAACCATCTAACTTCTCAACAAATAGGGGTGTCCTGCATGGAACAGTGGGTTCACCCCTAAACAAAGACATGGGGAGGGGTGGCCTGCACATAGTGGCACCTACTCCTGCCATCTTACTTCGGCCATCTTGCTGGGCAGACTAGATGGACCATACTGGTCTTTATCTGCCGTCATTTACTATGTTACTATGAACCGGAGAAAAGCGGTATAGAAAAACAGTTAAATAAATAAACACATACCGCTACAGCTCTGCTAGTGGATTCAAAGCAGTCCTGGTAAGAAACGTGGAAGTGTTTTGATTATGCTTAAGTAGGGCCTGGTATGCAGCCTGCTTGTCTGCTGGTAGCACAGGGGAAAATTCCTGAAGATTTTTAGTTATATATTTTAGGAACATGCCCATATACAACATATAGGCATTTATCCTAGAGGCCAGCATCATTGCCTGGAAGCATCAACATTCAAAGGCATCGAGAGTTCTCGATTTCCTACCTGGAGGAACTGAAGAATGATTTTTGGAACTCTTAATGTGGCACATCGCTGATTCCACCACCAATGAATGGTGTGGGATCTGGGGTGTCTGGAAGCTTGGGCACTCAGGAACCCTATACATCATGCCCAGCCTCTTACTAAATGAGGTCACTATTAGAGGAGTCTTTCACATGCGTAGCATGATGTTTTTTGTGTGGCAGCCTCCTTAAGCATTGAGGGATACTGAAGTATTTCCAGCTCCTTAGCCCTTGGTTCCTTCTCGGCTGCAAATGTAATGGAGAGAGCCCTCGCCATGACCCTGGAAAGACATATCCTCCGGAGGGGACCGATGCTACTCGTGTGGTGGTGAAGGGTCAGAAGGAATGTCAAGAAGGCCTTGGGAACCAAGGGACTCAAAGTTCAATAACAAGGTATCGGAGTCAGAATCAGACAAAAACTCAAAATAGTTGTCATTGGAATCTCAGCACCGATGCTGTTCCAAAACCAGATGACAGTCTCAGTATCGATGCTCTGAAGTATTGGAACTGAGTTGCACTGACACCTGGTCCACCAGGCTAGTCTGGGTATCGACCAATTCCAAGGGAGACATCAGCCTCCACGATATCGGTTCCAAACTGGTATGGATGAAGTCAAAGGTCTTACGGTACCGACTGTCAGCATACACCAGCAGGACATTATGCCTAGCATAGGTGTCATGGCTTTTTCCCAGACCTTGGATTTCAAGCAGCTTTGTTACTCTGGTGATGTCAGTCTCCAAACTTAATGAGGGTAGTTTACAAGATGAGATTAGCTCTGACCCCCTGGTGATGTCAGTCTCCGGGCCTGATGAGATTGGTCTGCAGCCCCTCCTTGCTAAATCAAGAATAGCAGACCTCAAAGGGAGGTGCTGGAAACAATAGCAGACCTCAAAGGGAGGTGCTAGAGAAAATTCACTATAAAGGACAGAAATACTTCCTCTTTCTCTCTCTCTCTCTCTATTCATCGGACATGAAGGACAGGAAGCTCTGATAATCACTTCTCTTCACCCCTCCCCCCTCTCTCTCTCTCTGATCTCTCTCACACACACATGCACACACATAGAGTCTTTCATATACTCTATTCTCTCTCTCACACTTCACACATGCACACTGTGATGGCCAAAGTGTTTCTAAACCCATGGAAATAGGAGAAAAACACACATTTACCTGCAGGGAGAGAAACAAGCAGGAAGGTTGTAGAGCTCAAACTGCAGCTAAGCAGAAAAAAACTCATCTAGTTCCTGGCTGCAAGCCACACCCTAGCTCTGAAGCAAGCTGTAAACATAATGAGAGTCAGCTGGGGGAAAAGCACGAGGCTACACTTCAGGCACATTCAAATAGAGACGTTCAGCAGAGAGACGTTCAGCAGCGGCAGGAGGAGCAGGAGCAGAGAGACGTTCCCAGGAGAGGAGTTCCCAGGGGAGGAGTTACCAGAGAAGCAGAACACAGCCGGAGTTCTGAGGAGCTGGAAGGAAGGAAAACCTTCAGTGCAGGAGGAAGCAGAGGAGTTTCCAAAGGCAGCCTAAGGGGAAGTTCCAGAGAGAAGGAACCAGGGAGACAGAGCCATAAGAAAACCTCAGCCTCAGAGAATACTGAGAAATACATTGAAACTCTCAGGGGAAAGAGCCACAAGCCAGAGAGAAGCCAATGTTGCAGAGGTACTGTACTGGGCACTGGAGATAGGAGACTGCTAGCTGAAAGCAGCCCTGAAGCTGAACCAGGTGCTTCAGCAGCAGTCCAGGAATTTGCTGGAAACTTGCCTGCTACCAAGAGAACTGTGAGTAACTCTGTGTCTGATAGTAGATTAAAGCAGCTAGAAGCACTGAGCCACTTATTAAGAAGGAAGAAGTTGCCAGTGGCTGCTGAAAACCCTTTAGAGAAGGGGAGGTCTTGTTGGAAGAAAGTATTAGAATTTCTGGAAAGTGAAAATGCTGAGTTTACCCAGGGAGGTTTAGATCAGGATGTGGAAAGCACAGCTTCAGAAGAAATGCAGACAGAAGCTTATGGTTCTGACCATGACTCAGACTCTTCTGTGATGGACTGTTCTCTATCTCGTAGAACCTTATAGTGGTTTGAACAGTAGAAAGAGAAAAGCTTAAAGAAAGTGCATTTCTATGGTAAAGCAGAAGGAAACAGGCTGGACAGTGTTTTAAAGATCCTGTTTTGCTTTTAAAAGCGTTTCATGCTAAAATAAGCCAGTAAAGCTTTATCCTGAAGGTGGGAAGCTGTAAAGCAGAAAACTTCAATGTATGTTTAAATGCTGAAGGAAGCAATGGAAGTTTACTTTGAATTCTGGAAGTTATGAAGAATTGGTTTGGGAGAAAGAATCCTATTTGATTTATTGTATTATGCATTGAGCTTTCCAAAGGCTCTTTTGGAGGAGTAGAAAACAAAAATAAAAATATTCCTGTGTTGCCTTATCACTCTCAGGCCTCAATTTCATTTGAAACCCACAACTATGGCCAGATGTAAATCCAAGAAAATAAAATGAATTGAATAGTTGGATGTAAAAATGTAAATAGTTGGAAGATTATCTCTCTTGTAATGTATGATAGATCATTAAGTTCATTAAGGTCGATCTGTAGACCCTACTATGTGTGCTGTGTAATACCCCTTGCTATCTATGCCCCATATATTCTGTCTTGATTTTGTGACAAATCCCAAAATTATAATCGAACCGCTTCTGATCGCTGGAAGTAGCGGTATATAAGTATCTACTAAATAAATAAATAAATAAAACTACAAACCCCAGCATCCCCGGCTCTGGACTAAAAAGAGGTACGTCCCTACCTTTAGGCATCCGTCTGGGGTAGTGGGCGCCACAACACACACATATAGATTCATTGATGCACACTGAAGCAGCTCTATAACAACCACTATATAACTCTGTTCTGTACCTATGTAATAAGCCTATTTCGATATAAAACTCTTACACCAGTTTTGGTTGTCTTATTTATGCTGCTTACCCTACTGTCTCTGTGAAATGAACCCAGGACCAAATGGAGCGTAGCCAAAAGTAGATAGCAGCAGAAGATTACATTCTTCAGAAGATTACATTTATGGGGGCTCGTCTGGGAGTTGAACCCAGGACCTCTCGCAGGCGAGGATCCTCCACCACAGAAACAATACCCAGTACCTCATCAGGCTATAGAACCAGTGACTAAAATTGTGAAGATACTGGAGGAGAGGGGTCTGATTAGACCTATTTCTTCCACATGCAATTCACCAGCCTGGCCGATAGTTAAACTGGGGGGTTCCTTCAGGCTCACTATGGACTTCCGTGCCCTGAATCAAGTTTCAAAATCTGTAGTGCCCGTGGTAGCCTCATACCCTGAAATTATCTCTAAACTGAACCCCAAATGTAAACTTTTCTCTGTTTTAGACATATCCAATGGGTTTTGGAGTCTGCCCCTGGCCCTTGAATGCCAGTACAAAACAGTCTTTCAGTGGCTGAATAAACAATATGCATGGACTGTGCTTCCACAGGGATATAAGGATTCCCCCTCAATATTTCATAAATACATGCAGGAAGCCCTGTCACTATTGTCTTGCAGAGATAATATAATTCAGTATGTAGATGACATTCCGATTCAGTCTGAGAATGAAGCTGTACACTGGAATCATGTAAGAGAAGTTTTAAAAGCCCTCTTACAAGCTGGTCTTAAAGTTAATCCTGCCAAGGCTCAACTGTGCAAATCACAGGTTTCCTTTTTAGGGGTTACTATTGGCCAGGATGGTAAATCCGTAGATTCTCAGAGGATAGAGCTGATACAGAAACTTCCACTTCCTACAGATCAGAAATCACTCCAGTCATTTCTAGGGCTCACTGGTTTCTGTCGTGACTTCATGCACAATTATGCTGAAGTGGCAGCTCCACTTTATTCCCTGCTAAAAAGTAAAAGTTATGTTTGGGAGGAAGAACATACAGAAGCTGTAACTAAATTAAAGCACATTCTGACATTTTTTCCTGTACCCTGTAGTTGAAGGGAACAGTATAGGTGCAGCTCTAACACAAACCTAGGAGGAGTAGATCGCCCTATTGCCTTCTGTTCCAGTTCTCCTGAACTCAAAATGGGAAACTGTGAAAAACGTACTGGCTTCCTATGCTGCTATGCAGAAATTTACATACATCATTGGTGCTCAAACCACATACATATGCAGTCATCACACCCCCCTCAAATTCATTGTAGAGGGAAAGTTAGCATGTAGCAAGATTAGGACTGAGAGAATAGTCCAGTGGACTCTCATGTTGCAAGCACAGAATGTAAAGTTTGAATTGTTGAAAGAACCTAACATGCAAGTGGCTGGAATCTTGCTGGAGCGGCAACCTCATGACTGTCAGTCCTCACCCAGTGCCCCTAATCACATGATCTTTAGGGAACTAGGACTAGACAAAATTTCACCTTTTCTTCCTACAGTATATATTGATGGTAGTAGCCAGTGTGAAGGCGGCAGGCGACTAGCAGGTTTTTCAATTGTACAGGTGGACCCAAATAACGAAGTGGTACTGCAGAGACAGTATTCCTGTGGATCAATGTCAGCACAGTACTGTGAGCTGGCTGCTTTTGTGGCTTGTATGCAACAATATCAGGATGCACACCCAGAGATACAAATCATTTTAGATTCTGATTATGTCTTTAAAAATGCCATTGCCCTATTACCCTGGTGGCTGGCAAATAAATTTAAATCTACAGATGGGTCCACAGTGAAAAATTCATCACTGTGGACTATGGCACAAGAACTGAGTGAGAAGTTTCAGAGAGTACATTTAGTTAAAGTAAAGGCACAAAGGAAGAAAGGCCCTTTAGTGAAAGGAAACACATTAACAGACTCACTAGCCAAGGAAGCATGCCATGTAGGCCTCATATGGCCCTGGTATGAGCAGACACGCATGGTTGCTATTGCTACACGTTCCACAGATTATGATCAGATAATACCACCAGATTACTTCGTAGCACTGCAGACAAAGGACCCTGAGCTTTCCAATTTGAGGATGCGTGTGCAGGACGCCCCAGATAACCTATATCAGCACACACCCTTTCTCACACTCGTTATAGAGAAAGACATTCTATGTGCAAAAAGAGAGGAAGGCTTGGTTATAGCTATCCCTAGAGCTCGAGGTAAAGAGTGGATGCATTGGGTTCATGGTGCAGGTCCTATGGGACACCCTAAAGCAGAAGAAATGCAGACTATCCTCAATAGGTTGATATGGTGGCCAGAAATGAAACATGATATACAGAATCATATTTCCTCCTGTGTAATCTGTGCTTCATTTGGGAGGCAAACTAAAAAGAGAAGGGGACAGTTAATGAGAGCACCTCCTCGTGGCCCATTTGAGAGATTGCAAATAGATCATGTGGGCCCTCTTCCATTAACAGCTAGGAAAAATAGATTTTTGCTCACTGTTGTTGATTCCTTTTCTCATTGGGTAGAAGCATTCCCTGTCCCAGATCAAACTGCTCGAACCACTGCAGAAATCCTAACTATAAAATTTTTTACACGCTGGGGCATTCACAAGACTATTGATTCTGATAATGGTCCTGCATTTGTTTATCAGCTCATCAAGGAATTGTTTGATTTTCTAGGCATAGAACAACAACTCCACATTCCGTACCATCCACAGGCAGCAGGGCAGGTAGAAAGAATGAATCAAACAATTAAGGCCCACCTCAGCCCTATGCTTAATCTGACCGGGAAAAATTGGGATCTGATGCTCCCTTTAGTCCTTATGCGTATCAGAGCTAATGTCTGTAAATCCACAGGTTTTGCACCCTATGAAGCCTTAATGGGAAGGCCAATGCAACGGTGGGAAAATATTCTGAGTCCTTTTCTTCCAGAGGACCAGACAGTAATTCTCACCAATGAGTGGATGAAATCCCTGCAAGAACATCTAAAAGAAATTCAGACCACTGTGCTAGCTAACACAGAAAAAGCTAGAGATTACACAGGTACACTAAAAAATTTTTTTTTTAAACTGCCTCTAATGTTTCGATTGATTTTTACGGTTTTTGGTGCTCTGAATCCAAATCTGGTAACCAATTTGCTCCATCACGTACAGATTTTTTGCTACATTGGGTTAGCAGTTTGAGGTGAACGTTTCAGATTGAGTGCGATCGAGATAAAAGTTTCTTGGATGAATTCTTTATACTAATTGTTTAGTAGTTATTCAAATAAGAATAAAGAAAATTGTAACAAGGCAGCACATAAGAATAGAGTAATGTCAACAAAACACACTGTGATGGTAGCAAAATTGTCTGCACTTAAAACAGCCACATACATGTGCACAAACATTGAGCATATAAGAGCGAGGTTAGACACAAAGCAAAGCAAAGAAATGTGCAAAAAATGTTGTACAGGTATGTATGTAAGAATAGAAAACGCAAACCGCACCATTGCAGTACATGAAGACAAACACCCGATGGTGTGAAAATAAAATTCTAATAAATGAGATCCGACACTGTGGTAATAACTAGCAAATTTTTATTTCAAAGTTTAGTAAAAACACGATATTTGTCAACACAGTTTAGATTTTAAAGTCATTCTTGGGTCAATCAATCTCCTGGTGGGCCCGTTTCTTCTTCCCCCGAATGCTTCTCTTGGTGCGCTGCTTGGCGTATTTTTCATCTGGGGTTTCCCGCAGCAGCAACCAGCAGAAATCAGCCATCATAGTGGTGTTCCATCTTCCTTGGTACCTTCTCTCTGCGTCCTTGATGTCCTGGTGAAACCTTTCACCTTGTTCTTCACTGTATGCCCCCATGTTTTCGGGAAAGTAGTTCACATGGGAGTGCAAGAAATGGACTTTCAGGCTCATGTTACAGCCTTGTTCTTTGAAGGCATTGAGCATCCTGGCAACAATATCCTTATAGTTCTCATCCCGCCTGTTCCCCAAGAATTTGAGAACAACATCCTTGAAGGAATCCCAGGCTTCTTTTTCCTTCTCAGACATCGTTTCAGCGAATGCTCCATCTGAAATGAGTTTCCTTATATCAGGGCCAACAAACACTCCTTCCTTTAGCTTTGCTTCAGAAAGTCGGGGGAACATTGAGCAAAGGTACCGAAAGCACTCACCATCTTTTGGAAGGGACTTGATGAATTGCTTAATGAGACCCAACTTAATGTGGAGAGGTGGTAATAGAATTTTATCACGAGGTACCAAGCTCTCATGAAGAACATTTTTCTCACCGGGTCTCAAATACTCTCGAATTGGCCAGTCTTTTTCCCCCCAGTGTAGGTCTCGGGCCCGGCTATCCCACAAGCAAAGGAAGCAGGGATATTTGGCGAAACCGGATTGCTGCCCTAATAGCATGGATAGAATTTTAAAGTCTCCACAAATCATCCACTTATGCTCATCATAACGAATCTTCTGAAGAATCAGGGCCAAATTCTCGTATTTTTCTTGGAGAATAACAGTGAGCAATAGGAACTGAAGCGAATGTGTTGCCATTATGAAGAAGAACACCTTTTATGCTGTCTTTTGACGAATCAATGAACAGCCACCATTCAGCAGGATCATACTTGAGTTTAAACTTTTCCATCACTCCGTATATATCGTTGCAAAATACCAAATCTTCCTCTTTGCTGAAATACTTCAAAAATTGTGTCTCGCGGTTGCGGTACCAATAAAAAGTTGTTCCTGGTGACAATAGATTTTTCTGTTTAAGCCGAGAACCTAGCAGTTGGGCAGCATCTTTTGGGAGTCCTAAATCCCGGACTAAATCATTCAATTCAGCTTGAGAGAAAAGTTCAGGTTTCGGATCTGGTTCAGTTTCAAACTCGGAAGTACTGGACTCATCGGGAAAAGCCATCTGATGAGTCTCATCATGATCAGAACCGTCCACACAAATATGATCCAAAGATTTTGGTGGTTCAGGCACAGGTACTTCGTTGCTATGAGGCATAGGCCTAATTGCTGAGGGAAGGTTGGGGTAACTTATTACGTTCTTATTTTTTAAGTTGTATCCCTTCACAATGCAAGAGCAAAAATAGCAGTCACTGCTGTGGTCTCTTTGTTCACGCCACATCATAGGTATTCCGAAACGAAATGCTTGTTTTTTACCTTTCATCCATAAGCGTAGATCTTCCTCACATGTCTTGCACACTTTGTGAGGAGCCCACGGTTTGTCTTGATCGCCTAACTTCAAACCGAAATAGGCGAAATATACTTTTTTAATAAATGCAGAAATGTTCCTCTGCCGCTTTTTCACGGTATATTCCCCACAAATAAAACAAAAACTGTCCGGAGAGTTGACGCAACCTCTGGCTCTGTGAGCCATCACAAATACACAGCACTGCAAACTACAACTGTAGTGAACCACTTCGGAATAAAGCTGGATTACGACTGAGCAAACAAAAGGTAATAATGAACTTGCAAGAAACTGAAATTTGACAGGAACGTTCATGTCGCAACCACCATGTTTGAGCGAGCGAACGAGGCGAGGCGAACAGGAAAGAACATGCGCCAGCGCGAGTACTGGATTTAGCCCCCCGCCTCCCAATTGTCCTGTTAATATATAAAATGAATACAAAACACTCTAAAATATCATGAGGGAGTGTTTCTAGTTAGTTAACCATTACAACCTCTATTTTGGGCCAAGAAAATAAACTGCAGTCGGCTAAAAAGAAATTATGTGAACATTCCTTATATGGGTAAGAAATCTAATTTTGCAAGAAAACGTGACGTGATGGAACATTTTGGCTATTTTTCCTGGATTCAGCACCCCAAAATCTATAGGAATCAGTTGCAAAACTGGAGGCAGTTTTTTGGTAGTGTACCTGTGTTATTTGCAGGAGGTACATGCAAAAGGTTCTGATTTAAGGCCCCTCAAGGTTGGGAGTAAAGTGATGATTCTGAGACCTACACCAAACCTCCCCTTTGGAACTGCAAAGTGGGAAGGACCGTACTTAGTTACTGATACCTTAGGCCCAAGCCTATACCAAATCCTAATGCCCGACAATCAGCAGTATTGGAAACACATCACCCAGTTGAAAGCATATGGGTAATACGTGTTTTATCAGTCTTTGTTTTCAGATACCACCTGAAGACAGCACGGACAGCTGCTTTCTGAAGACAGCACGGACAACTGCTTTCTAAACAAAAGTCGCTTGAGGATGGTAACTATTTACTTCTGCTGTATAGTTGATGTGTCCTATATAATGGACATGTGTCTAATAGTTATGTAAATAAGTAGTAAACATTATTTCTGTTGTTACATAGTATAACTGGGGAGCATTAGTTTACTCCCTAGTAGAGTGAAACAAGTTAGCTTTTATTATGTCTCGGTTTCCTGTTGTTCTGGTATCTGCTCTCGTCTACCCCAGTCTCATTACAGGAACTATCATCCGAATATGCACGATTGGCTGGGCTAACTCCACAGGTGGGGCATATCGCTATCAAGAAATACCCCCACCTTTCACCGGAAGGAAAGGATCTGGTCATCCTGAGTTTCTGTTCCGTACAGGACAAGCCAGTATTCTACTCATTAAACATCACTCAAGTACAGTGGGTGCCACCAGTTTCCACTTCTCTAACAAGGACACAAGAATTGAGGGCACCTCCAGAACATTACTTTCTAGGTCCTCCTGCCTTGATTTTGTACAATATTTCCTGTCAGGACAGAGGTACTTGGAAAATAACTTATACATGGTTTGTGAGTGATCAACAGCACATCACTGAGACTTCATTCCTTTTGGATGTATCTTGTTTACCTACCACCCCTCATCCCACCCCTCCCACCACTTCTGCTCCTCCTGTACTCTACCTTTCTGATATCCACCCATTTCAGGAAGAACATCCCTTTCCGATTAAATATGATGCACCACACGATGTTTTATATGATGTAGAATACCATTTTCTTACTTGGCATCTATTTCCCAAATTGTTTCTAGTTACTCACAAATATCCAAATTGCTCTCAGTTTGTTGCCAACCACATACAAATGCTCAATACTTGGTTTGATATGCAGTCAGTAACACCCCGAGCAAAGCAATTTCGACACAAGCGTGAATTAATTGATACAATTTTAGGTGGCACAGGGACTGCACTGGGTGCCCTTAATATAATTGATATAGAGGTGCTCCGTAATAAAATGGGATCCACTGCTCAGCATGCTGCTGATGGTTTTACCTCACAACATATTATTAATGAAGCTTCCTCTAAACTGTCCAATGTAGTTGTAGATACCTTTGCTCTTATATCTCCCATTATAGAACAGAAAATTGTTACCTTAGCACATGCAGAATATAGATTGGGAAAGAATATTTCCTGGGCTCTTGCCTGTGATCAAGTGCAGATCGAGCTTATTACTATACTAAAGGAAATTCTGATCACTGCTAAGTTAGGACACTGGCCACCATCTCTCGTCCATATGGCTAGTACCAAAATACCTGAATTTGCTATAGCTCACCTTGATTGGTGGACAGTTAGTGTTCCCATTTGTTCACCATAAGGCTGCTCTATCTGTACTTTGATCCCATGGACAGGACAACACACAGTTATTTATCCTATTGTTAATATTGGGGTGCAGTTTGATAATATGCTTATGTATCCTGTGGACCATCTCACATGGGTGCAGCCACTGGACGACACCTGGACTTCATTCAAGTCGATGGACACCAGTTTGTGTGAGCAGACTACATTTCAGTTGAAGTGTCAACCTCACCAGTTTAAAGAGGCTGACACCTCCTGCTGGAACAATTCCTCCTCCTGCTCCCTGACTGTTAAGCTCTCATATTCCCTGACTACCTCACACAGTTTGTATTACCTTGGAGCCAGACACTTTTGTTTTCATCTGTTCTTTCCCCAGAATGTTTCTTTTTTGATTGCTCCCAGAATGCATGACATTCGCCTTCCCAAGAACACTTTGTTGTACAGTTCAAACTATTTACCAAACAATACCTGCTGCAGTCATACACCACTGGTCTCCATCACCATTAATGGGACAACTTATTCCACACCGCTGGTTACCAATGACTCTATGGACATTCCAGACTTTATCTCATATGCTGTACATCCATTACCACTTGGCAGGGGAGAAGAGACACTACATAAACTGCTCAGCTTTACAGAACTCCATGCCTATATTGATCACCTTAGAACAAAATCCACTGAAGTGAATCACACCATCACTTATGAGAATGGACACACTTGCTACAAGATGCTCATGCGTCTGTGTGGGAATTGTTATTTGGTTACTCACCCACTGCTGATCATGTCTTTAATGTTTTTATTCACCCTATTATTGTTTTAACTGCTGTACAAATATTGCTATGCATTATACTAATTTTCCTGTGTTGTAAAATGAAACAAATGTACTTGTCCTTGCAGCACATGTCCTACAGAACAACAACATTTTAAGGTAGTTACACAGAATTTCTCCAGCATCTACCTCTACATCTAGGCTCATTTGGCCTGCTAATTTGGCTAATTTGGCATTTCCTACTACATTGAATACCAGAGTCAGCTGCAGCCTAGTATTGCTTCCTAGCCTCACTCATAGCATCCTGGTACCTTTTGGCTTTAACCTCCTCAAAAATTCCTGCAGCCCTTATGCACTGTTCACTCTCTCTAAGACGGGCACTGAGGTAGCATATTGGGTTCCCCCCCCCTCCCCCCCAGTAGTGGCTGCCCTACCTAAGACACGAGGTTTGGACTCATAAGGGGACTTGTTTATCTCTAGAACACTAGAGACAGTACTGTGCAGGACAGGGGACCTGCTAGACATAGCAAGGTATTTAATATAGGAGGTATTAGACAAGCTGCCTACTATCATGTAATGGCAGCTGGGACAGGTACCACAGGTTTGCTTCCACCATTTCCAGGCACAAATAATAAATAAAAATAAAAAAGGTGTCGGAGATATCAGCATACACCAGCAGGACATTATGCCTAGCATAGGTGTCATGGCTTTTTCCCAGACCTTGGATTTCAAGCAGCTTTGTTACTCTGGTGATGTCAGTCTCCAAACTTAATGAGGATAGTTTACAAGATGAGATTAGCTTTGACCCCCTGGTGATGTCAGTCTCTGGGCCTGATGAGATTGGTCTGCAGCCCCTCCTTGCTAAATCAAGAATAGCAGACCTCAAAGGGAGGTGCTGGAAATAATAGCAGACCTCAAAGGGAGGTGCTAGAGAAAATTCACTATAAAGGACAGAAATACTTCCTCTTTCTCTCTCTCTATTCATCGGACATGAAGGACAGGAAGCTCTGATAATCACTTCTCTTCACCCCTCCCCTCTCTCTCTCTCTCTGATCTCTCTCACACACACATGCACAAACATAAAGTCTTTCATATACTCTATTCTCTCTCTCACACTTCACACATGCACACACACATATAGATTCATTGATGCACACTGAAGCAACCACTATATAACAACCACTATATAACTCTGTTCTGTACCTATGTAATAAGCCTATTTTGATATAAAACTCTTACACCAGTTTTGGTTGTCTTATTTATGCTGCTTACCCTACTGTCTCTGTGAAATGAACCCAGGACCAAACGGAGCGTAGCCAAAAGTAGAGAGCGGCAGATTACATTCTTCAGAAGATTACACCGACCTCCAGGCTCGACATGGAGACCTGTGATCCAGAGTGCCTCAAGGTCAGTGGCACTGATGCCCACCAGGATCGCTGACACACTCTGCTTAAAGGCACATATGCTGGTCGAGGGAGATGGATGAAATCTGGGTGGACTGCCATATGGAGCTATTAGCCACCATCCCAGAACATGGAACCGATAGCTCCTCTGAGGTCGATATCTCGGGAGCATCCCAGAGCACCTCTTGTGCTTTGGAGGATACATCCTCCTGCTGGGGCTGTTTGACTGACTGATCAGAGTCAGAATCACCTCTGGGGGAGTCTCGATGCTGCTGTCCCAGCCAATCTCTGGAATCAGCATCAGTTTTCAATGTCAACAGCGTTAAAGTCTTCATCCGAGGACTTGTGCTTAGCCTGGTGCTTTGACTTCATGATGATGTGGGAACCGCATGAGGAAGTTGATGCCTATGAAGATATGGAGGCCACTGATGAGTGAGCTGAAGCAGCCAAGTCTGATGGAAACAGAGACCCATGTTGTCTTTCATGTTTTTTTAATCCACTTTTAATCATCTGCTGACCCAAGGGACAAGTGGCCAGTTCAGGTCAGGACCTAAGCACCTTCTGTGTTTATTGGTGACTAAAATAGTGTACTGACACTTTGGACATTTTAAAACCACTGGCTTGTTTCTCCATACTAGAGAACACAGCTGATGTCAGGTCAAAAAAGGCAATGGCGGCCTAGGCCGTTGAGACCAACAGTGGGAGCCGCGATAAAAGATGAAAAAATAAAACAAAAAATTAAAGAAAAAATGGCCTTCAGCATCAAGCAATGGTACTGGAGCCAGTGTGAAGACAAAAAATGAGGCACAGTGTACCACAAGGGCACGAAGAAAATAGTTTAAGAGTGGTGTACAAATGGCTCCATGGAAAACTAGAAGCTGAGGAGAAGGGCTGGGAAGGCAAGAAGGCAAGCATGCAGGCATAGTGGGATGCTCCCAAAAGCTTTCCTTTTGGACGATAGGATGCGTTCCTGCAAAGGCTCCATTAAGGGATGTTACCCTATGTGAAGACTGCATTCATGCTTGTTCCTGGAGATATATTTTTTCACTCAACACATAATCAAACTCAGAATTTGTTACCAGAGGATGTAGTAAAAGCTGTTAGTGTAGCTGGGAGTGCAGTACGCCTACTACATCTCTAACCTGCTCTTTGTGCCACTGGTGCTTCTCCTGCTGTGTGGCTCACAGCTCAGAACAGCTATTTGCCTGATGCTCTGCAGATTTCTACTGTGCACTTGGAGAAATGTCAGTGGCAGAAAGAAGAGGTTAGAAAAGAACTTGGCCTGCTATGGCACCAATCCATCTCCTGCTGTCAACTGGGATTGGGTGGCATAGTTTGAGGAGGAAACTAGAGAGGTGAGGAAGATTAGAGATAATGGACAGTGCTGTGACCACTGGGCAAAAGCACTTAAGTACTTAAAAGAATAAGAGCTTAGGCCTTAAGAACCTCCACCCAAGATTTTGACAACTAAAGTGATAATCATGACCTCTGCCATCCTCATCAAAAATGATCCTGTAAAAACACATATGTGTTAAATATTAAATTTTAAATGAATATTTTAATTTTGGTATCATCTTAGTAACATCAATGCAAATTCCCTTGAGTGCCAACTGCCAGGTATGTTATGAAATACAAAACCTATACAAACCAGCCAGCCATACCATAACAGCACCAACTCCTTCTATGAAAAGGCAGCACTACAAGTATTACCTCAGCCCTAGATCATCAATACATTTCTTACTGTGAAAACAAAATAAGCAGGACAGCTATAGATCTCTATATGCTATCTAATCTCTCACTTTGGTCATACATAGGGTTGCCAACTGGCTCCTAATGCGCCTGACAGGCTTGATCCAGTCCTGGGTTTACCCCATTGCATGCAGGGATGTGCATTCTGATTTCTCTATTGCACATCATAGGAAAAGCAAGACTAAAAATCCTTACATGCAATGGGATAAACGCAGGACCGGATCAAGGCTGTCGGGCACATCTGGAGCCAGTTGGCAACCCTAGTCATACACAGAAAACAGGCAAACACACAATAAATAAAGAACAAGGGATCACAAGTAGAAATATAATTTGAAATGGAAGTCAAGTAGTCAGACTGTACATGCAGTGCAGCACTGGGAGGTGCAGATATACAAATTCATTTCCTCCAACTGGCTCCAGATACGCCCAACAGACTTGATCCAGATGCGCCCAACAGACTTGACCCTTTCCTGGGTTTACCCCATTGCATGCAGGGACTTGTAGTCTTGCTTTTCTTTTGGAGTTCAATGGAGAAATCATAACTAAATATCCCTGCATGCAATGGGGTAAACCCAGGACTGGATCAAGCCTGTGAGGTGCATCTGGAGCTAGTTGGCAACCCTATTTCCTCCTGTACTGAGCAAAATAGAGACAAATACATCAAGGTTTAAAAATTATTTCACACAAAATGTCAGACCACTAGGGGGGTCATTTTAGTACCACTCTCTTGAATGGATGAGTAGTCTAGTGGTTAGAGCAACTGCCTGGTGTTCAGAAGACCAAGGATTTGATTCCCACTGGCCCTCCTTGTGAATTGGATGTCTAAAATTGGGTATTCAGATGTGAACATCACACCAGAGTTGTCACTGGACCTATTCTAGAAAGCCAGATATATAAATATCTCCAGCTCTAGCATGTCCATATAGCACAGGGGTGTGGTGGAGGTGTTTCCTATGCAGAGCAATAGAGATGTGCTGTTTTGAAATTGCACCATGACATGCAAGTATGTTTGGCTCTGGTTGTTGAGGCATCCATGGCTATACCTGCTTCTGATCACAAAGAAGGTGCAAAACAGTGCTCATTCCATGGCTGCAATGCACTTTTATTGCCTCAGTTAATTTTCCTAGCCAAAGAAACCTGCAAGTAAATACATACTCCAAACATATTTCAGGCGCAATGCCACAATCTGGTTATCTGAAAAGGATGGTCAGGTTGTGCAAGTCACATAACATAATAACTCCCCTTCTGGAATATCCCTGCTGGTACATCCAAGTACCCGGTTCTGCGGCCGTGCAAGTAAGGGATGTTCATGTACCTGGTCTTGCTATCTGTGTGTGGCCTGTTGCTAAAACTGGTTACTGGGACATTCATCTTTCAGGGTGAAGAAGGAGCTATTTCAGAAGGTGATTATATGTACCTCCTTTCACTGCTGCCACGCCCCTGGATTTTTGGAAATTGTGTTCTGGGCGTCTCAGATTCTTCCTAGACCCACTCTATATGTATATAACTTTTCAATTTAATTTTCTAAATTATTTTTTCAGATTAATTGTTTGCAAGGTTCACTACTTTTTGCTTTAACTGAATTGATTATCCGGAATACAAAGGAATCTGAGATACACATTTCTCAAAGCTCACATTCCAATTTACTAAGTCCTAGAGGTCACAGGCTCTGTATCCCTGTGCCCATCCCTATGCTACCAGATATTTTGTAGGTGAAACTAGAACATTTGTTCCCCATGGTGTCAGTTCTGAACAAGCAGTTCACTGGGAGGAGAGGGGCAACAGGTTATCCAGTTGACTGTCTCCATGAAAAACTATAGTAATGTGGTATTGAAATAGCGTAGTTACTCACCTGTAACAGGTGTTCTCCAGGTACAGCAGAAATCAGTCCTCACATATGGGTGACGCTGACGCCGATGGAACCCTCATGAAAGCATCTCTCCAGCTTTCAAAGAAAGCCTTTGGGAGATGCCACCACATATGTGTGGTCCCCTTCCTACCCAAGTGTGCCATCTATTCAGGCAATTGGTAACAGACCCCACACGTGAAGGGACCATACTGGACTTGGTGCTTACCAATGGTGAAAGTGTTTTTGATGTTGTAGTGGGAGATCATTTTGCATCCAATGATCACCAGATGGTGTGGTTCAGTATTAGGACTAGGGCTGTTAGAATCCATTCAAAGGTGAGGATCTTAGACTTTAGGAAGACTAACTTTGCCAAGATGGGCCAATACCTCAGGGAGTCGTTAGTGGGATGGGAACAGCTGGGGGATGTAGAAAAACAGTGGGCAAAACTGAAAGGGGATATTTTAAGGGCAACCAACCTTTTTGTTAAAATGGTAAATAAAGGTAAAAGGAAAAGGAGACCGCTATGTTTTTGAAAGAAGTAGCTGAAAAAGTGAAGAAAAAGAGGGAGGCCTTCATGAAATACAAGAGATCACAGAGAGAGGAAGACAGGCATCTGTATTTGGAAAAACTTAGAGAAGCTAGCAAAGTAGTCAGGAAGGCAAAAATGCAAAAGGAGGAGAAAATAGCCAATGCAATAAAATGGGGGGATAAGACATTTTTCAGATATATTAGTGAGAAGAGGAAGGGCAAAAGTGGTATTGTCAGACTCAAGGGTGCAGGGGAGGAATATGTAGAAGCTAATAAGGATAAAGCGGAATTGCTTAACAAATATTTCTGTTCTGTGTTCACAGATGAAGAACCAGGAGCAGAACCTCAGAAAACACCCACAAACAAGAACAGAAGCGAGGGACATCTTGAACAATTTTCAGAAGACTGTGTTCGTGAGACACTAGCTCAACTTAAAGTAGACAAAGCGATGGGACCGGATAGGATACACACTAGGATACTGAGGGAACTTGGGGACGTTCTAGCAGTTCCACTGAATGACCTTTTCAATGCCTCGTTGGAGTCGGGAGTGGTGCCAAAGGACTGGAGAAAGGCTCATGTGGTGCCTTTACACAAAAGCGGAAGTAAGGATGTGGTTGAAAACTACAGGCCGGTTAGTTTAACTTCGGTGGTGAGTAAATGATTGGAAACGCTGCTGAAAGAGAAAATAGTGAGGTTTCTGGAGTCCAGCGGATTACAGGATCCGAGGCAGCATGGATTCACCAGAGGCAGGTCTTGTCAGACAAATCTGATTGATTTCTTTGACTGGGTGACCAGGGAGTTGGACCGAGGGAGAGCCCTAGATGTGATGTATTTAGATTTCAGTAAAGCCTTTGACACTGTTCCTCACAGGCAACTTATAAACAAACTGAGCACCCTAGGGATGGACCCTAAAGTTACTGCTTGGGCTAGAAATTGGTTGGGTGGGAGGCGACAAAGAGTACAAGTAAATGAAGCTCACCCTGAGGAGAAGGATGTTACCAGTGGGGTGCCCCAGGGATCTGTCCTTGGTCCAATTCTTTTTAACATCTTTGTTAGTGATATAGCGGAAGGGCTGTCGGGTAAGGTTTGCTTCTTTATGGATGATGCCAAAATCTGCAATAGAGTAGACACCCAGGAAGGTGTAGATAACATGAGGAGGGATCTAGCTAAGCTTGAAGAATGGTCTAGAACAGGGATGGGCAAACTACGGCCCGGCGGACCTTTTAATCCGGCCCCCTCTGCCCGGCTGAACTCTCCCGGCGTGGCTGAAGCCCTCTGCTCTGGCTTGCAGATACGCGAAGGGAGAGTGTCTCCCTCGCGTCTCTGTTACGCCTGCAGGGGCAGATGGGAAATTTCCCATCAGCCCCTGCTTCCCATCAGCCCCTGCGGGCTTAACAGAGATGCGAGCGAGACACTCTCCCTTCGCGTATCTGCAAGCCAGAGCAGAGGGCCTCAACCGCGCCGGGAGAGTTCAGCCGGGTAGAGGGGGCCCCGCGGGACACTCCATGCTGCCGCGGCGGCAGCGGCCAGCTTTTTTTTAAATTTTAATTTCCATGATCCGATGGGGGGGGGGGTTAGGACTGGCAGTGGGCTGTGAGCCGATGGGGGGGGGGGTTTAGGACTGGCAATGGGCTATGGGGGGGGTTAAGACTGGCAATGGGCTGTGGGCTGATAGGGGCTGTCTGGAAATGGGGTGATGGGGGTTAGGACTGGTAATGGGCTATGGGGGGGTTAAGACTGGCAATGGGCTGTGGGCTGATGGGGGCTGTCTGGAAATGGGGTGATGGGGGTTAGGACTGGTAATGGGCTATGGGGGGGTTAAGACTGGCAATGGGCTGTGGGCTGATGGGGGGGTTAGGACTGGTAATGGGCTATGGGGGGTTAGGACTGATAATGGGCTATGGGGGGGCTAGGACAGGAAGTGGGCTGGTCACTTGGGAGGATCTGGATATCCCACTTCCTGACGCTTCGCATGCAATAACTGCAGATTCATGTGAGGTGATTCAGAATCTTAAATCTCGCTCATATCTTGCCCACCCCATCTTTTCGGATGAAGCGGGTGGGACAGCCCCCACTTTGGCTACCACGCTTCAGAAACCAAAAGACCCACCCACAGAAGGAAGTAGGGAGGCATGGTCTAGTGCAGGGATGGGCAAACTACGGCCACTAAAATTGAAGGTACTATTTTATGAAAGAAATACATTGCATAAAAGTTTTGTAAAATAACTCTTTTTATGCTTTTCTACCTTAAATTAATCTAAACATTTAATGTTACAAATTTAAATTTAATTTATATTAATTCACACATACACACCGTCCATCTACTCTTGGTCCGGCCCCCGGGTCCAATATATGAACCCATTGCGGCCCTCGAGTCAAAAGGTTTGCCCACCCCTGGTCTAGAATCTGGCAGTTGGGACCTTTTCGGAGGAAAGAAGACTTCTTCCCTTACGGCTTTTTTCTGGGAAGAGTTGAGGTCTTCCTCAAAAGCCGCATCCAAGTGACATACTCGGTTTCGATTTCGGCCGCCTTGTCCTCTGTCAGCTTGACGAAGAGCTGCTTGCTGAGGCACGGGACATCAAAATGTTTTTCTTGCACCCATTGCTCGAGATCCAACAATTGGAGCCAAGCTTGGCATCGAGCGCTGATGCTGGCGGCGCCCACTCTCGCACTGGATTCAAAGCCGTCATAAGCAGCATGGGACAAGTATTTGGAGCAGTCCACAACAGACTTTGAAAGAGCCTGGAAACACTGGAGATGGTCTCCATCGAGGCCAGTAGTGAATCCTCCGAGTTACTTGGCCAGGTCCTCAAGGAACATGCTGATGTAGAGTTGGTAAGTCTGTATGCGGCAGGCCAGTATCAAGCCCTGATAGCATCTTCACCGAAGGGCATCGAAGGTGCGAGATTCCCTGCCCAGGGGGTTACCGAGAAGTGTGTTTTGGGGATTTTTTGCAGGAACATGGTCGACTCAGCCACTATGAGGTGTGGGGGAGTTGCGCCTTGTGAAAGCCTGGCCCCCTCTGGACCTGGTACATCGTGTCAAGCCGTCAACTCATGATGGGCACCGAGGCTGGGGTCTCCCACATCTGGAGGAGCCGGGTGAGTATAGAGGGAATGGGAACTGTCAAAGTCTCCTTCCTGAGGGTCCTCCTCCGACTCCGTTGCGAGGGAAAGCGCCCATGCCATGTCCCTGATGAACTCAAGGAAAAAGTTGTCCTCGGGAGGGGATTGGCACTGGGCAGCCAGTGGAGATGGGTCCGAGGGAAGATCTTGGTGTACCGGGGTCTCCGGGGATATCTTGACATTGGACTCCCAGTCAAAGTAAGCTGAGGAAGATTCGAGGTCCTCCGGCTGCAAGGGAGCTGGTAGCTCTGGCCTTGGATGCTTCAAGGCTAGGGCATGGCTAGAGCCAGAGGCACTCGCCTGCAAAGACCTCCTTCCCGAGAACCGAGAGTGAGAATGAGACCCTCGCCGAGGATCTGCCAGAGGCGTCTGGCTCTCAGCGATCCCTTTGGCGGTTCGGGGATTCCTCGATGTCGAGGTCCCTGTGGTCTCGGCGGGGCCAGGGGTTGGCACCCACTGAGAGGCAAGGAACACAGAAATGCATTATAAGGCCAACATACATGCTTCCCACTCGGGGGTAACAGCCATGGACACTGACACCGGGATGACCAGATCAAGTGTAGAGGAGGAGAAGGGGTCCTCGACGGGATGGACCTCTGGAGAACACAGTCCGTTGCTGGAGGCCACAACATCGGTCCTGGGCACTTTGCAAAGACGCTTCTTCTCCGGATCCTTGGGGGCCCTTTGGTGGATGAGGGACTGGGCACGGGACTTCCCATGCTTGTCTGCCTCCCCGGACGAGGCCCTCAAAGTCTTTTTCTTCTTCTTATGCTCACACTTCAGGGATCCTTGCTCGGAGTGTCTGCGGGCCCGCAGAGGGGCCGCATGGGCCTTATGCAAGTCCGAGGATCCATACAAGGCCTTCGAACGTAAGACTACCAGGGAAACCAGGGTTAAGTCTGCCTTGTGGAAGATGTCGTCCTGCTTAAGCCGACTCTGTATGGCCTTAGCAGACATTTTCTTGCACAGGGCACATTCCTCCGGGTCATGGAAGGGCACCCAGACACCAGAGGCAACAATCATGAGTGTCGCCAAGAGACATGTTTTTTGAGCACCAATCACATTTTTTAAAACCAGTGACCATTGGGGCAAAAAGAACCCCAGTGAGGTCAAAGACGCTCGACGCTGCCAGTGGTTTAAAAAGGTGCAAAAGCTCTGCGATGGAAAAGATCAAGACAAAAGGGTTTTTCGAGGTCCGGTGTGACAGCAAAGGGTCTCAGGCGGGAAAGGAGCCGGCGCATGCCAGGAAAATTACAAAAATTGAACAAAGAAAACAATTTTTTTCTGGGGAACAAAATGAATGTCTGTGGGGCTCCACGGAAAAAGGGAGACTGAGCAAGATGGCACCCTTGGGTGGGAAGGGGACTATACATGCATGGTGGCATCTCCCATAGGCTTTCCTTGAAAGCTGGGGAGATGCTTCCGCAAGGGCTCCATCGGCGTTGACATCACCCATATGTGAGGACTGACTTCTTGCTTGTTCCTGGAGAAATATCGAAACACATTATTGTTAAAAAAAATTCATCCCTAATGCAGAAGCGTCAGGGTTGGCAGGTGCATCCTACATACATGAGAATGTATGTCACAAATGTACACTGCCTAGATGTGTAATTATAGGTGGTTTATAAATCTAATAAAAGGAAATTAAATAAATTAATCATATAGCAGAAAAACTCAAATCAGATAACAAAATTCCACAATTCAAAACATATAAATTCTATGTGAAAGACACATTCACGTCAGAGACTGTGATCAGGGTCTCAGGATATTTTACACTAATTCATTACTAATATTCTCTATCAGGGAATAAAAGTTCCAACCTTTGGTGCCTTTGATTTGATTTTCAGGCCTAACATGCCTCTTTTTGCTCAACCTCTAGTCTTCTCTCTGCTCCTTTTTTGTTTGTTTTCTCTTGGGTGCATTTTTTTTCTTTTCTGTTTTTGTTCTCTCTCCCTTTTTTTCTTCCTTCAGAGTAGATATTTTAATATTTTCTGTTCACTCGTTCTCTTCATTTTTCTCTTCCTCCCTGTCTCCTTTCTATTCCTCCTCTCCCTGCCTACTCTCCTTTCCACACTCCTCCTCTGCTCTTTCCTGTATCTTAAGTTCTCTATTCCTGTATTCCTCTCCTTCATAGATTATTTTCCTGGATTACTTCTTCCTTCCCTATCTGTTTCCATTCTTCTCTAGTACCATACTCTTTCATCATGATCATCTCACCCTCTTTCTCAGTCCTATTCAGAGTCCTCCTGTCCCAAGTCTCCCTTTTCTCATATAATCCTTGATCCCTACCTCCTTCTCTCCCTCATGGGCCTTTACTCCTTCCCCACAACCTGAGTTCTCGCTTTCCTTCCTTCATCCCCTATCTCCTCTCTTTCTCTGTTCCCTCCCACCAGTTTAGTTTTTGCTCTCCTTCCAAAAAACTTTCCGCATGTTTAATTCTTTTTGCTTTCAGCCCGAGAAAACTCTCTCACATCCTTTCTCTCTATAAGGCTATCCTCAACCCTACCAACAAACTCCCAATAGGTATCTCCTACAAATTGGCTCTCTGTCCCCCCTCCCTTCCATTATCTTCAATGCTGTCTGGTCTCCCTTTCCCCAAGTCACTTTTATACTGGCTAGTCTGCCTGCCTCTTCTCTTCCCCCTCCCTCCCCACTGAAGCCAACAGAGTGATTGACACTTAACACAGCATCGGTTTCTTGTGCTAAATGAAGCTGATGCTGTGATAAGTGTCACTCCTTTTGTCAGTTATGCCATAGGGAGAGAGGAGGAAGGATCATATAAACATAGAAATATGATGACAGAAAAAGACCACATGGCCTATCTAGTCTGTCCTTCCATATCAACAACTACAACAGTCCCCTTTTTACCTTTAGAGATCCTCTCTATTTGTCCCATGCTTCTTTGAATTCAGTTACTGTCCTCATCTCTACCACCTCCACTGGGAGACTATTTCACGGATCCACCACTCTTTCAGTAAAAAAGCTATTTCCGCATATCACTCCTGAATCTATCCTCCTTCACCTCCCATGCAGGGGCGGCCCAAGGGGGGTGCGGGGCCATGTGCGGAGACTCGGTGCGGGGCCTCATTTGCATAAGGGGCCTCATTTGCATAAATATTTGCATAATGTTACCATATACTAACTTTTAGTAAACGTGCCTCTTAATGAGTGTATGGATAAAGAAAGACTAAAAGATTTCTACATTACTATAATCCAGTGCCAACTGCCAGACACATTAGGAACTACTACAAACACTGCCCATTTAGAACCCATAGCAAACCCGCAGTATCCTAACAGCACTACCAGGACTCACAAAGCACCATACCCTACCTATCAAAAGGAAACATGCAAATATTAAACCAATACATTTCAGAGAACAACAATACATGACCTACTGGGGAAAGAGAACAAGTGGCAATGTCAAATAGGAATTATATAAACAGAACACCTCAGCTCAGTTACACATGCAGAACATAGACCATCACCAAACAAGTAATCACAATTTAGAAACAGGAAGACAATAATTAAACTGGGAATCCCAAAAGCCAAACTTGGAATGTACAACACTGTAGCAATAAAACTATACATTAATTTGCTCTTGTACTAAACAAAGCGCAGACGTTAATGATGCACATTTACCAGAGCTGACATATTCCAATTAATAAATTCAAAATAAAGAGATATTTTTCTACCTTTTGTGCATTTTTTTTCAGCTGCAATTGCTCCAGCCACTTTCTTCTGGTTTCTTCGTGCCTTCTGCTAACTCTCCATCGTCTGCTGTCCATTTGTCCTTTCTTCTCTCTTCTAGTTTTTTTCCATTTTCTCTCTACATCTGCTTTAACATACTAATCTTTCTCCTTTTGCTCTTTCCTCATTCCTATTTCATCCACTCAAATTTTACCCCTCCATCCTCAATCCCCACTTACTCTCCCAATACCCGGCCAATTGTAGATTTTTTATCCCTCCCACACAAAAATATTTTTCCCTTCTCCATTTTACTCTTCCAGCCCCATCCCATTCTAATCCTCCCCCAACATCAGCTCTCTTCTAGTTCCAGCCTCACCCAGCATCCATTCCCTTCTAGTCCCTGCATCAGCCCATTCCCAGTCCTAGCCACCAATCAGCCCATTTCCAGTCCTAGCAACCCCCAACCCAATACCAGTCCTAGCCCCCCCATCAACCCACTTCCAGTCCTAACCTCCTATCACCCCATTTTCAGTTCAAGCCCCCCTATAACCCATTACCAGTCCTAACCCCCCATCAGCCCACTTCCAGTCCTAACCCCATCAACTCATTTCCAGTCAGCCCCCCATAGCCCATTGCCAGTCCTAACCCCCCTCCCCCATCAGCCCACAGCCTATTACCAGTCCTAACCCCATCAGCCCACCTCAAGTCCTAACCCCCCCATCAGCCCATTTCCTATCCTAGCCCCCCCAGAGCCCATTATCAGTCCTAACCCCCTCATAGCCCATTACCAGACAGCCCCCATCAGCCCACAGCCCATTACCAGTCTTAACCCCCCCATAGCCCATTACCAGTTCTAACCCCCCCCAACAGCCCACAGCCCATTACCAGTCCTAACCCCATCAGCCCACCTCAAGTCCTAACCCCTCCCCATCAGCCCATTTCCTGTCCTAGCCCCCCCATAGCCCATTATCAGTCCTAACCCTCCCATAGCCCATTACCAGTCCTAACCCCCATCAGCCCACAGCCCATTACCAGTCCTAACCCCATCAGCCCACCGCCAGTCTTAAGCCCCCAGCCCATTTCCAGTCCTAGCCCCCCCATAGCCCATTACCAGACAGCGCCCATCAGCCCACAGCCCATTACCAGTCTTAACCCCCCCCCATAGCCCATTACCAGTTCTAACCCCCCCCCAACAGCCCACAGCACTTTACCAGTCCTAACCCCATAAGCCCACCTCCATTCGTAACCCCCCCAGCCCATTTCCAGTCCTAGCCCCCCCATAGCCCATTACCAGTCCTAACCCCCCCCTCCATCAGCTCAAGTAAAATTAAATTTAAAAAAAAAACGCTGGCTGCTACAGCGGCCGTGGCAGCGGCAGAATGCACTGTCCCGCGGGGCCCCCTCTGCCTGGCTGAATCCCTCCCTCCCTCCGTGACAGCTGAGCCCCTCCGTGCCGGCTTTGAGAGTCGCGAAGGGAGAGTGTCTCCCTCGCATCTCTGTTGCCCCTGCGGGCTTAACAGAGATGCGAGGGAGACACTCTCCCTTCGCGACTCTCAAAGCCGGCACGGAGGGGCTCAGCCGTCACGGAGGGAGGGAGGGATTGACGCGAGGGAGACACTCTCCCTTCGTGACTCTCAAAGCCGGCACGGAGGGGCTCAGCCGTTACGGAGGGTGGGAGGGAGGGATTCAGCCGGGCAGAGAGGGCCCCGCGGGACAGTCCATTCAGCCGCTGCCGCGGCGGCAGCAGTAGCAGCCAGCGTTTTTTTTTTAAAATTTAATTTTGAAAAAAGCAGAATGTTCTTTGCGCGGGGCCCCCTGAAACGCGGGGCCCTGTGCAAAAAACATTCTTGCTCAATGGACGGGCCGGCCCTGCTCCCATGTCCCCTCATTGAAGAACTTGCTTTCAATTGAAAGAGGTTCTCACCCAGAACATTTATGCCACATAGGTATTTAAACATCTCAATCGTATCACCTCTATCCCGCCTTTCCTCTAAGGTGTACATATTAAGATCCTTCAGTCTGTCCTCATATGCTTTATAATGAAGACCACTAACCATTTTAGTAGCCATCTTCTGCACCGACTCCATCCTGTTCACATCCTTTTGAAGGTGAGGTCTCCAGAATTTCACACTATACTCCAAATGAGGTCGCACCAAAGACTTATACAGAGGCATTAGCACCTCCTTTTTTCTGCTAGCCATTCCTCTCCGTATGCACCCAAGCATTCTTCTAGCTTTTGCTGTCGCCTTTTCTAGATGTTTAGCTACTTTAAGATCATCAGACACAACCATGCCTAGGTCCCGCTCTTCTTTAGTGGACAAAAGTACTTCACCCCCTATACTATATTGCTCCCTTGGATTGCTGCAGCCCAAATGCACGACCTTAGATCCACCTCATGGAGAATGACTTTCTACTGTGCTACTTTCCTGCAATGGCAAGGAGGGCAAATGGCTGCATCTGCACTGTCATACACTGCTCCTCTGACTGGGGAGCAGGAGGAAGAGAGGTGCACATCTCTGCTGTCATGTGCTCCTCTTCAATGCCAGCCCAGCAGTGCTGAAAGTTTGACTCTGCAAACCATGTGAGGTATTAGGAAGCAGGCATGGGCATAGCAGCTATGGTAGGGAATAGCAGCTTTTTCATGCCTCTCCCGTTTCCTCTCTTGTGGCTGCAGAGCTGCCAAAGAGCAGAAATGCTTGATTGAAGCACTACAGCGCTGGCTGCCATAGCTTGATTGGCTCTGTTTGAGGCTCGCAATGGATGTTACACCACTGCCATACAACTGGACATTGAGGTTCCAGTTACCTCTTCAACCAGGCACTGTAGTCAACTATAAAACCAGACTTTCCAATCCAGAACTGAGCAGCTGATCACCCTCTCCTGCTATCCTCTTTGCAGCCACTGGCTCAGCACTCATGTCAGACTGTCCCTCCCTGCCCTTCCCTCTGTATGCCACTGCACATAGGCATCTATGGGGTATGTTTACTAAACAGTGTTAATATCACCGGTGGTAAGCACAACGCTAATGTTATCTACACCATATAAGGATATGGGCGGGTGTGGGAGGGCTAGCGTAAAGGTAGCCATGGGCCAAGTACCACATGGAACAGGGTGCCCTGGCCACTTACCACATAGTAACGGAACAGCCAATGCCAAAGTGACAAGCAGCAAGGCGCCAAAGGGGTATAAGACGCCTCAACCTAAGGCGCCCTGAGAGTTTAATGCGCCCTGAGGGGCTAAGGTTTATGACGTTGAGGGGCCCCAAGATTGATGGATGGACAAGTGGTAGTTGATAGACCTTTGCCAGCTGATATTGTAGTCAGTAAGTGGGATGTGAGGCACAGCTGAGGTCACGCACTCTGCCCATTAGATAGCTTGGATTGAAATAAGCATTCATAAAATAGCTTACACCGAATATATGCAAGGGTGCCCAGGGCTGGGTTGAACCCGCACCCTTTTAGATAGTATGTGTACCAGCCCTGAAAACAATAAGAACCTGTGGGAATTGAACTGGCCCTCTGGGCTGTCCAAACACAGTGCATAAACAACTATGCTAAAGCTGCAAGGCATCTGTGGTGACAGGAATTACTAAGAAAAGGTTTGTATGTATCTGCCAACAATGTAGATGCAGATTGATAGATCCACTTCCCCCCTTTAGGGTGTGGCTGTGTGTCCAGTATACATGTGATGGAGGCCCAGACCAACACCCACAGTCAGGGTGCAGTCCCCCAAGTCTGCCCACTGTGTGGGTTATGCATCTGCTGCGCTCACATTACCAACACACACCAATGGGCCACAGTTGAGGCTGCACTCTCTGCCTGTTGTTTAGCCTGAATGGAGTGCATAATGTAGCACACACTGAATAGATGCAAGGGTGTTTGAGGCAGTGCTTAAGCTACACCCTTTTGAGTGGTATTTGAAGCAACCAAGAACAAAATGAACTGAAAACAACCTGTGGGAATTGAACAGCCTCCTCAGTGTATACAAACACAGTGTTCTAACCACTATGCTAACCTTGCATAGCAGCTGCAATGGAAATACTTTCCAGTAAAGGGAACATATGTATGTATATTTGTATCTGCCTGCAATGTTTCAGCAGGTTTGCTGCGCATCCTGCTGATACATTTCAGGGAGGGGTGGCAAAGAGAGGTACAGTCAACATGATTATGCTGGAACATACACTGAGGAGTGTGGAGATGCAGCAGATTAGAGAGGTATGTTTCCAACAGGTCCCATGTACATTCATTGCTATGTCCACAGCTCATCCGCTGGACAGATCCCATCTAGGAGCTGGATTAAGTGCATTGTGCAGTATGCCCCTCACTGCAGTCCTACGGTCTGCAGGCCTGATTCTCATGACCGTGTGTGTAGACAGTATGTGGTGTATTATGAGCCATCAACACTCATTATCTATGCTATGCCCTCTATCACATTCCTGTCTGTTAGTGTAAGCCTGACAATCCAGCACATGCATACCCTGCAACAACAGTGGAGGTATATGGAGAGCCTCAGATGCGGTTTGGATGGTGTGTGTACAAGGAGGCACAAGTGGGGGCTGTCTTTCGCTCCTCAACTTGGATGTCCAGTGCTGAATACATCATAGGTCATCTATGTCCCTTATAGCACTCACAGATGGGGATGTAATGCTACCAGTGCATTGCCCCAGATGAACCTGGCTGTGACATACTATTTGTGGACAACATGAAAACAAGCCAGGAAGGGATGTAGGAGCTGACAGGCAGCTGAATGTGGCCTATGGGCTGCTATAATGTGACTTTGGCAGCACGGCAATAACAATGTCATTTCTGTGCTGGGATCTGTGGCCCATAATGGAACTGCACAGAGATGGAGACACCACCCCATGAAATATCCTTTGACATTATGGGGCCCTGCGGCATCAGCTGTAAATCTGTGTGATGTGGACCTCATGAAAATTGTGCCAGTGGAATGCATTTTGCGTCTGTAAGGCCCATTCTGTATATGTGCATACAATATACACCTGCTGTGTCACTATTGCATCTTTTGCAGTATTTTATGAAGTGCAGCTGTACACGGTCTGGATGAGTAGCATGCACCGAGTTGCTGTGCTGTCTCACAGATGACTGAACCATGCAGACCATATTTGGTAAACCCTGCTGCTCACAGAAATGTCTGTTAGAAATATCTCCACACTGGCCATTGATGACATCGGTGATCTTGGGATGTCAGTGCGGCGACTGAGTTGGAGGGCATGCAATGAAGTCTTCTGCATCATCACCAGAATTTTCGTATCGCAGACGGGACATGGCAGATGTTCCAACATACCTCCAGTGAATGTGTGCACGTGTATGGATGCTATGTGCAGAAATGTTTGGTTCCCAGATTTTAATAAAGGGGATGCAAAGTGATGTGTCGGTGCATTGCATGACCGCCAACTGTCTAACCCTGATGTAACATATTAACATAGTAAATGACGGCAGATAAAGACCAATATGGTCCATCTAGTCTGCCCAGTAAGATGGCAGGAGTAGGTGCACCTGCCACTCTGTGCAGGCCACACCTCCCCATGTCTTTGTTTAGGGGTGAACCCACTGCTCCATGTAGGACACCCCTATTTGTTGAGAAATTAGATGGTTCAGTTTATTTTGATTTTATCCTGTTGCTGTAAAGGGATCCACTGTGTCTGTCCCATGCCATTTTGAATTCCGTCACTGTGTTTGCCCCTACCACTTCCATCGGGAGGGCATTCCAAGCATCCACCACCCTTTCAGTGAAAAAGTATTTCCTGACATTGCCTTTCAATTTACCACCTTGCAGCTTCATGTTATGCCCTCTGGTTTTACAGCTTTCCCGTCTTTGGAAGAGGTTTGTTTGTTCATTATTTCTCTTTAAGAATTTAAAGGTCTGAATCATATCTCCCCTATCCCTCCTCTCCTCCAGAGTGTACATATTTAGGTCTTCAAGTCTCTTCTCATAAGGCTTCTGACACAGGCTCCAAATCATTTTGGTCGCCTTCCTCTGAACAGTTTCCAATCTTTTTACATCCTTTGCAAGATATGGTCTCCAAAACTGAACACAGTATTCCAAGTGAGGCCTCACCAGTGACTTATATAGTGGCATTAGTACCTCTTCCTTTCTGCTGGTAATTCCTCTTTGTATGCAGCCCAACATCCTCCTGGGTTTTGCCACCGCCTTGTCGCACTGTTTTGCCACCTTGAGATCTACAGAAATAATCGCACCAAGGTCTTTTTCCTGATCCGTGCACACCAATCTCTCACTCCCTATCGTGTACATTTCCCTTGGATTTCTGCTACCCAAGTGCATGACACTGCACGTCTTTGCATTAAATCTTAATTGCCAAGCATTAGACCATTCTTCCAGCTTTTGTAAATCTTTCCTCATGTGTAAAACCATGTTGCCTCAGATCTTGCAACCAGTTGGTTTTGAGAAAGTCGACTATTTGCTCTTTCAGGAGCAGCTCCATTACTTTTCCCGCCACTGAGGTAAGGCTCACGGGCCTGCAGTTTGTCACTTCTTCCCTGTCACCACTTTTGTGTAGAGGTACCACATCAGCCATTCTCCAGTCCTGAGTAACTTCTCCTGTTTCCAAGGATCTGTTGAAAACATCCTTTAATGGCACTGCAAGAACCTCTCTGAGCTCTTTCAGTATCCTGGGATGTATCCCACCTGGTCCCCTGGCCTTGTCCACTTTCAGTTTTGCAAGTTGTTCTAACACATCATCTTCTGTGAATGGTGTGGTATCTACTTCATTCCCATTTTTATATTTGGGAATCACAGGTGGTCCTTCTCCAGGGTTTTCTTTAGTAAAAACAGAGCAGAAGTATTTGTTTAGCAATTTTGCATTTTCAATGTCACTTTCCACGAGTCCGTTCCCAGCACTTCTGAGTCCTGCAATTCCACCTCTGATCTTCTTCTTTTCCCGAATATACCTGAAGGACGTTTTGTCGCCACACTGCACATCTTTAGCCATCTTTTCCTCTGCCTTTATTTTGCTTTCTTTATTTCTCTTTTTGTCTCTTTGAGTTTGATCCTGTATTCATTTCTGTGTTCCTCTGCAAGCTTTTGAATTTTGCGAAAGCTGTGTTTTTTTGCCTTTATTTGAGCAATCACTTCTTTGGAAAACCAAATAGGTTTCCTTCTCCTCCTGTTTTTATTTACTTTTCTTACATATTTATCTGTTGCACCTTTTATTGCCACCTTTAGTTTAGCCCATTGCAATTCCACTTCCCTTATCCCCTTCCACCCTGCCAACTCCTCCTTTAGGTACTTGGCCATTTTACTAAAGTCAGTGTTTTTGAAGTTTGTTTTTGAAGTTTAGAATGCTGTGGGTCTTATGTGGGCCACCCCTGAAAATCTGGGTCTGCATATACAAATGAAAGGGAGCAGGAGCTAGCCAGGTACATAAGAACTTAAGAACATAAGATATGCCATACTGGGTCAGACCAAGGTCCATCAAGCCCAGTATCCTGTTTCCAACAGTGGCCAATCTAGGTCATACGTACCTAGCAGTTTCCCCAAAAGACACAGGTTCCGCAATGCTTGTACAGGGTCAAGTATTGATATCCTGGGTCCCTTCTTAATAATGGTTTATGGACCTTTCCTCCAGGAACTTGTCCAAACCTTTTTTAACCCAGTTACACGAACAGCCTTTACTACATCCTCCGGTAACAAATTCCAGAGTTTGATTACACGTTGAGTGAAGAAATATTTTCTTTTATTAGTTTTAAATAGTTTACCCTGTAGCTTCATTGCATGTCCCCTAGTCTTTCTATATTCTGATAACATAAACAATCGATCTACGTTTACCCGTTCCACTCCATTCATTAATTTATAGACTTCTATCATATCTCCCCTCAGCCGTCTCTTTTCCAGGTTAAAGAGCCCTAACCTTTTTAGCCTTTCTTCATAGGAGTATCCTTCCATCCCCTTTACCATTTTGGTGGCTGAACCTTTTCTAATAACGCTATATCCTTTTTAAGATACGGCGACCAGAATTACACACAATATTCAAGGTGCGGTCTCACCATGGAATGATATAGAGTAGTTACTCACCTGTAACAGGTGTTCTCCAGGAGCAGCAGGAATCAGTCCTCACATATGGGTGACGTCGGCGCCGACGGAGCTCTCGCGGAGCAATTTCCCCAGCTTTCAAAGAAAGCCTTCTGGAATTGCAGCGCACATGCGCGGTCCCCTTCCCGCCCAAGGGTGCCATCTTGCTCAGTCTGATGACATAGCTAAAAGACAGCAAAAAATTAGCAAAAACGAAATGATAGGACTGCAACTCCAAGGGGAGGAGGGAGGGTTGTGAGGACTGATTCCTGCTGCTCCTGGAGAACACCTGTTACAGGTGAGTAACTACTCTTTCTCCAGGACCAAGCAGGAAGTCAGTCCTCACATATGGGACTCCCTAGCTTAAGGCTACCGGAGACCTGAAGCGGAAAAATGAGCTCCCTCTAGCTCAGTAGCACAGAAGGAAGGAATCTTCTCTGAAAACGCCCCTGACCGGTAGCCCAACACCAGGGTCGGAGGGTAGGAGTTGCCTAAACCTCAAAGAGATTATGGAGGACTGCCTGACCGAAAGCACTGTCGCTGCGGGACTCCCTCTCCAGGCAGTAATGGGCCGCAAAACTCTGGCTTGAAGACCAAGTAGCGGCCCGGCAGATGTCTGGCAACGGAACAGAGCGGAGATGAGCCACTGACGCAGCCTTCGCCCTTACACGATGAGCCGTGACACGACCCTCCAACGAGAGGCTGGCTGCCCCATAAGCCCAAGCGATACAGTCAGCAACCCATATGGACAGAGTATGCTTGGAGACAGGTAGCCCCAACTTATTGGGGTCAAAAGAAACGAAGAGCTGAACAGCCCTCCTATGCTCCCGCGTACGGTCAAGGTAGAAGGACAAGGCCCTCCTACAGTCCAGGGTATGCAGCACCATTTCAGCCCGACTGGTGTGCGGCCTGGGAAAGAAGGTCGGAAGAACCACCTCCTGGTTGAGATGTAAAGGAGAAACCACTTTTGGAAGAAACTTAGGGTGAGTCCGTAAGACTACCCTATTCCTGTAGAACCTAGTGTAAGGAGGATCAGACACTAGGGCCTGCACTTCACTAAAGCACCTAGAAGAGGTAAGGGCTACCAAAAACAAGGTTTTCCAGGAAAGAAAACGAAGAGGGCAGGTAGCCATAGGTTCAAAGGGCGGACAGGTAATCCGCTGCAAGACCACATTCAGATCCCATTCAGGGGCTGGTGGGCACAAAGGAGGCTTAAGGAGAAGGAGGCCTCGGAGAAAACGAGCCACCAAAGGGTGGTTTGAAAGAGGCCTGCCATCCACCGGTGCGTGATGCGCAGAGAGAGCACTGAGGTGGACCCTGACAGAGTTGGACTTAAGGCCCAATTTGGAGAGGTAAAGCAAATATTGCAAGACCACTGCCACCAAGCAGGAGAAGGGATTCTCAGACTGCTGAGCACACCACACGGAGAACCGATGCCACTTAAGAGCGTAGGACTTCCGGGTGGAGGGCCACCTAGAGGCCAAGACGACCTCTTCCACCTCCCGAGGCAGCAGGAGGGGAGCAAGGACTACCCTTTCAGCAGCCAAGCCATCAGATTAAGGGACCGGAGGTTGGGGTGTAGGAGAGTTCCCTGATCCTGTGACAGGAGATCGGGTTGAAACCCCAGAGGAAGAGGAGTGTCCACCGCCAGCTGCATCAGAAGCGGGAACCAGGGCTGTCTCGGCCACCGGGGAGCCACTAGGATCAGCGAGGCTTTGTCTCTGAGAACCTTGAAGAGCGTCCGAGACACCAGTGGCATGGGAGGAAAGGCATACAAGAGGCCCGTGGACCATGGAATCAGAACAGCATCCGCCGCTACTCTGAGAGGATGCGGTTGTCGAGAGCAGAATCTGGGATGTTGCCGGTTCAGAGGACTGGCAAATAGATCCATGATGGGGAGGCCCCACTTGAGAAAGATCCGTTGAACCACCAACGGATCCAATCTCCACTCGTGTGGTTGCAGGATCCTGCTGAGCTTGTCTGCCAGGTAATTTTCCTGACCTGGGAGATAGACAGCTTTGAGGAGGATGCCGTGGCTGACAGCCCAAGAGCACAGTTTTTGTGCCTCCTGACAGAGAAGGAAGGAGCCTGTGCCTCCTTGTTTGTTCACGTAGAACATTGCAACTTGATTGTCCGTCTGGACCAGCACAGACTGGTGAGAAGTGAGGTGGGAGAAGGCTCTCAGAACTAGGCGGATGGCTCTGAGCTCCAGGAAGTTTATCTGCTGAGCAGACTCCCAAGGAGTCCACAGGCCTTGAGTACATGTCCCTTGGCAATGTGCTCCCCAACCCAGGAGAGAAGCATCGGATGTCAGCACCTGAGAAGGCGGAGGAGATTGAAAATCCACTCCCAGCACTAGGTTTGGCAGATGAAGCCACCATTGCAGAGAAGAGACCAGCAGGTTGGATATCTGTACTGAGTCCGCCAGGCTCCCTGTGGCCTGATGCCATTGAGTGCAAAGGCACCACTGAGCAGGTCGCATGTTCAGGCGGGCATTAGGGGTCACATGGACTGTGGAAGCCATGTGGCCGAGCAGTCTCAGAAATTGCCTGGCCGAGACCAGGGAATTGCTGTGAAAGTGGCTGGCGAGATCCATGAGCCTGTGGGCCCTGTCCAGAGGCAGGAAGGCCCGCGCCTGAAGAGTGTCCAACCTGGCGCCTATGAATTCGAGATTTTGAGAGGGGAGCAAAGTGGACTTTTCGAAGTTTATGACAAATCCCAAGTGCTGGAGTAGAGTCACAGTGCGATGAGCGGCCTGAGTGGTCTCTTGGGAAGACTGGGCTCTGATGAGCCACTCATCCAGGTATGGAAACACAAAAAGGCCTTGAAGTCTCAGATAGGCCGCTACAACTGCTAGGCATTTGGTGAACACTCTGGGGGCGGAGGATAGGCCAAAGGGCAGTACTCTGTACTGGTAATGATTTCCTCCCACAACAAACCTGAGATATTGTCTGTGGTCTGGATGAATAAGAATGTGAGTATACGCATCCTTTAGATCCAAGGAGCATAGCCAGTCTCCCTGCTGGAGGTAGGGCAGCAGGATTCCAAGGGTAAGCATCTTGAACTTTTCCCTTGCCAGGAACTTGTTGAGGTTTCGCAAGTCCAGGATGGGTCTGAGGCCTCCTGTTCTTTTTGGTATCAGAAAGTACCTGGAATAAAAGCCGTGACCTCTCAGGTTGTGAGGCACCGGTTCCACAGCCTGTTCCTGAAGAAGACTTGCTAACTCCTGAAGGAGTAAGTCCCTGTGCAGAGGGAGTCTGGGAGGCTCCCCTGGACAGTAGGAGGGAGGTACCTGATGAAAGTGTAGAAGATAGCCTTTTTGAACTATATGAAGCACCCAGGTATCTGATGTGATGGCTGACCACCTGTGGGCAAAGTGGACCAGCTGGCCTCCTGTGCTGAGAGAAACCAGCGGAGGGGAAGAGGCTATGCTGACGGAGTCAAAAACCCCCACCCTGCTGAGCAGGGGCCGGTGTTGTGGGCTTGGGGGGCCTGCTGCCTACGGGACCCATTACCCCGTCCCTTGGCCTGCTGACCCTGTTGGGGAGCTGCTGAGGCCTGATAATGAGGGTAGTGTTTATAGGCAGCCGCCTTCCTCGGGTAAAAGGGCTTCTTCTGAGAAGGGGCAGAGGTTTTTCTGGACAGCCGAGTACTGGTCAGAGTCTCGGTCTCGATCTGTGCAGCCTTTTCAGCCATGGGCTTGCCAAAGAGGTTTTCACCTCTGCAGGGGACATCGACCAACTTGTCCTGTACCCATGGCTCGAGGTCGGATGACTGAAGCCAAGCCTGTCGGCGGGCACCGATGCCGGCTCTGGCTACCCGAGCCGATGCTTTGAAGCCATCGTAGGCTTGTTCGAGAGATAAACTTCGAGCACTCCCGAATACCAGTGGACAAGACCTGGAACCTCTGCAAAGGTTCCTCAGAGAGACCAGCAGAGAACCCGGCAATCTCCTTTGCCAGGTCCCGGAGATACATGCCCATGTAGAGCTGGTAGGTCTGGACTCGACAAGCAAGCATAGAGCCCTGGAAGCACTTCCTACCGAGGGCATCCAGGTTCTGGGCCTCCCGGCCGGGAGGCACCGAGAAGTGCATCTTCTGACTCTTGAGCCGATGCATGGCCGATTCCACCACCATGGAATGGTGCGGTAGTTGTGCCTTTTGGAACCCGGGGCTCTTGCGGACTCTATAAATGGAATCAATCCGCTTGCTTAACACCGGCGCCGATGCCGGGCTCTCCCACATGCGGAAGAGAAGTCGCTCCAGCATCGGAGGAACCGGTACAGTAAAGGCCTCCTTCGGGGGAGAGTCATACTGGAAGGCATCGAGCTCTTCGGCTCGAGGCTCCTCCTTGGGATCCGTGGGGAATGCCAAGGCCTTGGCCATATCCCGCACGAAGTCCGAGAACCGGGTGTCCTCCGGGGGGGACCCTCTCCGAGGTTCGGACTCGGGCGAGTCCGATGGGACGCACGGAGTTTGAAAAGTACCTGGTGACTCTTCGTCCTCCGTCTCCCAGCCCGACTCCTCGGAGGAGGAATCGAGCGGCTCCGGTTGGGCGGGCACTGATGCCCTCCGCCCCGACGCCGAGGCCGGCGTCGACGACCTCGGTCCCGAACGGGAGGCCGAGGGAGACCGTGACCGAGGATCGACTCGAGCTCGCATGGACTCGAGGATCGGCTCGGTCTCCGGGGTTGACTTGGACGTCGACGTCCCGGTGATCGGGGCAGATGCACCGGCAAGGCCAGCGATCAATGCCCGCTGCTGGTCCATGAAGGCAGCGAAACTGCTCTCCAAGGCCGTCAACCTGAGTCCAAGCTCAGGAGACCCAGCAGCCCCCGACTCGGGCACCGACGGCATCGGACCCAACGTAGGCTCCTTCGGAGGCGAGTCCACGAGGACTACAGTACTCACGTGTCCAGGAGACTCCATCTCGAGACGAGGATGTTTCGAAGGCCTCTCCGACTCCGAGGACCCGGGACGGCTATCGGGGCTATGCGACCTGGCTCTCGAGGAACCAGGAGCGTCCACCAATGCCGCCCTCGCGGGTTTCTTCTTCCTATGATGTTCCCGGGCAGGAGACCGCCGCTCAGAGAAATTCCGACGATGCTCAGGACCGGAGTCCCAGGACGTCGAAGCCTCTGACAAGGTCCGGGCCCAGCCGGATGCGGAGTCAGAGAAGATTCGTTCTTTTTGATGCTGCCGACTCCTCAACGCTTTTGAGGACATTTTGCCACACGGACCACAGATCATCGGGTCATGATCGGGTCTGAGGCAGCGGAGGCAGCAGTCGTGTGTGTCGGTACTGCCAGGTATACCTCGGAACGTATCAAAAGTGACTTCATGGCTCTGGGACAGAGGGTGAAGCAGTTAGGTGCACAGGTGGTGTTCTCTTCAATCCTCCCTGTTGAGGGAAAAGGCCAAGGCAGAGAGGCTCGCATCCTGGAGATGAATGCATGGCTGCATGGATGGTGTCATCGAGAGCGTTTTGGTTTCCTAGACCATGGGATGATGTTCCAAGGGTTGCAGAGCAGAGATGGCATCCATCTGTCCAAGAAAGGTCAACGCATCTTTGGTAGTAGACTGGCTAATCTACTGAAGAGGGCTTTATACTAGATTCATTGGGGATGGATGAAGAAAGCCCCCAGGTAAGTGAAAGCCCCCAGGTAGGTGATACATTAAATACCTTTATGGAAATGGGTAACAGGGGTAACATATGGAAAGCAGTGTATTAATGCCCGTAACATGGGAAATAAGATCCCTGAAGTTGAAGCTTTGGTGGGAGTGGCTGACTTGGATTTAGTGGCAGTTACAGAAACATGGTTCACAGAAAACCATGACTGGGATGTAACTATACCTGGCTATACTTTATTCAGAAAGGACAGGGTAGGAAGAAGGGGAGGAGGAGTGGCACTATATGTAAAAACTACTATTAAAGCTTTAGAATTACAGAGCTTAAAAGGGAGAGAGGAGGCATTGTGGGTTAAACTAGAAAGAGGGAAAGAGAAATCTATTTGCATTGGTGTGATATACAGACCTCCCTCAGAAGAGGAAGAGGTGGACAGAGAGTTAATTGAAGACATACGCAGCATTGCTAGGAAAGGGGAAGTGCTACTGATAGGAGATTTCAATATGCCAGATGTTGATTGGCACATTCCTGCTGCAGTATCATCTAGAAGTAAGGAGATCCTGGATTCTCTACAGGGAGAACTATTCAGGCAATTGGTAACAGACCCCACACGAGAAGGGGCCATACTGGACTTGGTGCTTACCAATGGTGAAAGTGTTTCTGATGTTGCAGTGGGAGATCATTTTGCATCCAGTGATCACCAGATGGTGTGGTTCAGTATTAGGACTAGGGCTGTTAGAATCCATTCCAAGGTGAGGATCTTAGACTTTAGGAAGACTAACTTTGCGAAGATGGGCCAATACCTCAGGGAGTCGTTAGTGGAATGGGAACAGCTGGGGGATGTAGAAAAACAGTGGGCAAAACTGAAAGGGGGTATTTTAAAGGCAACCAACCTTTTTGTTAAAATGGTAAATAAAGGCAAAAGGAACAGGAGACCGCTATGGTTTTCGAAGGAAGTAGCTGAAAAAGTGAAGAAAAAGAGGGAGGCCTTCATGAAATACAAGAGATCACAGAGAGAGGAAGACAGGCATCTGTATTTGGAAAAACTTAGAGAAGCTAGCAAAGTAGTCAAGAAGGCAAAGATTCAAAAGGAAGAGGAAATAGCCAATGCAATAAAATGGGGGGATAAGACATTTTTCAGATATATTAGTGAGAAGAGGAAGGGCAAAAGTGGTATTGTCAGACTCAAGGGTGCAGGGGGGGAATATGTAGAAGCTGATAAGGATAAAGCGGAATTGCTTAACAAATATTTTTGTTCTGTGTTCACAGATGAAGAACCAGGAGCAGGACCTCAGAAAACACCCACAAATAAGAACAGAAGCGAGGGACATCTTGAACAATTTTCAGAAGACTGTGTTCGTGAGAAACTAGCTCAACTTAAAGTAGACAAAGCGATGGGACCGGATGGGATACACCCTAGAATACTGAGGGAACTTGGGGATGTTCTAGCAACTCCACTGACTGACCTTTTCAATGCCTCGTTGGAGTCGGGAGTGGTGCCAAAGGACTGGAGAGAGGCTCATGTGGTGCCTTTACACAAAAGCGGAAGTAAGGATGTGGTTGAAAACTACGGGCTGGTTAGTTTAACTTCGGTGGTGAGTAAATTATTTGAAGCGCTGCTGAAAGAGAAAATAGTGAGGTTTCTGGAGTCCAGCGGATTACAGGATCCGAGGCAGCATGGATTCACCAGAGGCAGGTCTTGTCAGACAAATCTGATTGATTTCTTTGACTGGGTGACCAGGGAGTTGGACTGAGGGAGAGCTCTAGATGTGGTGTATTTAGATTTCAGTAAAGCCTTTGACACTGTTCCTCACAGGCGACTTATAAACAAACTGAGCACCCTAGGGATGGACCTTAAAGTTACTGCTTGGGTTAGAAATTGGTTGGGTGGGAGGCGACAAAGAGTACAAGTAAATGGAGCTCGCTCTGAGGAGAAGGATGTTACCAGTGGTGTGCCCCAGGGATCTGTCCTTGGTCCGATTCTTTTTAACATCTTTGTTAGTGATATAGCGGAAGGGATGTCGGGTAAGGTTTGCCTCTTTGCGGATGATACCAAAATCTGCAATAGGAAGGTGTAGATAACATGAGGAGGGATCTAGCTAAGCTTGAAGAATGGTCTAGAATTTGGCAGCTGGGATTTAATGTTAAAAAATGTAAGGTCATGCATTTGGGCTGCAGCAATCCAAGGGAGCAATACAGTATAGGAGGTGAAGTACTTTTGTCCACTAAAGAAGTGCGGGACCTAGGCGTGGTTGTGTCTGATGATCTTAAAGTAGCTAAACAGGTAGAAAAGGCGACGGCAAAAGCTAGAAGGATGCTTGGGTGCATACTGAGAGGAATGGCTAGCAGAAAAAAGGAGGTGATAATGCCTCTGTATAAGTCTTTGGTGCGACCTCATTTGGAGTATGGTGTGCAATTCTGGAGAACGCACCTTCAAATGGATGTGAACAGGATGGAGTCGGTGCAGAGGGTTGCTACTAAAATGATTAATGGGCTTCATTATAAAGCATATGAGGACAGACTTAAGGATCTTAATATGTACACCTTAGAGGAAAGGCGGGATAGAGGTGATATGATTGAGATGTTTAAATACCTCCGTGGCATAAATGTTCAGGGAGAGAGCCTCTTTCAATTGAAAGCAAGTTCTGCTACGAGGGGACATGGGATGAGGGTGAAGGGAGATAGATTCAGGAGTGATATGCGGAAATATTTCTTTACGGAAGAGTAGTGGATCCGTGGAATAGTCTCCCAGTGGAGGTGGTAGAGATGAGGACAGTAACTGAATTCAAAAAAGCATGGGACCAACACAGAGGATCTCTAAAGGTAAAAAGTGGACTGTTGTAGTTGTTGTTATGGAAGGACAGACTAGATAGGCCATGTGGTCTTTTTCTGTCATCATGTTTCTATGTTTCAATGTTTCTACACCGATCACACTTTTTAAACCCGCTGGCAGCCATCGGGGGAAAAAGGGCCCCTGCGAGGTCAAAAGACAGGGCTGCCAGTGATAAAAGAAAAATGGCGCGAACGCTAGTCACGAAGGACAAAAACCAAAAAAATAAAGAACGGACTCGATACCGGCATATCGGTTTCGGGCGGAAAAAGGATCCGGCGTCGAACCGAGAAAAGAATAGTAAATAAAATCAACTTTTTCAGCGGCGATCACAAACAGCGTCTGTAGGGCTCCGCGGAAAAAAGAAGACTGAGGAAGATGGCACCCTTGGGTGGGAAGGGGACCGCGCATGCGCGCTGCAATTCCCAAAGGCTTTCTTTGAAAGCTGGGGAAATTGCTCCGCGAGGGCTCCATCGGCGCCTACGTCACCCATATGTGAGGACTGACTTCCTGCTTGGTCCTGGAGAAAGAGGCATTATAATATCTTTTGTTTTATTTTCCATTCCTTTCCCTATGATACCTAGCATTCTATTTGCTCTCTTGGCTGCCGCTGCACACTGGGCCGAGGGTTTTAACATGCTATCCACAATGACGCCTAAATCTTTTTCCTGGGTGGTGGTTCCTAATGTGGAACCTTACATCGTGTAACCATAGTTTGGGTTGTTCTTCCTTAGGTGCATAACTTTTCACTTGTCCACATTAAATTTCATCTGCCATTTTGATGCCCAGTCTTCCAATATATCAAGATCCTCTTGCAATTTTCCACAATCCTCTTAGGTTTTAACAACTTTAAATAGTTTTGAGTCATCTGCAAATTTGATAACCTCACTCGTTATTCCACTTTCCAGGTCGTTTATGAATATGTCAAAAAACAGCAGACCCAGCACATATCCCTGGGGTACACCACTATTCATTTTTTTCGATTGGGAAAATTGCCCATTTAGCCCAACCCTCTTCTTTCTATCTTTTAACCAGTTCTTGATCCACAGTAGTACACTGCCTCCTAACCCATGACTCTTTAGTTTTGCCAAAAGTCTCTGATGAGGGACCTTGTCAAAAGGCTTTCTGAAAGTCCAGATACACTATATCAACTGACTCACTTTGTCCACCTGTTTATTCACACTTTCAAAAAAACATAATAGATTAGTAAGACAAGATCTTCCTTGTCCAAAACCATGTTGGCTGTCTCCCATTAGGCCATGACTATCTACATGCTGAGTAATTTTATTCTTTATGATGGTTTCTACCATTTTTCCCGGTACTGACGTGAGCCTCACTGGACTGTAGTTTCCCGGATCACCCTTGGAACCCTTTGTAAAAATTGACGTTACATTGGCGATACTCCAATCTTCAGGTATTACAGATGATTTTAATGAAAATTCACAGATTACTAATAGCAGGTCTGCAATCTCATATTTCAGTTCTTTCAACACCCTTGGATGTATACCATCTGGCCCAGGTGATTTGCAACTCTTCAGTTTATCTAATAGTTGTAATACATCTTCCCGATGTATCGATATTTCCTTCAATTCTTCCACACCTTTAAATACCACTTCAGTCATGGGTAACATCCCTACATCTTCCTCAGTAAAGACCGAAGCAAAGAATTCATTCAGTCTCTCCGCTATCGCCTTGTTGCCTCTTAGTGCCCCTTTAACTCCTCTATCATCTAATGGACCAACTGACTCTCTCACAGGTTTTTTGCTATGAATGTACTTGACAAAATCTTTATTTCACGTTTTTGCTTCCGCAGCAAGCTTCTTCTCTAATTCTCCCTTTGCCCTGCTTTATCAATGCCTTGCATTTGACTTGCCAGTGCTTGTGCTGTTTCCAGGTTTCATCGTTTGGCTCTTTTTTCCATTTCCTGAAAGATGCTTTTTTGGCAACAACAGCCTCTCTGACCTCCCCTTTAAACCATTCTGGCAGTTTTTTGGACTTCCTTCCACTTTTCTTAAAACAAGGAATACAGCTGGTCTGGGCTTCCAAGATAGTATTTTTCAACAACACCCAAGCATGATGTAAGTCTTTAACCTTTGCAACTGCTCCTTTTAGTCTTTTCTTAACTATTTTCCTCATTTTATCATAGTCTCTCTTTCGAAAGTTAAAAGGTAGTACTGTGGATTTCCTTACTATCTCTCTTCCACTAATTAAATCAAAGGTGATCATGCTATGATCACTATTGCCAAGTGGCCCCAACACCCTTATCTCTTGCACTAGATCTGGTGTTCCACTAAGGACTAGGTCTAATATGGCTTCCCCTCTGGTCGGTTCATGAACCAGCTGCTCCAAGAAACAGTCATTTATTTCATCTAGAACTTTATCTCCCTAGCATGTCCTGCCGAGACACTGACCCAGTCAATACCGGGGTAATTGAAATCACTCATTATTATTACTGCGCTATAACGTTTGTTAGCTTCCTTGATTTCTTTGAGCATTTCATCATCCATTTGTTCATTCTGGCTAGGCGGTCGATAATACACCCCCACTGCCATCGCCTTCCCCTTTTTACATGGAATTTCAATCCATAGAGATTCTACAGCAAATTTTGTTTCCTGCAAAACTTTAATCCTTTCTGACTCAATGCCCTCTCTAACATAGAGCGCAACCCCTCCACCAATTTGATCAGCTCTATCATTACGATATAGTTTGTATCCAGGTATCACAGTGTCCCACTGGTTGTCCTCCTTCCACCATGTTTCTGATATGCCAATCATATCTAACCTCTCATTTAGTGCTATATATTCTAACTCTCCCATCTTATTTTTTAGACTTCTAGCATTTGCATACAAGCATCTTAGAGACTGTATTTTATTCATATTAGTTTGGTTGTTGGTAGACATGGCTAGTTTGGGATCTTTAAGCTCTGTCTGCTCCATACTCAAGGGCATTTGGGCTACTTTACTCTTTTTTGGAACCTCACTGCTATTGGTAGTATCCTTCAAGGATACATTCTTCCGAACCATCCGCTCTTGGGCGACTGTCAGATTTCCCCTATTATCTAGTTTAAAAGCTGCTCTATCTCCTTTTTAAAGGTTAATGCCAGCAGCCTGGTTCCATCCCAGTTAAGGTGAAGCCCATCCCTTCGGAAGAGCCTCTCCTTTCCCCAGAATGTTCCCCAGTTCCTAACAAATCCCAAACCCTCATCTCTGCACCATTGTCTCATCCACGCATTGAGACTCCAGAGCTCTGCCTTCCTTTTGGGTCCTGCACGTGGAACAGGAAGCATTTTGGAGAACGCTACCCTGGAAGTTCTGGATTTCAACTTCCTACCTAAAAGCCTAAATTTATCCTCCAGAACCTCCCTACCACATTTTCCTATGTCATTGGTACCGACATGTACCAAGACAGCAGACTCCTCCCCAGCACTATCTAAGACCTTATCTAGGTGGCACGTGAGGTCCGCTACCTTTGCACCAGGCAGGCATATTACCGGGCGATCCTCACGTCCACCAGCCACCCAGCTATCTACATGCCTAATGATCGAATCACCAACTATAACGGCTGTCCTAACCCTTCCCTCATGGGCACATGGCCCTGGAGAAACTTCCTTGGTGCGAGAGGGTTTTACATCACCTTGAGAACAGGTCCTAGTTACAGGATTACTTTCTGCCACACCAGGGTGATGCTCTCCTGTCACGTGACCTCTCTGCTCCTTGACAACAGGGATGCTGCCAGACTGGAGGTGGGATTTCAGGACTATATCCCTGTAGGTCTCGTCTATGTACCTCTCTGTCTTTCTTATGTTTTCCAAGTCTGCTACTCTAGCCTCTAGAGAACGGACTTGTTCTCTGAGAGCAAAGAACTCCTTGCACCTAGTGCACACGTAAGACCTCTCACCAACTGGGAGAAAATCATACATGTGACACTCAATGCAAAAGACTGGAAAGCCCCCATCTCGCTGCTGGACTGCTTTCTGCATCTTAGTTTTAAGATTTTGTTTAGATCTTTAAGTTCTTTACTTCCTAAGGGTTGCTATGGATATTTATACTAATAAAATTGTACCTAATACGTTTAATATACGTTGTTCACCTGAAGCTTTATTAATCTCAGGTCCTTAGTGTATGACTGATTTGGGTAACAAGCTGCACCTGAGAGCACCCCCTGTCTTTTAAAATGTGTAAGTACCTATAAAGCTACGATTATCCCAAGGGTGGGTGGGTGTGGGGAGGGAGGGAGGGAGGGAGGGAAATAACACTTATTAAAAGAGGGCTGCTACACAGTACCCTGTCCTGTGCTGCAAAGGTAAGCTATACTCTTATTTGATTTAAAATTTTAAATTATAGCTCTTTGCTGCTTCTAGGCTGTAACTTATTATGAAATTTAAACTACAAGCTCTCTGCTGGGTTCTAAATTTAACCAGAAAGCTCTCTTCTGTGTTTTAAATTTAAACTAAAAGTACTTTGCTGATGCTAGACCCTGAGTGACTATTAAATTGAATCTACAGCTCTCTGCTGGGTTCCAAATTTAACCAGAAAGCTCTCTTCTGTGTTTTAAATTTAAACTAAAAGTACTTTGCTGATACTAGGCCCTGAGTGACTATTAAATTAAAACTACAAGCTCTCTGCTGGGTTCCAAAATTAACCGGAAAGTTCTCTTCTGTGTTTTAAATTTAAACTTAAACTGCTGCTACTAGGCCCTGACTGATTTAACAAAAAATAGTGGGTTCACAGATTAATTAGCTTTAATAGAAATAATTCCTTTCAAAAAATTCCCAGAAGTATATACTCACAATTGCAGATCTCTCTCCAGAAGTAACAGTTCCCTTTTGTAATCCTTCAAGATTGAGGATCACAGAGCTCTGGTTGAGCTATTTATGCCTGTGCTGCTGAGGTAAGCTGTGACCAACTTCCTGGATGATTAACAGCCCTTGCTTGGATAGAAGGAGTCTTTCAAAATGGCCTTTTGACCTGCCACCTGGTGTTAACACCTATTGAAAAGGTTTCACAGGTCTCTTGCCCCATGGGTAGAAGGCCTCTTTGTAAAGGTCTCTAGAAGACTTTATTTGCTGTTCAAAGAGTACTGACCTTGTTTTGCCTTTTATGCTAATCTATATTCTTATTTGATTTAAATTATAGCTCTTTGCTGCTGATAGGCTCTAACTTATTATGAAATTTAAACTACAAGCTCTCTGCTGGGTTCTAAATTTAACCAGAAAGCTCTCTTCTGTGTTTTAAATTAACTAAAAGTACTTTGCTGATGCTAGGCCCTGAGTGACTATGAAATTTAAACTACAACCTCTCTGCTGGGTTCCAAATTAAACCAGAAAGCTCTCTTCTGTGTTTTAAATTTAAACTAAAAGTACTTTGCTGATGCTAGGCCATGAGTGACTATTAAATTTAAACTACAAGCTCTCTGCTGGGTTCCAAATTTAACCAGAAAGTTCTCTTCTGTGTTTTAAATTTAAACTTAAACTGCTGCTACTAGGCCCTGACTGATTTAACAAAAAATAGTGGGTTCACAGATTAATTAGCTTTAATAGAAAGAATTCCTTTCAAAAAATTCCCAAAAGTATATACTCACAATTGCAGATCTCTCTCCAGAAGTAACAGTCCCCTTCTGTAGTCCTTCAAGACATGCATATGGTTTGCACTGCATGTCCCACCTACAACATGCCTAACCCCGTTAGCGCATGAGCATGGCATCTCGAGCACGAGGCAGGGAGCCATGCACATGCACATGGTGCATAACGCATGTGCAGGGCACCCTGCACATGTGCAGGACACCCTGCATGTGCACAAGGCAGGGTGCCCTGCGCATATGCAGGGTGCCCTGCATGTGCGTTATGTGCCCTGCGCATGTGCAGGGAGTCCTGTACATGCACGAGGCACCCTGCTCATGCACAAACAGTGTTAGGCATACGGTAGGTGTGACACTTGTTGCAAATCATAGTAAGTGTGTTTGCAACCTAGTCAGGCTGATGGCTATCACATGTTCAACCTTCTGTTCCATGTACATTCCCTCTTGCACATGTACACCCTGTGGTAATGATGCTGTTTCATGTATTTCCCAGCATCCTCTCCCCTTCATTTGCATCACATTCTACTGTGGGACTGAGGTACATAGTGAACTGGCCAATGTGCCTCATTCATGCTGCTTATGCATGGTGCATCACAGCAAACTACATCTTCCACATTCCCAGATGCTGCATGGTACTACTCTGTCTGTGGAGGTGAGCAAGACACTAGCAACTGTGCCTTTGTTCATCCATCCTGTGCCTTTGTTCTCCCTTCCACAAGACCATGTTGCCATGGCATAAGAAGCAAATTCAACCAGTCCCACTGCGGGTGTGGGAGCAGGTTGTGTGCTCTGATGTTGACAGCTGCTCACTGTGTCAATGTAGATGTGGATAGTGAAGCTTGTTTGTGTGGGTGTTTGTACCCTTGTTGTCCAATTCTTTGGTGGTTGCACATGCTGGTATTATACCTGCACTGTGGTAGAAACTATAGCCATGGGGACAAATTCCACTGCTAGGATACAGACCCGTGACCTTCTCCTTCTCTATACAGTGATTGTATGGGGTGCACCACAGTGCTGCCACATTGATACAGCCATCCATGCTGATTGCATGCTTCTCATTTGAAGAACCTTGACAGATATTGTATTGCACATGGTGCACTGGAAATGGCCAAAGTTTTTGTCAACTGCAGAAAGGTGACACTCCTCCCGCCTTACCCCCCACACCATGCTGACATGCCCATGTGCCATCAGTGTTGGTGGTTCATGGTCCCAGGCCTGCCAACATGCAGATAGGTGGGTAGCTGGGGCATAGGCTCCATGTGGGCCAGAGGCATACTTGGTTAGGCACATATCACTACCCCCCGCCAATCTGTCTCTCCAGGGTCCCCATCACCACATGGCAGTGTTATGTCTCCTTGACCTGGGGATGGGACAGCTGTGTGGTGTTGGGTTTGAGGTATTAGGAATCTTGTATGCAGTGGCTGAGGCATTCATTGTTCAATTGTCTATACCATCTGACTGCTGTGGGACTAGGGGACATACACTGCAACTGCTGTTTTGGCCATTCTAGACCACTATGTGAACATATATTGTCCTTCCACCCATCGTCACACCCGGTACTCCATTACCTGAGTATGTAGTACAGGCTGCCAGTGTCATGGTTTTCATGTATTTTTTTTTGCCAGGTTCCTGGGGAAGGTCCCTGGTGAGGGCCACAGCTTTGCACTGCGTGTGTTTTTTGGAGTACCTACTAGGTACCTGTGCCATAGTTCGTATACTGTTAGTCACAGGATACAGGGCATGATGGATCTTGGTCAGACCCAGTCTTGTATATTTACCAGTCTTCTGTTCGTATGTTCAATTCTTTGGTGGTTGCACATGCTGGCATTATTCCTCCATCATCGCCAAGTCCATAAACAGACCTAGGGAACTATTTAAAATAGTTAAAACACTAACCAATAATGCCTCAAACAAAGACCCAAATGAACCCTACATTAGCCCACAAACATAAAGATAAATTAAGAAAGCAAACTTTCCTTCCAGAACCTTTGAATAACTCAAATCCAACCTCTGACTCCTCATGGTCCAACTTTTCCCTATCATCAAAAGATGCTCTCATCAACTTCATCTCTAAAATGAACACTACCACATCCTACCTTGACCCTTGCCCGATCCACTGGATAAAATCAACAAAATCAGAACTCTACCAGTTTACCCTCCCAATGGTAAACCTCTCATTACAACAAGGATACATACCCCCCCCCCCCTCTCTTAAACATGCGCTAATACGGCCCATCCTAAAAAAAAACACACTAGACAAACTCGCCGCCACATCATACAGACCCATATCCAGCATCCCCTTTCTGGCTAAACTCATTGAAAAAGTAGTACAGGTCCAACTCCAAGACCACATAGATACCTTTTCCCCCCTTGATGAGCAACAATATGGATTCCATCCCCACCACGGAGTCGAGACCCTACTCACAGTCCTCATCGATCGCATTGCACATGGCATTGACAACTTAAAACAAGCATTCCTACTCCTCTTCCTAGATATCTCTGCTGCATTTGATAGCATAAACCACCAAATTATGCTCACCAGACTACAACAGATTGGTATTGTAGGTACAGTGCTCCAATGGTTCATCTCGTACCTCGCCCATAGAACCCAACAAGTACGCATAGGTACCAGACTATCCCAACCCTTAAACCAGGAACAAGGCCTCCCACAAGGATCGGCTCTTTCAGCACTCTTATTTAACATTTACCTTCAGCCCATCTGCACTATATTTAAGAAATTCCGCATATATTATCACATATACATGGATGATATCATCATTTACATCCCACTCAACACCTCTAACCCAGTAACACAGCAAACCCATCTAATCACAAACTGCCTTGCAAAAACAGCAGAATGGCTCTCATCCCAAAACCTCAAAATAAACTACAACAAAATGGAAGCACTATACATAACTAGAAATCAAAACTTCACCCCCCCAAACACATCATTTGCAATGACCTAAATATAGCAGAGCGAAGTGAAATATCATGGAGTCATCCTAGACAGCTCACTGAGTATGATATCCCACATAAAACAAACCACAAAAAAAATCTATTAAAAACTCAAAATGCTCAAACAGCTCCAACCACTGCTACACGCCCACGACTTTAAGGGGCTGGTTTACAAAGCCGCGGTAGCGGTTCGCGGTCGTTATCAGAGCCGCGGCCCCATTGAAATCAATGGGGTCGTGGCTCCGATTACGATCGCGAACCGCTACCGCAGCTTTGTAAACAAGCCCCTAAGTCAACCATCAACACACTAGTCACCCCCCACTTCGACTTTTGTAATTCTATATTGCATGGTATACCCAAACACTCCATAAGACAGCTCCAGATTGCCCAGCACGTAGCAGCAAGCATCACGGCCAACATCAACCTAGCCAAACATATCACACCAGTACTCTATGACCTTCATTGGCTTCCTATCTAGAGCCATATTCAATACAAAATTCTTGTAAGAACGTTCAAAATCACCAAAAACATTGCGCCATCATACCTCACCACCCTCATCACAAAGGAGAACAAGACCCGAAACCAGCATGAGTGCAACAAAAACAAGCAAAAACAAGCTTACCATCCCTTCTGATTTTAGAAAATCCTCAAAAGCAACCAACAACAGAGCCTTTTCTCATTTCTCCCCAATAATCTGGAACAATCTCCCAGAAAATATAAGATCACCTGGTAATGAGCTGATGGGGGTGGGACTGGTATTGGGCTGATTAGGGGAGGCTAGCACTGGTAATGGGGTTGAGGGGGGATTAGCACTAGAAGTGAGCTGATTGGGGGGCTTTGACTGGGAATGGGCTGATTGTGTGGAGGGGAGGATAAAGGTGCTGGCCCTGGAAGAAAACTGGGGGCTAAGGCTACAAACGGGCTTATACAAGGGGATGGGAGAATGGAACTGGAAGGGAGTGGATCTGAGAGGGGCTGCCATGGTATTTGTACTAGAAGGGACTGGTCAGTGGGGAAGGAGGGGGACTGGAAGGGAATGGACACCAGTGGCAGTCATGGGAATGCAAGTTGACATTGGAAGGTACTGGGAGTGAGGACTGGAAAGGGGCTGATACTGGGGAGGGGTTACTGGGACTGGAAATAGGCTGATGGAAAGAAGTGAAGAAAACGAAAGAAGAGATAAGAAATGGCAGATGGACCATAGACCACAGAAAGAGAGCTAAGAGAAGACAGGAAAGCAGAAGCCTCAGATCAGGACCAGCATGATCAGAGAATAAATTGGTCAGACAACAAAGGTAGAAAAAATAATTTTATTTCATATTAGTGATTTGACTACAAAATCATAATAATTTTGAAATCAAATATTGTTACTTGTTATTGTGATTAATTATTGTGGTTTAAATAAGTACATTTTATAAATAAAAACATATTGCAAAGGCCTATAATATATTAATAATTCAACAAATGATTATAGCAATAATGCGTTAACGGTAAAGGAAGAGAGACACATTTGATTTTATCATTGGGGGTCACCACAAGTTGACCAATGGTAAAAGGGGTCACGGTACAAAAAAGGTTGAGAACCACTGCTTTAACATCATCCAAGCAATATTCTCATTACTTATTTGCAAAATCTATCCACAGAAGTATTCTTCTAAGCTCCTGAAAATATCACCAACATCGTCTGCCTTCAATCACATATTGTTTAACACCCAACAAAGATCTTCATTTATCCTTTACAAAGGCTCCATCAGGGGTATATTCTTTTCACAGACAACAAACTCAGGAGGAATCTCAGCATCTGACCTCACCGAGTTTAAATATTCTCCAACCAATCCTATTCAAATTGGACTTAGAGAGCACATGACATCAACATATTTAAATACTACCTTCGCAGCCTTTTTTCCACTGTTTGTTCTCTAGCACATACTCGGGAGGTAAACAATGTGTTGAATGGCTTCTCTTCAAACTGCTCTGTTTTTACTTCTGTCTCAGATGCACTTTTAATCCAGGTTTATCACGATCACACAAGAAGTACGGTGCCATGGAAAATCAGTGCTATCCTGATTCACAGATCTTACATCCCTTGTTTCTATAGTTTACAGTGTTGGCGGGTTTTTTTGAATGGATAATGTCTGACTTCTGACTTCACATTCATAGATTTTACCACATAGATGTCGCCTCTTTATGTTTGGTTGGCAGTTCACATGATAAGTACATAACAATGTATTGCCATTGTTAGATTACTGACTTATCCGTCTCTTTAGCAGACACCCGTTTTGAGAGCAAAAGTTTATATACACCATGGGGCATGTTTACTAAGGGGTATGTTTATTAAAGCACGGTAATGTTACCGTCGTTAAGTGCCGTGCTAATGTTACAGATGCCCATATAAAGGAGTGGGCAGTGCAGTGTTAAGGCAAGCCTGGTCCGGTAACGCATGTTACAAGTCGCCCTGTTCGTACCGTGCGTTAACATCACAGCCGATGGGAAGCAGCAGCGTATCCGAAGGGGTTGCAATCAAAGGCACGCAGACAGTAGAAGACGCGCTGAGGGATGTGCAGACATGGTGCCACATGAGAAACGGAGCCGTAGGTGTAAGGCCATAGACCACAGGCAGCTGAAATTGCAGTCTGTAATGGGGACGTGAGCCACAGATAAACACATGCACACACACCATGAAATGGTATGCAGTGAAAACAGCATGCAGAAGAGTAAACAAATTAAACGGAAAGGGCATCAGGGGTCAGTCTGAAGGGCCAGCTGTGTGGATGGTGTGTGTACAAGGGCAAAATGGGCAAGAGATCCAAAAAGGAGTATGAGGCAAGTGAACCGGTACACTGAAGAGCCTAAACACAGCTCATAGACACCAATACCAAACCACTTAGCCAACCGCCCACCCAAACAGCCCAAACAAAGAGACCATATGTAACAGCTAGCATGTGACGGATAGGCTGCATGGAGGGGACACTGCAGTTTACAGTGAAGAGAAGGAAGGGTGTGTGGAGAAGTGATGAAGCCGGAGCTATTGTATGGTAAGGTGAGCAGAGCAAATGAAAAGAAAGGAAAAGGAACTTGTGGGAAACAAACCCACAACCTATGTTTGCTCCATGCATGTCTGCAACCACTATCTCAAACAACTACAACAAGCACAATGCAAATATGTTCCACCAAGTGGCCATCGTGTCTGCTATATTATGACACAGTATTGCGGCATACGCGTGTTGCATTGTACGCCGCAACGCACGTTGCAGAGCAGCTGATGCACAGCGCAATAACATGCGTGACATTACAGACCTTCTTACGTGCCTTATGAGATACTTTTAAGCGCCTTAGGTTATGTGGTCAGGTTATGGCGCATAACAACACACATCCCAAACACATGTCACACGTGTTATTCTGAGTGTTGCATGTCTGAGGCACAACAACACGCGTAGCACCACAGTACTGTGCACACTAAAGTAGACAGGATGAGGCACCTTACTACCTGTCCATTGCCCTTCCTCTGTGCACCCTCCAGTTTTAGGGTTACAGCTGTTCTCCTGCTTTCCAGCTCATGCCTGTCAACCTGATGTGTCGTACCATCCTTGAGATACCTTAGACCTTGTGGATGTCATCGGAGGGGGGGGGGGGTCAGGCCAGATCTGGACCGGTTGCTAGGACATTGGTAGACCAACAGTAGTACTAGCAGTCTCCACAGCCCCCAACCATGGTCTGACATTCACCAGCAGCAGGCACAGTCAGACTGTACCTGCTGCACCACGCCAGGTGTTCCAACCACGCAAAAACTAACTGCAGACACAGTAGAACTATGCACACCCAGACCTGGGTTGTATAAACACAGACACACAGCAGGTGTCTCAGTAATTAGGCCTCCAGAAACAGGGGCACACATAAATTATCTGAGACAGATATTATGTAGCACTATGTGGGAACATAGCCGTGCCATGGTCACTGCTCAGTCAGAGTGAGTGTGTCCTCCCAGCAAGACATGATGTGGCCACCTTGTCCATGCAGGTGGTGGTTGGGCACTACAATGTCCCAGCCATTGCCCTATACCCTGTGCAAATGCATCCTGCCCAGTCCACCCTGTCCGGCCCATACCCACAATACCTTGCTCCTCATTATGCACATTTGCAGGCTGATGCTGGAAACAGTGTAAGCATTGTGAGCCCAGTGAGGTGTAGGCAGCCACAAAACAATGGATAGACATACACACAGCAGCATTGTGCAGTGATAGGGGTGGTTGGCAGCCCTGCCCACCACACTGGTCCTGATCACAGTGCCAGCATTGCTAAGGTGTGTAGGAGCTAGTAGTAGTGCTCAGGTGATAACTGCAGCTCCGTGCTGGAGCCAACAGCCTGACTCTCCGTGAAGCTTTGGATAGTGGAGCCTGTGTGAGTAGGTGTTTGTATCCCTGTTGGCCACTGCTTTGGGGCTTGCACATTTTGATGTTGTATCTGCATTGTAGAGTAAAAGATAGGGACATGCTCTGCAGGATTCACAGCTGGGACCTGAACCTGTGACCCTCTGCTCCAGGACACACTAGCTGTGTGTACTGCACCACACTGTTGTCACAGAAGCACAGTACTCCCTGGGGCTACCTTTACTTTTCATCAGACAGACCTTTTCTGTTGCACTCCAGACCCTGTATGGGAACAGGGCATGGCCTAGGTCCACTGCAGGTAGGTGCCACTGCCCCCTCCAGCACCAACACACACCCCCATGCCATGCTGACATGCCCATATGCTGTTGTTGCTGGTAGTGTGCAGTCTGAGGCCAGCCACTGTGCAGGTAGGCATGTACCTAGGGTGCAGGGTCTGGGGCGGGGAGACATACATGGACATCCACACCTCCCCCCCATTACTGCCTACCAATGTTATGTCCCTTCCACATGAGGGAGAGATGGCTGGGGGGATGTCAGGTTGGTGCCCTGGCAACTATTGGCTATGGTAGGCTAGATGTTGGTAGATTGTGTTGTGACAGCAGACTGTGGACAGGCTATGGCATGCACCTCAGGTACAGTGTACCCAGTTTGGACTACTGGGTGTATATATGTTTCAGACAACATGTGGCCACATCCTGCACTGCCTTACTAGGGGCTGCAGTAAAGGGTGTTCAGCTAGGTGGGTTTACAAACTGTTTGGGACGCATCCTGGGGAAGGTCTGTGGACCCTTGTTAGAGTGGTCTCCAGATGTGCACTGATTGCCCTATTACAGGCATAGTGGTACCTGTGTGACCTTTGGGGTACTTGCTGGGTAATGTCCCCTGGATGGGACACTGTGGAACACAGACTACTGGGCATGTTTGGCCTTGGTCAACTGCTGTCTTGCTGATTTCCAGTGTCTGTGTTCCTTTGTGCCATCTAGGCGATGACCTAGTCCACCTTGTGCCCCAGCTGCCCCCACTGCATGTCACGACACAATTGGAGGGTTACATTTAACATTAGGGTACATGTAAACATTTAGACAGTACAGTTATGTAACAGTATTTAGACGTTACAGTAGACAGTACAGTTATGTAACAGTGTTTAGACATTACAGTAGAAGTAACATTTATTTATTTATTTTTATTTATTTACAGTTTTTATATACCGCGCTCTTTGGTATCAGCGCGGTTTACAGATAACAAATTTTCACATTAGAACAATCCTTTACTTACATTATAACAGGGTCAGTAACTTGGAGATAACAGGGGAAACTATATACAAACTATATACAAACAGATATTTCACCTCTGGATAATTTACAGTTCAATTTGGGATCATGACTTTGGGTGTGCAGAGAGTCTGGTTCGTGTTCTGTTATGACTATGTTGACCATAAAGGTATTTACTAACGTGGTGTGATAAGTTTGTGAGTGTGGATGGGATGGGTGTGTATTCAGTTGGCGGTGGTAGTAGTGTTGCTGTTTGGTTAGGGGATGTTGCTTGAATGTTCATAGGTTTCTATAAATAACCATGTTTTGAGGTCTTTGCGGAAGTCTGTGAGGTCTTCTAAAGCTCTCAGGCTCGTTGGTAGGGAGTTCCATAGTGAGGATGCTAGTAGTGATGGTGCTCTTTTTGAAGTTGTTTGTTTGGTTCTGTGATAGCCTGCAGGTGTGCCGATCATGTTGTTGTTGTTGGTTCTTCTTGGTCTATTGCTGATGTCTCTTGTTATAACGTTTTGGAGTATGTCCGCTGAGAGATGGTGAATGACTTTGAAGATTATCATGATTGTTTTGTATTTAGCTCTTGCAACCATTGGGAGACAGTGTAGTTGTTGTAGGATGGGAGTGATGTGCTCGGTCCTTGGGGTGTCTGTAATGATGCGTGCTGTGGTGTTTTGTACCATCTGTATGGGTGTAGTGACTGATGAGAAAAGCCTTGGTATAGTGAGTTTCCATAGTCAAGCAGTGGTGTGATGAGTGCTTGACACACTGTGCAGAAGTGGTCTTGACGGAGCATTGGTTTGATTTGTCTGTTTTCAATCGATGATATTTATTTATTTATTTTATTTATTTATTTAGTAGTTTTTATATACCGCACTATTCATCATCAGTGTGGTTTACATTTTAACAACATTGTACTTAAGCATAAAAACGTATGTCAAGTTTACAGATAACAGGAAATGGAACAAGGATAACTGGGGTTAAAGACAATATAACAACAGCAAATAATTTACAACTATTTACAATAAATTAGTATAGGCTTAGAGCTTCGTAGGATAGGCATGAGTAGATTTTGAGTTGGGGGAAGGATTGGGATTTTGGAATTTATTTGCCTAACCATATTCACTAGTTTGGGTTGGAAGAGGGGTAGGTGATGAGGTAGTGTCTTGGAGGAAGTGTTGAGTGAAGAGATGTGTTTTTAGAGTTTTTCTGAATTGGGACAGGTCTTTTAGTGATCTGATGTTGGATGGTAACATGTTCCAGCACCTGGGGGCGAAGGATGAGAAGGCTCTCATGGTAGTCATCTGCGTGGCTTTTGCTGAGTCTTTTGGGACTATGAGTGTGTTTTCTGTTACCGATCTTCTAGATCTGATATTTTGGGGGTGGTGGAGGATGTCTGATAGTGAGGATGGAGAGATTTGATGGAACGCTTTGAAGGTCAAGAGGAGGGTTTTGTATAAGATCCTGCATGTTATTGGGAGCCAATGCAGTTCAAACAGAATGGGGGTAATATGTTGACTTCTAGGAACCCCGTATAGCACTCTTGCTGCTGTATTCATGGCCAACTGTAGTGGGTTCAATGTGCTCTTGGGAAGGCCTTGGAGAACAATGTTAGCCTAGTCGAGGTGCGGAGTGACTAACGCTTGGAAGGTTGTGCGGAAGTCGTTTGGTTCAAGCATGGGTCTAAGGAGTCGTAGAGTCTTGATTTTATGGTAGATGGTTTTTACTGTATTTTTTATGTGATCTTTGAATTCCAGCCGTTGATCCAGGATGACACCTAGGTAACGTATCGTGGTTTTAACCGGTAGATCGGCATCTCTTGTTCTTAACGTTGGTGGAGGAGAGAAGTCTTCATTCCTTGTGATAATCAAGACCTCTGTTTTTTTAAAGTTGACACGGAGATTTTGTGTGAGTAGCCAATCTGATATAGTATTAAAGCAGGAGGTTAAAGGTGTGTAGTCGGGATTTGTAACATTAACTGGTGTGAATAGGAACACATCATCATATGCCTTGTTTGCAGTTTTGGTGATGTGGGATTTTAGGTTCAGAGCTCTGTCTAGTGTTATGCCCAGATATTTAACTTCTTCTTTGACTACTATGTGTTTGTCTAAGATGCTGATGGTTTGTGGAGGTATGAAGGTGGGGTTCCTGGTGACGAACATTGCCTCTGTTTTGTCGTAGATGACGGTTAAGTTGTTGACTATGAGCCAGTCATTCATGTCTTCGAGGCATTTTGTTATTGGTGTAGTGTTTAGTGCCAGTAAGTTGATTGGAGCGTACACCATGATGTCGTCAGCATAAATGTGGTAGTATAGTTTATGGTGCTTGATGTTGCATATGGGCTGTATGTAGATGTTAAAGAGCACTGAAGATAGAACTGAGCCTTGAGGTATTCCTGCATGACGGGGAATTGTAGGGATTTCTTTTGATCACATTTGACTTGTTGCGTTCGCCCTTCCAGGTATGATGTAAACCACTTTAGGGTATTCTTGCATAGGCCTATCTGTTGTAAGCGTTGCAATAGCTTGGGGTGTGACATGGTATCGAAGGCTGCCGAGATGTCCATGAACACTAGCAGGAAGCCGTTTTTTGTGTAGTCTATGCCTCTTAGGAGATTGTCAAAGAGGGAGGTGAGTAGTGTTTCCACACCATGTTGGGGCTTGAATCCATGCTGATGTATGTCCAGTGGGGCATTGATATCTATATGGTCCTGAAGTTGCCTTTGGACTGCTTTTTCCACGACTTTAGCAAGGAATGGCAGGCTGGAGATGGGACGGTATGATTTTGGTTCAGATGGGCTCAGATTGCTACTTTTAAATATTGGTCATATCACTGTGTATTTTAGGGGTTGAGGCATGTATTCTTGTTGGAGCCAATCCTTTACGATTTTTTGAATGTGATTAGAGAGCTGACCTTTTGTGGCTTTGATCCAAGACACCGGGCATGGGTCTGATGGTGAAGTTGTTGTGTTTAGTCCAGATATAATGTCTTCTATTTGCTGTTTTGTTGGTATGTCGAAGCTCTCCCATGCTTGATGTTGCTTTTTTATCATGTGATCATTTGTTTGTATGTTTGTTTAGTGATTTTTGACTTTATGTAGTCTGCATATTTTTGTGGGTCAAGATGGTGGGTGTTTTGTTGCATGTCGTCCTTGGTGAGCTTTTGGATAATGCTAAAAAGTTCTCTTGGTCTATTGGTAGATTTCATGATTAGGTTGGTATGGTGCTGCTGTTTGTGCTCGTTTATTAGATTGTTATATTCCAGTTGTTTGTCTCTGTATTGTGTTAGGAGGTTGTGTGATTTGTTCCGTCTCCATTTTCTTTCTGGTCTTCTTAGTGTGCACTTAGCAACTCTGATTTCGTGTGAATACCATGGGGCATTGGATCTTTTGCGAATTTGTGGTTCATTAATGGTAGGGGCAGATGCTGCGTTGGCTATTATTGTGTTCCACTCTTGTATATTAAGATCCAGGGTGTCGTGTTCCTGTTGAAGTTGTGGCGTGATTTTGTTTATGAATGAGTCTCTGTTAAATGTTTTGAACCGTCTGATTATTCTTTCATCTTCTTTGTGTTGAGTGGGGTTATTCAGTGTCATGGTGAATTCAATTACATGGTGGTCTGACCAAGGGACTGGGGTGATTGTTGGTTTTGTAGTTTTGTTCAGTTCTACCAGTTGTGTTGGCATGAATATCATGTCCGGAGTTGTACTGTGTTTGTGCGCTGGGGTGTTAATTGTCTGGCAGTATTTTAGTGACTCCATGGCTTTTAAGAACGTTGCAGTTTCTCTGGTGGGTGCGGATGTTAGGTTGTAGTCTCCTAGTGCAATGAGGGGTTTGTGTCTTCTGTTATGTGCGCATATTGTTTCAGTTACTGTGGATAGGTGTTCAGTTGTGGTTCCAGGTGGTCTGTATGTGAGGGAGATGGTTAGGTACTTGTTGGCTATAGTGAGTGTATTGGATTCGATTGTGTTAGTGGTGGCGATTGTTTTGAATCTGAAATCCTTTCTAAATATCCTGCCACCTCTGCCTCCACTGAGGGACACGTATTCCCATCCTCTGCCACCCACTGTCATTGCAGCACTTTACATTGCCAACACTCTGTGCATCGGTACAGCTGCCTCCAACATGTTTGTCCACTTTACTGGCTGCCACATAGGATGCCCACAGATATGGCAGGTCCATCAGCTCCCACCTCTCCTTCCGTCCATCACTTGTTCATTGCCTTTCCTTGGTGCTCTATCCTGTGTTAGGGTTACAGCTATTTTTATAGCTTACAGTTCATGCTTGTCAACCTGAAGCACCTTACAGCCCTTAGGGCACCTTACATTAGGGCACCTTACCTTAAGGCACCTTAACGTCCTTAGGGCACCTTAACCTAAAGTTCCTTATAAGGTGCCTTATAAGGTGCCTTAACCTAAGGTGCCTTAGCCTAAGGCACTTTAAAGCCCTTAGAGTGCCTTGCACTGAGGTGTCTTAACCCAAGGCACCTAAGGTTAAGGCTCCTTAATTCAGGGCGCCCTAAGGGTTTTAAGGCGCACTAAGGGCTTTAGGGAGCCCTAACCTAAGGCACCTTAGGTTTAGGCACCTTACAGCCCTTACTCCGCCTTGGATTAAGGCGCCTTAAGTTAGGGTGCTTTAAGGCCCTTAGGGTGCCTTGTCAGCCTTAACGTGCCCTGTTTGTCAGCTTAACATGCAATGTCCCGTTAACGTGCGTTAAACGATCAAGGCACCCTTTAATGCACGTTAACGGGACATTGCTAGCTTTACGCTGGAACACCCCCTGCTTGCCCACTGCCTTATATGGCGTTGGTAACATTGACGCTGCAATTTTCGCTTTTGAAATTACCGCCGCTTAGTAAACATACCCCCATGTTCTGCTTCCTTCTGTATTATGTTTATTCCCAATGCACTTATTTGCATAGCATTCAAACTATAGCGTTTCAGCTTCCTCCGCTGCTGTGAAATGTAGTCTACATAGTCTATATTCTTAACTCGCATATGACCATTTTTTAAGAGTACATATTAATGATGGTGGTTTCTATGTGTTTTTTTAAGAAGTTTAGAGCCCTTCTATGGTTTGATAGTAATTGTTTTTTCAGGTTGCCCATTTTTATTGTTTTTTTTCTTCCATCTTAAATGCTTAGTTTTGTGTTCCCGGCTTTGGTTTTGATTAAAACCAATGAATTACATGGAGCTCATATTGTTATTATTACTATTTTAATCTTTAATTTTTTATGTTTTTTCTTTAAAAAAAAAACCCTTCAAAACTTGAGTATCATCTGTTTTTTGAATGTTATGTTCATGCCATTTATTTTTCCATGAACCATTTGTTTTTAACTTTTTATTATACATGATCAATGCTTAGTTACACCTTTTTATTTTTAGCGTTTAATAAAACCACTTTTGAATTTCCTGGTTTTCCTTGCCTGCCCTTCCCTCCACCTCCTTTACCGGATTTATATATCGACTCTACACTTTCGTTCCCTTCCTTTTTAGTTTTAATTGTTTTGTGTATATATATATATATATGTGTGTGTTATTTTAATACTACCATATTATCTCTCCTGATTCCTAGTGCTTCTATATTGTATTTCCAAGTACTTTTGAACAGATATTCATCATGGTTCTCTTATTGGTAAGTTATTATTGTTTTACTGTCCTTTATGTATACTGTATACAGCATGTGTTTTATGTCTCCATACGTATATTTATTTATAATGATTTTGTCCGTTTTTAATCTTTTAATTTTTTATTACTCTTTTTACTATGTATGTATTTTGACTTTTCACAATATCTATGTATTCACACAGTTCCTATATATTTTAACTTTGATATTGCATAGTCACCATGCCACAATGAGATATTATTGTTTTTTAATTATACATATTTATGTTTTTAATTTGTAACTATATTTTTATTATTTCTGTGCTTTTATGTTTTTATGGTCACAGTCCCCTGAAGAAGGCCCGTGTGGCCAAAACACTTGTAGGGCTGACCCCCTAATAAAATGTGTTCCTTCCAAGGGTTATCTGTCTCATGCTCTTCCTTGTGGGTGGGTGTGAAGAAGAAGGCACATTCATATTCCCTCTGTTTTCCATGTTGACAACAAACACTGACGGGGAATGAGAGGTCTTGTTTTTATTTTGTCACAATGATGGACGTCCCTTTTTGTAAACTAGCATGTAATAGACGTCCCCACCCAACCGTTTTGTAGCAGGGGGTGTCCATATCAGGAATGTCTATGTTTCTATAATCAGGCTGAAACATAGATGTCCCCTAATGTTTTTCTACACGTATTGCTCTGGACATTCCAGATTTTACTTGGTCGCCCTTTCTAAAATGCCACTTTATATGCACTTAGATGCACATAAGCAAACTGGGAAATTTGTACATGCCAAAGAGCAGGTGTAAATTTGTGCATGCATTTCCCAAGAGAGAATGCATACTTTCCCTTATAAAGCTGATGTAACTTATGGACATATTTGCTGCACAAGTTAGGCAGCCTGTTATAAAATTATCCTGCTTGTGTGTAAAAGGTATATGAAGCATTGGAAGTTTGGACATAGCTGTGTATTATTCATAAGTTAAATATGCAATTATTCATATTTCATGATTAGTTTGTCTGACACCATCATTTTCTTCGAAAACAAAGAGAATCTGTTTTTGTGTTTCTGGACAAAATGGACAAGTCATGTGGGGAAAACACATGTTATCTGGAGAATCATGTGTTTAAAAATGCCTCAATGGAGGTGCTTGTTTCACAGAAGCTGAGTCACATGTGTACGGCCTAGTTTCTGTTTCAGTGTTCTGAGTCATCACAGGACTGACATATCCCTCTAGTGCCAGGACAGCTTTTAGCAGCTGCTCAGAGTGATAATCCTGTTAGCATGTAAACTCAGGGCTCTGGCAGGTTCTGATTGATGCACTAAGAAAAAAACACCTACAGTTCTGGTTAACATTATTGGCACCTTTGCAGTTCGACCCCTTAATGTCCAATATCTCCTAAAAAAAGTGGCCAGTGAAATGGCTTTGGACTATATATGCACACATATTTGGCACATAAAAGAATCAAATAAAACATAACCAATTAAAAAAGGAAATAGTAGGAAATAGCATAAAAACTGGGACATTGCCAGGACATGATTAGTGATACCCTTAGAAAGAATTCAAATCAATTTGAACAGAAGAACCACATTAAACACACCTGTGATCAACTGTTAGTACTCACATGACTTGAATCAACCACTGAATAATGGCTCTAATGTTTAAAATGGCCACATTCACTCCCTGTTCCATTTTCACAATGATGAAGACAAGAGAGCTGCCTGAGACCATCAGAAAAGCCATTATCAGCAAACTTCAAAGGGATATAAGGTCATCTCCAAAGATCTTGGGATTCTTGTGTCTACAGTTCTCAATATTATTAAGATGTTTTTTGCTCATGAAACTATTAAGAACCTCCACGACATGGTGAGAAGAGGAAAATTAATTCAAGAAGTCTTTGAAGGTTAGTGTGAACTGTTGGAAATATACCACGTATAACATCCAAAGAGCTTAAGGCTGACCTGGAGCAATCTGGAGTGATAGTTTCAACCCACACCATATGCCACGTACTAAACAAAGAAGACTTCATGGGCGAAGGTCAAGGAGGACCCCACTGCTCAAAGACAGACATAAAAAGGCATAACTAATCTTTGCCCAAACGCATCTTGAGAACCGCAATTCTATAGGAAGAAAGCTTGGGCCTGTCAACTGTCTAAGAGTGCTCCGATGAACTCCAGACATTGGGTTGGAGCAAGGTAGGACTTTTGGAAATTTATGATGAACCCCAGGTATTGGAGCACCTAATAGTGTGATGAAGGGAGAGTTTTACCTCTTGGGGGAGTCTCCCCTGATCAGCCAATGGTCTAAGTAAGGAAAGACAAATACCCCAAAGGTGCGTAGGTAGGCAGTGATGAGTGCCATGCATTTTGTGAAGACCCTTGGGGCAGAGGCTAGACAGAAGGGGAGAATCCGATATTGATAATGGTTTCCTTGAAACATGAAGTGCAGATACTGTCTGTGCAAGGGATGTATAAGTACGCCTCTTTTAGGTCTAGAGAACAAAGGCCAACATGCATGCCTGGAAACATCGACATCCAAAGGCATTGAGTCTCTACCAGGAGGAATGGATGAATGGTTCTTTGAGCTCTTTATTTGACGCATCGCCAATTCCACCACCATTGGGTGGTGGGGGAGCTGAGGTTTTTGGAAGTCTGGGCACTCTGGTACTCAGTACATGATATAAAGTCTCTTACTGACAGGCAGAACCATGAGTGGGGCCTCTCACATGCGGAAAATAAGATCCTGCAGGATATGATGCACCAGTAAGGTAGCCACCTCCTTGGATGTGGAAGGGTATTGGAGTATCTCCAATTCCTCCACCTTAAGTTCCTTTTCTGAGGCTACTGTGATGGAGAGCCCCGCTGCCATGTCATGTATGAAGCCCTGAAAGGACATATCATCTGGCGGAGACCAACACCGTTTCTGAGGTGGCAAAGGGTCCAAAGGGATGTCGAGAAGTTCTCAGGAATCAAGTGACTCTCTGTCATATTCTGAAGAACTTGAATCAGAGTCCGGCAAGAAATCAAAGTATCAACGGTCTTGGTTCGACCTCAATGCTTCGTGGAAGTTGATTGTTGATGCCGATACTGATACTCAGAGGTATTGGAATCAAAAGCAGTGGCAGTCTGAGTTTCTTGGATACCAGGTGCATCGACCAGTTCCAACAGAGGAATCAGCCTCGGATGTTCCAACGATGCTGGCTCAAGGGCTGGCATCAGGCCTAACATGCCTGGCTGTAGGCTTGGTGGAAAAGCCTGCACTCCTGAAGCTCTTGATGTTATTGGTACCAAGTCTGTCATGAGTGCTGCCAAACTCCTCTTGAGAGCCAGTGTGCACTGGTCTAGGGAAGTTGCCAATGTCTGGGTAGAATCACATGCGAGACTCTGAGCTACCATCCCAGATCATGGAACTAGTAACTCTCCAGAAGTTGATGCCTCGGGAGCGTACCAGAGCCTCACTTGTGCTTTGGAGGACAGATCCTCCCACTGGGACTGTTTGGCTGGCTGGTCTGCATCAGAAGCACATCAAGGGGAGTTGCGATGCTTATGCTGGGATTTTTCCCTGGCATCGGAATTGGTCTTTGATGCTGAAGATTTGGAAACAGCTACAGACTTTGACTTACTTCTGTGTTTGGACTTTGAAGAAGCCTGAGACCCATGAAAAGAAGTCGATGCCCTCAATAAAGTGGAAGCCACTGAAACCGAGTCCAAGGTGAACAAACGATCCAAAATGTCTGGCTTGGTTCTTGAGGCCTCTCATTGTCATTTGTTTTCACAAAGGACAAGAAGTGGGTTCATGTTCAGGACCCAAACATTTTAGACACAAGTCATATTTATCAGTAGACAAAATGGTACTGGCACATTTGATACATTTTTTGAAACCACTGACTGGCTTTTCCATACCTGAAAAAGATTGAAGATAAGGCTATGGAGGCCTAGAAGCATAATTTAGCAGTGAGAACTGCGGTGAAAATCAATAGAAAAGAGAAAAACTGAAAATAAAAAAGGAAGAATTATCAGGACTGGTGTCGGATTTGACAGAACCGGCATCAACAGGAAGGGCACAAAAAAGAGAAGTTTTTCGTCAGTGACAGGACGATGCGTCCTACTGGTTCCACAGAAAATGAAGAACCGAGGAGAGGAGTTTGGAAAGTGGGAAAGCAGACACACAGGTGCAGTGGAGTGCTCCCAAAGACTTTCCTATTGGACCCTGGGGAGTATTCCTGCGTGGGCTCTGTCGGTGACGTTCACCCATATGTGAAAATTGCACTCCAGCTTGTTCCTGGAGATCAAATGTGTTTTCTCTGCACAATGTAATGCACTATCTTGTGAGGATCACTGGCAGGGCCAGTTCAAAGGTTTCTGCCACTCTAGGTGGACCCTCCTTGCCTCCTATCGCCCTAATGCCTGAGGCACTACCTGGCCTGCCATGCTGCCCCCTGGCATCCATCTACTCACTTGAGAGAGAGGGCAGCATGGCAACCTCCCTTTTGAAGCAGCAGATGAACTGCTGCTTCAGCACCATGGTAGAGTTTGTAGCGCCCACGCATGTGCGCACACTCACGGCCTGCCACTCTTGCCCCCTCTGACACAACTTCCTGTTGAATGGAGCAGGAGTGGCAGGTTATGACTGTGTGGGCATTTTAAGGCCTGTTGCTAACATGGAAGTTCAGCCGCCGCTTCAAAGGGGAAACTGCCATGCTGCCCACAAGGGTCTGCCACCCTAGGCCACTGCTTAGTCCACCTAGGGGGATGGGCAGGCCCTGATTACTGGGGAGTTTCTGATGTTTTTGGTTGCATTGTTCTTGTTACTGTTTGTACTTTTTTTATTACATTAGCTGCAAAAGCCTAATGTGGTTTAGTAAACATGGCCCTAAGAGGATATTATGTGCTCTGGTTAGCAAAGTGAAGTAAATTAATTACTCTCTTGGTTTGCACATAACCATTCTTGGATACCAGAAAACAGATTCATCCAGGTTAACCTTGTAAGAAATTCAATACTTTTACTGTCAGATTTTCCTTTGCAATTTTTCTTCCTTCAGCAGGTACAGCATAGATACGTTCTAGTGTAAAGTTTTTTCTTTGTTTTTTAAAATTTAATTTCTTTCCTTTTTTCTGTAATAATATGTCCTTTACTAGTGCCCTAGTGTAAATGTGATTATCACTTATCTCTGTAAGAACAGGTAGATTTTTTGCAGCTTTTCTGATATGGAGAAGTTGCTTCTTTACTCAGTGAGCACCTTTGGAGTCTTCTGCTAAAATACAGGAAGAACCTGTTGATGGCAAGAATTTTCTTGGAGACTACCAACTACTCTACCTGTTAAATAAAATAAGAGAAATTACCTCCCTGGCTTATATATAGGTAAATTATCTGTGAATTCCTCAATTCTGCCTTTTTTAACTGTAAACTGATGCATCTAGCTTTCGTACTTAAATCAAAAGATAATTGACTCTTCCCTAGCTTGTTCCCAACCAGGTTCTCTTTTTCTGGCCTGAAATAGCTTTGCTTCAGTGCTACAACAGTTGACAACTTTACACTTTCAGAAAAATGAATGAAAATAGTGAGGCAGCTATTGTTTTCCCCTTTCTCTCTCCAATTCTCACAGCACTGTTCTAGAGAAGCAGTAAGGTGCTGCACCTAACAATTAAAAGTCTGTAGATTTTCCAAACTGTTGTTCTCAGTCGCTCACCTATAAATAAAATCCTCAAGTACTTTTTTAAAAATATTCAGCTGGGTAAACAGGCTTTTTCCTCAGAGCTCTGCTCTTTTGGCTGAGCTCTGTAGTCAGTCTGCTCAGATGTGGACAGCCTGTTCCAGCTCTGACTAGTAAATAGGTTTTTTTTTGTTTTTTTTTAAACACCAAAGATTTTTTCCAAGGTCCAGATTTTAATCAGCCTCAGGAAAATTTCACTCAATAGACTCTATTAACCCTATCAGATAATCTAATCATCCACATTCACTGTCAAAAATATATGTACTGTATTTTTTTACATTCAAGGTACAGATAATCTCAACTATTGACTCTGTTAACAACTCAGACTCTTTTCCAAGACAAACATTCACTCTTTTCTTCAGAAATTCAAAACTAATAGCCACCTGAGCACCCTGTCCTCAGGAGCTTCCCACACAGCACTCTCACTCACTACCATTTCCTTTCAACTGCCTTTTCCCAACTGCCACATGGAATCATTCTGGTGGAATAGCAGTAATTCTTCAGTGTGAGCTCTCTCTAGCACAGTGTTTCCCAGGCCAGTCAGGTTTTCAGAGTACCCACAACGAATATGCATGAGATAGATCTGCATGCACTGCTTCCATTGTATGCAGATCTATCTCATGCATATTCATTATGGGTACTTTGAAAACCTGACTGGCCTGGGGTTCCCCGAGGACCGACATTGGGAACCTCTGCACTAGCATGTGCACAACCTAACCTGCAGCACAACTCTGTTCTGATTTGTGCAGACCTCTGCTGCATATTCCATACACTCACTCACATAGCCCTAGCATCAGCAGCTTGCCTGATACAAGTTTAAAAAAAAATCCTCCTATTACACATGCATCAGAAAATTCACTTTTTCATTCAAATAGTCATATCTATATGGTACTTCAATAGCATGTAACTAACATAAAGAAAAGGAACAGAGTACAGCCTCTTTCCTGTTAAAATATTTAGACATGTACCTGCAGTCATGATCTTCTCCTGAGCTTACTGCCAGCATTTTTGTGATACCTGCCATCCTAATTTGTTTCAGATGCAATATCGCTTTCCGCAGCACACATAACAAAACGGTTAGTGGCATATTTTTGAGAAGTGAGATTGTGGGAAAATGCACACAGAAATACTGTTGGAAGGCGAGGATCCTCCACCACAGAAACAATATATTGATGGTAGTAGCCAATGTGAAGGAGGCAGGCGACTAGCAGGTTTTGCAATTGTACAATTGTACCCAAATAACCAAGTGGTACTGCAGAGACAGTATTCCTGTGGGTCAGCGTCACTGTGAGCTGGTTGCTTTTGTGGCTTGTATGCAACAATACCAGGATTCACACCCAGAGATACAAATCATTTTAGATTCTGATTATGTCTTTAAAAGTGCCATTGCCCTGTTACCCTGGTGGCTGGCAAATAAATATAAATCTACAGATGGGTCCACAGTGAAAAATTCATCACTGTGGACTATGGCACAAGAACTGAGTGAGATGTTTCAGAGAGTACATTTAGTTAAAGGCACATAGGAAGAAAGGCCCTTTAGTGAAGGGAAACACATTAACAGACTCACTAGCCAAGGAAGCATGCCATGTAGGCCTCATATGGCCCTGGTATGAGCAGACACGCATGGTTGCTATTGCTACACGTTCCACAGATTATGATCAGATAATACCACCAGATTACTTCGTAGCACTGCAGACAAAGGACCCTGAGCTTTCCAATTTGAGGATGCGTGTGTAGGACGCCCCAGATAACCTATATCAGCACACACCCTTTCTCACACTCGCTATAGAGAAAGACATTCTATGTGCAAAAAGAGAGGAAGACTTGGTTATAGCTATTTTTATTTATTTATTTATTTATTTACAGTCTCTTATATACCGCACTATTCATCATCAGCGCGGTTCACATGGAACAAAATGCTCAGTACATATAACACGTATGAGTTTACAGGTAACAGGGTATAAATAACTTGGATAACCGGGGTAACTATTTACAAAACATACTACATGGAATCATATACACAGAAGATACATAGAAAAACCAGCCCACTGTAGGAATGAATATCACACTTCGTGAGTTGTTGATATACCCTAGATTTATCTGGGACTGGTATCAGTGGGTGTTATTGGGCTCTAGGTGACGCCATTGGGTTCTATAAGATATTTGTTGAAGAGGTGGCATTTGAGGGCTTTCCTAAACTGTGTCAGGCTCCTAATAGCCCGGATATCAGGGGGTAGTGCGTTCCAGCATATTGGGGCACTGAGACTGAAGGCTCTGTTGGCTGTCGATTTAGTGCAAGTGGTAAGTTCCTTCGGGATTTTGAGGGAGTTTATAGCCATGGATCTCCTTGTTCTATTAGGAGATGTGCTATGGATGAGTGAGGATAAGGATGCCGATGTGAGATTATTGACAGCTTTAAAAGTAATTATCAAGGTCTTGAAAACTATTCTAGCTTGAATAGGGAGCCAATGCAACTGTATCAGCAGGGGCGTAACGTGGTCGTACCTGGAGGCTCCATGGATGACTCTTGCAGCCGCGTTCATGGCTAGCTGAAGCGGGTTTAATGTAGATTGGGGAAGACCTTGTAATATGACGTTGGCATAGTCGAAATGGGGTATAACCAACGCCTGGAAGATTGTCCGGAAATCGGTTGGATCAAGCATGGAACGTAGGTGTCTAAGTGAGCGGATCTTGTAGTAAACTGATCTGACTATGTTACCTATGTGGGCTTTCATGTCTAGGCGTTGATCTAGTGTGACTCCCAAATATTGTATTGAGGATTTAGATTGCAACTCCGCTTCTTTTACTTTAAGATATTTTGGGGGGGGTAAAATTGGGATTCCTTGTTATGAAGAGTACTTCAGTTTTCTTATGTTGTATTCTGAGGTTTTGAGACAGGAGCCAGTCAGATATTGCATTGAAGCAACTCGTCAGTGGGGAGAGGTCCAGATGCTCGGTAGAGAAGGGGATGTAAAGCAGGACATCGTCTGCATATAACATGCAGTCAACCTTGAAAGACCGGATGATATTACAAATTGGCTGCATGTAAATATTGAAAAGGAGCGCAGAAAGGGAGGATCCTTGAGGAACTCCTTGGCTTTGGTGGAAAGGTTCAGACTTTATCCCTCCAGAACGAACATGCTGCCATCTTTCGGACAGGTAGGATCTGCACCATTCAAGCGCTTTTCCATTAATGCCTTTGTCAGTCAGACGTCCTAGTAGAAGCTCATGATTTACTGAGTCAAAAGCTGCAGCAATGTCCAGAAAGATGAGTGCAAATCCTTGACGGATGTCGTCGATGCCAGTGATTATTTTGCAGAAGAGGGTGGTAAGGAGGGTTTCCACTCCATGGAATTCCCTAAAACCATGTTGGCAGGGGTCTAATGGTGCAGCGGAGTCAATGTGGTCCTGCAGTTGCTTTTGGGCCTCCTTTTCGATGATTTTCGCGAGTAGTGGAATACTAGATATGGGTCTGTAGGATTCCACCTGTTGGGGGTCAAGCTTGCAGTTTTTTAGCAGAGGTCTGATAGAGGTGTGCTTAAGGGCTGAAGGGAAGGAGCCAGTTGAGAAGGAGAGATTCGTTATTTTGGCCAGTACTGAGCTGAAGTGACTGCGAAGCTCCTTGATCCAGAAGGCTGGGCATGGATCGGTCTGAGCAGTACTAGTGTTAAGGGCTGCAATAGTTTCTTCAATTCCTCTCTTGGAGGGGGTGGAAAACATGGTTAGGGTTGTTTGGCAGTTTTGCTCCGTGGTAGAGGCTATAGTAGAGGTTTTGTTAGTCTGACATATCTTGGATTGTAAATAGGTTGCAAAATCTTGTGGGTGTAGCTCAAATGGAGGTCCAGAGGATGGTTCCTTGGATAAAGTCTTGACAAGGTCGAAGAGGTCATGTGGTTTATTAAGTGATCTCATTAAGGTGTCAGAGTAGTACTGCTTCATCGTGTTGGTGATTGTGTTGCGATGTGCAGCCAGATGACAGTTGTATGCTGACAGGTCATTTAAAGAGTGAGATCGGCGCCAGCGTTTCTCCAGTTTCCGTAAGTGGTTAAGTGATGCTTTAAGATCAGCTGAGTACCATGGGGCACTTACTCTTTTACCTGAAGGCCTGTTGGATGTTGTACGTAGGGCAATTGAGCTGAGGCAATTGTTCCATTGAGAAATTAGGTCGTCAAGGTTCTGGGTGGATTCAGAGATGAGTTGCTGCGTTTCAGCCAGGATAAGATCTCTGTTGTAAGGCTTGAAAGATCGAGAGGGTGGTCTTGCGGTGTTGCTTTGGATTTTGTTGGTTTTTGTGTAGGCTTTGTAAGAGGGAATCTGCATGATGATCAGTTTGTGATCTGACCAAGGAACAGAAGTTATGGAGGTTATGGGATCCTGGGCTGGGTTAAGAGAGGTTTGCGGGGCGAATACAAGGTCCAAGATATTTCCCTTATTATGGGTAGAATCATTAACTAGTTGCTTGAAGCCAAGATTTTCCAGGGCATCCAAGAAGGCTGTTGCTTGATGATCTTGCAATGTAGGCAGGTTGAAGTCGCCTAGGATCCAATTTGGGAGGCCTGGGTTATGAGTGTTGGATGCCAGATCAATGATAGCCGAGAGATCATCTGGGGAAGCTGAGGGTGCTCTGTAAAGCAGGTTGATTATGCAGCGTTTGTTGGAGATGGTGACGGTCTCAAGGTAGTTTGTATTGGTGGTGTGCACTGTTCGAAAATGGAGGTCTGTCCTGGTGAGGATGAGCACGCCACCTCCTCTTTTTTCTTGCCTATGACTTGAATGTATGGTGAAATTCTGAGGGAGAAGCTGGTTGAGTATTACATTGTCTTCAGCAGATAACCACGTCTCAGTGACCATGAGTATATCAAGGCCGTGGCTGGCAATTAGGTCGGTGATGGCTGGCCACTTCTTCCGGATAGAACGGGCATTGATGAGGGCACATTTTAGGCTGTGAGGGTAGGAGTTTTGAATTTGTTTCGGTTTCATATTGTGTTGAAGAGCAACGTGTAACAGATGGGGGTGGTGTGAGCGGGAGTCCCAAGTTATGTTGTTATGGGAAGCACTAGTCCACCTTCTCCCATGGCTCAGTAATATTGGAATCTGGTTGGATGATGTGGTTGAGGCTAGAGAGTTGGAGAACCAGCCTGAAAGGACGAAATAGCATCCTATTATGGTGGTAATGAGGGAACCCATCTTGTCAGAGCACTATGTGAATGGGAGTGGGTCAATCTGGTTAGACTAACAGGAAGTTATTGACAAACTCTTGGTACTTAGTGTAGTATACTGTGTGACAGCAGACACTATGATCACGGGCAATGGTTAAAGTTAGCTAACTAGTACAATAACTTGATGGCTGGAACTGGTGAGACTACTGACAACAGTAAAGTAGATTGTTGTCAATAGTAGGTTATTGCTAGCACTACGATGGTGACTGGAGTTAATAAGGCTACTGACAACAGTGTAGAGTTTGATTTGCAATGGGATATTACTGGCTACTGACAGCAGTATGGAGAATGGCTACTGACAACAGTATAGAGGCTGATTTGCAATGGAATGTTACTGACAATGGAGTATTACTGGCTACTGACAACAGTATAGAGACTGGCTACTGACAACAGTAAAGCGGTTGATTTGCAAAGGAATATTACTTACAACAGTGCTTAGGATACTAACAATGGCACCGTGGTGACTAACTATTAACGTTTGCTGACAACAGTACGGTAGCTAAATAACATGGACCTGATATGCAGTGGCTCTATTAATGAGGTTATACTTGCGGAAGGCAGCGTGAGCAGACATTAAGCGAGTTCAAATTGCTGGGAAGTCTTGCGTTGGTTCTGTATGACGTGTCCGTTGCGGTATCTGGGCCAACTGCAGGCGCTTTCTTTAAGTTGCAGATTGTTGATTGCCCCGATTGGGTAACTTCTGCTGGCGGCAGGCCCTGTATCCCCGGCAGCTCGATCCCGGCCGGGAGAGCTGTTGCTGAGCCGGGGTGCGGGAGGGCAGAGGTGAATAAAGCCGGGGTGCAGATTAAAGAAGACCATTCAATAGGCTGTTGCTTTCCTTGGAGGTCCCCGCCTAAGGGCCACGCCAAAGGGCCCTCTTGCGAGGCCCTCAGGCGCGGGCCCGCCAGGCGCGGGTGCGCCAGATGGCGCTCGTTTTTTAAATCAGCTGGGCCGCCCGGATTGGGCAAGGGAAGACCGGAGGGCGTCCTTCTCTTCGCCGCGTGCTCGATCCCTCCTGGGAGAGCTGCGGCCGGGCAGGAGATGGAGTAGGCAGCAAAAGGAGCCTGCGCCCGATGGCGCTCCTTTTTTAAATCAGCTGGGCCGCCCGGATTGGGCAAGGGAAGACCGGAGGGCGTCCTTCTCTTCGCCGCGTGCTTGATCCCTCCTGGGAGAGCTGCGGCCGGGCAGGAGATGGAGTAGGCAGCTATCCCTAGAGCTCGAGGTAAAGAGTGTATGCATTGGGTTCATGGTGCAGGTCCTATGGGACACCCTAAAGCAGAAGAAATGCAGACTATCCTCAATAGGTTGGTATGGTGGCCAGAAATGAAACATGATATACAGGATCATGTTTCCTCCTGTGTAATCTGTGCTTCATTTGGGAGGCAACCTAAAAAGAGAAGGGGACAGTTAATGAGAGCACCTCCTCGTGGCCCATTTGAGAGATTGCAAATAGATCATGTGGGCCCTCTTCCGTTAACAGCTAGGAAAAATAGATTATTGCTCACTGTTGTTGATTCCTTTTCTCATTGGGTAGAAGCATTCCCTGTCCCAGATCAAACTGCTCGAACCACTGCAGAAATCCTAACTATGCAATTTTTTACATGCTGGGGCATTCCCAAGACTATTGATTCTGATAATGGTCCTGCATTTATTTATCAGCTCATCAAGGAATTGTTTGATTTTCTAGGCATAGAACAACTCCACATTCCGTACCATCCACAGGCAGCAGGGCAGGTAGAAAGAATGAATCAAACAATTAAGGCCCACCTCAGCCCTATGCTTAATCTGACCGGGAAAAATTGGGATTTGGTGCTCCCTTTAGTCCTTATGCGTATCAGAGCTAATGTCTGTAAATCCACAGGTTTTGCACCCTATGAAGCCTTAATGGGAAGGCCAATGCAACGGTGGGAAAATATGCTGAGTCCTTTTCTTCCAGAGGATCAGACAGTAATTCTCACCAATGAGTGGATGAAATCCCTGCAAGAACATCTAAAAGAAATTCAGACCACTGTGCTAGCTAACACAGAAAAAGCTAGAGATTATTTGCAGGAGGTACATGCAAAAGGTTCTGATTTAAGGCCCCTCAAGGTTGGGAGTAAAGTGATGATTCTGAGACCTAGACCAAACCTCCCCTTTGGAACTGCAAAGTGGGAAGGACCGTACATAGTTACTGATACCTTAGGCCCAAGCCTATACCAAATCCTAATGCCCGACATCCAGCAGTATTGGAAACACATCACCCAGTTGAAACCATATGGGTAATACGTGTTTTATCAGTCTTTGTTTTCAGATACCACCTGAAGACAGCACAGACAGCTGCTTTCTGAACAAAAGTCACTTGAGGACGGTAACTATTTACTTCTGCTGTATAGTTGATGTGTCCTATATAATGGACATGTGTTTAATAGTTATGTAAATAAGGAGTAAAAATTATTATTATTTTTTTGTTTTTGTTGTTAAGTGGGGAGCATTAGTTTACTCCCTAGTAGAGTGAAACAAGTTAGCTTTTATTATGTCTCGGTTTCCTGTTGCTCTGGTATCTGCTCTCGTCTACCCCAGTCTCATTACAGGAACTATCATCCGAATATGCACGATTGGCTGGGCGAACTCCCTAGGTGGGGTATATCGTTATCAAGAAATACCCCCACCTTTCCCGGAAGGAAAGGATCTGGTCATCCTGAGTTTCTGTTCCATACAGGACAAGCCAGTATTCTATTCATTAAACATCATTCAAGTACAGTGGGAGCCATCAGTTTCCACTTCTCTAGAAAGGAGACAAGAATTGAGGGCACCTCCAGAACATTACTTTCTAGGTCCTCCTGCTTTGATTTTGTTCAATATTTCCTGTCAGGACAGAGGTACCTGGAAAATAACTTATACATGGGTTGTGAGTGATCAACCGCACATCACTGAGACTTCATTCCTTTTGGATGTATCTTGTTTACCTACCACCCCTCATCCCACCCCTCCCATTACTTCTGCTCCTCCTGTACTCTACCTTTCTGATATCCACCCATTTCAGAAGGACATCCCTTTCAGATTAAATATGATGCACCACACGATGTTTTATATGATGTGGAATACCATTTTCTTACTTGGCATCTATTTCCCAAATTGTTTCTAGTTACTCACAAATATCCAAATTGCTCTCAGTTTGTTGCCAACCACATACAAATGCTCAATACTTGGTTTGATATGCAGTCAGTAACACCCCGAGCCAAGCAATTTTGACACAAGCGTGAATTAATTGATACAATTTTAGGTGGCACAGGGACTGCACTGGGTGCCCTTAATATAATTGATATAGAGGTGCTCCGTAATAAAATGGGATCCACTGCTCAGCATGCTGCTGATGGTTTTACCTCACAACATATTATTAATGAAGCTTCTTCTAAACTGTCCAATGTAGTTGTAGATACCTTTTCTCTTATATCTCCCATTATAGAACAGAAAATTGTTACCTTAGCACATGCAGAATGTAGATTGGGAAAGAATATTTCCTGGGCTCTTGCCTGTGATCAAGTACAGATCGAGCTTATTACTATACTAAAGGAAATTCTAATCACTGCTAAGTTAGGACACTGGCCACCATCTCTCGTCCATATGGCTAGTACCAAAATACCTGAATTTGCTATAGCTCACCTTGATTGGTGGACAGTTAGTGTTCCCATTTGTTCACCACAAGGCTGCTCTATCTGTACTTTGATCCCATGGTCAGGACAACACACAGTTATTTATCCTATTGTTAATATTGGGGTGCAGTTTGATAATATGCTTATGTATCCTGTGGACCATCTCACATGGGTGCAGCCACTGGACGACACCTGGACTTCATTCAAGCCGAAGGACCCCAGTATGTGTGAGCAGACTACATTTCAGTTCAAGTGTCAACCTCACCAGTTTAAAGAGGCTGACACCTCCTGCTGGAACAATTCCTCCTCTTGCTCCCAGACTGTTAAGCTCTCATATTCCCTGACTACCTCACACAGTTTGTATTACCTTGGAGCTGAACACTTTTGTTTTCATCTGTTCTTTCCCCAGAATGTTTCTTTTTCTATTGCTCCCAGAATGCATGACATTCGCCTTCCCAAGAACACTTTGTTGTACAGTTCAAACTATTTACCAAACAATACCTGGTGCAGTCATACACCACTGGTCTCCATCACCATTAACGGGACAACTTATTCCACACCGCTGGTTACCAATGACTCTATGGACATTCCAGACTTTATCTCATATGCTGTGCATCCATTACCACTTGGCATGGGAGAAGAGACACTACATAAACTGCTCAACTTTACAGAACTCCATGCCTATATTGATTACCTTAAAACAACATCCACTGAAGTGAATCACACCATCGCTTATGAGAATGGACACATTCAACAAATTGTTGGACACTTGCTACAAGATGCTCATGTGTCTGTGTGGGAATTGTTATTTGGTTACTCACCTACTGCTGATCATGTCTTTAATGTTTTTATTCACCCTATTATTATTTTAACTGCTGTACAAATATTGCTATGCATTATCATAATTTTCCTGTGTTGTGAAATGAAACACATGTACATGTCCTTGCAGCGCATGTCCTACAGAACAACAACATTTTAAGGTAGTTACATGGAATTTCTCCAGCACCTACCTCTACATCCAGGCTCATTTGGCCTGCTAATTTGGCTAATTTGGCATTTCCTATTACACTGAATACCAGAGTCAGCTGCAGTCTAGTATTGCTTCCTATCCTCACTCACAGCATCCTGGTACCTTTTGGCTTTAACTTCCTCAAAAATTTCTGCAGCCCTTATGCACTGTTCACTCTCTCTAAGACGGGCACGGAGGTAGCATATTCGGTCGTCCCCCCCCAGTAGTGGCTGCCCTACCTAAGACACGAGGTTTGGACTCATAAGGGGACTTGTTTATCTCTAGAACACTAGAGACAGTACTGTGCAGGACATTGGATCTGCTAGACATAGCAAGGTATTTAATACAGGAGGTATTAGACAAGTTGCCTACTATCATGTAATGGCAGCTGGGACAGGTACCACAGGTTTGCTTCCACCATTTCCAGGCACAAATAATAAATAAAAATAAAAAAGTTATGGGAGATGTCAGCATACACCAGCAGGACATTATGCCTAGCATAGGTGTCATGGCTTTTTCTCAGACCTTGGATTTCAAGCAGCTTTGTTACTCTGGTTATTTCAGTCTCCAAAGTTAATGAGGGTAGTTTACAAGATGAGATTAACTCTGACCCCCTGGTGAGGTCAGTCTCCGGGCCTGTTGAGATTGGTCTGCAGTCCCTCCTTGCTAAATCAAGAATAGCAGACCTCAAAGGGAGGTGACTGGAAACAATAGCAGACCTCAAAGGGAGGTGCTAGAGAAAATTCACTATAAAGGACAGAAACACTTCCTCTCTCTCTCTCTCTCTTCCTCTATTCATCGGACATGAAGGACAGGAGACTCTGATAATCACTTCTCTTCACCCCTCCCCCCTCTCTCTCTCTCTGATCTCTCTCTTCCTCTATTCATCGGACATGAAGGACAGGAGGCTCTGATAATCAATTCTCTTCACCCCTCCCCCCTCTCTCTCTCTCTCTCTCTGATCTCTCTCACACACACATGCACACACATAGTCTTTCATATACTCTATTCTCTCTCACACTTCACACATGCACACACACACACACAGATTCATTGATGTACACTGAAGCAGCTTTTTAACAACCACTATATAACTCTGTTCTGTACCTATGTAATAAGCCTATTTCTACATAAAGACCTGTTTCCAAGCCACACCTGGTTGGTTGTCTTATTTGTGCTGCTTACCCTACTGTCTCTGTGAAATGAACCCAGGACCAAACAGAGAGTAGACCGAAAGATTACATATTCAGAAGATTACAATCAGTAGAATTGTTCAGTGGTGTGCTGCCAGGTGATGCAAGACTACCTAGGATCTCTGAACTTTAACCCAGGGACTTTCACTGCTCAGGTATAGAAGAGCACTCTGATTACTGAGTGGTTATAACTCTCTTATAGCTCCTTGGATACCTAAGGTCCAGAATTTAGAAACCTCTTACACTTCCATCTCTTTTGTCCTGTAGCGATGATGAATGTTAGTGTTCTCTACTTCAGATATTCTTCCTTAATTGTAACAAAGTCAGTTACACATCAACAGAAGACTTTCCACACAATATTCTTTCTTAGGACAAGAAAGAAAGAACTAAGAGAATACATTCACACATAAATAGATTTCACTGTTCTGTCCAGTGAGAGGAAACCGTAAACCCTTTTCAAACTGGTGTCCATTAGTTCTCTAGAGAATCAAACATATACCATTTTGTGCTTGGACATGCCAGTATATACACATCTCCATGTTAGCATGCCTGAAAACGTTTCTCTAGAACCTTGGGTTTTTCCTCTTGAACCCATGCCCTGCGATTACCATGAACCATTGACAATACCGCTCAGACCAAGACATCCACACTCCAGCTGAATCTACTTGAAGAGTCTTGTATTATTTATCCCAAGACCCAGACTTCAAACAACCCACTCACCTCACCATGGGAACCACGCAAATTCAAGTACAACCACACATAAGATATCTCGGCATTATCATTGACCAAGCCCTAACTCTTAAGCAACAAATCAACAAGACCACAAGAACTGTATTCCACAAGGCGAAAACGGTACAACGCCTCCGACCCCTCCTCGAACCACAAGACTTCAGGACAGTAATGCAAGCTCTAACACTCCCTCATCTGGACTACTGCAACATAATCTACCATGGCCTACCTGCCACACAGACCAATCCCCTCCGAACTGCCCTAAACACCACGGCGAGAATAATTCACAATGCAAGGAAACGAGACCACATCACCCCAATACTGAGGGACCTTCATATTCTCCCCATCGAAGCAAGAATCAAGTACAAAACTCTTCTACTCACCCACAAAACCATTCACAAAACACAGGGCACCCCACTCCGCACCCTACTGCCTCGCCCAACCCACAGCAGAACAACCAGACAATCCTCCAACAGCTCCGTTGCCATCCCCCACAAAAGAACCAAAGCAACTCAACGGACCTGCAACAGAGCCTTTGAACTCTATGCCCCATCCCTCTGGAACTCTCTACCAAACCATATCAGGAACAACGGTGATCTCCCATCATTCAAAAAGCAGCTAAAAACCATCCTATTCCAAGAACATCTCTGAATAGGAACACCCCCCCCCCCTATTTCTCTCCAAGATCTCCAAACCAGTAACTATGCTATCTTGTTAGTCTCTATGTTCACCCCAAAAATCATCAATGTTGAACCCCCAGTGATGGCCCCCCCCACATTTGATTCCCCCCCCCCCCCCGGTTATATGTCCCACCGCTTTGACCCGGTGAAAAGCGGGATATAAATACAGTTAAATAAATAAATAAATAAATCCTTCAAAAGTACCACTTTAGTAGTCTTCCTTCTACTTTAACTCTTGGAATATCGTATGTCCTGAACTAGGAACACTTCATCCTCAGGTAAGTCACAAGACCTGTGAAATCCTAAAAAAAAAATAGAAGGGATCTCAGCTGGGGAATCACAGACACATCGCTTTACTGTAACAGAAATGAACAAGTTCATAGGCGAATGTAACCTGAAAATCAAGGTATGATAAAGTGATAGCTTCAACATAAACCACAATACTTTCAGCACTAGTTTCTGTTCAGTAAAAAGCTTTTCAAGGTCAGACCCCAATGATCTGGAATAATCTTCCCTTAGAGATTAGGATGGAGGGTGATTATATAAAATTCCAAAACATTTAAAAACATGGTTATTTCAAAAATTTTTGGAAAAGGGTTTTAAGTTTTATATATTATATACCATTTTATTTCCTAAATGAGAGGGTAATATTGTTAATATGTTTCTATTTTGCCTTTATTTTTATTTGTTTAATAGTATAATACTATCATTAATACTGTTGTATTCTGCCTTGAACATATGGTTGAGCAGAATATAAATGTTTAATTAAACTAAACTAAACTAAATCAAACCATTTGGAGTTTTTTGAAAATTTTTTTTTTGTTTTTATGGAAGGTCTTAAAATGTTTTTCTCCCTTGATTATTGCACAAATCGAACAACAAATAATTCAAGACATGGCTGGCACTGGGATTTCTGATACCCCCTTACAACCTATAAATCAGTGCCCTCTCCCTCATTAGCATAAATGGTAGGCAACCCCCTTTTCCCAATACTCCTTGAGTAGCTGCTCACATGATGCTACTATTTCTCTTTCAAATCAAATGTGCCCCACCCTTCACCTCTATTTCAATCTCTTTCTCTCTTATGCCCCGTCTACCCTCTCTCTCTCTTATGCCCCAGCACCCCCCATCTCTCTCATATGTCCTCGTACCTCCCCTTTCTCTCATGCTCTTGCACCTTCTGTCTTGTTTATGGCCCCATTCCTCTCCTCTCTCTCTCATATGTCCCTGCAGCCTGCTCTCACTGTCTCTCTCCCCAGCAGTCCTAGTCCTCGGTCCCTTTTCAAGCCAGCCATGCAAATAACTCCCCAGCAATCTTTGCTGCCTACCCCATTACTATCCCTAACCTCTAGGGAGTCCTCTTAGCCAGCAGATGTCATCCTATCTGCTTCCTCTCCTGCTTGCTATTGCCGCTGTTGCATCATTTTACCTCTGCACATGTGGTCACGCATGGCTCTTTTTAGGATTAAGCTGCACAATGCGGGAAGAAACTGTGATGTAAACCTTGCAATTTCCAGTCTCTTGGCTTGCACTGGGGTTTCTTCCTATACTGCATGGCTTAAAGCTGTTAAGAGCCACACATACAAAGAACCACGAGCAGCAGTTGATTCAAGGGCAATAACTCCTAGGCACCATTAATCTTTTTTCAAATTTTTTCTGCATTTTGGTGCCTTCTATACATTGGCACTCACTTACTATGTTGCACTGACCCTGATCCAAAAGAAAAGCAATTAATTAGAATATAATCAGTGTTCCTGATTCTGGCTTTCAAGACATCGTCTGATCTTCTAGGCCTCTTGACTGCTCAGCTCTTCTCATGATTGAAGCAATTCACACAAATGACTATTTATAATCCTTAAACTTTGCACTTCTCTTTCTAACTTTCCAATGTTTCCATACAACACATGGAAGACTTCCACAAAAGTTTAAAGACATTTTTATTCCTCGAACACTATGGACCAAGCCCAGATAATGAATAACTCCTCCATCATCACCTCATATATCAAATACCCATCTGTTTCATAGTTCAGCATAACTTGAACATAGTTTGCTAACCCCATTTAGCATCTGTTTTAATATGTTTAATATGTGTTCTATGTAATGTGCACTATTGGTTATAGTAGTTTCTGTTCCTGCACTGAGTTTCATGTAAACCATCTTGACTTGTAGAAAGATGGTATAGAAAAATTGTTAAATAAATAAATAAATGTTGTTCTGGTCTCCTTCTTCTGGATCTTGCAAGAAGAAAACAAACACACATACAAACAAACAAGAGAAAGTCAGTTGTTTCTTTTTTGAAGTACTTCAATATCTGATACATACAAAATCATAGTGCTGTCTAAAATCAGGGTGAGAAGGTGATCTTACAATGTCCTCTGATTTTGGACAGGCATCTGGGCTAGCATCAGACAGTGCAATAGGAGATCAAGAAGATGAAAATCTCTGCTCTGCATGCTCTATGACAGAAGGAAAGGTGGTAGCCAATTCTGGTATGGCCTCCTCATCACTTGACTCAGTAGATGCTATGGTATTTACAGAATGGTCCTCCTTCCTTACACTCCACTAAGGGGGGACAAACTTGCAAAGATATAAAATAGCAGCATCTGGTTATAGACAGAACCTCAATATCTTCCCAGCTTCATACAGTAAGATTTCAGCTATGCAACAAGCAGTCAAGAAATCCGATGACGCATTGCTCTTGGCAGAATGGCTATGAAGGACCTAGACAAGATTCTCAAGAGCAGAGATGTCTCTCTCCATACAAAGATTTGACTCGTTCAAGCCATGGTATTTTAAGTAACATCATATGGATGCGAAAGTTGGACAGTGAAAAAGATAGGCAGGAAGAAAATTGATGCCTTTGAATTATGGTGCTGGCGGCGAATACTGTGTATACCATGGACTGCCCAAAGAACAAACCAGTCAGTACTAGAGGAGATCAAACCTAAGCTTTCTTTAGAAGCTGAGATTCAAGACTTTGAGTTTCATACTTAAGACACATCATGCGAAGAGAGAGATCATTAGAGAAAGACATCATGCTTGGCAAGATAGAAGGTCAACGCAAAAGTGGAAGGCCAGAAATGAGATGGATCAATACAATAACAGCAGCTATGGGTGCCAGTCTGTCAACAATGAGTCGTCTGACTAAAACCGAACACAATTTAGGACAACTATCCAGAGAGTCACCATGAGTCGACACCGACTCAACAGCACTTAACAACAACAATGTCGATCCATCTCATTATCACTCAGCTTAGGGAAATACTTAATCCATGGGTAACTTTTTGAAAGGAAATTTTTTAGCATACCTTCTGTTTTGTCCAACTCTGCCTCCTAGCTCCAACCCCTGTCCCGCGTACACCTCATGGCCATTCCAGAAAATACTTTATTTACCCTGGTGAGATGGATAAGAACTACAGATAACCACTTTCCTTATTCTTCCTATGTTCTCTCACAACTTTTTCACCTTAGCTTCCCCACTTGTGCAAGATCAGGCCACCCATGCAGTGAGTGACTGAATCCCTTGTCCTGCTGCTTTCAAATTGCCTGTGCTTGCCAATATCCTGGTCCAGTTCTGGCCCCTTACTACCTGACTCCTACGCATACTTCTATCTTTCACAAAGCTCGTAATTTCCATCAGTGGCATGGCCACAGCCCCCTCCACTTTTGGTTCAGCCCCCTCTCCAAAATTGGGTACCTGTTTTGCTGACAAGTGGTAGTGCAGCTGGAGTCCTGCTTGTTTGCAGGATACGTGCTAGGCAGGTTTTCAGCGCACAAGAAGTCAGCACTCTCAGGAAAGATCAGGGCTTGCCTCTTGGACTACTACAATTAGAATGGCTGGGCCAGGGGAGGATCTTGGGTGAGAGTGGTGTTTGTTACCACATCCAAGGGAACAGAGCAGCCTGGGCATTTCTGTGGAGCTGATGCCACCAAATTGAAAGGGTACCACCAAACTAGTAGAAAGTTGGGAGGGAAAATGAAAGGATGTGAACCCATAATTTAAAGAGGCCACTGGTGCTGAGGAAGTGGCCTTTGAGCAGCGCTGGAGATGTGTCTTCCCAGGGTAAGCAGAATGCTGTGATTTCAATGCTCGAAATGATGAAAGGGCTGCCATGGCAACAGTACTATGTTTCCATGTTTAAATTTAAAAGTACTGCAATGGCCTGATCTAGCAAGCCCAAAGCAGGATATCCCAATGACAAGGGAGAAGGCAAACAAGCCCAAAGTAAAAACACAGCACAGACAGCAGCCAGAAAAGAGGAGGAAGAAAGAGGAGTGAGAATAGCATGACCGGCTTCTGCTGCTGAATGGGTGAGTGTTGTGCTGGGAAAGATTGTATGTCTATTGTTTCCGCCTCCCCCCCCCCCCTTCCATGTGAATTCTGAGCCCCACCAAAAATTCCATTCTGGAAAAACTCATGGTTTTCATGTACTATGCTTTACCCCCAGCCCAGTACTGGCTCTTTCTTCCTACCTGACTTCTGATAGACGGCAAAGGATCAGTGGGCAGATTTTGCTGGGTTGAGTACTCTACTGCTGCCTGCAGATGTCATTGTCTCTTAGTGTGATTCTCTGCCTGAAGAGGGGAGAGAGGGAGGGAGGGAAGAGGGGTGGAAGCTGGGCTGCTGATCTATTGTCCTGTGAGTGAGGATCCTGGTGATAGCTCAAGCTGCAGTCTGCTCAGGCAAGTAACATAGGTGACTGCACTGTGCACAGTGTCTGGTGTTTGCCTACTCGACCCATCTCTCCTCTGTTCTAGGCCACCATCTGTCTTTAGCTGTCTGCAGCAGGAGAGAGAGGTCTTATGGTTGCCACTGCACTGCAGTAGACTACCTGCACTGTGGAAATGGTGGATGCAAGGGGAGGAGGCACCTAGAGCTGTGCTCCATGGCTGTGCTTTAAGAGATGCATGTAGACACATCCATTGGCAGGTCCAGATGTGCAGCTGCACAGCCAGGTTTACCTCAATCATTAGGCAAGATTAGGCAGTCAGCTAGGGTAGCAGCTTCTGAAGAGCATCAGCAGTCAAAGCAAAAACAATAGATCCTGACAGCCACACAAACTCAAAGGGGGGGGGGGGGCATAAGGCTTAAGAGGCACCTAAAGTGCTAAATATCCTTGCACTGACCCTGTGTGTGGCACAGCACACCCAGAGGAACTTGTTCGGGATGACATGATGACTCACGAGTGCTTTCTTAAACTGCTGCCCCCCCCCCCCCCCCCCGCATGACCAGGAGTGTTAGTTTCCTCAGTAGGATTGCAGACAATGACCCACAAAAGCAAGAGTCTTCCACTGGATGTGGGAGACTTGGTAGGCCTGTTGCTGGGGTCAGGAGCATACTGGGCTTGTGGGGTCCCAAAGGAATCCTTACATGTAAACGTCGCTGAGTGATTCCACTCCTTTTCTGAAGGTTTAGTTTTATAGAATAAATGCATATTTCCTGTCATTGTTATGCATATCTTACAAAAAGCCAGCAAACAGGAGCAAGGCATCAAGAAAAAAGTTCCAAATCTTTATTCAGTATAGCCACACCCAACATGGCCGCGTTTCAGCACATGCCTTCCTCAGGGGTGTACTGGCACTACAGATAAATAACACAGGTACACTAAAAAAATTTTTTTTTAAACTGCCTCTAATGTTTCGATTGATTTTTACGTTTTTTGGTGCGCTGAATCCAAATCTGGTAACCAATTTGCTCCATCACGTACAGAGTTTTTGCTACATTGGGTTAGCAGTATGAGGTGAACGTTTCAGATTGAGTGCGATCGAGATAAAAGTTTCTTGGATGAATTCTTTATACTAATTGTTTAGTAGTTATTCAAATAAGAATAAAGAAAATTGTAACAAGGCAGCACATAAGAATAGAGTAATGTCAACAAAACACACTGTGATGGTAGCAAAATTGTCTGCACTTAAAACAGCCACATACATGTGCACAAACATTGAGCATATAAGAGCGAGGTTAGACACAAAGCAAAGCAAAGAAATGTGCAAAAAATGTTGTACAGGTATGTATGTAAGAATAGAAAACACAAACCGCACCATTGCAATACATGAAGACAAACACCCGATGGTGTGAAAATAAAATTCTAATAAATGAGATCCGACACTGTGCTAATAACTAGCAAATTTTTATTTCAAAGTTTAGTAAAAACACGATATTTGTCAACACAGTTTAGATTTTAAAGTCATTCTTGGGTCAATCAATCTCCTGGTGGGCCCGTTTCTTCTTCCCCCGAATGCTTCTCTTGGTGCGCTGCTTGGCGTATTTTTCATCTGGGGTTTCCCGCAGCAGCAACCAGCAGAAATCAGCCATCATAGTGGTGTTCCATCTTCCTTGGTACCTTCTCTCTGCGTCCTTGATGTCCTGGTGAAACCTTTCACCTTGTTCTTCACTGTATGCCCCCAAGTTTTCGGGAAAGTAGTTCACATGGGAGTGCAAGAAATGGACTTTCAGGCTCATGTTACAGCCTTGTTCTTTGAAGGCATTGAGCATCCTGGCAACAATATCCTTATAGTTCTCATCCCGCCTGTTCCCCAAGAATTTGAGAACAACATCCTTGAAGGAATCCCAGGCTTCTTTTTCCTTCTCAGACATCGTTTCAGCGAATGCTCCATCTGAAATGAGTTTCCTTATATCAGGGCCAACAAACACTCCTTCCTTTAGCTTTGCTTCAGAAAGTCGGGGGAACTTTGAGCAAAGGTACCGAAAGCACTCACCATCTTTTGGAAGGGACTTGATGAATTGCTTAATGAGACCCAACTTAATGTGGAGAGGTGGTAATAGAATTTTATCACGAGGTACCAAGCTCTCATGAAGAACATTTTTCTCACCGGGTCTCAAATGCTCCCGAATTGGCCAGTCTTTTTTCCCCCAGTGTAGGTCGCGGGCCCGGCTATCCCACAAGCAAAGGAAGCAGGGATATTTGGTGAAACCGGATTGCTGCCCTAATAGCATGGATAGAATTTTAAAGTCTCCACAAATCATCCACTTATGCTCATCATAACGAATCTTCTGAAGAATCAGGGCCAAATTCTCGTATTTTTCTTGGAGAATAACAGAGTGAGCAATAGGAACTGAAGCGAATGTGTTGCCATTATGAAGAAGAACACCTTTTATGCTGTCTTTTGACGAATCAATGAACAGCCGCCATTCAGCAGGATCATACTTGAGTTTAAACTTTTCCATCACTCCGTATATATCGTTGCAAAATACCAAATCTTCCTCTTTGCTGAAATACTTCAAAAATTGTGTCTCGCGGTTGCGGTACCAATAAAAAGTTGTTCCTGGTGACAATAGATTTTTCTGTTTAAGCCGAGAACCTAGCAGTTGGGCAGCATCTTTTGGGAGTCCTAAATCCCGGACTAAATCATTCAATTCAGCTTGAGAGAAAAGTTCAGGTTTCGGATCTGGTTCAGTTTCAAACTCGGAAGTACTGGACTCATCGGGAAAAGCCATCTGATGAGTCTCATCATGATCAGAACCGTCCACACAAATATGATCCAAAGATTTTGGTGGTTCAGGCACAGGTACTTCGTTGCTATGAGGCATAGGCCTAATTGCTGAGGGAAGGTTGGGATAACTTATTACGTTCTTATTTTTTAAGTTGTATCCCTTCACAATGCAAGAGCAAAAATAGCAGTCACTGCTGTGGTCTCTTTGTTCACGCCACATCATAGGTATTCCGAAACGAAATGCTTGTTTTTTACCTTTCATCCATAAGCGTAGATCTTCCTCACATGTCTTGCACACTTTGTGAGGAGCCCACGGTTTGTCTTGATCGCCTAACTTCAAACCGAAATAGGCGAAATATACTTTTTAATAAATGCAGAAATATTCCTCTGCCGCTTTTTCACGGTATATTCCCCACAAATAAAACAAAAACTGTCCGGAGAGTTGACGCAACCTCTGGCTCTGTGAGCCATCACAAATACACAGCACTGCAAACTACAACTGTAGTGAACCACTTCGGAATAAAGCTGGATTACGACTGAGCAAACAAAAGGTAATAATGAACTTGCAAGAAACTGAAATTTGACAGGAACGTTCATGTCGCAACCACCGTGTGTTTGCGAGCGAACGAGGCGAGGCGAACAGGAAAGAACATGCGCCAGCGCAAGTACTGGATTTAGCCCCCCGCCTCCCAATTGTCCTGTTAATGTATAAAATGAATACAAAACACTCTAAAATATCATGAGGGAGTGTTTCTAGTTAGTTAACCATTACAACCTCTATTTTGGGCCAAGAAAATAAACTGCAGTCGGCTAAAAAGAAATTATGTGAACATTCCTTATATGGGTAAGAAATCTAATTTTGCTAGAAAACGTGACGTGATGGAACATTTTGGCTATTTTTCCTGGATTCAGCACCCCAAAATCTATAGGAATCAGTTGCAAAACTGGAGGCAGTTTTTTGGTAGTGTACCTGTGTAATTATGTAAGTAAACAAATGTAAATAATAAAAAATGATATGTAAACAAATAAATATGTTTTTGTTTCTTATGGGTTTTATATACAATGGGTTTTTTTATATTTAGTTTTTCATTATTTACATTTGTTTAATTACAATAAATTATTTATTAAGTAGTGCCAGTACACCCCTGAGGAAGGCAGGTGCTAAAACGTGGCCATGTCGAGTGTGGCTGTACTGTACACTTGAATAAAGATTTGGAACATTTTCTCTGACGCCTCACTACTGTTTGCTGGTGCATTGTTTGAGGGTATCCCATTGCTTCCATGTTGGACTTATTTTACAAACAGCTCCATGTTCAGCAGAGCCTTATGTAAAATACAGGATTGGGGGAATTTTGAACAACTCAACTGGACGTCTCAATTCCTACCTAGACACCCTATACAAAATAGGACTTCATATCACTCTTGGAGCCAAATATCCAACTTTATAAAAGATGTAGAGATCAATTCCCTAAAGTGCCCATTCAGGCTGGCTGGGCGCTCACGGGCAGGACGGGCCCATTAGGACCCAATTCTGCACTGTGGGAGCAAGACAAACTCATGGGTACAGGATCATGCCCTGGGGTGGCCTGGCATGCCCCTGTATTACCACAGGGACATCCTCCCCATGTCACAAACTGCCTGCAGCCACTGTGACCCCCAATTCCCTGCCACCTAACCCCGATGGGGGCTGCTGGGTCCCGGATCAGGTGACAGGGACTCACCTTGAGTGTCCCATTCCTTCGGTGTGGGGGCTGTTGGGCTCTGGGGGAGGGGGCCGCTGACCAGAATCAGAGGGGTGCCCCGCTCTTAATCCACCTCGGAGGTGGAATAAGCAGGGCATCCCCCAGGCAATCCCTGGATGTACAGGGCTGTCATTGGAATCATCCCTGTATGTCCGGGATTAGTCCTGCCTAGCACTAGAAAAGGGGACTGCTATTCTGGAGAGAGATCTGCAATTGTGAGTATATACTTCTGGGAATTTTTCTGAAGGGACTTCTTTGGATTAAAACTGATTAATCTGTGAAACCAGTGCATTTATTAAATCAGTCAGGGCCTAGTAGCAGCAGTTTAGGAGGGTTAAATTTAAAACACAGACGAGAGCTTTCTGGTTAGATTTCATACCCAGCAAAGAGCTTGTAGTTTAAATTTAATACTCACTCAGGGCCTAGTATCAGCAAAGTACTTTTAGTTTAAATTTAAAACACAGAAGAGAGCTTTCTGGTTAAATTTAGAACCCAGCAGAGAGCTTCTAGTTTAAATTTCATAATAAGTCAGAGCCTAGAAGCAGCAAAGAGCTTTAATTTAAATCAAATCAGAATATAACTTAGCATAAAAGGCAAGGGTCAGTATTCTTTGAGCAGCAAATAAAGTCTTCTAGAGACCTTTACAAAGAGGCCTTCTACCTAGGGGCAAAAGATATGTGAAACTTTTTCAATAGCTGTTAACGCCAGGTGGCAGGTCAAAAGGCCATTTTGAAAGACTCCTTCTATCCAAGCAAGGACTGTTAATCACCCAGGAAGTTGGTCACACTTTACCTCAGCAGCACAGGCATAAGTAAACCAGAGTTCTGTGATCCTCAGTCTTGAAGGACTAGAAAAGGGGACTGCTACTTCTGGAGAGAGATCTGCAATTGTAAGTATATACTTCTGGGAATTTTTCTGAAGGGACTTCTTTGGATTAAAGCTGATTAATCTGTGAACCCAGTGTATTTGTTAAATCAGTCAGGGCCTAATAGCAACAGTTTAAGTTTAAATTTAAAACACAGAAGAGAACTTTCTGGTTAAATTTCATACCCAGCAGAGAGCTTGTAGTTTAAATTTAATACTCACTCAAGGCCTAGTATCAGCAAAGTATTTTTAGTTTAAATTTAAAACACATAAGAAAGCTTTCTGGTTAAATTTAGAACCCAGCAGAGAGCTTCTAGTTTAAATTTCATAATAAGTCAGAGCCTAGCAGCAGGAAAGAGCTTTAATTTAAATCAAATCAGAATATAACTTAGCATAAAAGGCAAAACAGGATCAGTATTCTTTGAGCAACAAATAAAGTCTTCTAGAGACCTTTACAAAGAGGCCATCTACCTAGGGGGCAAGAGACCTAAGAAACCTTTTCAATAGGTGTTAACGCCAGGTGGCAGGTCAAAAGGCCATTTTGAAAGACTCCTTCTATCCAAGCAAGGACTGTTAATCACCCAGGTCACAGCTTTTAATAAGTGTTATTTCGCTCCCTCCCTCCCCAACACCCACACACCCCTGTGATAATCGTAGCTTTATAGGTACTTACACTTCTTAAAGGAAAGGAGGTGCTCTCAGGTGCAGCTAGTTATCCAAATCAATCATACACTAAGGACCTGAGATTAATTAAGCTTCAGGTGAACAAGGTATATTAAACATATTAGGTACAATTTTATTAGTATAAGTATCCATAGCAACCCTTAGTAAGTAAAGAACTTAAAGATCTAAACACAAGCTTAAAACTAAGATGCAGACAGCAGTCCAGCAGCAAGATGGGGGCTTTCCAGTCTTTTGCATTGAGTGTCACATTTATGATTTTCTCCCAGTTGGTGAGAGATCTTACATGTGCACTAGGAGCAAGGAGCTCTTTGCTCTCAGGGAATAAGTCCGTTCTCTAGATGCTAGAGTAGCAGACTTGGAAGACATAAGGAAGACAGAGAGGTACATAGACGAGACCTACAGGGATATAATCCTGAAGTCCCACCTCCAGTCTGGCAGCATCCCTGTTGCCATGGACGAGAGAGGTCAAGTGACAGGAGAGCATCACCCTGGTGTGGCAAGAAGTGATCCTGTAACTAGGACCTGTCCTCCAGGTGATGTAAAACCCTCTCTCACCGAGGAAGTTTCTCCAGGACCATGTGCCCATGAGGGAAGGGCTAAGACAGCCGTTATTGTTGGTGATTTGATCATTAGGCATGTAGATAGTTGGGTGGCTGGTGGACATGAGGATCGCCTGGTAACATGCCTGCCTGGTGCAAAGGTAGTGGACCTCACGCGCCACCTAGATAAGGTCTTAGATAGTGCTGGGAAGGAGTCTGCTGTCTTGGTACATGTTGGTACCAATGACATAGGAAAATGTGGTAGGGAGGTTCTGGAGGCTAAATTTAGGCTTTTAGGTAGGAAGTTGAAATCCAGAGCTTCCAGGGTAGCATTCTCCGAAATGCTTCCCGTTCCACATGCAGGATCCAAAAGGCAGGCAGAGCTCCGGAGTCTCAATGTGTGGATGAGACGATGGTGCAAGGATGAGGGTTTTGGATTTGTTAGGAACTGGGGAACATTCTGGGGAAAGGAGGGGCTCTTCTGAAGGGTTGGGCTTTACCTTAACCGGGATGGAACCAGGCTGCTGGCATAAACCTTTAAAAAGGAGATAGAGCAGCTTTTAAACTAGATAATAGGGGAAAGCCGACAGTCGCACAAGAGCACATGGTTCAGAAGAATGAACTTGAAGGATACTACCAAAAACAGAGAGGTTCCAAAAAAGAGTAAAGTAGCTGAAATACCGTCGAGTATGGTGCAGACAGAGCTTAAAGATCCCAAATTACCCATGCTACCAATAGCCAAATTAATATGACTAAAATACAGTCTCTAAAATGCTTGTATGCAAATGCTAGAAGTCTAAAAATTTAGATGGGAGAGTTAGAATATATAGCACTAAATGAGAGGTTAGATATGATTGGAATCTCAGAGACATGGTGGAAGGAGGACATTCAGTGGGACACTATGATACCTGAGTACAAACTATATCCTAATGATAGAGCTGATCAAATTGGTGGAGGGGATGCGCTCTATGTTAGGGCATTGAGTCAGAAAGGATTAAAGTTTTGCAGGAAACAAAATTTGCTGTAGAATCTCTATGGATTGAAATTCCATGTAAAAAGGGGAAGGTGAAGGCAGTGGGGGTGTACTATCGACCGCCTGGCCAGAATGAACAAATGGATGATGAAATGCTCAAAGAAATCAAGGAAGCTAACAAAGGTTATAGCACAGTAGTAATAATGGGTGATTTCAATTACCCCGGTATCGACTGGGTCAGTGTCACGGCAGGACATGCTAGGGAGATAAAGTTCCTAGATGAAATAAATGGCTGCTTCTTGGAACAGCTGATTCATGAACTGACCAGAGGGGAAGCCATATTGGACCTAGTCCTTAGTGGAAGTCCAGATCTGATGCAAGAGATAAGGGTGTTGGGGCTACTTGGCAATAGTGATCATAGCATGATTGTGTTTGATTTAATTAGTGGAAGAGGGATAGTAAGGAACTCCACAGTACTACCTTTTAACTTTCGAAAGGGAGACTATGATAAAATGAGGAAAATAGTTAAGAAAAAACTAAAAGGAGCAGTTGCAAAGGTTAAAGACTTACATCAAGCTTGAGCGTTGTTGAAAAATACTATCTCTGAAGCCCAGCTGTATTCCACGCTTTAAGAAAAGTGGAAGGAAATCCAAAAAACTGCCAGCATGGTTTAAAGGTGAGGTCAGAGAGGCTGTTGTTGCCAAAAAAGCATCTTTTAGGAAATGGAAAAAAGAGCCAAGAATTGAAGGAAATATCAATACATCGGGAATATGTATTACAACTATTAGATAAACTGAAGAGTAGCAAATCACCTGGGCCGGATGATATACATACAAGGGTGTTGAAAGAACTGAAATGTGAGATTGCAGGCCTGCTATTAGTAATCTGTGAACTATCATTAAAATCATCTGTAATACCTGAAGATTGGAGGATGGTGAACGTAACACCAAGTTTTAAAAAGGCTTCCATGGGTGATCCGGGAAACTACAGACCGGTGAGCCTGACGTCAGTACCGGGAAAAATGGTAGAAACCATCATAAAGAACAAAATTTCTGAACATGTAGATAGTCATGGCTTAATGGGAGACAGCCAACATGGCTTTAGACAAGGAAGAACTTATCTTACTAATCTGTTATCTTTTTTTGAAAGTGTGAATAAACAGGTAGACAAAGATGAGTGGTTGATATAGTGTATTTGGACTTTCAGAAAACCTTTGACAAGGTCCTGTCATCAGAGACTTTTGGCAAAACTAGAGTCATGGGATAGGAGGCAGTGTACTATTGTGGATCAGGAACTGGTTAAAAGATAGAAAGCAGAGGGTAGGGCTAAATGGTCAATTTTCCCAATGGAGAAAGGTGAATAGTGGTGTACCCCAGGGATCTGTGCTGGGTCCACTGCTTTTTGACATATTCATAAATGACCTGGAAAAGGGAATAATGAATGAGGTTATCAAATTTTCAGATGACACAACACCATTTAAAGTTGTTAAAACCCAAGAGGATTATGGGAAATTGCAAGAGGATCTTGATAAATTGGAAGACTGGGCATCAAAATGGCAGGTGAAATTTAATGTGGACAAGTGCAAAGTTATGCATCTAGGGAAGAACAACCCAAACTATGGTTACACGATGCAAGGTTCCACATTAGGAACCACCACCCAGGAAAAAGATTTAGGTGTCATTGTGGATAACATGTTAAAACCCTCGGCCCAGTGTGCAGCGGCGGCCAAGAGAGCAAATAGAATGCTAGGTATCATAAGGAAAAGAATGGAAAATAAAACAAAGGATATTATAATGCCTCTATATCGTTCCATGGTGAGACCGCACCTTGAATATTGTGTGCAGTTCTGGTCATCGTATCTTAAAAGGTATATAGCATTATTAGAAAAGGTTCAGAGAAGAGCCACCAAAATGGTAAAGGGGATGGAAGGATACTCCTATGAAGAAAGGCTAAAAAGGTTAGGGCTCTTTAACCTGGAAAAGAGACGGCTGAGGGGAGATATGATAGAAGTCTATAAATTAATGAACGGAGTTGAACGGGTAAACGTAGATCGATTGTTTACGTTATCAGAATATAGAAAGACTAGGGGACATGCAATGAAGCTACAGGGTAAACTATTTAAGACTAATAAAAGAAAATATTTTTTCACTCAACGTGTAATCAAACTCTGGAATTTGTTACCTGAGGATGTAGTAAAGGCTGTTAGTGTAGCTGGGTTTAAAAAAGGTTTGGACAAGTTCCTGGAGGAAAGGTCCATAAACCATTATTAAGAAGGGACCCAGGATATCAATGCTTGACCCAGTACAAGCATTGTGAAACCTGTGTCTTTTGGGGAAACTGCTAGGTACGTACGACCTAGATTGGCCACTGTTGGAAACAGGATACTGGGCTTGATGGACCTTGGTCTGACCCAGTATGGCATATCTTATGTTCACACTCCACCCTCATTCTGCTCTCAAGCTGCTCCCATCCCCCACAGCACACACAGTGGCTCTGTGCATGCGGGGGAGATGGGAGGCAGCATACAACGAAGTCAGATGGCGGGATGTGCGGCACCACTATCCGCTTTATAGAATCGGGGCCTTAATGATTATCATCTTTCTCCTGTCTCTTAAGACCAAATATAATCTAGTTAATTTTAGCCCATTACAGGGAATGAAAAATAAAGAGGCTCTTTTTGTTAAAGTATGGTAACTTTCTGCACTTACCGTGGGTTTTGAGGAAAAATTAATGCAGAGTAAAAGCAGTCACCCTGTGTTAACCATCAGGGCTATAGCCAGCATGTTCCCGGCAGTTACTGCATTGAAATGTCTCTACAGTGGGGATAAGGACATAATTACTGCAGGTGCTCTTAACGCTATTCATTAAGGTGGCTTTTGGTGCACCCTCACTAACTGTAACATTAACGGAGCATGTAGTAAATACCCTCATGCTAATTGCAATATGCTGTCCATGTCCACTCTCTGCCCATAACCTCTCCATGCCCTGCCCCAATGCACAATGAGCACTTAACGTGGAAATTAGCATGTGGCAACTGCCTAATGCTAACAGTTACCTTGCACTAAAATATGAGTTAACCACTTAGTGCACTTTAGTAAAAGGGCTCCAAAGTCTGATTGCAAACTGCAAACAGTGATGCACTTAAATAGAAATATTTAAATATATTTCCACATAATTGTTTCAATGGAAAAAGACCTTAGAAAATGCATTTTCTTTGTATTTTTTGCTGAGGTGTTTTCTACTACTATTTCTACTTATCATTTATATAGCACTACTAGGCATATGCAATGCTGTAAAATTGTTTCTTTATCCAGTTTTGTTAACAGCTATCACTTCCTGGCCTTGAACTGATGACCCTTGAGTTGGAAGGGAATGTGTTTTACATGGGAGTATATTTAAATGATTCTGTGTATGTGAAGTCCACTGACAGCAGCTTTCAAATGGTGCATATGTGTCTACTCTTTACCTGTAAATCTTGCATCACTTTTCGAAGGGAAAAATGTCCCATTGCAAATGGGCTTGTGAAAAGTAATTGCGCAAATATGCACCCACTAATTATACGGGTACTTTTTCTGTGTTGAATTTTGTATATGCTTTTGGAAATCCATATCTGCTTGAGACTAGGTATCTACATTTATGTATGTATTGGCATACATAAGGGTACATGCATATGTGGTGGGAAGACTTCATTTATGCATATCAAACCCTGTTTTATGCCCAAACCCATTTATGCCTTTCAAATTTGCCCTCTGACTGAAGTTACATACAAAAGTGCAAAGCTATGTCACAAGTGTGCTTTAAATGAAAAAGAAAGCAGAAAAAAAACACATGTGGGAGCAATTAGTATGACTGACTCTTGATCTTTAAGAACTTTCTGGAGTGCTCTGGATATAAGTGGGAATAGAGGGAAGGCATACATCAAGTCCCTGTCTCAAGAAATAGCAAACACATCTTGGTGAAAATGGTCTGGTTTGGAGGGCAGCCCAGCAGAAAGTTTATGAGGAGGGTCCACCAAATGAGATTGTTTCTGAGACTGTCAGAGATGGGAATCTATTTGGAAAGTGAATGATTTCTTGGGTTCCAAAATCTCTTGAAATGCCATTTAAGTGATCTCATTTTCCCATTTTGCATTTGGAACTACTTGGATTGCTGCTGCCATGTGACCTAGAAGTCACAGAATTGTTTTTATTATGGACCTGTGTGCTGTCAATAGAACTTGAGCCAATGTCATTATGAATTGCATCCTGGCTTGAGGTAGATACACTGTGACAGTATGGGTATGTAGATCAGCTCAGAAGAAACACAACTGTTGAGTCAGAATAAGGTTGGATTTATTCTCGTTGATGAGGAAACCCAGATTTTTGAGAAGATAGATAGGTGTACTTAGAGTTGAGGCTACTGCTGGAGGGTAGTTGCCCATGACCAACCAATCATTTAGGTAGGAAAAAACAAAAATGACCTGCTCTGCAAAGAGTTGTCACTACAGTAAGGCACTTTGTGAGGATTCAGGGAGCAGACGAAGGCCAAAGGGAAAAACATGATATTGGTAGCGGGTCTTGAGAAAGGCCAGAATTACTTCTAATGGAAGGGATGAATCAGGATATGGGCATAAGATCCTTGAGGCCTAGGGACACTAAGAAATCCCCTTGGTGAATGAGGGGAAAAATGGTAGCCAGCGTATTCATTTAGAATATTTGTCTTCTGAGATAAAGAGCTTTCTCATGACCAGGACAGGACATAGTCCTCCTGTCTTCTTTTGAATAATGGAGAACAGTGAATAGAAACCTTTTCCAGAATGGAAAGCAGGGGCAGGTTCTACAGTTCTGACCTCCAGTAAGACTTGAAGTTCATTCTGAAGGATTATAGAATGCTGCTGATTTGGAGGACATTGCCAGAGTGGCATAGGCAGCAAAATGTATTTATTTATATCCTGCTTTTCACCGGGTCAAAGCGGTCAATTGGGGGATACATTTAACATGAGGGGATATGAGACACATATGCTAATACTTACAGGGAACATGGGCAATGGAGGGTTAAGTGGCTTGCCCAAGACCACAAGGAGTGCCTATAGGACTAGAAATCTCAGACCCTCTGGCCTGAGGTTGCTGTTCCCAGGTGGGACTTGAACCCCTGGCCCTCTGGCCTGAAGAACCTTGTCCTAACCACTAGACCACTAGACGCAGGGGCCATAACTCCATTAATATTTTAACCAACACAGTATCAGCAAGAGTTTGGGGCTGGTTCTGGAGATTGGTTTGTTTGACACCTCCAACCAAAAAGACCTTCCACTGCACTTGCACAGCAATGATGTCAACAAAAGAAGGCTCCAGAACTGCAGAAAATATCCCTGCTTCACAATGACTAGGACCCACTGATCTGAAGTTATGGTTGGCCATGCATCCCTGAAGGATGTCAGCCAGCCTCCTACTAGTAGACAGTCAAAAAGGAGGATCCAGTTTGATGGGAGCCACAGGCAGTGCAGCTTGTTGCTTGTGTGCAGTAGATCTCTGGCATGGCAGATATGCTGGAGAGGTCTGCCACTGAGGGGAGGGTCTCTCATAAGGTTGGTAGAGACATCTATGGTAGAAATGACCACTAGACCCCGATCCCCCTGATGAGTAGAAGTATACCCCAGACCCACCACCGTGTATATAGCTTAGCCAATGTGTAAATAGTTGAGCTGTCTTGTATCTTGTACATAGTTACCTGTTGAAACCTGTATATAATCCCCTGTTTATTGTAAGTCCAGTGCATGCTCACCTGCACTGCACGAGTATGTTACCTGTAAACCGCACTGATTTTCAAAGAGCACAGTATATAAAAGACATTAAATAAATAAATAAATAAATAAATAAAATAAATGCTGGAAGTAGTGCTGTTTGCGGACTGTGGAAGAATTATCTTTCATCTGAGTTACCATATCCTTGACTTTGTCACCAAATAAGGAGTCATCAGTGCAAGGAGTGTCCATAAGAAGGTCATGATAACCTTCACAGAGTCCAGATGAGTGGAACTATGCTTTTTTTTATTGCTACAATGGCTACTGCTGCCAAACATGAAGTGATGTCATAGACATCATATGTAGCTCTTAAAACATAGGTGTCAAACTCTGGCCCGCGGGCCAAATTTGGCCCGTAGTGTAATTATATTTGGCCCGCGAGCTATACCAAATGACTACTAGAGCTAGCCCGCCGGTATTATACAGCGCATTCATTCATCGCTAATACTACAAATCCCATAATGCCTTGCTGTTGTTTTGGCGCATCAATCAGGACAGGTCCCAGAAACACCCTCTCCTGTGTGACAGAAGTCATAGCGATCTCAAGCTATAACTGTCACTGTGGAACCCCTTCCCAAAAATGGCAAAAAGAAAGGCAGACAACAGGAACTTTCTGGACAGGTGGGAGACAGAATATTTGTTTACATATGTAAAAGACAGACCTGTTTGTCTGATTTGTGGAGTCAACGTGGCTATAACTAAGGAGTATAACATTCGACGACACTATGAAACAAAACACCATGACAAGTACAAGGACCTGGACATGACTCAAAGGAGCCAGAAAGTGGAGGAGATGAAAAGAAGTTTGGTTTCACAACAGAATATGTTCAAAAAAGCCACATCACAAAGTGAGGCTGCTGTAAAGGCTAGTTATATTGTGGCAGCAGAGATCGCAAAATCAGCCCGGCCCTTTAATGAGGGAGAGTTTGTGAAAAAGTGCATGTTGAAAGTTTGTGACATCGTGTGCCCAGAGAAAAAGCAAGCCTTTTCAAACGTGAGCCTGAGCAGAAACACAGTAGCTGATCGCACATGTGATCTTGCCACCAATCTGTATGACCAGCTTTTGGAAAAGGGAAAAGATTTCGTTGCATTCTCCCTTGCTGTGGATGAGAGCAGCGACGCATCTGATACTGCTCAGCTGTCAGTCTTCATCCGTGGAGTGGACTCAAATATGTGTGTTACGGAGGAGCTATTGGGATTCAAATCAATGCATGGCACAACCACAGGAAAGGAAATTTTTGAGGAGGTTTCCAAATGCGTAACTGAAATAAAGCTGCCGTGGGATAAACTCGTGGGATTAACGACAGATGGTGTGCCAGCGATGTGCGGTAAAACAAGTGGACTGGTGGGCAGGGTCCAGGAGAAGATGCAGGAAGAGAACTGTGCAGGTGAACTAACTCTTTATCACTGCATCATACATCAGGAATCATTGTGTGGCAAAGCCCTAAAGATGGAACATGTTATGACCACAGTAACACAAGTAGTTAACTTTATAAGAGCCAAAGGTCTGAATCACCGCCAGTTTAAGTCTTTTCTGGAGGAGTGTGGTTCGGAATACGCAGACGTGCCGTATCACACAGAGGTGAGATGGTTAAGCCGAGGAAAAGTACTGAATAGATGTTTTGAGCTGCATGAGGAAATATGTCAGTTTCTGGAAAGCAAAGGGAAGGACACAGCAGAGCTTCGGGAGAAAAAGTTTCTGTGTGAGCTGGCCTTTCTGTGTGACATCTCGAGCCATCTCGATGCGCTGAACCTGCAGCTTCAGGGGCGGGGGCGCATCATCACAGACATGTACGCTGCAGTGAGGGCTTTTAAAACTAAACTGTGCCTGTGGGAGAATCAGATGCTGCAAGGAAACCTTGGCCATTTTCCCTGCTGCCAAACCATGAAAACGCAGTTCTTTACCAACTTGTTCCCATGCGCACAGTTTGCTGAAAAACTCAGTGTACTCGGCGTTGAGTTTAGCCGGCGATTTGCCGACTTTGATGTCCAGAAATGTAGGTTTGAACTGCTCAGTAATCCCTTTGCAGTTAATGTGGAAAACGCACCAACCAACCTCCAAATGGAGCTAATTGAACTCCAGTGTAATGACACGCTGAAGTCAAAGTATGATGCTGTGGGCGCTGCCCAGTTTCCACAGTTCATCCCTGACACAATGCCTCAGCTCCGCACCCAAGCTGCTCAGATGCTCTCCATGTTCGGCAGCACTTATCTATGTGAGCAACTTTTCTCCTCGATGAAGATGACCAAAACATCTCACAGGAGACGTCTGACTGATGAACACCTTCGCTCGATACTGAGGATTTCCTCAGCTCAAAGCCTGAGCCCAGACATTGATGAACTATCATCCAAGAAGAGATGCCAGGTTTCTGGCTTGGGCACATCAGATTAGATCAGTGTGCAGCAAACTGAGCAATAATTAACATTTTCTTTATGCACTTTTTCTTGCTACTCCAAGACATGGGCTTGAATGGTTGATTAATTTTATTATTGTTATTTTATTTTAAAAATTATTATTTATTATTATTTAAATCTTATTTAATAAATGAATGTCATTGATGTTTTTTTTTATTTGAAATTGGTTTTTGCATATCTGAACTATTAAGTTATAAATTGTATAGTAATAAGTGTTGCTTCATATTCAATGTTAAAGCAAATCTTGTTTGGGTCCATATTAAAAGGTTCATTTGTTCAATGCTGGCCCGCGACTTTGTTCAAGTTTTACATTTTGGCCCACTGTGTATTTGAGTTTGACACCCCTGTCTTAAAAGGTGAAAGTCAAAATCCTGAATAGTGAGGTGAGCCTGAGCCAAGTCATCCCTGGAAATATTTGCGTCAGTAACTTGTTCCATTAAGGAATGATGGTAGTATAGCATTTGTAGTTGATGTGCTAAGATTAAGGCTAGCATAGAGCCTTGATACATTTTATGTGTGATAGTATCTAAAATGTGTTGGTCCTTACCCAGTGGGTTATAAGAAGATACTCATGAAGATTTGGAGCTTTTAAGCACAGCTTCTGATATAACAGATAGATGGGACAGCTGTTGATACAAGTGTCTAGAACACCCTTTTAATCTATATTTATTTATTCATTTTATTTATTTAGCAACATTTTTATACCGCCTTATCTACAAGTCAAAGCAGTGCACAGTCCACTCAAGTTATAGAATGTTTACATAGAACTTGAACCAAATAATTAACTTGAACAATAAAATGAATAATACCTTAGGTAGTAACATCTGTACAATAGGTGGAATTGCAACAGAGTAGGCAAAGGGTACAACAGAAATATGTTTAAAAGTATATTCAGAGAAACTTTAACTATGAGGAGCAGAGTGTCATTGTGATCTAAAATGTTGAATAAAGCATTGTACAGGGAAATTTAACCAAGGGTAGAAGAAATGTTCTTATGAGCAGTCACAAGGTTTGGGCTCATATTTGCTTGGATCTGATTGGAGATTGGTTTGTTTGGCACCTCCAGCCAAAAAGACTTTCCGCTGCACAGGGTGAAGATGCTTTAACTGAGAGGAGTGTATGCCAGGCAGTGAGTTGCAGATCTTGCAGGATCTCATGAAGAGGTAGAGTGATGATCACCTTGAGTGCAGACATAGACATAAGAATGGATTGAAAATCCTTTTTCTGACTGATGAAATTTCACCAAGTCCCAGAGTTAGAGTTTTGGCAAGCTTAAGCAGGAATGAGGGATAGGAATGGTCATCATGGTATTCTTGCTGAGAAGAGTAGAATAGGACATTTCATGCTCCTCTGACTTTTCATCCAAATTATTTTATTTTTATTTATACCACACTCTTTAGAATCAGTGTGGTTTACATGTATACTAACAGGCACTTTTTATTCCCTTGTCCCCAAAGGGCTCATAATCTAAGTGTACCTGAGGCAATGGAGGGTTAAATGGCTTGCCCAAGGCCACAAGGAGTGGCCATGGGACTAGAGACCCCAGTCCCTCTGGCCTGAAGTTGCTTGTCCCCATGTGGGAATTGAACCCCTGGCCTTCTGGTCTGAGGTAACCTGTCCCAACCACTGAGCCACTCCTCCATCTCTCCTCCAAATTATGGAGGATAGATGGCTCACCAATGAAACCAAGATCATCCAGGCGGTCCCAGGAAGCAATGGGCTGAGACAAAACCTCTGAGGACACATCCCTGAGAGGACATCCCTCCAGAGGTGGATATGTGAGTGGTATGAATATTGACTGAGAACCCTGAGATGGGAGTCTCAGTGGGGGCTGAAGAGGGACTAAAGCAGTAGGAACCACTGAATGTTATAACATATTGGTGGTTTCAAGGAGGAATTTTTGCATCAAGAGGAGCAGGGAGGTTTGTTGTAAGGAGGACTGTAAGGAAGAAGCCCACATGGGTTTGAGCTGAGAGGAGGGGGTAACAGGTGAAAAAGCTGATTCTCTGCTGTAATTATTGCAGGTTGTACCAGTACATTAAGAAACCAGCAAGTATACTCTGGTGACTTTTCAAACTTTGTGTGCAGGGACTTCAAAGCAGTCATGTGCTTTACTTTTGCACACTTCTTAGCCAGCTGAATGTCTGCCTCTAACAGTTTCGCCTTCCATGGGGACTGGAGGGTAAAAGTGGAAGCACAGTCCTCGTTTGAATGACTGGCAGCTGCCTAAGCCATTGTTGCCGATGGTGTCATGTGCTCATCCATGCAACTCAGCTTTATGTCTTTTTTGAAAGCTCTTTCCCTCAGTGGTGTACTTATTTGACCTGGAGGGGAAGGAGGGTTCAGCACAGGGATAGAGTCATTGGCAGCAGTCAGTTGTGAGGTAAACTCTGGCTAAAAGATAAAAAGCAGAGAGTGGTGCTAAATGGCCAATTTTCTCCATGAAGAAAGGTGAATAGTAGAGCATCCCAGGGATCTGTGCTGAGCCCGCTGCTTTTTAACATAGTCATGAATGACCTCGAAATGAGAATAATGAGTGAGGTGATCAAATATGCAGATGACAGAAAATTATTCAAAGTTGCTAAAACCCAAGAGAATTGTGAATAATTGCAAGAGGACCTTGCTAAATTGGAAGACTGGACATTCAAATAGCAGATGAAATTTAATGTGGACAAGTGCAAAGTTATGTACCTAGGAAAGAACAACCCAAACTATGGTTACACAATGCAAGGTTCCACATTAGGAAACAACACTCAGGAAAAAGATTTAAATCTCATCATGGATAATATGTTGTTTTTATTTTTTTAATTTATTTTAGGTTTTTCTATACCGCACTCTTTAAAATCAGCTCGGTTTACAGTTAGAACAAATTTATACAGTGCAGGTGGCGTCTGCACTGTACTTACAAGGAACAGGGTTTACAACTTGGCTAACGGGTAACTATGTACAGGCTACTTAGTAGCAGGCTACTCAGTTAATAACTATATACACAGGCAAAACAGTCGGGTCAGCGATGGAGGGGTGGGGACATGACTGCTTGGTGGCTATTTACAAGCTTGTGTGCTATATACAGGATTGTGTGCTCTATTCTAGGTTGTGTACTATATACAGTTGCATATCAGGTGTCTGGCCGTGTTACTAGGCGGGGGTGTGGCTGCGTGTTGTTGATGTGTCTGGGATGCTGTGTTGGTGGTTGCGTGAGGCTGGATGTTGTGAATCTCCGTTGTGGGAGTAGTACTTGAGAAACAGGTGGTGTATCACAGCTTCAATTTAGTTGAAACCCTCCGCCCAGTGTGCAGTGGCAGCCAAGAGGGCAAATAGAATGCTAGGAATCATAAGGAAAGGAATGGAGGATAAAACAAAAGGTATTATAATGCCTCTGTATTGTTCCATGGTGTGACCGCACCTTGTATATTGTGTGCACTTCTGGTTGCCATTTCTTAAAAAGGATATAGCAGAATAAGAAAAAGGTAAAGAGAAGAGCCACAAAAATGGTAAAGGGGATGGAAGGATACCCCTATGAGGAAAGACTTCAAAGGTTAGGGCTTCTCATCTTGGAAAAGAGACGGCTGAGGGGAGATATGACAGAGGTCTATAAATTAATGAACGGAATGGAACAGGTAAATGTTGACTGGTTGTTTACACCATCAAAAAGTAGAACGACTAGGGGGCATGTAATGAAACTACAATGTAACTCACTTAAGGCTAATAAATGCTGGAAGTAGTAATAAGAGAAAATATTTTTTCACTCAATGCGTAATCAAACTCTTGGATTCCTTACCGGAGGATGTTGTAAAAGCTGTTAGTGTAGCTGGGTTTAAAAAAGGTTTGCACAAGTTCCTGAAGGAAAGGTCCATAAACCATTATTAAAGAGGACGCAGGATATCTACTGCTTACCCCAGGACAAGCATAGTGGAATCTGTGTGCCTTTTGGGAACCTGCCAAGTACTTGTGACCTGGATTGGCCACTGTTGGAAACAAGATACTGGGCTTGATGGACCTGGGTCTGATCCTGTATGGCATTTCTTACGTTCTTTTGTTCATGATAGGAAGTCTGTGATATGCAGGATTTTTTTTTTTTTTTTTTTTTTTGTGGGTGTTTAAAAGAGAGCCGAAGCTGAGAGCAGAAAATATTGTGAAAAGAGGTAGCACTGATTTATTAAGCTGTATATAAAAAAATAGGCTAGTTCACTGCCAGAGTGTCAGGCAGTGCGAGGACTCCTGCACATATTCACTGTTTAACCCCTCCCCCCCCCCAAAGTGTTCTAAATAAAGATAGGAAAGAGCTCTGCACACTGAATCAGCCTGCAGGACTTTTCCAGCAAGTGTGCCTGCATCTCCCCTGCTTGTCCTCAGAGAATGGGGGTTCCCTGAAACCGTGATGGTTCTAAACAGTTGAGACTTGAATGATGCCAGTTTCTTTCTTTTTTTTTGTAACTTTTAGCCCTGGATAAGGGCCGGGGTGTGGTCAGGTCGGGGGGGGGGGGAAATATCTCACCAAGGATTCAAGACCCCTCAGAAGAGGGAGTACTTTCTTACAGGGTAGGGGAAGGGGGAGGGCCACTCGCCAAAAATCTTGAGATTTTCCCAGAGAGGGTGGCATCGGACACCGAAGTCAGCAACCCCTGAATGAGAGGGGTCATTTTTTAAATTAAAATTTCAAGTATCACCACAGCTGGGAAGACTCAAACTTCCCAGCTGTGGCAGAATATGAAAAATTTATTTTGAAATGTAACCAGATAAGCCAGGAGCTCATTTGCATCCTGCAGCTAGCTTTCACCAAAAAGTTAAAATGGCAATTTATTTTTTGCAACTTAGTATATTGGCCCTATGGGGGTGGCTCTTTTGAATTTATAACACATTAAATTTAGTTGAAAAGAACTTAGAGGCACTGTTTTTCAAAGCAAGTGAGGAGGAGCAGATTTTCAAACTGGAAATCAAACTGGTTTTCTAACATTCTCTAATGATGTGGGCCAGAAAAATGACCATTTTAGTGAAAGCTGGGAATAATATGTATAGGTGATAATACTCTGCTTTGCAGTAGTAAAGGAACCAGGAAGTGCAAATTAACTTAAAGAAAATGAACAGGGAAACACTGCCTGGAAAATATGACTCAGCATTCAGTCATCAGAGTCTAAGGCTGGATTCATCATCCCAGAGAAGTTGTTCTGAACAGTTCACTGTTTCCTGAGAGCTCTCGGTTTCACTCCTAATTAAATTAAGAGGATATTTTTGCTCCTGTTCCAGCTAGCCTGTACTGCTTGATGTCTTTGCTGTACTTATATGCTGGGCAATTCTTCGAGCCCTTAAAGAGGGACTAAGCCTCTAGCCTAGAGTAAATCACTATTACTGATGTTCTGGGGGATAATGTGCCCAGGTCCTCGTTACCTGAAATGTGCATTGGATTGTCACAAGTAGGGTAACGTGTGGAAAATGAATTCCATACTGTAAGCTATGACCTTCTTTATATTCGATACCCCCTCCTCCCTCCCTTCTCCCCTCCCCTCCTCTCCTCCCCCGAAAGCATCTCCAGCAGTTTCTTCTGGCTCTCAGCCTCAGATTTCATGACATTTTATTCTATTCTTTAGTTTACTATGAGCAGTGAATGGAAAATCTCAGTAGGTTAACAGAATGCCCAGCTCCCAGTTTAATGTTAAATGAATTAGGCCAAGCTATGGCTCATCACAGGGTTAAATGTTACTTGCATGCAAGTACTTTTCCAAGTGTCAGTGTATCCCACGTGGAACTAATAAATGGGAAACAGTTGTTTTTAAGTATTAAGGCCAAATTTAAGAATTAGGCAAGAGTTCCACAGTGCTGTTTGCACAAGTTGTTACTTAGATAGCTACATCATGTTCATGTCTATCATGGGTACAGGGACAGATTAACACTGTAGTTGCACCTAGATAAATAGACATTTGGGGCTTCTACCATAGATCCTCATTTACCTCCTCTCTCACTATTCCATGAAGAGTCATAGCAACATAGTAAATGACGGCAGATAAAGACCAGCATGGTCCATCCAGTCTGCCCAGCAATACGGCAAGAGTAGGTGCACCTGTCGCTCTGTGCAGGCCACCCCTCCCCATGTCCTTGTTTAGGGGTGGACTCACCACTCCATGTAGGACACCCTTATTTGTTGAGAAGTTAGATGGTTCAGTTTATTTTGTTTTTATCCTGTTGCTGTAAAGGGATCCACTGTGCTTGTCCCATGCTGTTTTGAATTCCGTCACTGTGTGATCCACTGTGCTTGTCCCATGCTGTTTTGAATTCCGTCACCGTGTTTGCCCTCACCACTTCCATCGGGAGGGCATTCCAAGCATCCACCACCCTTTCATTGAAAAAATATTTCCTGACATTGCCTTTTAAATTTTCCACCTTGCAGCTTGTCAGACGGCTGCCTGGGTGAGAATGTTCACAGTCTTGGCAAATGCATATATCAATATGATTTGCAAGGGATTGTGGGAAATGCAGTCCATTCACACCAGACACAGCCACTCACAATAATTAGTTGTGCTTGAGTGTAAAGCCAATAAGATATTTATTTATGGGGTTATTTCTCCCAACACAGATATGCTTGGTAGCACATAAAACAGGATACTTGCTTTCAGTGTTAAACTTAGAAAAACAAAATCAGGAAAACAACATTTGAACTTGTCAGGCAATCAAAGCAAAAGAATAAAGACCTGGTTGGTAACAAACTGGTCTTTTCTGTAGGCTTTAGCTAATATTTTCTTAGCAGTGTTTCAAACAACAAGCAAAACCCACAAAGAAGGGAAAAACTGTTCTTTTCAGGTTAACTTCTTATATCTTCACACATAGACTCAGAAGTGATTTCCTCAGAGCTCACAAGCAATTAGGTAAGGCTCAATTGCTAGCAGTTACCCAGCTGAAACCCCTTAGCTGGCTTGCTTTCTACTGCGTGGCTCAAAACCTACTCAGGAGCTTTTCTGAGTAGATTAAAGAACACGTTTGTATTTCTTTGTGATGGTTGCTGTACTTTGTAACAGAAAATTACCAAAGGAGTTTAGACAGAGAGCAATCCATATATTCACAGCCTGTATCTAAGACCGCTCCTTCCCCTTCTTCAACAATCATGGGTTCAATATCAGGGATTGGCACAGAGGAATTTCTCAATGGAGCACTTTCAGGAGAATACTTGTTTCCCTGCTGTCTTTCAAGGTTATAGGTAGGGCATAGATCAGTGTTCATACCTGAGCTTCCATTGCTGTTAGAGTTCCTCTCTAAATTACCTGGCCAGTATGTAGTCCAGTTTTTATGTCCAGCCTTCCAATCCAGATCCCTGGACACTGGATCTCTCTTCACATACCTTCTGGCACGGGTCCTAGGGTCCCTTCCAAGTGCAGCCGTCTCCCTCACAGGTACCGTCTGGAGATTCCTAGCTCTGCAGCACCATTCCTCTGGCTTTCCCCAGTCCAATGGTGTATGCTGGCCTTTTGAATGTCTCCCAGTATACGTACTGCTCTGGACTCCTTTAGACCTCCCAAATGCTTTTCTCTTCTTTCTTCCAAAGGGTTTCTTGCCCTCTCTGTCCGTCCGTTCTGGCTTCTGCTTCTGATGATCCTCCAGATGATGAAACTGAGGATGAGGATCTCCCAGATGAAACTGAGGATCAGGATAATTCTCTGTAGAATAAACTCTACCTTTATTCTGCTTTGATGAGTTCTCCACCCTAGCAGAGCGCAGCTGTGCTGAATCAGGCCCTGCCCTTTGAGATGAGTGCTTGGGGATTACCTCATAGCCCTCTTGATTGAACACACGTTTCCCCACTTCAGCTCCTCTAATGGCTGTTGGAAACCTGGTGCATTCTGGGACTGGTAGTCTTTTATGGGAAAATTCTGTTTTCTTATTTCTACCAGAACTGACAGGTTGCTTGTTCAGAGTCACTTCACCTTTTCTATAGCTCCTTCCTGAGCTATGATAAGCTTCCTTATCACAAGCTTCATGTTATGCCCTCTAGTTTTGCAGCTTCCCCGTCTTTGGAAGAGGTTTCTTTGTTCATCGTTCCTCTTTAAGTATTTAAAGGTCTGAATCATATCTCCCCTATCCCTCCTCTCCTCCAAAGTGTACATATTTAGGTCTTCAAGGCTCTTCTCATAAGGTTTCTTACGGAGGCTCCAATATTCCAAGTGAGGCCTCACCAGCGACCTGTACAGTGGCATACGTACCTCTTCCTTTCTGCTGGTAATCCCTCTTTGTATGCAGCCCAACATCCTCCTGGCTTTTGCCACCGCCTTGTCGTACTGTTTTGCCACCTTGAGATCATCAGAGATAATCACACCAAGGTCTTTCTCCTGAAACATGCACACCAACCTCTCGCCCCCTATTGCGTACATTTCTCTTGGATTTCTGCTACCTAAGTGCATGACACTGCACTTTTTTTGCATTAAATCGTAATTGCCAAGTATTAGACCATTCTTCCAGCTTTTGTAGATCTTTCCTCATGTTATCCACTTCCTCGGGGGAGTCCACTCTGTTGAAAATTTTTGTGTCATCTGCAAAAAGACAGACTTTTCCATTCAGTCCTACATCAATATCACTCACAAATACATTGAACAGTGCCGGGCCCAGGACAGAACCCTGGGCACCCTGCTAATCACCTTCTTTTAATCTAAGTGAGCTCCATGTACCATCAGCTTCTGTCGTCGGTCAGTCAACCAATTTCTAATCCAGTTTACCATCTTGGGATCCATCCCCAAGCTACTGAGCTTATTGACAAGCCTCCTATGAGGAATAGTATCAAAGGCTTTGCTGAAATCCAGGTAGATGACATCCATCGCATGCCCCTGATCTAGTTCCTTGGTCACCCAGTCAAAGAACTCAATCAGATTTGTTTGGCAAGACCGTCCTTCAGTAAAACCATGTTGCCTCGGATCTTGCAGCCTGTTGGTTTTGAGAAAGTTCACTATTCGCTCTTTCAGGAGCGCCTCCATTACTTTTCTCGCCACCGAGGTAAGGCTCACGGGTCTGTAGTTTGACACTTCTTCCCTGTCACCACTTTTATGTAGAGGTACGACATCAGCCATTCTCCAGTCCTGAAGAACCTCTCCTGTTTCCAAGGATCTGTTGAATACATCCTTTAATGGCCCTGCAAGAACCTCTCTGAGCTCTTTCAGTATCCTGGGATGTATCCCATCCAGTCCCATGGCTTTGTCCACTTTCAGTTTAGCAATTTGTTCCAACACCTCATCTTCTGTGAATGGTGTGGTATCTACTTCATTCCCATTTTTATATTTGGGAGTCACAGCTGGTCCATCTCCAGGATTTTCTTTAGTAAAAACAGAGCAGAAGTATTTGTTTAACAATTTTGCTTTTTCTATGTCACTTTCCACTTGTCCTTTCCCAGCACTTCTGAGTCCTGCAATTCCAACTCTGATCTTCTTCCTTTCCCGAATATACCTGAAGAAGGTTTTGTTGCCACCCTTAACATCTTTAGCCATCTTTTCCTCTGCCTTTGATTCTGCTATCCTTATTTCTCTTTTTGACTCTTTGAGTTTGACCCTGTATTCATTTCTATGTTGTTCTGTTTGCAAGCTTTTGAATTTTGCGAAAGCTGTGTTTTTTGCCTTTATTTGAGCAGCCACTTCTTTGGAAAACCAAATAGGTTTCCTTCTCCTCTTGTTTGTATTTACTTTTCTTACATATTTATCTGTTGCCCCTTTTATTGCCACCTTTAGTTTAGCCCATTGCAATTCCACTTCCCTTATCTCCTTCCACCCCGTTATCTCCTCCTTTAGGTACTCGGCCATTTTATTGAAGTCAGTGTTTTTGAAGTTTAGGACTTTGAGCTTGTTATGTTTGGCCTGTACCTTGGCTTTTATTTCAAACCACACTGTGTGATGATCACTGTTGCTCACAGGGGCACTCACGCAGACATTCGACACGCTGTCACCATTGGTGAGCACTAAATCCAGCGTTGAGCTTTCACTGGTTGGTTCCATGACCATTTGTCTAAGTGATGCATCTTGGAGAGCATCTACAATTTCTTTGCTTCTTTCCAGGTGTGCAGAAGGAGTAATCCAATCCACATCAGGTAGATTAAAGTCACCCAAAATGATTGCTTCCCCCTTTGTGGCTATCTTGGCAATATCTATAATCAATTTGTTATCTATCTCTTCAATTTGAGTCGGAGGTCTGTAGACTACAGCAGTATGGATGACAGTGCCATCTCCTCTTTCCAACGCAATCCAGAGCACTTCTTCTTTTCCCCATGTCCCCTGCATTTCAGTAGCTTTAATATTGCTTTTGACATACAAGGCTACTCCTCCTCCTTTTCCATTTTCTCTGTCTCTTCTGAATAGATTATAGCCAGCTATGGCTATATCCCAATCATGTGATTCATTAAAACATGTTTCTGTAATGGCCACAATGTCCAAATCCATTTCCACCAATAGGGCTTCCAGGTCCGGAATTTTGTTGGCTAAGCTTCGAGCATTCGTGCTTATTGCTTTCCTGGCTTGTGTGTATTTTGCATTGATTTTGTTCTGCCCACATCTTCCCACTTGTTTTTGATGTGTGGTTTAAAAGTGTGTCTGTTTCTGATGTTATTCTGTCACATTCACTCTTTCCCTGACCCCTACTTCCCCCCCCCCACCCCAGGACCTTAATTCATAAAGTGTCTTGGGGGAAACAGCAGGGGCTGGTTCTGGTTGTGGTAGTAGCAGCAGAGGGACTGTTTAAACATATGCTTTGAGTGGAGGGATGGCATAGAATACAACACAAAAAGACGGAAGTACTGTTCGTCTCGAGGAACACCAGTTTCACCCCTCCGAGTTGTATTAACGTAAAGGATGCCCAACTCCAAGTGAAACCGGCAATACGCTACCTTGGAGTAACGCTGGACCAAAACCTTGACATGAAGAACCACATAGCCAATACAGTCAAGGCAATCTACTTTAAAATCAGATCCCTCAGACACCTACGCATGCTACTTGAACCGGATGACTTCCGAACCATTTATCAAGCCCTTATACTCCCCCATTTCGACTTCTCAAACTCCATACTACAAGGACTCCCCCGGTCCACCCTGAGCCCCCTGCAACTAGCCATGAATAGTGCAGCAAGGGTACTCCTCGGGGCATCCAGGAGAGATCACGTAACACCCCTTCTAAAACAGCTACACTGGCTCCCCATTCAAGCAAGGATCAGCTTCAAGACCTTACTGCTAACATTCAAAGCGGCTAAGGGGCTCACCTCTTCCTCTCTCTCCAACCTCATACAACCACTCGCACCAAACAGGCCACGAAGAACAGCAGAATTAAACACACTAGTTATCCCAAATGATACCACAAGATGCACCAGATCAACAGCCAACAGAGCCTTCCAATTCTGTGCCCCAACTCTATGGAACACCTTACCAGCACAAATCAGAGCAATACCTAATCTGAGTCAGTTCAGAAAGGCACTGAAACATTTCCTCTTCCTTAAATATCTCATTGACAGCTCCGAACATAACCCCCAGGCAAATAGCAGAAGTGGTCAAACAGATAGACCCCCGCAACAGGCCAACTTCACAATGTAAATAGCAAGTTGTTCCATGTACTATTGTACCACCATTGTATATAGTTAACCAGGATATCCTTTATCAGATAACCCTCATTGTATTTAGTTTCCCCTTTTTCGCCAAGTTATACTTCCTGTTAAATGTAATGACCAGACATATGTAAATTGTCGGATGTTTTTTGTTCAATGTAAACCGCGCTGATGTCTAATAGTGCGGTATATAAGAATTGTTAATAAAAATAATAAAAATAAATAAATAGTAGTTACAGAAGGCTGAGGGCCAGGGATGTTGGAATTCAAATCCTGCTTTTCCCACACAGAAAGCAATTTTGGGTGGGGCCCAGTTAACATAGGGGGTAAAAGACAACCATCTCAGCATGGCATCGCCCACTCAGCAGCAGAAGCCTGTTGTACCACTCTCGCTGCTCTTTCTTCCTTCTTCTTTCTCGCTGCTGTCTGTGCCGCATTTTTGCACTAGGCTTTTCTGTCTTCCCCCACCCACTGGCATTACCCAGCACTTGTCCTCAAGCAGGCAGAATACTAGCTGCACCATGTGCTTGACAGCAAAACAATCAGCCACCCAACTGACCAAATTCTTTTGGGGGGGCATGGGAGGGAAGGCCAGAGCCAAAAGCGGAAGAACCTGTACCCCTCGAAGCCCTCCTGTGGCTATGTCACTGCCCCCACTGATGCTTCTCATGAACTTGGACAAGTCACTCTCATTTTCCATTACCTCAGATACAAATTTAGGGCTAGACTTACTAACTGCAAGATAATGTGTCAACACTCATCAGTTCAATTTAATGCAGGACTCATAACTCGCATGAACTCACAGTGAGTGTGCAATCACACACATTAAGGCATGTTAGTAAAGCAAGCCTTTACACTGTAAACTCTGGGAAATTAATGACCTTCTAAGTGTATCTGATTTGTGACTTGCCTTAAATTTCAATTTGTAGAGACAAATAATCTACAGTATATATTCACAGGCCTCATCAGTTACACAGAATCTAGAAGCAAGAGGGGTCATTATATTATCTGTGATGTGAGTGTACCTTGATTTAGTCCTTGTACAGTCCTGCTGCCCCTAGTTTGCTTTGAAGAGATGTGTTGGAGGAAGAGGGCCTAGAGCAAGATGGGAAGAAGGAGTGCAGGCAGAGAAGTAGACAAGGAGGGTTAGAAAGTTTGGATTCAGGGAGCCTGGGAAAGGCTGGAGCTATATGAAAAGAGAGAAGGTAGTAGGGCGTCTACTACTAGGGATATAGACAATTAGGTACATTTTAATAAAAGGGAAGTCTCTTTTGGGATTTTGTTGGCACAAATAGAAAATGAAATGTTACTTGGTGGGGAGGGGGAGTAACGCTTCCTTGGCATATAACTTCCTCCTTTCCTCCACACTAGGAAATAAGAACCTGTAGAAGAGACTGCTACTAGCAGACGTAAAGAATTACTGCAGAAAGTGACCCTTCTCTGCTGCCCTGGACTATGAGACTGCGCCACCGAACAAAACCCTCCAGCAAAAGACACTAAACCCTGCTCCTAGGTTTGGAAGCCTCAATTCCAGACAAGAGATCATAGAGAGGTGCTTACCACAAACACCTATGAATCCCTGGAGAGAGCTAAATGATTTTGGTCTGTCTGTGCTCTTATTATTATTTGCATATGTTCTACTATTCACTGCATTGAACGGCTTTGACCAGTATCGTGGTCTATAAATGATTAAATAACCAAGGAAGGAAACTGCCTTCTTTGATATTCATACTTACTACTACTATTACTGAGCATTTGTATAGTGCTACAAGACATATGCAGTGCTGCACAGACATGTAAGAGACAGTCCCTGCTCATCAGAGCTTACAATGTACTTCACTGGCCAACAATTTTAAAGGGTTATTTGTTTTATAAATATATTGTATTTATTTAAATTTTGTAAATTGTATTTATAAGACTGTGCTGTTTATGAATTGTTTTGCCTTTGAATTATATATATATTTTGTAATTTGTGTTTATGAAATTGTGCTTTCATTTGTAAAATGTCAAAACCGCCCAGCAACATATATGGTAAAACAAAACAAAAAACAAAACAAAACAAAATCATTATGTGAAGGGTGAATTTTGTTTTTTGTTCATTTGCTGCAAACCCCTCTGGGTGGACTTATGGAACCAAAACAGTAGGATGTTAGATTAGATCAGAATCTATAATTTTGCTGAAAGCCATTAGGTCATCTAAGCATTTTTTGACTCACTGTGATACTTCACAGACCTTCCATGATTTCTTATGGGCCAATTTATTAAAATGTGAGCAAAAATGTGCTCTAATTTTTAACTCACGTTTCTCTTTACCCATGCATTGCAAAATCAGGTTAATTCTTGATGTAGTAAGTTAATAATATAATGCATCAGGCACTATAAAATACCTGCCCCTATCCGGATAAACTATCCGGATAGCAATTAGGACATCTTTTTTGCTGTCTTAAGATATCCAGCTAGTTATCTAGATAGCAAAGTGGAAAATCACCACTATCTGGATAAATCTAATTTCTGCTCTCAGATAGTGTTGAGGCAGCCTCTAATGATATTCAGCAGCACTATCCAGATAGTGCTGCTATCTATTAGAGCAACAATGGGTAACCTGAACTGGAAGTATATATTCTTTTTCTTGTCAGCTGGTCACTCTCCTATGGCACTGCTCTCCACAATACTGATGGAGCGCCCATTTTGAACCATAACACTTTACTGGTTCTGCCTCAGGGCATGATAAACCACAGGTCATCACAACAGCATGTTTCAACCCAACTGGATCTGTTCCCCATTTTGGCTCCATCAGAGGGGTCTATTTAAAAGTGTTGTATTCCTGCTACAAGACCATCGTATCTTCTGCTCCTATAAGTTATATATGTTTTTTAATACAATGGAAAGTTTGTTGCAAGGGGATTAGCTCTCCCTATATAAAAACTAGTCCAACAAAAAGAATATATACATCCAGCTCAGGTTTTCCGTTTTTACTTATTGTTGGATTTCCCTGCATGGGTTTTCCTATTTTCATTTTTTATGGGATTTTTTTTTCATTTTACTATTACAGTGGCATTTATCTGGGTAGCAGGTGCTACCGAGATAAATGCTTTTGAATATCGGTCCCAAAGTTTTTATAAATTACAGACTCTCACAAAATGGTGTGTGTATGTGTGTTGGGGAGCTGTTAGGCACAGTGGAGTATGCTGATGTGGTTGAGGAAAATGGTGGAAGATCGCTGATGTGCTGGGGCAACAAGGGGGTTATTAGTGCACTGGCTGAATCAGTGGGTTTTGGGATTCACTGAGGTATATGAGTGAACAAAAGAGACAGTGGATAACATTAGTGGGTTTTGGGCTTCAGTTTGATATGCTAATAGGTTCTGGAGTTAAGCAGGGTACATCTGTGGGGAATTGAAGTTAATGGGTTGTGTTCTAGTTTTGATAGTGCACTTCTTTATTAGATTTAAGCTGATTCTCAAACCCATTACTGTACCCCACTGATACCCAAATAGTTAGGAGGTCAGTTTTGTGTAGTAGTGGGTTGAAGGCTTAGGGGATCATTCTGAGCCACGAATAGCGGGGATGGACACCCTGTGGGATGTCCATCCCCACTATTTGTGCTCTTTCCTGACCCCGTCCTTCTTTTCCACATGTTGTATGGGGAAGTTAGACAGGGGTGTGAAAGGGGTGGATTGGGGGTGGCTTTAGGGCGGGCAGTGGGCGGTCACTGGCCCCGGACATACAGGGCCTATTTTAATGTTGGTCCTGTATGTCTGGGGCCGGCGACTTGAACAGGGAGGTTATTCCACCTCCAAGATGGAATAACTTCCCTGATGCAGCAGGAATGACAGGACCGGGGCTGGGATGGGGTGGCAGGGGGCAGAGGGCATTCCCCGCAGCCCAACCCTGGCCCTGGGAGGCCAATTGGTTGTTGGGATGCGGAGAAAGCACTTTGGGAGCCGGCGGCCAGGGATCACAGATTTTAAATGGAGCGTGGTGCCATGGCAACCGGACACCATAATGCCGCGGCTCCAATTAAAAGCCCTGACTGAGTTAGTTGGGCAATGCCTGTACATGCTGGCCAGGCTGAATCACAGTCCTGTCTTGCACATACAGGCCTGTTCATAATTCTGATCCTGCAGGGCTAGACGTGACTCCTTCTGTGCATCCGGTTCCAACCAGATGCGCAGAGGGCCAGGACATACACTACAGAATCAGGCTCTTAGTGAGTTAATAAGCTGAGTATGGAGTACATTAAGGGTTGAACCAAATGGGTGATTTGACAGAGTGGAGTACATTAAGGAGGGGGTAATAGAGGGTGAGAAGACTAGAGTGAGGGATAGGGATACTCTCTCATCTTTGGCTTGGGGGTCCCAATCCAGATTCCCTCTATCTCGGTGGTCCGAGGGCAGAGTCCTTCAGTTATTTATTTTTATGTCTCACCATTATCAAAAGACCCATGGCGATTTACACAGCACAACTACAAAAATATCATGAGCTCATATGACCCATGAGAATTATAATACAGTTGTGGTCAACATTATTGGCACCCTTGCAGTTCAACTCTTTAATGACCAATATCTCCTAAAAAAAAAGTAGCCAGTGAAATGGCTTTGGATTATATATGCACATATTTGATAAATAAAAGAATCAGATAAAACAAGACCAATTAAAAAATAAATAGTAGGAAATAGTATAAAAACTGGGACATTGCCAGGACATGATGATTGGCACCCTTACAAACAATTCAAATCAGTTTGAACAGAAGAACCACATTCCCATTGCATTAAAATTAGATGCATCTGTGATCAATTGTCAGTACGCACATGACTTGAATCAATCAATCAATGATAGCTCTAATGTTTAATATGGCCACATTCACCCCCTGTTCCATTTTCACAATGGTGAAGACAAGAAAGTTGCTTGAGACTATCATAAACTATCATAAAAGCCATTATCACCAAATATCAAACTTCAAAAGGGTACAAGAACAACTCCATGGATCTTGGGATTCCTGTGCTACAGCTTGCAATTTTATTAAGATATTTTCTGCTCATGGGACTACCAAGAACCTCCCAGGCCAAAGAAGACCCCACAGTTCAAAGAGAGACATAAAAATGCACACCTGATCTTTGCCCAAAACCTCTTTGAAAAACCATAATCCTTCTGGGAAAATGTTCTGTGGACAGATTAAACTAAACTTGAGCTTTTTGTCAATGCAGACAAGTGATACATTTACAGGTGAAGAAATGAAACTTATAAGGAAAAAAACACCCTTTCTACAGTTAAATATGGTGGAGGTTCCAAAATGTTGTGGGGCTGTTTTGCTGTCTCAGGAACTGGAGGCCTGGAACGTATTAAAGGAATCATGAAGACAGAGGACTACAAAGGTATTTTGGAGTGAAATGTGCTACTTAGTGTCAGAAAGCTAGTTCTGGGTCGAAGGTCACGGGTCCTCCAGCAGGACAATGACTCAAAACACATCCAAAAGTACAAAAGAATGGTTAAAAAGGAAAATATGCTGTTTTAAACTGGCCAACAATGAGTCCTGATCTCATTCCAATTGAGAACCTTTGGAAAGAGCTGAAATCTGCCATTGGTAAAAGGAATCCTGGAAACATTCATGATCTGGAACAAATCACAGTCGAAGAGTGGAAGAAACTTACTGCAGATAGATACAGTCAAACCTCGGTTTTCATGATTAATCCGTTCGAAAAAGTCTGACTAAAACCGAAACGTATGAAAACTGAAGCAATATTTCCCATAAGAAATAATGTAAATCCAATTAATCCGTTCCAGACACCCAAAAATATTCACAAAAAATACATTTTATAGAGAATAACTATATTTTTACATACAGAAAACAATGAGAAATAAATATAAATGACTAATGAAATGGATAAATGAACATTTAACATCACTGAAAGCAAGCTAAGTACAGTACTGTACAGTACAGTATGTTAACATCTGGCCTTAGCCACCCCTGACAAGCTGCTGTGCCCAGCTCTCTTCGGAATCACATTGAATTCAGTCCATTAAAATACCTTTACATTATCTGCTCAATGCTTCAGAATGGCAGAAAATCTTAATGATATAGCTTCAGACGTACCCTGCAAGAGAAAGAACTGCCTCCCACATTCATGCAACATCTCCTGCTTACGTTGACAGCTTTTCTTCCCTGCTACCGGGACAAAATCTCAGTCAAAAGACGTTGAAAACCGAAGCGTATGAAAACCGGGGCAAATGAAAACCGAGGTTTGACTGTATATGAAACTTACAGATGGCTACAAGAAATGTCTGGAAGCTGTCATCACTGCCAAAGGTTGTGCAACCAAATATTAGTGAAGGGTGTCAATAATCCTGCCCTGGTCATATTTTGTGTTTTTCTCAGAAATTACTACATCTAAGTTGCACAGACATTTTTTTGTTGTATACTTTTGAACATACTATTAAAATATTATGATGACACACAGCTGGAATATTTCCAATTTTTCTCAAGATATCGTACACAACATACCTAAAATGCAAGGGTGCTAATAATGATGACCACAACTGTACATAAGAACTATATCATTGACTCATAAACTTATACCTTATTATCAAGAGCTAAAACCCAAAACTACCCCTTAATGAATTTACAGTAATCACCTTCTGTATAAACAGAAAGGGGATTTCAATATGCCAGATGTTGATTGGCACATTCCTGCTGCAGTAACAACTAGAAATAAAGAGAGCTTGGATTCTCTACAGGGAGAACTAGTCAGGCAATTGGTAACAGACCCCACATGTGAAGGGGCCATACTGGACTTGGTGCTTACCAAGGGTGAAAGTGTTTCTGATGTTATAGTGGGAGATCATTTTGCATCCAGTGATCACCAGATGGTGTGGTTCAGTATTAGGACTAGTGCTGTTAGAATCCATTCAAAGGTGAGGGTATTAGACTTTAGGAAGACTAACTTTGCTAAGATGGGCTAATACCTCAGGGAGTCGTTAGCGGGATGGGAACAGCTGAGGGGTGTAGAAAAACAGTGGGCAAAACTGAAAGGGGATATTTTAAGGGCAACCAACCTTTTTGTTAAAATGGTAAATACAGTAAAAGGAAAAGGAGACAGCCATTGCTTTCGAAAGAAGTAGCTGAAAAGGTGAAGAAAATGAGGGAGACCTTCATGAAATACAAGAGATCACAGAGAGAGGAAGACAGGCATCTATATTTGGAAAAACTTAGAGAAGCTAGCAAAGTAGTCAGGAAAGCAAAGATTCAAAAAAAGGAGGAAATAGCAAATGCGATAAAATGCGGGGATAGATATCACAGGTACACTACCAAAAAACTGCCTCCAGTTTTGCAACTGATTCCTATAGATTTTGGGGTGCTGAATCCAGGAAAAATAGCCAAAATGTTCCATCACGTCACGTTTTCTTGCAAAATTAGATTTCTTACCCATATAAGGAATGTTCACATAATTTCTTTTTAGCCGACTGCAGTTTATTTTCTTGGCCCAAAATAGAGGTTGTAATGGTTAACTAACTAGAAACACTCCCTCATGATATTTTAGAGTGTTTTGTATTCATTTTATACATTAACAGGACAATTGGGAGGCGGGGGGCTAAATCCAGTACTCGCGCTGGCGCATGTTCTTTCCTGTTTGCCTCGCCTCGTTCGCTCGCTCAAACACGGTGGTTGCGACATGAACGTTCCTGTCAAATTTCAGTTTCTTGCAAGTTCATTATTACCTTTTGTTTGCTCAGTCGTAATCCAGCTTTATTCCAAAGTGGTTCACTACAGTTGTAGTTTGCAGTGCTGTGTATTTGTGATGGCTCACAGAGCCAGAGGTTGCGTCAACTCTCCGGACAGTTTTTGTTTTATTTGTGGGGAATATACCGTGAAAAAGCGGCAGAGGAACATTTCTGCATTTATTAAAAAAGTATATTTCGCCTATTTCGGTTTGAAGTTAGGCGATCAAGACAAACCGTGGGCTCCTCACAAAGTGTGCAAGACATGTGAGGAAGTTCTACGCTTATGGATGAAAGGTAAAAAACAAGCATTTCGTTTCGGAATACCTATGATGTGGCGTGAACAAAGAGACCACAGCAGTGACTGCTATTTTTGCTCTTGCATTGTGAAGGGATACAACTTAAAAAATAAGAACGTAATAAGTTACCCCAACCTTCCCTCAGCAATTAGGCCTATGCCTCATAGCAACGAAGTACCTGTGCCTGAACCACCAAAATCTTTGGATCATATTTGTGTGGACGGTTCTGATCATGATGAGACTCATCAGATGGCTTTTCCCGATGAGTCCAGTACTTCCGAGTTTGAAACTGAACCAGATCCGAAACCTGAACTTTTCTCTCAAGCTGAATTGAATGATTTAGTCCGGGATTTAGGACTCCCAAAAGATGCTGCCCAACTGCTAGGTTCTCGGCTTAAACAGAAAAATCTATTGTCACCAGGAACAACTTTTTATTGGTACCGCAACCGCGAGACACAATTTTTGAAGTATTTCAGCAAAGAGGAAGATTTGGTATTTTGCAACGATATATACGGAGTGATAGAAAAGTTTAAACTCAAGTATGATCCTGCTGAATGGCGGCTGTTCATTGATTCGTCAAAAGACAGCATAAAAGGTGTTCTTCTTCATAATGGCAACACATTCGCTTCAGTTCCTATTGCTCACTCTGTTATTCTCCAAGAAAAATACGAGAATTTGGCCCTGATTCTTCAGAAGATTCGTTATGATGAGCATAAGTGGATGATTTGTGGAGACTTTAAAATTCTATCCATGCTATTAGGGCAGCAATCCGGTTTCACCAAATATCCCTGCTTCCTTTGCTTGTGGGATAGCCAGGCCCGCGACCTACACTGGGGGAAAAAAGACTGGCCAATTCAGGAGTATTTGAGACCCGGTGAGAAAAATGTTCTTCATGAGAGCTTGGTACCTCGTGATAAAATTCTATTACCACCTCTCCACATTAAGTTGGGTCTCATTAAGCAATTCATCAAGTCCCTTCCAAAAGATGGTGAGTGCTTTCGGTACCTTTGCTCAAAATTCCCCCGACTTTCTGAAGCAAAGCTAAAGGAAGGAGTGTTTGTTGGCCCTGATATAAGGAAACTCATTTCAGATGGAGCATTCGCTGAAACGATGTCTGAGAAGGAAAAAGAAGCCTGGGATTCCTTCAAGGATGTTGTTCTCAAATTCTTGGGGAACAGGCGGGATGAGAACTATAAGGATATTGTTGCCAGGATGCTCAATGCCTTCAAAGAACAAGGCTGTAACATGAGCCTGAAAGTCCATTTCTTGCACTCCCATGTGAACTACTTTCCCGAAAACGTGGGGGCGTACAGTGAAGAACAAGGTGAAAGGTTTCACCAGGACATCAAGGACGCAGAGAGAAGGTACCAAGGAAGATGGAACACCACTATGATGGCCGATTTCTGCTGGTTGCTGCTGCGGGAAACCCCAGATGAAAAATACGCCAAGCAGCGCACCAAGAGAAGCATTCGGGGGAAGAAGAAACGGGCCCACCAGGAGATTGATTGACCCAAGAATGACTTTAAAATCTAAACTGTGTTGACAAATATCGTGTTTTTACTAATCTTTGAAATAAAAATTTGCTGCAGTGTTTTGCACCATCTGTAGTGGATGTAAGGTCTGCTGAGTGAGGCCTTGATATAGTGAGTTTCCTTAATCAAGCAAGGTATGATGAGTGCTTGGCACACTGTGCGGAAGTGGTCCTGGCGGAGCATTGGCTTGATTTTTCTGATGGTCCTCAAGCGTTGATAGGCTTTGTTTGCGGTTTTGGTGAAGTGGAATCTCAGGTTAAGAGCTCTGTCCAATGTGATGCCCAGGTACTTAACCTCATTTTTGACTACTATAATTTTGTCTAGGATGCTGATAGTTTGTGATGGAATGAAGGTGGGGTTCCTGGTGACGAAGATTTCCTCAGTTTTATCATAGTTGACCATTAGGTTATTGGCTATGAGCCAGGCATCCATGTCTTCAAGGCATTTGGTTATTGTTGTGGTGTTTAGTGCTAATAGGCTGATTGGAGCATACACCATGATGTCGTCAGCATAGATGTGATAGTGGAGTTTGTGGCATTTGATGATGTTGCATATGGGTTGAATGTAAATATTAAAGAGAATTGATGATAGGGCTGAACTTTGTGGTATTCCCTGCGTGACGGGGAACTGCAGTGATTTCTTTTGAGTGCATTTAACTTGTTGCATTCGATTTTCCAAGTAAGAAGTAAACCACTTCAGAGTATTGTTGCATAATCCTATCTGCTGTAGGTTTTGCAGTAACTTGGCATGGGATACAGTGTCGAAGGCTGCCGAAATGTCCATGAATACTAGCAGGAATCCGTTCTTTATGTTAGCCATGCCTCTTAGGAGATTGTCAAAAAAGGAAGAGAGTAGTGTTTCCACACCGTGTTGGGGTTTAAAGCCATGCTGATGGATATCTATTGGGCATTCATGTCTATACGGTCCTGAAGTTATCTTTGAACTGTCTTTTGAACAATTTTCGCAAGGAAAGGTAGGCTGAAGATGGGACGGTATGATTTTGGTTCAGAGGGGCTAAGGTTGTTGCTTTTAAGTATTGGTCGTATCATGGCGTGCTTTAGGGGTTGCGGCATGTATCCTTGTTGGAGTGAATCTTTGACGATTTTTTTGAATGTGGTGAGAGAGCTGGCTTTTTGTGGCTTTGAGCTGTAGGAGTTAAGGACGGGTTTAAGGACTAATTTGGCTTACTTAATTTGGCTCACTTTGATAATGATGTTGAAAGTTATGATCCTATCCCAAAGAGCTGACTAACTTCTAAATGGCACAGAAGAACTGCATGTGGGCTGTGATTGACAACATGTATAATCCCTGCTGAAACATGTAGGATACCAGACTCTGGACAGGAGTGTGCAGAGAATGGACTTACAGAATGGAGCAGATGCCAGCCTAATATAAGGTTGATGAAAAAGTTTGCAGAGCCTTGAAGATTCTAACTTGTGCTTGAAGCGAAAAGAAAATCACCCAAGCAAAACTACAGTGAAACAAAGAAGAAGGTGCAGGGCGGGGACCGAGCAGCCCAGCAGGGAACGGCCTACAGCACATTTAGTTATATGATACTGAGTGAAGGGCCTCAAGACAGAAACAAAGACAGAAACCTGATAATGGGGAGGGGTCTCAGGGTAGAGCCTGCAAATATATGCAGAATGTTCTGGAACTATTTGCTGCAGAGGAGTATATAACAGAGGTAACGGCCGAGTGTGGGCGGGACAGCCTTCTCTTTCACTATTATTCAGAGCCAGAGAACTCTGTCCTCATCAGGCAGACTGTTTATAGCTTTGCTTGTAACTTTCTTACTATTTGTTTTTGCCCAAATAAATTATTTTATTATGGAATAAGCAGAGTGTCGCCTGATTGATTATTGTATCCACCCCAGGGGAGATTTGTCCGAGCACCCTGGCGGACAGAGCCACGCCACTGGGCATGGGTCCGATGGTGAGATTGTTGTGTTGAGTCCAGTTATTATGTCCTCTACTTGCTGCTTTGATGGTATGCTGAATTCCTCCCATGTTTGATGTTGTTCTTTTATCTTGTGGTCATCTGTCTGTGGTGTAATCTTATGGTCATCTGTCTGTGGTGTGATGGAGCATGTCTGGATGGTGTTTTTTGACTTCATGTAGTCCGCAAATTCCTGTGTATCAAGATGGTAGGTATATTGTTGCGTGGTGTCCTTAGTGAGCTTTTGGACTATGCTAAAGAGTTCTCTTGGTCTGTTAGTAGATTTCATGATTAGGTTGGTATGGTGTTGCTGTCTACGCTCATTTATTAGATTGTTATATTCCAGTTGCTTGGCTCTGTATTGAGTCAGGGAGTTATGTGACTTGTTCCACCTCCATTTTCTCTCCAGTCTTCTGAGAGTGCGCTTTGCATCTCTGATATCATTTGAGTACCAGGGGGCGTTTGACCTCCTGCATGCTTGTGTTTCTGTGCTCGTAGGGGCTGATGCTGCATTAGATAATACGGCGTTCCATTTTTCTTTGTTTAGGTCAAGGGTGTTATATTCCTGTTGGAGTTGTGGAATGATTTTATTTATGAATGAGTCTTTGTTGAATGCTCTAAATCGTCCAGCTATACTCTCCTCTTTAATGCGTTGGGTGGGGTTATTCAGGGTCAAGGTGAATTCAATCACATGATGGTCTGACCAAGGGACCGGCGTGATTGTTGGTGTTGTGGTCTTGTCCTGTTCCACCAATTGCATTGGCATAAAGACCATATCCAGGGTTGTACCATGTTGGTGCGTTGATTGTCTGGTAATATTTTAGTGACTCCATGGCTTTTAAGAATGCTGCGGCTTCTCTTGTAGGTGCGGAGGTTAGGTTGTAGTCTCCTAGTACGATGAGGGGTTTGTGTTTTCTGCTATGTGCACATATTGCTTCAAGTACAGTGGAGAGATGTTCGGTTGTAGATCCAGGTGGCCTGTAGGTGAGGGAGATGCTTAGGTACTTGTTAACTATGGTGAGTGTGTTGGATTCGATCGTATTAGTGGAAGCGATTGTCTTAAATGTGTATTCCTTTCTGGTCAGTATCAGCACACCTCCTCCTCTCTTTTGTTCTCTGATACAATTAAATGCTGAATACCCTGTTGGGGTTACTTGGTTTAGTATGACCTAGTCTGAGTCATCTAGCCACCTCAGGCCAGAGGGCCAGGGGTTCAATTCCCACCTGGGGACAGCAATCTCAAGCCGGAGGGACTGGGGTTTCTAGTCCTATAGGCACTCCTTGTGGCCTTGGGCAAGCCATTTAACCCTCCATTGCCTCAGGTACACATAGATTGTGAGCTCTTTGGGGACAAGGGAATGTATCCAGTACCTGCTTATATAGTAATTGTAAACCGCTCTGATGTCCTTCAGCCTGGGCGGTATATCAAGAATTGCATAAACATAAACATAAACATGTCTCAGTGATGCATATTATATCCAGCTTTTTGTCGAGGATAAGGTTGAGGATAGTATTTGGTTTGTTCCTGATTGATCTGGCGTTTAGTAAAGCACACCTAATGTTGGTCGTTATGATTGGGTTGATTTGTAAATTATTTGTGTGATGAGTGGGCGTGTTATGTGTGGTTTGTGAATTGCATGTTTAGGATGTTGGTGTTCTTTGGAGAGGTATGAGCCTGTATAGGGGGTGAAGTACTTTTGTCCACTAAAGAAGAGCGGAACCTAGGCGTGATTGTGTCTGATGATCTTAAAGTAGCTGAACAGGTAGAAAAGGCAATGGCAAAAGCTAGAAGGATGCTTGGGTGCATACGGAGAGGAATGGCTAGCAGAAAAAAGGAGGTGATAGTGCCTCTGTATAAGTCTTTGGTGCAACCTCATTTGGAGTATAGTGTGTAATTCTTGAGACCGCACCTTCAAAAGGATATAAACAGAATGGAGCCAGTACAGAGGGTGGCTACTAAAATGGTTAGTGGTCTTCGTTATAAAGCATATGAAGACAGACTTAAGGATCTTAATATGTACACCTTAGAGGAAAGGAGGTATAGAGGTGATATGATTGAGATGTTTAAATACCTCCTTGGCATAAATGTACAGGGGGAGAGCCTCTTTCAATTGAAAGCAAGTTCTGCTACGAGGGGACATGGGATGAGGGTGAAGAGGGATAGATTCAGGAGTGATATGCGGAAATATTTCTTTACGGAAAGAGTGATGGACCTGTGGAATAGTCTCCTAGTGGAGGTGGTAGAGATGAGGAAAGTATCTGAATTCAAAAAAGCATGGGACAAACACAGAGGATCTCTAAAGGTAAAAAGGGGACTGTTGTAGTTGATATGGAAGGACAGACTAGATAGGCCATGTGGTTGTTTTCTGTTGTCATATTTCTATTATGCAAATGCAATGTGTGCCTTTGACTCAGTCCTGACTCCTGGTGACCCAGAAGCTCCTGGGTTTTCTTGGTAGTGTCACTGGAAGTAGATTGCCAGGCCTTTCTTCTGAGGCAATGGAGGTTTAAGTGACTTGCCCAAGGCCATGAGGAGTGCTAGTGGGAATTGAATTCTGGATGCTTGGTTACCAAGCCAGTGTTCTAACCACTAGGCTACTCCTCCATTCTGTTTTTAGTATACTGGTCACCTATTCCAGATTATAGAATCAGTCATGGAAAGAGCCCTCTGGCGCCACTGAACCCATTGCAAACACAATTCCTTTCCATGGGCACATGAAGCAGACCTTCCCACTGTGACCTTATGCTGTGTCCTGAACAATAAAAGGACAGATGTCCTGACAAATAAGTCAGCCCCAGACCATTGAAGATCTTCAAAGAAATAACCAACAATTTGAACCACCCCCTATGCAAGAGTCTCTGCCTTGGGTCCTCAGCCACATAATGTATACTCCTTCAGATGGTTTTATGGGAAGGCAGTTTATAAATTCATATATATTAAATAAATGAAACTTGTACTCCATAGTATAGCCTTGGTACTGGTTTAAAGTTACCCCCCAAAAGGCTATCTGCAATGAAATGTACATGCATATCCCTGTACTATCTCCCCACCCCCAGGAGAAACCTAAAGGGGATTATGTACATACTCCTATGCCCTATTACCCCTGCCATCCCCGGGAGTTACCTGGAATACCCCAGCTTGATAGACCTCCTTCCTCATAGTAACTCCCTTCCCCCTTCTTCTCATTATCCCAGTCACTTGATACAGCCTAGTAGCCCGACAGTCCCCAATCCTTCCTCCACCAGGCAGGTTTTCCCCTTACTGTTACAGAAGTGACCATACTATAGCATTGTCTGGGCAAGAAAGAGTAAGCCTCCCTTCCAACCCACTCTGAAAATATTCAAAAATGTCTCAGGCTGAGCTCTCATGCAACACTGCATTATTGCACATGTGTGTGTGTGAAGGAGGTCATTGTGTCAACCGGCCCTTATGCTTTGAAAATGATGCAGACTCTTTGAATCCATTCATCATACTCCTGAGGTGCAGAACTGTGTTATTTCTGTCCATGTCATATGCTGAGAATGTCTTCTTGCACCACTTCTTTCCTCTCCCCTTGGCCCCCTTTCCTAGTCACCAAATTGTTGCTTTCTTATTTCTGTTTCTTTCCTTTGCCTCTTCACCCAACTCCACCTCCTAATTATTGGCTCTGACCACCCTTTTTCCTCTGCTGTTGCCTTCCTTTCTGCACACAAAAATGCAATGTGTGCCTTTGAGTCAGTCCTGACTTCTGCTGACCCAGAAGCTCCTGGGTTTTCTTGGCAGTGTCACCAGAAGTAGATTGCCAGGCCTTTCTTCTGAGGCAGTGGAGGGTTAAGTGACTTCCCCAAGGCCACAAGGAGTGCTAGTGAAAATCAAACCCTGGTTGCTTAGTTACCAAGCCAGTGTTCTAACCACTAGGCTACTCCTCCAACAGGCTCTTAATCTTTTTCTTCTCCTTCCCAATTCCTTCCTCCTCTCCTCAGATTCCTGAGCACTCTAGGTCCTAGTCTATCTCACCTTTAACATCGTCTTTTAATGTGTTTAATGTTCTTAGGCTCACGTGGCTAGTATCATGATCTCTGCAGTTTTAGTAAGTGGAGCTGACATTTCAGCCATCATGCTGTGGCTTTTTCAGGTTCCACTTACTAAGATGTGGCATTGCCTGGAAAACAGCAAAGATCATACTCCTCTGATGTATTTTCTCTTTCCTACCATTCATTATCCTCTTTCTTGGCACACTCATGTGCTGTATTCTATCACAATTTAAAATACTGAGATAGAAAATGAAAAAGATGGTAGGTGGTAGGTCTTAAGTCCCCATTTCACCAGTGGTAATAGGAAACGGGAAAGAAAATGGACGCAGTCATAGGTTGTGTAGGTGTTGAGAAAGGAAGTATTAGAATGGGGGGAGGGATTGCTTTTCTTGTGCTATCTCCCTTTCCTAAGTTTAAGATCAGAATTGGACCCCACTGGTTGGCTTTATCTGAATTGTAGGGGGGCAATTGGGAGACTGTAGGGGATTAGTGGAATAATGGAAAGAATGAGTAGGAGCTGAAGCATTAAAGAAGGAGAAATGTAGCAGCAGTCACTTTCTTGCCTTTTGGGATGGAGAAATAGCTTGTACAGGGTACTATTCTGGAAAATGGACCCATGTTAATTTAAAGATGCTGGCTGGCAACAGAGTTGAAGGAACCATGGCTACAGCTCTAGGTGGCTTACCTATGAAGATGGTCATTCAGGTGGGCCCAGAGATGCAACTGGTGGTCCCACTGATCAGCAAGGCAGGGGAGTCAGTATGTTAGCAGCTTGGTGAGGAGCTGGGCGAGCGTACTCTAAGTGCCCTGAATGTGAGTGAGTCAGAACAGGTCAACTGCTGTTGCAGCTATTGTGTGTGAGGGGAAGCCCAATGTCTCAAAAAGAGGGTCTAAGGGAATTAGTAAAAAGAAGGGACAAATAGTTGATTACAGGGCCAGTGGCAGACAGGCTGATGTTGCAGGGACTGATAGGATAGCGCTGTGTATTCCTTGTATCGCTATACAAATGATAAGTAGTACTAGTGGTAGTAGTAGGATAGCCTTGAAGACAGGACTAGGCCTACTGCAGCATTGGATGAATGAAGCTTTAAAGACTCAGACTAAGGGATGGAGGGGTGTCAAAGTCAGACAGTATGTGGACCTGGCAATTGGACAGCAGAAAGGCAGGATCAGGGGCAAAACCAGGAAGAGGCTGAATTTCAGACTCCAAAGGCCAACCAAAAATCTAATGAACTCTGTCATGCTGAGGAGAAAAAAAGTGGAAAATATGAAAGCCATGGCTGTTCAGGACCTGTGAATCTGTGGATGGGGTAGGGATATTAGAATATTGTAGAGGCTTGGGTGGTAGAGGTTCTGGTGGCCTGGTGCTAGTTCCCTGGTTGAGGGTTTCAGACAGGGGAGATGGTAAAGAGGGACAACTCAGAGGGGCATATGGAGGGAGGAGACTGGGGAATGGCAAGCAACACAGATGGCTCCCACCATCTGGCTCTTTTACAGAGTATACTTATTTATTTTATTTATTTAACAGGTTTTATATACCGCCTTATCGTTAAATCAAAGCGGTTTACATCGAACTTACATGTTTACAGAGAACTTATGAAACTTTTGGTTACATTAACTTATGAACCTTTTGTTACATTAACTTATTAACTTATGAAGGAGCTAGGATGGGGAGGAAGGGGGGAGAGACATGCAGATGGAAGTAATAAGGCATAACTTATGTATAAAGAATATATATACAATGATGTTAGTTGAATGGGTTTTTTTCTTTCAGAGTTAGATGGGGTCAATTGTATTCAGGTTAGGTGAGTTCATTGTAATGATCTGTAAAGAGTAAGGTTTTTAGCTCCTTTCTAAAGTCCTTCATGTTGGTGGTGGATCTCAGCTTCATAGGTAGGGAGTTCCAGATCATAGGTGCTGCAAGTGAGAATTCTCTCTTGGTGTCTTGGTGGTTGAATCGTTTGCTTTCTTGTAGGCACAGGCAGTAGGGATGGTGTTTGTTGTACTTTGTCTCCTAGGCCTTTCATTGTGATTATAGCAGATTGTTTCCTCTAGTGCTCCCGCTGACATGCTGTTTCTTATCTTAAATGTAGTGGAAACAGATTTGTATCTTGCACGGGCAGTGATTGGTAGCCAATGGAGTTGGTGTAGGGGTGTTATATGATCATGTTTCTTTGAATCAGTGAGGATTCTGGCGGCAGTATTTTGAACTAGTTGTAGTGGTCTTGTGGTTTGCTTAGGTAGTCCTTGGTAAATGGCATTGCAATAGTCCAGTAAATGGGTTATTATAGTTCAGAAGTGTTCTTGGTTAAGAAGGGGTTTGAGTCTTCGAATTGTTGCTAGCTTATGAAAAGCATTCATGGTAGTTCTTTTGATGTGTGGTTGTAGGATTAGATGGTGATCAAGGGTTACTCCAAGATATTTGACTTCTTCTTTGATAAGGATTGTAGAGTCTGCCACAGTTATTGAAGTAGGGAGGATTGATGAGGTATTCCACGTGATGATAAGTGCCTCAGTTTTTTTCATGTTTATGTTCAGATTGTTTTTGGACAACCAGCTGGATACTTCTTGGAGGCAATTTGTCATGCGTGAATACTCTGGGGAGTCTAGGTTGATCGGGGTATACGCCATGATGTCGTCAGCATAGATGGCATATTTTACTTTGTGCTTTTTGAAGACTGGGCAAACTGGCTGTATGTATATGTTAAAAAGAAGAGCAGACAGGGACGATCCTTGAGGGACTCCCTGTGATGTATGAAATGGAGCAGAGAGGTGTTCTCCTACTTTGACTTCCTGTTTTCTGTCACTGAGGTATGATTGGAACCATTTATAGGTGGTGTTACATAGGCCAATGTCTGTAGGTCTTCTCAGGAGGATGTTGTGTGATACAGTGTCAAATGCAGCGGAAATGTCAATAAACACTAGCAGGAATCCAGCTCTGATATTATCAATTCCTTTGAGAAGGGTGTCAAGTAGGTAGATGAATAGTGTCTCCACGCTGTGATTAGGTTGAAAGCCATGTTGTTGCAGGTCTAGTGGTGTATGTGTGTCTAAGTGATCTTGTAGTTGTCTCAATACCGTTTTTTCGATAATTTTGGTCATGAACGGGATGAGATGCATCCTTCTAAATAGCTTTATTAGCAGCAAAGCAAGTTTCACATGACCTCACTAGGAAATGCCTTTGCTGAGGAAGTAGTATCCATAAACGGGAAAATGACAAATCATTGAAGTTGATGCCAGGAGGGTCTGGTAAATTTCTGAGGGTGCTAGGTGAGAACTTAATAAAGGAATAGTGTGTAGTGAACAGGTGAGAATGGCCCAAGGGAAAGAGGGTAAAGAGCCAGACAAGCAGGCCAGAAAGGAGGAAAAAGAATGATTCAAGGAAGGATTGCAAGGATTCTACATCTAATTTAATCCACTCTTCCTCATTCGAGCGTGTGGCATCAAGAGTATGGCTGCAGGAGGCTAAGATGGAGGTAGGAGAAACAGGAGCACCTGTCCTGGTATCCCTGATGGAGCTCTGGAAGCCGGTGCTATGCGCTCCAGGGAAGAGGTTTAGGAAAAGGCAATGCAAAGATACATCCAAATAACAATATTTCTGGCATCATCTTCTTTTTTCCTAATGCTTCATTCTTTTTTTCTTTTACATAGGAACAAATACCTTGCAGGTTTCCAAAAAGGCACACAGGTACCACAATGCTTGTTTCCAGGTAAGCAGTTGATTTCCAGGGTCCTCTTTAATAATGGTTTATAGACCTTTCCTCCAGGAATTGTCCAAACCTTTTTCAATCCCAGTTACACTAACAGGCTTCACTACATCCTCCATCCACTACATGGTACTATTTCATGTGGCAAATCAACAACTAGCTTTAAATTTTCTGTAATATGTTATTTACCTACCTGTATGCAAATACACAAATTACTGTTGGAAATAGGACCTGTGTCACATAGCAGATGGCTTACAACAGCACTAAGGTTCATGGGAATATGGATTTCCCTGCATAATCTGATAGGAAAAACTCTGAAAAGAATGATAGTAGAGTTCTGTGTTGGGGTTTACATGATGAACTGGTTCAATATAAAAATAAATAGTAATTGGACACAAGATCCCAGGTATCTCCTTTTCCAGCTGCAACTGTTGAAAGAACAGTGTGAAGAGGTAAGGAAGTTAGCCATGTCTATAATGAGAATGTCGGCTTGGAATGGTTACGACAAGTCTATTCTGCAAACTATGTTGTGCATTGAAGAGGAACAGGAGAGAGGAGATGCAGTGGAAAAGATATTGAAGGTCAGAGGTGAAAGAGATGAGAAGACTCAGCTTGGAGACAGCAGTGTGAGACCCAGGAAAACACCATCCATCAACACTGAGGCAACTACACTCACCCAATTATTTGACTGGGGCTCCAGAGTGTCTGAGCCTCCTCTTACCTCTACCATGACAACAGCAGAGATCAAAGCATTTCTGAGCAAGCCCGTGGTGGTTCCAGACTGGTCATCACATCCCCAGTCCATAGAAAGGTGTGCAAAAATTAAAACTGAGGCTGCTGGTCATGTGTACAATCAGGAGAGGAGAGAACATTAAATTAGGGGTCAGATGGTCAGCAGGGAAATCATGAGCCGATATGGCTTCTTTGCTGGATTTTGTACAGTATGTTCCACCTGCACTTTTTGTGCCTCGTCTAATGACTGGAGCCGATTGGGTTCAACCTAACATGGGCCAGGTCTTTAAACGACGATGGGCCACGTCTTGTGATTCGGCTTATGTAGTCTATGTCCTTCAATGTACCTGTCCTTTGATATATATAGGCAGGACTTCACGAAAAATAAAGGTTAGACTTAGTGAGCACGCATCTAGGATTCGACAAAAAGTTTTGTCAGCTCCAATTGTGGAACATTGTGTGACTCACCATCATCAGTTTGAATTGGATGTTTCTTGGACTGTGTTAGATTTCATTCCATTGAACCCTCGGGGTGGGAATCGGCTATTTTTATTACAATGACGAGAACAACAGCTGATCTTTGAACTAAAAGTGGTCCACCCGTTGGGGTTGAATAAAGAAGTGGAGTGGTCTAGCCTGCTGTAACGTCATCCATGATGCTAAGGGATTCCCCGATGTTAATGGGGTCTCCCATTTAGCTGATTGGAGCTCCCGATTGATTGACATAAGCTGATAGCCAATGTGAGTGGTTTACCTCTTATTTCCAGTGGAGGTTACAAATCCTAGAAGATTTCAAAGCGGACGCCTTAGGATCATGAACACTTGATACAGGGCTTAGGGCCCGAAACGTGCGCGTCGTGGATATGCTACCTTGACCGCTTGGGCATGAAGATTTGATATATCACAGATTGATTGAGACTTCACTGGGACAATTCCTAAGTTAAGTAACAAGTTTTCTTTTGAAATAATTAAAAAGGAACAGGCTGTCTGGTGCGGCTGGTTTTCCATTTCAGCCGCCTCCAGCCTTTTCCAACAAAAATATGTTTTAGATAGAGGTATATTTATTCAATTTTGGATTTGGTTTTCTTTGTTTATAGTACTTTATTTTTACCGAACCAGGGATTTTTTGCTACTTCTTATTGGATTTTGTTAAATGACATTAAATTAACTGCATAAATGACATTATAAAGACAATTATGTGGCTACAGGTGTTGTTCAGACTATTTGTACATTCAAATAAATATTAATTTCCACATATTTCAACAGTGATTTGATGTAGGTAAGACTCACTTTAAGCAGTTTCTAAAGATAGCTTTAGATACAGCATGCATAACTGTATAATTTGGTCACTAGTAGTTTGTAAAGTTTGGAAAAATAAAAATCTATCCCTAAAACTGTCACACCCTATTATAATATCCTTGGTTTTATTCTCCATACTTTCCTTATGATTCCTAGCATTCTATTTGCTTTCTCCAGGACCAAGCAGGAAGTCAGTCCTCACATAATGGGTGTCATCGGCGCCGATGAAGTCCCAGCGGAGCATTTCCCCAGCTTTCTATGAAAGCCTTTGGGAATGCAGGCACGCATGTGCGGTTCCCTTCCCGCCCAGGGGCGGCCCAAGGGGGGTGCGGGGCCATGTGCGGAGACTCGGTGCGGGGCCTCATTTGCATAAGTGGTCTTATTTGCATAAATATTTGCATAATGTTACCATTCACTAACTTTTAGTAAACATGTCTCTTAATGAGTGTATGGATAAAGAAAGACTAAAAGATTTCTACATTACTATAATCCAGTGCCAACCGCCAGGCACATTAGGAACTACTACAAACGCTGCCCATTTAGAACCCATAGCAAACCCGCCGTATCCTGACAGCATTGCCAGGACACACAAAGCACCATACCCTACCTATCAAAAGGCAACACTGCAAATATTAAACCAATACATTTCAGAGAATACTGGGGAAAGAGAACAAGTGGCAACGTCAAATAGGAATTACATAAACAGAATACCTCAGCTCAGTTACACATGCAGAACATAGACCAGCGATGGCGAACCTATGGCACGCGTGCCAGCTGTGGCACGCGAAGGCCTTGCAGCTGGCACGCGGGAAGGTCCGCATTTAAAAGGTCCCAAATTTAAAAAAAAAAAAAACCAAACAAACCGGCTGCTTCTGCCGCGGCAGCCTCAAGAGCTCTGCCGCGGCAGCCTCAAGAGCTCTGCCGCGGGGCCCCCCCCTGCCCGGCAGAGCCTCCCTGCATCATCTACCTTCAAGTCGCAAAACGCGGTCTTCTTTCAGAGCCGCGAGAGTTTCCTTTCTCGCGAACAGAGCCGCGAGAAAGGAAACTCTCGCGGCTCTGAAAGAAGCCCGCGTTTTGCGACGTGAAGGTAGATGATGCAGGGAGGCTCTGCCGGGCAGGGGGGGGCCCCGCGGCAGAGCTCTTGAGGCTGCCGCGGCAGAAGCAGCCGCTTTGTTTGGGTTTTTTTTTTTTAATTTGGGCTGATCGGGGGGACGGGGGTTTCGGACTGGTTCTGGTCTTTGGTGGGGAGGCTAAGACTGGAAATGGGCTGATGGGGGGGGTTAGGACTGGTAATTGGCCATGGGGGGGGCTAAGACTGGAAAGGGACTGATGGGGGGGGGTTAGGACTGGTAATTGGCCATGGGGGGGGGCTAAGACTGGAAAGGGGCTGATGGGGGGGGGGTTAGGACTGGTAATTGGCCAGGGGGGGGTTAGGACTGGTAATTGGCCAGGGGGGGGGGTTAGGACTGGTAATTGGCCGGGGTTAGGACTGGTAATTGGCCATGGGGGGGGCTAAGACTGGAAATGGGCTGATGGGGGGGGGGTTAGGACTAGTAATGGGCCATGGGGGGTGCTAAGGCTGGAAGTGGGCTGGTGATGGTGATGGTGATTTGGGGGGGGGGTAGGACTAGTAATGGGCTATGGGGGGGGGCTAAGACTGGAAATGGGCTGATGGGGGGGTTAGGACTGGTAATGGGCTGATGGGGGGGTTAGGACTGGTAATGGGCTATGGGGGGGCTAAGACTGGAAATGGGCTGAGTGGAAGGAGGGCTTGAACTGCAAATAGCTGATGGGATTGGGGCTTGGAATGGAAATGGGTTGTGAGGGGGAGGGAGCTAGGACTGGAAATGGGTGAGGGGGGGCTAGGACAGGAAATGGGCTGATGGAGGGGCTAGAATAGGACTGGAAATTGGCTGTTGGGGGGGTGCTAAGATTGGAAATGGGCTGTGGTGGGGGTTTGGATTGAAATGGACTCATGAAGGGGCTAGAACTGGAAGTAGGCTCATGGGGGGCTTGGATTGGAAATGGGCTGAGTGGAGGGGAGCTAGGATTTGACATGGGCTGATGGTGGGGCTAGGAAAGGACTAGAAATGGGCTCATGGGGGGCTGGGTTTGGAAATGAGCTGATGGAGGGACTCGGATGGGACTGCAAATAGATGGGGGAGCTAGGACTGGAAATGGGCTTATGGGGGGTTAGGACTGGAAGTGGGTTGATGAGGGGGGGCTAGGACTGGTATTGGGTTGGGAGGTTGCTAGGACTGGAAATGGGTTGGGGGGCTGCTAGGACTGGAAATGGGCTGATGCAGGGACTAGAAGGGAATGGATGCTGGGTGAGGCTGGAACTAGAAGGGAGCTGGTGTTGGGGGAGGATTAGAATGGGATGGGGCTGGGAGAGTAAAATGGAGAGGGGAAAAATATTTTGTGTGGGAGGGATAAAAAATCTACAATTGGCCGGGTATTGGGAGAATAAGTGGGGATTGAGGATGGAGGGGTAAATTTTGAGTAGATGAAATAGGAATGAGGAAAGAGCAAAAGGAGAAAGATTAGTATGTTAAAGCAGATGTAGAGAGAGAATGGAAAAAAAAAACCAAGAAGACAGAAGAAAGGACAAATGGACAGCAGATGGAGAGTTAGGAGAAGACACGAAGAAACCAGAAGAAAGTGGCTGGAGCAATTGCAACTGAAAAAAAATGCACAAAAGGTAGAAAAATATCTCTTTATTTTGAATTTATTAACTGGAATATGTCAGCTCTGGGAAATGTGCATCATTAATTTTTGCGCTTTGTTTAGTACAAGAGGAAATTAATTTATAGTTTTATTTCTACAGTGTTGTTGTATATTCCAAGTTTGGCTTTTGGGGTTCCCAGTTTAATTATTGTCTTCCTGTTTTTAAATTGTGATTCCTTGTTTGGTGATGGTCTGTTCTGCATGTGTAACTGAGCTGAGGTATTCTGTTTATATAATTCCTATTTGACATTGCCACTTGTTCTTTCCCCAGTAGGTCATGTATTGTTGTTCTCTGAAATGTATTGGTTTAATATTTGCAGTGTTGCCTTTTGATAGTTAGGGTATGGTGCTTTGTGAGTCCTGGTAGTACTGTTAGGATACGGCGGGTTTGCTATGGGTTCTAAATGGGCAGCGTTTGTAGTAGTTCCTAATGTGCCTGGCGGTTGGTACTGGATTATAGTAATGTAGAAACCTTTTAGTCTTTCTTTATCCATATACTCATTAAGAGGCATGTTTACTAAAAGTTAGTGTATGGTAACATTATGCAAATATTTATGCAAATGAGGCACCTTATGCAAATGAGGCTTTAATGGACGTGCTGGCACTTTGAGGAAATTCTTTGGTTTTGTGCGGCAGTTTGGGCACTCGGGCTCAAAAAGGTTAGCCATCACTGACATAGACCATCACCAAACAAGGAATCACAATTTAGAAACAGGAAGGCAATAATTAAACTGGGAACCCCAAAAGCCAAACTTGGAATGTACAACAACACTGTAGAAATAAAACTATAAATTAATTTCCTCTTGTACCAAACAAAGCGCAGATGTTAATAATGCACATTTCCCAGAGCTGACATATTCCAGTTAATAAATTCAAAATAAAGAGATATCTTTCTACCTTTTGTGCATTTTTTTTCAGTTGCAATTGGTCCAGCCACTTTCTTCTGGTTTCTTCATGTTTTCTGCTAACTCTCCATCGTCTGCTGTCCATTTGTCCTTTCTTCTCTCTTCTAGTTTTTTTTTCCATTATCTCTCCCTCTACATCTGCTTTAACATACTAATCTTTCTCCTTTTGCTCTTTCCTCATTCCTATTTCATCCATACAAATTTTACCCCTCCATCTTCAATCCCCAATTACTCTCCCAATACCTGGCCAATTGTAGATCTTTCATCCCACCTACACAAAATATTTTTCCCCTCTCCATTTTAATCTCCCAGCCCCATCCCATTCTAATCCTCCCCCAACATCAGCTCCCTTCTAGTTCCAGTCTCACCCAGCATCCATTCCCTTCTAGTCCCTGCATCAGCCCATTTCCAGTCCTAGCCCCCCATCAGCCCATTTCCAGTCCTAGCTCCCCCATCCATTTCCAGTCCAAGTCCCTTCATCAGCTCATTTCCAATCCTAGCCCCCCCATTAGCCCATTTCTAGTCATTTCCTAGCCCCACCATCAGCCCATGTCAAATCATAGCTCCCCTCCACTCAGCCCAATTCCAGTCCAAGCCCCCCCCATGAGCCTACTTCCAGTTCTAGCCCCTCCATGAGTCCATTTCAATTCAAGCCCCCACCACAGCCCATTTCCAATCTTAGCTCCCCCAACAGCCCATTTCCAGTCCTATCCTAGCTGTTCCATCAGCCCATTTTCAGTCCTAGCTCCCTTCCCTCACAGCCCAATTCCATTCCAAGCCCCCTCCCCATCAGCTATTTGCAGTTCAAGCCTCCCCTTCCACTCAGCCCATTTCCAGTCCTAGCAACCCCCCAACCCATTACCAGTCCTAGCCCCCCGTCAATCAACTTCCAGTCCTAACCCCCATCACCACATTTTCAGTTTAAGCCGCCCCTATAACCCATTACCAGTCCTAACCCCCCATCAGCCCATTTCCAGTCAGCCCCCCATAGCCCATTGCCAGTCCTAACCCCCCCCCCCCATCAGCTCACAGCCCATTACCGGTCCTAACCACATCAGCCCACCTCAAGTCCTAACCCCTCCCCATCAGCCCATTTCCTGTCCTAGCCCCCCCCCCATAACCCATTATCAGTCCTACCCCCCCCATCAGCCCACTACCAGTCTTAACCCCCCCCATAGCCCATTACCAGTCCTAACCCCCCCCATCAGCCCACTACCAGTCTTAACCCCCCCCCATAGCCCATTACCAGTCTTAACCCCCCATAGCCCATTGCTAGTCTTAACCCCCCCATAGCCCACTGCCAGTCTTAACCCCCCCATAGCCCATTGCCAGTCTTAACCCCCCATAGCCCACTGCCAGTCTTAACCCTCCTCCCCAGCCCATTGCCAGTCTTAACCCCCCCAGCCCATTGCCAGTCTTAACCCCCCTCCCTAGCCCACTGCCATTCTAAACCCCCCTCCCCAGCCCAATGCCAGTCTTAACCCCCCCTCCCTAGCCCATTGCCAGTCTTAACCCCCCTCCCTCCCTCCCTAGCCCATTGCCAGTTTTAACCCCCCCTCCCTCCCTCCCTGCCTAGCCCACTGCCAGTCTTAACTCCCCCAGCCCATTGCCAGTCTTAACCCCCCATAGCCCACTGCCAGTCTTAACCCCGCCTCCGAGCCCATGGCCAGTCTTAACCCCCCTCCCATAGCCCACTGCGAGTCTTAACCCCCCCATAGCCCACTGCCAGTCTTAACCCCCTCCCCAGCCCATTGCCAGTCTTAAACCCCCCTCCCTAGCCCATTGCCAGTCTCAACCCCCCCCTCCCTCCCTAGCCCATTGCCAGTCTTAACCCCCCTCCCTCCCTCCCTAGCCCATTGCCAGTCTTAACCCCCCTCCCTAGCCCATTGCCAGTCTTAACCCCCCCCCCCCATAGCCCACTGCCAGTCTTAACCCCCCTCCCTCCCTCCCCAGCCCATTGCCAGTCTTAACCCCCCTCCCTCCCTCCCTAGCCCATTGCCAGTCTTAACCCCCTCCCTCCCTAGCCCACTGCCAGTCTTAACCCCCCCATAGCCCATTGCCAGTCTTAACCCCCCATAGCCCACTGCCAGTCTTAACCCCCCTCCCCAGCCCATTGCCAGTCATAACCCCCAGCCCATTGCCAGTCTTAAACCCCCTCCCTAGCCCACTGCCAGTCTTAACCCCCCCATAGCCCACTGCCAGTCTTAAAACCCAGCCCATTGCCAGTCTCAACCCCCCTCCCTCCCTAGCCCATTGCCAGTCTTAACCCCCCTCCCTCCCTCCCTAGCCCATTGCCAGTCTTAACCCCCCTCCCTCCCCAGCCCATTGCCAGTCTTACCCCCCTCCCTCACTCCCTCCCTACCCCATTGCCACTCTTAAACACACTCCCTCCCCAGCCCCTTCCCAGTCTTACACACCCTCCCTCCCTCCCTCCCTAGCCCATTGCCAGTCTTAACCCCCCTCCCTCCCTAGCCCATTGACAGTCAACCCCCCCTCCCTCCCTAGCCCATTGACAGTCCTACCCGCCCCCCCTCGGCTCATGGCAATTAAAAAAAAAAAAAAAGCTGGCCGCCGCCACGGCGGCGGCATGGAGTGTCCCGCGGGGCTCCCTCTGCCCGGCGGAACTCTCCCGGCGGGGCTGAGCCCCTCTCTGCCGGCTTGCAGATACGCGAAGGGAGAGAGTCTCCCTCGCGTCTCACTTAAGCCCGCAGGCGCAGATGGGAAATGTCCCAACAGCCCCTGCGGGCTTAACAGAGACGCGAGGGAGACTCTCTCCCTTCGCGTATCTGTAAGCCGGCAGAGAGGGGCTCAGCCACGCCGGGAGAGTTCCGCCGGGCAGAGGGAGCCCCGCGGGACACTCCATGCTGCCGCGGCCAGCTTTTTTTTTTTTTTTTATTTCAATTAAGAAAAAGCAGAATGTTCTTTGCGCGGGGCCCCCCGAAGCGTGGGGCCCTGTGCAAAAAACATTCTTGCTCAATGGACGGGCCGGCCCTGTTCCCGCCTAAAGGTGCCATCTTACCTCAGTCTCTTTTTTTCCGAGAAGCCCACTGGACGTGTGTCCTGTCATCCCAGATAAAAGTTGATTTTTTTCGGCGATACTCGCTATTTTTCTCCTGGTTCGATGCCGGTTCCCTTCCCGCCGGGTTCGGTACACCGGTATCGAGCCCTATTCTTCTTTTTCGTTTTTTGCCCTTCGTGGCTGGCGTTCGCGCCCTTTTTTGATTTTTCCCTGGAAGGCCGGTCCTTTGACCTCGCGGGGACTCTTTTTTCCCCGATGGCTTCCAGCGGTTTCAAGAAGTGTGATCGGTGTAAGAAATTAATGTCTCTCACCGACACACACGACTGCTGCCTTCGGTGCCTCGGTCCTGATAACGACCCTAAGTCGTGTGGACCATGTGGGAAGATGTCTTCAAAGGCACTCCGAAGTTGCCAGCAGCAGAAAGAAAGGCTTTTCTCGGACTCAGCCTCCGGCCGGGCCCGGACCTCGTCTGAGGCCTCGACATCTCGGGATTCGGATCCCGAGCGCCGTCGAAGCTCCTCGGACAGGGGGTCCCCTGACCGGGAACACAAGAGGAAGAAGCGGCTCATGAGGGCGGCGTCGGAGGAGGTCCCTGGCTCCTCGAGGGCCAGGTCTAAGACCCCCGACCGTCGCCCCTGGCCCATGGAACAAGAGAAGCCTGCCAAAGTTCCTCGCGTGGAGCCGGAGTCTGCTGGAAACGTAAGCCCTGTAGTCCTCGAGGACTCTCCTCCCAGGGAGCCGACGTCGGGACCGGCGCTGCCGGGGCCCAAGTCAGTGGCTGCTGCGTCTCCCGAGCTGAGTCTCAGGATGACAGCCTTGGAGAGCAGATTGTTTGCCTTCATGGAGCAGCAGCGGGCACTGATGGCCAGCCTGTCTGGTGCATCTGCCCCGACCACCGGGACATCAACTTCGAAGTCGACCCCGGAGACCGAGCCGATACTCGAGTCCATCATGGCTCAAAGTCGACCTCGGTCGCGGTCTCCCTTGACCTCCCGTTCGGGACCGAGGGCATCGATGCCGGTGCCTCCGGCGTCAGGGCGGGAGCTCCAAGGCCCCGCAGGTCGGACCCTGACTCCTCGTCGGACAAGTCCACCTGGGAGACGGAGGATGAGGAGTCCCCCGATACGTTCAAGACTCGGTGCGTCCCGTCGGATTCACCACAGTCTGAGCTCCAGAGTAGATCCCCTCCGGAGGATACTTGGTTCTCGGAGTTTGTCCGGGATATAGCCACTGCCTTGGCTATTCCAGCGGACCCCAAGGAAGAGCCTCGAGCTGAAGAGCTCGAGGCCCTGCAGTATGACTCTCCTCCGAAGGAGGCCTTTACTGTCCCGGTTCCTCCAATGCTGGAACGGCTCCTCTTCCAGATGTGGGAGGCACCGGCCTTGGCGCCGGTTCTAAGCAAGCGAGTCGACTCGATCTATCGACTCTGGAAGAGCCCTGGCTTTCAGAAGGCACAGCTACCACACCATTTCATGGTTGTGGAATCGACCATGCATCGTCTGAAGAGTCAGAAGATGCACTCTGCGGTGCCTTCCGGCAGGGAGGCCCAGAACCTCGATGGCGTCGGTAGAAAGTGCTTCCAGGGCTTGATGCTTGCTTGCCGTGTCCAGTCTTACAAGCTGTACATGGGCATGTATTTGCGGGACCTGGCCAAGGAGTTGGCCGGGTTCTCTGCTGGACTCTTCGGAGAACCCTTGCAGAGATTCAAGTCCTTGTCCTCGGGGATTTGGGACTGCTCGAAGTTCATGTCCTGCGCCGCCTACGATGGTTTCGAGGCTTCGGCCCGAGTTGCGGCTGCCGGCATCGCGGCTCGACGCCAGGCATGGCTGCAGTCATCGGACCTCGAGCCATGGGTTCAGGACAAGTCGGTCGATATCCCTTGCTGAGGTGAAAAGCTTTTTGGCAAGCCCATGATCGAGAAGGCCGCCCAGCTCGAAACAGAGCACCTTACACGGACAAGGCTGTCTAGGAAGACCTCTGCCCCTTCTCATAAGAAGAAGGGCTCGGGTAAAAAGCCTTTTTACCCGAGGAAGGGCACTGCCTACAAACAGTACCCTCAGTATCAGGCTGCCCAAGCTGCACCCCCGGGTCAGCAAGCCAAGGGGCAGGGTAATGGGCCCCGTAGGCAGAGGACCCCCAAGCCTCCGGCCCCTGCTCCCACTCAGCAGGGTGGGGTTTTTTGACTCCTTGAGCGTAGCCTCCCCGTCCCTGCTATCCCAACCCTGCACAGGAGGTCACCTCGCCCTCTTTTCCCACCAGTGGCCCCTCATCACCGGGGACAGTTGGGTGTTGGACATAGTCCACAGGGACTATGCACTACATTTTCACCAACTGCCTCCACCATACTTTCCAGGGGAGCCTCCAAGGCCTTCCCTGCACACAGACCTTCTCCTTCAGGAACTTCAAGGTCTGTTGGTGGACAGGGCGGTGGAACCTGTGCCTCCCCACTTGCAAGTTTGGGGGTTCTACTCCAGGTATTTCCTGGTACCCAAAAGAACCGGTGGCCTTCGACCTATTCTGGATCTCAGGAACCTAAACAAGTTCCTAGAGAAAGAAAAGTTCAAGATGCTTACTCTTGGAACGCTTCTGCCCTACCTCCAGCAGGGAGATTGGCTATGCTCCTTAGATCTAAAGGATGCGTACACTCACATCCTAATTCATCAAGACCACAGAAAGTACCTCAAGTTCATTGTGGGAGGAAACCATTATCAGTACAGAGTACTGCCTTTTGGCCTGACCTCCGCTCCCAGGATCTTTACCAAATGCCTGGCAGTGGTGGCAGCCTTATCAGGGAATCTTTGTCTTCCCCTATCTGGACGACTGGCTCATCAGGGGTCAGACGTGCCAGGAGGCCAGCCAAGCCACCCTCAGAACTATTGCTCTTCTTCAAAGCCTAGGGTTTGTCATAAACTTCGCAAAGTCCACTTTGCTCCCCTCCCAGAATTTGGAGTTCTTAGGAGCAAGGTTGGACTCTCTCCTGGCAAAGGCTTTCTTGCCAGAAGACAGAGCACAACGATTGATAGCCTTGGCAAACCAATTTCTCAGCAGGTCGCTGGTCTCCGCCAGACTCTGCCTGAGGCTTCTAGGCCACATGGCTTCGACAGTACATGTGACCCCCAATGCCAGGCTCCATATGAGGCCTGCACAGTGATGCCTTTGGACTCAGTGGTCACAGGCCACAGGCAGCCTCAGGGACAGGATAAGGGTGTCCAGACACTTTCTGAACTCCCTCAGCTGGTGGCTGCACCCACCCAATCTGCTAAAAGGAGTGCCCTTTCAGATTCCTGGGTACATGGTGGTACTGACCATCGATGCCTCCCTGCAGGGCTGGGGAGCTCATTGTCTAGACAAGTGCACCCAGGGCCTGTGGTCTCCTTGGGAGGCGGCACAACAGTTCAATCTCCTGGAACTCAGGGCTATTCGCCTAGCTCTCAAAGCTTTCTCTCCTGCCCTGGCTCATCAATCTGTCCTCATTCAGACAGACAACCAGGTGGCCATGTTTTATGTGAACAAACAGGGCGGGACTGGGTCCAGGCTCCTTTGTCGGGAAGCTCAAGACCTTTGGTCATTTGCCCTAAAGCACAGCATGCTCCTCAGGGCTGTGTACCTTCCAGGCCAGGAGAACTACCTGGCCGACAAGTTGAGCAGGATTCTGCAGCCCCACGAGTGGCAACTGCATCCCTTGGTAGTTCAGAGGATCTTCCTGAAATGGGGTCTCCCTTGGATAGATCTGTTTGCCAGTCCACTGAACACACAAACTGCCAAAGTTCTGTTCCAGGCAACCGCATCCTTTGAGAATAGCACCGGATGCTTTTCTGATTCCCTGGTCTCAGGGCCTCCTGTATGCGTTTCCTCCCACGCCCTTGGTGGCCCAAACTCTTTTCAAGATTCTTCAGGACAAGGCCTCGGTTCTGCTGGTGGCTCCCAGGTGGCCGAGACAACCTTGGTTTCCACTTCTGCTTCAGCTGGCAGTGGATCCCCCACTGCCCCTGGGGTTGCAACCCGACCTTCTCTCTCAGGATCAGGGTTCCCTTCTGCATCACAATCTCAAAGCTCTCAATTTGATGGCCTGGAGGCTGCAAGGGTAGTTTTGGCTCCCTGGGGCCTGCCTCAGGAAGTTGAGGAGGTTGTCCTAGCCTCTAGGAAACAGTCCACTAGAAAGACCTATGCTCTCAAATGGAGAAGGTTTTCTGTGTGGTGTCAGCTATGTACAGAGGATCCTTTCTCCTGTACGGTACCAGTAGTGCTTCAGTATTTACTCCACTTGTCCAATCAGGACTCAAGTCCAATTCTGTTCGGGTCCACCTCTCAGCTCTAGCAGCTCACCACTCACTGGTGGAGGGACATTCTCTGTCGGTTCACCCCTTGGTGTCCCGCTTTCTCAGGGGCTTGCTTTTACTCAAGCCTCCAATCCGTCCTCCTGCTCCTGAGTGGGAGTTGAATGTGGTCTTGCAGCAACTGACTCGCCCACCTTTTGAGCCAATGGCTACTTGCCCACTACGCTTCCGCTCCTGGAAGACACTCTTCCTGATAGCCCTTACTTCGGCTAGGCGAGTGAGTGAGCTTCAGGCCCTGGTCTGTGATAGGCCTTACACTAGGATTTATAGGAACAGGGTAGTCCTCAGGACTCATCCAAAGTTCCTCCCAAAGTTTGTCTCCTCTTTCCACCTCAATCAGGAGGTGGTTCTTCCAACATTCTTCCCTAGGCCTCATGCAAGTCAGGCTGAAGCAGTTCTGCATACCCTGGACTGTAGGAGGGCCTTATCCTTCTACCTTGACCTTACGCAGGGGCATAGAAGGGCTACTCAGCTCTTCGTTTCTTTTGACCCTAATAAGTTGGGGTTGGCTGTGTCCAAGCGTACCTTGTCCATCTGGGTGGCTGACTGTATCACCTGGGCTTACAAGGCGGCTGACCTTCCTTTGCAGGGTCGGGTTACGGCCCACCGTTTCAGGGCAATGGCTGCCTCAGTGGCTCATCTCCGCTCTGTGCCCTTGATAGACATCTGCAGGGCTGCAACTTGGTCTTCAAGCCAGACTTTTGCGGCCCATTACTGTCTGGAGAGGGAGTCCCATAGGGACAGTGCTTTTGGCCAAGCAGTACTCCGGAATCTCTTTGAGGTTTAGGCAATTCCTGCCCTCCTGCCCTCTGTTGAGCTACCGGTGGAGGTTGTGTCCTTGAAAAGCCTTTCTTTGCTGCTGAGACTAGAGGGAGTACTCTTGTTCAGCCTGGGTTCCTCGGTAGCCCAGAGCTTGGGAGTCACCCATATGTGAGGACTGACTTCCTGCTTGGTCCTGGAGAAAGAGTAGTTACTCACCTGTAACAGGTGTTCTCCAGGAGCAGCAGGAATCAGTCCTCACAACCCTCCCTCCTCCCCTTGGAGTTGCAGTTGTACATAGTTTATTTTTCATTTTTGTGTGCTGTTCTTAGCTATGTCATTTGACTGAGGTAAGATGGCACCTTTAGGCGGGAAGGGAACCGTGCATGCGTGCCTGCATTCCCAAAGGCTTTCATAGAAAGCTGGGGAAATGCTCCGCTGGGGCTTCATCGGCGCCAATGACACCCATATGTGAGGACTGATTCCTGCTGCTCCTGGAGAACACCTGTTACAGGTGAGTAACTACTCTTTCTTGTCCGCCGCTGCACTTTGGGCGAAGGGTTTCAATGTATTATCCAAGATGACACCTTAATCTTTTTCCTGGGTGGTGCTTCCTAATGTGGAACCTTGCATCATGTAACCGTAGTTTGAGTTGCTCTTTCCTAGGTACATCACTTTGCGCTTGTCCATATTAAATTTCATCTGCCACTTGAATGTCCAGTCTTCTAATTATCAAGGTCCTCTTGCAATCTTTCACGATCCTCTTGCGTTTTAACAACTTTGAATAATTTTGTGTCATCTGCAAATTTGATCACCTCACTCATTATTCCCATTTCCAGGTCATTTATGAATATGTTAAAAAGCAGCGGGCCCAGCACAGATCCACTATTCACCTTTCTCCTTTGAGAAAATTGGCCATTTAGCCCTACTCTCTGCTATCTTTCAACCAGTTCCTAATCCACAATAGTACACTGCCTACAATCCCATGACTTTTTAATTTGGCCAAGAGTCTTTCAAGAGGGACCTTGTCAAAGGCTTTCTGAAAATCCAGATACACTATATCAACTGACTCACCTTTGTCTACCTGTTTATTCACACCTTCAAAAAAATATAACAGATTAGTAAAACAAGATTTTCCTTGGCTAAATCCATGTTGGCTTTCTCCCATTAAACAATGACTATCTATATGTTCAGTAATTTTATTCTTTATAATGGTTTCTACCATTTTGCTTAGTAACGATGTCAGGCTCACTGGTCTGTATTTCTTGGATCACCTCTGGAACCCTTTTTAAAAATTGGCATTACATTGGCTATACAGTGACTTGTGAAAATATTCATCCCCTTGGCGTTTGTCCTGTTTTGTCGCACTACAACCTGGAATTAAAATGGAGTTTCGGGGGTTAGCACCATACGATTTGCACAACATGCCTACTAGACTTTGAAGGTATAAAATATCCTTTAATGTGACACAAACAATAATTAAGACAAAAAAAACCCAGAAATCAGGAGTGTGCATAGGTTTCCTCCTCTGCCCCCAATCAATACTTAGTAAAGCCACCTTTTGCTGCAATTACAGCTGCAAGTGTCTTGGGGTATGTCTCTATTAGCTTAGCGCATATAGCCACTGGAACTTTCACCCATTCTTCAAGGCAAAACTGTTCCAAATCCTACAAGTTAGATGGGTTGTGTTGGTATATAGAAATCTTCAAGTCATGCTACAGATTCTCCACTGAATTGAAGAATGGGCTTTGACTAGGCCATTCCAAGATATTTAAAAGTTTCCCTTTAAACCACTCCAGTGTAGCTTTAGCAGTATTTTTAGGGTTATTGTCCTTCTGGAAGGTGAACCTTCATCCCAGTCTCAAATCTCTGGCAGACTGAAACAGGATTTCCTTAAGAATTGCCATGAATTTAGTGCCATCCATTGTTCCTTCAATTCTGACCAGTTTTCCTGTCCCTCCCGATGGAAAACAGCCCCACAGCATGATGCTGCCACCATCATGTTACACTGTGGGAATGATGTTCTTGGGCTGATGGGAAACATTGGGTTTGCGCCACACATGGCATTTCCCACGATGGCCAAAAAGTTCAATTTTCATCTCATCTGACCAGAGAACCTTCTTCCATGTGTTTGGGGGGTCTGCCACATGCTGTTGTGCAAACTCCAAACGTGTTTTCTTATTTCTTTCTTTAAGCAATGACTTTTTCTGGCCACTCTTCTGTAAAGCCCCATTCTGTGGAGTATATGACTTAAAGTGGTCCTATGGACAGATACTCTAATCTCTGCTGTTGATCTTTCCAGCTCTTTCAGTGTTATCCTTGATGTTTTTGTGGCATCTCTGATTAACGTACTCCTTGCCTGGTCTGTGAGTTTTGGTGGGCAGCCTTCTCTTGTCAGGTTTGTAGTGGTGCTCTGTGGGATATTCAGAATTTGGAATATTTTTTTATAACCCAACCCTGATCTATATTTCTCCTCAACTTTGTCTCTGATCTATTTGGAATGCTCCTTGGTCTTCATGTTGCTTGCTTAGTAGTATTGCAGAGTCAGGGGCCTTTCAGAACAGGTATATTTATACAGGCATCATGTGACAGATCATGTGATACCGATTACACAGAGGTGGATCCTAATCAACTAATTATGTGACTTCTGAGGTTAATTGCTTGGACCAGATCTTATTTAGGGGTTTCATAGCAAAAGGGATGAATACATATGCACTCACAACTTTTCAGTTTTTATTTGTTTTTTTTTTATATATACAAGGTATTTTATTGTCATTCTACTTCACCAATTTGGACTATATTGTTAGGTCCATTACCTAACATCCAAATAAACCTCCATTTTCATTCCAGGTTGTAATGCGACAAAACAGGACAAAAACTGAGGGGATAAATGCTTTCACAAGGCACTGTACTCCAATCTTCAGGTGTTACAAATGATTTTAATGAGAGTTCACAGATTACTAATAGTAGATCTGCCATCTCGTTTTTCAGTTCTTTCAACACCCTTGAATGTATACCATCCGGTCCAAGGGATTTACTACTCTTCAGTTAATACATCTTCCCAGTTTAATGATGTTTCTTTCAATTTTCCAATGTATTATTTATTTATTTATTTATTGAACGGTTTTATATACCGCCTTTCAGAAAAATCAAAGCGGTTTACATAGAACAAAACTTGAACATTACATTGAAACTTATTCAAACAATTGAAATTACAGTGAACATTAAATTGTATATAATAAAAATGGTAATTTGAGGGTTACAATGCTGAGTAAATGCTGATTAGGTATATAGATAGTTTAAACATATATACAGATTTAAATATTACCTTTAAATACCATTGTCCTGCTGGAAGGACTGGGGTTTGAAATCCCACAGATGCGTTTCTGGGCAAGCCACTTAACCCTCTGTTGCCTCAGGTACAAAGAAAAAACAGATTCTGAGTCCTGTGGGGACAAGGGAAAAATATATATACAGTACCTGAATGTACACTGTTTTGACTGGTAGAAAAGTGGTATATAAGCCTAGTTAAATAAAAATAAATTTCAATCATGGGTAACTTCCCTACATCTTCCTCAGTAAAGACTGAAACAAAGAATTTATTCAGTTTCTTCGTTATGGCCTTCTCCCTTAGCATCCTTTTTAACTATCTATCATCCAATGGTCCAACTGACTCTTTCAAAGGATTTTTGCTACAAATATATTTCAGAAAGATTGTATGCATTTTTGCTTCCATGGCAAACATTTTTTCAAATTCTCTCTTTGCCTGTCTTATCATTGCCTTACATCTAACTTGCCAGTGCTTATGTTGTTTCCCATCTCTGTCAGTTGGCTCCTTTTTCCATTTCTTGAAAGATGCTTTTTGTGGCTACAACAGCTTCTCTGTCCTTGCCTTTAAACCATACTGGCAGTTTTTTGGCCTTCCTTCTACTTTTCGTAAAGCGTGGAATATATCTGGTCTGGGTTTCCAAGATAGTATTTTTAAACAATGCCCATGCTTGATGTAAATCTTTAACCTTTGCAGCTGCTCCTTTTAGTTTTTTCTTAACTATTTTCCTCAGTTTATCATAGTCTTCCTTTTGAAAGTTCAGAGGTAGTATTGTAGATTTCCTTGCCATCCTGCATCCACTTATTAAATCAAATGTGATCATGCTATGATCACTATTGTCAAGGGGCCCCAACACCCTTATTTCTTGCACCAGATGCTGTATTCCACTAAGGACTAGGTCCAAAATAGCATCCCCTCTTGTCAATTCATGAACCAGCTGTTCCAAGAAGCAGTTATTTATTTCATCTAGAAACTTTATCTCTCTAGCATGTCCTGCCATGACACTGACCCAGTCAGTACCGGGGTAATTGAAATCACCCATTATTACTGTGTTGTAATTTCTGATTTCCCTTAGCATTTCATCTTTCATCTGTTCATTCTGGCCAGATGGTTGGTAGTACACTCCCATTGCCATAGTCTTCCCCTTTTTACATAGGATTTCTATACATTGAGATTCTACAGTGTATTTTATTTCATGCAAAACTTTAATCCTACAGTATGTGTCTCAATGCCCTCTCTAACACAGAGTACAAACCCTCCATCAGTTTGATTTACCCGCTCATTGTGATACAGTTTGTACGGAGGTATCACAATGTCCCATTGGTTGTCCTCCTTGTACCAGGTCTCTGAGATGCCAATCATATCTAACCTCTCATTTAATGCTATATATTCTAGATCTCCCATCTTATTTTTTAAGACTTCTAACAGGGATTTTAGAGGTTGAATTTTGTTCATATTAATATGGTTATCAGTTGATAGGGGTAATTTGGAATCTTTCAGTTCTTTATTAAGGGCATCTTTATCTTTATTGGAACCTCTCTGTCGGGATGCCCTAATTTCTCTCTTTTGCTATCATTCTTCAAGGATACATTCTTCCGAACCATGCACTCTTGGGCGACTGTCGGCTTTCCCCTATTATCTAGTCTAAAAGCTGCTTTATTTTTTTTAATTTCCTTTCTTGCATCTCCAAAAAATGGGGGGAGGAAGAGTGGCTTAGTGGTTAGGCCACAGTATTTCCGGCAGGAGGGCCAGGGTTTCAATTTCCACCTGGGGACAGCAATCTCAGGCTGGAGGGACTGGGGTTTCTAGTCCTATAGGCACTCCTTGTGGCCTTGGGCAAGCCACTTAACCCTTCATGTACACAGAGATTGTGAGCTCTTTGGGGACAAGGGAATGTATCCAGTACCTGTTTGTAGTGCTAAAATGGTATAGAAAACTAGTTAAATAAATGGATTCTAAGTCTTCCTATGGCTTGTAAGCATGTTGGGGAGTTATGAGCCAGCACAAAATAGGTTGTTACTGGCTTATGCAGACTCTATTCTTGAGGCATATGAAAAGCATGAGGATGAGAGTTAGGCTTAGTTGAACTATGATGAAAGACAACACGCATGTATTGTACAACACGCAAGATGTTAGCCTGTGGCTGATGGAGATGGCAGATAGGGCAGGTGCTAGGCAGTGGAGAAGCTCTGGGGGGAGTGGCACTGGCAACAGTAACCAAGTGTTTTCAGCCATGCATGAGATTGGCAGGCCAGTTTCAAGTGAGGGTGGCTCCAAAATATGTTGCTGGTACAATCATTCCTCCTGTAGCTTCACAGACTAAGATCAAATTGTGCAGCATTGTACCAACTTTCAGAGGGGCCCACAATCCTTCCCAATGCAATTTGTAATCATAATCTTGGAAAAAAGAGTAGCAACCCCCTCTGGCAAGCAAGAAAAATGGGAGAATATTTGGAAGGGGTGCTATGGTAATAACTACAGGAAATAAAGATGAGGCTGGATAGGTGTCGCAAGCAACATGAGTCAAGTACCATTTGAGATGGATTTGAGTTTGGCTTTTGTATTCCTTTCTTTGGAGTCAACCACAATAATTGAGTTTCTAATTTGTCAGTTCTCAGATTAGAGGAGATGGTGGACAGGAAGTTATGATCATAGTTTGCATTGAGGATTGCAGGCCCCTTTGAGGCTCAGCTGTTCCCCAATGTATTTTTGTCCCCACTGTTTGCAATTTAAAAGAAAGAGCCTAGTAAATATTGATAAATCCACAATTTGTCCTACTCAGAAGATAGGTCGGTCAAAGACTTCTTGCCAAGCAAGAAGCATACTGTGCAGTATGCTTCTTTTCACTGTTAAACCACTTTGATGAGATGCTGTGAAGTAGATTGCTGGTTGGTGGAGGTGGATATTGAATCTGCTTTTTGCTTACTCCCTCTCCATCCATCCTCCTTCCTTTTAGGCTTCAAGCTCATAAGGGCTTGCAATTTTGACAGGTGTATCCCTATAGATTGTGCCATCACATTGTGTTGATATTTTGAAATGGTGAGTTTTTTTGTTCATTGGGTTGCTAAACAGAGAATAGGCAAGGCTGGCTGCAGAGCTGGTTCAAGGTGTTGACAGCCTAGGCAAACCTTAAGCCTTATTCTTCCCCTCCCTGGCTATAAGAATCTGTTGTTTAGCTTTGAATACACAGCTCTTTGCCCCCCCCCCCCCAAAAAAAGAAACTGCTGCCCTAGGCAACTGCCTATTTTGCATAACAGTTGGGCTGGCCCCTAGGGTAGGGATCTCAATTATAGTGCACTATGTAGATAATTTTCAGTTCCTATGTCAGACCACACCATGCAAGTGATTGTTGTCAGGGTATTTGAAGATGGCAGAACTGATTGGAATTCCTTTAAATCATGAGACATCTGATTGGAATTCCTTTAAATCAGTTACGGTGCTTACTTTCCTCAGGATAGAGTTAGATACGATGGTGATGATGTTGCAGCTTCCTGAGGATAAAAAGCTCCATTCTGCATTGGGACTCTAGGAGAAAAATGGAAAATTCAGGTGAGGACATTTGCATTTCCTCCATTATTATACAAAAGGCTCTGCCGAATGTGGAGTCTTCTGTAAAACACATATATACCAGCAAATACTTGTGTATTTGCTAGCATATACAGCAAGAGCAGCCATTTCACAAAGCAACAAGTACAAAAAGAGCGGCATCACTCAACATCGTCTATGTATAGAAATTGGAAATTATATGTGGAAGTGATGATTTTTGGCACATCCACATAAGGGGCCCATTACAAACAATTTTATATAGATGTGGACCCAGTTGAGAAGAGAAGCTCCAGTAGGTGACTTTTTTAAATATTTAAAATGCCAAAACAACTTCAGGGTGCTAAGCACAAATACCTCCTCTATCTTGTATTTCAAGTCCTGGCTGAAGTATGCACACAATATTTGCTTCAGAGAGGCGCAAAAGCTGATGGGGAAGTATTTTCAAATATACATGCATCCCTACTGTAAAAAGGGAAATATATGGATAATATTTAGGCCTGCCTGAACCATATGTAAACCATATCCCTTGAAGTCTCTACATCTGGTAAATCTATACTTGGAAATAACATTTTCTGAAATCGCCATTTAATCTATAGAAACATAGAAACATGATGACAGAAAAAGACCACAAGGCCCATCTAGTCTGTCCTTCCACAACAACTACAACAGTCCACTTTTTACCTTTAGAGATACTCTGTGTTGGTCCCATGCTTTTTTGAATTCAGTTACTGTCCTCATCTCTACCACCTCCACTGGGAGACTATTCCACGGATCCACTACTCTCTCCGTAAAGAAATATTTCCGCATATCACTCCTGAATCTATCTCCCTTCACCCTCATCCCATGTCCCCTCGTCGCAGAACTTGCTTTCAATTGAAAGAGGCTCTCTCCCTGAACATTTATGCCACGGAGGTATTTAAACATCTCAATCATATCACCTCTATCCCGCCTTTCCTCTAAGGTGTACATATTAAGATCCTTAAGTCTGTCCTCATATGCTTTATAATGAAGACCACTAATCATCTTAGTAGCAACCCTCTGCACCGACTCCATCCTGTTCACATCCTTTTGAAGGTGCGGTCTCCAGAATTGCACACCATACTCCAAATGAGGTCGCACCAAAGACTTATACAGAGGCATTATCACCTCCTTTTTTCTGCTAGCCATTCCTCTCCGTATGCACCCAAGCATCCTTCTAGCTTTTGCCGTCGCCTTTTCTACCTGTTTAGCTACTTTAAGATCATCGGACACAACTACGCCTAGGTCCCGCTCTTCTTTAGTGGACAAAAGTACTTCACCTCCTATACTGTATTGCTCCCTTGGATTGCTGCAGCCCAAATGCATGACCTTACATTTTTTAACATTAAATCCCAGTTGCCAAATTCTAGACCATTCTTCAAGCTTAGCCAGATCCCTCCTCATGTTATCTACACCTTCCTGGGTGTCTACTTTATTGCAGATTTTGGTATCATCCGCAAAGAGGCAAACCTTACCCGACAGCCCTTCCGCTATATCACTAACAAAGATGTTAAAAAGAATCGGACCAAGGACAGATCCCTGGGGCACACCACTGGTAATATCCTTCTCCTCAGAGTGAGCTCCATTTACTTGTACTCTTTGTCGCCTCCCACCCAACCAATTTCTAACCCAAGCAGTAACTTTAGGGTCCATCCCTAGGGTGCTCAGTTTGTTTATAAGTCGCCTGTGAGGAACAGTGTCAAAGGCTTTACTGAAATCTAAATACACCACATCTAGAGCTCTCCCGCGGTCCAACTCCCTGGTCACCCAGTCAAAGAAATCAATCAGATTTGTCTGACAAGACCTGCCTCTGGTGAATCCATGCTGCCTCGGATCCTGTAATCCGCTGGACTCCAGAAACCTCACTATTTTCTCTTTCAACAGCGTTTCCATTAATTTACTCACCACTGAAGTTAAACTAACCGGCCTGTAGTTTTCAGCCACATCCTTACTTCCGCTTTTGTGTAAAGGCACCACATGAGCCTCTCTCCAGTCCTTTGGCACCACTCCCGACTCCAACGAGGCATTGAAAAGGTCAGTCAGTGGAGTTGCTAGAACGTCCCCAAGTTCCCTCAGAATTCTCGGGTGTATCCCATCCGGTCCCATCGCTTTGTCTACTTTAAGTTGAGCTAGTTTCTCACGAACACAGTCTTCTGAAAATTGTTCAAGATGTCCCTCACTTCTGTTCTTATTTGTGGGTGTTTTCTGAGGTCCTGCTCCTGGTTCTTCATCTGTGAACACAGAACAAAAATATTTGTTAAGCAATTCCGCTTTATCCTTATCAGCTTCTACATATTCCCCCCCTGCACCCTTGAGTCTGACAATACCACTTTTGCCCTTCCTCTTCTCACTAATATATCTGAAAAATGTCTTATCCCCCCATTTTATTGCATTGGCTATTTCCTCCTCCTTTTGAATCTTTGCCTTCTTGACTACTTTGCTAGCTTCTCTAAGTTTTTCCAAATACAGATGCCTGTCTTCCTCTCTCTGTGATCTCTTGTATTTCATGAAGGCCTCCCTCTTTTTCTTCACTTTTTCAGCTACTTCCTTCGAAAACCATAGCGGTCTCCTGTTCCTTTTGCCTTTATTTACCATTTTAACAAAAAGGTTGGTTGCCTTTAAAATACCCCCTTTCAGTTTTGTCCACTGTTGTTCTACATCCCCCAGCTGTTCCCATCCCACTAATGACTACCTGAGGTATTGGCCCATCTTCGCAAAGTTAGTCTTCCTAAAGTCTAAGATCTTCACCTTGGAATGGATTCTAATAGCCCTAGTCCTAATACTGAACCACACCATCTGGTGGTCACTGGATGCAAAATGATCTCCCACTACAACATCAGAAACACTTTCACCATTGGTAAGCACCAAGTCCAGTATGGCCCCTTCACGTGTGGGGTCTGTTACGAATTGCCTGAATAGTTCTCCCTGTAGAGAATCCAGGATCTCCTTACTCCTAGATGATACTGCAGCAGGAATGTGCCAATCAACATCTGGCATATTGAAATCTCCTAGCAGTAGCACTTCCCCTTTCCTAGCAATGCTGTGTATGTCTTCAATTAACTCTCTGTCCACCTCTTCCTCTTGTGAGGGAGGTCTGTATATCACACCAATGCAAATAGATTTCTCTTTCCCTCTTTCTAGTTAAACCCACAATGCCTCCTCTCTCCCTTTTAAGCTCTGTAATTCCAAAGCTTTAATAGTAGTTTTTACATATAGTGCTACTCCTCCTCCCCTTCTTCCTACCCTGTCCTTTCTGAATAAAGTATAGCCAGGTATAGTTACATCCCAGTCATGGTTTTCTGTGAACCATGTTTCTGTAATTGCCACTAAATCTAAGTCAGCCACTCCCACCAAAGCTTCAACTTCAGAGATCTTATTTCCCATGCTACGGGCATTAATACACACTGCTTTCCATATGTTACCCCTGTTACCCATTTCCATAAAAGTATTTAATGTATCACTTACCTGGGGGCTTTCACTTACCTGGGGGCTTTCTTCACCCATACTTGTAAATGATGTTGTTTCTGCATGCTGATGCTTCTAGAATGATCTCCAAAGTAGTAAAAAATCCAGAAATCTACTTCAGGAGATAGAAGGAACCAAAAAACTTGCATTGCATACAATGCATTCCTTAGTTGTTAGCCTCAATTCTGCATGTACAGTCATTCCAATTGGAAGACCATTCATATGGTATTTATCAGGGCCCATTTCTGGCATACTTAACAGGCATCACTTTATCAAAGTTAAGGCAGCCATATGGGAGGATTTGCAGGTGAGGGATGCCTTTCTGAGTGAGTTCAATAGCTGGTATGACTGTCTGGTAGATAAGGTTTCCAGCAGAGAGTTATTTTCGGATGCAGCCAGTGCTTCGGAATACGAGCTTTTTTGGAACTGTACATAGTATGCAGTGGAATGGCCAGAGTCTGGAGGACCGAGACAGGAATAATGCAAAATATAACATTCTTCAACTTGTTTCTATTAGTGGTAGCATTGCTGACATATCCTGACAGGCTTCATGACAGGAACATTGCCTTTTGATCTCACAACAAAAAATGTTGTTGAGGCAATCAACAGGTAATTAGCAAAATGTCTAATGATGGCAGTGTTACTGTAGGAATTGTCTTGTATTGTTTGCAGTTAAACAGTGCTTCCAAGGCCATGGATGTACCGGGTTACAATAGCTGGATAGCTGATTCCCTGTCTTGTTTTATGTGGTCTGTCTTCCAGAACTTGGAACCAGGAGCAGATGAGAAAGGAGTAGTGGTACCTGGCTTCTTGCGTCTGGGCATCCTGGGGCCTGGGAAATATTGCACAGACAACTAGCACTGGCAACATGAGCACATTACAGAGGAGGTTTCCTAAAAGTGTCTGTATTTTTACAGTAGCATGGATGGAGATCAAAGGTGACTGTGAACTCTGAAACCAACCTAGCAGTAAAGTTTGGGGTAATCCAAGGGGATGGTCATGGGGCATATCACCAGACCTACCAGTTTGCTAAAGTGACGGGTTGGGGTAATCCTTCAGGAAGGTTTCTGGTCAAAAGGATACTGAAGGACTGGGACAGGATACCTGGTAAGAGACACCAGAAGGCTCATGACTTGTGATGTATTGGAGCGGTTGAAGGGAGTTCTGCTGCAAGTCTGCAGTTCAATATTCAAAATGCTGCTTTTCAGGGCTGCCTTTTCTTTAGCATTTTTGGTGCCCTTAGAGTGGAGCAATTGATGGTGGACTTGAAGAAAATGGCTGAGGGAGGAGCTTTGTTATGGGAGTATGGCAGAGTGGAGCATGATCAACAGATTGTGAGTTCATAAGTCTAAGACTGACTACTTGGAAAGGTCACAGACCTGGTATTTTTCCAGGCTGAAGGGCTTGTCACTTGCCCATTACAAAACCTGCTAGCCCGCAAGAGCATTCGTGCAGATGAGGTTTAAGCTTTGTGACATGCGGACACATTCCCTCTCAAACGTCATCAGTTTGGAGTTGCTCACAAGGAATGTCTTGAAAGTGGTGCAGGTGGTTAGCCATGCATTTCTTCATTGGGCCAGTCAGAAAGCAGTCAATTACTCACTGGGACATCACCTAGGCTTGGCTGCTGGAGAAATCATATTAGTACTGTGGAAGCATAGAATGGAGTTGAGAAGCAGCCTATTGGTCGGCGCAGTAAGCCAAGAACCAGGGAAACCAGCATTCAAATCCCACTGCTGCTACTTTTGACCTTGGAAAAGTCACTTGACCCTCCATTGCTTCAGATACAAATTTAAGATTGTAAGCCCTAAAGGAGCATGAAAATACCTAGTATATCTGAATGCAGCTCACCTTGAACTATTACTGAAAAAGGGATGAGTTACATCCAAACTATAAATATAGAATGAAATGCTGCCATGTTTTTCTCAGCATTAGGCTGATTCACAACCAGACAAATACAGAGCAATGGACTGAAAAACAAGGCAGCCAAGGTTAAAATTTCACTTTCGCCACTAGCACTCCTTGGGACCTTGAGTAAGTTGCGTGAAGGCACATTTTAGAAAAAATATGGAAGTCGGAATTGAGTCATGGAGGCCACTATGTTTAGAATTCTAATGATATTTCAGAAGCATCTCTGCTAAACATGGAGAAGTCATTTTACAAATTTGCACGTGGGGAAAATAGATGGATGAACCCAGGCAACCTGAACATGTAAGCTCTGGCATTTCACAATGTGTATGGGAAAATGTTGGAACTTACACATGTCTCCCAGCTACTTTGAAAACCTAGCGATGTAGATGCTGCTAATGGACTACAGAGGACTATCTTCAAATGTTTGCAATTTGGAGAGGGAAATAAATATGGTGGAGGCGGATTAATCACTTCTTTAAAGGGATGAACCAACAGTAGGTTGCTGAACTCTGTAACCTCCTCAGGTTCAGAAACTGCTAACACCTAATCAAGAGTTAGTGGGCCTGATTCCTGAGTGCAGTTGAAGCCTGCATAAAAAGCTCCTGTGCCCTGCCCTTTTGAGGCTTTCCTAACCAGGGCTCCACACATCAAACAATACCTAAGCTCCACAAACAGGACAATGGCTGGGAAAAATCGTATTGCTAAAGCTGTTGCCCCCGTTACAGCTTCTGCCTCGGTCCAGACAGAGGTCCTAATGCCAGCTGAGGAACTGGTTCCATGTGCAGGGTGCCTGCATGCTGAAGCTCTGAGGAAACAAGTGGAGGAACTCAGAGAGGAGGTGGCGAGGCTGAGGAGCATTCAAGACAGTGAGAAGTACATTGATGAGATGCTTCTTGCAGCAACCAGGCTCTCCAGCACAGGAGAAGATGGGTGCCAACAGAATGTCGATGGTTGGACAAAAGTCACCAGAGCCTGCAAAATCACCAATCCAACTTCTCCAGCCCTTGAATTGAAGAACCATTATGCAGCCCTGGAAGTGGAGGAGGTGAAAGCATCCCTGGAAAGGGAAGAACCAGAGTTCAAGTACCCCATAGTTGCGGAATCAGTGACCAGAAGGAAACGAAGGGTAGTGGTGGTTGGAGACTCTCTTCTGAGGGGTACTGAGGCGTCCATCTGCCGACCAGACTTGATGTCCAGAGAGGTATGCTGTCTGCCTGGTGCCAAGATCCAAGATGTTACGGAGAGTTTGCCGAGACTCATCAAGCCCACTGACTATTACCCAATGTTGCTAATCCATGTTGGAACAAATGATACTGCCAGGTATACATCGGAACGTATCAAAAGTGACTTCATGGCTCTGGGACAGAGGGTGAAGCAGGTTGGTGCACAGGTGGTGTTCTCTTCAATCCTCCCTGTTGAGGGTAAAGGCCAAGGCAGAGAGGCTCGCATCCTGGAGATGAATGCATGGCTGCGTGGATGGTGTCTTCGAGAGCGTTTTGGTTTCCTAGACCATGGGATGCTGTTCCAAGGGTTGCAGAGCAGAGATGACATCCATCAGTCCAAGAAAGGCCAACGCGTCTTTGGTAGTAGACTGGCTAATCTACTGAAGAGGGCTTTAAACTAGATTCGTTGGGGATGGGTGAAGAAAGCCCCCAGGTAAGTGAAAGCCCCCAGGTAGGTGATACATTAAATACCTTTATGGAAATGGGTAACAGGTGTAACATATGGAAAGCAGTGTGTATTAATGCCCGTAGCATGGGAAATAAGATCCCTGAAGTTGAAGCTTTGGTGGGAGTGGCTGACTTGGATTTGGTGGCAGTTACAGAAACATGGTTCACAGAAAACCATGACTGGGATGTAACTATACCTGGCTATACTTTATTCAGAAAGGACAGGGTAGGAAGAAGGGGAGGAGGAGTGGCACTATATGTAAAAACTACTATTAAAGCTTTGGAATTACAGAGCTTAAAAGGGAGAGAGGAGGCATTGTGGGTTAAACTAGAAAGAGGGAAAGAGAAATCTATTTGCATTGGTGTGATATACAGACCTCCCTCACAAGAGGAAGAGGTGGACAGAGAGTTAATTGAAGACATACGCAGCATTGCTAGGAAAGGGGAAGTGCTACTGCTAGGAGATTTCAATATGCCAGATGTTGATTGGCACATTCCTGCTGCAGTATCATCTAGAAGTAAGGAGATCCTGGATTCTCTACAGGGAGAACTTTTCAGGCAATTGGTAACAGACCCCACACGTGAAGGGGCCATACTGGACTTGGTGCTTACCAATGGTGAAAGTGTTTCTGATGTTGTAGTGGGAGATCATTTTGCATCCAGTGATCACCAGATGGTGTGGTTCAGTATTAGGACTAGGGCTGTTAGAATCCATTCCAAGGTGAAGATCTTAGACTTTAGGAAGACTAACTTTGCGAAGATGGGCCAATACCTCAGGGAGTCATTTGTGGGATGGGAACAGCTGGGGGATGTAGAAAAACAGTGGGCAAAACTGAAAGGGGGTATTTTAAAGGCAACCAACCTTTTTGTTAAAATGGTAAATAAAGGCAAAAGGAACAGGAGACCGCTATGGTTTTCGAAGGAAGTAGCTGAAAAAGTGAAGAAAAAGAGGGAGGCCTTCATGAAATACAAGAGATCACAGAGAGAGGAAGACAGGCATCTGTATTTGGAAAAACTTAGAGAAGCTAGCAAAGTAGTCAAGAAGGCAAAGATTCAAAAGGAGGAGGAAATAGCCAATGCAATAAAATGGGGGGATAAGACATTTTTCAGATATATTAGTGAGAAGAGGAAGGGCAAAAGTGGTATTGTCAGACTCAAGGGTGCAGGGGGGGGGGGGGAATATGTAGAAGCTGATAAGGATAAAGCAGAATTGCTTAACAAATATTTTTGTTCTGTGTTCACAGATGAAGAACCAGGAGCAGGACCTCAGAAAACACCCACAAATAAGAACAGAAGCGAGGGACATCTTGAACAATTTTCAGAAGACTGTGTTCGTGAGAAACTAGCTCAACTTAAAGTAGACAAAGCGATGGGACTGGATGGGATACACCCTAGAATACTGAGGGAACTTGGGGACGTTCTAGCAACTCCACTGACTGACCTTTTCAATGCCTCGTTGGAGTCGGGAGTGGTGCCAAAGGACTGGAGAGAGGCTCATGTGGTGCCTTTACACAAAAGCGGAAGTAAGGATGTGGTTGAAAACTACAGGCCGGTTAGTTTAACTTCGGTGGTGAGTAAATTATTGGAAACGCTGCTGAAAGAGAAAATAGTGAGATTTCTGGAGTCCGGCGGATTACAGGATCCGAGGCAGCATGGATTCACCAGAGGCAGGTCTTGTCAGTCAAATCTGATTGATTTCTTTGACTGGGTGACCAGGGAGTTGGACCGAGGGAGAGCTCTAGATGTGGTGTATTTAGATTTCAGTAAAGCCTTTGACACTGTTCCTCACAGGCGACTTATAAACAAACTGAGCACCCTAGGGATGGACCCTAAAGTTACTGCTTAGGTTAGAAATTGGTTGGGTGGGAGGCGACAAAGAGTACAAGTAAATGGAGCTCACTCTGAGGAGAAGGATGTTACCAGTGGTGTGCCCCAGGGATCTGTCCTTGGTCCGATTCTTTTTAACATCTTTGTTAGTGATATAGCCGAAGGGCTGTCGGGTAAGGTTTGCCTCTTTGCGGATGATACCAAAATCTGCAATAGAGTAGACACCCAGGAAGGTGTAGATAACATGAGGAGGGATCTAGCTAAGCTTGAAGAATGGTCTAGAATTTGGCAGCTGGGATTTAATGTTAAAAAATGTAAGGTCATGCATTTGGGCTGCAGCAATCCAAGGGAGCAATACAGTATAGGAGGTGAAGTACTTTTGTCCACTAAAGAAGAGCGGGACCTAGGCGTGGTTGTGTCTGATGATCTTAAAGTAGCTAAACAGGTAGAAAAGGCGACGGCAAAAGCTAGAAGGATGCTTGGGTGCATACGGAGAGGAATGGCTAGCAGAAAAAAGGAGGTGATAATGCCTCTGTATAAGTCTTTGGTGCGACCTCATTTGGAGTATGGTGTGCAATTCTGGAGACTGCACCTTCAAAAGGATGTGAACAGGATGGAGTCGGTGCAGAGGGTTGCTACTAAAATGATTAATGGGCTTCATTATAAAGCATATGAGGACAGACTTAAGGATCTTAATATGTACACCTTAGAGGAAAGGCGGGATAGAGGTGATATGATTGAGCTGTTTAAATACCTCCGTGGCATAAATGTTCAGGGAGAGAGCCTCTTTCAATTGAAAGCAAGTTCTGCTACGAGGGGACATGGGATGAGGGTGAAGGGAAATAGATTCAGGAGTGATATGCGGAAATATTTCTTTACGGAAAGAGCAGGGCCGGATTTACCTTGAGTGAGGCCCTACGCCAACAAAAATTGTGGGCCCCCAGCAGGGGCGGCCCAAGGGGGGTGCAGACCTCATTTGCATAAGGGGCCTCATTTGCATAAATATTTGCATAATGTTACCATATACTAACTTTTAGTAAACGTGCCTCTTAATGAGTGTATGGATAAAGAAAGACTAAAAGATTTCTACATTACTATAATCCAGTGCCAACTGCCAGACACATTAGGAACTACTACAAACACTGCCCATAGTAAACCCGCCGTATCCTAACAGCACTACCAGGACTCACAAAGCACCATACTCTACCAATCAAAAGGCAACACTGCAAAAATTAAACCAATACATTTCAGAGAACAACAATACATGACCTACTGGGGAAAGAGAACAAGTGGCAATGTCAAATAGGAATTATATAAACAGAACACCTCAGCTCAGTTACACATGCAGAACATAGACCATCACCAAACAATTAATCACAATTTAGAAATAGGAAGACAATAATTAAACTGGGAATCCCAAAAGCCAAACTTGGAATGTACAACACTGTAGAAATAAAACTATACATTAATTTGCTCTTGTACTAAACAAAGCACAGATGTTAATGATGCACATTTACCAGAGCTGACATATTCCAATTAATAAATTCAAAATAAAGAGATATTTTTCTACCTTTTGTGCATTTTTTTCAGCTGCAATTGCTCCAGCCACTTTCTTCTGGTTTCTTCGTGTCTTCTGCTAACTCTCCATCGTCTGCTGTCCATTTGTCCTTTCTTCTCTCTTCTAGATTTTTTTCCGTTCTCTCTCTACATCTGCTTTAACATACTAATCTTTCTCCTTTTGCTCTTTCCTCATTCCTATTTCATCCACTCAAATTTTACCCCTCCATCCTCAATCCCCACTTACTCTCCCAATACCCGGCCAATTGTAGATTTTTTATCCCTCCCACACAAAATATTTTTCCCTTCTCCATTTTACTCTTCCAGCCCCATCCCATTCTAATCCTCCCCCAACATCAGCTCCCTTCTAGTTCCAGCCTCACCCAGCATCCATTCCCTTCTAGTCCCTGCATCAGCCCATTTCCAGTCCTAGCCATCCATCAGCCCATTTCCAGTCCTAGCAACCCCCCAACCCAATACCAGTCCTAGCCCCCCCATCACCCCACTTACAGTCCTTAACCCTCCATCACCCCATTTTCAGTCCTTAACCCCCATCACCCCATTGTCAGTTTAAGCCCCCCCTATAACCCATTACCAGTCCTAACCCCCCATCAGCCCACTTCCAGTCCTAACCCCATCAACCCATTTCCAGTCAGCCCCCCATAGCCCATTGCCAGTCCTACCCCCCCATCATCCCACAGCCCATTACCAGTCCTAACCCCATCATCCCACCTCCAGTTTTAACCCCCCAGCCCATTTCCAGTCCTAGCCCCCCATAGCCCTTTACCAGACAACCCCCATCAGCCCACAGCCCATTACCAGTCTTAACCCCACCTAAGCATCTTACCAGTTCTAACCCCCCCCCCAACAGCCCATTACCAGTCCTAACCCCATCAGCCCACCTCCAGTATTAACCCCCCAGCCCTCCAGTCCTAGCCCCCCCCATAGCCCATTTCCAGACAGCCCCCATCAGCCCACATCCCATTACCAGTATTAACCCCCCCAAAGCCCATTGCCAGTTATAAGCCCCCCCAACAGCCCACAGTCCATTACCAGTCCTAACCCCATCAGCCCACCTCTAGCCTTAACCCCCCCCCAGCCCAGCCCAGCCCAGCCCAGCCCATTTCCAGCCCCAGCCCCCCAATAGTCCATTACCAGCCCTACCCCCCCAGTCCATTTCCAGCCCCAGCCCCCAATAGCCCTTTACCAGTCCTACCCCCCCATAGCCCCTTACCAGTCCTCCCCCCCCCCATAGCCCCTTACCAGTCCTACCCCCCCATAGCCCCTTACCAGTCCTACCCCCCCCCATAGCCCATTACCAGTCCTACCCCCCCCATAGCCCATTACCAGTCCTACCCCCTCCCCCCCATAGCCCGTTACCAGTCCGAACCCCCCCCCATAGCCCATTACCAGTCCTACCCCCCACCGGCCTAAAGTAAAATTTAATTTAAAAAAAAACCTGGTGGCTGCCGCCGCGGGGCCCCCACATCAGCCGCGGGGGCCCCGTCTACAATCAGGTCGGGTCCGGTCCGGTCCGGTCCGGTCGGGTCTCTCTCCCACCCTAGCTGCAGGCTGCAGGCTGCAGGCTGCGAGAGACGCGAAGGGAGAGCGTCTCCTCGCGTCTGTGTTAAGCCGGCAGGGGCTGATGGGAAATCCCATCAGCCCCTGCGGGCTTAACACAGACGCGAGGAGACGCTCTATCTTCGCGTCTCTCGCAGCCTGCAGCCTGCAGCGAGGGAGGGAGAGAGACCCGACCCGACCCGACCCGACCAGCTTGTAGACGGGGCCCCCGCGGCAGCAGAGGGGGCCCCGCGGCGGCAGCCACCAGGTTTTTTTTTTAAATTGAGTTAAAAAAAAAAACTGGTTCTTTTTTTGTGGGCCCCTGCCGGCTGTGGGCCCTACGCCATGGCGTACATGGCGTATACGTAAATCCGGCCCTGGGAAAGAGTAGTGGATCCGTGGAATAGTCTCCCAGTGGAGGTGGTAGAGATGAGGACAGTAACTGAATTCAAAAAAGCATGGGACCAACACAGAGGATCTCTAAAGGTAAAAAATGGACTGTTGTAGTTATGGAAGGACAGACTAGATGGGCCTTGTGGTCTTTTTCTGTCATCATATTTCTATGTTTCTATGTTTCTAAAGCATTTTTAATATACCTGTTTGTGTCAATAAAGCAAGTTTAAAATCAGACAAGCAACTTCAGACGTACACATGCATCCCTTTATGAAACAGGAAATATACAGGCAGATTTTTGCCCCATCCAGACCACATCTTGAAATGCATACCTCCTAGACAAAACATTTATAGATGCATGTACCCTGAACAAGAACATGTAAATCACAGCCTTTCCAAATTAACGTGTTACACGTGGATGCAGCTTGCATGTTTCTGCTACCATATTCACATTTAAAATGTAGATAAGCCCCCTTTATATCTTATTGCCTCAGATATTTTTATTTATTATTAGTTAGTTCATGCCTTTCCAAGAGATGGTCAAGGAGAGTTACATTCAAGTATGCATTTTCTTGTTCCCAGAGGGCTCACAATCAGAGTTTGTACCTAAAGCAATGGAGGGTTAAGTGGCTTTCCCAAGGCCAGGAAGAGCACCAGTGGAATTTGAACGCTGGTCTTTTTGGCTCTAGGCTCTTGGCTCATTCAGGGCAGCAAAGCCATAGCGTATGTCCAGTAGTGCTTTAAAAATAATATGTATTGTTACTATTCTTTTTTTCAGTCAACCTTTGAGAGAGAGACTGTCTTGACGTCACTAGAATTGTCTGAGAACAGGCCTAGATGACATGCTCTTTAGCTCCTTTTACACTCTCATAAGATCTTTTTTTAAATTGCATCTGTGAGAAAGGCAAGCTTTTTTTTCCTCCTTCAGCTAAGCCTCTAAGATTCAACTGTACAAGCAGACATCCCCCCCACCCCCTTCTCCATAGCCATGAAGAAATTACTTAAGCAGCTGGAGATCTGCTTGGGCTCCTGCCAGGCTCTGTCTCGCCACTGCTTTCTGTAAGAGAGCATGTAACTTAGAATACCCCTCAGGGTGTGTGTTTTTCCTCTTGACAGGTTTCTAGGAAATGTATAAATAATTCTTCCTCATTTGCCACACTAGCATACACTTTCTCCAGCACTTCCCCATATTATTCTACTGTAGCCCTTTCCTATTATTAGATATAAGGCCTTTTGTCTGCAGAGTGGTACTGTTTCATCACCTCTGTCTACCTCTATCCTCTATCCCTTGTACTAAGCAGTAATAGCATGGATGAACGCAAGCTAGCTGATATAGTGTATCTGGATTTTTAGAAAGCACAATTGCTTACCTATAACAGGGGTTATTTGAATACAGCAGTGGTATGCACCCACACTCTAAGGTGTTGGCTGCTGACAGCACCGGTGCCGGGCACTCCCATAGCTCAGAGAAGTTCTTTGGACTTCTCTGAGCATGCATATTCTTTCCCACCTTGGAGTCCTGATGCAACACTTCGGTCCATCAGAGAGCACAGCGCTGAAGACAGTCTGGAAGAAAAAAAATAAAAACTGTAGCAGATAAGGATGTAGAAGCTGAGAAGGACTGTAGGGAACTGGAAGCTTGTAGTCTGTATACTGAACATGCCCAGTGCATTCATCTAATTGAATAAGGGCAGCAAATGTCTTTGAAATATAGTTTTTGTTGTTGTTGTTGTTGGATTATTTTGTAGTTATGGACACAAGGTTCCACTTAGAAACATAGAAACATAGAAATATGACAACAGAAAAAGACCACATGGCCTATCTAGTCTGTCCTTCCATAACAACTACAACAGTCCACTTTTTGCCTTTAGAGATCCTCTGTGTTGGTCCCATGCTTTCTTGAATTCAGTTACTGTCCTCATCTCTACCACCTCCACTGGGAGACTATTCCACGGATCCACTACTCTTTCCGTAAAGAAATATTTCCGCATATCACTCCTGAATCTATCTCCCTTCACCCTCATCCCATGTCCCCTCGTAGCAGAACTTGCTTTCAATTGAAAGAGGCTCTCTCCCTGAACATTTATGCCACGGAGGTATTTAAACATCTCAATCATATCACCTCTATCCCGCCTTTCCTCTAAGGTGTACATATTAAGATCCTTAAGTCTGTCCTCATATGCTTTATAATGAAGCCCATTAATCATTTTGGTAGCAACCCTCTGCACCGACTCCATCCTGTTCACATCCTTTTGAAGGTGCGGTCTCCAGAATTGCACACCATACTCCAAATGAGGTCGCACCAAAGACTTATACAGAGGCATTATCACCTCCTTTTTTCTGCTAGCCATTCCTCTCCGTATGCACCCAAGCATCCTTCTAGCTTTTGCTGTCGCCTTTTCCACCTGTTTAGCTACTTTAAGATCATCAGACACAACCACGCCTAGGTCCCGCTCTTCTTTAGTGGACAAAAGTACTTCACCTCCTATACTGTATTGCTCCCTTGGATTGCTGCAGCCCAAATGCATGACCTTACATTTTTTAACATTAAATCCCAGCTGCCAAATTCTAGACCATTCTTCAAGCTTAGCTAGATCCCTCCTCATGTTATCTACCCCTTCCTGGGTGTCTACTCTATTGCAGATTTTGGTATCATCCGCAAAGAGGCAAACCTTACCCGACAGCCCTTCCGCTATATCACTAACAAAGATGTTAAAAAGAATCGGACCAAGGACAGATCCCTGGGGCACACCACTGGCAACATCCTTCTCCTCAGAGTGAGCTCCATTTACCTGTACTCTTTGTCGCCTCCCACCCAACCAACTTCTAACCCAAGCAGTAACTTTAGGGTCCATCCCTAGGGTGCTCAGTTTGTTTATAAGTCGCCTGTGAGGAACAGTGTCAAAGGCTTTACGGAAATCTAAATACACCACATCTAGAGCTCTCCCTTGGTCCAACTCCCTGGTCACTCAGTCAAAAAAATCAATCAGGTTTGTCTGACAAGACCTGCCTCTGGTGAATCCATGCTGCCTCGGATCCTGTAATCCGCTGGACTCCAGAAACCTCACTATTTTCTCTTTCAGCAGAGTTTCCAATAATTTACTCACCACCGAAGTTAAACTAACCGGCCTGTAGTTTTCAACCACATCCTTACTTCCGCTTTTGTGTAAAGGCACCACATGAGCCTCTCTCCAGTCCTTTGGCACCACTCCCGACTCCAACGAGGCATTGAAAAGGTCAGTCAGTGGAGCTGCTAGAACGTCCCCAAGTTCCCTCAGTATTCTAGGGTGTATCCCATCCGGTCCCATCGCTTTGTCTACTTTAAGTTGAGCTAGTTTCTCACGAACACAGTCTTCTGAAAATAGTTCAAGATGTCCCTCGCTTCTGTTCTTATTTGTGGGTGTATTCTGAGGTCCTGCTCCTGGTTCTTCATCTGTGAACACAGAACAAAAATATTTGTTAAGCAATTCCGCTTTATCCTTATCAGCTTCTACATATTCCCCCCCTGCACCCTTGAGTCTGACAATACCACTTTTGCTCTTCCTCTTCTCACTAATATATCTGAAAAATGTCTTATCCCCCATTTTATTGCATTGGCTATTTCCTCCTCCTTTTGAATCTTTGCCTTCTTGACTACTTTGCTAGCTTCTCTAAGTTTTTCCAAATACAGATGCCTGTCTTCTGCTCTCTGTGATCTCTTGTATTTCATGAAGGCCTCCCTCTTTTTCTTCACTTTTTCAGCTACTTCCTTCGAAAACCATAGCGGTCTCCTGTTCCTTTTGCCTTTATTTACCATTTTAACAAAAAGGTTGGTTGCCCTTAAAATACCCCCTTTCAGTTTTGCCCACTGTTTTTCTACATCCCCCAGCTGTTCCCATCCCACTAACGACTCCCTGAGGTATTGGCCCATCTTCGCAAAGTTAGTCTTCCTAAAGTCTAAGATCCTCACCTTGGAATGGATTCTAACAGCCCTAGTCCTAATACTGAACCACACCATCTGGTGATCACTGGATGCAAAATGATCTCCCACTACAACATCAGAAACACTTTCACCATTGGTAAGCACCAAGTCCAGTATGGCCCCTTCACGTGTGGGGTCTGTTACCAATTGCCTGAATAGTTCTCCCTGTAGAGAATCCAGGATCTCCTTACTTCTAGATGATACTGCAGCAGGAATGTGCCAATCAACATCTGGCATATTGAAATCTCCTATCAGTAGCACTTCCCCTTTCCTAGCAATGCTGCGTATGTCTTCAATTAACTCTCTGTCCACCTCTTCCTCTTGTGAGGGAGGTCTGTATATCACTCCAATGCAAATAGATTTCTCTTTCCCTCTTTCTAGTTTAACCCACAATGCCTCCTCTCTCCCTTTTAAGCTCTGTAATTCCAAAGCTTTAATAGTAGTTTTTACATATAGTGCCACTCCTCCTCCTCTTCTTCCTACCCTGTCCTTCCTGAATAAAGTATAGCCAGGTATAGTTACATCCCAGTCATTGTTTTCTGTGAACCATGTTTCTGTAACTGCCACTAAATCCAAGTCAGCCACTCCCACCAAAGCTTCAACCTCAGGGATCTTATTTCCCATGCTACGGGCATTAATACACACTGCTTTCCATATGTTACCCCTGTTACCCATTTCCATAAAGGTATTTAATGTATCACCTACCTGGGGGCTTTCACTTACCTGGGGGCTTTCTTCACCCATCCCCAAGGAATCTAGTTTAAAGCCCTTTTCAGTAGATTAGCCAGTCTACTACCAAAGATGCGTTGACCTCTCTTGGACAGATGGATGCCATCTCTGCTTTGCAACCCTTGGAAAAGCATCCCATGGTCTAGGAAACCAAAACGCTCTCGATGACACCATCCACGCAGCCATGCATTTGTCTCCAGGATGCGAGCCTCTCTGCCTTGGCCTTTACCCTCAACAGGGAGGATTGAAGAGAACACCACCTGTGCACCTAACTGCTTCACCCTCTGTCCCAGAGCCATGAAGTCACTTTTGATACGTTCCGAGGTATACCTGGCAGTATCATTTGTTCCAACATGGATTAGCAACATTGGGTAATAGTCTGTGGGCTTGATGAGTCTCGGCAAACTCTCCGTAACATCTTGGATTTTGGCACCAGGCAGACAGCATACCTCTCTGGACATCAAGTCTGGTCGGCAGATGGACGCCTCAGTACCCCTCAGAAGAGAGTCTCCAACCACCACCACCCTTCGTTTCCTTCTGGTGACTGATTCCGCAACTTTGGGGTACTTGAACTCTGGTTCTTCCCTTTCCAGGGATGCTTTCACCTCCTCCACTTCCAGGGCTGCATAACGGTTCTTCAATTCAAGGGATGGAGAAGTTGGATTGGTGATTTTGCAGGCCCTGGTGACTTGTGTCCAACCATCGACATTCTGTTGGCACCCATCTTCTCCGGAGCTGGAGAGCTTGGTTGCTGCAAGTAGCATCTCATCAATGTACTTCTCACTGTCTTGAATGATCCTCAGCCTCGCCACCTCCTCTCTGAGTTCCTCCACCTCTTTCCTCAGAGCTTCTGCATGCAGGCACCCTGCACATGGAACCGGTCCTTCAACCGGCATTAGGACCTCTGTCTGGACCGAGGCAGAAGCTGTAACGGGAGCAACAGCTTTAGCAATACGATTTTTCCCAGCCATTGTTCTTTTCGTGGAGCTTAGGTATCTGTTAGAGCAAAGAGAGAGATCTACCAAGTACCAGCCGGTTTCGCAGCTGTCTTTATAGAGAAAAAGCAGTTAAAACACTTTAATTACATACAAATGTGCTGGTCCAATTCACTGTGATTTGTGAAAGGGGAGGCGCCCTATAAAGCAAGGCTGCGCACTAGGGGTGGGTGGGAGTCGGGGTGGGTAGGGCGGGATCTAACACCTGATTAGGTGTTAGCAGCTTCTAAAGCTGAGGAGGTCACTGGAGTCAGCAACCTACTGTGCTCAATTAAAGTTCCCCTAAAACAGCAAAAATGAAGTAACCTTGCTTTTAAAAATATACACAAAACCCTTTTAAGAGCTCCCAGTCAGAGAGCTAGCAATGTAATAAAAACAAACCAAACAAAGAAACCCTCAAAACCTTACTTACTGTTTGATGTGTGGAGCCCTGGTTAGAAAAGTCTCAAAGGGGCAGGGCACAGGAGCCTATTTATGCAGGCTTCAACTGCACTCAGGAAACAGGCCCACTAACACCTGATTAGGTGTTAGCAGCTTCTAAAGCTGAGGAGGTCACTGGAGTCAGCAACCTACTGTGCTCAATTAAAGTTCCCCTAAAACAGCAAAAATGAAGTAACCTTGCTTTTAAAAATATACACAAAACCCTTTTAAGAGCTCCCAGTCAGAGAGCTAGCAATGTAATAAAAACAAACCAAACAAAGAAACCCTCAAAACCTTACTTACTGTTTGATGTGTGGAGCCCTGGTTAGAAAAGTCTCAAAGGGGCAGGGCACAGGAGCCTATTTATGCAGGCTTCAACTGCACTCAGGAAACAGGCCCACTAACACCTGATTAGGTGTTAGCAGCTTCTAAAGCTGAGGAGGTCACTGGAGTCAGCAACCTACTGTGCTCAATTAAAGTTCCCCTAAAACAGCAAAAATGAAGTAACCTTGCTTTTAAAAATATACACAAAACCCTTTTAAGAGCTCCCAGTCAGAGAGCTAGCAATGTAATAAAAACAAACCAAACAAAGAAACCCTCAAAACCTTACTTACTGTTTGATGTGTGGAGCCCTGGTTAGAAAAGTCTCAAAGGGGCAGGGCACAGGAGCCTATTTATGCAGGCTTCAACTGCACTCAGGAAACAGGCCCACTAACACCTGATTAGGTGTTAGCAGCTTCTAAAGCTGAGGAGGTCACTGGAGTCAGCAACCTACTGTGCTCAATTAAAGTTCCCCTAAAACAGCAAAAATGAAGTAACCTTGCTTTTAAAAATATACACAAAACCCTTTTAAGAGCTCCCAGTCAGAGAGCTAGCAATGTAATAAAAACAAACCAAACAAAGAAACCCTCAAAACCTTACTTACTGTTTGATGTGTGGAGCCCTGGTTAGAAAAGTCTCAAAGGGGCAGGGCACAGGAGCCTATTTATGCAGGCTTCAACTGCACTCAGGAAACAGGCCCACTAACACCTGATTAGGTGTTAGCAGCTTCTAAAGCTGAGGAGGTCACTGGAGTCAGCAACCTACTGTGCTCAATTAAAGTTCCCCTAAAACAGCAAAAATGAAGTAACCTTGCTTTTAAAAATATACACAAAACCCTTTTAAGAGCTCCCAGTCAGAGAGCTAGCAATGTAATAAAAACAAACCAAACAAAGAAACCCTCAAAACCTTACTTACTGTTTGATGTGTGGAGCCCTGGTTAGAAAAGTACTTTTAATTTATCGATAATCATTAGTTGAGGCTATCAGTTGAGGGAACGGTGGCAGGTGAGTGTGGCTTCATATCCCTGATGTATTCAGAGAACCCCTGTTACAAGTAAGCAACCATGATTTCTCCAGATACAAGCACGGGGATGCAGGTACACTCTAAGGTGAATCGAGAGCTGAGGGCCGCTTGGAAGTCTATAAATAGTTGCGGCATGGGTGAGACTGGGAATTGGAAGAGTATAAGCAAAGAGGTTCTGCAGGACAGCCTGACCAAAGACCAGGTCTGATACTGAAGAATGATCCAGACAGTGGTGCTTAGCAAAAGCTTGCTGAAGAGGGATCACCGACAAGTTAGCCACCATTGCAGCTGTAGCCTGAAGTTGATGAGGTCCCACCCATCCAGAAGGGATGAGACCCGCATGAACATAACAAAAAGAATGCAGTCTGCAATCCAGGAGGAAATGGTCTGCTTGGATGCTGGCTTCCCCGAGTTGCTAGGGTTCCAGGTGTCTAAATGCTTGGAAGACTGACAAAGTTGTTTGGTAGCTTGTAGGTAGTAAAGCAAAGCACGGCGACAATCTGAAAAATGGAGCACTTGTTCCAGTGAATCCAGTTGAGCTTCTGGGAAAAATGTAGGAAGTGCAATGGATTGGTTGAGATGGAAATTATAAACAATCTTTGGAAGAAACTTAGGATGGGTACGCAATAATACCTTATCATGAAGAAATTGGGTACACAGGGGATAATGGATGGGAGCTTGGAGCTCACTGACATGCCTTGTGGAGGAGATAGCAACTAGAAAAATGTTTTTCCACATGGGATGTTTCAATGAAGCAGACCCCAGAGGTTCTAATGGGACTTTCATGAACTCAGAGAACGACATTGAGATCCCACAATGGTGCAGGTGGTTTCAAGGGGTTTGGTGTTCAGTGAGTCTTTTATGAAGCAAGAAACTAGAGACTGGTTTGCCATCCTCATGTTGATGAGTTGTCGCTATAGCAGAAAAATGGTAGCGAACAGATGAAGTCTGAAGTCCAGAGTCGGACAAATGGAGTAGATAGGTGAGGATATGATTGAAGGAGCATGAGACAGGGTCCAAATCTTGTAGTGCAGCCCAGTGGGAGAGGCAAATCCATTTATGACGACAGGAGCACTGCGTAGAGTGTCTGTGAGATGCTTGTAGGACAGCTTGAACAGCGGCTGGCAAAGGAGGAGGACTGTCAATCAGCCAATCAGTTTCCAGCCTGCTAGAGCCTTCAGCTGTAGGTTGGGATGCAGGAGAATCCCTCTTGCTGTGTGAGAAGGAAAGGATGAAGTGGTAACAGCCAAGGGCTGAATTCTGTCATGTTGAGAAGATGAGGGTAACAGATCTGTCTGGGCCACTGAGAAACAATGAAGATTAGAGAAGCTTTGTCCTCGCGGACTTTGAGAATGGTCCGAGGAATGAGTGGTAATGGCAGAAATGCATAGAGATGGGAAAGTATCCGCTGCCGATCTGCGAGTGCTAGGATGAAGGGAGCAGAAGAGTGGACACGGTGTTAACATCTGTGGCAAAAAAATCCACTTCTGGCATTCCCCAGGCCTGAAAGATGGGAGTTAGGACTGTGGGATGTAGAGACCACTCGTGTCAGTCAAGGCGACAACTGAAGGAGTCTGCTAACTGGTTGTGAATACCCGAGAGGTAGACTAGCTGGTGGAAGACTCTTATGGATTGAGCATAGATCCAGAGACAGATATCTTCGTGGCAGAGCTGGAGGGACCCCGAGCCACCCTGTTTGTTGATATAAAACATAGTAACTTGATTGTTGGTCTGCACCAAAAGTGATTTGTTGCAGAGCCAATGGCAGAAGGTGCAAAGGGCATAGTAAACTGCCCACATTTCCAGCAGAGTGACGTGCAGAGATTTCTCTGCTGTTCCAATGTCCTTGAGTTGTAAGGTGCAAGAGATGGGCTCCCAGCCTAAATTGGAGGCATCTGTAGTCAAGGTGAGCTGATGAGGTTGTTTCAATAAGAGCCGTCCTTCGGTGAGGCTTGATGAAAGTGTCCACCAGCAAAGACACTGGCCCACACTTCTGCAAATTGCACCAGTGAGAAAAACCTGATGTTGAAGAGATTATGCTGATTTCACTTGAGCTTGAGATGTCACTGGAGTGGTCACATGTAAAGGCGTGCTAACCGGACTACTTATACTGAGGTTGCCATGTGACCTAAGAGATGGAGGATACTGTGAACTGAAGCAGTTTGGAGACTGAGAAGCTGAGTGCTGAGCTGCTGCAGGACAATCCTCTGTTGGTTGGCAGGAAGGCTGGAGCTACTGGGGTGTCTAAACAAGCCCCGATGAATTCAAGAACTTGACGGGGGTCACACTCGAACTTATGGAAGTTGATTATGAAGTCGAGTTGTTGCAGGAGTAAGGATGTTTGGCAAAATGACTCCTGGGTTGAGGCCTTGCTGGGACCTGAAATGAGCCAATCATCCAGGTAAGAATACACACAGAGGCCTTAACTGTGAAGGTGTACTGTGACCACTGCTAAGCACTTTATGAACACCCTGGGGGCTGAAGAAAGTCCAAAAGGCAGAACTTTGTACTGAAAATGTTCTGGAAGTGTAAGCAGAGTTATTTCCAATAAAGAGGGTGGATGGAAATATGGGTGTAGGCATCTTTGAGATCTAGAGAGGCGAGCCAGTTGCACTGCCCCAAGAGTGAAAAGATAGTGGCTAATGAGGCCATCTTGAACTTTTCTTTTCTGATGTAGAGATTGAGTTCCCAAAGATTGAGAATTGGACGGAGGCTGCCTGACTTCTTGGGAATGAGGAAGAATCAGGAGTAGAAGCCCAGATCCCGCTTTTGCTCTGGTACATGCTCTACTGAACAGTTGTTGAGCAGGGATGCAATCTCTTCAACAAGGATGGAAAGGTGAGGAGGAGAAATTTTGCTTCATGGGGGTGGGCCTGGGAGGGGGGGGGGGAACAATCATAAAATTGAGTTTGTAGCTCCAGGCAATGATGTGGAGGACTCAGTGATCTATGGTGATGGACTGCCAGGTTTCCCTGAAGAAGTGACTGCAGCCTCCCGCTGGTAGAGTCAAAAACTGGGGACTGCCTTGGGCATTTGAGCTGAAGCAGGAGCAGGCTGCTACCTGTCCCATTGTCTGGGATGGTGAGCATTATTAGGTTCAGGCTGACGTTGCGGAAGAGGTCAAGAATAAGGTTGGAAATGTAGATAAGGGTAAAACTGATGAAAATACTGGTAATTGTATGTGGGTATGAAGCTAGTGGGACCGCTGGGCTACCTCCTGAGGTTGAGCTAAAAGTTCTCATACTATAGAAGAATGGTCCTTGACTTCTGGGATGGCTTCCTGCACCTTAGGCCCGAAAAGGCTGTCTCCTTGACAAGGAGCATCCACCAAGTGGTTGTGAAGATCATCCCATAAGCCAAAAACGTGGAGCCAAGCTGCATGGCAGGAAAAGATGGAAGAGGCAGTGGAATAGGCAATTGAATCAAAGGCATCATAGGTAAGTCGAATGATATAAGGATTTCTGCAAATTGTCTTGAAGAACATGTGCTTCCAGCACTGGATAGGTAGTGGGGTCTGTCAGCTGAAAGAGAAGGTCGTGATGGTACTGTAGTATCTGTAGCTGGTGGGCTAGGATTTTCATGGCTAGCACTCCACTCTGAAAAGTCTTTCTTCCAAAAGAATCTAGTAAGTGCTGATCTTTCCCCAGTGGAGTTTGTATATGAGACTTGAAAGATTTAGCCTTCTTAAGCACTGCTTCAGAAACTACCATCTGATGAGGAAGTTGCTGGTGCAGGAACACTGGTGCAGGCAGCACCTTGTACTTAAGGTTGAGACGTTGAGAAGTGGGATGAACCGTTGCCAATGTCTTCCAGGCTGAGGTGAGAAGATCCTGCAGGACCTGAGGAAATAGTATAACCAGGACTTCTTTGGGAGTGCTACAAGCTTTTAAGATAGATTGGAAAATCCATTTTGTTAGCAGGAATCTGAGGGCCATTAAGAGCTAATGCTCTGGAGACTTTCTAAAGGAATTTCGTATAAGAAAAATCTTCAGGGGGCTTGACATTCACTGGGCATGCCTCCATATCTTCCAAGAGGGAGGGGGTTCAGTATCCCACCATTGGGAGATAGGAGAATTGGCCACAGAGCAGGAGGCCTGATCCAATGGCTCTGGTGTTCTCCATTCAGGATCCCGAGGAGAGGGAAGAGGAGGTTAGAATGAGGGAACCTCCATAAAAGATGGTCCTTCACCAGGTAGTGCAGCCCCCAGTAAGGCTGCACTATCGAGGATGAAATGACACAGCAACTGTGGGAGGGAGTCGGAAGGGTATGACCTATCCCTTGTTAGGGGAGGAGGAGGAGGGGGAGATAAAGTTGGCATAGAGTCCCATTTCTTCCTCATCCTCTTGTATATGTGAGAAGAGGTTTCAGAGGAGTCCCCCTCAGACCTTTGCTTATGGGGGCGGAGTTCCTGGGCATGCTGTGCGGTGCCCATATCATTTTTATGGCTGTGCTTAGACTTAGACTCATGCTTGCCACCTACCACAGGTTCTGGCCTCAGAGAGTTCTGTGGAGGCCAGATTTGGCCCAAGCCATTACCAATCGTGCCTTGTCTGGGCCTAATGGGATTGAGGTTATAACTGAAGCAGGAGAAGCCATGAACTATGAAGTGGTACTGTAAAAAGGTGTTCTTTCCAAGTAGATACTGTGGAAGAGCAGCCAGGTGCAAGTCGAAGCAATTTATGTTTGAGAGTGAAAAACAATGCCTGGAACACTTCACAGTTCCTTCCTTTCCTTATTTATTATTATTTTTTTAAGAAACTCGTGCCAGCAGCATGTGGGGGAAGCTGAAAACAGCTTTAAAGCTGAGGCAAGAACTGCTGCTGGAAAACCAGCTTCTTCTTTTTTTTTTTAAGTTTCGGTTTTCTATCTATCTATCTATCTATCTATCTATCTATCTATCTATCTATCTATCTATCTATTTAGCACTTCTAGAGTGCCAAGCACGCAGCGCTGCACAGCTAACCTAACCTACAAGAGGTAGTTAGCATACATGAGACAGTCCCTGCCCGTCAGAGTCATGCTCGTCGGAGCTTACAATCTAGTTAGAGTAGTACATTAGTTAAAACAGTGCAGAGTGTTAAACGGTACTAGTCCAACTAGCTTACAATCTAGTTAGAGTAGTACATTAGTTAAAAACTGTGCAGAGTGTTAAACGGTTCTACGCAAGGTACGGTGTAGGTACGGTGTGGTGCAGTTTGGTCTGAAGTTGGTCATAACGTTGACGGGGATTACGGTGGGATGAGGAAGGAGTCAGGATCTGAATGAATCAGGATCTGAATGCAACGATGAAGAGGTGGGTCTTCAGCCTGGACTTGAAGAGGGCCAGGGAAGGTGCCTGGTGCACAGACGCAGGTAGGTTGTTCCAGGCGTGAGGTGCAGCAAGGTGAAAGGAACATAGTTGGGAGTTTGCGGTGAGGGTGAAAGGCATTGATAGAAGTAATTTGTTAGCGGAACGCAAATTTCGAGAGAGGACATAGGGAGAGATAAGAGATAAGAGGTATTGAGGGGCCATAGAGTGAATGCATTTATAGGTCAGCAGGAGAAGCTTGAATTGGATGCGGAACTGGACAGGGAGCCAGTGAAGTGATTTGAAAAGAGGAGTAATATGGGCATGGCGAGGCTGGCAGAAGATTAGTCGAGCAGCGTGATTTTGTATAGATTGAAGGGGAAGGAGGTGGCTCACGGGAAGACCAGCAAGGACTAGGTTGCAGTAGTTGAGGCAGGAGGAGATTAAGGAGTGGATAAGCGTTTTGGTAGTGTGTTCAGAGAGGAAGAGGCGGATTTTGCTGATGTTGTAGAGAAAGAAGCGGCAGGTCTTAGCTACAAGCTGGATATGAGCGGAGAAGGAGAGAGGGGTGTCAAAGATAACCCCTAGATTACGGGCCGAGGGAACAGGAAGGATAGTAGATCCATCCACATGGATTGAGAGAGGAGGAAATGTTTATGTTTATGTTTATTAGTTTTTGATAAAATCGCCTTTCTACAGAAATCAAAGCGATGTACAATATAAAAACAATTATCTAAAAAGAGGCCGAAGCCTGGAAAGGAAAAATACAATATCTGTTTAAAAGAGTACAATTTCTGTTTAAAAGAATAGACAAGAGAAACATGGAGGGGGTAGGGAAGAAACAACAGGGAAGGTTAGGGACGGGAAAAGGAGATTACACAAAGGGAGAGGGTACATCGAAAGCCAAAGAGAAAAGGTGTGTTTTTAGGTTTTGTTTAAAAGTTGAGAAAAGTGGTTCGAGACGGAGGGGAGGAGGTAGAGAGTTCCAGAGGGCGGGGCCAATAAAGAAGAAAGCAGAGGAGCGGGTAGTCTGTAGATGAGCACGGGAGGGGGAAGGAAGGGCTAGACGGTGAAGATGAAAGGAACGAGGAGTGTACCGGGGGGAGTGTATAGAAAGTAAGTCAGCAAGATATTGGGGGGAACCAGTGTGGAGTACTTTATGTATCAGAGTGAGGAGCTTGAATTGGGAACGGTAAGGGAAGGGCAACCAGTGGAGGTGAAACAGGAGGGGAGTGATGTGATCACGAGGAGAGGCATGACAAATGAGACGAGCGGCAGTGTGTTGTATACGTTGTAAACGGGATAAGCGAGACTTAGGAAGACCGATAAGAACAGAATTTGCAAAGTCGACACGTGAGATAACCAAAGACAACACCAGGGTGGTGAGGGCTGCCGAGGACAAGAAGGGACGTACTGCACGTATTTGCCGGAGGAAGAAGAAAGAAGATTTGGTAATGTGAGAAAGATGTGACTGAAAAGAAAGATCAGAATCAAAGTGGACACCAAGATAGCGAAAGGTAGAAACTAGTGGGACAGGGGACCCAGAAAAAGAGGGGGCAAGGGTAGGGGGTGCAGACCCATGGGAAAACCAAATGGCAACGGTCTTAGTGAGATTAGGGTGCAGACAGTGAAGGGTCAACCAGTTGGCTACAACGGAGAGACATGAATTAAGCGCAGTAGTAACATCGGGACAAGAGGGAGAAGTGTGGTGGAGCAGAACAATGTCATCTGCATAAAGAAAAGCAGAAATTCCTGATTGTTGAATTAAGAGTGCAAGAGGTGCTAAGAAAAGGTTAAAAAGAAGAGGAGCCAACACAGAACCTTGAGGTACCCCACAGGTAAGAGGGAAAGAGTTAGAAGAAGGGGTAGAGGAAGAGCGGGAGAGCACAGAACAAGAACGAGAGGAAAGAAAAGAGTGAAACCAGTGATGCACAGTACTACATAAACCAGCTTCCCGTAAACGAAGGAGGAGAAGAGAGTGATCAACAAGATCAAAGGCTGCTGAGAGATCTAGGGCAACCGCCACCGAGATATCACCCCGGTCGTGAGCTGTGTGTAATGCGTTGGTGAATGCAAGAAGAATAGTGTCAACACTGTGTCCCGTGCGGAAACCCGATTGGCGGGGGTGAAGAAAATTAATAGAATCAAGGTAGTGTGAGAGTTGGGCAAACACAAACTTTTCAAGTAGCTTAGAAAGGAAAGGAAGGTTAGATACAGGACGATAGTGAGAAGGAACTGAAGGATCAAGTGAAGAGTTTTTAAGAATGGGACGGATTAGAGCATGCTTCCAGGGGGAGGGAAAAATACCTGTGGACAAGCTAGTGTTAAACATAGTGAGGATATACGGCAAGAGTGCAAGCGATAGGTCGAGAAGCCACGTGGAGGGGATGGGATCCTGAGGACAGGAAGTCTTTTTAGAAGAGGAGATGAGGTGATGAAGCTCAGAGGAAGTAATTAAGGAGAAAGAAGCCCAAGAGTGAGAAAGCTGAGCAGTAGGGGGAGGGGAAGCCACTGGAGGGGGAGAATGAATCGGATCAGGGCAGACGGGTAAGGAGGCTCGCAGGGAGGAAATCTTATTATCAAAGAAGGAAGCCAGAAGGGAGGGAGAAGGAGCAGAAGGAGCAAGAGCCACAGACGTGGGGGAGTGAAGAGAGGTCAAAGTGCGCAGAGTCGAATAAAGATGCCGGGTTTGATTTGGGGCAGTCAAGATTGCATTGGAGAAATAAGCACGCTTGGCTTGGTGGACATTTAAACGGTAGTGAGAGTAAGTAGACTTAAAGAAAGCTAAGGTAGGAGGAGAAGGATTCCTGCGCCACCCGCGTTCAGCCCTACGGAGCTGGGTACGCAAGAGGCGCAGGCCCTGATGATACCATGGATGCCTAGGGAGGCGGCGGGACTTTCGGGGTTGAAGGGGAGCAAGATGGGGGGGAGTTAGGTGGAAAGACAAGGAGTTCAGTCTTGGTCATGTTTAATTTCAGTAGTCGATGAGACATCCAGGCAGCGATGTCCAAAAGACAGGCAGAGATTAAAATTGGGTTGCCGGAGAAATATTAGGTGCGGAGAGGTAGATTTGTGAGTCATCGGCATAGAAATGCTAGTGAAAGCCATGGGAGGAGATAAGCGCTCCAAGGCCTTGGGTAGAGAGAGAGAAGAGGAGGGGGCCTAAGACCGATCCCTGGGGTACACCTACATGGAGCGGGGTAGGGGAGGAGGAGGAGCCACCAGAGCATACACTGAATGAGCGATGGGAGAGGTAGGAGGAGAACCAGGATAGTACGGAGTCCTTGAAACCAGGCGAGGAGGGGTGGTGAGGAGAAGGTCGTGGTCAATGGTGTCAAAGGCAGTAGAAAGGTCAAGAAGGATGAGGATAGAAAAGAGGCCCTTGGATTTAGCCAGGAACAGGTCATTTGTGACTTTTGTGAGTGCTGTTTCAGTGGAATGTAGAGGACGGAAGCCAGATCGAAGTGGGTCGAGGAGGGCTTGGGAGGTGAGGGAGTCGAGGCAGCGACGGTGGATTGCTCATAGTTTGGATATGAAGGGAAGGAGGGAGATGGGTCGATAGCACTGGTCAACAAATTTTTACAGAAGTCATGTTACTGAAATAAAAATAGTCATTTCTTATCAGTTTTTATATGCTGAACACAAATATGACAGTGAAATTGCAAAGCTGGCTCTAGTTTTTTTGTAATCTACAAGAATTAATGTTTACATCACAAAATGCATGTCAATAGTAAAAATAATAGGCCTTTGGTTAATACCTGTAAAAAAACAAGTCATAGACTACTTCTTAGATTTTTTCACCTGTCTCTTGTACAGCTGTGTGGGAGCTTCTCTGGGGGAGTGTCCAGCAGTAGTCAGCCAGCATTGTAGTGGACCATTTTCCCTGGTATCTTTACTCCATCACATTGCGATATCCTGGTGAAAACGTTCACCCTGTTCATCACTAATCATACCATAGTTGTCAGGAAAGAAATTGAGATGGGAATCAAGGAAATGGATCTTTAGAAACATATTGCAGCCAAGTTTCATGTCTTCTACTAGTTCCTTGTAGTTTTCTGCCCTAACATTCCCGAGAAAGTTTGTTGACACTAAGCGAAAAGCATTCCATTCTTGTTTCGCATCACCCTGCAGCAAGTTGTTGAACTGGTCATCTTTGAAGAGCTCTCGAATCTGAGGACCCACAAAAACTCCCTCTTTAATCTTTGCTTCGCTGAGTCGAGGGAATTTTTCATGCAGGTATCGGAAAGCTGGCGAAGTGCGGTCAATGGCTTTCACAAAGTTTTTCATCAAACTTAGTTTGATGTGAAGGGGTGGTAACAGGATTTTGTGAGCCTCAACCAGAGCTGTGTGCTGGATATTCTTCTCTCCAACTGTTACATTTTGTCTGCGATTCCATTCCTTCCGCAAGAAATGCCAATCCCTTGCTCGGCTATCCCACTCACATAAGAAACACATGTATTTTATATATCCCTGCTGTAGTCCCATTAAAAGGGCAACTACCTTCAAGTTACCACAGAGGTGCCAGCTCTACTTGTTATAGTTAATGGAAGTCAGTAGATGCTTTAAGTTATCGTATGTCTCTTTCATGTGGACTGCATGCGCTACTGGAATAGACGGTTTCCATTGTTCAAAAGCACAGCCTTCAGACTCAGTTTCGAAGAGTCTATAAATAGTCTCCAGTCTTGTGGGTCATGAGTGATTTTTAAGGCATTCATGAGGCTTTCAATATCGGAACAGAATACCAGATTACTTTCCTTTCCAACTGCATATAGTACACTGCTGATGTCAGATGACTTCAGCAGCCGTCTGGCAGTAGTATTGCATTGCATCAGAAAATAATGCAATCAACTCTGTATGATGTGTGCATGCTGGTATTATGCAATGTGATGAAATATTACATCATTCAAGGCTTATTTGGGATGTTGTTGATGTCCTACTGGATAAATGTACACGGTGAAACGTCAAAAATGAACTACATGCAATATCTTAAAAACGAGAGCCAATAAATTTTTTTTAATGTTATATTCGTGTTCAGCTCACCAGGATACTACAGATTAGGGCCTTTTAAAGTCAGTAACGATTTCAATGTTGACCAGTGTATTGAAAGCCTCATGAATGCCTTAAACGTCACCCATGACCCACAAGACTGGAGACTGTTTATAGATTTCTCAGAACTGAGTTTGAGGGCTGTGCCTTTGAACAATGGAAACCATCTTCCATCTATTCCAGTAGCACATGCAGTCCACATGAAAGAGATATATGATAACTTAAAGCATCTACCAACTTCCATTAACTATAACACATTCAGCTGGCACCTCTATGGTGACTTGAAGGTTGTTGCCCTTTTAATGGGACTGCAGCAGGGTTTTATAAAATACATGTGTTTCATATGTGTGTGGGATAGCCGAGCAAGGGATTGGCACTACTTGCGGAAGGAATGGAATCACAGACAAAATGTAACAGTTGGAAAGAAGAATATCCAGCACCCAGCTCTGGTTGAGGCTCAGAAAATCCTGCTACCACCCCTTCACATCAACCTAAGTTTTATGAAAAACCCTGTGAAGGCCATGGACCGCAATTCGCCAACTTCCCAATACCTGCATGAAAGGTTACCTCGACTCAGCAAAGCAAAGATTAAAGAGGGGGCTTTGTGGGTCCTCAGATTCAAGAGCTCTTCAAAGATGACCAGTTCAACAACTTGTTGCAGGGTGATGCGAAAAAAGCATGGCATGCTTTTCGCCTAGTGTCAACAAACTTTCTCAGAAATGTCAGGGCAGAAAACTACAAGGAACTAGTAGACGACATGCTGATGCAGTATCAGAAACTTGGCTGCAATATGTCTCTAAAGGTCCATTTCCTTGATTCCCATCTCAACTTCTTTCCTGACAACTGTGGTATGGTTAGTGATGAACAGGGCAAACATTTTCACAAGGATATCGCAATGATGGAGCACAAATACCAGGGAAATTGGTCCACTACAATGCTGGCTGACTACTGCTGGACACTCCCCAGAGAAGCTCCAGAACAGCTGTACAAGAGACAGGCATGAAAATCTAAGAAGTAGTGTATGATTTGGTTTTTTTCAGGTATTTACCGATGGCCTATCATATTTACTATTGACATGCATTTCGTGATGTAAACATTAGTTCTTGTGGATTACAAAAACACTACAGCCAACTTTGCAATTTCACTGTCATATTTGTGTTCAGCATATGAACATTGATAAGAAATGACTATTTTTATTTCAGTAACATGACCTTTGTAAAGATTTGTTGACCAGTGATATCGGAACAGAATCCCAGATTACTTCCCGTTCCGACTGCGTATAGTACACTGCTGACGTCAGATGGCTTCAGCAGCTGTCTGGCAGTAGTATTGCATTGGAGCAGAAAATGATGCAATCAACTCTGGATGATGTGTGCTTGCTGGTATTAGGCAATGTGATGCAATATTACATCATTCACGGCATATTTGGGATGTTGTTGATGCCCTACTGGATAAATGTACACGGTGAAACATCACAAATGAGCTACATGCAATTTCTTCAGAACGACAGCCAATACATTTGCTTTAATGTTATATTCGTGTTCAGATCACCAAGATACTACAGCTTAGGGCCTTTTAAAGTCAGTAACGATTTCAATATTGACCAGTGTTAGACTGCTCCTATATCGCCCTCCAGCCGGCTCCGTGCTCCCCGATCGGGGTTGAGCACACCTGAGCAGGGTTCAGCCATCTTCCCCCTGCTCAGGAGCCTCCAGTCCAATCGGGACTGTGGGAGGCGGAGCCTAACACCACAAAAGCAAGCCGCCGACAGGAGCAGCTTCCCTTCGCCCTCCAGCCGGCTCCGTGCTCCCCGATCGGGGTTGAGCACACCTGAGCAGGGTTCAGCCATCTTCCCCCTGCTCAGGAGCCTCCAGTCCAATCGGGACTGTGGGAGGCGGAGCCTAACACCACAAAAGCAAGCCGCCGACAGGAGCAGCTTCCCTTCGCCCTCCAGCCGGCTCCGTGCTCCCCGATCGGGGTTGAGCACACCTGAGCAGGGTTCAGCCATCTTCCCCCTGCTCAGGAGCCTCCAGTCCAATCGGGACTGTGGGAGGCGGAGCCTAACACCACAAAAGCAAGCCGCCGACAGGAGCAGCTTCCCTTCGCCCTCCAGCCGGCTCCGTGCTCCCCGATCGGGGTTGAGCACACCTGAGCAGGGTTCAGCCATCTTCCCCCTGCTCAGGAGCCTCCAGTCCAATCGGGACTGTGGGAGGCGGAGCCTAACACCACAAAAGCAAGCCGCCGACAGGCGGGCCCGCGCCTGTCGGGCCTCGCCAGAGGGCCCTTTGGCTCGGCCCTTAGGCAAAGGCCCTTCCAATGAACCCAGGAATCGTCCAAGAAGCTCACAGCTCCACGCACATCCCGCAATCAGTGATACCCTGAGGCTACATTCATCAGCATATACTCGGTCTAAAGGCACAGCAAGTATTTAATATCTATAAAGTTAAACTAACCTCTGTTCTAGCTCAATATCACCGCCATCAGTGCCACTGATAGCACACTCTCCTGCTGCTCTGTGCCTACTCTACAGCCATTCATATACATTTGTTACAGTTTGTTACAGTTGCCTGTATTACCTGAGTTGTTACAGTAACCTGCATTGTATAATAACTGCCACCTGATACACTTGCCTTATTGCCCTATATTCTCCATTCCTACAGTTGTTACAGTTCTACAATTGCTTGCATTGTATTATAACATCCTCTACCCGTACCCTCATCAATAATATCCCTACCTGATATAATATACAGCTCACATAGACATCTACATCTCCTCAACAAAATCCAAAATGTATCCTCACCTCATCACTCTTCTTTCTGTGTACCTTCTCTCTGACTGGATCGAGACCTCCGCTGCCTACTCTTCTTCCACCAGTCAAATCCCTATCCTCAAAAACCACGGAAAAAAAATGGTTCAATAATTCTTACCATTATCCAGCTAAGGAAGCTCGCATACAGCACTCCCACCTGATTCACATCACATTACTCCAAAACAGTAACCCCAAGCAACAAGACTCCTCACCTTCCCAAAGCATAAAATGTGCCCTTGTAAATGCCCGCTCAATTAGAAAAAAATGGCCTGTAATCCAAGATTTAGTCACCCATAACAATCTTGACGCACTCTTGATCACTGAAACCTGGCTATCAAAAGAAGATAATGTCCTCATTAACCAACTCATTCCACCTAATTTCTCCATACACACAACTCACAGAGAAAACAAGAAGGGAGGAGGAGCACTCATACTCACTAAGTCTGATCTCCTCTTCAATACAGTTAACTCCTACAGCTCAGACAATCTGGAAATTATCACCATAACGAACAAGCAATGCTCCATCAACTTGATTTACAGAACCCCGTCAAGCTCCCAGAACGACCTGCCCACAATACTGGACATTGCAGCCAATACCAGCAACTTCAACACTCCAAACTGGATAATGGGAGATCTCAATCTCCCATCACTGCAGCAACATCAGTCCTCTTCATTCCTCCATGCCATCGAAAGTCTTGGATATAAGCAACTAATCATGGAGCCCACACACATCAAAGGAAACATTCTTGACATGGTTTTCGCCCCACAATCTGTTGCTACACAAAACAGCAACGTGATAAAATCTATCACTAATGTACCATGGTCAGACCACAAACTCATAATCCTACAAATTCCCTTGGACAACACTCATTACCAAAACAACAGAAACCTTGACAACACACCAAGAGCCCCATCAAGAGGCTTTCGGCCCTTCAATAAGGATTTTATAATGACAAATACCCAATCACTCCTCAACAATACAACACTCAACCTGGAAGAAGCAATTGAAGACTGGAATAACAGACTCAATGCCATTTCTATCCAACCACACAAAAATAACACCTCAAAGAAAAGAACCTCTGCTCCCTGGTTCTCTCCTGATCTGCGAGACTCTCTTAAGCACCTGAGAAGACTCGAAAAACGCTGGCGCCGATCACTTGCTGCTGATGATCACACAGCTTACAATCTCTATTTAGAGACTCACCGTGAAGCAATCACAACCAAGAGGAAGCAGTATCACACTGAGATGCTCAAAAGATCATTAAATAAACCCCGTGATCTTTTCAGCCTAGTAAAATCGCTATCAAATGAACCATCATCAGAACAAAAACATGATATTCAACCACAAGAATTTGCTGACTATTTGCAATCTAAACTTCTACAGACGGATGAGCTACAGAAAGTAGATATCCAAGAATCAACCTGCCAGATCACCTTGACATCACTTTCCGCACCTTCAGCTAAACAAGTTGAAGACACAATCTCCTCACTCAATACCTCCACCGCTCAAACCGATCCTTGCCCAGCCTTCTGGATCAAGGACCTTAGAAGTGTCTTTAGTCCGTTCATTGCAAGAATCATGAACCTCTCTTTTACAACTGGATCTTTCCCATCTGTACTAAAGCTCACATCTATCAGACCACTTTTAAAAAACCCCAAACTAGACCCAAAAAGAGCTGACTCATACAGGCCTATTGCTAGCATTCCCCTCCTAGCAAAAATCTTTGAAAAAGAGGTGCAACGCCAAATTCAAGACCACATTGACGCAACAGCCCCTCTCGACTACTTTCAACATGGATTCAGGGAACATCATGGAGTTGAAACACTCCTCACCACTCTCCTCAACAACTTACTCACCAGCATAGACAACATCCGCCAAGGCGTTGTGCTAATCTTCTTAGATATAGCAGCAGCCTTTGACTCGGTAAATCACGAGATACTCATTACACGTTTGAAGGAAAAAGGCATTGGTAGTTCAGCTCTGGAATGGTGTAAATCATACCTAGACACCAGAATGCAATATGTAAAATCTGCGACGGGAGAATCAAATCTCTTCCATCAAAAACAAGGGGTACCACAAGGGTCATCTCTCTCATCTCTCATGTTTAACATCTACATGCAGCCTATCTGCAATATCATCAGATCATTCAACGTGAAATGTATGATTTACGCAGATGATATCCTACTTTATATGCCATTTTCTACAAGGCAATTAGACCTACTGCCCATAATAAACTGCTTTAATGCAGTATCGGAATGGCTTCTCTCACAGAACCTCCGCATCCAACACAAGAAAACTGAGGTTCTCTTTGTTACGCGAGACCCCAACTTCATTCCACCATCACATATAAGTGTGAAAGGAGCGGATCTAGCCACAAAAGAAACAATAAGATACCTTGGAGTCACGCTGGACCAACGTCTCAATCTGAAAACACATGTAAACAATATTACAAAAGCTGTATACTTCAAAATACGCACACTCAGGCATCTTCGCTCATTACTTGACCCAGATGATTTTAGAACCATCTTCCAAGCACTCATTTTGCCGCATTTCGATTTCGCCAACTCAATTCTACAAGGTCTCCCACAATCCACCCTAAGCTCTCTTCAACTTGCCATGAATACTGCTGCAAGGATTCTACAAGGAGCTGCCAGGAGTGATCATGTAACACCAATCCTCAAACAGCTTCACTGGCTCCCGATACAAGGCAGACTCGAATTCAAAACCCTAGTCCTAACATACAAGGCCATCCACGGTGTATCTGCAAACTCAATAATTGATCTCACACAAACACTACCACCAACAAGATCCAGAAGACATATAGCGATAAACACCCTAATAATACCGAAGGCCATAACAACGTGTAGCCGATCAACAGCGAACAGAGCCTTCATGTTCTGTGCCCCAAAACACTGGAACTCCCTACCACCCGAAATTCGTGCTATAACTAACATATGCCAATTCAGAAAGGCCCTCAAGCATAACTTATTCATCAAATACTACCCTACATAAAGCTTCCCCTCAAGCATAACCTAATCAACAATTATTACCCTACATAAATTCAAAATATTCACCTCAATATTAACCACTTTGCCTCCTTTCACAACCCTACAAGCAACGTCTCATAAATACCTTTCATGTTATCAAAATTAACAGACCAACATTCTATGTATATAGTTTTACCCCCATATTATTCAAGTTTATCGAATCCAAGTTTATCTTCCTGTTTTATGTAAAACCGAGCAGCCTGTTGTTCTGGTCTTTGGTTATCTGTAAACCGCGCTGATTGTAAATAGCGCGGTATATAAAAAACTGTAATAAATAATAAATAATAAATAATTACTACATTTAACAATGTCCTGATGTTTCTGAGGATGCGTGTGAGGTCATCCAACGCCCTCAATCTGGGTGGTACATCTCTATATATGTACAAATATATATATGTAAATAAAAAAGTTTGTATGTATGGCACAATGGTCACGTGTCTCCCACACAGACTGAGTGTGAACATGAGCATGGGACATGTGTGTAGATCCCTATGTGTATGCTGTGATAAGGAAGCTTATCATAGCTCAGGAAGGAGCTATAGAAAAGGTGAAGTGACTCTGAACAAGCAACCTGTCAGTTCTGGTAGAAATAAGAAAACAGAATTTTGCCATAAAAGACTACCAGTCCCAGAATGCACCAGGTTTCCAACAGCCATTAGAGGAGCTGAAGTGGGGAAACGTGTGTTCAATCAAGAGGGCTATGAGGTAATCCCCAAGCACTCATCTCAAAGGGCAGGGCCTGATTCAGCACAGCTGCGCTGTGCTAGGGTGGAGCACTCATTTAGGCAGAATAAAGGTAGAATTTATTCTACAGAGAATTATCCTCATCCTCAGAATCAGCTTGGAGATCCTCGTCTTGGAGATCCTCAGCTTGGACATCTTCATCTGGAGGATCATCAGAAGCAGAAGCCAGAGCGGACGGACAGAGAGGGCAAGAAACCCTTTGGAAGAAAGAAGAGAAAAGCATTTGGGAGGTCTAGAGGAGTCCAGAGCAGTACGTATACTGGGAGACATTCAAAAGGCCAGCATACACCATTGGACTGGGGAAAACCAGAGGAGTGGTGCTGCAGGGCTAGGAATCTCCAGACGGTACCTGTGAGGGAGACGGCTGCACGTGGAAGGGACCCTAAGACCCGTGCCAGAAGGTATGTGAAGAGAAATCCAGTGTCCAGGGATCTGGATTGGAAGGCTGGACATAAGAACTGGGCTACATACTGGCCAGGCTATTTAGAGAGGAACTCTAACAGCAATGGAAGCTCAGGTATGAACACTGATCTATGCCCTAGCTATAACCTTGAAAGACAGCAGGGAAACAAGTATTCTCCTGAAAGTGCTCCATTGAGAAACTCCTCTGTGCCAATCCCTGATATTGAACCCATGATTGTTGAAGAAGGGGAAGGAGCGGTCTTAGATACAGGCTGTGAATATATGGATTGCTCTCTGTCTAAACTCCTTTGGTAATTTTCTGTTACAAAGTACAGCAACCATCACAAAGAAATACAAACTTGTTCTTTAATCTACTCAGAAAAACTCCTGAGTAGGATTTTGGGCCACACAGTAGAAAGCAAGCCAGCTAAGGGGTTTCAGCTGGGTAACTGCTAGCAATTGAGCCTTACCTAATTGCTTGTGAGCTCTGAGGGAATCACTTCTGAATCTATGTGTGAAGATATAAGAAGTTAACCCGAAAAGAACAGTTTTTCCCTTCTTTGTGGGTTTTGCTTGTTGTTTGAAACACTGCTAAGAAAATATTAGCTAAAGCCTACAGAAAAGACCAGTTTGTTACCAACCAGGTCTTTATTCTTTTGCTTTGATTGCCTGACAATTTCATCTGTTGTTTTCCTGATTTTGTTTTTCTAAGTTTAACACTGAAAGCAAGTATCCTGTTTTATGTGCTACCAAGCATATCTGTGTTGGGAGAAATAACCCCATAAATAAATATCTTATTGGCTTTACACTCAAGCACAATTAATTATTGTGAGCAGCTGTGTCTGGTGTGAATGAACTGCATTTCCCACAATCCCTTGCAAATCATATTGATATATGCACTTGCCAAGACTGTGAACATTCTCAACCAGGCAGCCGTCTGACAATGCATGGTAGACATAAGTAACATACATGGACCATCTCCACACACAGGTGTGGGGGCTGCCCATGTGCGTAGGCGTCTGTGTCCCATGGTGTCCCTGTGATGTGCCAATGGTTGCAGAGCAGAGATGGCATCCATCTGTCCAAGAAAGGTCAACGCATCTTTGGTAGTAGACTGGCTAATCTACTGAAGAGGGCTTTAAACTAGATTCGTTGGGGATGGGTGAAGAAAGACCCCAGGTAAGTGAAAGCCCCCAGGTAAGTGATACATTAAATACCTTTATGGAAATGGGTAACAGGGGTAACATATGGAAAGCAGTGTGTATTAATGCCCGTAGCATGGGAAATAAGATCTCTGAAGTTGAAGCTTTGGTGGGAGTGGCTGACTTGGATTTAGTGGCAGTTACAGAAACATGGTTCACAGAAAACCATGACTGGGATGTAACTATACCTGGCTATACTTTATTCAGAAAGGACAGGGTAGGAAGAAGGGGAGGAGGAGTGGCACTATATGTAAAAACTACTATTAAAGCTTTGGAATTACAGAGCTTAAAAGGGAGAGAGGAGGCATTGTGGGTTAAACTAGAAAGAGGGAAAGAGAAATCTATTTGCATTGGTGTGCTATACAGACCTCCCTCACAAGAGGAAGAGGTGGACAGAGAGTTAATTGAAGACATACGCAGCATTGCTAGGAAAGGGGAAGTGCTACTGCTAGGAGATTTCAATATGCCAGATGTTGATTGGCACATTCCTGCTGCAGTATCATCTAGGAGTAAGGAGATCCTGGATTCTCTACAGGGAGAACTATTCAGGCAATTGGTAACACACCCCACACGTGAAGGGGCCATACTGGACTTGGTGCTTACCAATGGAGAAAGTGTTTCTGATGTTGTAGTGGGAGATCATTTTGCATCCAGTGATCACCAGATGGTGTGGTTCAGTATTAGGACTAGGGCTGTTAGAATCCATTCCAAGGTGAAGATCTTAGACTTTAGGAAGACTAACTTTGCGAAGATGGGCCAATACCTCAGGGAGTTGTTAGTGGGATGGGAACAGCTGGGGGATGTAGAAAAACAGTGGGCAAAACTGAAAGGGGGTATTTTAAAGGCAACCAACCTTTTTGTTAAAAAGGTAAATAAAGGCAAAAGGAAAAGGAGACCGCTATGGTTTTCGAAGGAAGTAGCTGAAAAAGTGAAGAAAAAGAGGGAGGCCTTCATGAAATACAAGAGATCACAGAGAGAGGAAGACAGGCATCTGTATTTGGAAAAACTTAGAGAAGCTAGCAAAGTAGTCAAGAAGGCAAAGATTCAAAAGGAGGAGGAAATAGCCAATGCAATAAAATGGGGGGATAAGACATTTTTCAGATATATTAGTGAGAAGAGGAAGGGCAAAAGTGGTATTGTCAGACTCAAGGGTGCAGGGGGGGAATATGTAGAAGCTGATAAGGATAAAGCGGAATTGCTTAACAAATATTTTTGTTCTGTGTTCACAGATGAAGAACCAGGAGCAGGACCTCAGAAAACACCCACAAATAAGAACAGAAGCGAGGGACATCTTGAACAATTTTCAGAAGACTGTGTTCGTGAGAAACTAGCTCAACTTAAAGTAGACAAAGCGATGGGACCGGATGGGATAAACCCTAGAATACTGAGGGAACTTGGGGACGTTCTAGCAACTCCACTGACTGACCTTTTCAATGCCTCGTTGGAGTCGGGAGTGGTGCCAAAGGACTGGAGAGAGGCTCATGTGGTGCCTTTACACAAAAGCGGTAGTAAGGATGTGGTTGAAAACTACAGGCCGGTTAGTTTAACTTCAGTGGTGAGTAAATTAATGGAAACGCTGTTGAAAGAGAAAATAGTGATGTTTCTGGAGTCCAGCGGATTACAGGATCCGAGGCAGCATGGATTCACCAGAGGCAGGTCTTGTCAGACAAATCTGATTGATTTCTTTGACTGGGTGACCAGGGAGTTGGACCGCGGGAGAGCTCTAGATGTGGTGTATTTAGATTTCAGTAAAGCCTTTGACACTGTTCCTCACAGGCGACTTATAAACAAACTGAGCACCCTAGGGATGGACCCTAAAGTTACTGCTTGGGTTAGAAATTGGTTGGGTGGGAGGCGACAAAGAGTACAAGTAAATGGAGCTCACTCTGAGGAGAAGGATGTTACCAGTGGTGTGCCCCAGGGATCTGTCCTTGGTCCGATTCTTTTTAACATCTTTGTTAGTGATATAGCGGAAGGGCTGTCGGGTAAGGTTTGCCTCTTTGCGGATGATACCAAAATCTGCAATAGAGTAGACACCCAGGAAGGTGTAGATAACATGAGGAGGGATCTAGCTAAGCTTGAAGAATGGTCTAGAATTTGGCAACTGGGATTTAATGTTAAAAAATGTAAGGTCATGCATTTGGGCTGCAGCAATCCAAGGGAGCAATACAGTATAGGAGGTGAAGTACTTTTGTCCACTAAAGAAGAGCGAGACCTAGGCGTAGTTGTGTCCGATGATCTTAAAGTAGCTAAACAGGTAGAAAAGGCGACGGAAAAAGCTAGAAGGATGCTTGGGTGCATACGGAGAGGAATGGCTAGCAGAAAAAAGGAGGTGATAATGCCTCTGTATAAGTCTTTGGCGCGACCTCATTTGGAGTATGGTGTGCAATTCTGGAGACCGCACCTTCAAAAGAATGTGAACAGGATGGAGTCGGTGCAGAGGGTGGCTACTAAGATGATTAGTGGTCTTCATTATAAAGCATATGAGGACAGACTTAAGGATCTTAATATGTACACCTTAGAGGAAAGGCGGGATAGAGGTGATATGATTGAGATGTTTAAATACCTCCGTGGCATAAATGTTCAGGGAGAGAGCCTCTTTCAATTGAAAGCAAGTTCTGCGACGAGGGGACATGGGATGAGGGTGAAGGGAGATAGATTCAGGAGTGATATGCGGAAATATTTCTTTATGGAAAGAGTAGTGGATCCATGGAATAGTCTCCCAGTGGAGGTGGTAGAGATGAGGACAGTAACTGAATTCAAAAAAGCATGGGACCAACACAGAGGATCTCTAAAGATAAAAAGTGGACTGTTGTAGTTGTTGTTATGGAAGAACAGACTAGATGGGCCTTGTGGTCTTTTTCTGTCATCATGTTTCTATGTTTCTATGTTTCTATGTCCCAAAAGCTATGGTCACATACATGCTGTGTGCGATGTGTGGGCACCATATCTGATGCACCATGCTTGTGGGGCAATAGGGGAACAGGCTAGCAGCAGGTATGTGCCATGGAGGGTAACATGGAATGCTGTACCCAGGAGCTGCACAGGGGGATAGCTGTTTAGGGCAACACAAGTCAATGCATGTCACAAGGATGAGCAGTGGGGGACTACAAGCGCTAGTGAACAGTGAGCAGCTTACTGAAGCAAGCCACCTTTGTCTGCCTGTGCCGCATGCAAGCCTATGTGAGAAGACAGCCACATAGGCATTGGTGTGGGCAGGGAGAATGGTCACATGTGTGTCCAATGATGGAGAGTATTTGGGGTTGGAGAGGCAGATCCCTGCAACAGACATGTACCACCGTGAACATCTTCCTGGGCAACGGGAGAGGTTGGGTATACCCCGACGCATAAGTAGGGGGGTGACCACCTGCCACAGTCCATGGCACACAGAGCAAGGTATGACCTATGCGTGATGATAGGTGGCAGTACAGATACCCCACCCCTGAGGGGCATGGGTAGGCACATGTGGGCAGGGAGACAACATGAGGTGCAGGGTACGTAGGGGACCACAGTGCCACACATTGTAAACAAACACATAGGTTGTAATAGAGTGTAATAGAAACATAGAAACATGATGACAGAAAAAGACCACATGGCCTATCTAGTCTGTCCTTCCATATCAACAACTACAACAGTCCACTTTTTACCTTTAGAGATCCTCTGTGTTGGTCCCATGCTTTTTTGAATTCAGTTACTGTCCTCATCTCTACCACCTCCACTGGGAGACTATTCCATAGATCCACTACTCTTTCCGTAAAGAAATATTTCCGCATATCACTCCTGAATCTATCTCCCTTCACCCTCATCCATTGTCCCCTCATAGCAGAACTTGCATTCAATTGAAAGAGGCTCTCTCCCTGAACATTTATGCCACGGAGGTATTTAAACATCTCAATCATATCACTTCTATCCCGCCTTTCCTCTAAGGTGTACATATTAAGATCCTTAAGTCTGTCCTCATATGCTTTATAATGAAGCCCACTAACCATTTTAGTAGCCACACTCTGCACCGACTCCATCCTGTTCACATCCTTTTGAAGGTGCGGTCTCCAGAATTGCACACTATACTCCAAATGAGGTTGCACCAAAGACTTATACAGAGGCATTATCACCTCCTTTTTTCTGCTAGCCATTCCTCTCCGTATGCACCCAAGCATCCTTCTAGCTTTTGCCGTCGCCTTTTCTACCTGTTTAGCTACTTTAAGATCATCAGACACAACCACGCCTAGGTCCCGCACTTCTTTAGTGAACAAAAGTACTTCACCTCCTATACTGTATTGCTCCCTTGGATTGCTGCAGCCCAAATGCATGACCTTACATTTTTTAACATTAAATCCCAGCTGTCAAATTCTAGACCGTTCTTCAAGCTTAGCTAGATCCCTCCTCATGTTATCTACACCTTCCTGGGTGTCTACTCTATTGCAGATTTTGGTATCATCTGCAAAGAGGCAAACCTTACCCGACAGCCCTTCCGCTATATCACTAACAAAGATGTTAAAAAGAATCGGACCAAGGACAGATCCCTGGGGCACACCACTGGTAACATCCTTCTCCTCAGAGTGAGCTCCATTTACTTGTACTCTTTATCGCCTCCCACCCAACCAATTTCTAACCCAAGCAGTAACTTTAGGGTCCATCCCTAGTGTGCTCAGTTTGTTTATAAGTCGCCTGTGAAGAACAGTGTCAAAGGCTTTACTGAAATCTAAATACACCACATGTAGAGCTCTCCCTCGGTCCAACTCCCTGGTCACCCAGTCAAAGAAATCAATCAGATTTGTCTGACAAGACCTGCCTCTGGTGAATCCATGTTGCCTTGGATCCTGTAATCCGCTGGACTCCAGCGGTTTTATTTGCAATGCTTACATCCTCCGTGGCCGGCCACGGCGGCCACGGCTCATCCCACCCCTCTGTTGCAGGACTGCTGGTGCAGCCTCTGGTGCCGGTGCTGGCTGCTGTATATGGGCTGCTATGGCCTCCTGGGCAGCCGCAATACGGAGGAGCGCCCCTGCTATTGTGTCTGCTGTGGACCACAGCTGGTGGATCTCTTTGTGAATGGCCAACAGAGCCTGACAAGTGCCTGTGGATGGGACACAAGGTGATATGTGAGATACCTGTTTCAAACCCCACCGTGACACATGCACATGTCAGGCATATCCCACCAGATCAGTCTGCAGAACAATCATGCATGCAACAACTAGAAACGCATGACCATGTTTAGATCTGTGTGTCCCATGAGCCATTCTCATGCCTGGAAGGGGTCTTGATGAGGGGTTATGTGAATCACAGATCTCACACATGGCACAGTGTCGCAGTTCAATCTGTCAGTGCTTGATCTGCACACTGGTCATCTGAGATAGGTCAGATGACATGAGGGGTCATGGCACACACATACATATATCTGGGGGGCCCTCTTTTCTATAATGCTGGTGCACAGTACAGATTATGTTGACAAACTATGCTGCATAAAAATACCCATGGGGAGGTGTCAGTTAAGTAAGGTGTCTGGGTGACCTGGGATAGGTGTTTTCCGCTGTGCGCTTCCTTGGGGTATATGGCCGTGAACAGTGTGCATGTGTCTGAGCCCCTCCACATGCTGACACCTGACAAGCTATGCTCCTGGAGGGTGGAATGCACATGGCACAGAACACCCTCCCCCACATAAGAAACGATCGGCTATGTTGCCAACATATTGTGGTGCACATGCAATCTCCTTGTGAATGTTACGTCAACCCCCATGGGGATTGTTGTGTATGCTGTTACCCACCTTCAGCATCGTGCCAAGATTGTAGCCATGCTTGTGGGAGGGGTGGCTGATGTCCCTGGGGCCTGCATGGGGTGGTGGTTCCCCTCCATCTCAGCACCCTCTAGAGCCTGTGAGTGGCTGCCAGTAGCCCCCACTGTAGCGGTGACATCTGGGGGCGTGTCCTCTTCCTCGGCCAGCACATTGGTTCCTGGTGTGCCTTCGCCATTGCTGGCGGTGTCCCCGGACATTGTGGCCTCTGGCCTCTCCCCATCCTGAGGCCCTGCCACATCCTCCTCCTCATGTGCCTCCATGGTCCTGTAGTCACCTGGGTTGTGGAAAAGGGTACACAGCACAGATAAGTTTGCGTAGTGCACCTATGTACAACTGTATAATACATCCACCCCACAATCAATGTGTTGTCTGCCTGTGCCTGCTGTTGTTGCACCTACAATAGGGACAGCACAGGTGCCTACAGTGTACTGTGCCTGGCAGGGGGTGGGGGGAGGTAGCAGGCTCATTCCGTGGTGTAGCTGTGGCACATGGGATGTGGTGTCTGGGGGATGGTATGTTGAGTGCCATGCCCCCTATCTGCAGTATCAGATATGGACTGTCCACCTGACCTTGTCAGTACATGTGGTTGTAGCACATTTGAGAGTCCTGAGTGGGATTGTGTGCCGTCATTGTGTGTGCGAGCGATGTGCTTGCATTGCCCTGAGTGGCATGCATGTAAGGAATTTCAGGATATGTCCATGTCAGCCAGACATGTGTGGGGGTCCTCCGCTTTGCAGGACACTGTACGGTGTGCGTGGACAGCTATCACATACTCCATGGGTGTGGTGGGGTGTCTGGGGGGATGGGTGTAGCCCTGCTGGGTATGGGGTTGCACAGTGTGCGGGTTATGGGAATGCATGTATGGCACTGCGGGACATGTATATGGGCTGATCCCAGGTTTTGTGGGGGTTGTGCTATGTGCATTTTGTATAGGTGTGGGCCCCGACAGAGTGTTAGTTGTGTGACGTGTGTTATGTTTCTGCTGCCATTTCTTTGCGTCTACTCATCAACCCCATGTGTTAGGCCCTTCCCTGTCAGTGGTCTGGGATATGTCCCTGGATAGGTAGGTGCATACAAACGTCATGTGTGTTTTGGTGGGGTTTGTGGGTACCCACAGGCCACTGTGTTCTGGGCTACTTGTATGACCCTCTTGTATGTCTCCCCCTGTCTCAATGTGTTCGGGGACTGGCTGCAGATGTATGATGACTGACTGTGACCTATATGCCAGATACTATATTATCAAGTAGACCTCAGGGGGACAGACAACGCAGGCAGGTACTGAAGTACACATCCCAAATGGAGTGGGCACAGAAATTAATTAACTGTAAGCCCTCATACCCCATATGTGAGGATGGAACGCTAGACCATTCTGGGTATGGTTACTCCAGTGGTAGAGGCATCTGACCTCAGTTAGTCCCACAACCACCCATCCTTAGGAGAAGGGGTACTTAGAAGGACTGACCATCCCTGTAATTGCATGAACTCTGCATACATCAGTGGCCAAACTTACCTATATGAAAGGTCCCAAGGATCCAGCAGCACAGCCATACTTCACAGCACTAGAGAGCAACAATGTAAAGGTGATACCAGGAGGTTATCTGCATACTGTCACATGATATCCCAATGTGGCTTGTTACTGTTACAGTGCTGCTCAGGTATGCTGTGCTTCTCGTTGATTACAGTGGGATGCCATTAGCCACTCCTCAGATAGGTCCTTTTCATCACTGTTACATTGATGATCTGTGATGCTGTAAATTGTTGCTATGCAGCTTAACCCTCTGGGCTTTGCTTGTCTGTTGTCTGGACCATGGATGTATGCAGTGTTGAATCAGATATGGGTCTCATCTGCCATGCCCCCTGCTTCACCATTACTTTGTGCACCTCGAATACGCTCAGGACTGTGCTTATCATGTACACAGGTCCAGGTACCTGTCACACACACCCTGTACCTACCCTGCCATGTGCTGCTGTGTCATCACCCTACAGTTACCTGTGTCAGGGCATGCATGCCCTCAGGACATGGCCCCCACCATTCCCCTCCATGTGACACATGTGCTTGGGCATGCCCTGTACGTGTGCTGCATATCTACTACCACTACTACTACTACTACTACTACTACTACTACTACTACTAAGCATTTTATAGGGAACTACCAAGCGCACACATCACTGTGAAAGGGAACACACAAAAAGACAATCCCTGCTCAGTGGAGCCCGTAATCTGAATAGACATAACACTAGCAGGTGTGGCAAGAGGTTCGGAGCAGGAGCAAAGAGTCAGGGACAGAGGAGACAGGACAAAGGATGGTGGTAGGAACATTTGTGAGAGGCAGACAGAAACGTTCAATTAAAAAGGGGTGGAATGGGGAACAGCACACTCAAGAGCCAAAGGCAGAGGCAAAGATATGAGCTATGAACCCAAGTGTGAGGAGGGGCAAGGCAGATGCCTGATGCCTAGACAAAGGGCGTTTCTTCCAAGCGTAAGGAGCAGCAAGGTGTAAGTGGCATACCTACCTGCCTGTGGATGGGCAGTGTCCAGCGCTTCTGGCAGTCCACACAGGTAGATGGGCCCAAGACAGTCTGCTAGCTCCTGCTCCAGGGGTGTGAGATTTGGGGCAATGGGGGCACCCCCACCGATGCCCATGGTATGTTGCCTCTCAGCCACCATGTGTGCACGCACACCATGCTTAATGTCATTAAATCTCTTTCTCAGGCTGTCGAGGTCCCTGGTTGGTCCCCCTGCCTGGGCTACGGCCTCCTGCACCTCCTCCCACATGTGTGTACGTGTTGCCACAGTGGTGCTGTTGCTCAGCCAGCCATAGAGCACCTCATTCCGCTCCAACACACTGGCCAGCAGGATGTGGTTTTCTTGCTGACTGAATCTCACAGCCCTCCTTCGTTCCGCAGCTGGCACCGGTATACGCCGTCGTTTGGCACTGGGTGGCCCCTGTGTGAGCTGGGACACACCCGATGGGCCTGCAGCCACTGCCAAATGCCCAACACTCCCTGCCATCTCTGGGTCCGGCTGAACAGGTGCCTCCCCTTCCACCCCTCCTGCCATGTCCTGCTGCTCCTTCCCCCTGCCCTCTGTGCCCTCTCCCTTCCTGTCACATATCCCTGCTCCTCAGCTCCTCTGCTACACCTTACACCTGCTCCTCGCCCCACCCCCTCTCCCTGCTTCCTGCTCCTCAACTCTGCTGCTCTCTCTAGACTGCTCTTTGCCTCCCCTCCTCTCTCTCTCTCGCCTGCTTTGCCACACAGCTCTCCGCAACAAACCTGCCTCTGACACTCTCCACCACCACTCACGACCCAACCACTCTCCATGATACACCTGCCTCCGACACTCTCCTCGCTTCACCAACAATGCACGCCTTCTCTCCCTCGCCTACACAAACCCCTCAATGTGAACCAGGTGTGCAGGTGTATTTATAGGTTATTTGACGTAGCGTGCATTGTGCAAGCGCCGCAGCATGAGCGCATATGCTGCATGCATTGTGCATGCACTGCAGCCCAAGCGCATCTGCTGCGTGTGTTGCACATGCGCTGCAGAGACACGGCAGTTGCGCGTGCGGAATCCCATGTTACACATGTGCTGTGCGTGAGCGTGAGGCTTGGAGCATGCACCAAAAATCACGCAGCATATGCGCATATGTAACATAGTGTCCCATGCACGCACCTTCTGTGTATCTGCGGCGCATGCGCAATGCACGCAGCAGACACACTCATGCTGTGGCGCATGCGCAATGCGCGCTACGTCAAATAACCTATAAATACAGCTGCACACCTGGTTCACGTTGAGGGGTTTGTTTAGGTGAGGGAGAGAAAGCATGCATTGTTGGTGAAGTGAGGAGAGTGTCAGAGGCAGGTGTATCGTGGAGAGTGGATGGGTTTGTGAGTGGTGGTGTGGTAGTATGGCTGAGTTGGTGTGTGGTGAGGGAGGTGTGTGGCTAGGTTGGTGGGCTGAGTGTATGTGTTAGAGTGAATTAGAGGAGTTGGAGGGGCGGAGTTTATGGCGGCCTTTGTGATTGCTGCATGTGCGGTGGGAGATGAGCAGGAGCTGCGGTTGCCTGATGGGGGAGATGGTGTCAATGGGGCTGAGGCACAGGGCATGGGTTTAGTCCCGCTGCAACACAGACCTGCAGCTGTGGGGGCAGGCCAAGCAGAGGCTGTGCCGGCAAGGCGCAGGAGGCGTGCAGAGTTCCAGGCTTGCCAGCATTGCCTCTACAGGCCCAGGGCCCAGCTCCAGGGCATGCGTGAGGACCAGGTCATCTCCCTCTACCGCCTGAGCATGGGGGCTATTAGGGAGCTCTATGAGGATCTAAGACCTGACCTTGGTCCCCTGACTGGTCGGTCACATGCCATACCAGGTTTGGTCAAGCTTCTTGGTGCCCTACATTTCTTTGCCTCTGGCTGTTTCCAGTCTGTGGCCGCAGTGGGTGGCATGAACCGCCCAACCTTCTCACGCTGTCTCCACCAGGTACTGCGTGCCATGATCAGCCGGGTAGGAAATTACATTGCAATTCCCAACACTAGGCAACAGTGGGGGACCCTTAACCAGGCCTTTGAGGCGTTTGCTGGGATACCACACGTGATGGGAGCTATTGATTGCATACATATTTATTTTATTTTATTATTTATTTTATTTAACATCTTTTATATACCGCGCTATTTGTTTTCAGTGCGGTTTACAAGTAACAGAACTGCACAATCAGAAAACACTGGTGTGCTTACATTATAACAGGTAACTTAAACTTGGAAAAGGGGTAATATTGCCCTGGTCCCACCCAGAGACAGGAAGGTAGTGTTCAACAACTGCAAACACTACCATTCCCTGAATGTTCAGGTTGTATGTGATGCAAATATGCATCACATAGGATAATCAGGTAAATGACCACTTAAAGCACAAACCTCCCACCTAAATGGACAACACTCAGCTCTAACGAATTGACGATCCTATCTCTTATGCCCTAATACCTACGCATGTATATAGTTGTATCAGTTATGTACTGTCTTACGTATATAGATACTCCACCTTGTTAGTTAACTGTTTTTACACGGTCCCAGTTCAAAAACTCACCTTGTTTATTTTTGATATGTTAAGATGTTCTATGTAAAATTAAGATGTTCTATGTAAAACAAACTTAGCTTTGTTAAATGTTGTTGTTTGTACACCGCAACTGATCTCTGGAAGATGCGGTATAAAAATGAGTGTTAAATAAATAAATAAATATTCTGAATGTGGTCCCTAGGTTTGCAGGGTCCACCTATGACTCCTATATCCTGCATCACTCGGCACTATTCAGACAATTTGAGGCAGGACAGTATGAGGACTGTATACTGCTAGGTGTGTATTTCTCATCTCTGACATGCACATGGTGATCCTGTGACTAACCGTATATGCACACATGTCTGTATTTGAAGTGTATCCCTAGTTGTGTCTGTGTCTCATCTGACTGGGTGTGATCTAACATTGGGGGGTACCCTCCAGCTCTACCTTGCTACGGTGCTGTGTGATGATGGTAGCATGAACGCTAGCATTTGTGTCGTGTTTACAGATTATGTTGATTGCAATCTGTACACCTACCCCTTGTTTTGTATGTCATAACTTCACACGCTGATGCATATTTGTGGTGTTCCATCATGTGCTGTCATATGTTTCTGTCATGGAGTTTTGTGTATTTGGTTTGCATGGACATACTTGTGTCCATTTTGGTAGACATCAGCTCCTGCTTTAACGTTCCACATTTCTTTCTGCAGGTGATGCAGGATATGGGTGTCACTCCTGGTTGCTGACCTCTGTGCGTCAACCACGGACATGTGCAGAGAGGAGGTACAATGAGGCCCATGCCTCCAGCTGCTCCGTCATAGAGCGCACCATTGGCGTTTTAAAAAGTCACTTCAGGTGTCTGGATAGGACAGGCAGGGCCTTACAATACAGACCACAGACTGTGGCAGAGATAATTATAGCCTGTTGCATCCTGCACAACTTTGCTCTCAGGCACCATATCCCTGTTCAAATTAATGAGGATCTGGAGGATGATCCGACGTGCCCTCCTGTACGTGCCTGTGGTGACACACGTGAGGGCACAGCAGTCAGGCGGCAGATGATTGAGGTTCTCTTCTCATGTAAGTACTGCATATGTTACCACATACATTTGTTTAGATATGTGTTGTCTACTACTACTAGTGGAAAACCCAGCTAAATGTCAAACCACAAATAACTTTTTTTGTTGGATTGGCCAGCACAGTAAACAGGATCAATGCCTGTTACCACAGTGGCCCATCCTTTTTAATCAATTTGTAAAGTAAATTTAAAACAGCTCCCATTCAATGATGGCTGGTACTTAGCTTTGTAAACAGACGAACAGGCTGTGTAGACGTTGTAAGCAGCGAAAATTCGATGCCAGTTCAGTAGGTCATGTCGCTACGACGTGCCACGTTTTGGGGGTACACACATCCACCCCCTGCTTCAGGTCAGACCTCTGAATTAAGAAAGGAACGTCAGCCCTGGATGCCTAGCTGTAGAAGTGGTTTTTATATCCGACTTGCCATTGAGAAATCACAAGGAAGGACACGCCCCCCCCAAATTGTGATAGGCCAGGGAGGAACCAACCACAGTCAAAGAGGTGAAGCCACCAAACAGGTTCCACCTCCAGATGGGATGGATTAATGAGTGATTGACAGATCTCAATGCTGGAAGGAGTACTCATATCAGCACATATCCCAAGGTTTAGCGAATGGTGTACCAATCAATCTGTTGGTTAAGTCCATGGGGAACAACTGAATTCAATCGAAATATCCATTTCTGCTCCAAATTCTGTAAACGTTGGATCCGATCTCCACCACATGGATCCAAAGATACATGATCAAGAACTCGCCAACGAAGGTCCCCAAATGCATGAGAGTACTCAAGACAATGCCCGACCAGAGGAGCTGTCATTGAGTGGGTACGAATTCGAGAGGCATGCTCTGTCAGTCGTTGTTTAAAGGGCCGTGAGGTCCTACCCACATAGGGCAACTGACACGGGCAAACAATAAAGTAGACGACATGGTCGGTGTTGCAGTCAGTATGCCACCGAGTGTAGTAAGAGCTGTTACTGCGAGTGTCCATCCAAAGAATGCCCGTCAGAGTGCCCGAACAGAAGGAACAAGATTGACATGAAAAGTGGCCCACCTGGTCATGGCATCGGGGAGGTTGATCCAAGGGGGATCTAATCTTACCAAACAGATTTTTGGGAAGGTCCGGACACTCGGTCCCGGACGCGGAATCGTCAATTGTAAATATCTCTGGCTTCCCTCTTACATCACAACAATCTCAGGTTCTAGATATGGGTTTATCTTTTGTTCCTTCACCACGATATGATGGATTTACGATGCGAGTGGCACTGCATAAGTTCTTCCGTAAGTTGCGAGTTACACATTATATGTCTGAGCGAGAGGTTTCGGCGGATGTTTCTTTAATAAAGACTCCCTCCCACTGGCACCCACTGGGCCAACTTGATGCGGCTATTTCTACATTCCAACAGTTAACCCTGCGGGGTTTAGAACAGCTGGAGCAATCCAAACTACGGGGCTTTAACAATTTTACTAAGGACCATCGTAAAGCTGTACAAGAGTTGTCTCAGTCGGGGCTAGTGATTCGACAGGCCGACAAAGGGGGTGCAACTGTGATACTTTCAAGGGATCAATATGACCGTGAAATACACGTTCATTTAGATAACCGGGCTCATTACACTCCCATTGAGGACCCTACAGTCCAACTTAAAGACTATATATTTCAGCTCATCTCACAGGCATTTCTTTGCAACTGGTTAACCAGGAAGGAGGCAGACTTCTTGATCAAACGTTGCCCTCGGATTCCGATTTTTTATCTCGTACCGAAGATCCACAAATCGTTGGTGAACCCCCCGGGGCGTCCAATCGTCTCCTGTAGGGATTCTTTACTAGAACCTTTGTCTCAATTTTGCGATCTTTTTTTGAAACCGCTGGCTATGACTGTGTCATCATACATTAAGGACACGGGGGATTTTTTGAGTCAACTGGTTGCTTATTCTGATATCTCAGCTTGCACATTTTTAGTTACGTTGGACGTTCAAGCTCTTTACACAAATATCGACCAGGCTGAAGTCATGGCAGGTCTCTTACAGACATCCATCCCACTACCGGATCGTATACCTAAGCAGTTTTTTTTGGATCTACTGGCTTTAGTATTAAATAAGAATTTTTTTCTTTACCAGGGGCAATTCTATTTACAAAATTTTGGAATTGCCATGGGGGCGACGGTGGCCCCTTCCATAGCAACGATATACCGTATATACTCGAGTATAAGCCGACCCGAATATAAGCCGAGGTACCTAATTTTACCACAAAAAACTGGGCAAAACTATTGACTCGAGTATAAGCCGAGGGTGGGAAATGAGGCACCTACTAGTCAATGTAAAAAATAAAGATAGAGACCAATAAAATTACATGAATATTTATTTAAACGAAAAACAGTAAAATAGCTCTGTAAGTGGAAAATGGGGTCAACAAAAACAATATGGTATCAAAAATACCGTATCTTTAAAAGTACATCAACCTTAGCTTAATCAGCAACCAAGCTAACACACAAGAGCTAAAATCCTTCAAAACTGGAGTTCTCCTCCTCATCATCTGTATGTCCAAACAGAGCTTCAGCTGCTTCAGCTCCTGTGATGTTATCAGCATAAACATTGTCATCATCACTGACTTCACAGTCATCACCATCACTGCTGTCGTTCTCATACAATGCGCTGTCTTCACTGCCATCCATAGCATTACTAATGCCACATTTGTTAAAGGCGCGTTGCACCAGGTCCTCTGGAATATCTTCCCATGCATCACGAACCCACTGTGCTATCAATTCTATGTCTGGCTTTCTCAGATTTCCAACTTTTGTCAGTTGAGCTTGACCAGATGTGCTGCTGCGGGCTCGAGGGGGGCCAACTCTGCTCAACTACAGGTACCTCTGCGGGGGGAGTCGGGGAGGGGGAGGGAGGGTCCGTGCTTACAACAACTACTTCTGCGGGCGGCAGGTGACAACTTAGCACCCGCCGCTCGCACAGGCACAGCACACACTGTAGGAATGCCCAGCACATCACTGCAAAGGTTTCCATATCTGCAGCCGCGGTTATGGAAACCTTAGCTTTAGAAGCAGCGCCCCCTGCTAGACATCTGCAGACGTTCACTCGAGTATAAGCCGAGGGGGCCGTTTTTCAGCACAAAAAATGTGCTGAAAAACTAGGCTTATACTCGAGTATATATGGTATATGGCCTGGTTTGAGGATCAACATGTTTATTCTCATCCACTTTTTCCTTATGTCAAATGCTGGAAACGATTTTTGGATGACATCCTTTTTGTATGGACTGGCACTCGGGAGGACTTAGAAACGTTTTTGGTCTCCCTGAACTCTTTCAAGCCCAACATACAATTCACTTCTCAAGTGGAGCCTCAAAAGATCCAATTTTTGGATATAGAGATTGAATATTCTCTCACTGGTTTTTCAACGTCTCTATATAGGAAACCTGTCCAACGCAACACGTTGTTACGCTTTGATAGCTATCATCCCCTGGCCCTAAAACGGGGTTTACCATATGGCCAATTTTTGCGACTTCGCAGAAACTGCACTGAGATATCACAATTTAAACATCATGCCCGTGACTTAACCACTCGCCTTCTCTCTAGGGGATATCCCTCAAAAGTGATTCGTTCAGCCTACAAACGGGCATGTAATACACATAGAGAGTGGCTTTTGATTCCCAAGGCGGCCACATCATCTGAGGAAAAGATCACCGGGGTTTTCCCCTTTATGCAGGGCACGTCTGCAGTGATTCGTTTGATACATCAGTTTTGGCCTACCTTGGCTATTCATTCTTGTTTTCAACTGCCACTTCAAATTGCCTATTCCCGAGGATCAAATTTGCGAGATTTTTTGGTTAAGACTAGATCCCCCTTGGATCAACCTCCCCGATGCCATGACCAGGCGGGCCACTTTTCATGTCAATCTTGTTCCTTCTGTTCGGGCACTCTGACGGGCATTCTTTGGATGGACACTCGCAGTAACAGCTCTTACTACACTCGGTGGCATACTGACTGCAACACCGACCATGTCGTCTACTTGATTGTTTGCCCGTGTCAGTTGCCCTATGTGGGTAGGACCTCACGGCCCTTTAAACAACGACTGACAGAACATGCCTCTCGAATTCGTACACACTCAATGACAGCTCCTCTGGTCGGGCATTGTCTTGAGTACTCTCATGCATTTGGGGACCTTCGTTGGCGAGTTCTTGATCATGTATCTTTGGATCCATGTGGTGGAGATCGGATCCAACGTTTACAGAATTTGGAGCAGAAATGGATATTTCGACTGAATTCAGTTGTTCCCCATGGACTTAACCAACAGATTGATTGGTACACCATTCGCTAAACCTTGGGATATGTGCTGATATGAGTACTCCTTCCAGCATTGAAATCTGTCAATCACTCATTAATCCATCCCATCTGGAGGTGGAACCTGTTTGGTGGCTTCACCTCTTTGACTGTGGTTGGTTCCTCCCTGGCCTATCACAATTTGGGGGGGCGTGTCCTTCCTTGTGATTTCTCAATGGCAAGTCGGATATAAAAACCACTTCTACAGCTAGGCATCCAGGGCTGACGTTCCTTTCTTAATTCAGAGGTCTGACCTGAAGCAGGGGGTGGATGTGTGTACCCCCGAAACGTGGCACGTCGTAGCGACATGACCTACTGAACTGGCATCGAATTTTCGCTGCTTACAAAGTCTACACAGCCTGTTCGTCTGTTTACAAAGCTAAGTACCAGCCATCATTGAATGGGAGCTGTTTTAAATTTACTTTACAAATTGATTAAAAAGGACGGGCCACTGTGGTAACAGGCATTGATCCTGTTTACTGTGCTGGCCAATCCAACAAAAAAAGTTATTTGTGGTTTGACATTTAGCTGGGTTTTTTATGGATTCCTGAATGTGTTTTGACCCAGTTTCGAAGTATTTAGGTACTACTACTAGTGAACATTTGTATCCCAATGGCAGTAAGAAGCAACACTGCACTGACATGTAACAGACACTGCCTGGCCAGCCCAGCTTACAATCTAGTTATGACTGAAACGCAGAAGATGTGAGCAGGGCACAACAGAGGGTGGTTGTGGATTATGTGTGTCGGGAGTAGTAGGCTTGTGGGAAGTGGTAAGCTGTCATACATGATTTGTGACTGATTGGGATAGGGGCTGCTGTACAGCCACAGGTAGTTAATTTAAGGCTTTGGGTGCAGCAAGGTGAAAGGCGTGTAGTATGGGGTAAACAGTAGGAGAGCAGACCATAGATGGGACCAGTTGCCTAGATGTGTGTGTTTCACAGTTTTTAATTTGAGCTGATTGATTTGTTGGTATGCTCTGATGAGAAGGGACTGTGTGTTATTTGTTTCTGTATAGCGCTACATGTGATACATAGCACTATATACATGATGAGTAATAGTTTGATTACTGGTATTTGAGATCAGTAGGGGAGGTTACTGTAACACCACAGTGTGCCTGTATGTATAGGTCAGCACGTAGCCTTGACATGGATGCGGAAACGGATAGGGAACCTGTGAGGTGTCCTGACAGGGGGAGTATTAGTGCCATTATGTGTGTGGCTGTAGAAAAGCCATGCAGTGCAGTGTTGCATCTTTGCAGGCAAACAGAGATGATTCAAGGCCAGATCAGCAAGGTGTAGGTTACAGTAGGCAAGCCAGGAGCTGATTAGAGGGGGGAGGAATTTGGGTTTTAATTGTGTTTTCAGGGAGGACTGGGGAGATATAGCTGATGACAACTAGACATAAACCACAAGCCTCAACTACAAGCTGGGTATGTGTGTAGAGGAGGAGAGTGCAGTCCAAAACAACACCTACATGGCAGACCCTAGAGAGAGGAAGTTTTGGACACACACACAAAGACGCTCTGATGGGAGGAGAGGGTTTAGGTGCACATATAGGTTATCCATGCTTTGCAATTAACACTTACACACAGTGGGATGACATGCAGCCATCAATGTCAGGTGGCAACTGAACATCAGGGTGTGGTTTGGCAGACATAACTCAGGCGTGGAGAGATATATTTGCAATACATCAGCACACAGCTGTTAATGTAAGTCAAGGTATGAGATATACACACCAAGAAAATGTATATGGACAGAGAATAAGGATGGAGCCCCTGCATATTTCCCTGTGTTACAGGAACTAACAGCGGTGTAGCAGATGACATTGAGACACCAGATCACACACTGAAGGGGCATTGGGAGCAATATGGGGGACACAGGATAGTACTGTGTGCTTAGAGCCAAGCAGGGACACGGTAGCGAGGAGATAATTCTGTTCCACATTTTTTACAGCAAAAGAGAGGTGAGGAAGGGGACAGACAGAGTACGGACCCTTGTTGTTTGCCACACACACTTCAGTGATAACTTTAACATAAAACAAATCTGTACAGTGTGATGTGGAACAGTCAGTCTGTTAAGGATCTTGGGGGGTCTGGGAGCTGAGGCCGTGAAGGTGCAGTGTGTGTTGCACAGCTCCAACATGACATATGTATGTTTCTCTTGTGTTTCTCAATCCACAGGACATACTTGGTGACCCTCCTGGTAATCTGCTGCATTGGCAGGTGACTGTACGTCATCCAACATGCAGTAGTCTGGGGTAGGTGGACCTACAGCTACATTGTCTGTGACGACAGTCAGGGGGAGCACATGTCTGCAGTGATCTGTCATAATGTACATATGTTGTTGTTCACCTCTTTTCCCTGCACCTCCATACCCCATATGTTGCTGTTGGCACACATATCCACATGTGTTCCTGGCCAGTTTGTCTTCTCCAACACTGTCTCTGGGACACATCCAACAGAGCTGCGTGTGTGTGCAGGCTCTAGATGTTTGGGTGGTGGAATGCACGTACACCCTTCCCTAACATTGTAGCATCAGCCAACAGCAGAGTATCATTGCATTTAACAGGCCTTTATCTCCACTAATCTCCAATTGTGCACATACAGGCAGTATGCTACTGCTGGCACGCTCACCTTAGCATACTGTGTGTGTGTGTGTTTTTGGATTGGCTGTGTGATGATACGGCATGCAGGCATTTTGCATTAGCATGTGGTGTGAGGGGTCTGTACACCTGGGGAGCGGTGGGGACTGTGCTAACTCTACCTTAATGCTGTTTACCTTGTGGACATTGTGGACATGTGTTGTGTGTTGTGAGTTGACCTATCTCTTGTGTGCTGACAGACCACTGCGCAACAGCATTCATGTATCACAGATATCGCCATAATGTGGACATGCATCAACAGTGGCTGGACATGGGGACATGGTGGCTCTAAACATTTCGATGACATCTTCTCCCTTTACTGTGACGTGTTATGGCCTTCGAGTGCCTCAGGGGATCCCAAACATACACTTGCTGCAAACACATGGTAGGTTGCACCTTTGGTCTTTTGTGAATGACATCAGCCTTTACATGTTAATGATTTCCTGTTTGTCTCATAGACATTTCCTGTTGGGTCTCTGTACACGAACGCTGATGCATATGGGGTGGAGCTGTGAAACGCCTGTGTAACATGGGCATGGACATGACCATATTCATGTGACACCCTCATCTGCGGTTCCAATTCAAAATGTCCCCAACATGCAGTGTGTTCTGTGTTGTGATCATGTTATGTTTGCCTGTGTGACATTTCCTTACGTACATATTGATGTTTTACTCTCTGCAATTTGGGCTGATGTTGCAAGCAGCATACCAATACATTGTTTATCCTCTTCTGACTTTGAACACACAAAGCACATCTACTACAGTGCATCTGGCATCACCATCAACCACCTGTTGGAGGACACAACAACACCATGGAACTATCCCTGGGAAATGGTGCCATAGGATGTTTTACCTCTGCGAGTTGGACACATGCCTAGGATGGACAGTATTATTGTTGGACTGCTACTTTGGGCATGACAGGCCTGTCCAAAACACCGTTGCTGCTGTGCTCTGGCTTGGTGTCGTGTTCATTGCAGGAGACACACATGACCTTTGCAGTACTGTGGCATATTGGGATGTCACACTTGACTTTGCATGCCCAGGGTTTCAAGGACAGTCGTAACATGACTTGTTGGAGTGCAGACACCCTTTGCACTTTGGACACTGTGTACTGGTCCCCACGTTTGCAGCAGGAACTGACATTGTCACTGTATGTTGTACATCCTTCTGACATTGTGTTGTTGTATTTTGCCCATGTGTGTGACATGGAACGCAGGATACGCTCATCTGTTTGGTTTAACACGAGCATACAGCCATGCGTGTGGCACAGGGGGAACACTGGAGAGGTCCTCTTGTCCATGTCCACCTAGCCTCCACTTGGACATGACACAGTATTTGCCACAACACCACTTTACTGCACACCAGCATCTTGGACTGATGTTTGCAATCACCAAGGGTGTTACAGTGCATGTGTGGCATCACTGTATCATGTTTCAACGTACATGGTGCATGTGCATGTGACTGACTATGTTGGTGCAACACAGCAGGTTGCAATATGGCTTCTGTGTGGGTTACTGTAACATGTTTGACCTTTCTTTCCATCTCTATATACTGGTTATTGTGTCTGTTTACTGTACAGATGTGATGCTCTGCATTGATTTACAAACCTAGCATTGCATGTCTGTACAGTCCTATTTATCCCCTGAGGTTCCGGCACTCACATTGCCCCATTATATTTGGAGTGTGGCAGTGTGAGTGTCCATTTTCTTCCTTCATTTGTGCATTACATGTACTGTGATATATGTGTACAGACACTGTATCCACACCAACCAGTGCAGGGAGACCTTCTGCATAGTGTTAGTTCTGCATGTTTCTGCAGATGGTTTCTTTTGAATTCTCTTGTTCATGTGCCTCTGCTACCTGTTAGCATATCCTCATTGTGCATTTGACGATTGTTTAGGGTTACATTGTTGCAGCTTTGATTCCTATATCAGACATTATGTGACAGCTGTAACATAAATTTCGATATTTGTGTTTAAACTTTCAAACTTTTAACAACATATGCTTTTTCATTTGTGTGCTTCCTGTGTTGGCAGAAAGATATGTTTTTAAGGAACAGATCATGATTGATGTGTGTTGGGCCCTCATCATGCACCGCCTACTTTCTACATGCACACATATGTAACTAACACATTTGGGGCATGCAGCAGCATGTGGGGGGTGGGGGCTTAATGCATACTGCACACCATGCACCTGATGCACATTATCTCTCCTACCCATCATTTGTAGACGGGCCAATGACCTTTCTGTAAGATGTGGGTTGTTGCCCTGCAAAATGTGTTTTCCGTTTTTCACCTGGGATCCATTCACCTTGATATTATGATAGGCAGTATCTACACTATCTGTGATGATTAACCAAAATAAAAATGTGTTTGATGTACATTTGTCTCTGCTGCTGCTTGATCACACTGATACTTGTATTTAGTGATTTCCTGGTCATGTACATGGCCCACCTGTGCTCACATCCTTGTACGGTGCCAGCTGTCTATCTGCCAGCCGTTTGCCACATCACTGGGTGTTACAGGTTCCCATACACACCTTCCCTTTGAGGTACTATTTTTGCATTGTGCTTGTTGTGGTTGTTTGGGATAGTGGTTACAGACATATGTTATAACACCATAGGTTGCAGGTTTGATCCCCACATGGGGTTTGCCTTTTTTTTTCTGTTGTGCTAACATGACTATTAGGTACCTGCAGGTTCATCACCTATGCACACACCCTTCCATCTCTTCACTGTACACCAAAGTGTTCCCTCTGTGCTGCCTATCCATCACATATTAGTTGCTACATATGTCTCTTTCTTTATAGGGCTTACATGGCAGTCTGCTTGGGGGATTGGCATTGCTGCAGTTCAGCTGGTCTGTGGCACACCTGTTTGCAGGTTCAGTTCTCTCCTGTTCTGTTCCAAATTTTGCCCTGCTCCACAGAGCATCCCCTGCCGCCCTTTGGGTTTAGGTTCTTTCCTCTTTTGCATGCTGTATCCACTGCATAACATTTCATTGTGTGTGTGCATGTAGTTATATGTGGCTCTGGTCCCAATTACAGACTGTGATCTGATCTGTACACACCAGATCTGCATGTGCATTTCATCATGGTTACTGTTGGAGGTTTGCCTATCCTGGCAGCCAGCAGGCTTCTTGTGTGATGCCCTGCAGTATACTTGTATGCAGCCTTTGCTAATGACCTCACGTTGGTGGTGTGGCCTACCGGTTTGTGCATTGACATTTATGCTAATGGTCATAGGTTTGATTGTTCTCTTTCATTTGTATGCCTGTCCTGCACAGCTACTTTTCATTCCTGTGACAGTCATATCTGTGCAGATCTGTTAGCACATTGTACCCTTATCACAGTTGTCAACCATCCTTCTGTCCATCTATGTGTATCTGCTAGCTGTGTGCTGTCCTACCCTGATGTGCATGCTGCTACCCCACGTCCTGCACTGCTACACATTTCTGCATTGCAGCTCTCCCTAGTTGCCTCTCCTGTGTGTGCTCTGCATGGCACTGCTACTCCTCTGTCCTCCTGTCATTACACCTATCCTGCCACTTCTGCCTCCTCTGCTGGACACGTCTTCCCATCCTCTGCCACACACTGTCATTGTTGCATGGTACATTACCATCACCCTGTGCATCGCTACAGCTGCCCCCGATATGTTTGTCCATTTTTCCAGCTGCCACATGGGCTGGACGCAGATTTGTCTGGTCCATCAGCTCAGATCTACTTCTTTCCATTACTTGTGCATTGTCTTTCCTTGTTGCTCTGTGCAGTGTTAGGGTTACATCTGTGTTTGGCCCATACCTTTCTTGCTTTTCAACTTGGGGGACCTTACTGCCCTTGGCCAACATTTTTGGGGTCACCTATACATCCTTGGGGCATCTTAAGCCACACCTTAGATTCAGCCAGCTTATGGGATGCCTACTAAGGTACCTTGGGAGTTGGCAACCTTTCGACATGGCCTCTGGGGCACATTATAAACCGTCTTGGCTGACATGGTGGTTTAGGATGTGCCTTCTGGTGCGCCCTAAAAGGTGCATTAGTTTATGGCACTGGGGTGCGGGTATTTTTAGCTGGCAGCACAGATTGTTGTACTGTTTCAAGCAGGAAAAGGAATTGCCTCAGCCAACCTGATTCATTAGGCCTACTGAGGGATCAAACTGATGACTCCTGATTCAGCAGTCATTGCATTAACCAGTGTGCTACACCTCTATTGCTGTGATTGCAGGTCAGCACACAAGGTTAAGGTTAACGCGCGGTAACATGCGCGGCTCCCTCTATCGCGCGATAATGTGCGCAGCTCCCTCTATCGTGCAATAATGTGCATGGCACACTACCTTAAGACTGGAACGCCCACTTCTTTTATGGCATTCTTCACATTATCGCTGGAGCTAGCGCCGGGAACATTAAGACGGTTTAGTAAACATACCCCTATGTTACTATGCTAGCAAACTTTAGAGGCAGTTGGTTGGTCTCTCTCAGCTCAGGTTGGGCAATTATTCTCTGAAGGGGCTGACACTGCAGTTTGTCTTCACTCAGCTTCTTTTGAAGGCTAGGCTCAAACTCCTGGGACAGTTCTTCAAAGGACCCTACCCAGCTTGACTCACTTTTCACAAGAAGGACTCCTAGGAGCATGTTTACTAAAGGTAACATGTGTTAAGTAAAGTTCATGCATGTTAAGTGCTGCAATGGCCCACAGAAATGAATGGGTGGTGGCAGTACTTAACGCACGTTAACCTTTAGTAAAAATGCCACTTAGACTCTATTGCCCCAGGGCTCCCTGGCTCTGGCTCTGTGGTGTGCCCTTGCTTTTCTGCAGCTGCTGACCCCATTTCTGCCACCCCTCTCATCTGGCTACAGCCGGAAGCTCCTGCAGTTCCCTTTCTTCCTGACCAGTCTGTTTCTAACAGCACTGTATTTTGTGCTTACCTTCTTGCATTGAACTTCTGGTCAGTTGGACACTCTGACAGCCTTTCCCCTGCATCTGCCTTCTCTCGGGTGCTTTACTGAAGCCAGAGTTCTGGCTGTTCTTTGCTCTGGTTCTTGACTGCTTTCTTTCTATTCCTTTATTTTCTCCCTTCAAGGCATTCCTCTGCTCTTTTGAGCTTCTTTCTCTCTTCTCTCCTGGAGAAGGAGGGTCAGGGGATCTTTATCTCCCTTCATCTCAGCTCCTCCTCCTTCCAATGGCTTTCTCTTCTGAGCACATAGATAGACCCTTTGATCTCCTCCTCATGTGTTGAGCTCTTCAGTAGGTGCCTCTGTATTCTTCTATGGCAGGCTTTGGCTCCTACATGCCTGTCACTCATTTTTGCTCCTCTGATGCCAGGCCTCTTCCTCTCCCATGGTTCCAAGGGGCTTCTTCCTGTGTCCAGCCCTCCTGGGGGAAGGAACTCTCTCTTTTTTCCTCTGTTTTACTGTCAGTGCTGACATGGAAACCTTTAACTTCTGCTCCTGTTCCTACAGGGGCTCCTGCAGGGCTGCATGCTGTCTCCACTGGACTGCCCTGGCTCTTGTGTCACCTTTCCTCTGGCCCTGCATTACTTGGGCTGTTTCCAGGGATCTGCAGTTCCTCCTCAGATAAATTAAAACTTTTTTTCTATTTACATTTTTGTAAGGAATATTGCGGAAGTACTGTTGGGTAAGGTTTGTCTTTGCGGATAATATCAAAATCTGCAATAGGGTAGGCAGCCTGGAAAGTGTGGATAACATGAAAAGTGATCTAGCAAAGCCTGAAGAATGGTTTAGAGTTTGGTAACCAAGATTTAATGCTGAAATTACCTAAGAGAGCAGTATAGTACAGAGGGTGAAGTACTTCTGTGCACGCAAGAACAGGACCATCTCCTATGATCATCTCCAGTGATCTTAAAGTGGCCAAACAGGTAGAAAAGGTGACTGAAAAAGCCAGGGAAGAGGAATGGCCAGCAGGGAAAAGTAGGTGATAACGCCTTTTTATAACCCTCTGGTGAAACTGTATTTGGAGTTCTGGGCCCGATATTCAAAGGCCTTTACACAGATAACTTAATTTAATTTAATTTAATTAACAGTTTCTTATATACCGCATCTTCCAATGATCAAATGCGGTTTACATGGAACAAAACATAACAGACAGGCGTCTGTTTTTACAGTGAACAGCTTAAAACCATAACAACTATATTATATTACATGGAACATGCAAGAACTATTTACAGGGAACAATATGGGTAAAAGATACATGCAAGAACTATTTACAGGGCACAAAACTTCCTTAGTTACCCATGTAAAGGCCTTAAATGGGATTTTTGAAGAGCCCCTTACAGTGGTAGTGCCCTTTGAAAATCCCAGTTAAGTCCCTAACCCGCCCAGATGCTATCCGCATAGCATCGGGGTGTGTTAGGTGTGTTCCGGGGCAGAGCGGGAGCAGAAGAAGGGGCTACCTCACCTATCTTTAAGACGCAGAGGCTATGCGGGTAGCATTGAAAATCACTGCTACCTGTGTAGCCTCTGCGGCTGCCGGGGCATCCAGGCTAACCCAGATTTTCACTTCCGATGGTGCAGAAGTGAAAATCCGGGTTACAGGGGTTGGCGGGCACGCTATGTGCTGCCACGGTGCATAGCCTGTCCAATTCAATATTGTGCCCTACATCTTCAGAAAGATATAAATAGCATGGAGTCAGTACAGAGGGCAGCTGCTAAAATGGTCAGTGGTCTTTGTCATAAAGCATATGGGAACAGTTTTAAAGATTTCAATATGTATATTTTGCAAAAAAGATGGGAGGGGGAGATACAGTTAAGATATTGAAATAAATCTGTGACATAAATGCACAGGAAATGGGCCTCTTCTGTTTAAAAGAAAACTCTGGAATGAAGGAGGTATAGAATAAGGGTGAAAGGGGGTAAACTGAAGTCTAATCTGAGGAAAAGTGTGACGGATGTGTGGAATGGTGTTCCAGCAGAGGTGGTGGAGATGAAGACCTTTTTCTGAATTCCAGAAAGAATGGAACAAGCACAGCAGATCTTGAGGTGACAGGAAGGGATTGTACAGCTTAGTAGTTAGAATGGTTGGGCAGACAGGATAAGGAGTATGGTCTTTATCTGCCATCATTTTCTGTTTCTCTGTTTCTACTTTAATTCAAAAAATGACCACAGACAGTGTAGTTCATTAATAGCACATTCAGGACTCAATTAACTGAAGGACAGCAAGGTTTTGTAGTAACTGCATGTTAATGGCCAAAATTAAATAAAGCCTCTGCGTTAACCATTGGGGGGGGGGGGGTTCTGCATCTTCCCATTCAGTAAACACAGAAACATTACAGTCACCACACATTAAAACCATCTTCAAATAACATGAATTTGCTGAGATGGAATTAACTGCTCCACGTCATGTGCTACATTATTTCCTGTTAGCTGTATGTTGCAGTCCCTGCCGTTCCCCGGCCTATTCCGTGTTTGTTAACATGGGAATTTGCATGTGCTGACAAGCTGCCATACTAATTTCCACATGAACTGCTTAGCAAACTTTAGTAAAGAGGATGTTTAATTCCTTAAATTTCACTACCCTTATGATTCTTAAGCGTAACTCTTTCAATTGCTGATTTCTGGATTTCTCTCAGTCTTTCCATGTGGATTTCGAGTATGCATGTGCTCTGTATTGCCAGGGATTCCGTGATTCCGATCTCTCACTTGCTTCTTTCTCACTTGTGGGAGGGCTGAAGTTCTGGTAAAATGTTATCCTTCATGCATGCAATCATAATTTTGGCTAAGCATGAGAAAGAAATCACCTCCAAGCATATGTTCACAAAACAAATCCTTCACTAGTCAAAAGCATCAAGACATAATGAACTTTCCTTTTTTTTTCTTGAATAAACATGCATTATTCGAAAACTGTTCTGTTTACTTGTTGCTCGTTCTGTATAAAGATGAAAACAAGGTAATAAATTTGTCATAAAAGGCAGAAGAAGCCAACTGGCACTTAGACAGCAGTCTTGTTTGTCTTCATTTGATATTAAGAGGGGGAAAAAGTTTCTTATACATTTGTTCTTTTCTTGGCACATTAAATCCTTTCATGCAGTTGCTGAAATAAGGCTGCAACGTTCTGGAAGGCAGAGGACAAAAACAAGCTGAGATTGTGAAATTTTTTTGCAAAGATTGCGCCACTGGTATTTCCCAAGCAGTCTCAAGAGGTTTTGATGCAAGCTAAAGGTATCAGCTGTGTTGAAAAGCTGACATTTAGAATGAAAGAAAACACCAAGCTAGGATTCTGCATTTTTCTGAGCCCCTGGATGACATGAACATGATCTGAGCCATACAGACATAAACAGTACCGAATACATGTTGTATCATTAGGAAATCTATGGCTAAAATCAGACACCGGGAAGGAGTCACCAAATTAAGGACTGTTTCTACTTAGAAATAGTACTTCAGCTGTAGCTCAAATTTTTTTTCATATAGGAGGTTTAATCCTCCTGTTTTGACAGCAGTTGTTGCATCATTGTGGTAATGGTGAGGAAGCTGGTTTCTGAAACCTCCATACATTACTGCAAGGCATTTCTCAGGGCTCCTCACTCTCACCCTTCTTGCTAGATCTGTGGCAGAAATTATTTTGAGACATGGTTGTCAACCCTTTGTCAGTACAGATGATATGCAATGCTTTCTACAGAATCTCATTCTCAGCTAGAATCCAAAAAGATACAGTCCTCGGATCATTTTATTTTGATCAGAACGTTTATGACTCTTGCTTTGGCAATGTCCTAATGTAACTATATTTCCAATGGGGTCAGACCACATGGGGTTCACCTCTCCCTCCCCCCCCCCGAGTTGTACAGGCTTTCAATCTCATCCAAGAAGTCATCCTCGGCGCATAACGCAATCCCCTACCTGCTGGTCCGGCCACTAGGTGGGCTAGGCGGCAGCCTAGGGCTGCAGACCCTGGTGGGTGTCACTGTGACTTTGTGCCACCACTTTGGTGCCCGTGGTGCAAAAACGATTGCTTGCTGCTTCTGCCCCCCCCCCCCCCCCCCCCAATGTAGCTTCCTGTCAGAGTGGGGCAGGAGCGGCAGGCCATGAGTGCGGGCACAGGCACCAAAGCAGCAGCACAAAGCTACCACTTAAATGAGGGGAAGGGTTGTGCCAGCGCCCGGCTCCCCCTCAAGATGACAAGACAGAATCGGCAGCGCGGCACAGCTCAGCCCAGCTTGGTACGGGTGTGGTGGTGCGACAAGAGAGGCGGCACGGTCAGGATTCCTACTGGGGGTGGCAAAACCCCTTAGGCCAGCCCTGCCCCCTACTCTTGGAACAGCCAAAAAAAGGTTGAGAGGAGATACTGTGTGTATTATTCAGGTGAAGGGAAGAGTTCTAGTAGTTATATGTTGGTTTTGGAAAGAACACATCTGAAGGCTGTAATACCTATCGATGCATCAAACAAAAACATATAGTGTAGTGCTTGAAATCTGAAGACTATGCAAGCCTCTTTTTCAGATCCCTGGAGCTTGTGAGGTCTCAAAAGCTCATGTGCTACAACCAGTGATGTAAATTCCACCCAAGCAGCCTCTGCAATGTGGAGGGGGTGGGGGGAGGCTAGGCAGGAAGGAGACCCATATGGCAACAGCACCACCTCCACGCGGCAAACTTACTTTAACTCATTTGTCACACTGCCTCCACGCCAGGCCCCGTGGCTGTCACCTCCCAAGCATTGCACTGTTATTGCGAGACTTTGGCTGGGAAGTGACAGCCGCTGGGCTTGGAGCAGAGGCAGCATGCTAAACAACTTAAAGTAAGCTTGCTCTGTGCCGAGGGGAAGGGGGCATGCTGCCACGACAACAGAGGGCCCTCATTTAGAACTTACTTCACTGACTACAACCCTTTTGCTAGTCTGTTATCTGTTAAATGTACCACAACCTTCATAGGCTTATAGTTCCATTAATTAGCCTCTGAGAGTACTTCATTTAACAGGGCTCTAATTAAGGAAATAGAGGTTAAATGGGACCGAGCCTCTTACTAAAGTACCTTAAAGGAAATGTGAAATTTTGAAAATTGCTCCATAGGAAATTCTGCTTGAGAGTGTCAAATGTACCACAGCTGAGTCAATTCTTACGAATCTATCGAGGTGTATTAACTTGGAATACATTTTATATATTTCATTCCACAAATTCTTTCATAGTTTAGATATGGTAAAGGCTAGAATATAGGCACTTATTTCATAATGCTGGTATTACATGCTAAGTGTTAGAAAATAGGAGCCTTAAGGGGCAGTTACTAACATGTGTTACAGCAATACTGTACATTATTTGTCTTTTAGCAGACGTTAACAGGCAGTAAGATGTGTTATTTTATCACAAAGCACAATTTGCCACCACAACGTGTCGAATACTGAGATGCAAATCATGCAAATATATACGAAACATCTCATTTGTATTCAAATGAATAGCTAGAGGGTCACGGGCACCATTTTGAACCCAGCACCGGCCTGGATGGGAGGGGTTTGTTCCTGTTCAGGTACCACTGGACTAGCAGGCTATAAGAGGTAGGCCTGGGAAGGCCTAAGGGGGGTGCAGAACCTCAGATCAGGATCCAGGAGGGTGTTCTAAATGGAGCCAAACTTGGATTTAGGCTTTGGGGGCTGATCAGTTTGAGAGGATAGGGTGTGGTATATGGGGGGGGGGGGGCTCTCACTCCTTGGTGGTGCCGGAGGTGGTGTTGGACGACTTCTTACTATGCTGGCCCTTTATGATTGCAGCGGGAGCATCTGGCCTTGTTTTAGTGGCTCAGTGCTCCCAACAAAAAAAATTCTATAGTTATTTTTCCCTTGGGATAGTGCAGGTTGCGGTGATCACCACAAACTATATTCCTTTACCGTGGCAGTCACTAACCTGCAGTACTAATATAAACCGGGGGGCTCCACAGGGGCATTACCTTACTTAACCTTGATGATATGTGTGTCACGGGTGGTTGAGTTAACTCAGTAAGCCACCAATAGAAACTTCCAGCTTACAGAGATTTTTTTTTTTCTGAAGTACACTCCACAAATTCTTGAATGTTTAAATTCAAATCCGAACTTAACAAAAGGTGAGAACTCTCTCACAAGGAACCACTTGAACAATTTTACTTTTAAAGCATTTTTACTTTTAATTTGTAAATGTAGTGCAAATTCACATTCTTTAAACAAACAAATGTTTTCTGTGAACAATTCTTACAATGCTCCTATTCAACAGTGGTACAACATTGTCCCTTTCAAAAACAGGCAAGTATTAGTTATCCATTTTAAAGCTTGAGATTTCTTTACTTCTTAGTAGAAGAGAAGTTCAGTTCTAACACTCTTTTATCTGTAACTTTGCAGGTGAATGAGCATTATCATTCAGGTAAGCACACCTTTTGTTTCAAAAATGTTATGCTGCTAGTGTGTTTCAAGAAAAAAAATAGTCACTGTGGTGTGTCAGTCACTTATCTCAATCTTCTTTTCAGATCTTGTAGCTTTCTTCAATGTTGGGAGCCTTAGGATCCCTTCTGTTCCAGCGATCCCCAGCTGTAGTCGGGATATCTACTGCCAGAGCTGGCTATAATCTATTCAGAAGAGACAGAGAAAGTGGAAAAGGAGGAGAAGTAGACTTGTATGTCAAAAGCAATATTAAAGCTACTGAAATGCAGGGGGCACAGGGAAAAGAAGACGCGCTCTGGATTGTGTTGGAAAGAGGAGATGGCACTGTCATTCATACTGCTGTAGTCTACAGACCTCTGACTCAAATTGAAGAAATAGATAACAAATTGATTATAGATATTGCCAAGATAGCCACAAAGGGGGAGGTGATCATATTGGGTGACTTTAATCTACCCGATGTGGATTGGATTACTCCTGCAAATCTGGAAAGAAGCAAAAAAAACTGTGGATGCTTTCCAAGATGCGTTACTTAGACAAATGGTGATGGAACCAACCAGGGAAAGCTCAATGCTGGATTTAGTGCTCACCAACGGTGATAGTAAGTCGAATGTCTGGGTGGGTGCCCCTGTGAGCAGCAGTGATCATCACACGGTGTGGTTTGAGATAAAAGCCAATGTGCAGTCCAATCATAGCAATCTCAAAGTCCTAAACTTCAAAAACACTGACTTCAGTAAAATGGCCAAGTACCTGAAGGAGGAGTTGGCAGGGTGGGAGGGGATAAGGGAAGTGGAATTGCAATGGGCTAAACTAAAGGTGGCAATAAAAAGGGCAACAGATAAATATGTAAGGAAAGTAAATAAAAACAATAGGAGAAGGAAACCTATTTGGTTTTCCAAAGAAGTGGCTGCTCAATAAAGGCAAAAAACACAGCTTTCACAGAATTCAAAAGCTTGCCAACAGAGGAACACAGAAAGGAATACAGGATCAAACTAAAAGTGATAAAAAGAGAAATAAGGAAAGCAAAATCAAAGGCAGAAGAAAAGATAGTTAAAGAAGTGAAGTATGGCGAAAAAACTTTCTTCAGGTATATTCGGGAGAGGAGGAACATCAGAGATGGAATTGCAGGACTCAAAAATAATGGGAACGGACTCGTGGAATGTGACATTGAAAAAGCGAAATTGCTAAACAAATACTTCTGTTCTGTTTTTACTAAAGAAAATCCAAAGGAAGGACCACCTGTGACTCCCAAATATAAAAATGGGAATGAAGTAGATACCACACCATTCACAGAAGATGATGTATTAGAACAACTTGCAAAACTGAAAGTGAACAAGGCCATGGGACCAGATGGGATACATCCCAGGATACTGAAAGAGCTCAGAGAGGTTCTTGCAGGGCCGTTAAAGGATGTTTTCAACAGATCCTTGGAAACAGGAGAAGTTCCTCAGGACTGCAGAAGGGTTGATGTGGTACCTCTTTACAAAAGTGGTGACAGGGAAGAAGGACAAACCATAGGCCCGTGAGCTTTACCTCGGTGCCAGGAAAAGTAATGGAGACACTCCTGAAAGAGCGAATAGTGGACGTTCTCAAAACCAAGGCAACATGGTTTCACCAAAGGACAATCTTCCCAAACAAATCTGATTGAGTTCTTTGACTGGGTGACCAGAGAACTAGATCAGGAGAGCGCGCCAGGAGAGAGATCCCTTGCCATCGTGCTCCAGGAGGAGCTGAAACCCACCTCGTCGGAAGCCTGCACTGGGAATTGAGCCTACAGCCTGCCTGTGACCAGCGGCAAAGGAAACCAGTCTTGCCACCTCACAAAAAGAGCACCGAAGAGAATCGGAGTGCTGATTGCTGGCTCCACCCCTCCACACGGCATCCCACAGCTCAAGCAGCCAATCCGGGCTCCACTCTCTGATTTAAAAGGAGAGCGCGCCAGGAGAGAGATCCCTTGCCATCGTGCTCCAGGAGGAGCTGAAACCCACCTCGTCGGAAGCCTGCACCGGGAATTGAGCCTACAGCCTGCCTGTGACCAGCGGCAAAGGAAACCAGTCTTGCCGCCTCACAAAAAGAGCACCGAAGAGAATCGGAGTGCTGATTGCTGGCTCCACCCCTCCACACGGCATCCCACAGCTCAAGCAGCCAATCCGGGCTCCACTCTCTGATTTAAAAGGAGAGCGCGCCAGGAGAGAGATCCCTTGCCATCGTGCTCCAGGAGGAGCTGAAACCCACCTCGTCGGAAGCCTGCACCGGGAATTGAGCCTACAGCCTGCCTGTGACCAGCGGCAAAGGAAACCAGTCTTGCCGCCTCACAAAAAGAGCACCGAAGAGAATCGGAGTGCTGATTGCTGGCTCCACCCCTCCACACGGCATCCCACAGCTCAAGCAGCCAATCCGGGCTCCACTCTCTGATTTAAAAGGAGAGCGCGCCAGGAGAGAGATCCCTTGCCATCGTGCTCCAGGAGGAGCTGAAACCCACCTCGTCGGAAGCCTGCACCGGGAATTGAGCCTACAGCCTGCCTGTGACCAGCGGCAAAGGAAACCAGTCTTGCCGCCTCACAAAAAGAGCACCGAAGAGAATCGGAGTGCTGATTGCTGGCTCCACCCCTCCACACGGCATCCCACAGCTCAAGCAGCCAATCCGGGCTCCACTCTCTGATTTAAAAGGAGAGAGCGCGCCAGGAGAGAGATCCCTTGCCATCGTGCTCCAGGAGGAGCTGAAACCCACCTCGTCGGAAGCCTGCACCGGGAATTGAGCCTACAGCCTGCCTGTGACCAGCGGCAAAGGAACCAGTCTTGCCGCCTCACAAAAAGAGCACCGAAGAGAATCGGAGTGCTGATTGCTGGCTCCACCCCTCCACACGGCATCCCACAGCTCAAGCAGCCAATCCGGGCTCCACTCTCTGATTTAAAAGGAGAGCGCGCCAGGAGAGAGATCCCTTGCCATCGTGCTCCAGGAGGAGCTGAAACCCACCTCGTCGGAAGCCTGCACCGGGAATTGAGCCTACAGCCTGCCTGTGACCAGCGGCAAAGGAAACCAGTCTTGCCGCCTCACAAAAAGAGCACCGAAGAGAATCGGAGTGCTGATTGCTGGCTCCACCCCTCCACACGGCATCCCACAGCTCAAGCAGCCAATCCGGGCTCCACTCTCTGATTTAAAAGGAGAGCGCGCCAGGAGAGAGATCCCTTGCCATCGTGCTCCAGGAGGAGCTGAAACCCACCTCGTCGGAAGCCTGCACCGGGAATTGAGCCTACAGCCTGCCTGTGACCAGCGGCAAAGGAAACCAGTCTTGCCGCCTCACAAAAAGAGCACCGAAGAGAATCGGAGTGCTGATTGCTGGCTCCACCCCTCCACACGGCATCCCACAGCTCAAGCAGCCAATCCGGGCTCCACTCTCTGATTTAAAAGGATAGCGCGCCAGTAGAGAGATCCCTTGCCATCGTGCTCCAGGAGGAGCTGAAACCCACCTCGTCGGAAGCCTGCACCGGGAATTGAGCCTACAGCCTGCCTGTGACCAGCGGCAAAGGAAACCAGTCTTGCCGCCTCACAAAAAGAGCACCGAAGAGAATCGGAGTGCTGATTGCTGGCTCCACCCCTCCACACGGCATCCCACAGCTCAAGCAGCCAATCCGGGCTCCACTCTCTGATTTAAAAGGAGAGCGCGCCAGGAGAGAGATCCCTTGCCATCGTGCTCCAGGAGGAGCTGAAACCCACCTCGTCGGAAGCCTGCACCGGGAATTGAGCCTACAGCCTGCCTGTGACCAGCGGCAAAGGAAACCAGTCTTGCCGCCTCACAAAAAGAGCACCGAAGAGAATCGGAGTGCTGATTGCTGGCTCCACCCCTCCACACGGCATCCCACAGCTCAAGCAGCCAATCCGGGCTCCACTCTCTGATTTAAAAGGAGAGCGCGCCAGGAGAGAGATCCCTTGCCATCGTGCTCCAGGAGGAGCTGAAACCCACCTCGTCGGAAGCCTGCACCGGGAATTGAGCCTACAGCCTGCCTGTGACCAGCGGCAAAGGAAACCAGTCTTGCCGCCTCACAAAAAGAGCACCGAAGAGAATCGGAGTGCTGATTGCTGGCTCCACCCCTCCACACGGCATCCCACAGCTCAAGCAGCCAATCTGGGCTCTACTCTCTGATTTAAAAGGAGAGCGCGCCCAGCGCGCCCGCGCCTTGCGGGCCCGCGCCTGAGGGCCACGCAAGAGGGCCCTTTGGCACGGCCCTTAGGCTAAGGCGTTTAGGATCGGAGCCAACTCTGTACTGATGTCACGGAATACAGCAATCTGAAAATCCAACTACAACTCTCACCCGCCAAAATCGCTCGAGCTCCCCTAGGGTTGAGCTTGCGTACCTTCAAGCGATCCTACAGTTTCCAGACCACAGCAAGTATTTTCTACCTGACTTTCACTGTTGACTATTGCCTATTGTACTGTAGCCAGTATTTGCAACCATTCATAACCACTACATGAAATATACTGTAACCAGCACCCCCACACACCCTCTACAAATAGCTAATGTTTGATTTACTGTCGTCAGTAATCCAACTTTAATGACTGTTGATTTCATTTACAGCTACTGTCTGATATACTGTTGTCAGTAATCTCATTCACCTATAACTATTGACTGTTTCAATCATTTACATCTACTGTCTGTTGTATTGTTACCAATAATCCCATTCAGCCATAACTAATGTCTGATCTACTGTTGCCAGTAGTCTCACTCATATATAACTACTACCTGAGTTACTGTTGCCAGTAATCCTATTCATTTACAACCACTGTCTACTTTTATTGTAACTATTACCTTCCTGCATAACCCATACAGCGAGTAATTACTAAAAATTACTGTCTGATCATTTACATCACAATCTACCGGTCCAATTAATCACAACCACGAGTTGTGTTGATTATCTTATCTGCAACCGCATTGAAATTGAAAACTTAACCCTAATATTAATTCTGAAAATGTACCTGCAAATAGCATTGCTAGTAATATAGTACTGTTGTCAGTATTTCAAAGTATATCTGCATATAACATTGCTAGTAATATAGTACTGTTGTCAGTAATTCTAAGTTTATCTGCATATAACATTGCTAGTAATATAGTCCTGTTGTCAGAAGTCCAAAACTGCACATACACTCACATTAAGCCGAGCCAATAAAACTGAAAATGCTTCACCCTAACAACATGCTCGTACGAATATTATACACCTGTATATTATTAACAATAATAATAATTGACCTATCCTTATGTTTAAACCACAAAAATCACATGACTATACCTATAATACACACACATACTCGAAATGACTGCCACATGGGACACCCTCATCAAAACTACCCAAAAATTAATTATCACAGACTAATACACATACAACAAACAAACACACAACTAACAGATAATAAAATCTGTTCTAACCACTCATCCTCCCTATCATGTATCCTCATTAATGCACGATCAATGAAAAATAAATTACCCATATTTAATGACCTGATAACTGACTTAAAACCTGACATTTTATGTGTCACAGAGACATGGCTCACTGAAACAGATACAGTCTATCTAAATCAACTTGATAAAGAGAACTATGACACATTCTACAAACATAGACCCAATAAAAAAGGTGGTGGAGTTCTAATGATGACAAAAAAAACATTAAACGCCAAGCCAATCCAATCAAATATTAATAATAACATAGACACATTATTAATAAAAATCGGCCTCATAAAAATTTGCTTAATTTATAGACCCCGAGACAATAAAACAGATGGCCTGGATTCTCTCATTGAACTCCTCAGTTCATCTACTGACCAAAATCCTGTGATCATACTAGGCGATTTTAACCTTCCGTCACTACCTTCATTAGACTCTAAACTATTCCTAGACACCATAGCAGACATAGAGTACCATCAAATAATTAAAACTGCAACACATATCAAAGGAGGAACACTAGATTTGGTTCTTCTCCCTGAGATACTCTTCAAGCTAGTTAACTCAAATTCCACTGAATGCACAGAGACACCTTGGTCTGATCATTTTATCATCAAAATAAATCTCTCATATCCCATCCCCAGCAGCAATAATTACATAAGAAGCACCCCCACTTCAAAATTCAAAAAATTTAATGAAACAGACTTCCTTGACTCAACAATCCCCTACTTCTTATCAACAACTAATTTGGATGATGCTGTTAACAACTGGAATGATACCATCAATAATGCAGCTAAAAATAAACAACCAAATAAAATGACCAGATACACCAAAACAAATAGTTCACCATGGTTTAATAGCACTCTAAGACAAATGAAAAAAGAACTAAGAAAACTTGAAACGAAATGGAGAAAAACCAAGCTGTCTGTACACAAGGAAATATACAGTAACTATCTAACAAATTACAAGGAAACAATTGACAGCACAAAGAAAAACTATTACGCAGCAATCTTAACAAAATCATACAATAGACCTCGAGAGCTTTTTTCCATAGTCAGAAAATTAACTAATAACGAGCAAACTTCTAGCAACGAAATCACAGACATCTCAGTTCAAACCCTAGCTAACCATTATCAAAACAAATCTAAGAAACCTGCCATGCCCTCAGAAAATATCAACATCACTTATCAACCTGTTGATGAATGGTCAGAATTTTACCCCATTTCAAAAGCGTCATTAAAAACAATCATCTCCAGCCTAAATACTACAACTTCATACTTAGATCCATGCCCAATATCATGGATAAAAAACACACTACCAACTCTACTATCCTATATTCTCCCAATAGTAAACCTCTCACTCACCCAAGGATACCTTCCATCCCCGCTCAAACATGCACAAATACGTCCAATTTTAAAGAACTGCAAACTAGATAAAACATTGCCAACATCATATAGGCCCATTTCTAGCATACCATTCTTGGCCAAAGTAATTGAAAAGGTAGTGCAACTACAGACACAGGAATTCATAGACTTATCTTACCCACTCGATGAACAACAATATGGTTTCCGGCCCCGCCATGGAGTAGAAACGCTTCTAGCAGTATTAATAGATACACTCCTAAAAGGAATTGACAATCACAAACAGGCGTTCATTCTCCTTTTCATTGACATATCAGCAGCTTTTGATAGCGTGCATCACTCAATATTGCTCAACAACCTAAGACAGTTAGGCATAAACTCCACCGTACATAAATGGTTCACTTCATACTTACATAACAGAACACAAAATGTAAGAGCAGGTAATCAAACATCCAACACATACAAACAAGAAATAGGTTTACCACAAGGTTCAGCACTGTCAGCCCTACTCTTCAATATCTATATAAAACCGGTCTGCAATATCTTTAAAAAATTTGGAGTACAATATCACCTTTATGCGGATGATATCATGATGTACATACCTTTTACGATTCCTAACCTACCGATTCAACTTCTATCAGACTGCTACAATGAAATTACATACTGGCTAAAAACCCAAAACCTCCATATAAACCATGCTAAAACTGAAGTCCTAATCGTAACAAAAAACCAAACATTCACTCCTCCAACCCACATAACACTACAAAACCAAGAAATTAAAATAAAAAATGAAATAAGATATCTAGGTGTCATTTTAGATACACACCTTACTATGGAAACGCACATTAGAAATACATTAAAGAAAATCTACTTCAAACTTAAAATCCTCAAGCAATTACGCCCCCTTGTATTTATACAAGATTTTATCAATATAATACAGGCTACCATAACTCCACACTTCGACTTCGCCAACTTAATACTTATAGGCATTTCAAAACAAAACATCAAAAGGATCCAACTTGCGCAAAATGCCACAGCTAGAATTATATTAAAGATAAATTCACTCCAACACATTACACCGATACTAGCATCCCTTCACTGGTTACCAATACAAAGCAGGATAACATACAAAACAATAATAACTACATTCAAAGCCCTAAATGACATGGCCCCGAAGACACTCTGTAACCTAATTAGCAAAGAACCACCTAAGCCCACTCATAGAAAAGGACAATCAAATAAACTTAAGATGCCAAAAGAATATATACGAACTCATAAATTAACAAATAATAGAGCCTTTTCACACATAGCCCCAACAGTCTGGAACTCTTTACCAGAGGATTTACGATCATTAACAGAGATAATAGAATTCAGAAAAAAATTGAAAACCTATCTATTCACTAAACACTATAATACCATAGAAAACCCTCCACTCAACTTAGATAAAGGCTAAACATGAACCTGCCCAAAATCAATATTATACTCCCTACTACAATCAATATGTACAAACTTAAATGAATAGTCATTCCATTCCTATGCATTGATACCCCACTTGTATATAGTTACAACTGTTTTAGGGACAATACTTCTGTTTAAATTGTAACACAAACTGTGTTAGTTGATTTACTGAATTATTCTGCTTAGTCTTTTAAACCCTTTGTTGTACAAGTTAAGATACCCCACTTGTATATAGTTACAACTGTTTTAGGGACAATACTTCTGTTTAAATTGTAACTCAAACTGTGTTAGTTGATTTACTGAATTATTCTGCTTAGTCTTTTAAACCCTTTGTTGTACAAGTTAAGATGTTCTATGTAAAAAGTTATAATTGTTCTATGTAAAACAAGCTCTGCATTGTTAATTGTTGTTAATTGTACACCGCAACTGATCGCTGGAAGATGCGGTATATAAATAAGTGTTAAATAAATAAATAAATAAATCAGGGGCATGCGATGGATGTCATCTACCTGGATTTCAGCAAAGCCTTTGATACTGTTCCTTATAGGAGGCTTATCAATAAACTCAGCAGCTTTGGGATGGATCCCAAGGTGGTGAACTGAATCAGAAATTGGTTGACTGATAGACGACAGAAAGAGATGGTAAATGCCTCTCACTCGGATGAAAGGAGGGTGATTAGCGGGGTGCCCCAGGATTCAGTCCTGGGCCCGGCACTGTTCAATGTATTTGTGAGTGATATTGCTGAAGGACTGAATGGAAAAGTCTGTCTTTTTGCAGATGACACAAAAATTTGCAACAGAGTGGACTCCCCTGAAGGAGTGGATAACATGAGGAAAGATCTACAAAAGCTGGAAGAATGGTCTAATGCTTGGCAATTAAGATTTAATGCAAAGAAGTGCAGTGTCATGCACTTGGGAAGAAGAAATCCAAGGGAAGTGTACATGATAGGGAGCGAGAGGTTGATGTGCATGGACCAGGAGAAGGACCTTGGTGTGATTATTTCTAAGGATCTCAACTTGGCAAAACAGTGCGACAAGGCAGTGGCAAAAGCCAGGAGAATGTTGAGTTGCATACAAAGAGGAATCACCAGCAGAAAGGAAAAGGTACTAATGCCACTGTATAAGTCACTGGTGAGGCCTCACTTGGAATGCTGTGTTCAGTTTTGGAGACCATATCTTGCAAAGGATGTAAAAAGATTGGAAACTGTTCAGAGGAAGGCGACCAAAATGATTTGGAGCCTGCGTCAGAAGCCTTCTGAGAAGAGACTTGAAGACCTAAATATGTACTCTCTGGAGGAGAGGAGGGATAGGGGAGATATGATTCAGACCTTTAAATACTTAAAGAAAAATAATGAACAAACAAACCTCTTCCAAAGATGGGTAGCTGTAAAACTAGAGGGCATAACATGAAATTGCAAGGGGGTAAATTGAAAGGCAATGTCAGGAAATACTTTTCACTGAAAGGGTGGTGGATGCTTGGAATGCCCTCTCGATAGAAGTGGTGGCTGCAAATACAGTGACAGAATTCAAAATGGCATGGGACAGACACAGTGGATCCCTTTACAGCAATAGGATAAAATAAAAATAAACTTAACTATCTAATTTCTCAACAAACAGGGGTGTCCCACACGGAGCAGTGGTTTCACCCCTAAACAAAGACATGGGGAGGGATGGCCTGCACAGAGTGGCAGGTGAAACTACTCTTGCCATCTTACTGGGCAGACTAAATGGACCATACTGGTCTTTATTTGCCGTCATTTACTATGTTACTATGTTGTTGTTAAGTGCCGTCGAGTCGGTGTCGACTTATGGCAACCCTCTGGATAGTTGTCCTAAATTATGTTTGGTCTTCAGTCATGCGGCTCATTGTTGACAGACTGGTACCCGTAGCTGCTGTTATTGTATAGATCCATCTCATAGCTGGCCTTCCTCTTTTGCATTGACCTTCTATCTTCCCAAGCATCATGTCTTTCTCTAATGATCTCTCTCTTCGCATGATGTGTCCAAAGTATGAAAGTCAAAGTCTTGTCATCTGAGCTTCTAAAGAAAGCTTAGGTTTGATTTCCTCTAGTACTGACTGGTTTGTTCTTCGGGCAGCCCATGGTATACGAAGTATTCACCGCCAGCACCATAATTCAAAGGCATCAATTTTCTTCCTGTCTATCTTTTTCACTGTCCAGCTTTCACATCCATATGATGTTATTGAAAATGCCATGGCTTGAACAAGTCAAATCTTTGTATGGAGAGAAACATCTCTGCTCTTGAGAATCTTGTCTAGGTCTTTCATAGCCATTCTGCCAAGAGCAATGCATTGTCGGATTTCTTGACTGCTTGTTGTTTCTTTATTGATAATGATCCAAGTAGGTTAAAGTTGTCTACGATTTCAATTTCTTCTCCTTCAATGATGAACTTGTTGATTTTGCCAGTTGTCAACATCTTTGTCTTCTTTACATTAAGGTGCAGGCCCATTTTGAGACTATGTTCTTTGATCGTGAGAAGAAAATGTTTCAGAGCATTTTCACTTTCAGCCAGCAATGTGGTATCATCAGCATTGATGAGTCTTCCACCAATCTTCACACCTCTGTTGTCTTCATATAATCCTGCTTCTCTGATGATTTGTTCTGCATATAAATTAAACATTTAGGGGGAAAGTATGCAGCCTTGTCTTACACCTTTGTTTATTTTAAACCATTCTGTTTCTCCTTGTTCTGTTCGAACTGTTGCTTCTTGATCAATGTACAGATTGTGCAAGAGAACGATCAGGTGTTCTGGTATACCCATGCTTCTTAATGTGGCCCAGAATTTCTCATGGTTTACACAGTCAAAAGCCTTGCTATAGTCAATAAAGCACAAATAGATATCCTTTTTGTTATTCTTTAGTCTTTTCAAGGATCCATCGCACATCCACGATGATGTCTCTCGTTCCTCACCCTTTCCTGAACCCTGCTTGCACTTCAGGTAGTTCTTGTTCCAGGTATGGTTGTAGTCTCTGTTGAATAATCTGTTGAACTGAGTGATTGTGCGATAATTTCCACAGTCAGTTGGATCACCTTTCTTCAGTATTGGTATAAACACAGATCTTTTCCAGTTAGTTGACCTTGATGTTGTCTTCCAAATTTCTTGGCAGAGCCTTATAAGTATGGCAACAGCTGCATCAGATTGCTGTGATACTTCTATGGGAATGTCATCAATGCCTGGTGCTTTATTCTTTGATAAGGCTTTCAATGCTGCTTCAACTTCTTCTTTCATCACCAATGGTTCCCGATCATAAGTTACAGGTTGAAATGGCTGTTGGTCCACTTGATCTTTATCATATAAAAACTCTGTATATTCCTTCCAGCTTTTCTTGATCTTCTCAGCATCATTCAAAATAGAACCTTGAGCATCTAGTAACATTCCAATTTGAGGCTGGAATTTTTTCTTTAACTCTTGTAGCTTTAGGAAAGCTGATCTTGTTCTTCCTTTAATAGTTTCTGCTTCTATTTCCTTGCATGTGTCATTGTAGTACTTTTCCTTATCCTCTCCCGGCATTTGCAGCTTCACAGATACAGCCGCCAGTGTGAGGGAAAAGACTTCTCACGCTAGTGGCTGTGCAGAGGGAGCCGGGGCCTCGCACGGGCTGTTGGGGGGGGGGCTAGGACTGGATGAGCTATGAGAGCTATGATCGAGGGAGGGGGAACTGGGGCTGGAAATGGGCTCTAATTGGGGGGGGGGCTAGGACTGCAAATGGGCCGTGATGGGGGGGCCTAGGACTGGATGGGCTGTGATGGGGGGCTAGAACTGGATGGGCTGTGATGGGGGGACTTGGATTGGAAATTTTATTTATTTATTTATTTAACAGTATTTCTAAACCGCCTTATCATAATAATCAAGGTGGTATCCCAGCAAACAATCTGGTAGTGTGAGTGTGTTATACATGCAGTGAGGGTGGAAATTTAGTTGGGTGTGTGTTGTATTGTGAGCTAGATTGGTTTGAGCTATGTACAATGTGGGCTATATACAGTGGTGCTAAAAACATTTTATATACATATAGTGTTAGGCGGTAACGTGTGCTGCTATACAGTTACTTAGTTTATGTGATGTGTCCATAGTGTTCTATGAACAGCATGGTTTTCAGCTGTTTTCTGAAGTCCTTGAGGTCTGTAGTTGCTCTCAAATCGTCCGGTAGTTTGTTCCATATTGTTGGAGCAGCCATGGAGAGTGCTCTGTCTGTTGTGTCCTTGCGTGTGTGTTTGTATTCACTTGGGGTGCTGACTCGGTTGTGTGTTTGTTTTCTTCTAGGACGTGTGCTGGTGTCTGGTTGTATGAGGGTGTGCAGGCTGTTGGCTGATGTTTGCTGTTTTATCTTAAATAGGTTTATGATAGTTTTGTATCTGATGCGTGCATCGATTGGAAGCCAGTGTAAGTCCTTTAAGGTGGGTGTGATGTGCTCTTGTCTTGCAGTTCCGGATATGATTCGTGCTGCGGTGTTTTGTGCCATTTGGAGTGGTTTGATGGCTTGTTTCGGTAGTCCAAGGTATATCGGATTGCAGAAGTCCAGTAGAGGGGTTATCAGTGCTTGACAGACGGTACGGAAGTGTTCTGGGGCGAGGAGTGGTTTCAGTCTCCTGATGATTCGCATCTTGTAGTAGGCTTTTTGTATTGTTTTGTCTATGTGTGTCTTGAGATTGAGTTTATTGTCCAGCATAACCCCGAGGTATCTCACTTCTGACCTTATTGGTATAGTAATGTTTTGCATCTTTATATTTGGTGGGTGTATGAAGCTTTGGTTCCGAGTGATGATTAAAGCTTCAGTCTTGTTGTAGTTTATGGCGAGGTTGTTGTTTTGACACCAACTGGTCATTTGTGTAAGGCAGTCTGTTATCTTAGAGAAGTCCGGGTTGTCGATTGATATCGGGGTGTATATCATGATGTCGTCCGCATAGATCGTGTATTGAATGTTGTTCTCTTACTTTGCTTATAGCTGCTCTCGTTCAATCAAACGTGGAGGAGGAGTACTTATAATTGCAAAAAAGAGTTTAAGATTCAGAGTACAATGTATCTTAGAATCGCCACAATGTAATTCCATTAACATTGAGAACAAGCACATGGCAATTAGTTTGCACTATAGAGCACCAAAAGCATCTTCTGATGAACTTGCCTCAACGCTGGACACTATCTGTTCAATCACTTCCCCATACAAACCCTCAATAGTGCTAGGTGACTTCTCTGTTTAATGTCCTCTTTGTGTCTCTCCCTTAGTCCGCTCCTACGTTTAGAGTTATGTCTGTATTGCATGTTAACATGATGTAGTCCTTCCCTGTTACCTATGGATCCATTGCTTATCACTTTGATAATTTGATAAGGTGGTATAAACTGGATTTATAGCTTGGTCTGTATAGTCTGATGTTTGTAAGTTATGCTAACCTGATGTAGTCCTGTAACCGCTTTGATTGTATGAAAGGCGGTATAAAAAACCTGTTAAATAAATAAATAAATAAATAAATGATGTTGCATATTGGTTGGATGTAGATGTTAAATAGGAGTGCTGAGAGCGCAGAACCTTGAGGTACTCCTTGACGGACTTTGATGGGTCGGGATGTGATGTGTCCCACCTTGACCTGTAGCTGTCTTTCGGTTAGGTATGAGTGGAACCATTTCAGTATGATACCGTGTATACCAGTGTTCTGTAGTCTTTCCAGGAGCGTGTTGTGGTCCACTGTGTCGTAGGCTGAGGAGATGTCGATGAATATCATTATGATTCCGTTCCTGGTGTTGTCAATTATTCTAAGGATGCTGTCGAAGAGGTAGATCAGTAGCGTTTTGACACCGTGGTTGGGACGAAATCCGTGTTGGTTGTCGTCGAGTGTTTCGTGTTTGTCGATGTGATCCTGAAGTTGTAGTTGAACCGTTTTTTCGATGACTTTTGCGAGGAAGGGTATGCTGGAGATTGGTCGGTATGCTGCTGGGTCTTCTTTGTCGAGAGTTGTTTTCTTTGTGATTGGTCTCACTGAGGCAAGTTTTAGTTGCTTTGGCATGAGTCCTTGAGTGAGTGAGTTGTGTACCATTTTATGTATGGTGGGGATGAGACTTGATTTGGTGGCTTTGACCCATGACACTGGGCATGGGTCTGTAGGAGCGGTGCTTGTGTTGATTGTTCTGTGGAGGGTGAGGAGAATGTGCCCCAGGTTTTGGAGTGTACATCCGTCCTTGTGGTTCTACTAGGCGTTGTTTGTTCTGTGGAGTGAAATTTGTCTTTGATGTGGTCGGCGAATTTCTGTGGATCAATTTGTGCTTCCCCTTCTGTTGTTTGCTCTTTTGTGAGGATTTTTACTATTTCGAAAAGCTCTCTGGGTTTGTTGATGGAGGTATTTATCATGTTTGTGTGGAATTCCCTCTTTGATTGGTTGATGTGTTCATTGTATTGCTTTTGCTTCGTTAGATAGAGATGCTGGTCGGCAGTTGTTTTGCTTTTTCTCCATCTCCGTTCAATCTTCCTGAGTTCCCTCTTCTCCTGTCGTATTTTTGCTGAGTACCATGGTTTGTTTTGTCTCTTGTTGTGGTGTTGTTTCACGGTCCCGCCATCGGGTGGTTTGGCGGCGTTGGCTAAAATGCTGTTCCAGCTGGAAACTTGTTCCTCCAGGTCGTCCGTAGTAATGTTCAGGTGTTGTATTGTGTCCTGTATGAATTCGTCCTTGTCGAAACACTTGAAATGGACTGTGATGGGGGGCTAGAACTGCAAATGGGCTGTAATGGGAGGGCTAGGACTGGATGGGCTGTGATGGGGGGCTAGGACTGCAAATGGGCTGTGATGGGGGGCTAGGACTGGATGGGCTTTGATGGGGGACTTGGATTGGAAATGGACTGTGATGGGGGGCTAGGATTGCAAATGGGCTGTGATGGGGGCTAGGACTGCAAATAGGCTGTAATTGGGGTTCTAGGACTGGATGGGCTGTGATGAAGGGGGGACTTGGATTGGAAATGGACTGTGATGGAGGAGCTAGGACTGGAAATGGGCTGTAATGGTGGGGGGACGTGGACTGGAAATGGGCTGTGATGGGGGAAACTTGGACTGGAAATGGGCTGTGATGGGGGGCTAGGACTGGAAATGGGCTGTGATATTGGGGGGCTAGGACTAGAAATGGGCTGATGAGGGGGCTGGAAATTGGCTGATGGGGGAGCTTGGAGTGGAAATGGGCTGATGGGGAGCTGTAGTGGAACTGGAAAAGAGCATTTGGGGGGCTAGGACTGGAAAAGGGTTGATGTGGGGCTGGAATGGAACTGGAAAAGAGCATATGGGGGGCTAGGACTGGAAATGGACTGATGGGGGCAGGAATAGGACTGGAAATGGGCTGATGGGGCTGGAATAGGGCTGGAAATGGGCTGATGAGGGGGCTAGGACTGGAAATGGACTGATGGGGGCAGGAATAGGACTGGAAATGGGCTGATGGAGGCTGAAATAGGACTGGAAATGGGCTGATGGGCGCTGGAATAGGTCTGGAAATGGTCTGACGAGGGGGCTAGGATTAGAAATGGGCTGATGGGGGAGCTTGGAGTGGAAATGGGCTGATGGGGGGCTGGAATGGAACTGGAAAAGAGCATGAACTGATGGGGGCTGGAATAGGACTGGAAATTGGCTGAGAGGGGGAGCATGGACTGCAAATGGGTGATGGGCTGGAATAGGACTGGAAATGGCTAATGGGGAATAGGACTGGAAATGGGCTGATGGGGGCTGGAATAGGACTGGAAGCGGGCTGAGGGGAGTTGGAATAGGGCTGGAAATGGGCTGACAAGGGGGCTAGGATTGGAAATTGGCAGATGGGGGAGCTTGGAGTGGAAATGAGCTGATGGGGGGCTGGAATAAGAACTTAAGAACATAAGATATGCCATACTGGGTCGGACCAAGGTCCATCAAGCCCAGTATCCTGTTTCCAACAGTGGCCAATCTAGGTCATACGTACCTAGCAGTTTCCCCAAAAGACACAGGTTCCGCAATGCTTGTACTGGGTCAAGCATTGATATCCTGGGTCCCTTCTTAGTAATGGTTTATGGACCTTTCCTCCAGGAACTTGTCCAAACCTTTTTTAAACCCAGCTACACTAACAGCCTTTACTACATCCTCCGGTAACAAATTCCAGAGTTTGATTACACGTTGAGTGAAAAAATATTTTCTTTTATTAGTCTTAAATAGTTTATCCTGCAGCTTCATTGCATGTCCCCTAGTCTTTCTATATTCTGATAACGTAAACAATCAATCTACGTTTACCCGTTCCACTCCATTCATTAATTTATAGACTTCTATCTTATCTCCCCTCAGCCGTCTCTTTTCCAGGTTAAAGAGCCCTAACGTTTTTAGCCTTTCTTCATAGGAGTATCCTTACATCCCCTTTACCATTTTGGTGGCTCTTCTCTGAACCTTTTCTATTAATGCTATATCCTTTTTAAGATACGGCGACCAGAATTGCACACAATATTCAAGGTGCGGTCGCACCATGGAACAATATCGAGGCATTATAATATCTTTTGTTTTATTTTCCATTCCTTTCCTTATGATACCTAGCATTCTATTTGCTCTCTTTGCTGCCGCTGCACACTGGGTCGAGGGTTTTAACATGTTATCCACAATGATGCCTAAATCTTTTTCCTGGGTGGTGGTTCCTAATGTGGAGCCTTGCATCGTGTAACCATAGTTTGGGTTATTCTTCCCTAGGTGCATAACTTTGCACTTATCCACATTAAATTTCATCTGCCATTTTGATGCCCAGTCTTCCAATTTATCAAGATCCTCTTGCAATTTTCCACAATCCTCTTGGGTTTTAACAACTTTAAATGGAAATGGAAAAAAAGCATATGGGGGCTAGGACTGGAAATGGGCTGATGCGGGGGCTTGGGAGATTGGGACTAGAAGGAAGCGGACGTTGGGTGGGTCTAGAACTATAAGGGAGCTGATTTTGGGGGAGGACTAGAAAGGGTTGGAGATGGGGAATGAGAATGGGGAGGGGAAAAGATATTTTGTGTGGGAGGGAAGAAAAGTCTATGATGGGCTGGGTATTGGGAGAGTAAGTGGGGATTGAGAATGGAAGGGTGAAATTTGAGTGGATGATAAAGGAATAAGGAAAGAAAAGGGGGAAAGAGCAAAAGGGGAAAGATCAGTTTGTTAAAGCAGATATAGAGAGAGAGAATGGAAAAAATCTAAAAGAGAAGAAAGGACAAATGGATAGCTCGCAGAAGACACGAAGAAACCAGAAGAAAGTGACAAAACAATTGCAGCTCTACTACTTTTTATTTTGAATTTATTAACTGGAATATGTCAGGTCTGGGAAGTGTGTATTGCTAACATCTTCACATTTTTGCTTAGTGCAAGCGGAAATTAATTTATAGTTTTATTTCTCCAGTGTTGTACATTTCATGTTTGGCTTTTGGGGTTCCCAGTTAAATTATCATCTTCCTATTTCTAAATTGTGATCCCTTATTCTTTGTGTGGTGACAGTCTTATGTTCTGCATGTATAACCAAGTTGAGGTATTCTGTTCATACTGTTTCTATTTGACAGTCCCACTTGTTCTCTTTCCCCCAGTGAGATGTATTGGTATTTTCTGAGATGTACTGGTTTTAATATATGCAGTGTTGCCTTTTGATAGGTAGGGTTTGGTGCTTTGTGAGTCCTGTTAGTGCTGTTATGATATGGTGGATTTGCTCTGGGTTCTAAATGATCAGTGTTTGTAGTACTTCCTAATGGGCCTGGTGGCTGTCATTGCAATATAGTAATGTAGAAATCTGTTAGTCTTTCTTTATTCAGACACTCATTAAGAGGCACGTTTATTAAAAGTGCATGTTAACATTATGCAAATATTTATGCAAATGAGGTTCCTTATGCAAATGAGGCCCGCAATTAATCTCTGCACATGGCCCCGCACCCCCCTTGGGCCTCCCCTGCTTATACCTAGCTCCCTCTGGAAATAATTCCTTATTAACGTCATTCCAACTCACCCAGCACACTTTCATAGCTCTAAAGCTTCTAGCAGATCTTTGCACACCTTAAAATAATTTTATAAGCCATTTTCTTTCAAGTTTGCTTAGGATCTGCATTATTTATTTAACTATGTCATGCTTTTCGCTATCTCCTGTGAGCTTTTCTGGTGCTTGCCACAGGCGTAGCTGCTTCCTTCATTAGCTCTTCTGTGTTCATTAACTCCTTCAATACTGTATTGAAACTTCAGTCTGATTCCCCTTACATTCATACACGCATGCACATACATATTCCTTCAGAATCAGTAAACATTTATTAATTTGGTGTTTCTTTATTTGACACTTCATTTCAACTAGTCAGCCTTTCACTTTAAATGTTTATTTCTTTATTTGAGCCTTTACTGACACTTTTCATTTATTTTTAATGTGTTTGTCAGTCAATTTTTTATTTTCATTTTCAACATTTTTTAAATTTTTATTTGGCCCCGCAAAACTACCTTGATGCCATGGCAGACCTGGGCAGCCAGAAAACATGCTCCCCTTGCTCCCCTGCAACCTAAATTTAGGACCTTCCCTGCTTTTAAAACATGACCAGGCAGGTACAATTTATTTTTTTCTCTTCAATTGCACTAAGTTACTTCATGTTAGTGACTCCCACAACAAATTAAGCTGCAGTAAAATTTAAGATTACCCTCTTAATGATAAGTATCTCAAACACTGTATATAAATGACAATGTATGTTTAATAAAAGCAATAAATTATAGATTAATGTTTTCTTTATTCAGGAGACTCGTTTTACCAAAAATGAAAGATAAGAGGTTTTAGCACATATATTTGGTTTCTAAGAAAGCACAGTTACTTACCTGTAACAGGTGATCTCTGGGAACAGCAGGAATTAGTCCTCACATATGGGTACGTCGGTACCGACGGAGCCCGTGCGGGAAAGCTCCCCAGCTTCTTAGAATAGAAGCTTTTGGGACCTCCCACTGCACATGCGCACTGCCTTCCCGCCTTCCTGAACAGCTCTCCTCAGTTTCGAGTTTATAGCTGAGTCAACAGAGAGAGGACAGGAAGATAGATAGATAAAAGATACAAATCCTATGGGAGGTGGGTGGGTTGTGAGGACTAATTCCTGCTGTTCCCAGAGATCACCTGTTACAGGTAAGTAACTGTGCTATCTCCAGGAACAAGCAGGAATAAGTCCTCACATATGGGGACTCCCTAGCTTAGATGCATGGGATCCCCTGTAAAGGTTCGCCATCTTCGTATGGATCTCAGGCATCCATTCTGGGAAGGTGGGCAGGAGTTGTTTAGGAATGGAACAGGTGCTTGAGGACAGCCTGGCCAAACAAGGCATCCCGGCGGGAGTCCTTGTCCAAACAGTAATGGGCTGTGAAGGTATGAACCGAGGCCCAGGTAGCGGCTCGACAGATCTGATCTATGGAAACAGAGTGCAGATGAGCCATAGAAGTTGCCATGGCCCTCACATTGTGAGCAGTGACATGGCCTTCCAGAGAAATGTTTTTGCTCTGGTAAGCAAAAGAAATACACTGAGCAATCCAATTGGAAAGTGTACGCTTGGAGACTGGAAGTCCCAAATGGGAAGGATCAAAGGCCACAAAAAGTTGAGAAGACTTTCGATGTGGCTGAGTCCTATTAAGGTAAAAAGCGAGAGCTCTTTTACAATCCAGAGTATGAAGGTTCCTCTCTGCATTGGATGCATGAGGAGCTGGAAAAAAGACAGGTAGATATACCTCTTGATTAAGATGAAAAGGCGAGACCACTTTAGGCATAAAGTGGGGATTCGTCCTAAGGACCACCTTATCATGATGAAATCTTGTGTAAGGTGGATTAGCCACTAAAGCCTGCAGCTCACTGATGCGGCGAGCCGAAGTGACTGCAATGAGGAAGATGACCTTCCAGGAAAGAAATTTCAAGGAGGTGGAAAACATTGGCTCAAAAGGTGGCTTCATAAGTTGAACCGAGCACTAGATTCAAATCCCATGCGACCGGGGGTGGTCTGATGGGAGGTTTAGTGAGAGTCAGGCCTCTCATGAATCTTGCAACAAGAGGATGAGAGGAGATAGGTTGTCCATTTATATGTTTCAAGGATGCTGCAATAGCACTTAAATGGACTCTTACCGAATTCGTCTTGAGGCCTGCATTGGAGAGATGCAGGAGATAATCAAGAAGAGAATTCAAAGGAAGTGCCAGAGGGTCAAGACCCTGCTGAGCACACCAAATGGAAAAACGTTTCCATTTGAAAGCATAGGAACGCCTGGTAGAGGGTTTCCTAGAGGCAGAAAGGATATCTTTCACTGGTTGGGAAAGATGAAAGTCTTGAAGGTTTAAGCCTTCAGTAACCAAGCACTGAGGTGAAGGGATTTGGGGTTTGGGTGCCACAAAGTCCCCTCCTCCTGAGACAGGAGGTCTGGCGCAGCTCCCAGATCCAAGTAGGATCCCTGGGAGAGCTGTAGAAGTAGAGGGAACCACACTTGGCGTGGCCAGCGTGGAGCTATGAGGATCATAGTTCCATGATCCCTCTGGAGTTTGAACAGAGTCTTGGGAATCAAAGGAATGGGTGGAAAGGCATATAGGAATGCCTGATTCCAATTCAGGAGAAAGGCGTCCGTAGCCTGAGCTCCCTGACACGGAGTTCTGGAACAGAACCGGGGAAGTTTGGCATTCCACGGACTTGCAAAGAGGTCTATGTCCGGGGTCCCCCATTCCTGAAAGATTCGGTTTATTTGGTCCAAATGTAGGGACCATTCGTGTGGCAGCAGAACTCGACTGAGCCTGTCTGCCCGAGAGTTTTGAACTCCTGGGAGATACACTGCTAGCAGGTGAATCTGATGCTCTCTGGCGAAGGCCCATAGTCTTAGAGCTTCGTTGCAAAGCGACAGAGAGCCCGTCCCTCCTTGTTTGTTTATGTAAAACATGGCCACCTGATTGTCCGTCTGAACTAGGACAGTGAGGTTGGCTAGGAGGGAGTGGAAGACCTTGAGGGCAAGGTAAATTGCTCGCAGTTCCAGAAGATTGATATGAAGGGTGGTCTCCTGTAGAGACCAAGTGCCCTGAGTGGAGAGAGTTTGCAGATGGGCTCCCCACCCTGTTTGGGAGGCATCTGTTGTGAGGGTTGCTTGGGGTAGCAATGGTTGAAATGGAGCCCCCAACAACAGATTCTTGGTGGAAGTCCACCAGTGGAGGGACCAAAACAGACGATCGGAGGTTTGTATTTGGTCTGAGAGCGCTCCTGACGCCTGAGTCCATTGAGTGGCCAGGGTCCATTGAGCTGCTCTCATATGAAGACGAGCATAGGGCACCACATGCACTGTGGAGGCCATATGACCCAGTAGGCGTAGCATTTCCCTGGCTGTCAAGTGAGTGCTGGACTGAGCTTGGGAGGCCAAACTCAGGAGGCGCTGGCCTCGAACATGTGGAAGGTAGGCCCTTGCAGTGATGGTGTCCAACTGGGCCCCTATGAATTCTAGAGATTGAGTAGGGATGAGTTGGGACTTGGGAAGGTTTACTACCAGTCCCAGATACTGCAAAAGGCTCCTTGTGTGGTCCAGGGAAATCTGGGCCTGTGACTGAGTTGGAGCTCGGATGAGCCAGTCGTCCAGATATGGGAAGACAAAGATTCCCATGCCTCTTAGAAATGCGGCTACGACTGCCATGCATTTTGTGAATACTCTTGGAGCAGAGGCTAGACCGAAGGGGAGTACTCTGTATTGGAAATGTTTTCCCTGAAACAGAAAGCGAAGATACTTTCTGTGGGATGGATGGATGAGTATATGTGTATACGCATCCTGTAGGTCTAGAGAACAAAGCCAGTCCTGACCCTGGAGGTAAGGAAGGAGAATGCCGAGAGACAGCATTTTGAATTTCTCCTTGAAGAGAAATTTGTTCAATTCTCTCAGATCTAGGATTGGTCTGAATCCCCCTGTCTTCTTTGGAATGAGAAAATAAGGGGAGTAGAAACCGGACCCTTGTTGAGGAAGAGGAACCTCTTCTATGGCCCCTTGGGCAAGAAGAGAGGAAACCTCTTGACCCAACAGGGTTAGGAGAGATGGGGGAGAATTGAATGGTCTCACCATATGATGGGGAGGAAGGCTGGAGAAATGAAGTTTGTAACCCTCTCGAATGATAGAGAGGGTCCATTGTTCTGTTGTGATTTGTTCCCATCTGGGAGCAAAGTGAACCAACCTTCCGGGTATGGTGAGAGGTTCTGGTTGTGTTAGAACCAGAAGTGGCAAGTTCCCTAGGAGCAAGTCAAAACCCCTGAGGGGTTGGAGCCTGCTGAGCTACAGTAGCTGCTGCAGGCTTAGCTCGTGCTTGTTTGGATTGCTGACGCTTAGCAGTATAGCGAGGTTGAGAAGACTGCTGGCCAGTATTTGAAGCAACTCTGGCCTTCTTATAGTAAGGCCTTTTAAAAGACTTTTTCTTAGTAGGAATTGAAGTGGACTTTGAAAGTCTTTCCAAGGTGGCATTTTCAGCATCCATCTGGGTGGCTTTGATTTGCCACTCTTCCCCAAATAAGTTCTCACCTGTACAGGGCAGATTCCGTAAGCCATCTAGAACCCAAGGTTCCAGATCAGAGGCCTGGAGCCAAGCAAGACGTCGGGCTGCAATAGCAATGCCCGAAGCCCTACTGGCTCCCTCAAAGGAATCATATGCTGCCCTATTAGAGAACTTAGAAACCTCTAAGAGTTGTTTCACTAGGGAAAGGAATCCCTGCTTTTTATCCTCAGGGATAAAGGGGGCAAAAATGCCGCACCTTTTTGGCAAGTTCCTCCAGGAACATGCCCATATAGAGACTGTAGGAATTAATCCTGGCTATAAGCATACTAGCCTGGAAAATTTTCCTACCAAAAGAGTCCAAAGTCTTACATTCCCGTCCTGGAGGGGGGTAAGAGTGCCTTTTGGTACTCCTAATCTTCTTCATTGCAGACTTCACCACAATAGAGTGGTGGGGCAATTGAGTCTTTTGGAAACCAGGAGAAGGAGGGACCCTATACATGGTGTCCAACCTACGGGAATAAGGAGACAAAGTCAAAGGATTTTCCCAGAAATCCATCAGTTGTTCTTGAAGGATTTCATGGATAGGCAGGGTAACTGCCTCCTTAGGGGCCTTTGAGTATCCCAAAATATCCAGTTTTTTGGATCTGGGTTCCTTTTCAGAGGATGTGGTAATAGAAAGGGCTGTAGCCATATCTAAAAACAAAGTCCTGGAAGGACAAATCCTCTGGAGGGGACATTCTCCTTTTAGGAGAAGAGGGCTCCTCAGGTAAGTTGAGTTGAAAACTCAGCAGAATCGTCAGAGGAGTGAAAATCATCAGAGGAATCGTAGCTATCCTCTAACGCACGATACGCGTACCGATCGGTATCGATAACGGGCGTATCGGGTATGGAACCGGTCTGTAGCGAACTACAATACGGTACCGACTTGCGTTTAGAGGTGGACGGCCTCGATACCGGCATGGCGGACGATACCGGTATCGGGCCCGGAACCGCTGAAAGCGGAACCGATGGCGTTGCAGCTTTAATGAAAGCCATGACGGCCTGCTGCATGGACTGTACAGTATCGCCCATGGACGCCATAGCTGCCTGGATGTCGGTACCGGAGTGACCCGGTACCCCAGAGCAGGCTAACAGGTGATCTGTCGAGGCCGTAGCATCGATATCAACCTGAGACCCCTGAATTGGCGTTTTTGGAAGTTGGACTTCCCGCCGGGGTTGTTTGGCTGGGGCAGGGTCCTCAAGTTCTAAGCTAAGAGCCTCTCGATGCTTTGAAGGAGATTTGCTCTTTGAGGACTTGCCCACAGAAGGTTTGGTTACCTGAGATCCATCCGGAGAGAAGAAGACCTGGATGACTGTGATGCTGTATTCTCTGAAGCAAACAGCACATGGAATTTGTTGGCCCGGTTCTGCAGCCCACGTTTAGACATGTGGGAGCAAGATGGGCAGTCCGGTATGGAATGGTCAGGCCCCAAACATTTCAGACACCAGTCATGGGTGTCTGTGACTGAAATAACAGCATTACATTTGGTACACTTCTTAAATCCAGGGGCTGGCTTCTCCATGAGGAGAAATTGGAGTAGGCCGAGAGGCCTCTCTGAAGTGACCAAAAAGCTAAAAAATAAGAAAAAAGAATTATAATTTTTTAAAGAAAGAAAGAAAAGACCGGCGATACCGGTATCGGTATGGGGAAGGCAGGTACGCGGTCTAAAGAAACAAATAAAATAACAATTTCTTCAGCGGTGACAGGAACACGACCTGCTGGCTCCGCGGAAAAGCACAGTTACTTACCTGTAACAGGTGATCTCTGGGAACAGCAGGAATTAGTCCTCACATATGGGTACGTCGGTACCGACGGAGCCCGTGCGGGAAAGCTCCCCAGCTTCTTAGAATAGAAGCTTTTGGGACCTCCCACTGCACATGCGCACTGCCTTCCCGCCTTCCTGAACAGCTCTCCTCAGTTTCGAGTTTATAGCTGAGTCAACAGAGAGAGGACAGGAAGATAGATAGATAAAAGATACAACTCCTAGGGGAGGTGGGTGGGTTGTGAGGACTAATTCCTGCTGTTCCCAGAGATCACCTGTTACAGGTAAGTAACTGTGCTATCTCCAGGAACAAGCAGGAATAAGTCCTCACATATGGGGACTCCCTAGCTTAGATGCATGGGATCCCCTGTAAAGGTTCGCCATCTTCGTATGGATCTCAGGCATCCATTCTGGGAAGGTGGGCAGGAGTTGTTTAGGAATGGAACAGGTGCTTGAGGACAGCCTGGCCAAACAAGGCATCCCGGCGGGAGTCCTTGTCCAAACAGTAATGGGCTGTGAAGGTATGAACCGAGGCCCAGGTAGCGGCTCGACAGATCTGATCTATGGAAACAGAGTGCAGATGAGCCATAGAAGTTGCCATGGCCCTCACATTGTGAGCAGTGACATGGCCTTCCAGAGAAATGTTTTTGCTCTGGTAAGCAAAAGAAATACACTGAGCAATCCAATTGGAAAGTGTACGCTTGGAGACTGGAAGTCCCAAATGGGAAGGATCAAAGGCCACAAAAAGTTGAGAAGACTTTCGATGTGGCTGAGTCCTATTAAGGTAAAAAGCGAGAGCTCTTTTACAATCCAGAGTATGAAGGTTCCTCTCTGCATTGGATGCATGAGGAGCTGGAAAAAAGACAGGTAGATATACCTCTTGATTAAGATGAAAAGGCGAGACCACTTTAGGCATAAAGTGGGGATTCGTCCTAAGGACCACCTTATCATGATGAAATCTTGTGTAAGGTGGATTAGCCACTAAAGCCTGCAGCTCACTGATGCGGCGAGCCGAAGTGACTGCAATGAGGAAGATGACCTTCCAGGAAAGAAATTTCAAGGAGGTGGAAAACATTGGCTCAAAAGGTGGCTTCATAAGTTGACCGAGCACTAGATTCAAATCCCATGCGACCGGGGGTGGTCTGATGGGAGGTTTAGTGAGAGTCAGGCCTCTCATGAATCTTGCAACAAGAGGATGAGAGGAGATAGGTTGTCCATTTATATGTTTCAAGGATGCTGCAATAGCACTTAAATGGACTCTTACCGAATTCGTCTTGAGGGCCTGCATTGGAGAGATGCAGGAGATAATCAAGAAGAGAGTTCAAAGGAAGTGCCAGAGGGTCAAGACCCTGCTGAGCACACCAAATGGAAAAACGTTTCCATTTGAAAGCATAGGAACGCCTGGTAGAGGGTTTCCTAGAGGCAGAAAGGATATCTTTCACTGGTTGGGAAAGATGAAAGTCTTGAAGGTTTAAGCCTTCAGTAACCAAGCACTGAGGTGAAGGGATTTGGGGTTTGGGTGCCACAAAGTCCCCTCCTCCTGAGACAGGAGGTCTGGCGCAGCTCCCAGATCCAAGTAGGATCCCTGGGAGAGCTGTAGAAGTAGAGGGAACCACACTTGGCGTGGCCAGCGTGGAGCTATGAGGATCATAGTTCCATGATCCCTCTGGAGTTTGAACAGAGTCTTGGGAATCAAAGGAATGGGTGGAAAGGCATATAGGAATGCCTGATTCCAATTCAGGAGAAAGGCGTCCGTAGCCTGAGCTCCCTGACACGGAGTTCTGGAACAGAACCGGGGAAGTTTGGCATTCCACGGACTTGCAAAGAGGTCTATGTCCGGGGTCCCCCATTCCTGAAAGATTCGGTTTATTTGGTCCAAATGTAGGGACCATTCGTGTGGCAGCAGAACTCGACTGAGCCTGTCTGCCCGAGAGTTTTGAACTCCTGGGAGATACACTGCTAGCAGGTGAATCTGATGCTCTCTGGCGAAGGCCCATAGTCTTAGAGCTTCGTTGCAAAGCGACAGAGAGCCCGTCCCTCCTTGTTTGTTTATGTAAAACATGGCCACCTGATTGTCCGTCTGAACTAGGACAGTGAGGTTGGCTAGGAGGGAGTGGAAGACCTTGAGGGCAAGGTAAATTGCTCGCAGTTCCAGAAGATTGATATGAAGGGTGGTCTCCTGTAGAGACCAAGTGCCCTGAGTGGAGAGAGTTTGCAGATGGGCTCCCCACCCTGTTTGGGAGGCATCTGTTGTGAGGGTTGCTTGGGGTAGCAATGGTTGAAATGGAGCCCCCAACAACAGATTCTTGGTGGAAGTCCACCAGTGGAGGGACCAAAACAGACGATCGGAGGTTTGTATTTGGTCTGAGAGCGCTCCTGACGCCTGAGTCCACTGAGTGGCCAGGGTCCATTGAGCTGCTCTCATATGAAGACGAGCATAGGGCACCACATGCACTGTGGAGGCCATATGACCCAGTAGGCGTAGCATTTCCCTGGCTGTCAAGTGAGTGCTGGACTGAGCTTGGGAGGCCAAACTCAGGAGGCGCTGGCCTCGAACATGTGGAAGGTAGGCCCTTGCAGTGATGGTGTCCAACTGGGCCCCTATGAATTCTAGAGATTGAGTGGGGATGAGTTGGGACTTGGGAAGGTTTACTACCAGTCCCAGATACTGCAAAAGGCTCCTTGTGTGGTCCAGGGAAATCTGGGCCTGTGACTGAGTTGGAGCTCGGATGAGCCAGCCGTCCAGATATGGGAAGACAAAGATTCCCATGCCTCTTAGAAATGCGGCTACGACTGCCATGCATTTTGTGAATACTCTTGGAGCAGAGGCTAGACCGAAGGGGAGTACTCTGTATTGGAAATGTTTTCCCTGAAACAGAAAGCGAAGATACTTTCTGTGGGATGGATGGATGAGTATATGTGTATACGCATCCTGTAGGTCTAGAGAACAAAGCCAGTCCTGACCCTGGAGGTAAGGAAGGAGAATGCCGAGAGACAGCATTTTGAATTTCTCCTTGAAGAGAAATTTGTTCAATTCTCTCAGATCTAGGATTGGTCTGAATCCCCCTGTCTTCTTTGGAATGAGAAAATAAGGGGAGTAGAAACCGGACCCTTGTTGAGGAAGAGGAACCTCTTCTATGGCCCCTTGGGCAAGAAGAGAGGAAACCTCTTGACCCAACAGGGTTAGGAGAGATGGGGGAGAATTGAATGGTCTCACCATATGATGGGGAGGAAGGCTGGAGAAATGAAGTTTGTAACCCTCTCGAATGATAGAGAGGGTCCATTGTTCTGTTGTGATTTGTTCCCATCTGGGAGCAAAGTGAACCAACCTTCCGGGTATGGTGAGAGGTTCTGGTTGTGTTAGAACCAGAAGTGGCAAGTTCCCTAGGAGCAAGTCAAAACCCCTGAGGGGTTGGAGCCTGCTGAGCTACAGTAGCTGCTGCAGGCTTAGCTCGTGCTTGTTTGGATTGCTGACGCTTAGCAGTATAGCGAGGTTGAGAAGACTGCTGGCCAGTATTTGAAGCAACTCTGGCCTTCTTATAGTAAGGCCTTTTAAAAGACTTTTTCTTAGTAGGAATTGAAGTGGACTTTGAAAGTCTTTCCAAGGTGGCATTTTCAGCATCCATCTGGGTGGCTTTGATTTGCCACTCTTCCCCAAATAAGTTCTCACCTGTACAGGGCAGATTCCGTAAGCCATCTAGAACCCAAGGTTCCAGATCAGAGGCCTGGAGCCAAGCAAGACGTCGGGCTGCAATAGCAATGCCCGAAGCCCTACTGGCTCCCTCAAAGGAATCATATGCTGCCCTATTAGAGAACTTAGAAACCTCTAAGAGTTGTTTCACTAGGGAAAGGAATCCCTGCTTTTTATCCTCAGGGATAAAGGGGGCAAAATGCCGCACCTTTTTGGCAAGTTCCTCCAGGAACATGCCCATATAGAGACTGTAGGAATTAATCCTGGCTATAAGCATACTAGCCTGGAAAATTTTCCTACCAAAAGAGTCCAAAGTCTTACATTCCCGTCCTGGAGGTGTGGAAGAGTGCCTTTTGGTACTCCTAATCTTCTTCATTGCAGACTTCACCACAATAGAGTGGTGGGGCAATTGAGTCTTTTGGAAACCAGGAGAAGGAGGGACCCTATACATGGTGTCCAACCTACGGGAATAAGGAGACAAAGTCAAAGGATTTTCCCAGAAATCCATCAGTTGTTCTTGAAGGATTTCATGGATAGGCAGGGTAACTGCCTCCTTAGGGGCCTTTGAGTATCCCAAAATATCCAGTTTTTTGGATCTGGGTTCCTTTTCAGAGGATGTGGTAATAGAAAGGGCTGTAGCCATATCTAAAACAAAGTCCTGGAAGGACAAATCCTCTGGAGGGGACATTCTCCTTTTAGGAGAAGAGGGCTCCTCAGGTAAGTTGAGTGAAAACTCAGCAGAATCGTCAGAGGAGTGAAAATCCTCAGAGGAATCGGTGCTTTCCTCTAACGCACGATACGCGTACCGATCGGTATCGATATCGGGCGTATCGGGTATGGAACCGGTATGGAGCGAAAGCACAGTTACTTACCTGTAACAGGTGATCTCTGGGAACAGCAGGAATTAGTCCTCACATATGGGTACGTCGGTACCGACGGAGCCCGTGCGGGAAAGCTCCCCAGCTTCTTAGAATAGAAGCTTTTGGGACCTCCCACTGCACATGCGCACTGCCTTCCCGCCTTCCTGAACAGCTCTCCTCAGTTTCGAGTTTATAGCTGAGTCAACAGAGAGAGGACAGGAAGATAGATAGATAAAAGATACAACTCCTAGGGGAGGTGGGTGGGTTGTGAGGACTAATTCCTGCTGTTCCCAGAGATCACCTGTTACAGGTAAGTAACTGTGCTATCTCCAGGAACAAGCAGGAATAAGTCCTCACATATGGGGACTCCCTAGCTTAGATGCATGGGATCCCCTGTAAAGGTTCGCCATCTTCGTATGGATCTCAGGCATCCATTCTGGGAAGGTGGGCAGGAGTTGTTTAGGAATGGAACAGGTGCTTGAGGACAGCCTGGCCAAACAAGGCATCCCGGCGGGAGTCCTTGTCCAAACAGTAATGGGCTGTGAAGGTATGAACCGAGGCCCAGGTAGCGGCTCGACAGATCTGATCTATGGAAACAGAGTGCAGATGAGCCATAGAAGTTGCCATGGCCCTCACATTGTGAGCAGTGACATGGCCTTCCAGAGAAATGTTTTTGCTCTGGTAAGCAAAAGAAATACACTGAGCAATCCAATTGGAAAGTGTACGCTTGGAGACTGGAAGTCCCAAATGGGAAGGATCAAAGGCCACAAAAGTTGAGAAGACTTTCGATGTGGCTGAGTCCTATTAAGGTAAAAAGCGAGAGCTCTTTTACAATCCAGAGTATGAAGGTTCCTCTCTGCATTGGATGCATGAGGAGCTGGAAAAAAGACAGGTAGATATACCTCTTGATTAAGATGAAAAGGCGAGACCACTTTAGGCATAAAGTGGGGATTCGTCCTAAGGACCACCTTATCATGATGAAATCTTGTGTAAGGTGGATTAGCCACTAAAGCCTGCAGCTCACTGATGCGGCGAGCCGAAGTGACTGCAATGAGGAAGATGACCTTCCAGGAAAGAAATTTCAAGGAGGTGGAAAACATTGGCTCAAAAGGTGGCTTCATAAGTTGACCGAGCACTAGATTCAAATCCCATGCGACCGGGGGTGGTCTGATGGGAGGTTTAGTGAGAGTCAGGCCTCTCATGAATCTTGCAACAAGAGGATGAGAGGAGATAGGTTGTCCATTTATATGTTTCAAGGATGCTGCAATAGCACTTAAATGGACTCTTACCGAATTCGTCTTGAGGCCTGCATTGGAGAGATGCAGGAGATAATCAAGAAGAGAATTCAAAGGAAGTGCCAGAGGGTCAAGACCCTGCTGAGCACACCAAATGGAAAAACGTTTCCATTTGAAAGCATAGGAACGCCTGGTAGAGGGTTTCCTAGAGGCAGAAAGGATATCTTTCACTGGTTGGGAAAGATGAAAGTCTTGAAGGTTTAAGCCTTCAGTAACCAAGCACTGAGGTGAAGGGATTTGGGGTTTGGGTGCCACAAAGTCCCCTCCTCCTGAGACAGGAGGTCTGGCGCAGCTCCCAGATCCAAGTAGGATCCCTGGGAGAGCTGTAGAAGTAGAGGGAACCACACTTGGCGTGGCCAGCGTGGAGCTATGAGGATCATAGTTCCATGATCCCTCTGGAGTTTGAACAGAGTCTTGGGAATCAAAGGAATGGGTGGAAAGGCATATAGGAATGCCTGATTCCAATTCAGGAGAAAGGCGTCCGTAGCCTGAGCTCCCTGACACGGAGTTCTGGAACAGAACCGGGGAAGTTTGGCATTCCACGGACTTGCAAAGAGGTCTATGTCCGGGGTCCCCCATTCCTGAAAGATTCGGTTTATTTGGTCCAAATGTAGGGACCATTCGTGTGGCAGCAGAACTCGACTGAGCCTGTCTGCCCGAGAGTTTTGAACTCCTGGGAGATACACTGCTAGCAGGTGAATCTGATGCTCTCTGGCGAAGGCCCATAGTCTTAGAGCTTCGTTGCAAAGCGACAGAGAGCCCGTCCCTCCTTGTTTGTTTATGTAAAACATGGCCACCTGATTGTCCGTCTGAACTAGGACAGTGAGGTTGGCTAGGAGGGAGTGGAAGACCTTGAGGGCAAGGTAAATTGCTCGCAGTTCCAGAAGATTGATATGAAGGGTGGTCTCCTGTAGAGACCAAGTGCCCTGAGTGGAGAGAGTTTGCAGATGGGCTCCCCACCCTGTTTGGGAGGCATCTGTTGTGAGGGTTGCTTGGGGTAGCAATGGTTGAAATGGAGCCCCCAACAACAGATTCTTGGTGGAAGTCCACCAGTGGAGGGACCAAAACAGACGATCGGAGGTTTGTATTTGGTCTGAGAGCGCTCCTGACGCCTGAGTCCATTGAGTGGCCAGGGTCCATTGAGCTGCTCTCATATGAAGACGAGCATAGGGCACCACATGCACTGTGGAGGCCATATGACCCAGTAGGCGTAGCATTTCCCTGGCTGTCAAGTGAGTGCTGGACTGAGCTTGGGAGGCCAAACTCAGGAGGCGCTGGCCTCGAACATGTGGAAGGTAGGCCCTTGCAGTGATGGTGTCCAAACTGGGCCCCTATGAATTCTAGAGATTGAGTAGGGATGAGTTGGGACTTGGGAAGGTTTACTACCAGTCCCAGATACTGCAAAAGGCTCCTTGTGTGGTCCAGGGAAATCTGGGCCTGTGACTGAGTTGGAGCTCGGATGAGCCAGTCGTCCAGATATGGGAAGACAAAGATTCCCATGCCTCTTAGAAATGCGGCTACGACTGCCATGCATTTTGTGAATACTCTTGGAGCAGAGGCTAGACCGAAGGGGAGTACTCTGTATTGGAAATGTTTTCCCTGAAACAGAAAGCGAAGATACTTTCTGTGGGATGGATGGATGAGTATATGTGTATACGCATCCTGTAGGTCTAGAGAACAAAGCCAGTCCTGACCCTGGAGGTAAGGAAGGAGAATGCCGAGAGACAGCATTTTGAATTTCTCCTTGAAGAGAAATTTGTTCAATTCTCTCAGATCTAGGATTGGTCTGAATCCCCCTGTCTTCTTTGGAATGAGAAAATAAGGGGAGTAGAAACCGGACCCTTGTTGAGGAAGAGGAACCTCTTCTATGGCCCCTTGGGCAAGAAGAGAGGAAACCTCTTGACCCAACAGGGTTAGGAGAGATGGGGGAGAATTGAATGGTCTCACCATATGATGGGGAGGAAGGCTGGAGAAATGAAGTTTGTAACCCTCTCGAATGATAGAGAGGGTCCATTGTTCTGTTGTGATTTGTTCCCATCTGGGAGCAAAGTGAACCAACCTTCCGGGTATGGTGAGAGGTTCTGGTTGTGTTAGAACCAGAAGTGGCAAGTTCCCTAGGAGCAAGTCAAAACCCCTGAGGGGTTGGAGCCTGCTGAGCTACAGTAGCTGCTGCAGGCTTAGCTCGTGCTTGTTTGGATTGCTGACGCTTAGCAGTATAGCGAGGTTGAGAAGACTGCTGGCCAGTATTTGAAGCAACTCTGGCCTTCTTATAGTAAGGCCTTTTAAAAGACTTTTTCTTAGTAGGAATTGAAGTGGACTTTGAAAGTCTTTCCAAGGTGGCATTTTCAGCATCCATCTGGGTGGCTTTGATTTGCCACTCTTCCCCAAATAAGTTCTCACCTGTACAGGGCAGATTCCGTAAGCCATCTAGAACCCAAGGTTCCAGATCAGAGGCCTGGAGCCAAGCAAGACGTCGGGCTGCAATAGCAATGCCCGAAGCCCTACTGGCTCCCTCAAAGGAATCATATGCTGCCCTATTAGAGAACTTAGAAACCTCTAAGAGTTGTTTCACTAGGGAAAGGAATCCCTGCTTTTTATCCTCAGGGATAAAGGGGGCAAAATGCCGCACCTTTTTGGCAAGTTCCTCCAGGAACATGCCCATATAGAGACTGTAGGAATTAATCCTGGCTATAAGCATACTAGCCTGGAAAATTTTCCTACCAAAAGAGTCCAAAGTCTTACATTCCCGTCCTGGAGGGGTGGAAGAGTGCCTTTTGGTACTCCTAATCTTCTTCATTGCAGACTTCACCACAATAGAGTGGTGGGGCAATTGAGTCTTTTGGAAACCAGGAGAAGGAGGGACCCTATACATGGTGTCCAACCTACGGGAATAAGGAGACAAAGTCAAAGGATTTTCCCAGAAATCCATCAGTTGTTCTTGAAGGATTTCATGGATAGGCAGGGTAACTGCCTCCTTAGGGGCCTTTGAGTATCCCAAAATATCCAGTTTTTTGGATCTGGGTTCCTTTTCAGAGGATGTGGTAATAGAAAGGGCTGTAGCCATATCTAAAACAAAGTCCTGGAAGGACAAATCCTCTGGAGGGGACATTCTCCTTTTAGGAGAAGAGGGCTCCTCAGGTAAGTTGAGTGAAAACTCAGCAGAATCATCAGAGGAGTGAAAATCCTCAGAGGAATCGGTGCTTTCCTCTAACGCACGATACGCGTACCGATCGGTATCGATATCGGGAGTATCGGGTATGGAACCGGTATGGAGCGAAAGCCCATACGGTACCGACTTGCGTTTAGAGGTGGACGGCCTCGATACCGGCATGGCGGACGATACCGGTATCGGGCCCGGAACCGCTGAAAGCGGAACCGATGGCGTTGCAGCTTTAATGAAAGCCATGACGGCCTGCTGCATGGACTGTACAGTATCGCCATGGACGCCATAGCTGCCTGGATGTCGGTACCGGAGTGACCCGGTACCCCAGAGCAGGCTAACAGGTGATCTGTCGAGGCCGTAGCATCGATATCAACCTGAGACCCCTGAATTGGCGTTTTTGGAAGTTGGACTTCCCGCCGGGGTTGTTTGGCTGGGGCAGGGTCCTCAAGTTTCTAAGCTAAGAGCCTCTCGATGCTTTGAAGGAGATTTGCTCTTTGAGGACTTGCCCACAGAAGGTTTGGTTACCTGAGATCCATCCGGAGAAGAAGACCTGGATGACTGTGATGCTGTATTCTCTGAAGCAAACAGCACATGGAATTTGTTGGCCCGGTTCTGCAGCCCACGTTTAGACATGTGGGAGCAAGATGGGCAGTCCGGTATGGAATGGTCAGGCCCCAAACATTTCAGACACCAGTCATGGGTGTCTGTGACTGAAATAACAGCATTACATTTGGTACACTTCTTAAATCCAGGGGCTGGCTTCTCCATGAGGAGAAATTGAGTAGGCCGAGAGGCCTCTCTGAAGTGACCAAAAAGCTAAAAAATAAGAAAAAAGAATTATAATTTTTTAAAGAAAGAAAGAAAAGACCGGCGATACCGGTATCGGTATGGGGAAGGCAGGTACGCGGTCTAAAGAAACAAATAAAATAACAATTTCTTCAGCGGTGACAGGAACACGACCTGCTGGCTCCGCGGAAAAAGAGAAACTGAGGAGAGCTGTTCAGGAAGGCGGGAAGGCAGTGCGCATGTGCAGTGGGAGGTCCCAAAAGCTTCTATTCTAAGAAGCTGGGGAGCTTTCCCGCACGGGCTCCGTCGGTACCGACGTACCCATATGTGAGGACTTATTCCTGCTTGTTCCTGGAGATAGTGAAAAATTGAATGTGGGTGACCAGTTTTCAAAAAATGTTTGTTTGCAACCAGCAGGTTAAATATAGAGAGATGAGATTATCACAGGCTGCTTACTTTGGGAAATAAGTACATGAGGTACAACAGTTTTCAAAGGCAAAATATGTGTACGATTTCCCTTGGAAACATATCCACACATTTACACCTGCTATTCAATAGGCACAAATTTCCCAGCCTACTTTAAGAGCATATGCTTTTTTTTATATTATATACGAGTGTAAATGCTAACCGTTCTCCAACCCAATCCTCAGGAATACTTTCGCCTAGTTTGGGTAAAATTACTGTATGCACATGCAGACTGTATACACATACATTTACCCACATACAATCTGGGACATTTTAGAAGCCATGTCTGTGCATAAATCTCTATTTTAGGTGCATAAATTGATGATATTTGGAACCAGTTTATTTAAGTTCAAAACGTTGAATTTTTGAAATTTCAGAATGCAAACATGCTCAAAGAGTACAAATGAAACATAGAAACATGATGCCAGAAAAAGACCACATGGCCTGTCTAGTCCACCCTTCCATATCAACTACAATAGTTCCCTTTTTACCTTTAGAGATCGTCTGTGTTTGTCCCATGCTTTTTTGAATTCAGAGACAGTCCTCGTGTCCACCACCTCCACTGGGAGACTATTCCACGCATCTATCAATCTTTCCGTAAAGAAGTATTTCCGCATATTACTCCTGAGTCTATCCCCTTTCACTCTCATCCTGTGTCCCCTCATAGCAGAGCTGACCTTCAATTGAAAGAGGCTGTCCTCCTGTGCACTTATGCCACAGAGGAATTTAAATGTCTCTATCTTATTGCCCATTTACCGCCTTTCCTTTAAAGCAAGGGTACTCAAATCCAGTCCGGGAGAGCCATGAACTAGTCAGGTTTTCAGGATATCCTTAATGAATATGCATGAGATATATTTGCATGCACTGCCTCCATTGTATTTGACTCTATTTCATGCATATTCATTAGGGATATCCAAAAACCTGACTGGTTCATGGCCCTCCAGGACTGGATTTGAGTACCCCTGCTCTGAAGTATACATATTAAGATCTTTAAGTCTGTCCTCATTTGCTTCATAACGAAAGCCATTAATCATTTTAGTAGCCACCTTCTGCACCGACTCCAACCTGCCTATATCTTCTTGAGGTGCAGTCTCCAGAATTGCACACAATACTCCAAATGAGGTCACACCAAAGACTTATACTGAGGCATTATCACCTCCTTTTTTCTGATGGCCATTCCTCTCCCTTAACACCCAAGCATCCTTCTGGCTTTTGCAGTCTCCTTTTCTACCTGATTAGTTACTTTAAGATTGTCAGACACAATTACGCCCAGGTCCCACTCTTCTTTAATGGACAGAATACCTCACCCCTACACTGTACAGCTCCTTCAGATTTTTTCATCCTAAATGCATGACCCTGCATTTTTTAGCATTACATTTCAGCTGCCATATTTTAGATCATTCTTCAAGTTTAGCTAGATCCCTCCTCATGTTGTCGACTCCTTCCTGTGTGTCTACTCTATTGCAGATTTTGGTATCATCTGCAAACAAGCAAACCTTACCCAACAGTCCTTCCGCAAATCACTAAGAAAGATGTTAAACAGAATTGGAGCAAAGACAGATCCCTGAGGTACACCACTGATAACCTGCTTCTCCTTAGAATGAGCTCCATTTACCTGTACCCTTTGTCGCCTCCCACTCAACCAATTTCTAACCCAACCAGTAACTTTCGTGAGATGAGCTAACTGCTATCTGTAGGCATGGTTATTAATCATGAAAACTGCTCTGGAACCTTGAGAAAGTGTGAGACTTGTAGAAAGCAAAGCATATGCTTGTTTTATGAAAGGGTTTATGCTACTTATTTATTTAAAATACTTATATCCACCTATCAATATGTTACTAAGTGGTTTACAGAAATACAAATATAAAATTCATACACTCAAAATATATAAACAATAATAACAAAATAAAACATTTAAGGAAAAGCTATGCAAAAGAAATACTACTTAAGAGCCCTACGGAAATCTAAAAAAATCACTGGACTATTTTGCCTCCATCTGTTTGTTATATCAATGTTTAGGCCCTATGATAGAAAACCCCCCAAGAACGAGTCAATTCATTCTGAAACTCATTTACTGACTGAACCTTTAAAAGCCCCAGTATTGTCAACCACAAAGCATGAGAGGACATATAGGGAACAAGTTGGGGCTGTAAGTCAGAATAACCCTGTGAATGTACAAATTAAAACACAGAACATAAATACTTAAATTGCAATCAAAATTTGATTGGCAACCAATGGAGTGCAATCAACACAGGAGTGATATGGATGAATTTCTTCAAACCTTGTACCACTAGCGCTGCCATATTTTGTACTAGTGGAAGTGGTTTAAGTGTACTTTGCAGAAGTCCCAAATAAATCATATTACAGTAGTCAAGTCTGTAGAGGGCCAGCATTTGACCTGTTTTTGTAAAGAAGAATGTGAGTCAAGGACCGCATCTAGATACAGAATCTTGCCTTTGGCTGGAATAACATAATTGCTCATATTCACTGAACTAGGGTACATAATTTGCATCTCTATGAAAAATCAATACCTCCGTCTTCAAAAACGTTAATGGTCAAGCCATTCAGATATCTACTGGTATATTATGGAAAAATTCCCAAACATTCATAAGGATGAAATTGATGTCACAATAAAACACTCCTACACTAATGATATTTTCATTTATAATTTAAAATCTATACTCAGTTGATGTATCAACCTATAAATTAAACAATATTGAAGACAACGCCGATCCCTGAGGAACTTCCTACTGTAAACTATGCCATGATGACACCCCACGGAAAAGGTGAACCTAAACCTTCATTAAAAAGGATGCAAACCAATTGTACACTGTGCCTGAAATTCCAATATGAGCTAGACAGGACAACAGACTATTAGGAAGCACTGAATAAAATGTAGAAGAAAATCCATAAATCAAAACAAAAATGCAGTTTGCTTACCCTCCAATCCCTTCAAGATGCTGTCAATCAATGAAGTTCACACCATTGCAGACACACGACCCCTCCTAAACCTCTGCGGCCAAACATCCAGAATCTGAGTTTCAACATAGGAATCAAACTGAATGTGAACTGCCTGCTCGATCAATTAGAGACTAGAGACTAGAAATTAGATGAACATTATTTGAGTCATGTAGATCTCCAGCCTTGTTCTCAATTAACGGCTTTACAGATGCCCTTTACAAAGAGCATGGTAATATACCCAAGGACAGGGATAGATTGACCAATTCTGTCAAATGAAGAAAATGAACCCTTTACAATTTTAACGGTAGATCTGAAATAAAATCAAGTGGACAATAGGTCTATCTGAAGCCCAAACATAAACGCAACACATCTTCAACATTAACTTCAGTAAACATAGTTCAAGCATGGCTAGCATTCCCTGACAACCGAGGCAAGGCTGGACATCTACAAGAGGCATCCACAAGGATGTCTCTTGGAAATACAGCCATCTTACTCTAAAGATGATCCACCAATTCATCTGCTTGAAAACTAGGAGCCTCTACTTTTACTTCAGGATAATGCAGCAAAAGCGTCACTATAAAATGTGTAAATGCTTTGGAATATTGGGCCCCGCATCTTTAATAGTGTAATTTTGTTTTTACATTAAAAGCATATAGTAGATGTGTATAGGGCCAGTCAAGCTCACAGGAGATTATTTTTTCAGTTGAAACCCAATTGGGGGTGTCTTTTTTTTTTTTTTTTAGATTTCCATGCAAATGCTTGATGATCCACCATAGGAACAGCTATATTTTCTTTCAGTCTCTTCAGTTAGAGAATTTCCATCAGGATAAAATCTAAGGGGCATGTTTTTATGAAAGTGCTCCAATTAGCACAAGTCAAATGTACAGTTAGCGTGCAGATTTACTGTAGAAAGGGTGTAGTTGCTGCATTGAAAGCAGGCATGGTGACACTGTAGGGAAGTATTTCCACACTATTACACGCATCTACCACTCTTTCCATAAAGAAATATTTCTGCATATTATTCCTGAGTCTATCCCCTTTCATCCTCATCTTATATCCCTTCATAGCAGAGCTTGTTTTTAATCAAAAGAGGCTCTCCTCCTGTGCATTTATGCCATGGAGATATTTAAACATCTCTATCATATCTCTTCTATCCCACCTTTCCTCTATAGTATACATATTAAGGTCCTTAAGTCTGTCCTCATATGCTTTATAACAACCACTAACCATTTTAGTAGCCACCCTCTGCACTGACTCCAACTTGTTTATATCCTTTTCAAGGTGTGGTCTCCAGAACTGCACAAAATACTCCAAATGAGGTCACACCAAAGACCTATACAGAAGCACTATCACCTCCTTTTTTTCTGCTGGCCATTCCTCTCCCTATGCACCCAAGCATCCTTCTAGCTTTTGCCATCAACTTTTCTACTTGTTTAGCTACTTTAAGATTGTCACACAATCATGCACAGGTCCCGTTCTTCTTTTGTGGACAGAAGTACTTCCCCACCTATACCTAATTCCTTTGGATTATTTCAGCCTAAATGCATGACCCTGTATATTTGGCATTAAATCTCAGCTGCCAAATTCTCAACCATTCTTCAAGGTTAGCTAGATCCCTCCTCATGCTATCTACTACTTCCTGGGTGTCTACTCTATTGCAGATTTTGGTATCATCTGCAAAGAAGCAAACCTTACCCGACAGTCCTTCCACAATATCACTAACCAAGATGCTAAAAAGAATCGGACCAAGGACAGATCCCTGCGGCACACCATTGGTAACCTCCCTCTCCTCAGACTGAGCTCCATTTACCTGTACCCTTTGTTGCCTCCCCCTCAACCAATTTCTATCCCAATCAGCCATCTCTTCTCCAAGATGATGAGTCCTCTTTAGCCTTTCCTCATAGAAGGGTCATTCTATTCCCTTTATGATTTTGGTTGTCCTACTCTGTACCTTTTCCAATTCCACTCTATCTTTTTTGAGATGCTTTATTGTTTCTTAATATACAGCCCTTTGAATGAACAGCAAGGCAGTTTACAATAAAACTATAAATAGGAATATTTATTTATTTGTATTTATTTAACTGCATTTACATACCGCTGATCTATAAGTCTAAGTGGTTCACATATAACAACTTGGCCGATAGGGCTTACAGGTAACAAAGAACTTAGTAAATACATAGAACTGCAAACAATGAACATTAAACAAATGAACTAGATAATTTATACGTGAGACATCAGTCATGAGCACATTGAAGTTCTAGATGTTATTAATAGGGGGCGAGGTGTTAATGGGGGAAAGGGAGGAAAGGGAGGAATGATCTGTCGTGGAATGGTACATTGGCGGAAAGTTGGTTATGCTATCTCAATAGGAAAGTGTTGAAGAAACAAGTGGGTTTTTAGGCTTTTCCTGAAGTTGGAGTGATCATTTTTTGTGTGGAGGTGGTCTGATGTTGAGTTTCATAATGCTGGTGCAAAGAGTGAGAATGCTCTCTTGGAAGTGGTGGAGTTGGTTTTTCTGCTTGAAGATGGTATATGGAGCATGTTAAGGGAGTTGGTTCTTCTGAATCTGTTGCTAGGAGGCTTCTCTTTTAGTTTTTGTAGGTGGTTGGAGGCTAATCCATGGAATAGCTTGAAGATTGTATGGATGGCCTTGTATTTGATGCATTGAGTAATGGGCAGCCAGTGCAATTATTAAAGGAAAGAGATAGTGAGAGAAGCAGAGAGTATAAAGGTGATAGATATATAATACAGGCTGCAGTTATAAAAAATGATTATTGGTAACAAGTCATAAATAACAGGTCACATGTGCCGCTCCACTATCGCACCATGTATGATCCATCATAGAAAGTCTCGTTAAAGAATGTTGTTTTTAAGGTGGTCTTGACAGTTTTAAATGAGGGTTCTGTGCATAAGGGAAGAGGAAGAGCATTCCAAAGGGTAGAGGCTAGAAATAAAAAAGCTGTGCATCCAGTGCTTTCCAATTTGGCACGAGTTACAATTACAGTTTTGATTTATTTGATATAACGCCAATAGCAGAAGCAGATAGGCAGTTAACAAAGGAAAACATTTAATACAAAGAGTTAAAATAAATATACATGAGGGACAGGTCTCTAGGAAAAAAGACAATGGATTAGATAAGAAATGGAAGGCCTAGGTTACATTGTAAGCGAGTTTCATGGATAACAGGGACACATGAGGGAGGAGGGGAAAAGGGGGACAAGGACAAGAGGAGGACAGACAATGACTGACAACTGATGCCTCTCCCTAGCCAGTTCAAAAAGAGGGAAAATCAGGTGGTGTTGTGGAGGGAAATGCTACAGCAAAAAGGTGGGTCTTCAGTTGAGATTTGAAGCAGGAAAAAGATGACAGATTGCAAAGGTCAGAAGGTAGGGATTTCCAGAGAGAAAGGGTTGCTACCCTAAAGGAAGAGGAATGTGCTACAGAGGTACATACAGGGTAAAAACTGGGGATCACAAGAAGATGCTGAGAAGCTGAATGGAGGGTGCGCAAAGAAGTATAGGGGACCAGGAATTGTGAAAGAAAGTCAGGGTTACCAGAGTGGAGGATACGATATGTCAGAATGGGAAGCATATACCTAATATGGAAGGTTACCAGAAGCCATTGTTCAATTCTGAAGAGGAGTGACTCAGTTGAACCTGTGGGCGCTGTGAAGAAATCTGATAGCAGTATTTTGGATCAATTGAAGGCTGTGAATTTGATAGAGGGGAAGACTAGAAAGTAGAAAATTAGCATAGTTAAGACAGGTGATAATGAGAGTGAGGATAAGCAGATGAATAGACGGGAAACTGAGGAGTTTCCGAACTGAACAGATCTGACGAAGGAGAAAGAAACAGAGTTGAACAGTTAAGGAGACATGTTGACTGAAGGAAAGCTGATAGTCAAAAGTCACACCAAGCATTTTGATGGTTTCCTGGAATGGACAGGGGAGACAGAAGAGAGGGAAGGGTAACATTGAAAAAGTGCATAACAGGGGTTTTAGAGGTGTTAAGTTTAAGTCCATGATCAGTGAGCCAGTCTGCAATTTTGGTGAGTTTGAGAGAGATTTGAGAAAGACCCGAAGAAGAATAAGTAGGGAAGCGAAAGAGAAGCCAGATGTTATCAGCATAGATGAAGAAGGAGATGCCAAGCAACTCAATTAGAAAAGCTAAGGGGGCCAGGAAAACATTAACCCTTTCAAAGCCTACTTTAAATTTTTAATCCACATTCTGCAGCCAGGTTAATTTTTGCATATTTCAGGAAAATTGCACCCGTCTTATTCAATATGTTCTAATAGTGATTTTCCTTCTGCTGTGGTCATGTATTATATACCATTTGATAGGAATATTTAGTCAGAAGTTTGGATCCCAAGAGTTTTGGGCTCGGCCTGGAAAGGGTTAAGAAGAAAAGGACCCAGGACAGAACCCTGGGAAACATCACAAGAGAGAGTCTGAGGAAGAGAAAGCAGAGATAACCAAAACATCCGGAAAGTGTGATTGTGCAGGTAGGAGCAGAACCAAGCCAAAGCCATGTCTGAAATTCCAAGGGAAGAGAGCTGAGAAAGGAGGAAGGAGTGGTTAACTAGATCAAAGGCAGCAGAAAGATTCTTGAGAAATCAAGATAACCTCGTGATGAGAGTCAAGAGAATGCAAAGGAAATCAGTGATGGCCAGAAGAGAATGTTCAGTGGATAGATGGGGGTGAAAACTGGTCTGAGAAGAGTGGAAGGCACCAGAGTGGAAGAGGAAGGTTTGAAGCCTTTAGCAGCTAAGCACTCGGTGGCTTTAGATAGGAAAGGGAGGAGAGAGATGGGCCAATAATTAAGAAGGCCAAGGGGATCAGTAGCAGCAAGTTTTAAGGATGGAGAGAAGAATGACTGCTTTTCAGCAGGTGGGAAAAGTTCCAGAAGAGAAGGACAAAGTGATAACAGAAAGAAGTTGAGGAAGGAAGGAGTCACTGATTGATTTGAACAACTGCGATGGCATAGGGTCATTTGGATTAGTAGTGGACCGAGAGAGGGTAATGAAGTGTGAAAGCTCAGTAGAAGAGGGGGCTACAAGTGAACAGAGATTAGGTGCTAAAGAAGAGGGGGTTCAGGGCCAGGAGAAGAAAGTGGAAGAATAGAAGTGGGGGGCAAGGAGGATTAAATGGAAAAAAATCTTCTGCTGGATAGCAGTGACAAAAAACTGTCGTTGAAGGGAGGAAGTAGTGGAAAAGCTTGGGGGGGGGGTGGATCCGAGAGGTGATAAATAGACGATACAGATGAGTAGAGAAAGCATCTTTATTCACAAGGGAAGAGTAATAAGATTTCTTGGCTGAGGCAATAGCAAGGTGGTAATGTGTGAAGCAGATCAGAAAGAACACAGCAAGGAGGGGGCATGGGATTTCTTCCAGTGGTGCTCCAACTTCCAGAGCTGCCACTTAAGAAGGCGGAGGCCAGGATGGTCCCATGGGTTGGAGGGAAGAGCAGGGGGACAAACAGGATGAAGGGACACAACTGAGTTGAAGGCTGTGGAGATGGTAGAATTGAGATGGAGTACCTGGTCATCTAAGCAGTAGGAATTGAATTCAGGAGGAAATGGTGGACAATGGTCAATGAAGGAATCAGGGGTAAAGGTGCTAAGCTTGCAGCATTGACGAGGTGCAGGAGCAGATAGGGAACACTGGGGAGAGGAAATCAAGAGGGAAAAGGAAATGATCTGTCCAGCGAAGAGGGATAACTGCAAGGGAAGAAGCAGATACAGAAACAGAAGTGATAACTAGATCTAAGACACGACCAGCAGTGCATATGGGGCAATGAACATACTGCTGTAAGCCTGATGAAGAAAGAAAATCCAAGAGCTCAGCAGCAATGGTATCAGTGGTTGAGGAGACATGGGTGTTAAAGTCCCCGAGAAATAATTGTAGAATTGGATCAAGGAGGTAAGGGGAAATGAAGTCATACAGGGTTTGCAGAGTGGCCAAGGAAGCAAGTGGAGATAGGAAGACGAGCAGAAGGATAAGTGGCCATGAAGAAACTACCTTAGAGACTAGTACTTCAAGGAAAGGGGAGAGAAGAGTCAAGGCAGGTGAGAGGGTAAGCAGAAGAGAAAAGGCTGGCTAGGCCGCCCCCACAGCACTGGGGACAGTTTAGGTGGCAGTAATTATAGCCAAGGGGGCAAACTTGAAGGAGGTAAGATCAGAGTCTCTCAGCCATGTCTCCATTAAGCAAAGAAAGTCAAAGGAGGCAGAGTCAATCAAGTCTGAAATCAGCTAAAACTTGCGCTTGAGGGAGTGAGTGTTTAGGAGACCAACAGAAAGATCAGATGAAGAGGGAATTGAAGGAGGGATAGGGAGATAGGTACCGGACGCAGGGTACTTACCCTCGAGCATGCTTGGTGGTGTGGAGCCACTAGGCAGTGCCCCCATGTACCAGGATGGGTAGAGGGTGGATCCCAGCCATACTGGACGAGAAGGAACAAACACAATGAGATAAGATGAAGGCGACAGCGTCAAGAATAGCAGAAGGGACAGGTAGAACTGGAAGGAGCACATGAAGGAACACGCTGCGATTCTTGCTGCAGGGCAAGCAATGAAAGTTTTAAAAGGGAGAAACAGGACATCACCTCTGATGCTGAGGTAGATGGAGGAAGATCTAGTTGATTATTGTGGACTGACTGGGGGGGCTCTAGCTGGGTCATGAAAAGATATCTTAGAGGATAGATAGGATGGAGTGTCTGTGTACAGGGCTTTGTGAGTCAGGGTAAAGATCTTGTAATTGATGCAATAGCAGACAGGGAGCCAGTCATGTTGAAAGAGAAGTGGAGTAAAGTGACTGAGCTTACCTGCGTGGCAGAGACTATGGACTGAGGACTGTAGTCTTTTCAGTTTGGATTGAGATATACCACATAGGTTGAATTACAGTCATCTATGCAGGAGATAATGTAACTGAGTGCCAAGTGTATGTTGTGCTGCAGAGTGAAGAAAAGGGTGGAAGGCACAGAACTCGTACAGGATAAGAAAGGAGGACCAAAGAATATGACTGGCTTATGTTTTGAAGAACAGTTCTCAGTCTAGAAAAACACCAAGATATTTGAAATTTGAGCAGAGCTGAATAGACTGTTCATCAAGGAATTGAGAAAGAGAGGGGGTTGTGCTACTGCCAGTGAGCCAGGCAGCAGATGTTTTGGCAATATTGACTTTTTGGCTGATTCTCGTAAAAACAGCTGTTCACTTTTTGCAGATAGCTGTTTAGCACTGAAAGATCAGGGATTCGAGAGTTGGTGTAAGCCACCAGGAGTATGTCATCTGCCTAGCAATAGGCTGTAATAACTGCCTCTTGAATAAGAAGTGTGAACGGACTCAAAAATATATTAAATAGAAGAGGGGCCAACACAGAGCCTTGAGGGTCCCTGCAAGTGAATGGATATGTGCCAGATGTGGAGGATCTAATTGACATTGAGTAGGTACAGTGTGAAAGAAAGGAAAAGAACCAAGCAAGGGCAGTGTTATGGATGGACCCTAAAGTTACTGCTTGGGTTAGAAATTGGTTGGGTGGGAGGCGACAAAGAGTACAAGTAAATGGAGCTCACTCTGAGGAGAAGGATGTTACCAGTGGTGTGCCCCAGGGATCTGTCCTTGGTCCGATTCTTTTTAACATCTTTGTTAGTGATATAGCAGAAGGGCTGTCGGGTAAGGTTTGCCTCTTTGCGGATGATACCAAAATCTGCAATAGAGTAGACACCCAGGAAGGGGTAGATAACATGAGGAGGGATCTAGCTAAGCTTGAAGAATGGTCTAGAATTTGGCAGCTGGGATTTAATGTTAAAAAATGTAAGGTCATGCATTTGGGCTGCAGCAATCCAAGGGAGCAATACAGTATAGGAGGTGAAGTACTTTTGTCCACTAAAGAAGAGCGGGACCTAGGCGTGGTTGTGTCTGATGATCTTAAAGTAGCTAAACAGGTGGAAAAGGCGACAGCAAAAGCTAGAAGGATGGTTGGGTGCATACGGAGAGGAATGGCTAGCAGAAAAAAGGAGGTGATAATGCCTCTGTATAAGTCTTTGGTGCGACCTCATTTGGAGTATGGTGTGCAATTCTGGAGACCGCACCTTCAAAAGGATGTGAACAGGATGGAGTCGGTGCAGAGGGTTGCTACCAAAATGATTAATGGGCTTCATTATAAAGCATATGAGGACAGACTTAAGGATCTTAATATGTACACCTTAGAGAAAAGGCGGGATAGAGGTGATATGATTGAGATGTTTAAATACCTCCGTGGCATAAATGTTCAGGGAGAGAGCCTCTTTCAATTGAAAGCAAGTTCTGCTACGAGGGGACATGGGATGAGGGTGAAGGGAGATAGATTCAGGAGTGATATGCGGAAATATTTCTTTACAGAAAGAGTAGTGGATCCGTGGAATAGTCTCCCAGTGGAGGTGGTAGAGATGAGGACAGTAACTGAATTCAAGAAAGCATGGGACCAACACAGAGGATCTCTAAAGGCAAAAGGTGGACTGTTGTAGTTGTTATGGAAGGACAGACTAGATAGGCCATGTGGTCTTTTTCTGTCGTCATATTTCTATGTTTCTATGGATGCAGTAAAGGCCAGGCATGAAAGAAGAATGGAATGGTTCACTAGGATAAATTGAGAGGAGCCAGAGTGATTTTGCCATTGTCAAGAGCACTATGAACCTCATCAGGAGAGATGTTAAAATGATCTCTGTGCTGTGGCCTAGTCGGAATCCAGATCGATGAGGATGAAGGGTGTTAGTTTTTTCCAAGTGATTCCATAGTTTGGTAAAGACAGACTTCTCTATTTTTTATATGAAGGGGAGATTGGATACCAGATGGCAACTGACTGGATCGGCAATGTCCATTGACTTATGTTTGAGGAGCAGACGGGATGATGGTCTGTTTCCAAGGGAGAGGACGTGAACCGGTGGATAGACTATTATTGATTATTAGGAGACTTGGTAAGAAGCCTAATGATGCTTCCCCTATCTAGTGTGAGGGAATGGGGTCTAGTAGGCAGAAGGTCTTCCAAGCAGTAGATATGATTTTACATAAGGATACAGCACTGACAGGGTTAAAGGCAGACCAGGTATACGTGCAAGTCTCAGCCACCGAATTATCCGTGTTGAGCAATGTCGGTAAACTTGCAGGAGCAAAACCTTGTTTGAGATTAGAGAATTTACTATTGTAATACTGAGACAGTCAGGGGATGGTCCATTCCTTACCTTGGATGTGACTGAAGGCTTCAAATCAGACAGCTGGGATACAATCTTAAAAAGCTTCTGCAGATGATTTTGAAGCAACCACAGAGGTGGATTTAAGATTTTGTTGCCCATAAGTAAGAACAGACAGCAGATCCCAGAGAACAGGGCAAGGAAGGGGTCAGATTCCAAAAAGATTGGAGAGCCAGAAGAGTAGAGAAAGACCATAGTGCTATAGTGGCACCATCTGAAGCAGCACATGCATGTGGACCTACAGTAAGCAGGAGCAAGCTTCTCTGTGGCCTGGGTATTTGAGATGTCTTCAGAATTTGGCACCCTAGACAGTTACCTATGTTGCCTATGCAGGGCCAGCCCAAAGTTTTCTGCTGCTCTAGGAAGAAACCCTGGCCTCTCCACCCCCCCCCCCCGGGCTGATGCCACCCCCCACTCAGCTGCCATTGCCGCCGCCTGCGCCAGCTGCAGCAAATTCCGTCTAGGAGGGGGAGGTGGGCAGCGGCAGTGGCAGTATTTCCAAAAGCGGCGGCTTCTCTGAGCATGCGCGCCCCTTCCCACCTTGGTGTCCTGACTCAGCCCTTCAGTCTTCTTCAGTTGCATCAGTGATCAGCCATGGCTTTCCCCTCCTCCATCAGTTCATCAGTGTTTTACTTATTTCTTTGTTTTCAACAGTGTTTTCTTGTTATGCTCTTCAATTCAAAACCTCAAGGTCCCCCTGCCCCCAATCCCGCCCTCCCTTTCTGCCCAAACCCTAGCCGACTACTTCCACGACAAAATTCACAAGATTACCCTCCAATTCCCTACCCCCCCCCATCTACCTCCCCTCCTCCCATATTCTCCTCCCCCATCCATACTCCCTCTGCCACCCTCTCCTCCTTCCCTCCGATCTCTGAAGAAGAAACTGCACTCCTTCTGTCCTCCTCCAAACCCACCACCTGTTCATCAGACCCTATCCCCACCCATCTCCTACGTTCCATCCCCCTCACCATTGCCCCCTCCATCACTCATATCCTCAATCTCTCACTCTCCACTGCAACTGTCCCCGTTGACTTCAAACATGCTGTTGTCAAACCCCTCCTCAAGAAAACCTCACTTGATCCCACATGCCCTTCTAATTACTGTCTAAATATTTACATGTACCCTATTTTAAAATGATATTCTCCAAATCCAATGTGAGGTTACCTCCTTGATTGGAGGGGAAGGTGCCATACACATCTGTAACTGTATTAATCAGACCTTTCAAACAACCCATGTTCTGTGCCGGTAGACATGACAGCACAGGGCACGTGTGTGGGTGCCCCTGTGCCTCTTAAGCACTCCAGGGACGCCCATCAGGGGATGGCTGCCAAGATACACCACGTATAACAGCTGCACGCTGCATGTGCATCTCAGCAGCCAACCATTGAATGGTGCCTGCCAGCCAACGAAGGTGCAGTCCTGGGTCCGCTGCTGTTTCAGCAGGCCACCCACTGCCACATACAGGTCCCGCATACACGTGCCACCACATCCACAGCACAGTGGCCGGTGTTTGGGTGGTGGCATGAGCGTGGGGCCTGTCTGTGGCAATGGGTGGGGACACAACACCCAGGCGGACACCATCACTGCAGACATGTGGCAGCTGGCAGGAACCCACAGTGCCCTGTGCTGTCCTGTGTCCCGTGGCACCTACTGAGACGCCCTCCCCCCTCCACACCCCCCCTCCTCCACCCCTGACCCCTCCCACCCACCCTCTCTTTTGCCCCCTCCACGATCTCCTCCCCCTCCTCCTCCTTAACCTCCTCAATCTCCCCCTCACCATCCTCACCCCCTGCCACATAAGGCTCCCCCTCCCCTCCTTCCGTCACCGCCCCACACTCCACCCCCTCCATGGTGTCCTCTTCTTCCTTGTCCGCTGGGCCCACCTCCTCCTCCTCCTCCTCTGTCCGGTGTTGCACTGTGGGGCATGTTCTTGTGTGCCCCGATGTTGAGGGGCCCTCGCCAGCAGGAGCATCCTCTGTGGGGGATGACAGTCATTAGCACACTATCATGTGAGTCACATACCACATGTACATAGTTTGGCCGCCCACAGACTGGTGGGCCACTGTGACATAATGTACTGAGCTGCAGAGGCCACAACACTCACCTCCACTTGCCATCGCCCCCCTCTGGAAGCAGGCAAGGACCCCCAGGCAGTGCAGCCGCAACTCCCAACCCTTTTTCCGTAGGTCCTCTACCTGGGATGGAAAGCAATGGGTGAGAGCATTAATGACCATATATCTCTGGTGGGTGCCCAACACATATCACACATCTCTGTGAGCAGCATCGTGCTGCTCCTGCTCCTCTGGCCAGTGTGTCCTCTACTAACTGTTGCCAGTGCCACCTGCATGTGTGGCTGTGGGTCTGGCCATGTGTGCAGTGCCACCTATGTGTACTGTGCATAACACCCCGGACACCCCATACCTTGTTCCTACACTCTCCTTGCATGACATGGCAGCACCATGCCACATGTGGTTTGGCATGCTGGTGTCCAGAGGAGGTCTTCCCTAACTCCCTGTGTGGTCTGGCAAACACATGTGTGTTTGCCTGACTTACACACATCATCCGATACACCCGCCATGGCACCATGATATCCTACCACGCATGGGTGATGTGTCTGACATAGAGCGGAAGGTGGGTGGCCCTGTGCACTTTGCCAGGCACCAATACCATGACACTTGGCTTTCTACTATACCTCTAGGGTCATGACTAGGGCCTCCTGTGATTAGGGCAGTTGTGGCTGACTACAACAAGAGCATGGCCCACCACACCTAGCTGGCCTATTAACATCTGTGCTCCTGTCTGGGGTTATGGCAGAGCTGTGAAACCCCAAGAGGTGCATGTACCCTTACACCAGCATCTATAATGTTCCTCTGCGATCAGGTACGGGACTTCTGGGGAGTGGGCAGATGTGTGACCTGAAACTGCGTACACTTCAATGATATCTGGATTTGTTACAGACCTTCGTAATCAGGTATCAGGGCTCCTGGGGGTGAGGTAGTTTAGAGCACATCCACAGCTGCACTTACCATACCATCAGGATCCATAACAGACGTGTGTAATGAGGTCTGGGCCTCCGGGGAATAGGGAAAATGTGTGACCTAACCCTGCATAACCTACCACAATATCTAGATGCCATACCCACCTTTGCAATCAGGTCTCAGGACTCCTGGGGGTAGGGTGTCTTAGCACACTTCATCAGCAACATAAAGTATATCACCAGGGTGACTGACAGAACACTTTGAGCAGGTCTCAGGACTCCTGGGGGTAGGGTGGATTATAACACATCAACAGCAACATAAACCATACCACCAGGTTGGCTGACAGACCACTTTGATCAGGTCTCAGGACCCCTGGGGGTAGGGTGGATTATAACACATCAACAGCAACATAAACCATACCACCAAGGTGACTGACAGCCCACTTTGATCAGGTCTCAGGCCTCCTGGGGGTAGGGTGGATTATAACACATCAACAGCAACATAAACCATACCACCAGGGTGACTGACAGACCACTTTGATGGGGTCTCAGGCCTCCTGGGGGTAGGGCAGATGTTTAAACCTGCAAATGCACACACAACCATATCACCAGGGTGACTGACAGACCACTTTGATAAGGTCTCAGGACTCCTGGGGGTAGGGCAGATGTTTAAACCTGCAAATGCACACACAACCATATCACCAGGGTGACTGACAGACCACTTTGATGGGGTCTCAGGACCCCTAGGGGTAGGGCAGATGTGTGACCCTGCAACTCCAGAACCTACCATATCAGCATGCTGTTTACCAGACCTGTTTAGGCAGATCTAGGGGCTCCTTGTGTTAGGGTGTATTTTAACATATCAACAGCAGCAGCTGCCATAACACCAGGCTGACAACTGGATCTCTGTGATCATGTCCTTAGCCTCCTGGGGATAGGGCAAACCGCTTTGATGTGATAAATAGGCGGTATATCACGTGAGTTTAACTAAAAAACATAAATGAGATAGAATGCCTACACATAGCAGCAAACACAGCTACAATCAACACTGGATATGTATATGGATATACTGACCTATCCCCATAAACTTACCTCATGTGGGTAGTCAGCAAGACGATTATAACGCCTGGTGATGCGGTCCCACGCCCTCCTTACGCGCCCGAGGTCCTGCCGCTTGGAGGAGCCAGGGAATAGTTTCTTCTGCCTAGTGCAGATCAGCCCTGCAAGGTGGTGCAGCTCCCTATGGGTAAAAGCAGGCTTTCTAGAAAGAGTCGCCATTTTCAACAATGCCTTGCTCACACACGCATGTCGCATATATGCACATATGCACCTCAACGCGTGCAGCGCCACCACACATAATTAAGGTGCGCTAGCAACGTGCCCGTGCCTGTGCCATGGCCGGTACACAGCGAACGGTGGCACAGTCAATATATATAAAGATTTATGCTGCAGACACACATTGCAGTGATGTGTCTGATGTTTCTTAACACAATTTGTTTATTATGCATTTATCTCAGTGTTGGCACACTGGGGTCTCATCACCACTGGCTGTGAGGGCATTGTATTAATGGGTGTGCTATGCCTTTTCACATAGCAATGGCTGGCTACACAGTTACACCAGGTCATCTACATACACTTTCTACTCTGATTATCAGGCTAGTGTACAGCACAGCTAGGGCACTTTACAGGGCACCTTGGTTTGGCCAACTGAGCTGCAGGTGTTTTGGGATGTGCACACAGATTTCAGATCTATGTCAGACTGCTACATGCATAGACGGCCGTATCCTCTGACAGTTATACTGACTGACATACTTTGTATACAGATCAACAGCTGTTCTAGCAACCTGCAGCCACTCTTCGAACATAACCACTGCATGCAACTGGCCACACCTTTGGACATATTGTCATGTGGTAACACGCTCTGATGTGATGATAATACACTATATCCTATACACCCTGATACATCAATATACAGACCCACTGGGGTATTGAACCCATGACTTCTCCCACTGAGGTCAGTATATTCACCATTGTCCTGCAACAATATTGGTTGTAATTAAACTATGGCTAGCCACTCAACCAGTGCAGGTCACCAGACACACTGCCTGGTGTGTCTACCAGGATAAGTTAGCACCAAGGGTACTCATGATGCAATGCACATGCAGATCAGCAGTCTACATCTGCTCACCAGATAGGGGTTTGCAACTCTGCAGCACATCAACTGGGTAGGAGGACCAAGCATGCATGTTACTGTTACAGTGTGCCTACTGACCATGCCATTGTGCGTGTTCTGTGATCACCCTGAGAGTAAAGTCTTGGGGACAGCACCAGGTCCACAGTACCCGGGATGTTTGCAGTAGGTTTTGTTGCAGTTCACCATCATTGCCAGTGTATGGGGCATTCTTTGCAGACAGCCTTGGAAGTTTTCTATGTACATTTCTATATGCTATTGATGCATAGCCCATGTGGACCAGGATGCTCGCAACATAATGCATATTGAATGAGATTGCCATGGACACCTGTTTTTGGAGCAGGGGTGTGTCTGGACTCACATGAGGATGATATACGGAGCAAGCCCACCCTCTGTGGGTCAGGGTAGGGAACATGATCTGGAAACAACAGACACACACTATCATTGTTTTCAGTAGGGCCAGTTGAGCTAAATGATGACAGACTGTGGGTTCAGCAACCGCCAGCCAACTAAGGAACAGAGAGCTGAAGCAGATCTGAACATGGAACTCGACCACTGGCAGTGCAACTGGTCAGCTAAGCTGCTCCCTACTACATTCTGACATTCAACAGCAGAGGGCAGTCAGTGTGCACCTGCTGCATCCTGCAGGGTGTTGCAGCCATACACATGCTAGCTACAGATAGTCTGCTGCCACACACATACTGCATGTTCTAAAAGGAACACTGTCACCCTGGTGTGGGATCTGGCGCACATACCACAGAGCTATGTCAGTGATTGGGCCCCAAAAAAGATAACCCATAAATATCACTTGAGAAAGATGTTATATGGTACTATGGGGGAACCTAGCCATGCCGTGGTCACTGCTCAGTCAGGGTGAGAGTGGCCTTCCAGCATGACACGCTGTGGTCACCCTGTCTGTGCAGGTGGTGGTCGGGCACTACAATGTCCCAGCCATTGCCCTATACCCTGTGAAGATGCATCCTGCCCAGGCCGCCCTGTCCGGCCCATACCCACATTGCCTTGCTCCTCTTTATGCACATTGGCAGGCTTACACTGGAGACAGTGCAAGCAGTGTGGGCTCAGTAAGGTGTAGGCAGCCACAACACACTGGATAGACAGACACACACTCCCACACCTATGCCAGCATTGTGCAAATATAGAGGCTTTTAGCAGCCCTGGCAACCACACCAGTCCTGAGTACAGTGCAGGCATGGCTATGGTACATAATACTGTTGAGGTCACTCCCCGGGGTGGTAAACACTGTCAGAAACCAAAACTGAAACACACTCCACAGATATCAGAAAGGTTGCTATGATGCAGCTCTATCAGCTAATTGTAATTAACTTAGGAATTGTTATCTGCCATTAATCATAGCAACCTTTTGATATATGAGTAACGTATCCCCAGGTTTAGGGTGGCATTGCTAAGGTATGCAAGTGCTAGTATTGGGAGATGCTGCTGCACGCAGGGCCCAACAGCCTGACTCTCCATGAGGCTTTGGATAGTAGAGCCTGTGGGTGTGGGTGTTTATGCTCCTGTTGGCCGCTGCTCTAGTGCAGAGGTTCCCAACTCCGGTCCTGGTGGGCCAAACACTGTTCGGGTTTTCATGCTGTCCCTAATGAATATGCATGAGATACATTTGCATACCATGGGGGCGATGCATACAAATGCAGCACAGGCATATTTATTAGAGACAGCATGAAACCTGAATGGTGTTTGGCCCTCCAGGACTGCAGTTGGGAAACTCTGCTCTAGGTATTGCACATGTTTATGGTGTCTGTGCTCTGTAGGGGAAAATATAGGCCTTTCAGGCATGTTTGTGTGATCTGCAATAAAAGTTACGTCTTTGTTACCACGGTTTAGTACTGGGTAAAATATGGGGACTGGGTTGGTAGGAGCCACAGCTGGGACTTGAACTTGTGACCTTCTGCTCATGAACGCACTGGCTGTGTGTACTGCACCACACTGTTGCCATAGGGACAGTTCATTCCCTGGGGATACCATGACTGTTCGTCAGACAGACCCTGTCTGTTGCAGTGCACGGCATCCACCTAAGCGGGGCTAGGCCATGATCTGCTGTGGGCAGATGCCACTGCCCCCTCCGCCACCAGCACCCCTCCGCCACCATGCTGCCATGCCATTATGCCGGTTGTGCTGGTGGTGCACAGTCCCAGGCCATCTAGTATGCCGGTAGGCAGCTGCCTATGGTGTGGGTTCTCGGGTAGGGGTGCCTACATGGACATGCGCGCTTCCCCCCACCACACCGCCTGCCAATGTTATGTGCCCTTGGGGGTACCTGCTGGGCAATCTCCCCTGTGACACTGTGGGACATACACTCATGCCCATGTTGGACCCTCGTCAGCTGATGTCTTGCTGCTTTACAGTTTCGGCATTCCTATGTGCCACCTAGGCATGTGCCTAACATGCACTGTGCCCCAGCTGGACCACAGCATGTGCCGCCTGCAGCCCTCTATATCCCGTATACAGCATCAGTACAGTTGCCCTTTTCTACGTGCCCACTCTGCTGTTACTGCACATGTGCATGCCATAACAAACCTGCCCAATATAGAAGTGAAAAAACCCTGATCAGCACTATTTCAATGTGGGATCATTCACTTTGTAGGGGGACAGAGAATAGACCCTTCCGAACATGATATCTTATTTTTTGAGCTTTGTCAGTGGTGTTGCTTTATGTTTATCATTAATATCACTTTTGGCCAGCTTGGTTATTGGGCTTTTAGATGTGGTTCTGGTCCTTTTATATGTTTATTTGCCTCTTTGTTCCCTGCACATGTATCACAACTATCACGTTCTGGGTTTTCCTGCCTTTACTGCACATTGCTGACTGAAATGGTTTCTCTTTCCTGCAAATGTGCCTTAACGCGAGAGTTTCACTGGCGTTAGTGTTCAGACCCGGATTCCACAGCGTTAGTGTGTGCGGAGCCTCTCTCCTCCCACTCTCCACCCATTGACCCCTTCTCTCCGCCCTCTGGGAAGCCTTACTCCACCCTTCAGACCTGGATTTCACAGCGTTAGTGTGCCTTAACGCCGCCGCTGCGTTATTGCGCGATAAGTGATGTTATTGCACAATAAGTGACGTTATCGTGTGATAATGTTACATTATCACGTGATAACGTCACTTATCACGCGATAATACCACCGCTGCAACGTTAAGATGGTTTAGTAAACATACCCCATAGTATATGACAGCAGATAAAGACCAGTATGGTCCATCTAGTCTGCCCAGGAAGGCGGCAAGAGTAGGTGCACCTGCCGCTCTGTGCAGGTCACCCCCTCCCCATGTCTTTGTTTAGGGGTGTACCCACTGCTCTGTGTAGGTCATCCCTATTTGCTGAGATATTAAGAGAAAGTTATGTTTATTTTGATTTTATCTTGTTGCTATAAAGGGATCCATTGTGTCTGTCTCATGCAATTTTGAATTCTGTCACTGTGTTTGCCCCCACCACTTCCATCGGGAGGGCATTCCAAGCATCCACCACCCTTTCAGTGAAAAAGTATTTCCTTTCAGTTTACCCCCTTACAGCTTCGTGTTATGCCCTCTAGTTTTATAGCTTCCCCGTCTTTGGAAGAGGCAGACAGATGCAGAGCCTGAAGGGGAACAAGCTGCTTGGATCCTTAAGAAGAACAGCGGCTGCAAGCAGTGCACACCTCCTTCCTATTAGGGGAAAAAGTGTAACAGAATGTTGATAGAGTACTTTAGTTTCATTTCCACTTTAGTTTGTATACTGTTGAGAGCCAGTGCATACACCAAAGGCAGGCACACTTTTGGTTAGGGCCTAGAGAGGTGTTTTATTAGGTGCGTTTCATTTAAGAGTTGTGCCTATTATTGAGGGTCAAGCAGAGAATTTGTCTGTCTGTATGCATATTTGTGCAAGCATGTCCATGCACAAACATGTGTATATTACCCTGTGCTGCCCAAAGTTGCAGGATGAAGTGATGGCATCGGTCACGTCGGCATGAAGATTTGGGACTATGGCCTGAAGCAATGGTAATGACTCAAAACCCTCAATGTAGCGTTTACCTAAAGGCTTTTATGCTGCGTCATGGTTTTCATGTCCTCCTACCTGCCCCTTCTGCCCCCCCCCCCCCGATGCAGACTTTCAGTTTATGCAGTAGGGCAGCAGGACTGCCTAGGGCGCGTCCATTCTTTGTACCATTTCCTGGTCAAATATATTTTAACCTCACTGAGGGATGGTGTCATTGATGTCCTTCTGCTGGGCAAGGCACAACAGAGTCCCAAGAGGAAGCACAGCTGCCTAGACCCCCTGCTCTACCCTGCCTGGAGCAAGAGTTACAAAATGAATCAGACCACAAATTCTTGCCGCAGGTTATGCTGGCGATAGGGTGCGGCTGGTGTTACTGCACAATAGCTGTCAGGACTGCTAATAATGCAACTGCATTTAACACCTCCTCAAGAGGTGGCATTGAGTGCAGATGAATTATCAGAAGTCAGGTGACATGGCCATAGTTCTAAAAAAAAGAAACTTTGACCCTCCCCAAAGCAATATTCTCCCCAGATCACCACCTGCCAGATCACTCTGGCATGGGACAGACACAGTGGATCCCTTTATAGCAGGGGTCACCAACCTGCGGCCCGCGAGGTCCCTTCGTGCGGCCCGCGAGGCTCTACCCCGGTGCGGCCCGCCAAGGATTTATTTACACGATGGGGAGCGAGGAGGAGCTTACCTTCCTGTTCCCTGCAGGTCTCGTCATCAGTCCAGTGGACCTTACCTTCCCCTCCCTGCAGGTCTCGTGGATCAGTTCACCTAAACTGAAGTTGGGAGGCACCTGAGAGCAGGGAGCTGCAATATTTATTACAAAGGAGTAAATCAAGATTTGAGGACCTGATTGCAGCAGTTTTGCCTTCATCACTTTTAAAATACAGGTTAGAGCTGATTTGATAATCATTATAATTCATGGTGTAATTATTCCCGTGAGCATTGTTTTTTTTTGCGGGGGCAGGGAGAAGGGGGGTGCGGCCCGCGAGGCTCCCGGTAGTCGGCTGTGCGGCCCGTGGCCCTCTGGAGGTTGGTGACCCCTGCTTTATAGCAACAGGATAAAATCAAAATAAACTGAACCATCTAATTTCTCAACAAATAGGGGTGTCCTACATGGAGTGGTGGGTTCACCCCTAAACAAAGACACAGGGAGGGGTGGCCTGCACGGAGCGGCAGGTGCACCTACTCTTGCCATCATACTGGGCAGACTGGATGGACCATACTGGTCTTAATCTGCCGTCATTTACTATGTTACTATGGTACTCTCTCCAGAACAGCAACCTCCCCCAAAGAGATACCCCAGTAACACTACATCCCCTCAAAGAGACACCCCTCCAACAAAAATGACCAGAGCAGAAGCCCTTCCATCAGCAATTGCAGACCCTCCCCCAGGGACTTACCTGGAGGTATCTCTGGTTATCTAGTGGACAGGATGGGGGGCTTCCTCCACTCCCAACCCATTGCTGCTAGGGGTGCAAAATAGTGGCTATAACCTTCTGCAGTGGTCTCTGTGTACTACTGCTAAGTGTATAATCTGCAATATAAGGGCAATTGCTCCTCATATTGCAGATTTAACCCTAGCAGTAGTACCATGCAGGCATACGTTTGTATTTGAATTTGTGCACTAGTGGGGGCTGGCCATGGGAGTCTATGGGGTATGTTTACTAAACTGCGTTAACACAGCAGCGGCAACGTTAACGTGCATTAGGTAACGTTAACACGTGTTAAGGGCACCTAACACGTGTTAACGTCACTGTCTGTGGTAAGTCCCACAGGGGGCAGAAAGAGGGCGGAGAGAAGGGGGTCAATGGGCGGGGAGTGGGCGGGGAGAAGCTCTCGCAACACTAATGTGGGGTACAGAAGGGCTGAACATTACCAGGACTGAAAACCTGTCGTTAGATGCAGATATGCAGGAGGATGAAACTATTTCAGTGTCAGCAATGTACAAACATAGGCAGGGAGCCCAAGAAAAGTGATAGTAGTGATCCATATGCAGCAACAACATAGTGCCCAAGTATGAAAGGACACTATGGCGATGGTGCAAATGGGGCATAGGGGGCTGCATGCGGGACATGTAGTGGGGGCAGCTGGGGCACAGGGTGGACTAGGCTGTTGTCTAGGTGGCACATAGGAACATAGAAACCGGAAATCAGCAAGATAGCAACTGACCAAGGCCAAACACAATCCACCCAAACACAAGGAAGAGCGGATGCTCTTGCAGAACAGATCAGGTAACACAGGAAGCAAGAGACGTGTGAAGGTCACAGGAATATTCCTCTTACCCAGACACAATCCACCTACATCTACCTGGTCCACCCTAGCCAATAGTTGCCAGGGCACTGACCTGAGATCCCCCCAGCCATCCCTCCCCCATGTGGAAAGGACATAATATTGGTAGGCAGTGATGGGGGGATGTGAGGATGTCCATGTATGCCTCCCTACCCCAGACCACGCTCCCTAGGCAATCGCCTACCTGCACAGTGGAAGGCCTGGGACTGCGTACTACCAGCACCGACAGCATATGGTCATGTCAGCATGGCAGGAGGGTGTGTGTTTGTGCTGGAGGGGGCAGTGGCACCTGCCTGCAGTGGACCTAGGCCATGCCCTGTACCAGTACATGGTATGCAGTGCAACAGAAATGGTCTGGCTGAGGAAAAGTACAGGTAGCTCCAGGGACTGCTGTGCCTCTGTGGTAACAGTGTGGTGCAGTACACACAGCCATTGTGTCCAGGAGCAGAGAGTCACAGGTTCAAGTCCCAGCTGTGGATCTGTCAGAACATATCCCTATATTTTACCCTACAATGCAGATACAACATCAACATGTGCAATCCCCAAAGCAGCAGCCAACAGGGGCACAAACACCCCCACACACAGGCTCCACTACCCAAAGCCTCATGGAGGGTCAGGCTGTTGGGCCCGGCACGGAGCAGCAGTTACCACCAAGCACTAATACTACCACCTGCATACCTTAGCAATGCCTGCACTGTGCTCAGGACTAGTGTGGTGGGCAGGGCTCACAACCACCCCTAACTTTGCACAATGCTGAAATAGGAGTGGGAGTGTGTGTATGTCTATCTATTCTGTAGTGGCTGCCTACACCTCACTGGGCCCACAATGCACACACTATTTCCAGCATTAACCTGCCAATGTGCATAATAAGGAGCATGGTATTGTGGGTATGGGCTGGACAGGGTGGACTGGGCAGGATGCATCTGCACAAGGTGTAGGGCAATGGCTGGGACATTGTAGTGCTCAACCACACCTGCATTGACAGGGTGGCCACAGCATGTCATGCTGGGAGGTCACTCTCACTCTGACTGAGCAGAGACCATGGCATGTCTAGGTTCCCACATAGTGCTCTATACTATCTGTCTGTAGTGATATCTGTGTGATCCTTGTTCTGAGGCCCAATCACTGAGCTACCTGCTTGGTGTCTGGGCTTGCATTCCACTTCTGGGTGTACATAGCTCCTCTGGGCACATGCACTTTGGACTGGTTAGTGGACTGTCTGCAGTTAGCATGTGCATGGCTGGTATGCCTGGCAGGGTGCAGCAGGTGCAGACTGACATGCCCTCTACTGGCGAATGTCAGATCGTGGTGGGGGGTAGCTGAGTATCTCCAGGCCTACTGCCTGTCTACCAGTGCCCCTGTAACATGTTCAGATCTGCATCAACTTCCCTGGACAGCACCCTTTCACCAGCAGGACTGGGGCTGCTGGTCCCACAGCCCCTCAGCATGTCCCTCCACTGCCACCATTGCAAAGATGTAGAGTGTGGGTCTGTTGGGGGACATATCCTGTACACCACCTTGACCCATAGAGAGCGGTTTGTTAGGTGGTGCTATATAATCCGCATGTGAGTCCAGACACCCCCCCCTGCTCTTGTAACAAGTGACCATAGGGACTAAACATGACTGGGGAATACAGATTTGACACAGGATTGTCCTAGGTGTGAATGCAAGGAATACCAATCACACACTGGCAATGATGGGGACCTGCAGCAAAGCCTATCTCAACCAACCTGGGTACTGTGGACCTGGTTCTGGGCACCCCACCTCACCCTCAGGGTGAGCACAGAACCCGCACAATGTCATGGTCTGTTCCACCTACCAAGCTGAGGTGCTAGGGAGGTGCATACCCCATATGGTGAACAGATGTAGACCGCTGATCTGCATGTGCAGTGCATCATGGTTACTGGAGGGTTTACCCTATCCTGGCAAACACAGCAGACAGTTTGTGTAGTGACCTACAGTCTTTTTGTAGTCAGCCATTGCTCAGGCAAAAGCCATAGAGGTGTAGCCCACCAGTTAATGCAATGACTTGTAGCCAGGGGTCATGGGTTCAATCCCCCATTAGTCTCATTTTAGTAAGCCTGTCTGACGCAAGTCCTTTTCATGCCTGTAACAGTCAGACACATCTTTGCAATCTGTGCCTCCAGCCAAGAACACTCTCACCTCTGTGACCTAACCTAAGGTGCCTATAAAGTGCATTAGCCCAAGGCACCTTCTAAGGTGCCGTAATCCAATTTGCCATAAAACGTGCCTTAGGCCTAGATGGCTGAAAGCTTGTCACACCGTAAAGTAAAGCGCCATTGGCGCCAAGATACAGGTTTGACCGCACAATATGACCTGGTGTGTGTAGCACAGTGGTTTGGGGAAATACCAGTCAACAACGTATTGTGTGTTGAAATCTCTGAAAATGACAATGTTATGAAAATCATATGAGAATGTGGCACATCACACCCACAGAGGATAGTCATGGCCAGGAATGCAAATATGCATCACACGTCCCAAAAATGCAACAAGATACCTACAACAAAAACAAATATGTCCACAAACAGACTAACACACCTTACAATTCAAGCCACAGGTGCATTGAGCACATAGGAAAGCACCTTACTGTGCAGATGCACTTTTACTGCGTCATGAGGTCATGGACTAGAAACAGCAGACAAGATGGTGGCCAAGTCCAGGAAGCCACCCTTCACCCCAGGGGACTTGTACCTCCTGGCCCAGCACATCTGCTGCCACCAGAGGCACCTGTTCCCAGGCTTCTCCTGCCGGCAGGACCTCACCAGAGTGTGGAGGGCCTGGGGCACCTCACCAGGCACTATAACAGAGCACCAGACTACCCATGTGAGGTAAGTGCATGGGGACAGGTCACACAAACCAAGGAGTGCAACGCAATAGCCGGCAATCAACACACATATCATACAAGCACAACATGGGAAAAGGACGGGTCTGTGGGTCAACCTGGGATCAATGTAGGTTCTCCTGTGTGCGAATCTGCCCTATCCCCAGGAGGCCCCAGGCCTATTTACAGAGGTCTGTTATTCATCCTGGAGCTATGGTAGGTGTGCCTGGTGATGTATGCAGGTCTTCCCTATCCCCAGGAGGCCTCAGGCCTATTTACAGAGTTCTGTGTTTAATCCTGGTGCTATGGTACGTGTGCCTGTTGTTGTGCGCAGGTCTGCCCTATCCCCAGGAGGCCCCAGGCCTGGTTAGAGAGGTCTGTTATTCATCCTGGTGGTACAGTATGTGCGCATGTTGAGATGCGCAAGTCTGCCCTATCCCCAGAAGGCCTCAGGCCTGGTTACAGAGGTCTGTTATTCATCCTGGTGGTATGGTAGGTGCGCCAGGTGATGTGCGCAGGTCTGCCCTATCCCCAGGAGGCCTCAGGCCTATTTACAGAGGTCTGTGTTTAATCCTGGTGCTATGGTATGTGCGCTTCTTGAGGTGCGCAAGTCTGCCCTATCACCAGGAGGCCTCAGACCTATTAAAGAGGTCTTTTATTCATCCTGGAGCTATGGTAGGTGTGCATGGTGATGTGCGCAGGTCTGCCCTATCCCCAGGAGTCCCCAGGCCGCATTTCAGAGGTCTGTGTTTTATCCTGGTGCTACGGTATGTGCACCTGTTGTGCGCAGGTCTGTCCTATCCCCAGGAGGCCTCAGGCCTGGTTACAGAGGTCTGTTATTCATCCTGGTGCTATGGTAGGTGCGCTTGTTGATGTGTGCAGGTCTGCCCTATCCCCAGGAGGCCCCAGGCCTATTTACAGAGGACTGTTATTCATCCTGGAGCTATGGTAGGTGCGCCTGGTGATGTGCACAGGTCTGACCTATCCCCAGGAGGCCCCAGGCCTGGTTACAGAGGTCTGTTACTCATCCTGGTGGTATGGTATGTGCACATCTTGAGATGAGAAGGTCTGCCCTATCCCCAGGAGGCCTCAGGCCTATTTACAGAGGTCTGTTATTCATCCTGGTGGTATGGTAGGTGCGCCAGGTGATGTGCGCAGGTCTGCCCTATCCCCAGGAGGCCTCAGGCCTATTTACAGAGGTCTGTGTTTAATCCTGGTGCTATGGTATGTGCGCTTCTTGAGGTGCGCAAGTCTGCCCTATCACCAGGAGGCCTCAGACCTATTAAAGAGGTCTTTTATTCATCCTGGAGCTATGGTAGGTGTGCATGGTGATGTGCGCAGGTCTGCCCTATCCCCAGGAGTCCCCAGGCCGCATTTCAGAGGTCTGTGTTTTATCCTGGTGCTACGGTATGTGCACCTGTTGTGCGCAGGTCTGTCCTATCCCCAGGAGGCCTCAGGCCTGGTTACAGAGGTCTGTTATTCATCCTGGTGCTATGGTAGGTGCGCTTGTTGATGTGTGCAGGTCTTCCCTATCCCCAGGAGGCCCCAGGCCTATTTACAGAGGACTGTTATTCATCCTGGAGCTATGGTAGGTGCGCCTGGTGATGTGCACAGGTCTGACATCCCCAGGAGGCCCCAGGCCTGGTTACAGAGGTCTGTTACTCATCCTGGTGGTATGGTATGTGCACATCTTGAGATGAGAAGGTCTGCCCTATCCCCATGAGGCCTCAGGCCTATTTACAGAGGTCTGTTATTCATCCTGGTGGTACAGTATGTGCACGTGTTGAGATGTGCAGGTCTGCCCTATCCCCAGGAGGCCTCAGGCCTATTTACAGAGGTCTGTTATTCATCCTGGAACTATGGTAGGTGCACCTGGTGATGTGTGCAGGTCTGCCCTATCCCCAGGAGTCCCCAGGCCGCATTACAGATGTCTGTGTTTTATCCTGGTGCTACGGTATGTACGCCTGTTGTTGTGCGCAAGTCTGCCCTATCCCCAGGTGAGCCCTGGACCATACAGAGAGTGTTGAGTTAGAACCCCTGCCATCACGTAGATGTGTCTGCTGCTGTGTACAAGGGACAATGGCGAATCACATGTGCAGCGCCACCGCCATTGCATACTTCAACATCAACTGCCTGGTCTATGCTGATGATGTCCTTATGTATATGCCATTCTCAACAGAGCTCCTTGACCTCTCCCCACTAATCGAGTGCTTCGACGCGGTTACAGACTGGTTAAAATCACAGATGCTTAAGATAAACTTTAAAAAGACAGAAGTCCTCTTCGTGACGAGAAACCCTGCATTCACCTCACCAAGGTCCATCAAAGTGCGTGACGCCGAGCTCATCTGCAAGTCTACAGTCAGATACCTAGGGGTTACCCTCGATCAACAGCTCAATATGAAGGCCCACATCAACAACGTAGCGAAATCCGTCTATCATAAAATCCGGACCCTTCGTCATTTGCGTCAGCTGCTTGAACCAAATGACTTTCGATCAGTCTTTCAGGCCTTAATAATGCCCCATCTGGACTACGCCAATGCCATTCTACATGGCCTACCAAAGAGTACGATTAACCCCTTACAATTGGCCATGAACTCGGCTGCAAGAATTCTCTATGGAGCCTCCAAGCGAACCCACATCACTCCAATACTGAAACAGCTACATTGGCTTCCTATGCACTCCAGGATCTCTTTCAAGATCCTTACCATGACTCACAAAGCGATCAATAATAACTCCGCATCTTCTATCACCGACCTGATATCAACTACACCCCCTAATCGTGCAAGGAGATCGACTGCCTCCAATTCTCTTGTATTACCCAAGGCAATCACGAAGTGCTCTCAAGCCACCAGATCCAGAGCCTTCTCTTACTTCGCACCATCATGTTGGAATGCCCTACCAACAGAAATCAGAACCATCAGTGACCTCTCCCAGTTCAGGAAGGCACTGAAGCATCACCTGTTCTTGCAGCACTACAATATTTCAGACACTGCCTCACACCAACCTACCTCTACACCCCATGTCAACACGTTAAACCCATGCTCTCCATAGTCTTAACGCGAAGAACTCCAATCTCACCTTGCTTCTTCCCTCATCAAGAAACATATAGCTGCGCCTAGTTGTTCTGTACATAGTTGCTTTTTGTACATAGTTATTATGTTCCTCTGTTTATGAAACCTGTTGAATGTAAACCTGTTTAATGTATACCCAGCTGTTCATTGTAAGCACTGATCAATATTTGGTAAGTGTAGTTTCTGTTCATTGTAAACCGCGCTGATGTCGAATAGTGCGGTATAAAAGAAACTGTAAATAAATAAAATAAATAAATAAATAAATAAAATACTGTGGCATGGGCATATGCAGTCTCTGCATATGTTAGCCACATGTTGTAGTCAGGTTGATAGGTGTAGCACACATGCCGACACAGTGCATATGTGTAGGATGTGGCGCATGCCCCAACTCCCCCTGGCACCCCATGCATGGATAACGGCACCATGCAGCACTGCTGGTATGATGCACACGACCCACAGCATGGCAATGCCACATATGCCATGGTGCTGTCATGTCATGTAAGGATAGGCCATCAGGCCGGTATGGGATGCCCGGAGGGTGGCACACAGGACACATAGGGGACAACCCACACATGCCCAGCCCCACTTGCACACATGCAGGCGGTAGTGGCAACAGCTAGCATTGGACAGACAGGGTACAGAAGGAGCAGCCTCCTGCTGCTCACAGCCGTGTGTGATATGTAGTAGCCGATGGCCATGGATGTCTGTCCCCTAATGGTTCCATACATTGCTGTACCCCCAGGTGGAAGACCTCCAAAAAAAGGGGAGGAAACTGTGGCTGCGCTGCCCGCGTTTCCTCGAGCGGGTCCAGCGGGAGCGGATGGCCCAATGGGATGATGTGGTAAATGCATGACTGCTGTGGTAATGTCTGCTTTCCCCCCACAGTGGACGCTGATGCTGGCGAGGGCCCATCATGGGGCAGGCGTGCCGGTGCATCGTGGCAGCCAGCGCCGGAGGCACATGCCCAGGAGGTGGAGGAGCCTGATGAAGATGGCGCAGCAGTGGAGGAGGAGGGGGAGGCTGCCAGTCAGGAGGGAGAGGAGGGGGAGGTGGATGGGGAGGGGGACGATGAGATGAGTGTGTCCGGGGAGGGGGAGGTGGAGTTGGAGCCTGTGGAGGGGGAGGAAGAGGTTGAGGGGAGTGGGAGCCTGTGGAGGGGTAGGGGGAGGTGGGAGTGGGAGGGTGGGTGAGGTTGTGGCCAGTCCTGACAGGCACAGGCCAGCACAGGGCACTGGGGACCCCTGCCACCTGCCCCACGGTGCTGGGGATGACTCCCGCCCAGAGGCGGGCCCAGCACACATCTCCACAGACAGGCCATGTGCACATGCCACCACACAGACAACAGGTACAGTGTGTCTGTGTGGGGGCATGTGCGCATGCCGCCTGTCTGTGACAGTGTGTTCTATATCCATTGCCCTGTGGGAGTAGACCCACACCGTGGGACAGGTGGTTCAGGCCGTGTGCTGGATGGCTGATGAGCTGTGCGTGCTGCATGAGGGTAACGCGGGCAGTGCAGCTCATCAGTAACCCGGCCATGGCGGCCCCCGGGGGGTGTGAGCATCACCCGGATACGTGACACCCCTGCCCTGTGCCGTCCTGTGTCCTGGGACTGCCACCACCGCCGGGGCTGGGGGTGCCAGGGCCACAACCACCACCATACGCGGTATGGTTGTATGTATCTGTAGAGTTATGTGAATAAAGTTGTACATATTTGTTTACAGAATCACTATGGTAGTGTATCTCAGTTCCTGACATGCCATTGCAGTGAGAGTGACACGTGTGAGCATGTCCCTGTGTGTCTGGGTACAGGACATCTATCACATACATAGTACAGTCCCCATGGCAAGGGTGTGAGATGGGCATGGGCGCGGACAGATGTAGCTCCACAGCCACTGGGATGTATCAATTTGCTGCTATGGTCCACAGACATGGGCAAATGCATGATGCAACGGACATGCCATCAGTGCACACATCTAAAGAAATAGCCCCGGCATTAACCTCCGTATATCAAAAACCTGAAATCCACAAAATGTGTATCTTACACTTATTCAACTTTTTTCTTTTTGTTGGAGTGACAGAACAAAAGGGGGAGGAACTGCAACCCACCCCTCGCCGTTGTCACTCCGTTTTAATCATTTAAATGCTTGAAAAACTTAACTTAACTTAACTGAGTCCAGCCAGCATAGAATTCATAATGCACAACGTGCCACGTTTCGGGCCATCCAACACTCCATGGCCCTGCATCAGGTGGAAAAAAACGAATCCCATTCAGTTGGCTTTAATGTGAAATGAACCATACGACCAGGTTTAAAAAGATCAGCATGTGATGTCAAATGCAAAAGGAGGAGACCATCAGCCAATCAGCGATCAAAACGTCTCAAGCATTCTTTGTTGGGAAAACCCACAGACAAGGGAACCCCCAGCAGCTACATACCAAATAAGGAAATCCTGCATCACAGCAATGTATGCCATTCAACAGAAGCATTCAGACCCCGAGGGGAAACAGTCTTTAATCGAAATATCCAGCGCTGCTCCATGCGTTGTAGTTTTGCAACCCGGTCCCCCCCCCACGGGAATCCAAAGGGACAAAATCCAAGACCCGCCACTGTAGTTGAGAAAACAGATGTTGTTCCCGAAGGCAATGTTCAACCATAGGTGCCGTCATGCATGCTCCCCAAGTCGGACCTTGACATTTCGAGTAGTGCGGCCAATGTAGAGTAACCAACAAGGGCATTTTATCAAATATACAATGAACGTGGATTCACAAGTGGTATGCCAATGAGATACATATGTAGTAAAAGTAGAGACATCCTTCCACTCTGGTCCTGTCAACGCCATATCACAGTAGCTACACGAGCCACAGGCATAATGGCCCGGGTCAGCATGGAAAGTAGGGGGACGATCAGAGGGCCAGGAGGACTTTACAATTCTGTCCCGTAAATTCGATCCCCTAGAATATGCCACCCAAAACCGTTTGCCAGAAAAACAGGCATGTACTGACAAAAACTGGCCAGTATCGGCGGATAATGTTCATAACCTTTGGAACCCCTGTAAATACGGAAAAATGCCAGTGAAGACCTCCCCGTCAGAGTTAGTCAACTCAGTAACCGGAGAACGTGGAGAAAGCAGCCATTCCCGATGTACAAAACGAGCCCGCTTATAAGCCTTCTTTAACAGTGAGAGGGGATATCCCCTTTTCAGCAACCGATCCCACAAGTCCACAGCCTGCTTTTGAAAATCCTCTAGCGAAGAACAATTTCGACGGAGTCGCAAAAATTGTCCTAACGGGAGACCCCGTTTTAGCGACAACGGATGAAAACTTGAAAACTGCAGCAGCGTGTTTCTTTGTACCGGCTTCCGAAACAACGTAGTGGTAATCCCTTCAGGGGACAAACAGATGGTGAGATCCAAAAATTGTATGGACCAGCGATCAAACGTTGCTATAAATTGGATGTGAGGAGAGTGCTCATTCAAGGAACTCACAAACAGCCGCAAATCTGCCAATGATCCAGACCAGAGGAAAAACACGTCATCCAAAAATCGGCGCCAAAAAGAAACATGCTGAAACAGTGGGGAAGTATAAACATACTGCTCCTCAAAGATAGCCATATAAATAGCGGCAACGGAGGGGGCCACCGTGGCCCCCATCGCTATGCCAAAGACTTGTCAATAGAAACTATTGTCACACAAAAAATAGTTGCTGTTAAATACCAAATCCAATATGGCTAACAAAAAGGAACGCGGAATCCGCGCCGGAAGGTCAAGTGGATATGTAGCAAGACATCGAAACACTTCATTCTGATCAATATTAGTATAGAGTGCCTGCACATCCAAAGACCCTAAAAAAGTGTACCCCAAATATTCACAGCACAATGACAACTGTGTAAGGAAATCCCCAGTATCACGGACATAAGAGGCAACCTTAGATGCTGCTGGCTGCAAAAACACATTGCAAAATTTAGAAAGGGGCTCCAAAAGAGAATCCCGGCATGACACAATAGGCCGTCCAGGAGGGTTTTGTAAACTCTTATGAATTTTTGGAACCAGATAAAAAACTGGAACCTTTGGGGTTGTATTCACCAAAAACCGAAATTCCCGACTTGTAATCCAACCATTTTGCAGAGCTTCCAACATGATGGATCTAATTGTCTGCAACAATACCGGCGTCGGATCAGCTGAAAGAAGTTGGTAATGTTCTCAATTCTGAAGATGAACCTGAATCTCAGCTCGATACTGATCAGGGGACAGTACAACAATCGCCCCTCCTTTATCAGCACTCCGAATAATAAGATCTGAATTGGAGAGATCCTGTATGGCTCGCCCAGCATTTGTAGAGGAAGTTTCTTCTTCTCGATGGGGGCGCCGTTCGCAGCGTCAATATCAACAGGATTTTTGGGAGGGCCCCGAGACTCGCTCCCGCACCAGGAATCAGTAGTTTTCAATTTGTCTGGTCGATCTCTGACATCCTCTCAATTACAGCTGTTGGAATTGGGACTTTCATTTGTTCCGACCCCCGGGTACAATGGATTTGAAGTCCGGTTGGCACTCCACCGTTTTTTTTGGAAATTACGAGTTTTTCTTTATTTTGCCCAACAAGGGCCTGGAGGGTTGGACCCTTCGGTCATTTTTGGCCCTTCTAAATGGCTTCCCCCTGGGGTTATTGATCCTGTCATTTTTACATTTCAGGATCTTGTCTTGCGGGATTTGGAAAATTTGGAGAGTGGTCTGTCAGCGGCACATCCTAATCTTTCAAGGGAGCAATTTCGAGCCATACAGGATCTCTCCAATTCAGATCTTATTATTCGGAGGGCTGATAAGGGAGGGGCGACTGTTGTACTGTCCCCTGATCAGTATCGAGCTGAGATTCAGGTTCATCTTCAGAATCGCGAACATTACCAACTTCTTTCAGCTGATCCGATGCCGGTATTGTTGCAGACAATTAGATCCATCATGTTGGAAGCTCTGTAAAATGGTAGGATTACAAGTCAGGAATTTCGGTTTTTAGTGAATACAACCCCAAAGGTTCCAGTTTTTTATCTGGTTCCAAAAATTCATAAGAGTTTACAAAACCCTCCTGGACGGCCTATTGTGTCATGCCGGGATTCTTATTTGGAGCCCCTTTCTAAATTTTGCGATGTGTTTTTGCAGCCAGCAGCATCTAAGGTTGCCTCTTATGTCCGTGATACTGGGGATTTCCTTACACAGTTGTCATTGTGCTGTGAATATTCGGGGTACACGTTTTTAGTGTCTTTGGATGTGCAGGCACTCTATACTAATATTGACCAGAATGAAGTGCTTCGATGTCTTGCTACATATCCACTTGACCTTCCGGCGCGGATTCCGCGTTCCTTTTTGTTAGCCATGTTGGATTTGGTATTTAACAGCAACTATTTTTTGTGTGACAATAGTTTCTATCGACAAGTCTTTGGCATAGCGATGGGGGCCACGGTGGCCCCCTCCGTTGCCGCTATTTATATGGCTATCTTTGAGGAGCAGTATGTTTATACTTCCCCACTGTTTCAGCATGTTTCTTTTTGGTGCCGATTTTTGGATGACGTGTTTTTCCTCTGGTCTGGGTCATTGGCAGATTTGCGGCTGTTTGTGAGTTCCTTGAATGAGCACTCTCCTCACATTCAATTTATAGCAACGTTTGATCGCCGGTCCATACAATTTTTGGATCTCACCATCTGTTTGTCCCCTGAAGGGATTACCACTACGTTGTTTCGGAAGCCGGTACAAAGAAACACGCTGCTGCAGTTTTCAAGTTTTCATCCATTGTCGCTAAAACGGGGTCTCCCGTTAGGACAATTTTTGCAACTCCGTCAAAATTGTTCTTCGCTAGAGGATTTTCAAAAGCAGGCTGTGGACTTGTGGGATCGGTTGCTGAAAAGGGGATATCCCCTCTCACTGTTAAAGAAGGCTTATAAGCGGGCTCGTTTTGTACATCGGGAATGGCTGCTTTCTCCACGTTCTCCGGTTACTGAGTTGACTAACTCTGACGGGGAGGTCTTCACTGGCATTTTTCCATATTTGACGGGGGTTCCAAAGGTTATGAACATTATCCGCCGATACTGGCCAGTTTTGTCAGTAGATGCCTGTTTTTCTGGCAAACTGTTTCGGGTGGCATATTCTAGGGGATCGAATTTACGAGACAGAATTGTAAAGTCCTCCTGGCCCTCTGATCGTCCCCCTACTTTCCATGCTGACCCGGGCCATTATACCTGTGGCTCGTTTAGCTACTGTGATATGGCGTTGACAGGACCGGAGTGGGAGGATGTCTCTACTTTTACAACATATGTATCTCATTGGCATACCACTTGTGAATCCACGTTCGTTGTATATTTGATAAAATGCCCTTGTGGGTTACTCTACATTGGCCGCACTACTCGAAATGTCAAGGTCCGACTTGGGGAGCATGCGTCCCGATTACGGACAAAAACCATGACGGCACCTATGGTTGAACATTGCCTTCGGGAACAACATCTGTTTTCTCAACTACAGTGGCGGGTCTTGGATTTTGTCCCTTTGGATCCCCGTGGGGGGGACCGGGTTGCAAAACTACAACGCATGGAGCAGCGCTGGATATTTCGATTAAAGACTGTTTCCCCTCGGGGTCTGAATGCTTCTGTTGAATGGCATACATTGCTGTGATGCAGGATTTCCTTATTTGGTATGTAGCTGCTGGGGGTTCCCTTGTCTGTGGGTTTTCCCAACAAAGAATGCTTGAGACGTTTTGATCGCTGATTGGCTGATGGTCTCCTCCTTTTGCATTTGACGTCACACGCTGATCTTTTTAAACCTGGTCGTATGGTTCATTTCACATTAAAGCCAACTGAATGGGATTCGTTTTTTTCCACCTGATGCAGGGCCACGGAGTGTTGGATGGCCCGAAACGTGGCACGTTGTGCATTATGAATTCTATGCTGGCTGGACTCAGTTAAGTTTTTCAAGCATTTAAATGATTAAAACGGAGTGACAATGGCGAGGGGTGGGTTGCAGTTCCTCCCCCTTTTGTTATGTCACTCCAACAAAAAGAAAAAAGTTGAATAATTGTAAGATACACATTTTGTGGATTTCAGGTTTTTGATATACGGAGGTTAATGCCGGGGCTATTTCTTTAGATTTGGATCATTTTTTGCCTTGTGCTGGGGATTTTTTTGATCAGTGCACACATGGCACGGTGCATGGCACGAATGGCATGCAGTACAGACATGCGCTGTATGGTGGCAGGACAGACCCCACGCCCCCCTGTGGTGTCTGTCGTGGACCGTGGCCACAGACGGGATCATGTGATTAGGTATATATTGTCGCCACATCACCCCGTCCACCCACAACTACACCCTGCGCTGGCGTCCCTTTCCACACCTAGCATGTTTCCTCCCACCCTGTGGTGCTGGTGCTGCTGCTGCTGCTGCTGCTGATGGCTGTACCCCATGTCCTGCCATAGCCTCCCAAGCAGCCGCCATCTGGCCCATGTTGGCTGTCATTGACTCAGCTGCCTCGCGTAGGCCCTACACCTCCATCCTCAGCCGTCGGGATTCATGGTGCTGTCTCCATTGTTCCTGCGCCACCTCCTGCAACGCCAGCTGTATGCATGTGGGTGAGACATGGTATGACCCGTGAGACATGGGTTGCACATGCCACCTGTACACATGCAACAGGTGACCCGACTGGTCGGTCACTCACCCTCTGCATCCTCATGTGCCATTGCAGAATGGGCCCTCATTTTGCCAAGTACCTCCCCCATGGCGGAATGTGCGGCCCGTGGGGCGGGACCTGGTGCTGGTAGGCCACCCACCCCCTCTGCTTCAGCTGCCGTGGACACACTACCTTCTGTACTCACCCTGCCGTCACCTGTCAGGTGGGGTGCTGGTCCCTCCACCGCCACCTGTGATGCATTGGGACCTCCAGGCGTCTCACCAGCAGACATTGCCTCAGGTAGGGGCCCCTGCCTCTGCTATCCTCCCCCCCCCTTTGCTGTGATCTCTGAGGGTGAACCTTCTCACCCCCTTTCACCCTTCAAACACACCACCTGCTTTTCTGATGCTGTCCCCACCCACTGCCAAGGCCCCATCTCCCCCACTATTGTCCCTTCCATCTCTCAAATCCTCATCCCTTCCCTCTCCATTGCAACTGTCCCTGCAGCCATCAGACATGCGGGGGTTACACCTTGCTTCCAAGAACCCTCACCTGATCCCACATGTCCCTCTGGGTCTCGGCCCACATCTCTCCCTCCCTTTGTTTCCTGACTACCTGAACGTGCTGTTCACTGCCGCTGCACCTAAGTCCGCACCTCTCATGCCCTCCTGGATCCGGTACAGCCCGGCGTTTGTCCTCTACCCTCTGCTTAAGCGGCTCTTTCACAGGTCCCTGGTGACCTGTCTGGTGAGATACACAGACCTTTACTCTGTCCCCATCCCTCTTGGCCTCTCTGCTGCTCCTGGCATTGTTAACCACATTCCTCTCATTGGTACCCTGTCCTCGCTTGGTTCTAGGGCTCTGTACTATCCTCAGTCTCGTGTTATCTCTCACACTGTTCCTTCAGTGTGTGTTCCTGTGGCTGCTCCTCCACTGCTATCCTGCTCACAGTTGATGTACCCCATGGATCTGTCTTGGGTCTGCTCCTTTCCCTCTGTATATGCAATCCCTTGGTGCGCTACCATTGTCCATGTGTTCAGTGCCGGTCCGTCCATCCCACAGGGCTGTTGTTTACACAGGGCCATGCAGTCCAGGTGGCTATGCGCTGTCAGCATCCCCATCTGTGGTACGGTAGGTTGGCAGCCCTCAGGGGGTGGTGGTGGGGTACCAGGGTCTTGTCGTGGGCCATTGCAGAGCCCTGATGGGAGCGAACACTGGTATGGGCTGGTGATACACGGTGACCGGTGTTGTGTCAGGGCCACATGTTATGAGGCTGGGGACATGACATGGTAGGGGTTGGGGGGTCAGTGTGGGTGGGATGGTGTCTCTATATTGGGGCAGGTATTGGGCGTATGTAGCTGGGGACTGTGGGTGGCAGGTTACACTGTGCATTGCTGACAGGGGTCTACAGTCCGGAGGCGGTGTGGGCATGATGCAACAGGCTTGTCAGTTATGCCATATGTTGCATGGGACTGGCTGGGGACATGCGTTTCTATGAGTCTTGAGACATGGCCCCTACATCCCCCTGCGTCAGCCCCTGCATGTGCTGGGTTGTTAGCTTTCCCTGGACCACATATCTCCATCTTACCTGCACATGGGTCTGCTGTATCCAGCATGGAGGGGCAGGCCATGGAGGTATATGGGCCCCAGTCTCTCCGCCAGGCGCTTCTCCAGAGGGGATAGGGTGGCTCTTTGTGGTGCACCACTACCTGTGGCATGTGCATGGCGCCTCTCCTCTGTCAGGTGGTCCCATATCGCCCGCTTTATGTCACTGTACCGCTTCCGCAGGTTCTCAACATCATGGCTTGGGCCCTCTGCCTCAGCCACTGCTGAGCGCAGCTTCTCCCACGCCCTGCTGCATGCGCCATTGGTGGTGGTGCTGCTCTGCCGCCTGTATAATACCTTGAAGTTGTTGAGGATGATTGCCAGGAGGAGGTCATTCTCCTCCTGGGAGAAGCGGACTGCCCTCCTCCTGGTATCTTCGGACACGGGCCTCTGCCACCACTTTGCCCCTGGTACACCTCCCAGCTGGTTGGGTGGGGGCTGGGATACTCCGTGTGGGCCTGCCTCCTCCCCCTCAGGCTCCTCAGTGGTGGTGGCCACTTGGGGCTGTTGGCTGCTCTGGTCACCCTCACTCATGTCTCATGTTCCAGGCTGCTTCTCCAGCATGCACATATGTCACCTCCTCTCCTACTATATGCCCTCGGTGGTATGTGCATGATGATGTGCCTTTATGGCTACCTAGGGTGTGATCCTACATGCTTTCCAGGCACAGGCACGTCACATGATTCAACCTGTGTATGGCGCATTCCGGAGCATACAGGAAGTACAGGGCGCGTGTTCCGTGCATTGTGCATTGCGTCCCTGTGCGCATTCTGCGGGTGGCAGTGAATATTACGGGCTCCATTCATGTATGGGGACATGCCTTATGCAGGCCGCACCATGAGGCGTGCCATGGATTGGGCGGAATTTGCGTCCCTACGTGAGCTACTGCATTACGCTTCCATAGGCGCGGACTGTTCTGCTTCACTGCTACTGCTGTGTGCCGCCACATCCACAGGTATGTTATGTTTGTTCTGATTATTTGCCATACCCCCACACCGTATTTAATATGTATCTTTACCTATATATCTTTACCTGAGTGGTTCGGCCTGTGTAAGGTGCATTCCGGCATGCATAGGGGGGAGCACGACGCATGTTCCATCCATTGCACATTCACGCATTGTGTCCACACACGCATACAGATTGCATAAGGTGCACTGGCACCCGCAGTACGTGCACCAGCGCAACACAAGGAACATGCGCCATGCTCCTCCTATGCATGCCAGAATGCACCTTACTCGGGCCGAATCATGTGGCGTGCTTTGGATTATACAGAATGCGTGTTCCTACGTGTGTTGCAGTGTTACAGTGTTACACTTCTGTAGGAGTGGACCGTTTTGCAATACTGCTGCTGGTGTGTGCTGCTGCATCTACAGGTGTGTTATGTTTGTTCTGATTATTTGCCACTCCCCATGCCATATTTAGCATTTAACTTTGCTCTACCTGATGTCTATCATGGCTCACATTCACCATGTGGTATGTGTGTTGCAGGCGCTGGATGTTTTGGAGGAGCTGCGGTTGCCTGATGAGGGAGGTGGTGTCCATGGGGCTGTGGCACAGGGCATGGTGCAATCCCGCTGCAACACAGACCTGTAGCTGTGGAGGCTCCACAGGCCGAGGTTTTGCCAGCACAGTGCTGTAGGTGTGCCGAGGTGTGCCCTCACCTGCCTCGCCTCTACAGGCCCAGGCCCATGCTCCAGGACATGTGTGAGGACCAGGTCATCTCCCTCTACCATCTGAGCACAGGGGGTATTAGGGAGCTCTTTGAGGATCTAAGACCTGACCTCGAGCCCCGGACTGGTTGATCACATGCCATACTGGGTTTGGCCAAGCTCCTCAGTGCCCTACATTTCTTTGCCTCTGGCTGTTTCCAATCCTCGGTGGCCACAGTGGGTGGGATGAGCCGGCCCACCTTCTCACGCTGTCTCCACCAGGTACTGCATGCCATGGTCAGCTGGGTTAGGAATTACATTGTGATTCCTAACAATGGGCAACAGTGGGGGGCCCTGGACCAGGCATTCAGCAGATTGCAGGGATACCATACGTGATGGGAGCTATTTATTGCACACATGTTGCCCTGGTCCTGCCCAGAGACAGGGAGGCAGTGTTCCACAACCGCAAACACTACCATTCCCTGAATGTTCAGGTTGTATGTGATGCAAATATGCATATTCTGAATGTGGTTCCTAGGTTTCCAGGGTCAGCCCATGACTTCTATATCCTGCATCACTCGGCACTGTTTAACCAATTTGAGGGTAGACAATATGAGGACTGTGTCATGCTGGGTGGGTATTTATCATCTCTAACATGCACATGGTGTTCCTCTGTCCTGGGGTGCTTGTCACTTCTCACAGGTGGGACAGGGTCACCTGTGGTTTGCCATTTGGCCCTTCAGACTGCATATCCCCTGTGACACATATGACATGCCCTGATGCAGATCTGACTTATTTTCTGGCAACATTACGGACACTGTCTGTCAGGCAGTGGCATATCACTGCCCAGCCGGTGTATGATTTACGAGGCCCCATTGTTAATTATGACCTCGGCATCCCTTTCCATGCATTGTGGTGGTGGAGCGCTGACCTTGTATGGGGCTGTGTCCACTTTCACACCATGTCACCATCACCGGGGATGTGTTCACATACCTTTGTGGGTTTCTACACGAACATATGTCTACCATATGTGCATCATTGCTTTTCTGGGTGTCTCGGCACACATGCAGTTTCCATTGGTATTTGGTACTGCTGCTCTGTTGCACAGGTCCTTTGGACAGGGAACCTATGGACACATATGGTGTGCCCCTTATATGGTGGGCTGCGACACCTTTTGGTTGACAACTACGGCTCACGGCCTCAGACCAACCACATACACAGATGTATATGTGTCTGCCTTTGTAGTGTGTCCCTAGTTGACTCTGTATGCAATCTTTGTGTGTGTGCTGCCTTGGGGTGGGGGGGGGTTGATTTGCTCAAAGAATCATCTTCATGCTGTACTGTGTGTTGGGAGCCCATTCACCTTTGACGGTTTAAGCCACGTCACGTTGTTGGCTTTGTGGTGACACGTTACATCGCACATGTATGCTTCATGTATGTCAACGTTGTTTTGTCATTTCTGCCATCGTGACTGGACCCCTCAGGTATATGTTACTGTAACAACTGCTGTGTGTGCACTGTATCATGGCCATCACATGATGGCACACATGTGTATCTCTGCCCTTTTCCATGGTGCATTGCCATGTGTCCGCCTGATGTGTTCAGGACTGCCACTACGGCCTTTCGGGTACAAGTGGTTGGTCATGTGTTTGGTCTGGATACAGTTGACCTGTGTTGCCCTCATTACCATTCCCCGTTGTTCTGTTTCTCAGACCTCCAGACTCTAGTGCATAGCTGTTGTGTACCATCATGTGCAATCATATGTTTGTGTCCTCATTTATCTGTTGTCCGTTTGCACCTACATGCTTGTGTGCATGTGTGTGAACATCAGCTCCTGATTGACCTTTCCACATTTCTTTCTGCAGGTGATGACGGGTATGGGTGTCGTGCCTGATTGCTGACCCCTGCGCATCTTCCATGGACACATGCAGAGATGAGGTACAATGAGGCCTATGTCTCCAGCCGCTTAGTCATCGAGCGCGCCTTTGGTGTTTTGAAGAGTCGCTTCAGGTATCTGGATAGGACCGGCGGGGCCTTACAATACAGACCCATGACTGTGGCACAGATCATTCTGGCCTGTTGCATCCTGGACAACATTGCTCTCAGGCACAATATTCCAGTCAAAATTAATCCGAATCTGGAAGAGGATCCTGCGTGCTGTCCTGTACGTGCCTGTGGTGACACACGTGAGGGCACGGCAGTCAGGCAACATCTGATTGATGAGCTCTTCTCATGTAAGTCCTGCATATGTGGGGAAATGCATATGGTATACATGCACATGCTGCTGTGTGTGTTGCAAGGCTCTATCATGACATATGTATGTTTCACTTGTGTTTTTGACTCCCTAGGATAAGCTTTTGGACATGTCCGGTGCTGTGGTGCAGTAGAAACTGTGTGTACATCATTCAACTTGCAGGTTCCTGGGGTGGGTAAACATACAGGTAACTGTACTATGGGGACAGTGAAGCATAACACATGTCTGTGGTTATATGTCTACTGCACATATTTTGTTGTACACCTCTTTGACCTATGCCCCCATACCCCATATGTTGCTCTTGGCACACATATGGCCATGTGATTGTGACCAGTTCTGGGGTTTCAACACTGTATTTGAGACACATGTAACCGAGCTGTGTGTGTCTACAGGTCCAGAGTATGGTGGTGGTGGACGGCATGTAAACCCTTCCCTGGCATTGTGGCATTAACCAACAGCAGTGTAATGATTGTCTCCACTGGTCTCAGATTGTGCACAGACAGGCCGTATGCTACTGGAGGCATGCTCACCTTGTCCCACTGTATGTGTGTGTGTGTGTGTGTGTGTGTTTTGGACATGTCTCTGTAACGGTATACTCTGAGGCCCTTTAGCATTATCTTGTACTGGGATGTGTCTGGACACCTGTGGGGTGGTGATCACTTTTCTATCTATACCTTTCTGCTGTTCCCTTGTGTACATTGTGCGCATGTGTTTACGCATGTGTTCTGTGTTTTTGACTGACCTGTTTCTTGTATGCTGACAAATCACTACGCATCAACATTTCTGTTTCACACATGTCGCCATACTTTGGACATGTGGCAATGACAGCTGAACATGCAGACATGGTGATTCAATGCATTTCAATGACATCCTCTGCATTTACTATGACCTCTTGTAGCTTTTGCCTGCCTCATACAGTCCCTATCAGACTCTTGCTGCACACATACAGTAGGTTGCATCTTTGATCTTTTTTGATTGACATCAACCTTTACATGTGTGTGTTGGGCTGTTTGTTCCGTCGTGCTTTTCTGTGGGATCTATGTGCACCAACACTGCTGGACATGCTGTGGACCTCTGAGAAGCCTGTGTGACATGGGCATAGACATGACCTTGTCAAGATGGCAACCTGGTCTGCAGTGCCATCTCCTAATGTCGTCAACATGCACTGTGCTCTGTGTTGTGAATGTGTCATGTTTGCATGTCTGAGGTTTCATTATGTACATATTGTTGTTTCACTCTCTGCAATGTGACCTGATGTTGTGTGCAGCATACCATGATGTTGTTTCTCCTCCTTTTACCATTGAGCACAGCCAACACACACAGCACATCTACTATACTGCATCTGCAGTCACCATCACCCAACTGTTGGGGGACAGAGCAACTGCATGCAACGATCCCTGGGAGATGGTGCCATTGTGTGATGGACCTATGCGAGTGGGACACACGCCTATGATGGACATTATTGTTGGACTGATACTTTGAACAGAACAAGGATGACCAACACACCGTTGCTGCCATGCTCTGGCTGGGTGTCGTGTTCATCACAGGAGACACACAGCACCTTTGCAATACTGTGGCACATTGAGATGTCACACGTGACTTTGCATGCCCATGGATTCAGGGACAGTCGTAACAGGACATGTGGGGTTGCAGATGACATTTGCACTATGGACAATGTGTACTGGTCCGTACATGTACAGCAGGAACTCACATACTCGCTGTATCTTGTACATCCATCTGACATTGTGTTCGTGTGTATGGCCCATGTGTGTGACTTGCATCACAAGATTTCCTCATATGTTTGGATCAACAGGTGCATGCAGCCATATGTGTGGCACAGGAGGTACATTCTGTAGGTCCTGTTTATTTGTCTGGCTAACTTACACTTTGGCATGACACGCTGTTTGCCACCACACCACTGTGATGCGTGCCAACATCTGTGATTGCTGTTTGACCCTCTCAGGGGGTAATACAGTGCATCTGGGGCAGCACTCTGTCATGGTTCAATGTACATGGTGCATGTGCATCTGACTGTGTTGTTACACCGGTGCATATGCCGGTGTGGATTTTGTGTGGGCTGGTGCACCATTGTTGCCCTTTCTTTCTACCTCCACGTACATGTTATTGTGTTTGGTTACTGTACAGATGTGGCACTCTACATTGATTTACAAACTAATCTTTGCATGTCTGCACAGTCCTCTTTATCACATGACACTGCGCCACTCACATTGCACCGGTGACTTTGCAGTGTGGCGGTGGGTATGTCCATTTTCTGACTTCATTTGTGCATTCCATGTACATTGACATATATTTGATGCTCCTGTATCCACAGCACCCATTGCAGCAGGCCTTCTGCATAGTACTATCTCTGTATGTCTGTGAGGTTCTGCTTTGTTTGTTCTTTGGCAACATGTGCCTCTCTTACCTGTTACCATGTCCTCATTTTGCATTGTGTCACTGTTTTTGCTCCCATTTGTGCATTAAAGGTGTGTATTTGCCTGAGTACCTGACGTCTTCTCTTTCTCAGCACATCACATACTGTTGTCTGGCCATCTACACTGCTGTATGACTCACTGGATACACACACATATGGTCTACACAGCTGAGGGGTAGTGCTGGGACATGACATGATTGTCATGTTTGTGCATTTGCCTGTGCACTGCACATCCACATCACTGCATGGCAGCATGGCATTACATCTCTGTATCTTCCTTTCCTACCTTATCACCTTGTGGTTGTGTGGGCAGCTTGGTGTAGCTGCCTGGACCGTTCTCCCTGTCAGTTGTGTGTTCTCGTGCTATTGCCGTGATGATGCAATGTGTGTTGATGCCATCTGGGTCACTCGCAGCACTATGACCACAGTCCACCTTTCATATCATTGCCCAGTGTGTGTGTTGTATCATACACAGGATGTGTGTGGTGTATCCGACGTTGTGCTGCTGCATTCCTGACCACAGATGGTTTCACTGATATCCACATAGGTGTTCCATTTTGACACAGGTACATTCATCGCTCCCATGTGCCTGGCCAGTTGCATGTCGTCTCATTTGGACCATTGTGACTTCTTTTGGGTGGGCATCTCTACTACTTGGCCACATGCATGTTCAGGCTGGTGCCTGTACATCCTCACCTGGGAGGTGTTTGTGGGACATAGCTGGCATTGGTGTTTGTTGGCACTGGTGCTGACGGTGGCGGCGGGGTGGATTGGAGATGTGCCTGCCTCCTTGTCTACACATCATCAGCTGCAGAGATGTTCATGTCATGGTGTGGGGGCATGGCATAATGGTTCACCCACTGGCCTGGGACCTAGTGGACCAGGGTTCAATTCCCACTGGCACTCCATGTGGTGTTAGTCAAGTCACATACCCTGCATTGCTCTGACAGGATCAAGGTGATCATTGTCCCTCTTTAATGTACATTACCAGGTTTATATTGCAATGTTCATCACTGAGATTGTTATCATGAGGCAGTATCAGACAGCTATTACATATACTGTATATGTGTCTACACTTTCTGACATTTTGCTGGGTATGCTTTTTTGGGTTTGTGTGTCCTGTATTGCCAGGCAGGTATGTTTTTGTTTACATTTCATGACTGTGTGTTGGGTACCCATCATGCACTACCTACTGTCTACATGCATGGATATGTGGGACTACGGCATTTGGTGCGTGCAGCTGCATTGGGGGGAGGCCTACTGAGAAGGACACACCATGCAGCTCCTAGACATGATCTGTCATGCCCATCATCTGTGGACGGGCCAGTGACTTTTGTGTGACATGTTGGACACACATTTGTCTGTGCTGCTGCATCACCGCACTGACGAGCGTATTTAGTGGTATACTGCTGCTGTACATGGCCCACCTGTGCTCACATCCTTGGACAATGGCAGCTGTCTGTGTGCCAGCCGTCTGCTACCTCACAGGGTGCTATGGGTTTCCATACACACATTCCCTTTGGTGGAACATATTTTCATTGTGTTTGTTGTGGTTGTTTGGCATAGTGGTTATAGAAACGTGTTGTACCACCATAGGTTGTGGGTTTGATTCCCACACATTCATTATCTTTTATTTTCTTGTGTTCTGCTAACCCTACCATACAAGGTCTCCAGCTTCATCACTTCTCTGCACACCCTTATTCTCTTCACTGTACAGTGCAATGTCCCCTCTGTACAGCCTATCCATCACATGCTAGCTGTTACATATGGTCCCTTTCTTTGGGCTGTGTGGGTGGGCAGTTGGCTCAGTGGTTTGGTATTGGTGTCATTGAGCTGTGTTTGGGCTCTTCAGTGTACCAGTTCAATGCCCTCTTATTCCTTTTTGGGTCTCTTGCCCATTTTGCCCTTGTACACACATCAACCACACAGCCGGCCCTTCAGTGCGACCTCTGACGCCTTGTTGTTACGTGCCATAATCCGACCACATATTCTAAGGCGCTCAGATGTATCTCATAAGGCACGTAGGAAGGTTTGTAACGTCACGCACGTTCTTGTGCGCACTGCTCATCAGACGTCCTGTTACGCGCGTTCTCCGCAATGCATGTAAGACGCAACACGCATAAGACGCAACATGCATACGTTGCACTACTGCATGATAATCTAGCAGACACAATGGCCATTTGGTGCAACATATTTGCATTGTGCTTGTTGTGGTAGTTTGGGATAGTGGTTGCAGATGTGCATGGAGCCAACATAGGTTGTGGGTGTGGGCCCACAGGTTCCTTTTCATCTGTTCTGCTCTCCTTACCATACATTGCTTCTGGCTTCGTCCCTTCTCCACACACCCTTCCTTCTCTTCACTGTACACTGCAATGTCCCCTCCATGCAGCCTATCTGTCACATGATAGCTGTTACCTATGCTTCCTTTCTTTGGGCTGTCTGGGTGGGTAGGTGGCTCAGTGGTTTGGTATTGGTATCAAGGAGCTGTGTTTGGGTTCTTCAGTGTACCATTTCAATTCCCTCTTACTCCTTTTTGGATTCCTTGCCCATTTTGCCCTTATACACACAACATTCACACAGCTGGCCCTTCAGACCGACCCCTGGCACCCTTTCCGTTACCGTTGTTTACTCCTCTGCATGCTGGGTTCACTGCACACCATTTCATGGTGTGTGTGCATGTGTTAACTGTGGCTCACGTCCCCATTACAGACTGCGATATCAGCTGCCTGTGGTCTATGGCCTTACATCTACGGCTCCGTTTCTCATGTGGCACCATGTCTGCACATCCTTCAGTGCGTCTTCTACTGTCAGCGTGCCTTAGATTGCAACCCCTTCGGAGGTGCTGCCACTTCCCGTCGGCTGTGGTGTTCGCATGCGGTGGGTCCATGGCTCACTGTACCACACGTTACGTACCTTGAAACGCGCGGTACTTGACACGGCTTGCTTTACTGATGCACTGCCCACTCCTTTATATGGGCATCTGTAACATTACTGGGGAACTTAATGTGGGTAACATTACCAGAGTTTAGTAAACATACCCCTATGTACAAATTCAGAGAGGTGCCTAGGCTGTTTTTATAAACTAGAAATAAAGTAGGTGTATTCTTTGACCTTCAGCATAGGCGCACTTTTATAACATTACCCCTTAAGAAGGTTATTTTGTAAGACACATGCATGCATAATTGCCTGGGATAGACATGTACGAAAGCAGGTGCCAAGAAACTATAGCACCTTATTTTATGCAGTCTATGTCTAGGCATTCATTCCTAAGGGCAGAGCAGGGTTGGGAATTGCAGTTGGTAGTTATAATATGCACCAGTTCTTACTGACACATACATGCACAAAGTTACTCCCGCATTGGAGCAGGTTTAACTTTGTGCAGGAGCTTTCAGGTAGGTTATGTATAAAAGCATGGAGGCATATACAGTATTTTTTTTTTTAAGTGCCATTGAGTCAGTGCTGACTCATAGCAACCCAGCTACCTCTGGGTTTTCTTGGCGATGTATCATTGGAAGTAGATTGCCAGCCTTTTCTTCTGAGGCAATGGAGGGTAAAGTGATTTGCCCAAAGTCACAAGGAGTGCCAGTGGGAATTGAACCCTTGAACTGCTGGGTACTAGGCAGTTGCTCTAACCACTAGGCTACTCCTCCACTCTGTCTACAGTATATGTTACTTTTATAAAGTAAGTGCAACATATACACTTATCTGCCTTTCTTGCCTAGGTACCCTGTTCATAAAATACCCTCCCTAGGCAATACTTTCTAAGAATTAAATGCAAGCAACAACTTCTCTGTGCTCCTTCTTCTTTCCATTATGCCTCTTTGCCCTTCCCCTAGGTTGAGTTGTGATATTTATTTTCTCATTCAAAAGCCATATGCAGTCAGGCCATCTAAAATGTTGACTGTTTTTTTAGTCTTCTCTCAACTCTGGATCTCTTCTCCAGCTATCAGAAGACAGAAAGATACAGCGGGGAGCAAAAGGATAATCTGAGATGAAGTTTGACATTTCACATCAGATGGGCCCAGACTCCAATAGTGTGCCCAACGCTGCCAAAAATTAATTCATTGCCCAGTGGCCCCAAACCTGCTAAAAAAAATTCCCAAGTGGCCCTTGTGGCTCCAAATCTCCCCACCCCCAAGAACCCAGCAAAGAAAACATTGATATCCCAGTGGCTGCTGCAGCCCCAAACTCCTGTCGCTTTCAGAAGCTCTGATCCTCCCTCAGTGCCTTTGTTGTTGGGAAGCAGGAATGAGGCCCACACACTTCTCCTGAGCTGCCATCTTGGAAAATGGAGGCACTCAACCCTGCACAGTATATCCTGAGACATACTGCATGGGGTCAGTTTGCCAAATAAGACAGGCGCTACCATTTTGCAAGATGGTGGCATGGAGCATGGGGGCAGCTCTGATCCCCCCTCTCCCTCCCCCCCCCCCCGGAACTCTTGCTATCAGGTGATTAGAGCTACTGGGGTATGATCAGAGCTTCAAAAAGTGTGACAGAGGTTGGGGGTGTAACAGCCACTTTAGCCAACAATGTTTTTTGTCCAATTTGGGGCCACCAATGATTTTTCGGCAGTGTCAGGTGGGAACTTCATGATCGAGAGTGTCTGGCACATATTTGGAGGTCTGGGCCTCCTTGGGTCATTTGACCTGATGTGTCAAACCTCACCTTAGATGATATTTTTTGATAGCATTACAGCATATGCTTGCGCAAGGTATAGGTGCTGCTAACGCCGACCCCTGTGTGCATGTGCCTTCTTGCACACAATTTGCATGCTCCTTGCTTACAGCATGGGTGAACAAAACCTCTGTGTTAAACTTGCATTAAAAATCCTTTGGTAGCACTTGGCTCTGGACTCTAGTGAAGGGTTTCTGGATCGAGCTGTCAGAAATAAAACCTTTTCCCATCACTTCTATCATCACCCCCTCTTATAAAGACTCTCTTTTCTCCTGCTTTCCCTCTATTGCCTACAGCTAGCATAGCATATTTTAAACCATAGGGGATACTGTGGTGCAAAGTGGTTCATAATTCAATGCTTGGGCCACAGCAACAGATGAGGAAGTGTCCCAGAGTGCTGCACTGCTGCTTTCTACCTCCTTGCAAAACTGGATCAGTGCTGTAAAGCCTTCCTAGTTTGCACTCCATTCGTGGCCAGCAACACTTACAGTACCCCCCCTTCTCCTCAGTCTGGCTATCACACATCTTGACTACAGTAATGTCATTTACGCTGGCATTGCTAACTATGAGATTAAAAGATTACCAGCAGTCCAGAATTACCAGCAGTCAGGCAGAATATGCCTCTAAATATGACCATATCACGCCTGTTAGTGCACCATCACTGGAAACCTGTTCAGTTTAGGATACAATACAAAATTCTGACCCTAGTCCAACAAAGCATTACCTACCGGCCTCCCCCCCCCCCCCTTGTATTTCTTCTGTAACCATATCACTCGCTCCTGACAGGGTTCTACACCCGGTTCATGCCAATCGTCTGTTTCTCCCCTCTGCTTCACAAGCCAGGTTTGAGTCTACTCCACTCTGCCTTCTATTTTCTTGTACCAAGTCTATGAAACAACCTTCCCTCTGAGCTCCACTTAGAACTCATACCCTAAATTCAAAGCCTCTCTTAGGCACATCTCTTCTGTCTTTCCACAGATGCTTGGAATAATTGTATTTCTCTTGCTTTCCTTTTTATCTTACTTTTTTCTCTTGCTCTTTTCCTGTAGTGAATGGCCGTATCTTTCCTGTCTTTTACTGTATCTTATTGTTTATTTAATTATAAACTGCTTTTCTGGCTCGAGGAGCAGTATATCAAATTTTAATTAAACTAAACTGTTACTGCTACTTCCAACTCTCAAGTCTTCTATAGCAATTCCACAGGGATTTAAGAATTGCATGGAAGGGTCTGGATTTTGCAGCTCTTGCCAAGAAGCAGAGTCATGGATAACCAGAGGTCCTCCACAAACATACATAAACTTCTTAAACAGTGCCGGTTTGAATACTTAGCAGGTCCTGGGACAAACTTTTGAGTTTGGGCCCTCTTATTTTATCACATTAACCATGCCCCATGTAGGGAAAAGAAACTTTATAATATGTAACTTTTATAAAAATTTGTGATAAAGCAATTCCAATTGCATTTTCTGAATTGTCATCTATAGAAAGACGACTGTACTCAGTTTTGCTCTGGCCTAATTCTTGATCCCTGCCTCACACAATCCCTTGCTCTCTCTTCTGCGTGCCCCATCCTCACTTACTCTATTGCTCTCTTCCAGTAGTGAGATTCAATTCCTGTCAGGGATCAGTTTGATCTGCGTCAGAATCAGCTGGGTCACACTGATTCATGTGAACCGGTTCCTAGCATTTCCCCGCATTTGCCAAACCGGTGCCTACAGGTTGTGTCACTCCCTCAGCAGCACTGGTAGGCTTTGAAGCACCCGAAAGTATGTTGATGGCATCAGGGGCTTCTCCAGATGCCACAAAACCCCTGATACCATCAACATACTGTACCTTTGGGTGCTTTGATTCCCGCCAGTGTTGCTGTAGCAGTGACACACCCTATAGGCACCGGTTTGGTAAACGTGGGGAAACGCTAGGAACCAGTTTGTGTGAACTGGCTGAATCACACCACTGGTCTCTTCTCATTGCTCCCCTCACACTCTTCTAGATCTCCCCAGGAGCCTATATTCAAAACATTCAAAGAAAATACTCTGTATAACTCTAACGATATACTGCCTGCCACATAACAGCACTTAACTGCTAAAACACTAAAACCATCCAGACAATATTTCAACATTTGTTAAACATCAATAAGGACGCTTACTACCGGAAAACAGTAAAAGCTAGATTGCTAAGAGATTCCTACACAGAAACTACGCACTGGCAGAATTTCATTTCCTCGAGTTCCAAAATACAAATATAGAGCTGGTGGCACTTGCCAAATGCAAAATAAGTGACCATGAATTAGAAAATGTGCAGACAAAAACTTAAATAGAGACCCTGAGAAGACAGACTCTCCATGCAGTGCAGTCAATACAACATTAGAGATACAGACAACATTTCTTCTACTGTTCAAAATGCAAACATCTAAGAGCTATTCCCCAGCATTCTCCCCCCCCCCCCGACTTTTTTTTCTCTCCACTCAATCCCCCAGTCCCTGACTTGCCACTCAAACACTCCCCTATACTAATCCTCGAGCCCTCACCTTCTCCTCCTAGGCATTTGTAAGTCCCATTGCCCTCTTCCGATGCCTGTTGTCCCACCCACTCCCAACTCCCTGCTCTAAACTCCCCACATGCGGTTGCTCTCTTGTTTCTGCTCTCTTTCTGCATATTCAAAATTTGCCCAATCTGCGCCACTGTAGAATTGTTACTGTGAACCAACAGCTTGTGCTGGCCGACCCAAGAAAGGCTCAGGTCAGGCCTTTCAGAGATGTCATTGCCAGAAACTATTTCCTCTCCCCCTCCCACTTCCCCTCCTCCAATTTTTTTTTTTTGTTTTTGTTTTACACTCTACATACATACTTAGATTTAGGTCTCCTCTAATCCTCTCTAGTCAGTGGTGGATGGGGGGGGGGAGGGGGGAGGAAATGGGTGTCTCTGGCCCAGGTAAGTTGTCTTCTGAAGTCTGAGCCTGACCTGACTGTACAGCACAATCTTCAGGCTGCTTACCACATACCCTGCATGCCCACACCTGTGGCCTCAGCTTCCCATCCATATTCCCACATGTTGTGTCCCAGCTGTCCTGACCAGTCACTTTCCCACATACTTATGCATCTTTTTTCTTGCTGCTCGATTTGTTCACCTTCCCATGCAAGCAGAGGTCTACACAGCCATAAGACACTATTTCATCCAGTTCGGGAGTTCAACTGAACCAAGCTAAGCAGGACCTGTAACTGAGAGCAGAGCAGATGACTACCCGCCCCCCCCCCCCCCCCAGCGAATGTGTGTAATCTGTCACTTTATTTATTTAACTGTTTTTTTAATATTGCTTTTCACCAGGTCAAAGCAGTGTACATTTGACAGGGGTTACACTTCGTTACAGTGAGCAATCACTTAGGTACACTTGTGAATGAAGGGACATCAGAACTATTGATTAACATGAAGGTTAGTTGGTTACATTAGGTGTTTCGTATATATATTTAGTCATCATGAGGTGGGGGCGGGTGGGATGGGGGGTTGTCTGGAGGTATTTGTGGGAGGAGAAGGGGAATTTATGTGCTGGGTCCAAAGTGTTCCATGACTAGGTGGGCCTTCTGGTGTTTCCAGAAGTTGATTAGTTTTGTAATGTTTTTGATCTTCTCAGATAGAGTGTTCCAGAGGCTTGGTGCATAGAGTTCAAATTCTCTTGTGCATGCGTATTGGCTACTTTGGGTTTTCTCCTGCGGCATGGTCAGAATGTTTTTGGTGCTTTGTCTTCTTGATCTGTTCATTTTAGGGGTGTGCAGTAGTATTTGCAGATGGGAGGAGATTTGGTTGGTAATGACTTTGAAGGTTAGGAGCAATATTTTGATTTGGCTTCCTAGCGAAAGCCAGTGCAGTTGTTCCAGAATGGGAGTTATATGATCATATCTTATGACTCCTTGAATGATGAATGTGACTGTGTGTAGTGCTGTGTGTAATGGAAGCAGGGTGGATTTTAGTAGGCCATGATAAATTGAGTTACAGTAGTCAAAGTGTGGGGAGATGATGGCTTAGAATGCCGTGTGGAAGTCAGGTGATTCCAGTGGAGGGCGGAGGTGTTGTAGCATTTGGATTTTGTGGTAGATTGTCCTCGTGTTGTTTATATACGACTTAGAGTTAAGTGTTGCTCCAGGTTTATGCCTAGATACCTGACCTCTGTCCGGACTTTATGTCAATGTTGTTTATTATCAGGGATAGTGGAGGGAGGCATGTATTATCTTTGATATGTCTGTTTTTTAATAGTTTATAGTTACAGAATTTGTTGCCAGGCATTGGGTGATGTCTGTGAAGCATTTTAGAATTCATGCATATGTGCAGGGCCGGCCCGTCCATTAAGCAAGAATGTTTTTTGCACAGGGCCCCGCGTTTCAGGGGGCCCCGCGCAAAGAACATTCTGCTTTTTTTAAAATTACATAAAAAAAAAAAAAAGCTGGCTCTGGCTGCTGCCGCCGCGGTAGCAGCAGAATGAAGTGTCCAGCGGGGCCTCCTCTGCTCGCTGAGCCCCTCTGCAAGGGCTTTCAGATTCGCGAAGGGAGAGTGTCTCCCTCGCGTCTCTGTTAAGCCCGCAGGGGCTAATGGGAAATTTCCCATCAGCCCCTCGCGTCTAAAGGGGCAGATGGGGAAATTTCCCATTAGCCCCTGCGGGCTTAACAGAGACGCGAGGAAGACACTCTCCCTTCGCGAATCTGAAAGCCCTTGCAGAGGGGCTCAGCGAGCAGAGGAGGCCCCGCGGGACACTTCATTCTGCCGCTGCTGCAACGGCGGCAGCGGCAGCAGCCAGAGACAGCTTCTTTTTTTTTTTAAATTTTGCCATAAGCCGATGGGGGGGGGGGGTTAGGACTGGTAATGGGCAGGGGGGGGGTTTAAGACTGGCAATGGGCTGTGGGCTGATGGGAGCTGTCTGGAAATGGGGCGATGGGGGGTTAGGACTGGTAATGGGCTATGGGGGGGTTAGGACTGATAATGGGCTATGGGGGGGGGGGGGCTAGGAAAGGAAATGGGCTGATGGGGAGGGGTTAGGACTGGTAATGGGCTGTGGGCTGTTGGGGGGGGGTAGGACTGGTAATGGGCTATGGGGGGGGGTGTTAAGACTGGTAATGGGCTGTGGGCTGATGGGGGCTGTCTGGAAATGGGGTGATGGGGGGTTAGGACTGGTAATGGGCTATGGGAGGGTTAGGACTGATAATGGGCTATGGGGGGCTAGGACAGGAAATGGGCTGATGGGGAGGGGTTAGGACTTGAGAAGGGCTGATGTGGTTAGGACTGATAATGGGCTGTGGGCTGATGGGGGGGTTTAGGACTAGCAATGAGCTATGGGGGGCTGACTGGAAATGGGCTGATGGGGTTAAGACTGGAAGTGGGCTGATGGGGGGCTAGGACTGGTAATGGGTTATAGGGGGGGCTTAAACTGAAAACGGGGTGATGGGGGGGTTAGGACTGGAAGTGGGTTATGTGTGGCTAGGACTGGTAATGGGTTGGGGGTTGCTATGACTGGAAATGGGCTGAGTGGAAGGGGAGGCTTGAACTGCAAATAGCTGATGGGGAGGGAGCTTGGAATGGAAATGGGCTGTGAGGGAAGGGAGCTAGGACTGAAAATTGGCTGATGGAGCAGCTAGGATAGGACTGGAAATGGGCTGTTGGGGGGAGCTAAGATTGGAAATGGGCTGTGGTGGGGGCTTGAATTGAAATGGACTCATGGAGGGGCTAGAACTGGAAGTAGGCTCATGGGGGGCTTGGACTGGGATTGGGCTGAGTGGAGGGGAGCTAGGATTTGACATGGGCTGATGGTAGGTCTAGGAAATGACTAGAAATGGGCTGATGGGGGCTAAGATTGGAAATGAGCTGATGAAGGGACTCAGACTGAAAATGGATGGGGGAGCTAGGACTGGAAATGGGTTGATGGGGGGCTAGGACTGGAAATGGGCTGATGCAGGGACTAGAAGGGAATGGATGCTGGGTGAGACTGGAACTAGAAGGGAGCTGATGTTGGGGGAGGATTAGAATGGGATGGGGCTGGGAGAGTAAAATGGAGAGGGGAAAAATATTTTGTGTGGGAGGGATGAAAAATCTACAATTGGCCGGGTATTGGGAGAGTAAGTGGGGATTGAGGATGGAGGGGTAAAATTTGTGTGGATGAAATAGGAATGAGGAAAGAGCAAATGGAGAAAGATTAGTATGTCAAAGCAGATGTAGAGAGAGAGAATGGAAAAAAAAACTAGAAGAGAGAAGAAAGAACAAATGGACAGCAGACGACGGACAGTTAGCAGAAAACATGAAGAAACCAGAAGAAAGTGGCTGGAGCAATTGCAACTGAAAAAAATGCACAAAAGGTAGAAAGATATCTCTTTATTTTGAATTTATTAGCTGGAATATGAAAGCTCTGGGAAATGTGCATCATTAACGTCTGCGCTTTGTTTGGTACAAGAGGAAATTAATTTATAGTTTTATTTCTACAGTGTTGTTGTACATTCCAAGTTTGGCTTTTGGGGTTCCCAGTTTAATTATTGCCTTCCTGTTTCTAAATTGTGATTCCTTGTTTGGTGATGGTCTATGTTCTGCATGTGTAACTGAGCTGAGGTATTCTATTTATGTAATTCCTATTTGACATTGCCACTTGTTCTCTTTCCCCAGTATTCTCTGAAATGTATTGGTTTAATATTTGCAGTGTTGCCTTTTGATAGGTAGGGTATGGTGCTTTGTGAGTCCTGGTAGTGCTGTCAGGATACGGCGGTTTTGCTATGGGTTCTAAATGGGCAGCGTTTGTAGTAGTTCCTAATGTGCCTGGCGGTTGGCACTGGATTATAGTAATGTAGAAATCTTTTAGTCTTTCTTTATCCATACACTCATTAAGAGACATGTTTACTAAAAGTTAGTGTATGGTAACATTATGCAAATATTTATGCAAATAAGGCTACTTATGCAAATGAGGCCCCGCACCGAGTCTCCGCACATGGCCCCGCACCCCCCTTGGGCCGCCCCTGCATATGTGGGTTTGTCGATGTTGAAGGCTGTGTACAGCATTATATCATCTGCGTAGATGTGGAAGAATATATTGTGGGATTGTATGATTGAGCACCGCAGTTGAAGGTAGTGCTGATAGTGTTGAGCCCTATCGGATGCCTTGGGTTTGGAGGAAAGGGGATGATGTGTTGGTTCCCAATTTCATTTGTTGCTGTCGCTCATTTGGATAGAAGTAGAACCATTTTAAAACTTCATTTTATATACCGGTGAAGTGGTGTCATTGTAGGAGGATGTTTTGGTTCACAGTTTCGAAGGCTGCTGATATGTCCAAAAATATTAAGATATATCCTTGGTGCGTTTTTTTGGTTCCTTTTATTAGTCTACTCATTAGGGAGGTTATGAGAGTTTCAACTCCATGGTGTGGCCTAAATCCATGTTGTTGTGGATCTAGGGGAGCATGTCTATTGATGTGTTCTTGGAGTTGTTGTAGAATGTTTTTTTCCTATAATTTTGCCCAGGAATGGGAGGCTAGTGATGGGTCTGTAGGATGTTGGGTCCTTGGAGTCAAAGTTTGTGGTTTTTAGGGGGGGTGGATAAAGTTGATTTTTTTTTTGTTTTTAGGCATGTATCCTTGGAGTAGGGATAATCGGGTGATTTTTTTTTTTTTTTTTGAGAAATGGGCTCAGTTCAGTTTTGGTTGTTTTAATCCAGTTTACTAGGCATGGATCCAGGGGGTGGGGGGGGGGGGATATGGTTGTATTTAGGGTTGTGATTATAGCTTCTATGTTTTCCTTGCTGATAGAGCTGAAAGAGTTCCAGGCATTGTCCATAGTCCAGTATGTGGTGGCTCTGCGGCCTGGAGAAGTGGCGGTACATTGATAGTTTTGTAGTGGTTTTCCAGTGCTTGGGGACTGGGGGTAGTGTCTGGGTTGTCCTTGGAGGAGGGTTTTATTAAGTATTTCACTATGTCAAATAGCTCCCTTGGTCAGTTAACTAAGCTGTTGATCAGTTTGGCGTGATATGCTTTTTTGAAATTGTCCGTTGTGGAGCAGTATTGTGGTAGTAGTAACATGTAGGCATTTTTGTCATTTGTAGGTTTGGATCTTTGCTATTTACGTTCTTGTTTTCAGAGTTGTTTTTTGAAATCTCTGAAGTCAGAGGTGTACCATGGAGTCTTTGGTTGTGTCTTAGTGGGCTGTTTTGTTGTGGTTGTTGCAACTGCTTTTCCAATAACCTGGTTCCAGTTGGATATGAATATGCCGATACTGGTTTCTATATCCAATGAGGGGATCACTTTTTGAGGAATGTTTTTCTGTTGAACTGTTTGAGGCATCTATTTTATTGGTGTTGTTTCATATGACTTGTTGTTGTGTTCCATGGGAGCTAGAAATTAATTAGGTTGTCGTCAGACTATGGAACAGGTAGTAGTTGTAGTGGTGAGGGGGCTTTGGTGTGGAGGGCTTTTTGTTGGTGAATATGAGGTCAAGCATGTTGCCCTTTTCATGTGTTGGCTTGGTTATGAAAATAATCCATAGAGGTCATAGCTTCCAAGAATGATGTTGCCTGTCTGGCTGGGAGGTCAAAGTTTCCTAGTAGCAAAATGTTTTTGTTTAGTTTGGTGTTTTCCAGAATTATTTCTAATATATTTGAGAGGACGTTAGTTGGGGTGGTGAGAGATCTGTTTATGAGGCAAATAGTTATGATTTTGATATGGAGAGTTAGTCCAGTCCTTCTGTACTCTCAGCTATTTGTTTGTGGATGTGTAGATTTAATTTTGTTAGTATGAGTATTCCTCCTCCTCTTCGGTGGGCTCTTGGGCAGTTGAATATGGTATAGTTAGGTGTTTAAACTGGTTCATTAGTACTCTGCCCATTTCTGTGAACCAAGATTCTGTAATGCATAGTATGTCTAAGTTGTGGGTTGTAAGGTAGTCTTTGATGACTGGAATTTTGTTTCTTACAGAACACGTGTTTATGAGTGTACATTTTAGATAGAGGGTGCACTCATAAACACGGTGGATTTGGTTGTGGTCTGGGTAACATCTTTTTGGAGTTGTATGTTGATTAGGTTGTTTGTGTTCTGTTGTCTTAGGTTGTAATAGGAGGTGCCAATGCTGTTTCTGTCATGTGTCCTGAGGGGTGGGATGGGGGGATAGTAAAGTTTCAAATGTGAGGGCTAGAGCTAGCAAGTATTGTATATGAGAGTGCATGGAGGGAGATCATTATTTGTGCAGGATTTCAGCTGGTGATATGTTGTTCTCTTAGGAATTGGGCTGTGTTCTTCCTATGGTGGCTTGTGTGTTTGTTCTCTGTTTGTAGGGAGTTGAGTTCCATCTGGATCTGTTGTACTGAGGAGTATAGTCTTAGGACACTCTAAGGTTCATGCTAAAGGCCCACGCCTAAGAGCCCTTTGGTGTGGCCCTTAGGCACTGGCCCACTAGGCGCAGGTGAACTTAGGAATCCCTTTCCTTTTATGGGTTTGACAATGTCCTTGTACCCCACGTGAGAATCTGAGCCTGTAGATTTCCCCTTGCTCTGCAACTGTGCAAGTCTGCTTGGGCCGGGGATCTCGGCATCAAGGGAGCTCTGAATATGTTGCTGAGGACCAGGAACTGAAAGGCTCATGATGTGATCGGGCCGGCGATGATGCTGCCAGTGCTGGTACTGGTACATCCAGACTACACTAACCAGGTTTTTTTTGAGGTAGTAGAGGAATCTGACCTGCAATTAAGGTGTCAGCCGGCACACTAAAACAAACACTACAGCCGCACGACCATGATTGTGACCACGCAGCCGCATAAAAGAAAAGCAACTAGAGATTGCAGCAATCAGCAGCAGCCTGCGCTCACAGGCTTTTACCTATGGGCAGTGGCACCCCTGTTATGTAGGGAGCCTCTTTTGCCCATAAGAAATTGAAGCCCCGCTCTTAAATAATTGTAGACTGTATCCTTTAAATTTACATCCGTATTCTGTGATTTTGGAAAGATGACCTACGTAAATTATTATAACTGTAAATTCTCCAAAACGTTCACTTTATAGCACAGAGTAACACCCCTAATAATCACTATGAGCTTGACCTGTAGAATTTGCGTTTTGCTTTCCTGTCACAGAAAAGCAATTCATCTTTTATCTTCCAATTCTTTTTTTTCCATTAAGCCAGTTTAAGCTTTCTTCAATCCAGCTTGAGAAGAGATCACATGTTTTTTTCTGTAGTCTAATACACTGCAAACTGTATTCAGTGAGTCTTCCTTAGATTTAGCTTTCAGGTAAGTATTCAGAAATTCCTTATTTTATTATTGGATTGTGCTTAAGAAACCTCTTTTCCTTTCTGATCCAATAATGACAGATGCACCTAATACAGCCTGAGTGCCAATAAACCTACTCGTGCGTGTTGAGGCTTTATTTCATGGTCTGTCATTTATTTATGGATTTATTAGTTGGCATTTGATACCCTGCCAAAATTAGGGTATTACTTCTCAAGAATGCATGTGCTTGATACAACCACCCACCACCATGCCAAGGGCTAAAGTCTGAGGACTCAACCAGAGAAATGCTTATCAGAAAAGTGCAAGACCTAGGTCCATCCAAATTACAGGTCTAGCTATAGCTGCAGATATACTCTGAAAACAAAAACACCCACATCTTCACTCATAAAATGTAGCCAAAAAGTCTCTTCCTTTTTCATCTCCACTTCCCCAAGAGGAGCAAAAATGAGCTTCAACAATATGGCCAGAGTGCTTGCCACTGTTAGAACATGGCTTGCCATTCCATGCTTATTTGAGTTCAACATCATCTTCCTTGGAATAAAACCACAGGAGCATAGCCTGAGAACTCACAAAATCCAAAGAGAAAACCATTGGCCTTAGGACTCTGTAACTTCTCACACTCTCTGCTCTAAACTACTACATGACATCTCCAGATTCTGCTGTCTTAATACTCACTAGCAGTCACATCCACAGTCTCCAGTGCCACTAGTCAACCATATGAAATTGTAGTCCTACAATCAGGAAAACAACATCTCAGTATGAACCCAACTTGCAATCAAAAGGCGCTACATAAATGTTTTATAAATATTAATGCAAATAGCTCTGTGGCAATAGGAACCCCTCACCCCCCCTCCACCACCACCATCACACACGCACACAATCCACTGCAAATGCATTGCAGAAGTTAAACCACTCCAAGCTCATACCCAGGGCCAGCATATCGACTAGCCAGGATAGGTGGCCACCAGTGTTCCCTCTAATTTTCTGTAGGCTGTGTGCGCATAAAATATCAGCTATGTGCAGCTTTTGAAGGAAGGTTTAATTTTTGTGCGCCACATAACGACACTTAGAGTTATATACTTTAAAATTTGACTACACATCAGGATACAGTATGTACACCACATTGATTTTAATCAAATTAAATGAAAATAGACAATTACTAAATGAAGCGGGAAATTTCTAGTAATTACAATCATAACTTTTAAATTTTAAGATGTCTGTGTTGTTTTCTATCAGAATCAGAGCCGTAATTTTTGTGCGCTCTGTTGTAAAGTATGTGCGCTCGCTCGGCGAGGTGTGTGCGCGCGCACACGCGCACAGCTTAGAGGGAACAGTGGTGGCCACCTAGGGTGGCAGACCTCTTTGGGCAGCATGGATTGCTGCCCACAGCAGGCCATGTGTTTCAGCACACATGGTCTGCTGCTTCTGACCACCCTCCAAGAGGAAGTGGTGTCGGAGGGGGGACAGAAGTGGCAGGCCATGTGTACCGAAGCACATGGCCTGCTGCAGGCTGCTACCACCATGCCAACCCCGACATGAATGGCAGAAGGGGATTGTGGTATGGCCCAGCATGCAGAGAGGGTGGCACAGCCAGGGCTTCTGCCTGGGGCAGCAGAAACCCTTGGGTCAGCCCTGCTCGAACCTCCAGGTAAGACTGTCAAAGCCCAATACATTTGCTTTGGTTATGGGGTGTAGAGGAGCTGAACCTGTGTGTGAAAGAAGGAAAGGAATGGAGAAGAAAATCAAAGATATTATAATGCTTCTATATCACTCCATGGTGCAATCGCACGTTGAATATTGTATGCAATTCTGGTCACCATATCTTAAAACGTATATAGCAGAATTTAAAAAGGTACAGTGAAGGGTGACCAAAATGATAAAGTGGATGGAAGGATATCCCTAAAAGGTTAGGGCTCTTCATCTTAGAAAAAGATATGGCTGAGTGAAGATATGATAGAGTTCTATAAAAAAGAAAGGAATGGAACGGGTAAATGTCGATCATTATTTTTATACCTTCAAAAAGTAAAAAGACTATGGGACATGCAAGGAAACTACAATTTAGCACATTTAAGACTAATCAGAGAACATATTTTTTCATTCAATACATAATCAAACTCTGGAATTTGTTACCAGAGAATGTAGCTAAAGCCATTAATATAAATGGATTTAAGGTGTTTGGATGAGTTCCTGGAGGAAAGTCCATAAACCATTATTAAATTGGACTGGGGAAATGCACTGCTTACCCCTGAGATAAAGGATATGGAATCTTTCTACTTTCTGAGAACCTGACAGATACTTGTGATCTGGACTGGCCACCACTGTAAACAGGATACTGGACTCAATGGACCTTTGGTATGACCCAGTATGGCATTTCTTATGTTCTAATTAGGGATCAGAAGCCCTCCAATGGGAGCTGGTTGGATTGGCCCAGTGACGTTATCAAGAGGGGCTGATCATCGGCATGAAAAGCGAGCCTGGGCAAGAGAAGGCTGGAAATGGAAAAGCTGCACCCATGTGAGAAAGAAGCCTACCCGTTTGTTCAATACCAACTCAGAGTTGGAAGCCTTCCAATGAGAGTTGCCTGGATTGGCCCAGTGATTTCATAAAGTGAGGGCCAGCCATCAGCATGAATAGCTAGTATGGACAGCAGCATGCAACCACAGGAGCATGACCAAAGGGGAATACCCCTTTGGAGCTCCTTTTTTGCCACAGAGGAGCTGTGGCAGAGCCAGATTATTTTCCTTCTTGGTGTTTAAGGTATTGTTTAGGCTTTTTTCTAAGGCACTACTAGTTATGAGTACGAGGAAGAACAAAGGGGAGGGCTCTATGGTGGTGCCCCAGTTAAAACCACATATGTTTGTGAAAAAGGAGAATCCTATTCTACTCCTCTGACTGACTTAAATTGTGGCCTGGGTGTTTCTTGAAGTTCTGTTGGTCAACCTGCCCTCCTATCATCTATGGCCTCCTTTTTCTCTAGGGAAGAGAGCCCCTATAATATGTTCTTCTTCCCTGGTTAGGTCAGCTGGAACTGCAGGACTCTCACTACTTAATTTTAGAGAGGACAAAATAATTCCAATCCCCAAAACTGTCCCATGTCCAGTTGGCCAGGGCTGCAGTAATGGGAAACTGGACTCTACTCCAGAAGTCTCCCTGAAGATATTTAGAAAATTCAGTTGGGAGCATCCTGAGGACCTCAATTGCGCAGCTGTTTGTTTTTCCCAGCAACTAGGGGATAAATTTTAGGATGTGGACATTTGACTCATCAAAATGGAGTCCCTGATGGGATTGTTAGAGCCACAGGTTTTAACTATGCAAAACAATATTTATTTATTTTATTTTATTTTTATTTAACAATCTCTTATATACCGCAGCTTCCTAAGATCAGCTGCGGTTCACAAATAACAACAGGCAACAAATCATGGATTTGTTTTACATATAACGTCATATAACTATAACCAATGTACAGTAAACAGAAATGTTGAACAGATAGCACTGAACAGTGCAACACTATATACATTATGTACATTAACATTATATTATTAAATACATATACAAGTTATGTGGGATATAATCATTATGAGTAGTACAGATGCAGATAGGGCAGGTTTTCTTTTCTGTTATAGTGAGATGTAGATAAAACTGTTTAGCCTTTGTCTAATTCTTTTGATGGCTGTTCTATAGTGTTGTAGTGCATTGTAAAGAGGTGTGTTTTCAGTTTTTTTCGGAATTCATTAATCTCTGTTAATATTCTTAGTTCAACAGGGAGGGAATTCCAGGCTGTTGGGGCTGCATGTGAGAACGCTCTGTTGTTTGTTGATTTATTTGTTTTTATGAAATCTATGGGGGTTTTAAGTTTGTTTAGTTGATTTTTTCTTTGAGTAGGTTTTGGATGTTCTTTGGTAATTAAGTTACTTAAAGTAGATGGTGTCAAATCAAATAGTGATTTAAATACTGTTATTAGTGTTTTATATGTTATTCGGTTTTGAATTGGAAGCCAGTGAAGGGATGCTAGAATTGGTGTTATATGTTGATGAGAGTGTCTGGGATTAAGGACAGTTTAATTATCCACTGGAAGATCAAGGCAATTAAGAATCTGTGTAAATCTAAAAAAAATAGTTTTTTTGAATTGTCCTATTTTCCATTTTCTCTTTGGAGATACTATTGAAAAATTATTTCAAGGAGGTCTTGTCCCTTGTAAATGCAGAAATTATTCTCTAATTCGTATTACCTTTCATTTAAAACGTTTAACCAAAATGAAGAAGATACCTTTGATATGATGTAATAGCTTGCCTTAGAGCTTTTATTTATCTGAGTTCTTAGAGGCTTTACATGATCTCACAAGGGCTATCCTCCATTACTTTTTCATCTGAGCGTGACAAGATGGATGTGTTAAAAAGTATATTTCAAAGCAAAAAATTGATTGGTCAAAAACTGCATGTGTCTCTAGATATTATGAGAACAACAGAGGTATGGAAGAAAAATTCTCTTCATTTAAAAAGAGAGCTGCTTGCATTTCGTGCTACTTTTTTTCAAGCAAATACCTAATTAGACTTCAGAGTTCTGATTATGTTTTAATCTATACAGTTAGAAAAAATGTTTCCTTGAGGTATGATCTGCAGTGTAGAGGACAGTAAATTGGGTCCAATTTTAGTAGCTTTTCTGTTAGGGCTTGTTACCTATGATTGATTTATTTGTTTGTTTGTTTGGACACGCTTCTGACTCCTCAGTGATGTGGACATGATATTTGGGCAATGCAATTTTTATTTCCAGGTTTTTTTTCTTTTTTTTATCTTGGTTTCTTAAATTAATCCAGCATTCTTTATTGTATTTTGGAAATTTTAATTACCAAATCACTAACATCAGATGTAGAATACTTCTATGTGAAACTGCATAAAAACACAAAATAAGTCAATAGCAGCCAGCCTGGTAGCCTACGTGAAACATGGTGTGCATTACCATGTGAAAGGCCCAGATTTGATCCCTGAGTAAGGCTTTCTGCTCCCTGGGTTTGCTGGATCTGGGGAGGCTGCAGGGACAGTATTCCTACCTCTCAGTGGGAGTCATTGTTATGGCTTAATGGTGGCACTTAGTGGCTTGATTCAGAGCCTATGATTGCAAAGTTACAAATACATGGGCATCCCTTGCTGTTAATCTGTTAACAGAAAAACTAGAGTGTTCAACTCTGGCATCATCTGGAAGTGCGGTAATTGATGAATCTTCCAATTATCTTCCCTCCGACACATCCCTGTCTCTCTCATCTTCCTCTGACCCTCCTACATGGGTGTGGCATTTAGCTATCAATATAAGCCAGTAAGCATTTTCATGGCTAGTAGATGTTACAAAGCCTTGTAGATGTGTCATATTGAATCAAACCAGAGGGTCATCAAGCTCAGCATTCTGTTTCTGACAGTGGCCTACCCAGGTCACAAGTACCCAGCAGAATCCCAAAGAGTAAATTGAATCCTAGTTGTTAACGCTAAGGGGGGGGGGGGGGCGGTTGACTTTCTCAAAGCTACATGGTTAATAATAGTTTTTGGCTGTTCCTCCAGAAACCTGTCTTAGCGTATTTGGGAGGCAATTTCCTAAGAGTATCTAGGTGTCTAAAAAGGTGCGCATTTATAAAAGCAACATAGGCATCTATGTGCCTTTATAAAATAGGCTCTCGTATCTATCTCTAATAGTACACAAATTCTCTTGCTCAAATTTACACCTACTCTGAGGAAGGTGTAAAGATGTGTGTGTACTATGCGCGTGTACACATCACAGTGCCACTCAAACCACGGCCCTGGAAATGTAAAAGTAAGCATGCTTTGGTTAGCATATGTGTATACATGTATGCCCTCACACATTTTTATAATAACTATTTTCTCTATTAAAAGATGCTTAGCTTACAGAAAATGCTTTATAAAATTACCCTCTTAAAACCCAACTACGTTAACTGCCTTGACTACATCATCTGGTAACAAATTCTACAGCTTAATTGTACATTGAGTAAAAAAAAAAAAAATTCTCCAATTTGTTTTCAATGTACAACATATTAGTTTCATGGGCATGTCCCCTAGCATCAAGAGTTTTAAAGGATAATTCCCTGTTCTCCTAGGACAAGCAGGATGAGTTAGCCACACTAGGTGATGTCATCCGATGGCGCCGAAAAGTCACCTAGTGCCCGTCTGAGCATGAGCCCCCAGGTCCCACCTCCAGGTCCACCCCTACCAGCCACTTTTTTTTCTTCCGCCTTGCCAGCAAGACAAACTCTCCAAGTCACCTGACACCTACTATACAATTCTGCAAAAATAAATAAATAAATAAAATAATAGAAGAAGAAAAACCGACAATCAAGATGGTGGCTTGTGTGTTTGTTTTCTGTTTGTAGGGAGTTGAGTTCCATCTGGATCTTTTGTACTGAGGAGTATAGTCTTAGGACACTCTAAGGTTCATGCTAAAGGCCCACGCCTAAGAGCCCTTTGGTGTGGCCCTTAGGCACTGGCCCACTAGGCGCAGGTGAACTTAGGAATCCCTTTCCTTTTATGGGTTTGACAATGTCCTTGTACCCCACGTGAGAATCTGAGCCTGTAGATTTCCCCTTGCTCTGCAACTGTGCAAGTCTGCTTGGGACGGGGATCTCGGCATCAAGGGAGCTCTGAATATGTTGCTGAGGACCAGGAACTGAAAGGCTCATGATGTGATCGGGCCGGCGATGATGCTGCCAGTGCTGGTACTGGTACATCCAGACTACACTAACCAGCTTTTTTTGGAGGTAGCAGAGGAATCTGACCTGCAATTAAGGTGTCAGCCGGCACATTAAAACGAACACTACAGCCGCATGACCATGATTGTGACCACGCAACCACATAAAAGAAAAGCAACTAGAGATTGCAGCAATCAGCAGCAGCCTGCGCTCACAGGCTTTTACCTATGGGCAGTGGCACCCCTGTTATGTAGGGAGCCTCTTTTGCCCATAAGAAATTGAAGCCCCGCTCTTAAATAATTGTAGACTGTATCCTTTAAATTTATATCCGTATTCTGTGATTTTGGAAAGATGACCTACTTAAATTATTATAACTGTAAATTCTCCAAAACGTTCACTTTATAGCACAGAGTAACACCCCTAATAATCACTATGAGCTTGACCTGTAGAATTTGCGTTTTGCTTTCCTGTCACAGAAAAGCAATTCATCTTTTATCTTCCAATTCTTTTTTTTCCATTAAGCCAGTTTAAGCTTTCTTCAATCCAGCTTGAGAAGAGATCACATGTTTTTTTCTGTAATCTAATACACTGCAAACTGTATTCAGTGAGTCTTCCTTAGATTTAGCTTTCAGGTAAGTATTGTGATGCAGCGGACCCTCTTGAAGAGAGAGAAAAAGTTTTAAAACGAGAAAAAGGCAAGCACAACTTGCAATATTGGGAGGATCCATCTAGGGGGAGCAGGAGAGTCGAGAGAGACTGAGAAACCACGCCCCTCTGGGCAGGACGCAAGCCCAGACAGCTTCTTTTTGAACAGAGGCAGGTCTGACTTGGAAAGAGAGGAGAAGAAGGACCAAAGCAGCAGCCAAAGCAGAAGCAGCAGCCAGAACCAGAGTAGAGGAGGCCAAGAGGAAGGCAAATACACTGGCAAGAGCAGAAAGAAGCAGAGTCCTGAGCAGAAGGCAAAGCAGGAACTTCCACCAGAGTTGAGTGGAATAAGGAACAGAGGAAAAACCAAGAGAAGTACTGGGACCCAAGGGAGTACCTGGCAGAAGGTCCTCACAGCAGCCGTAGAATAAAGAGGTTCGACCATTTTCAGAGGTGGGAAATGTTTGTTTGGAAGAAAGAAAACATCCTTACCACTATGGTCTGAAGTCTAAGGAAAGACCGCAGGAGAACCTGAGCACTGCTGCGCTGAAGCCAAACCAAGGTAGGCCTCAAGCCTTACTAGAAAGAAGGAAGAGAAGCCTCAAAGGTAAAACTCTTATTACTGATAATTATCTTCAGAAGCCTAAAGTATGGGGAAGACAGTGGGAAGAGGATTACTGTTACCCTAAATATTCTTATAAGCAAGACTATGAAAGAAGCTTGCCTAAGAAGAGAAGTTTGAGTGGGAAATCTTTTTATGAATCTGCTTTTGAACCTCTAATCAGAGAGGGACCGTTGTACTGCAAAACTCCTGGAGACCGACGCCCAAAGCTAAATGCTAGGCATTGGGACATAGTGCAACAAGTATATAAGAAACCCGATTACGATTACCCTGATGTTACAGATTCAGAGGCTTCTGAGGTTGAATCCATGCAAGTAGGATCAGAGGGGGAAGAATCAGATAATTCAATGGATTGTACATATTGTGCCTCGGGGAGTGTTGAATATATCTCCAATGTATCAGATAACTAAGTGAAGGAAGTTTATTGTTTTTGTACAAATGTTCTGTGAAGATAACAGCCTTTACTTTATTGCTTGCTTTTATTTTTTTCCTATCCTGAAGTAAGGACATTTCAGTTGTTACCATAACCAATCGTTTTGAACCGTTTTGTGCAAGAAAGGGAAATAAAGCCTTTGACTTTCCCTCCACTCTGTGCATTTGTTCTTTGAGCGTTGGTTACAAGGAAGCCATAAGGAATAACCACCCTTAACCCTTGCAGCATAGGCCAACCTCAATCCTCAACTTTCTTGTGTCCGGGTCCCTCTCGGGTCTACTACCCCTCTACAGAGGGTGCCCTGCGACAGTATTCAGAAATTCCTTATTTTATTATTGGATTGTGCTTAAGAAACCTCTTTTCCTTTCTGATCCAATAATGACAGATGCACCTAATACAGCCTGAGTGCCAATAAACCTACTCGTGCGTGTTGAGGCTTTATTTCATGGTCTGTCATTTATTTATGGATTTATTAGTTGGCATTTGATACCCTGCCAAAATTAGGGTATTGCTTCTCAAGAATGCATGTGCTTGATACAACCACCCACCACCATGCCAAGGGCTAAAGTCTGAGGACTCAACCAGAGAAATACTTATCAGAAAAGTGCAAGACCTAGGTCCATCCAAATTACAGGTCTAGCTATAGCTGCAGATATACTCTGAAAACAAAAACACCCACATCTTCACTCATAAAATGTAGCCAAAAAGTCTCTTCCTTTTTCATCTCCACTTCCCCAAGAGGAGCAAAAATAAGCTTCAACAATATGGCCAGAATGCTTGCCACTGTTAGAACATGGCCTGCCCATTCCATGCTTATTTGAGTTCAACATCATCTTCCTTGGAATAAAACCACAGGAGCATAGCCTGAGAACTCACAAAATCCAAAGAGAAAACCATTGGCCTTAGGACTCTGTAACTTCTCACACTCTCTGCTCTAAACTACTACATGACATCACCAGATTCTGCTGTCTTAATACTCACTAGCAGTCACATCCACAGTCTCCAGTGCCACTAGTCAACCATATGAAATTGTAGTCCTACAATCAGGAAAACAACATTTCAGTATGAACCCAACTTGCAATCAAAAAGCGCTACATAAATGTTTTATAAATATTAATGCAAATAGCTCTGTGGCAATAGGAACCCCTCACCCCCCCCCTTCCACCACCACCACCACCACACACACACACACAATCCACTGCAAATGCATTGCAGAAGTTAAACCACTCCAAGCTCATACCCAGGGCCAGCATATCGACTAGCCAGGATAGGTGGCCAACTAGGGTGGCAGACCTCTGTGGGCAGCATGGATTGCTGCCCACAGCAGGCCATGTGTTTCAGCACACATGGTCTGCTGCTTCTGACCACCCTCCAAGAGGAAGTGGTGTCGGAGGGGGGACAGAAGTGGCAGGCCATGTGTACCGAAGCACATGGCCTGCTGCAGGCTGCTACCACCATGCCAACCCCGACATGAATGGCAGAGGGGGGTTGTGGTATGGCCCAGCATGCAGAGAGGGTGGCACAGCCAGGGTTTCTGCCTGGGGCAGCAGAAACCCTTGGGTCAGCCCTGCTCGTACCTCCAGGTAAGACTGTCAATGCCCAATACATTTGCTTAGGTTATGGGGTGTAGAGGAGCTGAACCTGTGTGTGAAAGAAGGAAAGGAATGGAGAAGAAAATCAAAGATATTATAATGCTTCTATATCACTCCATGGTGCAATCGCACGTTGAATATTGTATGCAATTCTGGTCACCATATCTTAAAACGTATATAGCAGAATTTAAAAAGGTACAGTGAAGGGTGACCAAAATGATAAAGTGGATGGGAGGATATCCCTAAAAGGTTAGGGCTCTTCATCTTAGAAAAAAAAAAGGCTGAGTGAAGATATGATAGAGTTCTATAAAAAAGAAAGGATGGAACGGGTAAATGTCGATCATTATTTTTATACCTTCAAAAAGTAAAAAGACTATGGGACATGCAAGGAAACTACAATGTAGCACATTTAAGACTAATCAGAGAACATATTTTTTCATTCAATACATAATCAAACTCTGGAATTTGTTACCAGAGAATGTAGCTAAAGCCATTAATATAAATGGATTTAAGGTGTTTGGATGAGTTCCTGGAGGAAAGTCCATAAACCATTATTAAATTGGACTGGGGAAATGCACTGCTTACCCCTGAGATAAAGGATATGGAATCTTTCTACTTTCTGAGAACCTGACAGATACTTGTGATCTGGACTGGCCACCACTGTAAACAGGATACTGGACTCAATGGACCTTTGGTATGACCCAGTATGGCATTTCTTATGTTCTAATTAGGGATCAGAAGCCCTCCAATGGGAGCTGGTTGGATTGGCCCAGTGACGTTATCAAGAGGGGCTGATCATCGGCATGAAAAGCGAGCCTGGGCAAGAGAAGGCTGGAAATGGAAAAGCTGCACCCATGTGAGAAAGAAGCCTACCCGTTTGTTCAATACCAACTCAGAGTTGGAAGCCTTCCAATGAGAGTTGCCTGGATTGGCCCAGTGATTTCATAAAGTGAGGGCCAGCCATCAGCATGAATAGCTAGTATGGACAGCAGCATGCAACCACAGGAGCATGACCAAAGGGGAATACCCCTTTGGAGCTCCTTTGGTGCCACTGAGGAGCTGTGGCAGAGCCAGATTATTTTCCTTCTTGGTGTTTAAGGTATTGTTTAGGCTTTTTTCTAAGGCACTACTAGTTATGAGTAAGAGGAAGAACAAAGGGGAGGACTCTATGGTGGTGCCCCAGTTAAAACCACATTTGTTTGTGAAAAAGGAGAATCCTATTCTACTCCTCTGACTGACTTAAATTGTGGCCTGGGTGTTTCTTGAAGTTCTGTTGGTCAACCTGCCCTCCTACCATCTATGGCCTCCTTTTTCTCTAGGGAAGAGAGCCCCTATAATATGTTCTTCTTCCTTGGTTAGGCCAGCTGGAACTGCAGGACTCTCACTACTTAATTTTAGAGAGGACAAAATAATTCCAATCCCCAAAGCTGTCCCATGTCCAGTTGGCCAGGGCTGCAGTAATGGGAAACTGGACTCTACTCCAGAAGTCTCCCTGAAGATATTTAGAAAATTCAGTTGGGAGCATCCTGAGGACCTCAATTGCGCAGCTGTTTGTTTTTCCCAGCAAGTAGGGGATAAATTTTAGGATGTGGACATTTGACTCATCAAAATGGAGTCCCAGATGGGATTGTTAGAGCCACAGGTTTTAACTATGCAAAACAATATCTGTGTCTGGGATTAAGGACAGTTTAATTATCCACTGGAAGATCAAGGCAATTAAGAATCTGTGTAAATCTAAAAAAAATAGTTTTTTTGAATTGTCCTATTTTCCATTTTCTCTTTGGAGATACTATTGAAAAATTATTTCAAGGAGATCTTGTCCCTTGTAAATGCAGAAATTATTCTCTAATTCGTATTACCTTTCATTTAATATGTTTAACCAAAATGAAGAAGATACCTTTGATATGATGTAATAGCTTGCCGTAGAGCTTTTATTTATCTGAGTTCTTAGAGGCTTTACATGATCTCACAAGGGCTATCCTCCATTACTTTTTCATCTGAGCGTGACAAGATGGATGTGTTAAAAAGTATATTTCAAAGCAAAAAATTGATTGGTCAAAAACTGCATGTGTCTCTAGATATTATGAGAACAACAGAGGTATGGAAGAAAAATTCTCTTCATTTAAAAAGAGAGTTGCTTGCATTTCGTGCTACTTTTTTTTTTAAGTTTTCAAGCAAATACCTAATTAGACTTCAGAGTTCTGATTATGTTTTAATCTATACAGTTAGAAAAAATGTTTCCTTGAGGTATGATCTGCAGTGTAGAGGACAGTAAATTGGGTCCAATTTTAGTAGCTTTTCTGTTAGGGCTTGTTACCTATGATTGATTTATTTGTTTGTTTGTTTGGACACACTTCTGACTCCTCAGTGATGTGGACATGATATTTGGGCAATGCAATTTTTATTTCCAGGGTTTTTTTCTTTTTTTTATCTTGGTTTCTTAAATTTATCCAGCATTCTTTATTGTATTTTGGAAATTTTAATTTCCAAATCACTAACATCAGATGTAGAATACTTCTATGTGAAACTGCATAAAAACACAAAATAAGTCAATAGCAGCCAGCCTGGTAGCCTACGTGAAACATGATGTGCATTACCATGTGAAAGGCCCAGATTTGATCCCTGAGTAAGGCTTTCTGCTCCCTGGGTTTGCTGGATCTGGGGAGGCTGCAGGGACAGTATTCCTACCTCTCAGTGGGAGTCATTGTTATGGCTTAATGGTGGCACTTAGTGGCGGCACTTAGTGGCTTGATTCAGAGCCTATGATTGCAAAGTTACAAATACATGGGCATCCCTTGCTGTTAATCTGTTAACAGAAAAACTAGAGTGTTCAACTCTGGCATCATCTGGAAGTGCGGTAATTGATGAATCTTCCAATTATCTTCCCTCCTACACATCCCTGTCTCTCTCATCTTCCTCTGATCCTCCTACAGGGGTGTGGCATTTAGCTATCAATATAAGCCAGTAAACATTTGTCATGGCTAGTAGATGTTGCAAAGCCTTGAAGATGTGTCATATTGAATCAAACCAGAGGGTCATCAAGCTCAGCATTCTGTTTCTGACAGTGGCCTACCCAGGTCACAAGTACCCAGCAGAATCCCAAAGAGTAGATTGAATCCTAGTTGTTAATGCTTAGAGGGGGGGGGGATGTTGACTTTCTCAAAGCTACATGGTTAATAATAGTTTTTGGCTTTTCCTCCAGAAACTTGTCTTAGCGTATTTGGGAGGCAATTTCCTAAGAGTATCTAGGTGTCCAAAAAGGTGCGCATTTATAAAAGCAACATAGGCATCTATGTGCCTTTATAAAATAGGCTCTCGTATCTATCTCTAATAGTACACAAATTCTCTTGCTCAAATTTACACCTACTCTGAGGAAGGTGTAAAGATGTGTGTGTACTATGCGCGTGTACACATCACAGTGCCACTCAAACCACGGCCCTGGAAATGTAAAAGTAAGCATGCTTTGGTTAGCATATGTGTATACATGTATGCCCTCACACAATTTTATAATAACTATTTTCTCTATTAAAAGATGCTTAGCTTACAGAAAATGCTTTATAAAATTACCCTCTTAAAACCCAACTACGCTAACTGCCTTGACTATATCATCTGGTAACAAATTCTACAGCTTAATTGTACATTGAGTAAAAAAAAAAAAATTCTCCAATTTGTTTTCAATGTACAACATATTAGTTTCATGGGCATGTCCCCTAGCATCAAGTGTTTTAAAGGATAATTCCCTGTTCTCCTAGGACAAGCAGGATGAGTTAGCCACACTAGGTGATGTCATCCGATGGCGCCGAAACGTCACCTAGTGCCCGTCTGAGCATGAGCCCCCAGGCCCCACCTCCAGGTCCACCCCTACCAGCCACTTTTTTTTCTTCCGTCTTGCCAGCAAGACAAACTCTCCAAGTCACCTGATACCTACTATACAATTCTGCAAAAATAAATAAATAAATAAAATAATAGAAGAAGAAAAACCGACAATCAAGATGTCTAAACCTGGGTTTAAAAAGTGCCCTGGCTGCTCCAGGAAAATTAACTCACATGATCATTGCCTGCAATGTCGCGGAGTCTCCCACAAAGTTGAGGACTGCACTCACTGCGTGAAGATGTCCCCCCGTGCCAGAAAATCGAGGCGGTATGCCCTCCAAGAGCTCTTCCCGGGGACCAAGGACACAGGAATCTCTTCTGCCGACCACAAGGCCCTCCATGCTGTTCCAACAGTCCTGCAAAGCCCCGTTCCCTCTGTGGCTCCGGATGCGCCCTTTCAGTCCTCTATCTGCAGCCACTCTGCTTCCTGCCTTCTCTGTTTGGTGGCGTCCCCTCCGAGAGCAGCAGCATTTTCTCCGGGTCCCCCGGTGCTCCCCGGATCGTTGAGGGCTCCCTTGCCGGTGGCCATCTTGGCCCAGACTCCGCCCACTGTGGTGCCATTGGCCGGCGCAACAGCAATGCTGCTAGCAGGCGGCACGGCTCCAGGCACAAACACTCCCACTGGCAAGCCTCTCCGTTGGCGCAGAAGCACCTCTCCAGCCCGCACTGATGTAGCAGAGGCTCGAGAAAGGCAGGAAAGTGGCACAGAAGGCACAGCAGCACCAGCAGCAGCCTCAGTAACAGCCCCCCTTGCAAAAGACACCAACAAAAGCAGAGACACCGGCGCTACTACTCCTCCTCTAACAGCACCTTTCCTGACCCCAACATTAGCAGCTCAAGACTCCACAACAGGTATGTGCTCCCCTCGGACTCCAAAATGGACTCAGACCCTCTGCAGCAACTCCAAGTAGACCCAGGACAATGAAGACCCCCCCCTCCAAAACCTCCTGAGAGATTAGGGGGACAGCATGACTCTGTGATCATGGATCCCCCCTCCCCCCCCCCTGCGAAGAGCTCCCGACATGGCTGTACAGTTCACCAGTCTGCTCTCCAGCTTTTTTCAACAGTGGATCCAGTCACATGGGACACCACCTTCCATCCCCGCTCCGGAACACATAGTTCCCTATCCTCAGGCCGCTTGAGGCAGCCCAGAAGCCTCCCCTGAGTCTGCTCTAGACCCCTGCCATGCGGATGCTCCCTGTGATGGGGAAGAGGCTACTGCCCCTGAATCCCCCGTTTCTGCCAAACCTCCTCCAACCTCTGGACCGGATCTGGACCCGACTATGGTGAACCCTCCTCCCAATAGCCTGGAGTACCTCACCTATCCCAAATTCTTTCACAAGCTCTCAACTGCTATGGCCCTGACAGCTCCCTGCCATACCTCCGACCAACGAACCGAGACCCAGGCAGTGCTAAAATTTTTAGAGGCTCCCAGGGTCCCCGCACCTATACCTTTGCACCCCCTGCTGCATGAGAACCTTCTCAAACTTTGGCAGAACCCCACCTCAGGGCCGCCTACATCATGGAAACTGGACTTAAAATACCAAGTTCAACCCTTGCCAGGGTTCGACAAAACGCAGCTCCCATACCACTCCATAGTGGTGAGTCTGCCCTCAAATGTTCCAAATCCATGCGGACACACTCCAACAACCATCTAGGCAGAGACCTCAAGCTCCTCGACGATGTCGGGAAAAATGTGTTTCAGGTCACCATGCTATGTGCAAGGGTGTCCACCCACCGGCTACGGCATGCCCTCTACCAAGATGCCCTCCTGGGACAACTAAAAAACACAGCCTCCACGCTTATGCAGGATAACCAAGCTTCCACCAATACCCCCCTGACAGACCTCCAGGAATGCATAAAACACCAGGTCCGAGCAGCCTTCAATGCCTTCGACGCAGCTGCATGCACTGCAGGAACAGCCATATTGGCTCTCCGTCTCTCCTGGCTCTGAGCCTTTGGCCTGTGGGAGGACACCCAAGACCACATTTCAGATGTCCCCTGTGTCGGTGACTTGCTATTCGGCGACAAGGTGAACGACACCATGACCACCATGAAGGACCACTGTACCACACTGCAAACACTCGCAGACGAAGGTCCAGAGTGGACCAGCCGCAAGGCCTCCTACCACCAAAAGCCTTACTTCTCCTCCAGATGACAGTACAGCTCATACCGAAAGTGGCAGCAGCTATGGTACAAGCCACAACCCCAGCAGACCTCCTACCGCAGCACCCCACTAACAGGAAAGGAGACAGCAAAAGACCCCTCAAACCGAATCAGCAAAGACCAACCAGGCTTTTCGATAAACGGATGAAAGCCAACCCCCCACCGTGGGTCGGCTCACCACCTTCCTATCAGTCTGGGAGTCAATCACAACAGACACGTGGGTCCTGCAGATTATCAAGGAAGGATACCGGATCAGGTTCCTCTCAACACCGTCGCAAAGCATACCTCCCCCCAACAAGATAGACATCAGCTTGCTCACATACCTAGTGGCAGAAATATTCTCCCTCCTTGCATCCAAAGCGCTAGAACCTGTACTGATGGAGGAGATGCACTCTGGATTCTACTCCAGATACTTCATGGTTCCCAAGAAGACAGGAGGGCTCCGCCCCATCCTCGAACTCCGCAACCTCAACAAATTCATTGTCAAGGAAAAGTTCCGAATGCACTCCCTTTGATCGATCCTCCCCCCTCATCCAGCATGGGGAATAGCTGATATCCCTGGATTTAATGGACACTTACACTCATGTCCCCATACACAGGGACCATCACAAATACCTCCACTTCCAGGTCATGGGAGACACTTCCAATACAAGGTCCCCCCCTTTAGATGTTCAACTGCACCATGGGTGTTTACCAAATGTGTGGCCATGGCAGCCGCACACCTCCGCAAATGGGGCATATGCATATTCCTGTTCCTCGATGACTGGCTGATATCTGCACCCTCCTTATAGAAAGCCACATCAGCTAACCGCCAGACCATCTCCCTTTTATCATCTCTGGGTTTTCTGGTAAACCACCAGAAATCACATCTGCAGCCCTCCCAATTCCGCAAATTCATCGGGGCGATCATAGACACCACCACCTTCAAAGCATTCCTCCCCCATCCCTGAAGGGATGCCATCGTCATCCTGATTCAGCGCATCTCCTCGAATGGCCCAATGCGCTTCACCTCCTGGGCCACACCAGGTGTGGTTCCTGTACCTCAGTCACCTGACACAAGAAGCACCGATACACCTCCTCCTGGTGCTGGATCTGATCTCCCAGGATGATGGCAACACCCTCCACCCCAATCTGTGGACCCTGTCCTTAACAGCATGGGGGATGAATGGGTAGCACTATCTCCCCTCCACCTCCCCCCCCCCCGAGGTCACACAGGTGGTACTTGCAGCCAGACACCCCTCGACGAGGAAGTTCTATGGCCTAAAATGGCGACATTTCACCTCCTAGTGCTCTGCCTGGCAGTTCAACCCCTTCTCCTGCCCTGTGCCACAAGTGCTGCAATACCTCACCGGACTTTTCCAGCAGGGCTTACAGCTGCAATCCATCCGTGTCCACCTTGCTGCGATTGTGACCTTCCACGACCACTGCAGTGACGTCTCCATTGCAGCTCAGCCTATCGTCGCCGGCTTCATGAAGGGTCTCCACAACCTACACCCACCTATCAGAGACCCAGTGCCCCACTGGGACCTCAACGTCGTCCTCAACCAACTCGCACTGCCGTCCTTCGAGCCCCTGCACTCAACGGCCATGAAGCACGTCTCCTGGAAGACACTATTCCTGATCACCATTACATCAGCTAGGAGGATCAGTGAACTACAAGCCCTGGTGGCTCACTGGCTCACCCACTTTACACCCAGCTCACTAAGGACATAGCTTCCCTCCGAACTCACCCAAAAATTCATACCTAAGGTGGCGTCTGCCTTCCATGTCAATCAGAACATCGAACTTCCTAGCTTACACCCTGAGCCACACTCCTCCCTGAAGGAGCAAAGGCTGCACACCCTTTACTGTGTCAGAGCCCTCTGCATCTACCTTCTCCGGACTGCGCCTCAACAATGAGGGACACAGCTTTTCGTCTCCTATGACCAAAACAAACCTTGCCGCCTGGTCTCCAAGCGGACACTGTCTCTCTGGATCTCCTCTTTCATCGCCTTCTGCTTGGAGCAAGCGGGAGCAGGGGCAGCAACCCATCATCGCTCACCAACTCCGGGCAATGGCCACCTCCATCGCAAAATTGAGGTCGGTTCCAGTGGCGGACATCTGCAAAGCTGTCACCTGATCATCCCTCCACACCTTCCAAAGACATTACTGCCTTGACCTCGCCACCGGAGCTTATCTCGCCTTCGGTCGGGCAGTCCTATCTACAGTAGACACCCTCCCTCAGAATTAGTGACTCTCACCCTGACTGTTGAACACTTCTACCTCAGCACCTTCTGTGGTCGCCTACAGCATTATCAGGACCATTGCTGCAGTTGTTATTACTGTATCCCACTGCTGCAGTTGTTGTTGTGGTATCCCACTAGTGTTCAATTCTTGCACACTGTTTTGTTGCATCTTGCACAGTCACACTTTATGCCTGTGTTGCACTGCACTGCTTTGTTATGTTGCACTGTTTCGCACTGTCTGTTTTACACAACTATGCTAAATGTTGCACTATGCCGGAGTACCCTACCCTGCAATAAATTCTCAGTTGCCTCATCTCGGAGTCAGTTATTCTCTCCACACTACCGACCGGTCCCCTTCCAACACAGTCCTGGCAGCTTGGGAGGCTCCTAGTGTGGCTGACTCATCCTGCTTGTCCTAGGAGAAAACAGAGTTACTTACCTGTAACGGGAGGTCTCCATGGACAGCAGGATAAGTCAGCCACACATTCCCTCTCTCCTTCCCTCAGGGGCTGGTCTCCCACACCATCTCGTGCCTAGCAGTTAGGCTCAGCTAGTAACTCAGAGGCTGGCTAGGGGCATACCTGGAGGTGGGGCCTGGGGGCTCATACTCAGAAGGGCGAAGCCCTTCTATGCTATAGAGAGTACTTTCATTTCGGCGCCGTCGGATTACGTCACCTAGTGTGGCTGACTTATCCTGCTGTCCACGGAGAACTCCCGTTACAGGTAAGTAACCCTGTATTTCCTGTTCTTCTCCACTCATGATTTTATATATTTCTCTTCTCCAAGCTGAAGAGTTCTAACTTATTTAGCCTTTCCATCCCTTTTGGCCCCTTTCCCTTTGTAATTCCCCTATATCCAGCATACAATACTCAACGGGGCCTTTTACTAAAGGAGGATAGCAAGCACGTGTGCTCTGGTACACGCCGAAGGGGGGCTGGGATACACATTGCTAGCTAACAGGGGGCAAGTCCTATGCTAACTCACATTAGGGTTGAGAGTGGGTGAGTTAGGTGCTGAGTGTGGAAATGGTGAGCTCAGTGCACTTAGCACTGGGTTCACACTGCACACCAACTGCATTAGCATGGGTTTACCGAATGCCATCTCAATAGGTGGAGTTAAGTGCCCCCGTGAGAATGCAGCTCGCATTAGGGGAAGTGCACAGTGTTAACTGTCGGGAGTGTGGAAAGTATTTCCCCAGCAGTTAACACTGTGGTGTTGCTCCTAATGCGCCAAAGGGGACTGTTGTAGTTGTTGATATGGAAGGACAGACTAGATAGGCCATGTGGTCTTTTTCTGTCATCATATTTCTATGTTTCTATAGTTTTGGCACTATTGGCGCATTAGATGCAACACCTTGCTGTCCTTTAGTAAAAGACCCCCAAAGTGTGGTCATACCATGGGGTGATAGGATGGCATAATATTTGTTTTATTCTCCACCACATTGCAAATGATTCTGAACATTCTATTTACTTTTTTGTCACTACACAATATTTTCTTGCTTTATTTTTTATTTATTATTATTTAGCTCACGCCTTTCAAGATGAGCTACAATCAGGTACATTAGGTATTTTCCTGCCCCCAGGGGGCTTCAATCTAAGCTTGTACCTGAGGCAATGGAAGGTTAAGTGACTTGCCCAAGGCCACAAGGAGTGCCAGTGGGATTCAAGCACTTGTCTCTGATTGAGGATATCATTGTATTGCCCTCAGTGACTCAAAGATCCTTTTCCTGGGTGGTGACTCCTTGGATTGAACCTAGCATTATGCACCTATACATGGCACTCTGTTTCCCTAGACTGATTTTAAATGACTCACCTTTTGCAAATCTGAGCTCAAGCTGAGGTAATATTGAATACACAAGTTAATTTCCCTGCTCTAGGTTGTTTACAATCTAAGCTGTAGCTGAGGAAATGAGGGTAGAGTGATTTCCAAGCAGTGGCGACTCAAGGCAATCTTCTCCCTGAGGCGAGGGATGAGATGGCACCCCCCCCCACCCCACCGTGCGCGCCTTCCCCCCGGTACCCCCCCCCCCCGGGTGGGGATCTTTCTCAAAACTCCAATCAGAGACTGAACCAAATCAAAAAGTCATTTAGATAATGTGGAGCAGATGCAAGATGTTCACACACCGAGGAACTAAAAGAAAGAGCGAGAACCACAACAGTTTATAACTCCAAATTATAATTCATTTGTATTTTGTTATAAACTGCATTATGGTGCTTGCTTTTTCTTTTTGAACATACATTTTGCATTCACAGAACCCCCTCCTCAACAATGGGGGCAGAGCAGAGGTAGGACATTCACCTACAGAACTGATCATCTCACCAGCAACAAACATTCTCCAGTACCAGGCATATTGGGAACTAATATAAAACCCTACTAAAGTCACTAAGATCTGCAAGGCCAAATCTACCACACCATACCAGCATGCACTTCCAAAACTCATACAATAAGGGGCCTACCAAGAAAAAAACAGCACTATAAACACTGCAATGGGCCCCAAAACATCCATACACCTATTTGAAAAGCTGAACAAGTCAAATTACTACAGTACAGATCCCTACGTACAAACTCTATGTTAACAGAACACCTGGCCTTGGTCGCACACTCAGAACACAGACCCTCACCAAGTACAGAATAAGTGACCACAATCTAAAGCAAAAATAAAAATATGTAGACAAAAATTGAAATGAAACTCCAAGAAGCCAGACTCCGCATGCGGTGCCACACCAGATAAGAGATGCAGTTCCCCATACTGTGTGAAATATAGATAGCACAAAATCCAATTACTAAATTGAAAATAAAATTATTTTTTCTACCTTTGTTGTCTAATGATTTTTGATCATGCTGGTCCTGATCTGAGGTTTCCTTTTTCCTCTGTCTTCTCTTAGCTCTTTTTCTATGGTCTATAGTCCATCTGCCATTTCTTGTCTCTTCTTTTGCTTTCTTCATTTTCTTCCATCAGCCTTTTTTCAGTCCCAGTAACTCTCCCTAGTATCAGCCCCCTTTACAGCCTCCACTCCCAGTACCAACCCCCTTGCCTTTCCAGTACCGCCACTGGTGTCTATTATCTTCCAGTCCCCCTCCTTCCCCATCGTCCAGCCCCTTCTAGTTAAAATACCATCCCAGGTATCAGCGAACTTCCAGTCCCAGTACCCCCTCCCATGTCAGCTCCCTCTCTCCCCTGTCCATCTGCCTTCCAGTGCCATCTCCTGGTGTCAGCTCCCTTCCAGTTCCCACTCCCATGTCTGCTCTGCTCCTTTCCAGATCCCCCCCCCTCCAGTCTGCTCCCTTCCAGCTCCCCCCCATGTCTGCTCCCTTCCAGGCCCCCCCTTATCTGCTCCCTTCCAGGACCCACCCTTGTCTGATTCCTTCCAGGCTCCCCCTTGACTGCTCGCTTCCAGACCCCCCCTTGTCTGCTTCCTTCCCTCCTCCCCCTCACCTCACTGATTCATCCATTAAAATCAAATGAAAGCAGCCGCGGGAACATTTCTCCATTCCCGCGGCTCTGCTTTCAAACTGCTGGGTCACGTCAATCTTCCTGGAGCTGGCAGGATGGGGGGGGGGGGGACCGAGGTCTTCGCTTCCGCTGCCCTTCCGTTTCCATTGCTGCTGCTTCCTCCAAAATGAAAGCAGCTCTGTTCTCCTCCATTCATTAATTTATAGACATCTATCATTTCACCCTTCTCCATTGGGAAATTGGCCATTTAGCCCTATCCTCTGCTTTGTATCTTTTAACCAATTCCTAATCCACAAGAGTACATTGCCTCCTATCCCAGGACTTTTTAATTTTTCCAAGTCTCTCATGAGAGACTTTGGCAAAGGCTTTCTGAAAGCCCAGATACACTATATCAACTGACTCACCATTGTCTACCTGTTTATTCTTTTCTTCAAAAAAACATAACAGATTAGTAAGACAAGACCTTCCCTGGCTAAAATCATGCTGGCTGTCTCCCATTAAGCCATGACTATCTACATGTTCGGTAATTTTGTTCTTTATGATGGTCTTCACCATTTTTCCTGGTACTGATGTCAGGCTTATCGGTCTGTAGTTTTCCGGATCACCCCTGGAACCCTTTTTAAAAATTGGCTTTACATTGGCCATCCTCCAATCTTCACGTATTGCAGATGTTTTTAATGATAGTTCACAGATTACTAAAAGGAGGTCTGCAATCTCATATTTCAGTTTTTTCAATTCCCTTGAATGTATACCATCCAGTCCAGGTAATTTGCTACTTTTCGATTTATCAAACAGTTGTAATACATCTTCCCAGTGTATCAATATTTCTTTCAATTCTTCTGCAGCATCTCCTTTAAATACCATCTCAGTCATGGGTAGCATTCCTACATCTTCCTCAGTAAAGACTGAAGCAAATAATTCATTCAGTCTCTCTCCACTATGGCCTCGTCCCCTCTTAGTGCCCCTTTTACCCCTCTATCATCTAATGGTCCAACTGACTCTCTCACAGAGATAAACAAGGGGTCCCTGAACATTTTGGATGTTAATAAAAGTTGAGAACCTCTGGCCTAAGTATTGCAGGTCACCCCAGGCCCCTAGAAGGGCAAGTACGGTTGCATTGCCTCTGCCAGGTGCTAACATCCCCTGCCATTGATGCTTTTCCCAGCAAATCAGGTAGATGGTACATTAATGCAGTTGACTGAATTGTGGTATGCATTTACTTCCAATAGACTAGACTCTGTGGTAGTGGATAGAAGTATCTTGAGTCTGATAGATCTGCACCAACAGCTCTATGAGAAGAGATAAACACCTGAATAATAGTATTATTATAACAATTAGAAATTATGCGATAGGCAAAACCAAAGTGAATTACACAGAGAGCCTTCATAAAGTCATATTAAAAACAAAATACATTTTACATCCCATCAAACAAGCTCAAAATTGTCCCTATTTACCACCCCACAAAACTCAATTACCCTGGGGCATATAATCATCACCTTAAAAAAAAACCTTCCTCCTAATTCCTAAAGGCTTTATTAAATAGCCACACCTTAAGCCTTTTTCTAAAAACATGATAAAATGTTTCATTCCTTTAAATTGCTGAGAGCTCATTCCAAGCAATAAGGCCAGCAATCGTAAAAGCACGCACACACCAGAGGCTAACTTCACCATTTGCAACAATAGCACCTTTAACAAGCTTTGCTGACTAGATCTTAAAGCACGTCTCAAACCATAGTCATTTAAAGCTGGGACAGACCTAGCCTATTAAAATTTTTTCAAACCAAGCAAAGAGTAGCCTGATGGTTACAGCAGAAAACTCAATGCCAAGAAAGCCAGGTTTGAATCCCACAACAATTACTTGTGGTCTTGGGCAAATCACTTACCCTGCTATTGCCATGGGTACAACCTTAGATTGTAAGCCCTCTAAAGATAGGAAATTCCTACTGTATGTGAATGCAATCTGTCTCAAACTTTTGAGAAGGGAATGAGCTCAACTAATTTCAATTGTATATATTAGAGCACTGACATCCAGTGTAAACCCACCAAAAAGTGTAGCATGCTCTTGGAGCAGACATCCTGTGACCAGCCTCACTGCTGCATTGTGTGCCAACTGTAATGAATGAATTGTAGGCCTTGGAAGTCCAGTACAGAGTGCAATTGTCTAAGATAGGGAAACATTGTAAGGCAACACAGAAATCATCTGAAGTAAGTCCCCCAATCTCATGAAATGAACAGACAAGAACACACATTTCATGGAATTCCCTTTATTTCAGGTTGAAAATTTAACTTGGAATCTACAGCTACCCCCAGGTACTTTGTTTCAGACCTAATGAGAATCTTCTGATTAGTCACTACAATATATTCTGATATATAAAGCTACTACGACATGAGAAACCGATGCAAAGACAGGCATTCACAATATTGATATGAAAGGGGACCAGCTATGGGGTCTCCTAGAAGTAGGAAAATCCTGGATTCTCTACTAGAACTGTTCCAGCATCTGGCAATATACCTTGTAACCCAAACGGGAGTGGAAGACGCTTGACTTGATGCTTACAAATGAGGAGAGTGCTTCTGATGTTGTAGCACTGTGTTCTGATGCCAGATGATAAGTGATCATCTAGCATCCAGTAGTCACCAGATGGTGTGGTTCACTATTAGGATGCAGGTGGAGATGGTTAATTCAGAAGCAAGGATCCTTGATTTCAGTAATATGAACTTTGTCAAGATGGGGGAATACTATAAGGGGTCATTAGCTGGATAGGATCATCTGGAGGAAGCAGAAAACCAGTGGGAAAAACTGAAAGGGGATATTTTAAGGGCAAAAAATTATGTTGGGAAAGTAAATAAAAGTAGAGGGGGAAAAGGCTGCTATGGTTTTAAAATTGCAACTGAAAAGGCAAGGAAAAAGAGATTAGCCTTCCTAAAAGAGATCACAAAAGGAAGACAAACAACAATATCTGGAGAACTAAGGGAAGATCTTAGAGTAGTGAGGAAGGCAAAAATGCAAATGGAAGAAAAAATAGTTAATGCAGTAAAATATGGGAGACAAGACTTTTTTCTGGATAAGTTAATGACAGAAGGAAGAGTAAAGGTGGGAGATTCAAGGGTGACGTGGAGGAATATGTCGAAGCTGATGAGAACAAAATGGAATTAACATTTCTGTTCTGTGTGTCACAGATGAAGGGCCAGGAACGGGACCTCACAAATAGGAATGAATGTGAATTAGACCTCAAACAATTTTCAGAGGACTGTTCATGAAGAGCTAGCTAAACTAAAAGTAAATAGACAAAGCAATAGGGCCAGATGGAATACATTCAATGGTTTTGAAGGAACTTATGGAAGTTCTGGTGGTACCCGTTTGATCTTTTCAATGGTTCTTCAGAGTCAGGAGTCATCTCTGATGACTGGTGATGGGCAGAAGTAAGGAAGAGACTGAGAACTATAGGCCAGTTAGTTTGATCTCTCTTGTAAGTAAATTAATGGAAATGTTGCTAAAGCAGAGGATAGTGTGGTTTCTGGAATCCAAGGGATTAAAGGATCTGAGACAACATGGCTTTACTAGAGGTAGGTCCTATCAGATGAATCTGATCTATTTCTTTGACTGAGTGACCAGAGAAATGGATAAGGGAACAACAATGCTAGCTGTGGCATACTTAGATTTCAGCAAGGTGTTCAACGTTGCTCTGCATTGGTGACATAGATTGAGCACCTTTTGGATGGACCGTAAAGTGACTGACTGGGTCAGAAACTAGTTGAGTGGGAAGGTCTGTTTGGAAAAGTGTACCTCTTTGTGGATGATACCAAATAGGGTAGAATTTGTCAACTATGATTCAAATCTAAAAATGCAAGGTGATGCATTTGAGCTGTAAAAACCCAAGGGAGCAGTACAATATAGGGAGTGAAGTACAATACTTCAGTGCATGAAAGAGCAGGATCTGAGGGCAATCGTATCTGACAAACAGGTAAAAAAGGTGATGGCAAAAGCCAGAAGGATAATTGGGTAAAAAGGAAGAGGAATGGCCAGCAAAAAATAGAGATGATAATGATTTATTTTTAGTCTTTAATGAGGCCTCATTGGGAGTTCTGTATACAATTCTGAGAGTGTACCTTGAAAAGTATACAAACAGGATGGAGTTGGTACAGAGGGCAGCCCATTAAAATGGTCAGTGGTCTTTGTCTACAACAGACAGGATAAACTTAAAGATCTCACTATTTATACTTTGGAGGAAAGGTGGGAGAAGGGAGACATGTTAGAGATATTTAAATGCCTCCATGGTATAAATGCAAAAAAGGTGGAAAGAAAACTTTGAAATGAGGTTTGAAGGTTAAAGGTATAGATTCAGGAGAAGTCTACCCAGAAGATCGAGAATAAGCAGTCCATCTGCAATCAAGCTTTTTCATTATTTGCCCATAGATTTTAGAACTCTCTGACGCCAGCCCTAAGATAAATTACAGACTATTTGAAATTCAGAAAGAAGCTCAAAACACACCTCTTTCTGAATGAATACAGCACTGATATACACTCTGAAACTCACCTTAAAATGTGTTTGAAGGACACAATGGACAAATTCCCCTTTAATCTGTACATAAGTTAACAAATATAACCAGCAGACCCATAACTGTAAACAGCTCATGTAAACTGTTAATCTATGTTGTACTGTTAACTGTTCCTATTTCATGTAAAATAGTGTGCTGATCAGGCCCTTGTTACACATTTGTTAATTGTGAACCACAGTGAGTTGTAGAAAGGCGGTATAGAAATAAGTTTAAAGAAATAAATAAAAATAAATAAGAGATAGTTTCAGGAGGAGTCTAAGGAAATATTTCTTTACGGAAAGGGTGGTGGATAGGACAACTACAGACGATCTGAGGGAAAGGAATGGATTGCAGAGTTTAGCAATATGTATGGAGGGACAGACTGGATACGCTGTATGATCTTTATCTGACATTACTTTCCATGATTCTGAGGGTTTCTGATTTACTCTATTTCAAAGCTAGCTTAGCCTACATCCAGTTGAAGATCAGCCTCAAATCTTGAAGCCCCTCAAGGGGTAACCGTTTTCTTAGTTTCAAGAGGAAAGAAAACCCTAGGGTCATCAACATAAAGCCTTAATGAAATTCCCAAACTATTTAATAATGCACAGGCAACAACAAGGAGCCCTGTCAGCATGGCATCCATTCTGACCAATTTGCTTGTATTTTTATTTGTAAGGACTGACCGTACAAAATGATTGGAACCAATCAAACCCTACCTATAATTATCTTAACAGTACATGGTCTATTTTAGTGAATGCTGGTACAACATCTAAAAGTATCAATACCATACAGTGCTCCTTCTTTCCGTAACTGGAAAAGTTATTTATTTATATTCCACAATCCCAAGATCTTGGTGAATTATAAAAAAAAAATATATAAATTTCTGAAAAGAAGACATAATATAAATAAGAAAAATAAAAAAAGAGAATACATTAAAATCCAAAAGAAAAAGAAAAAAAATTACCTGCCCAGCAAAATTGCATGGCTACTTCAAAATCACAATCCCTTATAAATCCTCAAAAAGAGGAAAATACTACTTGTGACATTCAAAGGCCTGCTGAAACAAATATGACTTCAAATGCTTTTGAAAATGTTTGATAACCAGACTGAGACCCAAGATTTACACGCAGTGTATCCTCGAGTGCTGGCCTGGCCATAAAGAAAGCCTGTTCATGTATACAGGTCGTAGAACCATAGAAACATGATGGCAGAAAAAGACCACAAGGCCTATCTAGTCTGCCCTTCCATATCACCCACTACAAGAGTTCCCTTTTTTCCTTTATAGAGCCTCTGTGTTTGTCCCATGCTTTTTTGAATTTAGATACTGTCCTCAACTCTACCACCTTCACTGGGAGACTATTCCATGCATCTGCCACACTTTCCATAAAGAAATATTTCCGCATGTTACTCATGAGTCTATCTCCTTTCACTCTCATTCTATGTCCCCTCATAGCAGAGCTTGCTTTCAATCGAAAGAGGCTCTCCTCCTGTGCATTTATGCCATGGAGGTATTTAAATGTCTCAATCATATCACATCTGTCCCACCTTTCCTCTAAAGTATACAAATTAAGGTCCTTAAGTCTGTCCTCATATGCTTTATAATGAAGACCATTAACCATTTTAGTAGCCACCCTCTGCACTGACTCCAACCTGTTTATATTCTTTTGATGGTGTGGTCTCCAGAATTGCACACAATACTCCAAATGAGGTTGCACCAAAGACTTATACAGAGGCACTATCACTTCCTTTCTTCTGCTGGCCATTCCTCTCCCTCAGTGCAGAGGGTGGCAATTGGCATAAAGAAGCCATATAGGCAAGATGCATCTCTGTGGGACTCTCGAAGGAAGATAGATATATAATAAAAGATTCAAACCAAGATAAAAAGACCTCTACCTATCCCAATCTCTACCAATAGCCTAAGCAAAATAGAATGATTAATAGTATCAAATGCTGCTGAAATATCAAGAGACACCAGATAATATAGAATTGCTGATTCAAAGTCCCTCCACACAAAATGCAAATTAGAAAGCAAGAGTGTTCCAGTGCCATGAAAGGTTCTAAAGCCAAACTGATAAGAATCCATCATATTTCGCCGAGTAAAAATCTTGAAGCTCAAAATACATAATCTTTTCCACTACTGTAGACAGCAAAGGTAGAGAAGAAATGAGGCTGAGAAGATCTTCATGATCCAACATCCTATTCTTTAATATTTCATCAATCAAGGAATTCAGTCAAGTCTCTGGACTGTAGCCTGGTCTAAAGCCATAATGGCTTGGGTCTAAAACGGCATGCATACCCAGATAATCTTTTAGCTGTAGCCTAACAAGTCTTTCTAACAACTTAACTAAAAGGGAAGACTGGCAATAGGCTATAATTTCCTACAACCACTGGTTTCAGTGATGGTTTTTTTGAACTAGGGCATGTATTACTTTGCTTTAGAAATAAGGGGATCAATTCCTCTGTCGGGAGGTTCATACCAGCATACTCAGTGCAACAATTTCCTTGGCCAACTTTGAATGTCCTGTCAGGCACTGGTCCAAAGAACTTGTTTTGCATAGTGTTCATAGCTTGAATCATTTTTACTACATCCTCAGAAGAAGTTGTTTTAAACTACCCTCAGAACTCGATATACACTACTATTCCCTCTAGATGTATCCCTGTCTACACTTACTGTGTTGTCTATCTTGGCTAGATAGTAATCTCTGATGAGCAGGGACTGTCTCTTACATGTCTGTGCAGCACTGCTACGTCTTGGAGCGCTTTACAAATGCTCAGTAGTAGTAGTAGTATTAGTAGTAGTGAGTGACATCTACTATATTAGTCCCTAACCCCCTTGCCAAAATAGCAAACTTAGAGAAATACAGAACTATTTGTTGTGGGACATGCAATAATGATTTAGCTACAGTAAATAATTCTCACAGTTGATTATTATTTTAAGAAAATTAAGAGGGCCTTTAATCTCTCTTCTTGAATACTTCTCCAAGCCTCTAAATAATTTGTTTTCTCTGCCACTCCTCCAATTTTTCTCCATAATTTTCTTGTCATATCACCTCTCAATAGAAAACTATGGGGCTTTATACCCCTTTTTGCCTGAAGAACAAACTTGCACTAATAACACAGGTACACTAAAAAAATTTTTTTTTAAACTGCCTCTAATGTTTCGATTGATTTTTACGTTTTTTGGTGCGCTGAATCCAAGTCTGGTAACCAATTTGCTCCATCACGTACAGATGTTTTGCTACATTGGGTTAGCAGTTTGAGGTGAACGTTTCAGATTGAGTGCGATCGAGATAAAAGTTTCTTGGATGAATTCTTTATACTAATTGTTTAGTAGTTATTCAAATAAGAATAAAGAAAATTGTAACAAGGCAGCACATAAGAATAGAGTAATGTCAACAAAACACACTGTGATGGTAGCAAAATTGTCTGCACTTAAAACAGCCACATACATGTGCACAAACATTGAGCATATAAGAGCGAGGTTAGACACAAAGCAAAGCAAAGAAATGTGCAAAAAATGTTGTACAGGTATGTATGTAAGAATAGAAAACGCAAACCGCACCATTGCAATACATGAAGACAAACACCCGATGGTGTGAAAATAAAATTCTAATAAATGAGATCCGACACTGTGGTAATAACTAGCAAATTTTTATTTCAAAGTTTAGTAAAAACACGATATTTGTCAACACAGTTTAGATTTTAAAGTCATTCTTGGGTCAATCAATCTCCTGGTGGGCCCGTTTCTTCTTCCCCCAAATGCTTCTCTTGGTGCGCTGCTTGGCGTATTTTTCATCTGGGGTTTCCCGCAGCAGCAACCAGCAGAAATCAGCCATCATAGTGGTGTTCCATCTTCCTTGGTACCTTCTCTCTCTCTGCGTCCTTGATGTCCTGGTGAAACCTTTCACCTTGTTCTTCACTGTACGCCCCCAAGTTTTCGGGAAAGTAGTTCACATGGGAGTGCAAGAAATGGACTTTCAGGCTCATGTTACAGCCTTGTTCTTTGAAGGCATTGAGCATCCTGGCAACAATATCCTTATAGTTCTCATCCCGCCTGTTCCCCAAGAATTTGAGAACAACATCCTTGAAAGAATCCCAGGCTTCTTTTTCCTTCTCAGACATCGTTTCAGCGAATGCTCCATCTGAAATGAGTTTCCTTATATCAGGGCCAACAAACACTCCTTCCTTTAGCTTTGCTTCAGAAAGTCGGGGGAACTTTGAGCAAAGGTACCGAAAGCACTCACCATCTTTTAGAAGGGACTTGATGAATTGCTTAATGAGACCCAACTTAATGTGGAGAGGTGGTAATAGAATTTTATCACGAGGTACCAAGCTCTCATGAAGAACATTTTTCTCACCGGGTCTCAAATACTCCCGAATTGGCCAGTCTTTTTTCCCCCAGTGTAGGACGCGGGCCCGGCTATCCCACAAGCAAAGGAAGCAGGGATATTTGGTGAAACCGGATTGCTGCCCTAATAGCATGGATAGAATTTTAAAGTCTCCACAAATCATCCACTTATGCTCATCATAACGAATCTTCTGAAGAATCAGGGCCAAATTCTCGTATTTTTTTTGGAGAATAACAGAGTGAGCAATAGGAACTGAGGCGAATGTGTTGCCATTATGAAGAAGAACACCTTTTATGCTGTCTTTTGACGAATCAATGAACAGCCGCCATTCAGCAGGATCATACTTGAGTTTAAACTTTTCCATCACTCCGTATATATCGTTGCAAAATACCAAATCTTCCTCTTTGCTGAAATACTTCAAAAATTGTGTCTCGCGGTTGTGGTACCAATAAAAAGTTGTTCCTGGTGACAATAGATTTTTCTGTTTAAGCCGAGAACCTAGCAGTTGGGCAGCATCTTTTGGGAGTCCTAAATCCCGGACTAAATCATTCAATTCAGCTTGAGAGAAAAGTTCAGGTTTCGGATCTGGTTCAGTTTCAAACTCGGAAGTACTGGACTCATTGGGAAAAGCCATCTGATGAGTCTCATCATGATCAGAACCGTCCACACAAATATGATCCAAAGATTTTGGTGGTTCAGGCACAGGTACTTCGTTGCTATGAGGCATAGGCCTAATGGCTGAGGGAAGGTTGGGGTAACTTATTACGTTCTTATTTTTTAAGTTGTATCCCTTCACAATGCAAGAGCAAAAATAGCAGTCACTGCTGTGGTCTCTTTGTTCACGCCACATCATAGGTATTCCAAAACGAAATGCTTGTTTTTTACCTTTCATCCATAAGCGTAGATCTTCCTCACATGTCTTGCACACTTTGAGGAGCCCACGGTTTGTCTTGATCGCCTAACTTCAAACCGAAATAAATGAAATATACTTTTTTAATAAATGCAGAAATGTTCCTCTGCCGCTTTTTCACAGTATATTCCCCACAAATAAAACAAAAACTGTCCGGAGAGTTGACGCAACCTCTGGCTCTGTGAGCCATCACAAATACACAGCACTGCAAACTACAACTGTAGTGAACCACTTCGGAATAAAGCTGGATTACGACTGAGCAAACAAAAGGTAATAATGAACTTGCAAGAAACTGAAATTTGACAGGAACGTTCATGTTGCAACCACCGTGTTTGAGCGAGCGAACGAGGCGAGGCGAACAGGAAAGAACATGCGCCAGCGCGAGTACTGGATTTAGCCCCCCGTCTCCCAATTGTCCTGTTAATGTATAAAATGAATACAAAACACTCTAAAATATCATGAGGGAGTGTTTCTAGTTAGTTAACCATTACAACCTCTATTTTGGGCCAAGAAAATAAACTGCAGTCGGCTAAAAAGAAATTATGTGAACATTCCTTATATGGGTAAGAAATCTAATTTTGCAAGAAAACGTGACGTGATGGAACATTTTGGCTATTTTTCCTGGATTCAGCACCCCAAAGTCTATAGGAATCAGTTGCAAAACTGGAGGCAGTTTTTTGGTGGTGTACCTGTGTAATCTTTCACAGGAGAGACCTGCCTTGTTGGGAGAGCTGCCGTGGTTCGTTTTCTACCGCGGAGCAAGTGCCTGGTTGGAGTCCGGTGCCTGCTGTGTCATCTGCAGGCAGAGTGTGGCCACCCTCGGGAGTGGAGGACCCCCCCATGAGCCCTACAAAGCCCGGCTGTGTTAGACCTGCTGGTGAGAGACCTGCCTTGTTGGGAGAGCTGCCGCGGTTCGTTTTCTACCGTGGAGCAAGTGCCTGGTTGGAGTCCGGTGCCTGCTGTGTCATCTGCAGGCAGAGTGTGGCCGCCCTCGGGAGTGGAGGACCCCCCCACGAGCCCTACAAAGCCCGGCTGGTTTACACGCGGCTGCATGTTTGCGGCCTGCGTGGTCGCATTCTAAGGGGCGCGGTACAAGGGGCATACTCTGCTCCTTATGTGCTCCTTTGGTGCGTCTTGGTGAATTTAGAAGCACCAGCAGTTTGGCCTGCCCATGGGGAAACGTAAGGCGAAACTAGCAGCCAAGACATCGTCAGGAGAGAGAGGTAAGGTGTCTGGTCCCATGGACAGGCATGTAACTGCCCTTCCGCTTGCTAGCCAGTCTTTGGATGGGGCGTCTTTGAGTCCTGTTCTTCGGACACCACCTCCTTTCCCTCTGCCTACCTCCTCGTCTACTCCTTCAAAGGTACTTTCATCAGTTGTCTCTCCGGAGTTAGTACCTGTAAGTCCTGCTGCATCCACCATTGATTCCCTTCCAGTTAAAAGTGAGGTGACTCTTTCAGATATCTGGTCAATGCTTTTGAATATTGAAACACGTCTTTCTACCACTGTTACTTCACTATGTAACTTTTCACATGATGTTGTTAAAAAGGTCAATGTAATTGATGATCAAATGACTAATCTTGCAGGCTCCTTATCTCTGGTGGACTCCCAACTCCAATTGTATAAGGATTCCCATTTGGGTTATCTGAAAGATATTTCCTCTATTTCTTACCAATTGGAATTGTTGGAAAATCACCAGCGTGCTAGGAACCTTCGTTTTCTCAATTTCCCCTCTACTCATCTGCTTTCTCCTGAGATTTTATTAAAAAAGTATTTGTCTGAAATTTTGCACTTAGATGACTCTGTAGACATTGCCAGGGAACTTCCTTCCTTGGTTGATTCGGTAGGCTCTAATCTTACAGAGGTTTTGCAAGATTCACTTGATGTCATCCCCAAGAGATGTACTTTGGTGGTGACCTTCGGGTCTGAATCACTTAAATTGAAAATTATACGTGCTTATTTCAAGTACAAAGAAATGTTGTTCTGTGGGTACAAACTGCAGGTATTTCCAGATGTGGGCAAGGTCACTCAGGCTCGCCGGAGGCAGTTCCTCGAGCTTAGAACTAGAGTGATCGCCTCGGGGGCTTCTTTTTTTTTTTTTTGAAGTTCCCTTGTCGCTGCTTGGTAACTTATGAAGGTCATGATTATGTTTATATTGATGTAGCCTCTCTTTGTCAGTTTTTAAATGACAGGGAGGGTGCTGGTGGGTTGGAGGGTGTTTAGGTGGGATGGCTTTATATTTTAGCTCTCTGTTTTGGAGTTGAAAGAAACTCTTATTTTCTTCTGTAATTTGCTTGTTACCTTCGGGGTAGTAATGCAGTTTTCTCTCCTTGATGTGTTGTTATAGGGTTATGGTGTTTTTATTCTTAAATGTATCTTAATGAGTGGATATTTGATTAGCATATTTTCTTGCATTTGGGAAAATTTAAATAAACAATTAAAATAAAAATAATCTTTCACAGCCCAGCTTCAACAAGAAGGGTCCCACATAATCACCTTTGCGGATGCTGTTACCCATTCTACTTTCTTTTCTACAAGAGGCCATCTTAAATCAAAAATGCTTGTCAATTAAAGTGTTACAATTGTTGCCATCTCCATTTTGGATTATTCACTACTTTTTCTTTATCTTATCCACTCCTTAATCACCTCCCATCTTGACTACTGTAACCTACTCTTTGCTGGTCTCCCTTTGAATCATCTCTCTCCCCTTCAGTCTATTCAACACTGCTGTGCGGCTAATCTTCCACCAGCCAACCCCTCTTCTCAAGTCACTTCATTGGCTCCCTATCAGTTTCTGCATCCAGTTCAAACTTCTCCTGCTGACCTATTGCTTTCACTCTGCAGCTCCTCACTACCTTTCTTCTCTTATCTCTCCTTACACCCCCCATCGGGAACTCCGCTCTTCTGGCAAATTGCTTCTATCTGTGCCCTTCTCTTCTATTGCTGACTCCAGACTTCACTCCTTTCACCTTGCTGTACCTTACGCCTGGAACAAACTACCTGTGTCTGTACGCCAGGCACCTTCTCTGACCCTTTTCAGATCCAGGCTGAAAACTCACCTCTTTGCTGCTGCTTTTGGATCTTGTCTCACTTGATCTCCTTGTTTCTTCACCTTTTCCCCTTGTTTTTATCCCTGTCTGCATCTTCTGTGTTGTCTGTCTTGACTAGATTGTAAGCTCTGATGAGCAGGGACCGTCTCTTACATGTCTGTGTGCAGCGCTGCGTGCAACTTGTAGCGTTATAGAAATGCTCAGTAGTAGTAGTAGAAATCAGATCAAAAATAAATGTGGATACCCTATTTTCACCTGATGCAGACAACTAACTTTTAAAGATCAAATATACCCCCTCATCATCTTTCCCAGTACTGTAAGTAAATTGTATGCAATAACCAGAAGGGAAAAGTTGATTCAATAATGAGTCATCGATACTCAGCAACACAGAGAACAGGCAGATGGTAATCCTTCAATAAATCAGCAATCACTGGGACCTTATTATGAACTCATCTAGCACTAGTTAATGCAATACTAAAATCATCCCTGTAACCTTCTTTTTCAGAAACCAAATCAACTTGAACCTAATGCCTGATTAAAACCCCCATATTTACCATGATCCAGTATTTATAGATATAGACAATGACTGATGTGTAGCAATATCCATAGCTGACAAGCCTGTAAGTTCATCAGCAGCAAGCCCCCTAAAAATGACAGTTAAAAAAAGATCACAATCCATGCCTCATGCCCTTGGACTGCATGAAGAGGAAAATAAAGGAGGGATATACTGTAGTAGATTCTTTCTAATACCTCAGATAATACACAAAAGGCAAACATTTTTCAGTGCAAAATGCTCTGGAACAGTGGTTCCCAATCTGTGGTCTTTGGATCCTGGGAGATCCATGAGACCATTAGAGGGGGTCCACAGGACAAAATAGAGGAAAAAAAAAGTATTATCATGCTGCCATAATCCATGTAAGCAAAATATGGAGGCTGCATCATGAGTAGCTGCAGGGATGGTGATAGGAGCATCAGTAGTCAAGGGGCCCGAAGATTCAGCAGCTGTGGAAGTGGGATTAGAGGTCACTATACAGGCTGTAAACAAAAGCAGAAGTGGGATGGAGCCAATAATATGTATTTATTTAACTTATTTTTAATAGCGCTTTATCATTTCAGTCAAACTTAAACATGGGAATGTATATTAAACAGGGATATTGATAACTTGAATTTTTCTGAGGCAATGGAGGGTTAAGTGACTTGCCCAAGGTCACAAGGAGTGCTAGTAGGAATTGAATCCTGATCATTTGGTTCCCAAGCCAGTGGTTTAACCTTTACACTACTCCTCCTCTCCAATATAATCAAAGTCAGCCATGGAGGCTAGAAGCAGAAGCACCAGGGCCAGCTTCAGTCTGCAGGGCCTGGAAATAGCAGTGCAGCATCAACAGGGGAGGGAGGGAGAGAGATACTTATGGAGGAGACTAACTGGGGGAAGGGGAGAAAAAGAGATTGGTGGCAGTTGGCTGATAGGGAGAAAAAAGCTGGTAGAGAATTTGCTGGGCAGATAAAGAGAGTGATAAGGATTGGCTAACTAGTGGGAAAGGGGGAAAGGTTGGGGGAACTGCATGTGGGGAGAAAAGACTGAGTGTAGGGCATGGTTAAAGAGGGAGAGAGACAGACTGGTGGGAACAGATAGAAGGAAAGAAAAAAATGAAAGAGCCTAATGGGAAATGGTGAACTATCATTAAAATCATTTGTAGTACCAGAAGATTGGAGGATCCAGGAAATTGCAGACCGGTGAGCCTGATGTCAGTACCGGGCAAAATAGTAGAAACCATTATAAAGAATAAAATTATGGAGCATGTAGATAGACATCGTTTAATAGGAGAAAACCAAGATGGATTTAGGCAAGGAAAGTCTTGTCTTACTAATCTGTTATATTTTTGAAGGTGTGAATAAGCAGGTAGACAAAGGTGAGTCGGTTGATATAGTGTATCTGGATTTTCAGAAAGTCTTGATAAGGTCCCTCATGACTCTTGGCCAAATTAAAAAGTCATGGGATTGGACGCAATGTAGTTTTGTGGATCAGGAAATGGTTAAAAGATAGAAAGCAGAAAGTAGGGCTAAATGGCCAATTTTCTCTCTGGAGAAAGGTGGAGTACCCCAGGGATCTGTACTGAGCCCACTGCTTTTTAACAAATTCATAAATGACCTGGAAATAGGAATAACGAGTGTGGAGATCAAATTTGCAGAGGACACAAAATTATTCAAGCTGTTGAAATGCAAGAGGACCTTGATAAATTGGAAGACTGGACATCCAAATGGCGGAAGATGAAATTTAATGTGGATAAGTACAAAGTTATTCACCTAGGAAAGAACAACCCAAACGATGGTTACACGATGCAAGGCACCACCTTAGAAACCACTACCCAGGAAAAAGATTTAGGCGTCATTGTAGATATGTTGAAATCTACCTTCCAGTGTGCAGCAGTGGCCAAGAAAGGAAATAGAATGCTAAGAATCAAAAGGAAAGGAATGGAGAATAAACCCAGGGATATTATAATGCCTCTGTATCATTCCATCTTGTGATTTGACCATGAATATTGTGTGCAATTCTGGTTACCATATCTTAAAAAGGATACAGCAGAATTAGAAAAGGTACCGAGAAGAGCATCAAAAATTGTATAGGGGATGGAAGGATTAAAAGGTTAGGGCTCTTCAGCTTGGAAAAGGGACAGCTGAGGGAGGATATTATAGAGGTCTATAAGTTAATGAATGGAGTGGAATGGGTAAACATAGATTGGTTGTGTATGCCATCAAAAAGTAGAAAGGCTAGAGAACATGAAATGAAGCTACAATGTAACCCATTTAAGACTAATAAAAGATATTTTTTTTTACTCAAGGCATAACCAAACTCTAGATTTCATTACCCAAGGATGTAGTAAAAATTATAAGTGTAGCTGGGTTTAAAAAGAGATTTGGACAAGTTCCTAGAGGAAAGGTGCATAAACCATTATTAAAGAGGACCTGGGAAATTCCACTGCTTACCCCAAGACGAGCATTGTGGAACCTGTCTGCCTTTTTGGAAACCTGCCTGGTACTTGTTACCTGGATTGGCCACTGTTGGAAAGAGGATACTGGGCTTGATGGACCTTGGTCTGACCGAGTATGGCATTTCTTATGTTCTTATGAGATAAGGAGATTTGTGAGGGCAGTTTGGAGGGAGAGTGGTGGAGATTGGCTGGAGGTGGGGGGAGAGACTGGTGGAGAACAGGAAGGGGAAAGGAAGTGAAGAAGGCTAGTGGAAACAATCTTGGTAGAGAGGGGATAGGTCCAGGAAGCATGTTGGAAATGAATTGGGTGTCCCTGAGATTTTTAGAGATTAGTAAGAACATAAGAACATAAGATATGCCATACTTGGTCAGACCAAGGTCCATCAAGCCCAGTATCCTGTTTCCAACAGTGGCAAATCTAGGTCATACGTACCTAGCAGTTTCCCCAAAAGACACACGTTCCACAATGATTGTATTGGGTCAAGCATTGATATCCTGTGTCCCTTTTAATAATGGGTTATGGACCTTTCCTGCAGGAACTTGTCCAAACCTTTTTTAAACCCAGCTACACTAACAGCCTTTACTACATTCTCTGGTAACAAATTCCAGAGTTTGATTACACATTGAGTGAAAAAATATTTTCTCCTATTAGTCTTAAATAGTTTACCCTGTAGCTTCATTGCATGTCCCCTAGTCTTTCTATATTCTGATAATGCAAACAATCGATTTACGTTTACCCATTCCACTCTGTTCATTAATTTATAGACTTCTATCATATCTCCCCTCAGCCGTCTCTTTTCCAGGTTAAAGAGCCCTAACCTTTTTAGCATTTCTTCATAGGAGTATCCTTCCATCCCCTTTACCATTTTGGTGGCTCTTCTCTGAACCTTTTCTAATAACACTATATCCTTTTTAAGATACGGTGACCAGAATTGCACACAATATTCAAGGTGCGGTCTCACTATGGAATGATATAGAGGCATTATAATATCCTTTGTTTTATTTTCCATTCCTTTCCTTATGATACCTAGCATTCTATTTGCTCTCTTGGCTGCCACAGCACACTGGGCCGAGGGTTTTAACATGTTATCCACAATGACGCCTAAATCTCTTTCCTGGGTGGTGGATCCCAAAGTGGAACCTTGCATCGTATAACCATAGTTTGGGTTTTTCTTCCCTAAGTGCATACCTTTGCACTTGTCCACATTAAATTTCATCTGCCATTTTGATGCTCAGTCTTCCAATTTATCAAGATCCTCTTGCAATTTTCAACAATCCTCATGGGTTTCAACAACTTTAAATAGTTTTGTTTCATCTGCAAATTTGATAACCTCACTCGTTATTCCCTTTTCCAGGTCATTTATGAATATGTCAAAAAGCAACAGACCCAGCACAGATTCCTGGAGTACACCACTATTCACCTTTCTCCATTGGGAAAATCCTCCATTTAGCCCTACCCTCTGCTTTCTATCTTTTAACCATTTCCTGATCCACAATAGTACACTGCCTCCTATCCCATGATTCTTTAGTTTTGCCAAAGGTCTCTGATGAGGGACCTTGTCAAAGGCTTTCTGAAGGTCCAAATACACTATATCAACTGACTCACCTTTGTCTACCTGTTTATTCACACCTTCAAAAAACATAATAGATTAGTAAGACAGGATTTGCCTTGTCTAAAGCCATGTTGGCTGTCTCCCATTAAGCCATGACTATCTACATGTTCAGCAATTTAGTTCTTTATGATGGTTTCTACCATTTTTCCCGATACCGACGTCAGGCTCACTGGTCTGTAGTTTCCCGGATCACCCCTGGAACCCTTTTTAAAAATTGGCATTATGTTCGCCATCCTCCAATGTTCAGGTATTACAGATGATTTTAATGATAGTTCACAGATTACTAATAGCAGGTCTGCAATCTCATATTTCAGTTCTTTCAACACCCTTGGATGTACATCATCCGGTCCAGGTGATTTGCTAGTCTTCAGTTTATCAAATAGCTGTAATATATCTTCCCGATGTATCGATATTTCCTTCAGTTCTTCCACACCTTTAAATACCACTTCAGTCATGGGTAACATCCCTACATCTTCCTCAGTAAAGACTGAAGCAAAGAATTAATTCAGTCTCTACGCTATCGCCTTGTCGCCTCTTAGTGCCCCTCTAACCCCTCTATCATCTAATGGACCAACTGACTCTCTCACAGGTTTTTTTTTGCTATGAATGTACTTGAAAAAGTCTTTATTACGCATTTTTGCTTCCGCAGCAAGCTTCTTCTCAAATTCTCCCTTTGCCTGCCTTATCAATGCCTTGCATTTAACTTGCCATTGCTTGTGCTGTTTCCAGATTTCGTCGTTTGGCTCTTTTTTCCATTTCTTGAAAGATGCTTTTTTTGCAACAACAGCCTCTCTGACTTCACCTTTAAACCATGCTGGCAGTTTTTTTCTATCCACACCACCAAAAAAGTTGAGACCATCTGCTCCAGAACAAAAAGTCATAATATGAAACTTAAAGGGGGTAGACCCTAACATTAGGAAAACAACTTCATGGAAAGCATGGTAGATATAAGGAAAAGCCTTCCTGTGGAAAAAATGTAAGCCATGCTGAATCAGACCAAGGTCCACTGAACCCAGCAGCTTATCTTGAACAATGGTCAGTCTTGTGCACAGTGACCTGGTAGATCCCAAATGTTGTTAAGTGCCATTGAGTCGGTGTCAGCTTCTGGCGACCCTCTGGATAGCTGACCTAAACTTTGTTCGGTCTTCATTGTAACAGCAGCTGAATTTGGTAGACGAGATGGGTCTTATAATCCTTATCTGCTTTGTTATAATGGTGATTTTCAAACTGCTTTTTACTTGCAAAAAGATGGCAGCTGAAAATTGCCTACCCCAGAATATGGGTAAAAGTAGCCATACTGATCACAGTACTGGAACGTTTACCCACAGTCAAACAGGGATGTGGCCAAGTTAGGGAAGGAAAGTATCAGGCATGGATTTAGGCAGAGACATAGGACACTGCCTAGGGTGCTAAAGAGCATGCTTCTTAAGCCCCATACCAGAAACATGCATGTGGGCTGTATTACCAGCAAAGGGCTTGGGGTGAACCATGGGGGGGGCGGGGTGTTGTATATATGTCCCCTGCAGTTACCATGCTGTAGTGCGGCAAATCTGTCACAGGTGCAACTAATACCACCCACTGAGATGGCATTAGTTGCCTGCATGCTACCTGTGCCGAATGCGGGTAGTGTGGGCTGTGCCACACTGGGAATTCCCAAGTCCCACCCATTTGCCACCCTGATATATGCTGTCAGGGTAGCATGGGGATTTTAGTACAGGACCTAAACCCCACACTACCTGGCAACATGTTTAGTAAATATGTCCCTGAATTTTGAAGATACCAAATAGATGGGCCAAACAGGAGCCTGGCTTTCCTTCCTTTAGGATCATGCTCTGCGATTGCCTCACTGCTTTCTCGTCCTGCCTGTGAGTGCCAACAAATAAAAATCTGACCCTGAAAGAAAGTATGAGGTTTGCGTTTTCAAAGGTCCATGCATATTTTTCCATAAGTGCATTTATAATTGCTTTAAAGCAGGTGAACATGTACTTAGCTTAGTTTCTATGTCAGATCTGGTTTTCAAAAGGGAAAATCCACATGGGGCTTCCCTTTGAAAACAGGCTTATAGGCCCCATGAGTTCCATTTAAATGGTCAAGTACATCTCTCTATAAAATATATTTGCATTAACAAGATTTACTTAAAGTATGGAAGTAATAATGCTGCTTTCAGGTGTGGTTCGAAATATGAATTTTACTGTAATCCAAGGCTGGTGCTACCATTAGGTGAAATAGGCAGTTGCCTAGAGTGCAAGCACTTTGAGGGTGCCTTTTGCCACCACTGCCACCCCTCTCCATGGCCAGAAGAGGCAGCAATGGCAAGGGAACCATGATGCAGCACATACCAAAGGCTCCGGTGCTGCGTCACAGTTTCTGCTTGCTAATATTGGCTGCTTCCACCCCCCCTCCCCCACCTGACGCAAACTTTATTTGGCATAAAGCAAAAGTCTGCATTGAAGGAGGGTGGAAGTGGCCAATGCTCCCAAGCAGGAACCGTGACACAGCATCAAAGCCTTTGGTAAGCGACTCATCACAGTTCCCTTGCCATTGCAGCAGCTGCTGGCCCAGGAGATGGGTGTCAGCAATGGCAATGGGAGGTGGGGCACGCGGCAGTATGGAGGGGCCTGCCTAGGATGCCTCCAATCCTTGCACTGGCCCTGCTGTAATCTCAGCCCAGCTGTCATGTATTTGCTACCCAGGACATGCTCATTGCATAGAAAGTGAACTTTGGTGTCTTCCTGCCTCCCTAGTCACATTTTGATTGAAATGATAAAGTGGTATATAAAACCTGTTAAATAAATACATCTTGATGACACGGCTTGCTTTGGTTGGTTCTCTAAGAATACTCTTCTGATTGGTCCACTGTACCTATTTAGACCTTCGAAGCCCCTATTTTTCCTTACTCTTAGATAGGTCTAACTCCGGGGTCTCAAACACGCGGCCCGCAACCGAACTTTGTGCGGCCCGCGACGGAGGGAAAAAAAAATACACAAACCCTGTCTTCTGCTGCTGCTGCCCGCCGTGGTAGCAGCACAATCAGCTGTTCGCGGTCCCTTCTCCTCAGCCCGGAAGAGCCCCGAGTCTGCTCCTTTAGCGGCGGGCTTTTCAAGATGCAAAGAGAATATTTTCCCTCTCGCGCGGCTTGTCAAGCCGCGCGAGAGGAAAATACTCTCTTCGCGGCTTGAAAAGCTCACCGCTACAGGAGCAGACTCGGGGCTCTTCCGGGCCGAGGAGAAGGGACCGCGAACAGCTGATTGTGCTGCTACCACGGCGGCGGCGGCAGCAGCAGCAGCCGCAGCAGACAGGGTTTTGTTGTTAGTTTATTTACTTGGCCGGGGGGGATGGGGGGGGGGGGTTAGGACTGGAAATGGGCAGATGGGGTTAGGACTGGAGGTGTCTGATTGGGGGGGGGGCTAAAGACTAAAAATGGGGTTATGGGGGGGGCTAAGAATGAAAATGGGGTGTGATGGAGGGTTAGGACTGGAAGTGGGCTGTTGGGGGCTTAGGAATGGTAATGGGCTATGGGGGCGAGGACTGGAAATGGGCAGATGGGGGTTAGGACTGGAGGTGGTCTGATTGGGGGGGCTAAGACTGAAAAATGGGGTTTATGGGGGGGCTACGAATGAAAATGGGGTGCTGGGCGGGGTTAGGACTGGCCGTGGGCTGTTGGGGGGCTTAGGACTGGTAATGGGCTATGGGGGGGGCTAGAACTGGTAATGGACTGGGGGGTTGCTAGGACTGGAAATGGGCTGAGTAGAAGGGGGGCTTGAACTGCAAATACTGATGGGGACGGGGTTTTGGAATGGAAATGGGCTGAGTGGAAGGGGGCTTGGAATGGAAATGGGCTGATGGGGAGGGGGGCTTGGAATGGAAATGGGCTGATGGGGAGGGGGCTTAGAAAGGAAATGGGCTGTGAGGGGAGGGAGCTAGGACTGGAAATGGGCTTAGTTGGGGGAGCAAGGACAGGAAATGGCTGATGGTGGGGCTAGAATAGACTGGAATGGGCTGATGATGCGGGACTAGAAGGGAGCAGATGCTGGGTGGGGCTGAAACTACAAGGGAGCTGATGTTGGGGGAGGATAGAATGGATAGGGCTGGGAGAGTGAAATGGAGAGGGAAAAAATATTTTGTGTGGGAGGGAAGAAAAATCTACAATTGGCCAGGTACTGGGTGAGTAAGTGTGGATTGAGAATGGAGGGGTAAAATTTGAGTGGATGAAATAGGAATGAGGAAAGAGCAAAAGGAAAAAAGATTAGTATGTTAAAGCATATGCAGAGAGAGAAAGGAAAAAAAAAAACTAAAGAGAGAAGAAAGTACAAATGGACAGCAGACCATGGAGAGTTAGCAGAAGACACCAAGAAACCAGAAGAAAGTGGCTGGCACAATTGCAACTGAAAAAAAAAATGCACAAAAGGTAGAAAAATATCTCTTTATTTTGGATTAACTGGAATATGTCAGCTCTGGGAAATGTGCATCATTAACGTCTGTGCTTTATTTAATACAAGAGGAAATTAATTTATAGTTTTATTTCTACAGTGTTGTTGTACATTCCAAGTTTGGCTTTTGGGGTTCCCAGTTTAATTATTGTCTTCCTGTTTCTAAATTTTGATTCCTTGTTTGGTGATGGTGTATGTTCTGCATGTGTACTGAGCTGAGGTATTCTGTTTATGTAATTCCTATTTGACATTGCCACTTGTTCTCTTTTCCCCAGTAGGTCATGTATTGTTATTCTCTGAAATGTATTGGTTTAATATTTGCAGTGTTGCCTTTTGATAGTTAGGGTATGGTGCTTTGTGAGTCCTGGTAGTGCTGTTACGATACGGTGGGTTTGCTATGGGTTCTAAATGGGCAGTGTTTGTAGTAGTTCCTAATGTGCCTGGCGGTTGGCACTGGATTATAGTAATGTAGAAATCTTTTAGTCTTTCTTTATCCATACGCTCATTAAGAGGCATGTTTACTAAAAGTTAGTTTATGTAAAACATTATGCAAATATTTATGCAAATGAGGTCCCTTATGCAAATTAGGCCTGCGTCTTGTGCGGCCCCCGGGTTACTTTACAAGTCCTCATTTGGCCCTCAAAGCAATTTGAGTTTGAGACCCCTGTTCTAACTTGTGAATTCCTGGATGTCTTATGTCTTCAACTGATCTCCTGTAGCTGACCTTGGCTTGCCTATTGCTTCTGATCTTATTTTGCCTGCCCTGACCTGAGTATGTTTATGGACCATGCTTCTGATGCCAATTCTATACTGTTCCTGTTACCTCAGGATTGTCCTGGTGAGTCTGATCACACTGGTGAAGCATCTCTCTATGTCTCCTGCTCCTCCTACTATCTGATAACTGGAATCTACAGTATGATTATTGTGTAGGAACATCTAGAGCTCCTGCTTTTAAGTTCTGGCAACCTCCAAGTAGTGAAGGGCTCAAGCCAAATGGAAAGATGGCTGTTATAGGTGAACAAGCAGAGCCTAAATTCAGTGCCCTGATATTTCTTGTGGAGCTTATCCTGATTGTGAGATTGTACACCGTCCTGCAATTAGAAGGCACAGTATATCAAGTGAGCAATAAACCATAAACCAGCATTATGATTTCTGCAGCATGAAAATGATTCAAGCTTACTTTTTTTTTGTCATATGTGTTTTTATTAAGAGATTCACTATGCACTCACAAAACATTTTTCATAAAAATATAAAAACAATTCTGCTTTTAACTCTGAAAATTCTATAGTAAATAGAATCCAGGATTTAAGCAACAACAGTCACTACAATATCGGAAGCAGATGTGGCTAGGATTGGTGAATCCTTGTCAGTAACTTTATGTTCCATTGTCTACAGATAATAGGTATATAGATAGCCGCTTCAAGAGAGTGCTGCAGCACGTTTCTATCTAGCTGTTTAGATAGTATTTCTAAACCACTAACTGCTGATGAATGCATCTGTCACGTACTCCAAAAGGTGATTCAGCACTGACTCACTGAATTTCTTGCCAGTGGCTTCCCAACCTGTCTACTCAGCTGATGCAGACTGGCCTATGGATGTCAGTCAGGGAAGACACACCTTCACATGCACTCTCTCTGAATCCTTTCCCTTACAGTTTTCCAGAGCGTATGTGCTGGGTAGCATGACTTTCACATTAAACAAGCATGAGTGTGTGCGCTTCGTTTAACTGCTGTTATGAAATCATCTTGATTTCTTTCACTTAAGGGGGAGGAGGGGGGCCAAGGTCTTTAAGAACATACTTTAACAAATCCCTATGGTATCGTGCTTCTAGCATGCAAATATGTGAAAATACAGGATTTGCCTGCTGTACCTAAGAGGCCTCCATGCAAGAAGGGTTATCTCTGTTCCAAAACTGATAAAATATCTTGGCACTGCTGCAGGAGTAGTGACGCACATCAGATTTGTGCTTGGTACAAGGATGGCACTAAAGGACATTTGAAAGGATAACAATTTATATGGATATTAGGCACCTGGGGCCTGATACTCAGTGCCAGCAGCTAGCACTGCTGAACTTTAAACTTGGATATCCCATGCCAGGGCCATATCTGGGCTCCAGTGAAGCAGCGATATTCTAGGGTTTCCTGCAACTGACTTTCCCCACATATTGCTAACCAAGCAGTGGCTCAATATTGCTGCTGCCTGGTTAGTGCTGGGCACTTCTCTGGAATGCCCCCAGCACACCCCGATGCTAACAGATTAGCATTAGCACATGTAGTGTCGGCACATGCCGATATTCTGTTAGTGCAGCTGAGTATTCTGCAGAGCAGCATTTACATGGTTTTCAAGTCTGCAAACCATGTATATACCTTGGAATACTACCCCCCTCTCCCCCCCACTTTTCCTGGGGTTTCTATAATTCTGGCTGCCAATCTGTCCTCCTTTCTTAATAGCATTATACAAATTTCTTTCTGTCTCTTTGCTCAACAGTGGTCACCCAGTCAATCCACATCACCTCTAGCACTTCAGATTAACTCTCTGACTCCAGTTTGGAATATAATTCTGGCCATTGTTTCATTTGGAAAGAGAGCACAAGTTGCTTAGAATGTTTTGCCAGAAAAAAAACACAAAAGTAATGATTACTAAGAGCAAGAGAGACAAATTTAGTGAACATGCACAAAATCAGGATAGTGTCACCCACTTGGGGTCTTTTATTAACAGGCATTAGGTTGTTGCATGTAATGCACCAAAGGTTTTGAAACTATGGTGCATTAGTACACCACCGCATTGGGTGTGGAAAGCATTTCCCCAGCAGTTAATGTGGAGCACTTCCCCCCCCTAATGCAGGTAGCTTTAGCGCAGATGTACTTAATCCCACCTTTTGATGGCATTAGATAAACCTGCACTAATGCAGTTAGCATGTGGTGTAAATCCAGCATTAAGTGCTCTGAGCTCATTCACATTGACCCACAATCCTAATATGGGTTGCAGTTAGCGCAGGAATCGTCCCATGCTGCACGGCCCATGCATGTCACAATGTGCTTTCAATGCACGCCAGAACACATGCTGCCAGCTAGCACCCTTTAGTAAAAGACACCCCCCCCCCCCCCGGTTTTGATTTCTTTTCTATGAATGTTTTTCTTTAAATTAGTAATCTTCTTCATTAAGGGGTCTATTCCAAGCCAGGAATAGCGGGGATGTATGCCTTACCTGGATATACATCCCCGCTATTTATTCCCCTTGTCATCTCCATGCAAGGCTCCCTGTATGAACGGTGAGTTGTATGGGGAACCTTAGATGGGGGTGGGTGGAAGGTGAAGCAAGGCGGTGCGGGAGTGGTCCATCACCCTGGATGTACAAGGCTGATTCTGAGGTCGGCCCTGAATGTCTGGGGTATGCCAATTAGATGGGGGACTTTTTCACCTCAGAGGTGGAATAAGTACCCCTGGATGTGGGGTAGCAGGGGCGGCAGGAAGGCTGGATCGGGGTCTGGCTGCAGGGAAAGGATAATCTCGGCAGCGGAAAGCGTTTGTGGCTCCATAATGGAACTGCAGTGCCATGTCACTGCAGCTCCATTATGGAGCCAGGCTGAGTTAGCCAGGTATGCGGCTGGGCATGCACGTCCAGGCCGGTAGACCCGATTCTGATCCCACGGGGGTTAGACGCCCCTACAGGAACAGAATCGGGTCTACCACTGTACACCCCAATTCTGCACAGCCACACAAGAGTCTGGACATCCAGTTGCGAATAGGCCTCTAAGTAAACTACATGTCTGGAGTGAAAAAAGATGCACATTTACATGAAATTTGTTTTTCTTTCTTTTTTTTTTTGAAAAAAACAAAAAGGACTATGAGGGAAAAATATTTTCTGGCACCAAGAACAGAGTGCAATTGAGTTGGCAGCAAAGTTGGGGTGAGAGATTAGCAAGATGACACTCCAGGATCTTGACATACATGCAAAAGGAAATAAGTTTTGGTGCATTTTCAGTTCATTTGGGTCTTTATCCCAATGTTCAAACAGATTTACGGTTCATGTCACACATTTATTTTAATAAAAATATTTTAAACCATGTTAGATCTTCTTAATGCATCTCAGTCAGCATAATGTGTGTTAAGTTGTATGTTAACATGTGTTAAAAAGGTATGCTAATGAGACAAATGTGCACTAATGAATGCACATGGCTAATGTGGGAAATTAGATAAGTGGTTTTGAGGAACAACTTTGAATGGCTAGAATGCAGTTTTGCTGATCATATGCTGCATGTTGCTACACGAGGCTGGGAGCTGAGAAAGCAATTTGTAGACAGTTAGAGGTCAATAGTCAAAGGTATTTATCTAGTTAGCAGAACGGGTGAACAGGATATTCAATGGCCCTATATGCATATTGCTGCTGAGTATTCTCTTCAACTGTCTTGGCATTATTCAGATAGAGCTGAAGCGGTCCCTTGGTGAAACTAGGAAAGTCCCCAGAGTTATCTCGTGAGGAACAATATTTGGTCTGCTAAACGGATAACGATGTGTATCTTATGCACATTGAGGCCTAATCTGCAAGGTACGTGTATATATATGCGTGCTGCCTATGCCCTACCCAAACTCCACTCCTGTGCACGCCCACACGGAAAGTATGCGCGTGTTCTTTCCCATCTGGTAGATGCATGAAATGTGGCTTACAGTAAGATTACCAGATTTTTGGCAGACAAATCTGGGACACTAATTCAGTTACAGGAGAGGAGGTCTCCTTAGTTTCAGGATTGTGCAAGAGGGGCTGGGGGAAGGATAAGGACTCACTCTTTTCCCTAACAGTCCCTGACAGCAACAGTATCACTTCCAAGCACACAAATTACCAAAGAAATAGAAACAGTGATGCATTTCCCCATTGTACTATGCAAAATATCAAAATTGCAGATGTAAAATTTCAAAAACTGACATATTCCAATCATTAAAGTGAAAATAAAATTAGTTTTCTACCTGTCAATTTTTACTTCATCCTCATCCAGTTTCTGGTTTCCGCTTTCATCTGTTTGTCTTTTTTTAATGCTGCTCCCAGGGGGCCCAATTCCATTCTGGAAGTGCCGGCCCTCTGTGCACCCGGTCGGAACCGGATGCATAGAGTGAGATGGGATTCTGATCCTGTGGGGCATGTCTAACCCCACGGGATCAGAATCACATCCAGGCCTCTACATGCAGGCTGGGACCCCGATTCTGGTCGGCCTGCACGTACAGGCCTTCCTTGGCTAACTCAGTCAGGGCTCCTGAATGGAGCTGCGGCACCATGACGTCCTCACATATGGGACTCCCAAGCTTCAGGCTACTGAAAACCAAGGAGGCCAAAAGTCCAACAGGCACAAAAACTGGAGAAATAATAATGAACAGTGGGGTAGTCCCTCTAGGGGACTTGACTGATTCAGCATCATTAGCATACAACCTGACCGAGAGGACTCTTTTTTGGTGGCCTCGACGGACAGAAGGACCGGTGGGAAGGAGTTGAACCTAGATCCTAAAGAGATGCCAGAATATGGCTTGGCTGAAGTTGTTGTCACATTGGGAATCCTCATCTAGATAGTAAAGAGCTATGAATGTTTGGAAGAAGAGAGTTTACAGTTACAGTGTATTTGACTTGATATACCGCCTATAATAAGGCAACTAGGCAGTTACAAATAAAAAGCAGGGGGGGGGGGGACAGACAAAGCAAGACACAGGTATGGGGGGGAATGAGGATGAAAATGAGAAAATGGAGGGGGAAGAGGGAAAGGGGAGGCCAAGGTTACAAATTAATGGCAAATGTAAATAAATAGGAAACAAGAAAAGATAGAGGAAGAAACATAGCGAACAAAGACAACCCAATTGGCTGGTGCGGAGAGGAAGGGCTAAAAAGGAAGAAGTAGGGATGCATCTTCTCTGGGGCAGTGACGCCTGAAATGGAAGACCCTGAGCAGATTCTGCAGGTCCACCCACCAGTGCAGGGACTGGATGAGAGGCACGGTGACCACCACTCGTTCCGTAGGAGGCCAGTGGCTTGCTTACATTGCATACTCGGTTCCAATGAGTTTGTCTCATGAACAGGTGAGCCAGGGGGGTGACCTGCACCATTGAGACCAGGTGGCCAAGAACCTTCAGGATCGCCCAGGCTGTCATCTGCGCTTCTGCCAGACTTTGCCAACTACTGCCATTAGCCTCAGCAGGCGATCCATTGGGAGGAAAGCCTGAGCCAGAGTGGTGTCAAGAAGAGCTCCTATGTAGTCCAACTGCTGTGATGGCTGGATGTGAGACTTGGGGTTGTTGATCATGAATCCCAACTGCTTGAGGACCTGATGGTCAGGCGAGTCAACTGTCAAATGCCATCTGGAGTGAAACTCTTTATGAGCCAGTCATCTAAGTAGGGGAAGTTGAAGACCACCAGAGTTCGAAGATAGGCAGCTATCACTGTGAGGCACTTCATGAAGACTCAGGGCACTGATGCCAGTCTGAAGGGAAGTACTCTGTACTGGAAGTGACTATCCACCAGAACAAACCTGAGATATTTTCTGAGAGTGGGATGGATTAGTATGTGCATGTATGCATCATTGAAATCCAGGGAGCATAGCCAATTGTCCTTCTGTAGGTAGGGTAGCAGGGTTTCCAGTGAAACCATCTTGAACTTCTCTTGCACCAGGTAGGTGTTGAGGTATCAGAGGTCCAGGATGGACTGAAAACCATCCCCCCACCCATCTTCTTGGGGACCAGGAAGTACCTGGAGTTGAATCCCCGCCTGACCTGAGCCGAGGGCACTGGCTCGAAGGCGAGCTCAGTGAGGCGAGCAGAGACCTCCTCCTGAAGCAAGTTACAATGCAGCAGGTCAAGGGATACTTTCTCTGGGGGAAAAGGAGATGGCAGCTAAGTGAAGTGCAGCATGTATCTGCTGCAGACTATTTGCATCATCCACCTGTCCAAGATGATGAGAGGCCACCTGTGGGTGAAATGGATGAGCCGCCTCCCCACCGGTGCATATACTCCTTTGGGCACTGGCAGATTGACTATGCTCCAAAGGAACTCATCAAAATCCTGCCCCAGGCTTGGACTGCGGGGTAGGCTGGGTCTTCTGAGGCTTCTCCCACCTTCGGCTTCTGCTGAGATTTGTGGGCTCGGGTATTACTGGCACTTGCGCTGGTAAAAGGTCTTTTTGCCCTGGTACTTATTTTTTTCTTTCAATTTCACATATACAATTAAATAACACAAGAATAAAAGCACACAGGATCTTGAACAGAAAACCAAAAGCATCATCCTCTAATAATATCCACAATTTTACCTCTGTATACTGTAGCCCACCAAAACGTAACCAGGATGGAGAGTGCAAAAATCAATCTTATTTAGCAAAATTTTTCAAAGAAACATGATGAACTCAAAATGGCAACCATATCTCTAAAAAACAATAACCCCATAAACCCCCAGCATGGATTATACACAAAGAAAATGAAAAAACTAATTCAAAAAACACTCTTACATCAACAAAGGCAGTTAGCTGCGTAGGGTCAAAGAAAGTAAAGGTGTTCCCCAAATACCGTACACTACACTTACAGGGGAACCTCAACAAAAAGGACCCTCCTCCCCCCCCCCCCCCATGCAAGCACTCTAGACCTTAAAATGAGGAAACTTTTCCTCTGTGCCTGAGTGGCCCTAGTGACATCAGGGAACATCTGAATTCTTATCACAAAAGGAAACATCTTACAAGGAAGAACAACCCAAACTATGGTTACACGATGCAAGGTTCCACTTTAGGAATCACCACACAGGAAAAAGATTTAGGCGTCATTGTGGATAACATGTTAAAACCCTCGGCCCAGTGTGCAGCGGCAGCCAAGAGAGCAAATAGAATGCTAGGTATGATAAGGAAAGGAATGGAAAATAAAACAAAAGATATTATAATGTCTCTATATCGTTCCATGGTGAGACCGCACCTTGAATATTGTGTGCAATTCTGGTCGCCGTATCTTAAAAAGGATATAGCGTTATTAGAAAAGGTTCAGAGAAGAGCCACCAAAATGGTAAAGGGGATGGAAGGATACTCCTATGAAGAAAGGCTAAAAAGGTTAGGGTTCTTTAACCTGGAAAAGAGAAGGCTGAGGGGAGATATGATAGAAGTCTATAAATTAATGAACGGAGTGGAACGGGTAAACGTAGATCGATTGTTTACGTTATCAGAATATAGACAGACTAGGGGACATGCAATGAAGCTACAGGGTAAACTATTTAAGACTAATAAAAGAAAATATTTTTTTCACTCAACGTGTAATCAAACTCTGGAATTTGTTACCGGAGGATGTAGTAAAGGCTGTTAGTGTAGCTGGGTTTAAAAAAGGTTTGGACAAGTTCCTGGAGGAAAAGTCCATAAACCATTATTAAGAAGGGACCCAGGATATCAATGCTTGACCCAGTACAAGCATTGTGGAACCTGTGTCTTTTGGGGAAACTGCTAGGTACGTATGACCTAGATTGGCCACTGTTGGAAACAGGATACTTGGCTTGATGGACCTTGGTCTGACCCAGTATGGCATATCTTATGTTCTTATGTACAATTGAAAATTCTATTTAAATAACTTAGATTTATCAGTTTCCAAGCATTACACAGCAATCAAGGTATCCCTGGTAGTGATATTATCTATAGAGGTCTCTAGGAAGGTGGACAGATCAAAACTGTCTATAGATATTAATGAATCTAAACCACCCTCTTCATCAGACTCAACCTTCTTCCTAGGTGGCAAATAATATAGCTGGCTGAGGGGAATGTCATCAGGGTTCATGATCTTTAAAACGTCCTTCAAATACATTTTCCACAGTTCCTTAGTTGACAGTAGCCTGATCTTAGGGAAGTTCAAAAGCCGGATATTTTTGGCCCTGTTAACATTCTCCATGGACTCTACTTTATAATGCAGAGACAAACTATCTTTAATAAAACTTCCCATAGCTGACTGCATGGAAGTCAACCAAATCTCAGCAATGCCAACTCACTTGTACAGTACATTAAAGTCTTCCTCATATTCTTCCATCTCAGTGACTACTTGCCGTGAAAACGCTGAAACCTTGGAAATGTTAGTACTCACTGAAGCCTTGATATGCTGCAAAACACCCCAGATATCTTCCAGCCCTATTTTCTTGGCCTGCATATCCACCATGCTAACAAGAATACTGTTAGGCAATGGCTTGGGGAGTGGGGACAAGGATTTCCAAGTAACTTCCAGTGCCAAGGTCACTGCACCTGGACACTCACACCGATGCAGAGAGGGAGTTGCCTCTACCTCGGCAGTCACCCCTCTCACCTCCTCACACAGCCCAGGAGAAGACTGCAATTGAGGCTCTGCACCCACATTCAGCTGTGGAGATCCTTGAGCTGCCAAAGAACCATCAGGTGCCGGTCCAGGTTGCGGTGGGATGATGGCCCACCCGAGCTTAGGAAACCCCCAGCACCCTGTTACTTTTTCCGAGAGGGATCAGTGGTCTTCTTCGAGAGCCTGGAGAGGATGACAAGCTGTTTTTCAATCTCTCCAGCCTTGTACTCTATTGACTTTTTGAAGAGATTCTCTCCCCTGCAGGGCATGTCCCCCAGCTTGTCCTGGACCCATTGTTCCAGGTCCAATGACTGGAGCCCTGAGCCTGGAGGCCCTGATGCCCATAGCTGCGACTCTGCTGGTAAGGTTAAAAGCTCTGATTCCTGACCATCCCAAAGAAAAATATATCATCAATATACCTCTTCCACATTTTCACCTGTCTACTGAATGCGTGTCTTATAAGAAAATGTTTTTCAAAATCAGATACATAAAGGTTTGCCACATCCGGCACCATGGATGAGCCCAAAGCCACCCCCTTGACCTCTTTATAAAACACTTCCCGAAAACAAAATAATTCTCAGTGATAGCCAGAGTTGCAAGTTATATCAAGTAGCACATGGGGGTCCTTTCTGGTCTATCTCAATGTAGAAGGGTGTACTCCACAATCCTAAGGGCCTCACTTTGTGGTATATTAGTATATAAAGAAACAATGTCTAAAGTCACCAGAATAATGCCATTATGATAATCTTGATATCCCTGCAAAAGCTGTATCATGTGCGATGAAACTCGAACATAAAAGGGCGTCCTAGTGACAAAAGGTCTCAGAAAGGCATCTAGAAATTTAGAAACTGGCTCAAAAAGAGAACCTATGGTGGATATAATCGATCTCCCAGGGGGATTGCAAACAGGGCCGGCCCGTCCATTGAGCGAGAATGTTTTTTGCACAGGGCCCCGCGTTTCAGGGGGCCCCGCGCAAAAAACATTCTGATCCTAAAGTTAAATTTAAAAAAAAAAAAAAAAAGCTGTCTTCTTCCGCTGCTGGGGGCCGCCGCGGCAGCATCGAGTGTGCCGCGGGGCCCCCCCTGCCCAGCAGAACCTGCCCTCCCCTTTATCACCTCTGTCTCTCGTTGTAGCTTCAGTCACACGCGCCGGCTCTCAGAGCGCGAGAGGAGAGTTTCTCCCTCGCTGCTCTGTTAAGCCCGCGGGGCTGATGGGAAGTTCCCATCAGCCCCCGCGGGCTTATCAGAGCCGCGAAAGGGAAACTGGTCCTTTCGCGCTCTGAAAGCCGGCACGTTTGACTGAAGCTACAATCAGAGACAGAGGTGATAAAGGGGAGGGCAGGCTCTGCTGGGCAGGGGGGGCCCCGCAGCACACTCGATGCTGCTGCGGCGGCCCCGGCAGCCGGAGAAGACAGCTTAAAAAAAAAAAAAGATTTCCCGGGCGGAGGGGGGGGGGCTATGGTGGGGGTTAGAAGTGGTGATGGGCTATGGGGGGGGGGTTAGAAGTGGTGATGGGCGATGGGGGGGTTAGGAGTGGTGATGGGCTATGGGGGGGGGGTTAGAAGTGATGGGCTATGGGGGGGTTAGAAGTGATGGGCTATGGGGGGGGGTTAGAAGTGGTGATGGGCAATGGGGGGGGGGGTTAGAAGTGGTGATGGGCTATGGGGGGGCTATGGGGAGTTAGGAGTGGTGATGGGCTATGGGGGGGCTATGGGGGGGTTAGGAGTGGTGATGGGCTATGGGGGGTGGTTAGGAGTGGTGATGGGCTATGGGGGAGCTAAGTCTGTATATGGGCTGATGGGATTAAGACTGAAAGTGGGTTGATGGGGGTGGTTAGGACTGGTAATTGGCTATGGGGGATTAGGACTGGAAATGGGCTGATGGGGGATTAGGACTGGAAATGGGCTGGTGGGATTAGGACTGGGAGTGGGCTGATGGGGAGGTTAGGACTGGTAATGGGGAATGGGGGGGCTTAAACTGAAAATTGGGTGATGGGGATTAAGACTGGAAATGGGCTGGTGGGATTAGGACTGGCAGTGGGCTATGGGGGGCTAGGACTGGTAATGGGTTGGGGGGGTTGCTAGGACTGGAAATGGGCTGGGGGGATTAAGACTGGAGGTGGGCTGATGGGGTTAGGACGTAATGGGCTGTGGGCTGTTGGGGGGGTTAGGACTGGTAATGGGCTATGGGGGGGCTAGGACTGGGAATGGGCTGATGGGGGGGTTAACACTGGAGGTGGGCTGATGGGGTTAGTACTGGTAAATGGCTGTGGGCTGATGGGGGGTAAGTACTGCAAAGGGGCTAAGTCGGGGCATAGGACTGATAATGGGCTATGGGGGGCTAGGACAGGAAATGGGCTGATGGGGAGGGGTTAGGACTTGAGGTGGGCTGATGGGGTTAGGACTGGTAATGGGCTGTGGGCTGTTGGGGGGGGTATAACTGAGAATGGGCTATGGGGAGGTTATGACTGGTAATGGGCTGTTGGCTGATGGGGGCTGTCTGGTAATGGGCTATGGGGGGGATAGGACTGATAATGGGCTATGGGGGGGGGCTAGGACAGGAAATGGGCTGATGGGGAGGGGTTAGGACTTGAGGTGGGCTGATAGGGTTAGGACTGGTAATGGGCTGTGGGCTGATGGGGGGGTTAGGACTGGCAATGGGCTATGGGGGGCTGACTGGAAATGGGTTGATGGGGTTAGGACTGGAAGTGGGCTGATGGTGGGTTAGGACTGGAAGTGGGTTGATGGGGGGGGCTAGGACTGGTATTGGGTTGGGGGGTTGCTAGGACTGGAAATGGGCTGATGGGGGGCTAGGACTGGAAATGGGCTGATGCAGGGACTAGAAGGGAATGGATGCTGGGTGAGGCTGGAACTAGAAGGGAGCTGATGTTGGGGGAGGATTAGAATGGGATGGGGCTGGGAGAGTAAAATGGAGAGGGGAAAAATATTTTGTGTGGGAGGGATAAAAAAATCTACAATTAGCCGGGTATTGGGAGAGTAAGTGGGGATTGAGGATGGAGGGGTAAAATTTGAGTGGATGAAATAGGAATGAGGAAAGAGCAAAAGGAGAAAGATTAGTATGTTAAAGCAGATGTAGAGAGAGAGAATGGAAAAAAAACTAGAAGAGAAGAAAGGACAACTGGACAGCAGATGATGGAGAGTTAGCAGAAAACATGAAGAAACCAGAAGAAAGTGTCTGGAGCAATTGCAACTGAAAAAAAATGCACAAAAGGTAAAAAGATATCTCTTTATTTTGAATTTATTAACTGGAATATGAAAGCTCTGGGAAATGTGCATCATTAACGTCTGCACTTTGTTTGGTACAAGTGGAAATTAATTTATAGTTTTATTTCTACAGTGTTGTTGTACATTCCAAGTTTGGCTTTTGGGGTTCCCAGTTTAATTATTACCTTCCTGTTTCTAAATTGTGATTCCTTGTTTGGTGATGGTCTATGTTCTGCATGTGTAACTGAGCTGAGGTATTCTGTTTATGTAATTCCTATTTGACATTGCCACTTGTTCTCTTTCCCCAGTAGGTCATGTATTGTTGTACTCTGAAATGTATTGGTTTAATATTTGCAGTGTTGCTTTTTGATAGGTAGGGTATGGTGCTTTGTGAGTCCTGGTAGTGCTGTTAGGATACGGCGGGTTTGCTATGGGTTCTAAATGGGCAGTGTTTGTAGAAGTTCCTAATGTGCCTGGCGGTTGGCACTGCATTATACTGTAGTCTGGGCAGTGTTTGTAGTAGTTCCTAATGTGCCTGGGCAGTGTTTGTAGTAGTTCCTAATGTGCCTGGCGGTTGGCACTGGATTATAGTCTGTCTTTATCCATACACTCATTAAGAGACATGTTTACTAAAAGTTAGTGTATGTTAGCATTATGCAAATATTTATGCAAATAAGGCCACTTATGCAAATGAGGCCCCGCACCGAGTCTCCGCACATGGCCCCGCACCCCCCTTGGGCCGCCCCTGATTGCAAAGGGACTTGTGTACCTTGGGCCGTACATAAATAGCTGGAGTAACAGGGTGATTTACCATCAAAAACTCAAACTCCTTCTTTGTGAGATAGCCAGCTTGTAGACCTATATAGAGTAAGGTATCTACCTTGCTCTTCAGCCTGCGCTTGGGATCCTCATAAAGCTTAGAGTAAAAAGAAACATCACATATTTGCTGATATATTTCTATTATATATTCCTCCCTATCTTGTAACACCAAAGCGCCCCTTTTGTCTGCAGGCTTAATAACTATTTTAGTATTGTTGCTCAGGGATTGTAAAGCCTGTTTTTCATTCTTGGACAGATTAAAATGTATCCGCCATTTCTTCTGATATAACAGGTCTACCCTATGTGTAACAATCTTCTCAAATGCATCAATCAAAACATTACAGGTATTAGGTGGTACCCACTTGGAGGATTCTTTAATCACTAACACATCTTCCACCAACGTTCCATGTGTATCGAAATAATCTTTTATTCTAAGTTTGCGAAAGAACTTATAAAGCTATACCTGAGCAATGAAAGGATCATGTTTCCTAGTAGGGACAAATGATAATCCTTTCTGTAACACTGTAATTTCTTCTTTTGTCAATGTATAACCAGCCAGGTTGATGATCCCATCTAACCCATTATCCTCTAAAACCTCTCTTCTCTCCCCCTCCTCCTCCCTCTGCCCCTGTGTGGAAACGAGGGTTTATTGTGCCCTTTTGTGGGCGCATAGTTCATTTTATGACCCCTCCTTTCCATAGATTGTCTATTGAAAAAAATGCTTTATGAGTGTGGTATTTGAGCACCTAGTTTTACATTATAAATTTGCAGTCCTCTCCTTCCACATCTCTTTAGCGGATATTGTTGCCTTCCAATAATGGTCTCCATCCAAAATGATGCACATTGCTGTTACACATCAGGTTATATTTGTTCTCCTCATCTGTACTTTCTTTTATATGATAAGATGCACAATTGAATGGATTAACATGGTTATGTTTATATTTTACTTGTTTTCAGCCTTGCGCTTGTGCGGTTTAACAGTTACTTTGTTCTGATGTCTGTTTTTATGTTTATTTCGATAGAGCCATTTATGTGTTTGTGCTACTATATGCCTTTTATCTTTGTATTAGTTTGCAACATTTAATCTTTTTTATCTTGTGTTCTTATTTATTGATTGTATTATTTATTGATATAATTATTTTACTATATATGCTTTACTAGATTGTGATTTTGATTTTTAATTAGATTTTTAAGTTGTGTTTTATTGTTCCCTTCAATGTTTTGTACCCCCTGAAGAAGGCCTGTTTGGCTGAAATGCCTTGGGGTTGGTTGGTTAATAAAGTACCTGTGACTACTGTCTTCACACCTGTTGTGTTTTGTGTTTTCTTGGAGTAATCCTTGCTATGGCCCACAAGGGCATGAAAGGAATCTAGACACTCAGAGGGGATGTGGAAAGTGAAATCATCCAGGTCCAGCATGATGTCCTTGAGAAACATGCTCATGTACAGCTGGTATGAGAGTACTCTTGCTACAAGCATGGAGCCATGGAAGCACCATCTCCCGAAGGAGTCCAAAGTTACTGCTTCCCTACCTGGGGGCAACAAGGAATGGGTATTACTGCTCTTTATCCTCTTCATGGCTATTTATACCACTATGGAGTTGTGTGGGAACTGAGGCTTCTCAAATTATGGGACTTTCTGGACCCAGTACATTGAGTCGAGCTACCAGCTAATCACTGGCACCATGAAGAGGGTTCTCCCACATCCTCAGGAGCATCCTTTTCAGGATGCCCTGCATGAGCACCATCACTGCTTCCTTGGGGGCTAAGGGTTACTGAAGAATGTCCAGCTTCTCCACCCTGGGCTCATCCTAAGACTCAAAGCAAACAGTTATGACCTTGGCCATATCCCTCACACAGTCCTGGAAGGACATGTCCTCCGGGGGTGACTTCTGCCACCCATGCAGAGACGAGGAGTTTGAAGGGAGGTCCAGGGATCCATGGTTGGACACCATTGAATTTTCTCCACAATCTCTCAGTAATTGGAGTCCAACTCTGAGAGGAAGGCGGAATAGCATCGAGCATCCTTCCAGCACTGGTGCTGGCCATGTGGCAAGGCCAGGCGTCAGTGGGACCGACAGTGCACCAAGAGCTTCCATGGATGTATCGGGGCAATTGAACCCCAATATGCTTTATTTTTATTTCCAATCTTGATACATCACCCAGGCAAGAGCATCAAGGCAGTTTACAAAAGTAGTAAAATTAGCTGCGAAATGGAAGAACAGAAAAGAACACCAATATTAGACAGGATATAGGAAGACAATCAAAGTTATAGGGTGAGAGAAGGGGTAGAGAACAGAATGAGGGATGAAGCGGGAGCCACAGGTCGAAGCTGAGGGACAGGGAACATCAGGTCAGGGCTGAGGGAGTGGGAGATCAAAGGCAATGTCAAACAAATGGGTTTTCAACTTTTGTTGAATTTCTGAAATGAAAGTTCTGTGCGGAGTATGGTGGGAAGAGAATTCAAGTATGCAGGTCCTAAAAAGAAGGCAGAGTTGCGGGAAAGTTCAAGGTGTGCTTGTGAGACAGGAGGAATTGACAAACAGTTTGAGTGAATGGACCATAGGAGGTGATGCGGAGTGTGAAAATGGATGAGGTTGGGAAGATATTGTGGGGAACCAGTGTGTATGACTTTATGAATGAGGGTGAGTATCTTATAATTAATCCTGTATCTGAGCGGAAGCCAATGGAGGTGGATTATCAAGGGAGCAATATGATCCAAACAGGAGGAGTGTGTGAGAATGCAGGCTGCTGTATTTTGTGAACTATCATTAAAATCATCTGTAATACCTGAAGATTGGAGAATCACCAATGTAATGCAAATTTTTAAAAAGGGTTCCAGGCGTGATCCGGCAAAGTACAGACCAGTGAGACTGACGTCAGTACCAGGAAAAATGTAGAAACCATTATAAAGAACAAATTACTCATCATGTAGATAGTCATGGCTTAATGGGAGACAGCCAACATGGCTTTAGACAAGGAAGATCTTGTCTTACAAATATGTTATGTTTTTTTGAAGGTGTGAATAAGCAGGTAGACAAAGGTGAGTCGGTTGATATAGTGTATCTGAACTTTCAGAAAGCCTTTGACAAGGTCCCTCATCAGAAACTTTTGGCAAAACTAAAATGTCACAAGATAGGAGGCAGTGTACTATTGTGGATCAAGAACTAGTTAAAAGAAAGCAGAGGGTAGGGCTAAATGGCCAATTTTCCAAATGGAAAAAGGTGAAGAGTGGAGTACCACATGGATCTGTGCTGGGTCCGCTGCTTTTTGACATATTCATAAATGACCCGGAAAAGGGAATAATGAGTGAGGTTATCAAATTTGCAGATGACACAAAACTATTTAAAGTTGTTAAAACCTAAGAGGATTGTGGAAAATTGCAAGAGGATATTGATAAATTGGAATACTGGGCATCGAAATGGCAGATGAAATTTTATATGGACAAGTGCAAAGTTATGCACCTAGGAAAGAACAACCCAAACTATGGTTAAATGCAAGGTTCCATATTGGGAACCACTACCCAGGAAAAAGATTTAGGCGTCTTCGTGGATAACATGTTGAAACCCTCCGCCCAGTGTGCAGTGGCGGCAAAGAGAGCAAATAAAATGCTAGGTATCATAAGAAAAGGAATGGAAAATAAAACAAAGGATTATAATGCCTCTGTATTGTTCCATGGTACGACCGCACCTTGAATATTGTGTGCAGTTCTGGTCGCCGTATCTTAAAAAGGATATAGAGTTATTAGAAAAGGTGCTGAGAAGAGCCACCAAAATGGTAAAGGGGATGGAAGGATACTCCTATGAAGAGAGGCTAAGAAGGCTGGGGCTCTTCAACCTGGAAAAGAGACGGCTGAGGGGAGATATGATAGAGGTCTATAAATTAATGAATGGAGTGGAACAGGTAAATGTAGATCGATTGTTTACATTGTCTGAATATAAAAAGACTAGGGGACATGCAATGAAGCTACAAGGTAACCTATTTAAGACTAATAAAAGAAAATATTTTTTCACTCAACGTGTAATCAAACTCTGGATGTTACTGGAGGATGTTACCAGAGCTACTAGTGTAGCTGGGTTTAAAAAAGGTTTGGACAAGTTCTTGGAGGAAAGGTCCATAAATCATTATTAAAAGGGACCTAGGATATCACTGCTTGACCCAATACAAGCATTGATAAACCAGTGTCTTTTGTTGAGACTGCTAGATACTTATGACCTAGATTGGCCACTGTTGGAAACAGGATACTGGGCTTGATGGACCTTGGTCTGACCCAGTATGGCATATCTTATGTTCTTATGTTCTTAAGCTGTAGATGATGAAGTTGGTATTGGGGTAGACCTTCCAGGACAACGTTACAATAATCGAATCTTGAGTTGACCAAAGATGATAGAGCGTAGTCAGGCGGGGGAGGGGGAGAGGAAGGGGTGGACTGCACAAATCTGACATAAAAGAGGCAAAGGAATGGTGGATAAGAAGAGACAGATGGTCATGAAAGGATAAAGAGGAATCCAGGGTGACCCCAAGATATCAGAGAGAAGACACGAGAGGGATAGGAGAGTGTGCAAGCAACGGAGCCAATGTGGGGGAATGGGCACAAGCACCCCTCGAGGATGATGTTTCTGCGGAACTTCGTGAGGACATTGATGCTGATGCCAGTGCCGATGTTGAATCCGATGGCCTGAAGAGGACTGCCCTCTATTTCTACCAGCCCTTCAGGCCCCATCTGGTCATCTGCAAGCACAGATTGCAAGATGCGAGCTGGTGGTCAGGGCCAAGGCATTGAAGGCACCAGTTGAGGTGGCTGGTGACAGAGATGGTCACAGCGATGGTACCTGGTGCACTTCTTAAATCCACTGACTGTCTTGGACATGTCCAGGAATATGGCTGTGGCTAGGTAAAAGGGCTCGAAGGTGCCAGCAGCTGGAAAAATGCAAAAAGAAAAGAAAACAAGAGAAGCCTACACTACTGAGTGATAGGAGGATACACTAGAAAAAATGATTATTTTAATTACTTTTATTTATTTATATTCTCTTATATACCGTGCTATTCTGCATCAGTGCGGTTTACATTGAACAAACTGAAATTACATTGAACAGGGTATTATAACTTGGAGATAACTATTTTACAGGGAACATGGGCTATGGAGGGTTAAGTGGCTTGCCCAAGACCACAAGGAGCACCTGTGGGACTAGAAACCCCAGTCCTTCTGGCTCAAGGTTGCTGTCCTCTAGTGGGATTTGAACCCCTGACCTTCTGGCCTGAAGTACCTTGCCCCAACCACTAGGCTACTCCTCCACTCCACTCCACTTTTGAAAAGAAATGACCCAAAAGGGGGTAAAAACACAAGGCTTTTTCTGAGAAGAACAAGAACACATTTCTAGGGACTCTGCAGAAAAAAGAAGACTGGAGAAGATGGAGCAGCGGCAGACAGGAAGGCAGGCACGAATGAGCGGTGGAGCCTCCCAAAAGCTTCCAAAGGAAGTTGGGGAACGTTCTGTCAGGAACATTACCCATATGTGATGACTTACTTCCTACTTGTCCACAGAGAAATATATATTTTGCAAAAAAAGGAGATGAAAGGCTCTCACACACTAATGAACAGAAAGAAAAACCACAGCACTTTTGTTTTTTTTACATATATCTTGTAACCAAAGAAATCCCTCTCCCACCAATGGGAGCAAAGCAGAACAGAACTCATTATAGCAAAAATAATTTTAAATTCTGGTGTCACCCTTACCAGTACTGGGCATATTAATTTATACAAAACACTACAAAAAATATCACTCCGAGACTCTGGAAAAATCTACCCTACTTTCAGCATTAGTCCCCAATACTCACTCAAGGAGCCTATCCAGGAAAGAGCAACAACATAAATATTTAGGCGTCATCATGGATAACATGTTAAAATCCTCCGCCCAGTGTGCAGCAGTGGCCAAGAAAGCAAATAGAATGCTAGGTACCATAAGGAAAGGAATGCAAAATAAAACAAAGGATATTGTAATGCTTCTGTATCGTTCCATGGTATGACCTGTGATGAAGAAGCCCATACTGAACATATGGAAATAGAAGAAAAGGAGGATTTTACCTTTAAACAAACTGACAGTCAGGCTGCACACACATTTCAGCGTTTGCAAGAGAGAGGCAAGCATAGGGAAACAGGAGCTAGGCTGACACACCCAAGCTCTGACGTAACTGCAAGCCTGGAACCTAATTACACACACCTGTTCAGGAAGGCAGACCCAAGGCTCAGGGAACAGGAATATAAACCCTGGCTAGGAGAAAGCAAGGGAGGAGTTGGTGATTGGAGTCTCGCTGAGAGAGCCGGTAAGAGTGTTGGTGAGAGTATTGACTGGAGAGGTGGTTGGAGAGACGGTTGGAGAAGAGCTGGGAAGAGACCTTTGAGGAAACCCAGCTGCAGTTCTGGAATTGAAGCAGACAGAGCAGAAGGAGAGAAGGGTCAGACTGCTGTCAGAAACCTGCCTAGAGGGAGAGAGCAGAGAGGCCGTCAGACCTCATTGCCAGATAAAAAGCTTCAAGGAGCTCACAGGTGGGAACCTAGCACTAAACCCAGGAGTTTGCAAAGCTCAGTTTGGGACTGGGAACCAGAGCAGTGCTCCAGACAAGAACTCCAAACAGGGAATCAGAGAGCGTTCCCCTACAGCTGGAAAAAGCTAGCTGAACAAAGCCAGAGAGGAATCTCCACAACCTCAGGTATTTCCAATCCTTACCATATAGAACTGTGCCCAAAGGAAGCACCAGAGGTCTTAGGGGGAAATTATCCTTAGCCGTATAATAACAACTTAAAGCCAACTCCTTAGTTCCAGAGTTTGAAGAGATGCAACAGGACTTTAATGAGAGTGACTCAGCAGAAGTGCCTATGGACTGTACACTGTGTTTGGCAGATGATATAGAATCCCTTTGCTAAAAGTGTATGAGGGAGCTGAGTGGGAACAAAGGGAAAGAAGATATTTTTCTTTGTGAGAAGAAGCTGTTATGTTTTCTATCTGTTACATGTGATATGCATTGCACGTTTTGTAAGCAAAGAGTGTGAAGCTCAATCAGTTTAAGTTCTGTAAATATCCTCGAGCAAACACCTGAAGAGTATCCTGATTTAATCTGCACTGAATCTTTTTGTTGGGAAATAAATTCTTGTCATTTTGCCTTACTACTGGTCTCACAACTATTTCCTTGTCAGAGGGCAAAAGAACTACCACTCCCAGCAGGCATAGTGGGAGCAAAAGGTTTTATCTCACCTTCTGCAAGGAGCATCTAATGGCAATCCCAACCCTCTGAGCCCTAGGCGGAGGGCTGGGACTTGACAGACTGCACCTTGAATATTGTGTGCAATTCTGGTCACCGTATCTTAAAAAGGATATGGTGTTATTAGAAAAGGTACAAAGAAGAGCCACCAAAATGGTAAAGGGGATAGAAGGCTACTCCTATGAAGAGAGGCTACAAAGGTTAGGGCTCTTCAACCTGGAAAAGAGACGGCTGAGGGGAGATATGATAGAGGTCTATAAATTTATGAATGGAGTGGAACAGGTAAACATAGATCAATTGTTTACGCTATCAGAATATAGAAAGACTAGGGGACATGTAATGAAGCTACAGTGTAAACTATTTAAGACAAATAAGAGAAAATATTTTTCACTCAACATGTAATCAAACTCTGGAATTTGTTCCCGGAGGATGTAGTAAAGGCTGTTAGTGTAGCTGGGTTTAAAAAAGGTTTGGACAAGTTCCTGGAGGAAAGATCCATAAACTATTATTAAAAAGGGACCCAGGATATCAATGCTTGACCCAATACAAGCATTGTGGAACCTGTGTCTCTTGGGGATACTGCTAGGTACTGTGACATGGAAACCTATACAGAGCCTATGATAATAGAGGAAAAAGAGAAATTTAGGCAGCCAGCACACACAGCTCAGAAGGAGCAAAGAAACAGTGGAATAGGATTATCACACCCAAGCCATGATGCAGCAAGAAGTTTAGGATCTGATTATTATCACCTGTCCAGGAAAGCACAGGGAATGTGTAGTGGAGAGGGAGATAAAAGCTGCTGGGTAGATCCAGCAGAGGGCAGGGCAGCATCAGTGTGAGCAGCAGCAGTGCAGGAAGCAGAGGTCACAGAGAGAGAAGCCTTCTGAATCCAGGAAGCAGTTGGAGTAGCCCTGGAACAGGAAGCAGCAAGGGAAAGGCTTCAGAAGAACGTGGCCATCAAAGTGCTCGGAGTGCTAGCTACTGGAGGTCTGAGGTGGAGCCTGCTTACAGCCAGGAGGTAGAAGCTATAACTCCAGAAAGAAGGAGAGACCAAGCTGAGGTCAGAAAGCTGTCCAGACTGGGAGAGCAGGGGAGCCCATAGTCCTCATTACCAGAGAGACGACCTCACCATTTATACAGGTGGGAACCAAGCTTTATCAAAGGGAAAGCTAAAAAGTCTGTTTGTACCAGAGGGTCAGAGCAGTGCACAGAGCATGAATTAACTACAGGAAGATATAAAACAATTCCTAGCCATTGGAGGTTAGAGGAGGAGAGCCAGAGAGGACATACTGCAGTAACAGGTATTCCAAAACCTACTTGCTTAGAACTGTACCCTTGTAGTCCAACTGAACCCTCAGAGAAAGGCTTGTATAGAAACAGCTACGAGGATTTAAACCCCAGTGTAACACCGGGTGAATGCGAGCTGATGCAGTGGGAAAGGTAATAACAATATTCCTGAATGTGCTCCCATGGACTGTACGTTATGCTTGTCGGATGATGTTGAATCCTTGCGCTGAAGAAAGAGCATATTTTTCTTTGGAAGTACTGTTTTGTGTCCAAATTTTGTTGTACCAAAAGATATCCTTGAAGGAAGGGGAATAAAGCCCTTATCTTTGTTTTGCCTTACCACTTGACTGAAGACTATTTTGTTCTGCAAGATAGGAGGCAACTATAATCCCGGGGCCCTAGGTGAAGGCCTATACGGGACCTGTGGGGTCACAAATGGCGTAGTTGGCACGATTTTTCCTTGGATTGTACAACGGGAAACATCTGGAAGACAGCCGAGCGGTGGCTGATGAGCAGACCGAGTATCGTGGCTGGTATTGACCAGAATATTCCAGAACCGGTGGAAAAAGCCCTTCTCAAAGCTCGAGTATACACCGGCCTCAGGTAATAGGTACTTGTGCACAGGCTGTGTGGGATTCATTGGAGAAGGAGGGCTGAGAAAGCTCAGAGGGGAGAAAACACTAGGCACTAATAATAGTGGTAGTACCGCACTTGGTGTTTTGTCTTTCTGTTTGCTTTACAGAGAAAACCTGGCAATGGATCTGCAAGAGGTACTTCGCTGGATGAGCTCACAATTTGAAAAACAAAGGGAACTGGCCCAGCTGAATCAAGAGCAAGCCGTTGCCGCCCTACAAGCCCAGCAGAAGCTTATGATGGATCAGATACAAGCACTACTGGCAGCCCAGAGAACAATGGAGAAGACACTGATAGAACATTCCTGTGTGATAGGACCACAGAACTGTGGAGTCTTGTCTTTTTGACAGTTAACTGTGGAGGACAATCTCGATGACTTCACTGAAGCCTTTGAAAGGGTAGCCCTTAATTTAGGATGGCCGCGTGAGCAATGGGAAGTCAGGCTTGCTACCTCCCTAACGGGAGAGGCCTTAGTGGCCTACAAAGCCATGCCCGCTGCTCTAGCGACAGAATATGAAGAGCTTAAAAAAGCCATACGCGACAGGTTAGGCTTAACACCTATGGTATATAGGCGAATGTTAAGAGCCACTAAGCTCAAACCAGGTGAAACACCTAAGGCTTTGTGCCAGAGGGTGCGCAGCTTGGTGTGGAAATGACTCGCCCCGGAGGGAAAGACCCTCGAGACCATTATTGACACTATTGTATTGGAGCAATTTACAGAGGCAGTTCCTGCTGAAATAAGGCCATTTCTAACTTTGCAAAATTGCCAAACCTCAACAGAAGCAGCTCACCTCATTGAATGGTTTATGGAGGCTGAGTTGGCCCGGAAACCACAAGGAGGCGCTGAGAACATGTTTGGTGAGGCAAATTTTGGAAAGGCCATTAAGGAGCTTAGGCCATATGTTCCAAGTGTAACCAATTACTTGCCTAAGAAAAATGCTAAAGACACACAAGTAAAGTGTTTCAAATGCGGTAAAATAGGCCATAGGCAATGAAATTGTGTGTTATGAATAGCGCTGATAATGGGTGATGGAAAAAGTATTCAAGAAGGTTTCCTTCTAAGTGTAACAGTGCAAGGTGTTGCAGCTAATGCATTGCTTGACTCGGGTGCTGACCAGAGTATGGTCTCAAAGAAGCTATGGCAGAGCCATACAAGTCCATGGTAGATCAGCGCCAAGCCAACCAGAAGGAGTAGCAAAGATCCGATGTATACATGGATCATCCACCTATTACCCCCTCTATAGAGTTTCAGTAAAAGGGTTAGGGACTCGGAGGGAGGTTTTAGTAGCCATAGTACCCAAATTACCATACGATATTGTGTTAGGTAGGGACTGGCCACCATTTTGTAGGGGGATAAAAGAAGGCATACAGTTGAAGGGAGGTATGGTCTCTACCAGATCCCAGACCCAAAGCTCAGTGGTACACTCCGAACCCTCAGAGGAGGAGGCGGACCCTCTAGAGGAGGAAGAGGAACCCCCAGAGGGGGAGGGTAGACTGGCTGATGAGGGCTTAGGAGAGTTACCCCAGCATGAAGATTTGGTTAGTACCCCTTCCAAAAACGCTAAGAAAAGCAAAGCAGAGAAGCGCCAAGAGAGACACCATAGAGCTCAAGTGAGGGCGGGAATGGAGGCTAGGCAAGGATTGCCCTGGGTGCCTGCAGATCTGGTTAAAAAGTTCCCCTCCTTCCCTAAGGAGCAGCAAGGTGATCCTGCGTTAAAGCGCGCCTTTGAATATGCCAAAACTGAGAGGGACATTCTTCCCAGATTCCTAATCGAGAAGGAAATACTGTACAGGGAAAGCAATGATCCCCAAACTGGAGCGGTCAGGAAACAGTTGGTTGTCCCGACTACGTTTAAAGCGGTGGTCCTGAGATTGGCCCACGATCACCCAGTCAGTGGTCATAAGGGAGTACAGGGTACCCTGGACCAAATTTTAGCCCGTTTTTATTGGCCAGGAGTGTTTAAAGAAACTGCACGTTTCTGCGAGGCCTGTCCTTCCTGTCAGCGGGTTACCGCTGCAAAACCCAGGGAAGTCCCTATGATTCCTACCCCTAGGATAGCGGAACCCATACGCCGGATGGCGATGGATATTGTGGGACCCTTGGTAAAGACACCCAGAGGATTCCAGTATATCCTGGTGGTGATGGATCACGCCACTAGGTTTCCCTGGGCTATACCGTTACGAAACATATCAGCCAAAATTATAGTACTGGAATTAATCAAGCTATTTTGCGAAGTAGGATTTCCACAAGAAATGCTTACCGATAGAGGTAGCAATTTCATGTCCAAATACCTAGCCCAAGTATGGGACGCCTTTGGAATCCACCACATAAAAACTGCCGCCTACCATCTTCAAACAAATGGGCTGGTAGAAAGGTTCAACCAAACCCTAAAGCAGATGCTACGATGGGGCCTGGACGGAAAGATGGCAGACTGGGACGTCATGCTCCCGTTTGTTTTGTATGCCAGTAGGGAGCGTACTCAGGCCTCATTAGGAGCTTCCCCATATGAATTAATGTTTGGCCGTGCCCCAAGGGGAATCCTAGATATCTTAAGGGAGCAATGGGTGGATCCTGAAGGGGAAGAAATGGGCGTGCCCCATTTCCTTCGTGAGCTGAGGAGTCGCTTACAGAGGACTTCTCAGACCTCAGGAGAACATCTACAAGCTAGCCAGAAATGCCAGAAAAGGTACTATGACCGAGGAAAGAAAACTCATCAATTAACCTTAGGCGAGAAGGTAGTAGTAATGATAGCGGATGTCGGTCCAAAATTCGAAGCTCAATGGAAGGGTCCCTATACAGTAGTAGAACGCAAGGGCCCTGTCTCTTATATAGTGGAGAATGACAAAGGATGCTGTCAAGTCTACCATGTCAATGTCCTTAAGCCTTGGCATGAGAGGACAGCAGCAGCTAGTCGATCCAAAGTGAAGGAACATAGTGAGTCCCGCTTCATGATTACGTGCTGTGAGAACGTGTGTTCACCAGCCCGTAATAGCTTAAGAGGGGGGATAGTGACATGGAAACCTATACAGAGCCTATGATAATAGAGGAAAAAGAGAAATTTACCTTAAAACCTGTTAGGCAGCCAGCACACACAGCTCAGAAGGAGCAAAGAAACAGTGGAATAGGATTATCACACCCAAGCCATGACGCAGCAAGAAGTTTAGGATCAATTATTATCACCTGTCCAGGAAAGCACAGGGAACGTGTAGTGGAGAGGGAGATAAAAGCTGCAGGGTAGATCCAGCAGAGGGCAGGGCAGAATCAGTGTGAGCAGCAGCAGTGCAGGAAGCAGAGGTCACAGAGAGAGAAGCCTGCTGAATCCAGGAAGCAGTGGGAGTAGCCCTGGAACAGGAAGCAGCAAGGGAAAGGCTTCAGAAGAACATGGCCGTCGAAGTTCTCGGAGTGCTAGCAACTGGAGGTCTAAGGTGGAGCCTGCTTACAGCCAAGAGGTAAAGCTCTAACTCCAGAAAGAAGGAGAGACCAAGCTGAGGTCAGAAAGCTGTCCAGACTGGGAGAGCAGGGGAGCCCACAGTCCTCATTACCAGAGAGAAGACCTCACCATTTATACAGGTGGGAACCAAGCTTTATCAAAGGGAAAGCTAAAAAGTCTGTTTGTACCAGAGGGTCAGAGCAGTGCACAGAGCATGAATTAACTACAGGAAGATATAAAACAATTCCTAGCCATTGGAGGTTAGAGGAGGAGTGCCAGAGAGGACATATTGCAGTAACCGGTATTCCAAAACCTACTTGCTTAGAACTGTACCCTTGTAGTCCAACTGAACCCTCAGAGAAAGGCTTGTATAGAAACAGCTACGAGGATTTAAACCCCAGTGTAACACCGGGTGAATGCGAGCTGATGCAGTGGGAAAGTAATAACAATATTCCTGACTGTGCTCCCATGGACTGTACGTTATGCTTGTCGGATGATGTTGAATCCTTGCGCTGAAGACCTGTAAACTACAAAGGAAAAGAGCATATTTTTCTTTGGAAGTACTGTTTTGTTTCCAAGTTTTGTTGTACCAAAAGATATCCTTGAGGGAAGGGGAATAAAGCCCTTATCTTTGTTTTGCCTTAACACTCGACTGAAGACTATTTTGTTCTGCAAGATAGGAGGCAACTATAACCCCGGGGCCCTAGGCGAAGGCCTATACGGGACCTGTGGGGTCACAGTACGTATGACCTAGATTGGCCACTGTTGGAAACAGGATGCTGGGCTTGATGGACCTTGGTCTGACCCAGTATGGCATATCTTATGTTCTTATGTTCTTATATTGCCGAGAACCCTAAAACATTCATACATCTATTTGGAAAACTGAAAAAGCCAAGATACCTGCATAAAAACTCCAAGCTAAAAGAACACATTGCCTCTATCACATGAGCAGGACACAGAATGACCCTTATCAAGTACAACTGAACATAAACTAACAATATAAATATGGAAACAAGAAAATAAACTGAAATCCAAAGAAATCAATCTTCATGCAGTAAAAACACCATTAAAATATAAAGACATATAAGGCCCAATATTCATTTGCCATGGCTATGCGCCTCTGAACTTTAACCCTAGATCGCCTCTGAACTTTAACCCTAGATATTTAATCCAGGGCCATATCTGGCCCCTGGCATTGAATATCTGGGGTCACCACACAGCCGTACATGGTACAGAAGCTAACCATGCAGCGGCAATATTCAGGTTTTGCTGTGCCTAATTTTCACCGCTGCAGGATAATCGGGTAGCAGCTGAGTATTGCCGCTGCATGGTTATCCCTGGGCACTGCCCCTGACACGCCCAGATGTCAGGTGGTTAGCGGCATTACTCTTGGATATTGACCAGCACTAACCATGTTAGGGGCTTAGGGGCCATTATATGGTTTACAGTTCTGTAAACCGTGTAAATGCCTTTGAATAATCGGGACCATACTGTACAAAATATAAAAACTAAGCATATAAATTCCAAAGACTGACATATTCCAATCACAAAATTGAAATTCTTTTTTCTACCTTTGTTGTCTGGTCTAAGTTTTCCTCTGTCTTTTATTAACTTGTTTTTGCTCTCTAGGCTTTTCAGTTCATCTGCTATTTCCCTCCTTTTCTGCCTTCTTTACTTTCTTCAATCTGACTGATTACACAGGTACACTACCAAAAAACTGCCTCCAGTTTTGCAACTGATTCCTATAGATTTTGGGGTGCTGAATCCAGGAAAAATAGCCAAAATGTTCCATCACGTCACGTTTTCTTGCAAAATTAGATTTCTTACCCATATAAGGAATGTTCACATAATTTCTTTTTAGCCGACTGCAGTTTATTTTCTTGGCCCAAAATAGAGGTTGTAATGGTTAACTAACTAGAAACACTCCCTCATGATATTTTAGAGTGTTTTGTATTCATTTTATACATTAACAGGACAATTGGGAGGCGGGGGGCTAAATCCAGTACTCGCGCTGGCGCATGTTCTTTCCTGTTCGCCTCGCCTCGCCTCGTTCGCTCGCTCAAACACAGTGGTTGCGACATGAACGTTCCTGTCAAATTTCAGTTTCTTGCAAGTTCATTATTACCTTTTGTTTGCTCAGTCGTAATCCAGCTTTATTCCGAAGTGGTTCACTACAGTTGTAGTTTGCAGTGCTGTGTATTTGTGATGGCTCACAGAGCCAGAGGTTGCGTCAACTCTCCGGACAGTTTTTGTTTTATTTGTGGGGAATATACCGTGAAAAAGCGGCAGAGGAACATTTCTGCATTTATTTAAAAAGTATATTTCGCCTATTTCGGTTTGAAGTTAGGCGATCAAGACAAACCGTGGGCTCCTCACAAAGTGTGCAAGACATGTGAGGAAGATCTACGCTTATGGATGAAAGGTAAAAAACAAGCATTTCGTTTCGGAATACCTATGATGTGGCGTGAACAAAGAGACCACAGCAGTGACTGCTATTTTTGCTCTTGCATTGTGAAGGGATACAACTTAAAAAATAAGAACGTAATAAGTTACCCCAACCTTCCCTCAGCAATTAGGCCTATGCCTCATAGCAACGAAGTACCTGTGCCTGAACCACCAAAATCTTTGGATCATATTTGTGTGGACGGTTCTGATCATGATGAGACTCATCAGATGGCTTTTCCCGATGAGTCCAGTACTTCCGAGTTTGAAACTGAACCAGATCCGAAACCTGAACTTTTCTCTCAAGCTGAATTGAATGATTTAGTCCGGGATTTAGGACTCCCAAAAGATGCTGCCCAACTGCTAGGTTCTCGGCTTAAACAGAAAAATCTATTGTCACCAGGAACAACTTTTTATTGGTACCACAACCGCGAGACACAATTTTTGCAGTATTTCAGCAAAGAGGAAGATTTGGTATTTTGCAACGATATATACGGAGTGATGGAAAAGTTTAAACTCAAGTATGATCCTGCTGAATGGCGGCTGTTCATTGATTCGTCAAAAGACAGCATAAAAGGTGTTCTTCTTCATAATGGCAACACATTCGCTTCAGTTCTTATTGCTCACTCTGTTATTCTCCAAGAAAAATACGAGAATTTGGCCCTGATTCTTCAGAAGATTCGTTATGATGAGCATAAGTGGATGATTTGTGGAGACTTTAAAATTCTATCCATGCTATTAGGGCAGCAATCCGGTTTCACCAAATATCCCTGCTTCCTTTGCTTGTGGGATAGCCGGGCCCGCGACCTACACTGGGGGAAAAAAGACTGGCCAATTCAGGAGTATTTGAGACCCGGTGAGAAAAATGTTCTTCATGAGAGCTTGGTACCTCGTGATAAAATTCTATTACCACCTCTCCACATTAAGTTGGGTCTCATTAAGCAATTCATCAAGTCCCTTCCAAAAGATGGTGAGTGCTTTCGGTACCTTTGCTCAAAGTTCCCCCGACTTTCTGAAGCAAAGCTAAAGGAAGGAGTGTTGTTGGCCCTGATATAAGGAAACTCATTTCAGATGGAGCATTCGCTGAAACGATGTCTGAGAAGGAAAAAGAAGCCTGGGATTCCTTCAAGGATGTTGTTCTCAAATTCTTGGGGAACAGGCGGGATGAGAACTATAAGGATATTGTTGCCAGGATGCTCAATGCCTTCAAAGAACAAGGCTGTAACATGAGCCTGAAAGTCCATTTCTTGCACTCCCATGTGAACTACTTTCCCGAAAACTTGGGGGCGTACAGTGAAGAACAAGGTGAAAGGTTTCACCAGGACATCAAGGACGCAGAGAGAAGGTACCAAGGAAGATGGAACACCACTATGATGGCTGATTTCTGCTGGTTGCTGCTGCGGGAAACCCCAGATGAAAAATACGCCAAGCAGCACACCAAGAGAAGCATTTGGGGGAAGAAGAAACGGGCCCACCAGGAGATTGATTGACCCAAGAATGACTTTAAAATCTAAACTGTGTTGACAAATATCGTGTTTTTACTAAACTTTGAAATAAAAATTTGCTAGTTATTACCACAGTGTCGGATCTCATTTATTCGAATTTTATTTTCACACCATCAGGTGTTTGTCTTCATGTATTGCAATGGTGCGGTTTGCGTTTTCTATTCTTACATACATACCTGAACAACATTTTTTGCACATTTCTTTGCTTTGCTTTGTGTCTAACCTCGCTCTTATATGCTCAATGTTTGTGCACATGTATGTGGCTGTTTTAAGTGCAGACAATTTTGCTACCATCACAGTGTGTTTTGTTGACATTACTCTATTCTTATGTGCTGCCTTGTTACAATTTTCTTTATTCTTATTTGAATAACTACTAAACAATTAGTATAAAGAATTCATCCAAGAAACTTTTATCTCGATCGCACTCAATCTGAAACGTTCACCTCAAACTGCTAACCCAATGTAGCAAAAAATCTGTACGTGATGGAGCAAATTGGTTACCAGATTTGGATTCAGTGCACCAAAAAACGTAAAAATCAATCGAAACATTAGAGGCAGTTAAAAAAAAATTTTTTTTAGTGTACCTGTGTTATTTTTCCTTTCAACTTTCTTCTATATATTTTTCTCTCTATCAACTCTTACTGTCCAGTTCTCAATTTCTCTCTTTGTACTGATTCTACCTACCACTTTTCAACCTTAACACGGTCTTCCAAGGACCAGCCGGTCCATTGTGCGAGAATGTTGTTCGCACAGGGCCCCACGCCAACAACATCTCGTGTGTGGTATTCGGCACCCAGCAAGGTCTTTAGATGGAGCCGAAGAGGCCACGGCTCACCTCTGACAGCCACCAAAGTGAAGAGCACCGTTTTTCTTCACTTCAGCAGCTGTGTTTTAGTATAGGCCACTGATGTGCTGGAGACCAAAGGGCATTTCCTGTTTCCCAGCACTATAGGGAGAAGTGGCCTAGTGGATGGGGCAAGTTACCTCAGGCCAGAAGGTCAGGGGTTCAAATCTCACTAGAGGACAGCAACCTTGGGCCAGAAGGACTGGGGTTTCTAGTCCCACAGGTGCTCCTTGTGGTCTTGGGCAAGCCACTTAACCCTCCATTGCCCATCTTCCCTATAAGTATTAGTGTATGTGTCTCATATCCCCTCATGTTAAATGTATCCCCCAATTGTGTTGTGACCACTTTGATTGAAGGATAAGGTGGTATACAAAACTGTCTAAATAAATAAATAAAAATACTAGAATGCAGCTGCCAAAGTGAAGAAAAATGGCACTCTTCATTTCAGCAGTTATCAGAGGTGAGCTGGGTCCTCTCCGGTTCCCTCTAAAGCCAGACAGCAAGCCATGGGGCTCTTCATGCATGAAAAATTCCCTCGACTCAGCGAAGCAAAGATTAAAGAGGGAGTTTTTGTGGGTCCTCAGATTTGAGAGCTCTTCAAAGATGACCGGTTCAACAACTTGCTGCAGGGTGATGTGAAACAAGCATGGAATGCTTTTTGCCTAGTGTCAACAAACTTTCTCAGGAATGTTAGGGCAGAAAACTACAAGGAACTAGTAGAAGACATGCTGATGCAGTATCAGAAACTTGGCTGCAATATGTCTCTAAAGATCCATTTCCTTGATTCCCATCTCAATTTATTTCCTGACTACTGTAGTATGGTTAGTGATGAACAGGGCGAATGTTTTCACCAGGATATCGCAACGATGGAGCAAAGATACCAGGGAAAATGGTCCACTACAATTCTGGCTGACTACTGCTGGACACTCCCCAGAGAAGCTCCTGAACAGCTGTACAAGAGACAGGCAAAAAAATTGAAGAAGTAGTCCATGATTTGGTTTTTTACAGGTATTAACCGAAGGCCTATTATATTTACTATTGACATGCATTTCGTGATGTAAACATTAATTCTTGTAGATTACAAAAAAACTAGAGCCAACTTTGCAATTTCACTGTCATATATTCGTGTTCAGCATATAAAAATTGATAAGAAATGACTATTTTTATTTCAGTAACATGACTTTTGTAAAACTTTGTTGACCAGTGTAATGAGAGATTTCAGTTACCCCGGTATTGACTGGGTTAATGTTACATCAGAGAAAAAAAGTTTCTAGATAAAATAAATGACTGTTTCATGGAGCGGCTACTTCAAGAACCAACTCGAATGGAAACTATTTTAGATCTAGGCCCCGATATTCAAAGGCCTGTAAACTGTGTAAATGCCACTTAGTGGGATATTCAGTGGAACTAACACATTTAGTGCCACTGGATATCTGCAGGTGCTGCCACTATACACCCCATTGTTAACCACGCAGCATCAGGGTATGTTGTGGGCATTTTGGGGTGGAACAGAGGCGGTACCCATCACTAACCCGTCAATATTGAACAGCTGCCCAGTTAGTGACCCATGGGTAGAGATGTGTCAGCTTTTCCCGTGCTTATCTCTACCCCTGGGAGCAAACCGAGCAGCGGATCAAAATTGCTGCTACCCAGCTAGCTTTTGTGCCACACAGCGACCTGGATATTCAGTGCTGGTGGGCAGATATGGCCCCAGCATCAAATATCTGGATTTACTATTCAGAAGGGATGGCTAGGCGCCATAATTGTGCTAGCCACCTCTGCTGAATATCAGACCCCTAGTTCATAGTGCAATGTAGGATCTAGTGCGAGAGGTAATGGTGTTAGGGCCATTTGGCAATAACAATCATGATATAATCACATTTATTTAATAAATGGAGGGAGGATAACAAGGAAATCCTCTGTGCTAGCATTCAATTTTCAAAAAAGAAACTATGATAAAATAAGGAAAATGGTTAAGAAAAAACTGAAAGGAGCAACTGCAAAGGTTAAGAGTTTACATCAGGCTTGGACATTATTTAAATATACCGTCTTGGAAGCCCACACCAGATATATTCCACACTTTAAGAAAGGTGGAAGGAAGGCCATGGCTTAAAGGTGAGGTCAAAGAGGTTGCTATAGATAAGAGGAAATCCTTTAGAAAATGGAAAAAAAGAGCCAAATGATGAAAACAGGAAACAACATAAGTACCGGCAAGTTAAATGCAAGGCAATCATAAGGCAGGCAAAGAGAGAATTTGAAATGAAGTTTGTCATGGAAGCAAAAGTGCATAATAAAAACTCTTTGAAGTGGTCTAGTGAATATCGCATGAACCTTTCCTTGTATTTTTTTTGGGCTGGGGGGGGGGGAGGGGAAGGTATATGAGGCAGTTTGCCTTGTGTCCTTGGTATTCCTTATATATTTGTTTCTGTAACAAGTGAATTATTTTGTGTATATTTCAAAATTGTATAAATAAAAAAAAAGCAATAAGAAATACCCAGCAATCTTTTCAAGCACATTCATAGCAAAACACCTATGAGAGAGCCAGTTGGACCTTTAAATGATAGAGGGGTAAAAGGGGCACTAAGAGTGAAGGCCATAGTGGGGAGACTGAATTCTTTGTTTAAGTCTTTACTGAAGAAGATGTAGGAAACTTACCCAAGCCAGAAATGATATTGAGGAATTGGAACAAAACTTGATAAATCGGGAAGATGAAATACATCTATTTGATAAACTAAAGACCAGTAAATCACCTGGACTGGATAGCATACATCCTAGGGTGCTGAAAGAAATGAAATATGAGTTTTAATAATCTGTGAACTATTCTTAAAATCATCTGTAGTACCTGAGGATTGGAGAAAGGCCAATGTAATGCCAATTTTTAAAAAAGGTTTCGGGGTGATCTGTGAAACTACAGACTAGTGAGCTTGACGTCTGTACCAGACAAAATGTTAGAAACCATTATAAAGAACAAGATTACTGAACATGTGGCTAGTCATAGCTTAATGGCAAAAAGCCAACATGGATTTAGGCAAGGAAAGTCTTGTCTCATTAATCTGTAATATTATTTCAAAGATGTGAATAAACAGGTGGATAAAAGTGAGCCAGTTGATATAGTGTATCTGGATTTTCAGAAAGCCTTTGATAAGGTCCCACATGAGAGAATTTTACAGAAATTAAAAGTACATAGGAGAGGAGGAGTAGCCTAGTGGTTAGAACACTGGCTTGGTAACCAAGCAACCAGCATTCAATTCCCACTAGCACTCCTTGTGGCCTTGGGCAAGTCACTTAACTCTCCATTGCCTCAGAAGAAAGGCCTGGCAATCTACTTCCAGTGATACTGCCAAGAAAACCAAGGAGCTTCTGAGTCAACAGGAGTCAGGACTGACTCAAAGGCACACATTGCATTTGTAGGAGAAGAGGCAGTGTAATATTGTGGATTAGGAACCAGTTAAAAAAAAGAGTAGAGCTAAATAGACAATTTTCTCAATGGAGAAAGGTAAATAGTGCAGTACCCCAGGGATCTGTGCTGGGCCCACTGCTTTTTAACATATTTATAAATGACCTGGAAATGGGAATAATGAGTGAGGTGTTCAAATTTGCAGATGCTACAAAATTATTCAAAGTTGTTAGAACACAAGAGGATTGTGAAGCACTGCAAGAGGATCTTGAAAATTGGGAGACTGGGCATCTAAATGACAGATGGAATTTAATGTGGACAAGCGCAAAATTATGCATGTGGAGGCCAATTATGCTTCCGGCACATCTGGCTGCATTGCCCGGCCAAAACGTGCCAAATATATCCCTGATTCTGCCGCTGCAGGGCCTGGATGTACCCATGACAAAAAATCAGGGACTTAGACATCTGGGAACTCTCAGTATGCCAAGCAGACCACCATAAGGGGAGCTGCCTGTCCCAAAGCCAGAATGCCACTGCTGGTGCGAGGGAGCAGCGACGTCCTGGCACCATGACAACGAGCCGTCCACAGGATGACTTAGAATGCCATGACATTCATCTGCTCTGCAGCCCACTGTGGGCCGAATCCTGGATGCAGGAGCACAGTGTGGCCATGTGACTGTGTGGCATGCAATGCAAGGGGTGCCTGAGACTTCTTCCACCTTCAGGGTGGTATAAGCCAGGCATGCATCTGTGAGCCGGTGGGCATACAGGGGTCTGTCCTGAGAAGACCCTGTACATCCTGGCAGTTGGCCACTCCCTTGCTCTGCCCCCTCCTGCCCCCATCCAGCGCTCCCCGCACAACTGCTGTGTATGAACGGGAAGCTCTGGTGAGAGAATTGCCTTCGGAAGCAGAGCGCAGGTTGGAGGTATGGGTCGTTCATCCAACCCCACTATTTGTGTTTCAGAATGCCAGCCTTAGCCAAGAGCAACACAAACTACAGTTACACAATACAAGGTTTTGTTTATCGATTTAACCAGTTTTCTATACCACCTTATCCTTCAATCAAAGCAGTTTACATTATGTAATCACTACAAACAGGTACTGGATACATTCCCTTATCCCCAAAGGCTCACAATCTATGTATACCTGAGGCAATGGAGAGTTAAGTGGCTTGTCCAAGGCCACAAGGAGTGCCTATAGGGCAATAAACCTCAGTCCCTCCAGCCTGAGATTGCTGTCCCCAGGTGGGAATTCCACCCCCCCCCCTCCCGCCGAGGTACCCTCCAGCCTGAGGTACTATGTCCTAACCACTAGGCCACTCCTATACTTTTAGAAGTATTTAGCTTATATCTTTCCAGCCGTTCAAGGCTAGTTACATTCAGGTACTGTAGGTTCCACATTAGGAATCACCACTTAGGAAAAGGATCTGGGCGTCATCATGAATAGTACATTTAAACCCTCTGCCCAGTGTGCAGCTGCAGTCAAGAAAGCAAACAGAATGCTAGGAATCATATGAAAAGGAATAGAAAATAAAGCCAGGGATATTAAATGCCTATGTATTGCTCCCTGGTGTGACTGCACCTTAAATATTATGTAGAATTCTGATCTCCATAACTTACTAAGGATATAGCAGAATTGGAAAAGGTACAGAGAAGAGCCACCAAAATGGTAAAGGGGATGGAAGGATATCCCTATGAAGTAAGGCGTAAAAGGTTGGAACTCTTCAACTTGTAAAAGAGATAGCTGAGGGGAGATATGATAGAGGTCCATAAAATAATGAATGGAGTGGAACAAGTAAACATAGATCAATTGTTTACTCCTTCAAAAAGTTGAAAGACTAGGGTACATACAATGAGCTACAATGTGGTACATTCAAGACTAATCGGAGAAAATATTTTTTCACTCAGCATATAATCAAGCCCTGGAATTCATTACTGGAGGATGTAAGAACATAAGACCATAAGATATGCCATACTGGGTCAGAACAAGGTCCATCAAGCCCAGTATCCTGTTTCCAACAGTGGCCAATCTAGGTCATACGTACCTAGCAGTTTCCCCAAAAGACACAGGTTCTGCAATGCTTGTACTGGGTCAAGCATTGATATCCTGGGTCCCTTCTTAATAATGGTTTATGGACCTTTCCTCCAGGAACTTGTCCAAACCTTTTTTAAACCCAGCTACACTAACAGTCTTTACTACATCCTCCGGTAACAAATTCCAGAGTTTGATTACACGTTGAGTGAAAAAATAGTAGTAATTGTAGTAAAAACTGTTAGTGTATTTGGATTCCAAACAGCTTTGGATGAGTTCCTGGAGGAAAAGTCCATAAACCATTATTAAAGAAGACTGGAGAAATCCACTGCTTACCCCTGGGACAAGCAACATGGAATATGTATACCTTTAGGAACTGGATAGGTACTGGAGACCTGGAATAGCCACTGTTGAAAACAGGAAATTGGGCTTGATGAATCCCTGGTCTGACCCAGTATGGCATATCTTATGTTCTTACATCACATTTAGATTGGAGGCAGGTATAAATGATAGCATGTATGTGGCATGCATGCACTTATAATGTCATACATGAAAATCATGACACCACCCATGGTCTGCTCTACAAGTGTATGTCGTCTTGAACGTGCCTACTTTTTAAGTGTGCAGATCAGCATTTCACGCTTGAAAAAGTTTATAAATGACCCCCTGAAGTCTCCTGCTATACTCTTCTTTGCCCCATGCTCTAGCCTTCACACACAGAAAGAGAAATATCAGTACCAAGTGATTATTCTATGCTACATGTGGAGAAAGAGAAGTTCCTTAAGTACCAACAAATACAAGGACCAAGAAAATGTAGCATAACGACACAGAAATTGTACCAGTGGGGCAGCGAACACCCCCAACCTGATTAAAAAGAATTTTCAAGTGCATATCACACCTTGAACTATAGAAGGAGGCTCTTTGGAATAATGCATTAGCAATAAATTTAAGAGAATGGTTGGTTGAGTCCTGTAATGGAATGCACAGAATTAACCCATTTGGGGATATTAATCTCAGAGAGAGAAAATTGTCACAGTGCTCAGTGAAAACAGATACAATCTGTCAGACAATGTAGCTTTCCTAAAAATAACTTCTAGAGAGGCCTGACAGGGACTGTGTCTGTCCTTTTAGCTATCTTATTGATATATTGTAACAGTTTAATGTAACAAAATTGCAGGCTATTGTTAGAGCTCAAAGCTTACATCTTCTGGTAGACTAAGCAGCCTGAATGAATTGATAAAGTGAAAAGCACCCTTTCCCTGTATTCTTTTTTTTTAAATATTTTCTCCCTTAACACTGGAAGAAAGAAACTTCTAAACCTATTTTTTCACTCTGTGAAAGCTCTTGCAAAGCGGGAGCTCTGATAGTTTCTGTTTTAGTTTGAGAAGTTGGGATTGGTTATTTGCAAATCTGTCTGCAAGGGATTGGTCCTGTTCTTGTCCCCATTCCCCACGGGTTCAAGGCTGCCTGAGGTGAAAAATAAACACAGTGTTTTTATTACCCTTCTTAGAGAAGCTAGCAAAGTAGTCAAGAAGGCAAAGATTCCAAAGGAGGAGGAAATAGCCAATGCAATAAAATGGGGGGATAATACATTTTTCAGATATATTAGTGAGAAGAGGAAGGGCAAAAGTGGTATTGTCAGACTCAAGGGTGCAGGGGGGGAATATGTAGAAGCTGATAAGGATAAAGCGGAATTGCTTAACAAATATTTTTGTTCTGTGTTCACAGATGAAGAACCAGGAGCAGGACCTCAGAAAAGACCCACAAATAAGAACAGAAGCGAGGGACATCTTGAACAATTTTCAGAAGACTGTGTTCGTGAGAAACTAGCTCAACTTAAAGTAGACAAAGCGATGGGACTGGATGGGATACACCCTAGAATACTGAGGGAACTTGAGGACGTTCTAGCAACTCCACTGACTGAACTTTTCAATGCCTCGTTGGAGTCGGGAGTGGTGCCAAAGGACTGGAGAGAGGCTGATGTGGTGCCTTTACACAAAAGCGGAAGTAAGGATGTGGTTGAAAACTACAGGCCGGTTAGTTTAACTTCGATGGTGAATAAATTATTGGAATCGCTGCTGAAAGAGAAAATAGTGAGGTTTCTGGAGTCCAGCGGATTGCAGGATCCGAGGCAGCATGGATTCGCCAGAGGCAGGTCTTGTCAGACAAATCTGATTGATTTCTTTGACTGGGTGACCAGGGAGTTGGACTGAGGGAGAGCTCTAGATGTGGTGTATTTAGATTTCAGTAAAGCCTTTGACACTGTTCCTCACAGGCGACTTATAAACAAACTGAGCACCCTAGGGATGGACCCTAAAGTTACTGCTTGGGGTAGAAATTGGTTGGGTGGGAGGCGACAAAGAGTACAAGTAAATGGAGCTCACTCTGAGGAGAAGGATGTTACCAGTGGTGTGCCCCAGGGATCTGTCCTTGGTCCGATTCTTTTTAACATCTTTGTTAGTGATATAGCGGAAGGGCTGTCGGGTAAGGTTTGCCTCTTTGCAGATGATACCAAAATCTGCAATAGAGTAGACACCCAGGAAGGTGTAGATAACATGAGGAGGGATCTAGCTAAGCTTGAAGAATGGTCTAGAATTTGGCAGCTGGGATTTAATGTTAAAAAATGTAAGGTCATGCATTTGGGCTGCAGCAATCCAAGGGAGCAATACAGTATAGGAGGTGAAGTACTTTTGTCCACTAAAGAAGAGTGGGACCTAGGCGTGGTTGTGTCTGATGATCTTAAAGTAGCTAAACAGGTAGAAAAGGCGACGGCAAAAGCTAGAAGGATGCTTGGGTGCATACGGAGAGGAATGGCTAGCAGAAAAAAGGAGGTGATAATGCCTCTGTATAAGTTTTTGGTGCGACCTCATTTGGAGTATGGTGTGCAATTCTGGAGACCGCACCTTCAAAAGGATGTGAACAGGATGGAGTCAGTGCAGAGGGTTGCTATTAAAATGATTAATGGGCTTCATTATAAAGCATAGGAGGACAGACTTAAGGATCTTAATATGTACACCTTAGAGGAAAGGCGGGATAGAGGTGATATGATTGAGATGTTTAAATACCTCCGTGGCATAAATGTTCAGGGAAAGACCCTCTTTCAATTGAAAGCAAGTTCTGCTACGAGGGGACATGGGATGATGGTGAAGGGAGATAGATTCAGGAGTGATATGCGGAAATATTTCTTTACGGAAAGAGTAGTGGATCCATGGAATAGTCTCCCAGTGGAGGTGGTAGAGATGAGGACAGTAACTGAATTCAAAAAAGCATGGGACCAACACAGAGGATCTCTAAAGGTAAAAAGTGGACTGTTGTAGTTGTTGTTATGGAAGGACAGACTAGATAGGCCATGTGGTCTTTTTCTGTCATCATGTTTCTATGTTTCTATGTTTCCTCGGTGGGTGTTTGGGTTTATTGTCCAGTGGGTTGGATTTGACTGTTTCTGGTATAGCCTTTCAATAAAATGTAAGGCAAATACATTTCTCTGCATAGCATTTCATTCTGAGATATAGGTTTTGGGTAAAAACATAAGAATTGTGATATTGGGTCAGGCCAATGGTCCAGCAAGCCCAATATAGTTTCCAACAATGTCAAATCTAGGTCACAAATTGCAAGATTTTGTGCTGCCTACCCTAGGGATAAGCAGTGGTTCTACCAAGTCCAACTTATTAATGGTTCATGGACTTTTCTTTGAGGAACTTGTCCAGCTCTTTTTAAAACCTAGCAACACTAACTTCGTTTACAAAATTATCCAGCAATGAGTTCCATAACTTTAATTACGCTTTGAGTGAGAAAAAAATTTATACTATTTGTTTTAGCTTCATGGCATCATCCCTAGACTTTGTACTTTTCGAAAAAGCAAGCCATATATTTATGTTTACCCATTCCCTCCCTTCCCCCCTCACTTGGTTTGCAGCTTGTTGTGCTGTGAGGGCTTGTGTGCATCAATGATGTTGACAGCTAAGCTATCAGTAGTTTAGCTATTGGCAGGGTCTCCCAAGATAGACAGATCTCAGCTAAGGTGCTAAACTAAAACAAATCACCCATCTGGGCAGCAGCAGAATGGGATGGTGTTGTAAGTGGAGAATCATATTTCTGTGACAAATGCAACAACACTGGAATTAACTGTGCAGAAGAAAGGCTTGGCAAATCTACTGATTTATTTATTTATTTAACAGGTCTTCTATACCGCCTTATCATACATTCAAGGTGGTTTACATAGAACAGTTACAGCAACAAGCTTTACATAAAACAGGGTTATACAACTTGGAGGTTAACTAGGGTATAACAAGCAATTAACAATGGATAGTCACAAAACAAATTGCACTATAGTGTTGGAAGATGAGATCCCCAGGTTGGAAGGCACTGAAATGGCTACTGGGGATGAAGTGAAGACTTCTCAGAGTAAAGCCAGCATTTATGATGTGGTTGGATCTGCTGATGTAGCTGTGCATGAAAAGAGAGTCAGAGGTTGCAAAGATATCTTATATATTGGGACATGGAACGTACAAATCATGAACCAAGGGAAGGTGGAGGTGGTCAAGAATGAAATGGAACGTGTACAACTTGATCTCTTTGGTGTCGGTGAACTGAAATGGACTGGCTTTGGGCACTTTGCATCTGATGAACATTTGGTTTACTATGCTGGAAATGAAAGACAAAGAAGAAATGGTATTACATTTATAGTTAAGAAGAAACTTGCAAGAACTGTAATGAAATACAATGCAGTCAATGAACGCTTAATTTCTATTTTTCTACGAGGAAAGCCTTTCAACACAACTATAATTCAGGTATATGTCCCAACAACAGCTGCAGAAGAGGAAGATGTTGATGAGTTTTATGAACAAGTACAAGCTGAAATTGACAGAACACGCAAACAGGATATCCTGATAATTATGGGTGACTGGTATGCAAAGGTTGGCAACAAAGAAGAAGGCAAAGTGGTTGGAAAATATGGACGTGGTAACAGAAACGAAGCTGGAGAAAGACTGATAGAATTCTGCAAGACCAACATCTATTCATCTCAAACACCTTCTTCCAGCAACATAAGCACTGACTGTACACGTGGACTTCACCCAATGGATTATACAGAAATCAAATTGACTATGATGGAAAAACTTGATAACTTCAACAAAGACAAAACCTGGAGCTGACTGTGGTACAGATCACCAACTACTAGTATGCAAACTCAAGCTAAAGTTGAAAAAGAGCAAGCCATTCATGAATGTAGCAAAATATGACCTTGAGAATATACTAATGGAATTTAAAGACTGCCTGAGCAATTGATTTGCTGCTTCAGATACAAATGACAGAGTTCCAGAAGAGTTATGGGATGACATCAAGAAGGTTGTATTGGAAGAAAGTGTTAAGTCTCTATATAAGGTGAAAAAGCAAAAATGGCCAAAAGGGATGACTGAAGAAACTCTGAAAATTGTCCAGAAACACAGAGAAGCTAAAGCTAGAGGAGAAAGAGAGGCAATTACAGAATTCCACAGAGATTTCCAATGTGCAGTAAGAAAAGACAAGGAGAAGTACTACAATGACGGATGCAAGGAAATAGAATCAGAAGTTATTAAAGGAAGAATAAAATGAGCTTTTCTAAAGCTATGAAAGTTAAAGAAAAAATTCCTGCCTCGAATTGGAATGCTACAAAATGCTCAAAGATCCATGTTGAATGATGCTGAGAAGATCAAGAAAAGGTGGAAAGAATATACAGAGTCATTATACCATAAAGATCAAGTGGACCAACAGCCATTTCAACCTATACCTTATGATCAGGAACCATTGGTGATGAAAGAGGAAGTCAAAGCAGCATTGAAAGCCTTAGCAAAGAACAAAGCATCGGGCATTGATGACATTCCCATTGAGTTATTACAGCATTCAGATGAAGCTGTTACCATACTTACAAGACTCTGCCAGGAAATTTGGAAGAAAAATTCATGACCAACTGACTGGAAAAGATCTATGTTTATACCAGTACTGAAGAAAGGTGACCCGACTGACTGTGGAAATTATCACACATTCACTCTGATCCCACATGCCAGCAAGATTCTACTCAAGATCATTCAGCAGAGACTACAACCATACCTGGAACGAGAACTGCCTGAAGTGCAAGCAGGGTTCAGGAAAGGGAGAGGAACAAGAGACATTACTGCGGATGTGAGATGGATCCTTGAAAAGACAAAAGAATACCAAAAGGATAGCTATATGTGTTTTATTAACTACAGAAAGGCTTTTGACTGTGTAAACCATGAGAAACTGTGGGCCACATTAAGAAGCATGAGTATACCAGAACACCTGATCGTTCTCTTGTACAACCTTTACACTGATCAAGAAGCAAAAGTTTGAACGGAACTAGGAGAAACAGAATTTTTATTTTATTTATTTAAAATCCTGCCTTATCCTTCAATCAAGGCGGAGAATGGTTTAAAATCATCAAAGGTGTACAACAAGTCTGCATACTTTCCCCCTACCTCTTTAATTTATATGCAGAGCAAATCATCAGAGATGCAAGACTGTATGAAGGCAACAGAGGTGTGAAGATTGGTGGAAGACTCATCAACAACCTTCACTGTGCTGATGATACCACATTACTGGCTGAAAATGAAGACAATTTGAAACATTTGCTTCTCAAGATCAAGGAATATAGTTTTAAAATGGGTCTGCACCTTAATGTTAAGAAGACAAAGATCATGCCAACTGGAAAAATGAATAACTTCATCGTTGATGGAGAAGAAATTGAAATAGTTGACAACTTTAACCTACTTGGATCAACTGTCAATAAAGAAACAACAAGCAATCAAGAAATCCGATGACACATTGCTCTTGGCAGAATGGCTATGAAGGACCTAGACAAGATTCTCAAGAGCAGGGATGTCTCTCTCCATACCTAGATTCGACATAGCATTTTCAACAACATCAAAAGGATGTGAAAGTTCGACAGTGAAAAAGATAGACAGGAAGAAAATTGATGCCTTTGAATTCTGGTGCTGGTGACGAATATTGTGTATACCATGGACTGCCTGAAGAACAAACCAGTCAGTACTAGAGGTGATCAAACCTAAGCTATTTTCAGAAGCTCAGATGACCAGACTTCGACTTTCATACTTTGGACACATTATGCGAAGAGAGAGATCATTAGAGAAAGACATCATGCTTGGCAAGATAGAAGGTCAACGCAAAAGAGAAAGGCCAGCAATGAGATGGATCAATACAATAACAGCTATGGGTGCAGTCTGTCAACAATGAGCTGCCTGACTGAAGATCGAGCACAATTTAGGACAGCTATCCAGAGGGTTGCCATAAGTCAACACTGACTTGATGGCACTTAACAACATAACAACAACAACAACAACCCATTCCCCTCCACTCATGATAGGCTAAAAATTACTAATAATGACTCTGTGATTTCAGGCCAGAATTTAAACAGGAAGAGAAGACTATTTAACTGAAATCTGAACCTTCTCAAGGTGTGATGGTATCTCAGCTACTCAAATACAACTCACTGATTCTGAATCTCCATGTTTCAAATCAGAAAATTCTGTGAGAAACCACTTCCAATTTCCATTTTTAATACTTGTCAATGAGCCAATAAGCAGACATTTATGTTGACTCCTGTGTGGGAAAACATTGCAAAAGTGAAAAACCTTGCTCTCTGTTTAAAAAGGAGATGTTGGGGAGGGTGACTGAGTTAGGGGTAGAACCAATTATGTTATGAGACCGTGCTTTAGTATTTATTTGTATGAATCTGACTGGGAGGTGGGGGGACTGGAGCATGGCTCTTGGAGGAGGTATCAGGTTAATGTGGGACTGATACAAAAGGAGACGCAGAATAATGGGAGGTGTTTCTCAGATATAATGAAATTGAGGAGACTGGAGCGGGATAGTATGAGAATTTGGAAAAGTCCTATATGAGGGGTCTGCTGTAGCAGCTGGAGACCAGAGCTAAATGGCAAAGGAAGGAGGAATTGTGAGGGCAAAGTTAGATAAATGTTACAAGATGTCCCTGATTTTCATGGATTATTCCGATTTTAGAGCTGTATCCCTGACTTTCATCTCTTTGGAAGCAGCCTCCTCGCCCTGATTATAGCAATGGGGACAGAGGAGGTAGAACATTTTATTTGCAATTTAGTGATTTGCATATGTCAGCTTTTGGAATTTATATCCATATCTTTATATTTTGCATGGTATGAGGGAAATGCATCACTGTTTCTATTTCTCTGTTGATTTGGTTGTTTGGAAATGGAGGGTAATGGCTCTTCTTCTCTCCTTCACAGAGTTACTCAAACCTGAACATTCCTTCCCCAGCACTCCTCTCCACACTTCAGATAAGTGTGCCAGATTTGCTTGCAAAAAATCTGGTAATCTTAAATTAGATGCTAATGCTAAGCATAAGAACTCAGGTAGCCCCAAGATATTTCAGAAGCTGATAGTACAGAGTAAAACTGAAGGAATATAAGTAGACCAGGCTGTCTTCCTATTGCGATTGGAGAAGCGGAACTTCATGGAGTGTGGAGGGAAAACTAATAAGTTGTTAGCATGGCAGTTGGAGTAGAGAGAGGATGGGTTGGTTAAGGAAATTTTGGATGGGACAAGAAGGGTGCACCTAGGAAAGAACAACCCACACTATAGTTACAAGATGCAAGGCTCCACATTAGAAACCACCACCCAGGAAAAAGATTTAGGAGTCATCGTGGATAACATGTTAAAACCCTCCGCCCAGTGTGCAGCGGCGGCCAAGAAAGCAAATAGAATGCTAGGTATCATAAGGAAAGGGATGGAGAATAAAACAAAGGATATTATAATGCCTCTGTATCGCTCCATGGTACGACCGCACCTTGAATATTGTGTGCAATTCTGGTCACCGTATCTTAAAAAGGACATAGAGTTATTAGAAAAAGTACAGAGAAGAGCCACCAAATTGGTGAAGGGGATGGAAGGCTACTCCTATGAAGAGAGGCTAAAAAGGTTAGGGCTCTTTAACCTAGAAAAGAGGCGGCTGAGGGGAGATATGATAGAGGTGTATAAATTAATGAATGGAGTGGAACGGATAAACGTGGATAAATTGTTTACGCTATCAGAATATAGAAAGACTAGGGGGCATGTAATGAAGCTACAGGGTAAACTATTTAAGACAAATAGGAGAAAATATTTCTTCTCTCAACGTGTAATCAAACTCTGGAATCTGTTACCGGAGGATGTAGTAAGGGCTGTTAGTATAGCTGGGTTTAAAAAAGGTTTGGACAAGTTCCTGGAGGAAAGGTCCATAAACCACTATTAAAAAGGGACCCAGGATATCAATGCTTGGCCTAGTACAAGCACTGCAGAACCTGTGTCTTTTGGGGAAACTGCTAGGTACGTATGACCTAGATTGGCCACTGTTGGAAACAGGATACTGGGCTTGATGGACCTCGGTCTGACCCAGTATGGCATTTCTTATGTTCTTATGTTCTTATGGGTGTGTGGGACAAGTCCTAAGATCTGTGAGGCCTTTCAAGTATTCGTTCTGAAGTTGTCTAATTCATGAATGAGCTGTGGAAGGAAGACGATAGAGAAGTAATAGAGCAGGGTATCTCTTCCGGTGGCAGATGAGTCTTGAAGACATTCTTATTAGAGGGGTTTTAATGAAAGAGGTAGAGGAGGCTATGAGCAGAATGGACTCTGAGAAGATGGCTATATGACTAAGGGCCTCTTTTACTAAAGCCCGTTAACTGGTTAATGGGAGTTTTGATGCATGGTTACAGGCAGTCGGGAACACTAACACCCGATAGTGTTTGTCTTCCCATGCTAAAATGCATATTAATCATCTAACACGGGATGGGGCAGGGAATGGGTGGAAAGAGGGCATAGAGAATGTATTACTGCTAGTGCTCAGCAGCAGCACAGCTCCTAACATGGGTTCACCTAATGAGTCCTCTATAGAAGTCATTAAGTGAACCCGTCATAGTGGAGTGCATGTTTATTTATTTATTTATTTACACATTTTCTATACCGCCTTATCTTACTTTCAAAGCATTTTACATTATAACATTATGACAACTGGAACTGTATATTGAACAAGTAATTAAGCTAACATAACAAAAAGAGGGGGACTAACATTAATGGTGGATATACATATAGGAGGGTGAGCAGTTGTCTGAAGTAGAGAGTGTATTAGGGGACAATGATGACTTAGTGAGAGGATAGATGGGGCAGTAAGGATCGTACATTCCAATTGGTAAATGAAATGTGGATCAATCTCATTGATTTCTGTCATAATTTTCTAGGAACAGATGAGTTTTCAGAGCCTTTCTGAAGTCCATTAAGTCTTTAATAGCTCTTATAGACTCAGGGAGTACGTTCCAAAGTGTAGGGATATAGAGCAGAAATGCTCTGTTACAGGTATCTTGTCTAGCTTTGGAAACCCTTTACACATTAGCTGCTGGAGACATACTGGACATGCCTCCGCCAACTAACCTGCGGCCTCTGCCATTAACACGCGTGATATCAGCATATTAATGGCATATCCATAGCGAGTTTCAGTAAAAGAGGCCCAAAGTATTATAAGGTTATGAAGGAGCATATTGCTGCTCTGTTGGCTAGGGTACTTAATCAAGTGCTACACACTGGGTATTGCTGGAGTCTATATGTATGAGACCAGTTGTGATGCACAGATGGTAAGCTGGAGAGCAGTTGCAGGAATTCTAGGCTTATATATCACATGCTCCAGGAATTCTAGGCTTATATATCACATGCTCCAGGACTTAATCACAACCAAGAAGATCGACATCCTATGTCTAACGGAAACCTGGCTAACAGATAGCGACACAGTGATAATGACCCAGTTAACCCCAAAAGGATACAACCTCCATCACTGCTCCCGAGCACACTCCAAAGGTGGAGGTGTAGCCATCGTAGCAAAAGCCAAACTCCACCTCAGGATTCATTCTTCAGAAACCAACAATGAAGCAGATCTCCTCACCCTCACCAATAAACACCTTTCAATATGTCTAATCTACCATCCACCCACCACAAACACTGACCTACCAAAGATGCCACAATTCATATCTGAAAGCACCAGCTCAGCAAAGGAACAAATCATCCTAGGAGACTTTAACCTCCCTTCACTTCAAGAGACACAAGCAGAAACCTTCACCACCGCCATGACAGCAATGAATCTGATACAGATCATACAAGAACCCACACACGAAAAAGGAAACACACTGGACCTCATATTCCTAAACTCTCTAACCGCCTCCTCATGCAAGAACCTGCAGATCTCACCTGTACCTTGGTCTGACCACTACCTCCTTACCTTATCCCACACCTACAAACCTATGACCAACAAGGTAGACGGACACCACGCTAGAAGATTTAAAACATTCAACAAAGAGGACTTCTTAGCACAAACTCTACCTAAATTACAAACAAACTCCAGTAACATTGATGATCTAATTCACAACTGGAATACCATGATCTCCACTGCATCCGAAGCACCGACGAATAAAGCCACCACAAGACCTACTTCCACAAAAGCCAGATGGTTTACCCCCAGCCTCCGAAAACTGAAAACAAAACTCAGAAGAACAGAAAGAAAATGGAGAAAAACCAAAAATGACAGCGACAAAACAAAATACCTACATGAACTCAACGCATACCACTCTGAAACCGACAAAGCTAAGAAAACCTACCACACGAAAATCATAAACACATCCATAAATAAACCTCGTGAACTCTTTCAGATTGTCAAACAACTGACAAAAGCACCCAATAACTCTGACCAGCTACCGAAGATTCCACCAGAGATACTGGCCCGACAATACAGACAGCTCCAACTACCACAAAACCCACATCCGAACTCCAAGACAACTACAACAAACCACCACCCCACCATACACAGTGACTGGACCACCTTCAAAGAAACCACTGTAGAAGAAATATCATCCACCATCTCCCACCTAAACACCACCACCTCTCCGCTGGACCCCTGCCCCACCGACTGGATAAAGAAATCCAAAGAAGACCTGAGCACACCATTAGCCCATATTGTCAACGAAGCCTTCTCCCAAGGTCGCATGCCAGACATCCTCAAAACTACAATCATTCGACCATCCCTAAAAAAACAAAACCTAGATCCCCTAGACCCTGCATCCTACAGACCGATAGCAATAGGAGCCATAGGAGTGGAGGAGTGGCCTAGTGGTTGGGGCAAGGTATTTCAGGCCGGAAGGTCAGGGGTTCAAATCCCACTAGAGGACAGCAACCTTGGGCCGGAAGGACTGGGGTTTCTAGTCCCACAGGTGCTCCTTGTGGTCTTGGGCAAGCCACTTAACCCTCCATAGCCCATGTTCCCTGTAAAATAGTTATCTCCAAGTTATAATGCCCTGTTCAAATTAATTTCAGTTTGTTCAATGTAAACCGCTCTGATGCTGAATAGCGCGGTATATAAGAGAATTAAAATAAATAAATAAATAAAATAAAATAAGCCTACCATTCACCGCCAAGATAATCAAGAAGATAGTCCAGAAGCAGCTTCAAGAACACCTAGACATCAACAACATACTAGATCCTCAACAACACGGCTTCCGCCCACTACATGGTGTCGAAACCCTCATGACCACACTGATGAACATCCTCATCATAGGAACCCAAGAAAAACACTCTGGATATGCCATGATCTTCCTTGATATATCAGCAGCCTTCGACACCATCTCCCACAACATTCTCATACGAAGATTGCAGTCAATTGGGATCAAAGACACCACACTTCAATGGTTTAAATCCTACCTAACCAATAGACAACAACTGATCCGTACCAGCACCTCGACCTCGCCCCCCTTCCAGCAACACCAAGGAGTACCTCAAGGATCCACGCTATCAGCCATGCTCTTCAACATCTACCTACAACCACTCTGTTCAGTCATACGTATCCACAACATCAACTTCCATATATATGCTGACGATATCATGCTCTACGCCCCAATTACAACCACAAACCCAACAAATATACATCTTTCAGCATGCTTCTCCGAAGTGTCCCACTGGCTACAAGAAAACAACTTATCCATAAACATAAAGAAAACTGAAGCCCTCATAGTAACAAAAGACCCAGATTTCACACCACCTACACACCTCAACATAGGAACCACATGCATCCAAATACAGCCACAAATAAGATATCTAGGCATTATCATTGACCAAGCGCTAACCCTCAAGCAACAAATTACCAAAACCACAGGAAATATATTCCATAAAGCGAAAACAGTGCAATGCCTCAGACCTCTCCTCGAACCTCAGGACTTCAGGACGGTGATGCAAGCTATGACACTCCCACATCTGGATTACTGCAACATAATCTACCATGGACTACCAGCCACACAGACCAACCCCCTCCGATCTGCATTGAACACCACAGCAAGAATCATTCAGCGAGCAAAGAAAAGCGACCACATTACCCCAATTCTAAGAGACCTACACATAATTCCCTTCGAAGCAAGAACTAAATACAAATCCATCCTACTCACCCACAAAGCCATCCACCAAGCACCGAACACCCAGCTTCGCACCCTGCTGACCCGTCCAGCCCACTGCAAAACAACCAGACAGGCCTCCAGCAACTACCTCACCGTCCTTCACAAAAGAACCAAATGCTCTCAACGGACATGCAACCGAGCCTTTGAACTATATGCACCCTCCCTATGGAACTCTCTACCGAGCCACCTCAGAAACAATAGCGATCTCCCATCATTCAGAAAACAGCTAAAAACCATCCTATTCCAAGAATACTTCAAGACAACCCTCACCAAAAAACGCATCAACCCCTGAGCTCACCCATCATGAACCTCTGAGCGACAACTGCACTATACTGTCCATGTCTAAAGTCTGTCTTATGTCAAAATCATCAACGTTGCCCACCTGGTGATGGCCCCACCCTGATACTTAATTTTTCCCCACCCTTATATGTTACACCGCTTTGACCCGGTGAAAAGCGAGATATAAATACAGTTAAATAAATAAATAAATATATCACGCCTCAAATCTACAATGGTATCACTGCTATCAAACTGCTTTGTAATGCTACTAAACATGATCATGTCACATGCCTCCTGGTGTCTAAGCACTGGCTTCCAGGCCCTATCAAATCAAAATTAAGTTGCTAATTGTCGCAATAAGGCTCTTCTCTTTGGTATTCCACAATAATTGGCTGCTCATTTCATCCCTTATGTTTTGGCCCATGCAATCTGCTCCCAGTCTGCACATCTTTTAGTTATTCCCACAGAGCATACAGCTTGGCTCAAATCCACTCAAACTTCTTTTTTTTATTGCCTGGCTCCCCAGCTCTAGAACTCCCATTCCCTCTTTACCTTAGAGAAGAAACTTCAAACAAGGCCTCAACATATTTTTTCTATCAACAAGCCTTTAACATAAATGGTTAACCTGCTGTCTCCATCCTGGACTCCTAGTGTTATTCTTGCTGTACTTATGCACCCCTTCCCCTTCTTATTCCTCTTCAGCTTTATAATTTTTAATTGTTTTTATGTAACTTTATTACTTCCCATTTTAATTTCTATTTCCTGTTATATTTTTTACATTGTAAACCACTTTGATAGCTTCGATATGGTGGGATATCAAAGCATTATATAAACAATAAATGTGATACGAATATTTTTGCCAGCGTTCTGGCTAAAAGACTGGGCAGTGTGATTCTGTCATTGCTTTTATCCAGATCAGACCAGTTTCATTAGAAGCCAGCATGTAGCACATAATGTGAGATGAGTAGTGTTAATCAGTTAAAAATTCTCATTAGTCTGCATGATGCCTTGCTTTGGATGCTGAGGTGCCCTTCAACAGGGTAGAATGGATATACTTGTTCACCCTCCTGGAGGCCTTCCAACTGGGAGGGAATTTTCTGTGGTGGGTGGAGGTGCTGTATACTAAGCCCAAGACAAAGATGATTGGGAATAGCTGTCAATTGAATGAATTCCATCTATTCTAGGGGACGAGACAGGGCTGTCCACTTTCACTTTTGCTCTGGCTATTGAGTTGCTGGTGTCTAGAAATAAAGCTGGTGGTGCCTGGGGATGTTCCTCAAAAAGGTTCATTGTATATAGATGATATTGTCATATTAAGGGGCTTGTTTACAAAGCGGTTTCTGATCATTATCGTAGCCGCGGCCCCATTGATTTTTAAACAAGCCCTTAAGTGATCCAAAAGTGCCACTAAGGCCCCTATTTGAGGAAAGTCATTGATTTTGTTACTTCGTGTTATAAGGTAAACATAGATAAGGCAGATGTTTTGGAGGTGGGACAAGGGGGAAACAGGGAGGGTAAAGGAATGCCCGTTCAAAATAGCGAGAGGGGGCATGTGGTATTTACGGGTTCCTCTGTTGGCCATCCTGGAGAACCTTTTTAAGCTCAATTATCTTCCCTTTAGAAGGAAGATAGAGGATGAGGTGGGAGGGTGTGACAATAATTTGGTTAGAGAGGATAGCAAAAGGGTGGTGGTCCCTCAGTATGTTTTTGTCTTTTTATAGAGTTATTTATACAGGTCTCAGTGAAGTCTGTTGCAGTTGGAGAAGAGGCTGAATTGGTTTGTTTGGGGGGATGGCAAGAGAGCTAGAATGAGCTGATGGAGACTGGTACAGTTCATTGAGAAAGGGAGGGGGGGGGGGTGTTAGACCATGTATTATAAGACAGCAGCTCTTTGTGTGGTTTGGTATCACTTTGTAGAGCCTGAGGCCCCTCTTTGGGTTGGCTTGGAGAGGATGAGCATAGCTCCTTCCTCAACTTTTGAGCTGGGGGAGGGGAAGAATAAGGGCAGGTTCTCAGGACAGGACTGTAGCGTAGAACCGTGGTGTAGAAGAAATGTGGAATATTGGGTCTCCTTTTTCCTTTGATGAGGCTAGAGGATGATTCCGTTTACGGGTGGGTCCTTTGCCATGCTTTGAAAGGAATGGAAAGAAAAAAATGGTTAGTTTCTTTTCTGGAGCTAATTCATGATGGAGTTTGTCTGTCTCTGCATCTGTTGGAGGAGAAAGGGGGTTTGTGGGTGCAATTTTTTCAGCATTTTCAGTTTAGATACTTTATGGGGAGGAGAATATAATCAGCAGAATTTGTTACAAGTGCTGTTTCTCTTAGAGATATACTTCTTTACGGGTGAAAGTATAAAGGTGTGTTTAAAAGGTACAGGGCCTTGTCTGATTTATACTTGAATGACAATCCCTCTTATATTAAAGCATGGAATGGATGGTTAAAGAGAAATATGGAAGGTGAGGAGTGGAAAAATCTACATAAGTTGACTGTCTGGTGCTCAGTGGCAACAACGCACAGACAAACTCAATTTAAGGTGATGTGTAACTTTATTCACCTCCAGCAGTTCTGATCAAATGAAGTGGGAAGATTCAGGAAACTGTTGGAGAGGAGACAAGGTGATGTTAGAGGATCACTTTGTCCTATGTGGTGGTAGTGCAGAGTTATTAGATAGTTCTGAAAGGGAAAGCTTGATCGTGTGCAGGGCCAGGGACATCACTGCTGCCCTGTGCAAGTGATTACTGTGCTGGGGCCTCCTCCCTGCCCCAGTGGATTCCAGTGGAGCCCTTCGGAAGCCTCTCTTTTGCCCCAACATGATGACAATTTTCTGAGGGCTAGCTGTGTCAATTTGGAGTAGCAAAAATGACAGAAGCAGGTGTGTCAGACGGCTGCCTGGGTGAGAATCTTCACAGTCTTGGCAAGTGCATATATCTATATGATTTGCAAGGGATTGTGGGCAATGCAGTTCATTCACACCAGACACAGCTGCTCACAATAATTAGTTGTGCTTTTGGGTAAAGCCAATAAGATATTTATTTATGGGGTTATTTCTCCCAACACAGATATGCTTGGTAGCACATAAATCAGGTTACTTGCTTTCAGTGTTAAACTTGGAAAAACAAAACCAGGAAAACAACATTTGAACTTGTCAGGCAATCAAAGCAAAAGAAATAAGACCTGGTTGATAACAAACTGGTCTTTTCTGTAGGCTTAGCTAATATTTCTTAGCATGTATCAAACAACAAACCAAAAGCTACAAAGAAAGAAAAAAAACCTGTTCTTTTCAGGTTAACTTCTTATATCTTCCCACATAGATTCAGAAGTGATTCTCTCCTAGCTCACAAGCAATTAGGTAAGGCTCAATTGCTAGCAGTTATCCAGCTAAAACCCCTTAGCTGGCTTGCTTTCTACTGCGTGGCTAAAAATCCTATGCAGGAGCTTTTCTGAGTAGATTAAAGAACAAGTTTATATTTCTTTGTGATGGTTGCTGTACTTTATAACAGAAAATCACCAAAGGAGTTTAGACAGAGAGCAGTCCATGTAAACAGATTCTTCATCTGCTATCACCCCCTCTTCTTCAACAAGCATGGGTTCAATATCATGGATTGGCACAGATGAATCTCCCAATGGAGCACTTTCAGGAGAATACTTGTTTCCCTGCTGTCTTTCAAGGTTATAGCTAGGGCATAGATCAGTGTTCATACCTGAGCTTCCATTGCTGTTAGAGTTCCTCTCTATATAGCCTGGCCAGTATGTAGTCCAGTTCTTATGTCCAGCCTTCCAATCCAGATCCCTGGACACTGGATCTCTCTTCACATACCTTCTGGCACGGGTCTTAGGGTCCCTTCCACGTGCAGCCGTCTCCCTCACAGGTACCGTCTGGAGATTCCTAGCTCTGCAGCACCATTCCTCTGGCTTTCCCCAGTCCAATGGTGTATGCTGGCCTTTGGAATGCCTCCCAGTATACGTACTGCTCTGGACTCTTCTAGACCTCTCAAAGGCTTTTCTCCTCTTTCTTCCAAAGGGTTTCTTTCCCTCTCTGTCCGTCCGGTTTGGCTTCTGCTTCTGATGATCCTCCTGATGATGAAGATGATCAAGCTCAAGCTGATTCTCTGTAGAATAAACTCTACCTTTATTCTGCTTAGATGAGTGCTCCTCCCTAACACAGTGCAGCTGTGCTGAATCAGGCCCTGCCCTTTGAGATGAGTGCTTAGGGATTACCTCATAGCCCTCCTGATTGAACACACGTTTCCCCACTTCAGCTCCTCTAATGGCTGTTGGAAACCTGGTGCATTCTGGGACTGGTAGTCTTTTATGGGAAAATTCTGTTTTCTTATTTCTACCAGAACTGACAGGTTGCTTGTTCAGAGTCACTTCACCTTTTCTATAGCTCCTTCCTGAGCTATGATAAGCTTCCTTATCACAGGTGGCACCTTATATACTGACCGATTTATTAAGGCTCATGTCCCAGTCTATAAGGCGCCACAAGCCTTTGTCATTTTTGTCCCAGCAATAACATAATAATTTGATGAGTGCTTGAATATCATTTACATGTGCTGTGGAGTTAGAGAAAAGCTACCAGCTGTCTTCTATATGAGCTCCCTCCAGCACCAACTACGATACACATGAGGAAATACTATAAAACTCTGCAAAAAGACCAGTCAGAATCCATAGCCAACTTATTTATTTATTTAACAACTTTTATATACCGCGCTATTTGTTATCAGTGCGGTTTACATATAACAAAGGTTGCACAGTCAGAAGACTGTTCTGTGCTTACATTGTAACAGGAGATTAAACTTGGAGCAACAGGGAAACTATATACATATGTACATCAAACATAATTAGATTAGGTTGGTATTTTCAAGAAGAGCTAAGGCAAGCTCAAAAATACTTGTGACAGAGTTATCTATGTAGAGAATGAAAGGTTTGTGGGCGTTGGTGTGTGGATGATCAGAGGCGGGGTGGATGCTTGTGCAAAGTGAAGTAGGAAAATGTGGTGTTTGATTGCCTTACGGAACTGAATAAGGTCTTTGATCAATCTTATTTCTGGTGGAATGTCGTTCCAGCATTTCGGGGCGTAGAAGGCGAAGGTTCTTTTCTTGGTCGTCTGGGTGCACTTGATGGACTCTTTAGGGATGATCAAGGTGTTGTCAGTTATTGACCTTCTCATTCTGTTTTTCGGGGTGAGGGTGATAAGGTCACTGAGTATCGTGGGGGCTAGGTTATTGATAACCTTGAAAATGATGAGAAGGATTTTGTATGTTAACCTGCAATGAATTGGTAGCCAGTGGAGTTCCTTAAGTATATTGCCATAATGCCAGGACTCACACAGCACCAATCCTAACCATGAAAAGGCAGTACTACTAATGCTAAATCCATATATCTTACAGAACACAAATAATTTCTCTACTGGGAAAACAGAATAAGTGGGACCGCTAGAAACCTCTATACATGCTAACAGAATGCCGTACCTCAGTCATACATACAAATCACAAACAAACCCCTTACCAGATACAAAACAAAGGACCACAAATTATAAATAGAAAGACAGTAACTGAACCGAGTACCCTAAGAAGTCAAACCTCCGTGTTTATGGCAACACTGGAGAAATAAAAATAGAAATGCATTTTCTCTTGTACTGAACAAAACACAGACATCAGCAATGCACATTTCGCAAAGCTAACACATTTGCCATTTGCCATTTTTCCTTACTCCTCCTGTCTTCTTCCATTCCCTTCTATATCTATATCTGACATACTGATCTTTCCCTTTCCGCTCCTTCCTCCATGTCTTTCTTTACAACCTCTTTGTTGTTGGGTTGATGTTGGCTCATAGTGACCCTATGGATAATTGTCCTAAATTGTGTTCAGTATCAGATGGCAATGCACTCAAATTTCACCATCTGTCCACCCCTCAGAACCCAGCAATTTTTTCTCTCCATCCACTTCTCAAATTCCAGCATCTGTCTCATTGTCCACCTCTCAGAATCCAAAATCTCCCTCTCTATTGACCCCTCAGAGCCCACCATCCCTCTGTCATCCCCTCATAGCTCAACATGTCTTCTATCTCTCTGTGTCCCCCTGCAGTCCAGTATCTCCCCATCCCCTATGACAGAAATAGTTTCCTATGACAAATGTAGATTTCTAAAGTTTGTCCTTTCTGTGCAACTTGCCTTTAAGTGCTGATACTGCAATTATATACTGCATGCATAGATTCTCAAACAATACAGTACCAGACCTGAGCTGTCAGTGGTGATCTTCAACCAGTTCAAAACCCTAGAACCTTTTTCAACTTGCTTCCTTTTCCCCACTGCAGCTTCAGTCTCCCTCTCCTTTCCCCTGCTCCATCTCTCCCTTACCTTACCATATACCATCACCAATTTGAAAAATAATAAGTTGAAAAGTGAACATTAACAGTGTAATGCAATGGTGCCTTTCCCCCACTTCCAAAATCAGACATGTGGCGTATTCATATTTGTGTCTCATAGGAAGTGTCTGGTAGTATCAGGGATTAGATGGGTGGGTATGTGGTTGTGCCATGAAGAGCATCAGGGGCTGTGTGTGTGTGTGGGGGGGGGGGGGGGGGTGCATGGTTGTGTCTTGAAGGGCGCATATGGGTGCATTTGTGTCATTGGGAGTGTCGAGAGGTACATGTATCTGTCTGCGTGTGTGTGTCATGGGATTATTGTGTGGTGTGTGCATGCATGTATTAGGAGTGTCAAAGGTTTCATGCATGCATTTGTCATGTGGAGCATCAAGGGCTTCGTGCATGTGTGTGTGTCATAGGAATGCTGGGGGCTGCATGCATGCATCTGTCTGTCTGGGCTTGATGGACCCTTGGTCTGATGCAGTATGGCATATCTTATGTCATGGGGAGTGTTGGGGCTGCATGCATATGTCTGTGTGTCTGTCATAGGGAGTGCCAGGGTTGCATATGTATGTGCACGTGTCTGTCACAGGGAGTGTATGGACTTCATGTGTGTGTGTGTGTCTGTCATAGTGAGTGTCTATTCTTTCTTTTTCTTTCTCATATACCTCTCCCCAGTCTGTATCTTTCCCTCTCCTTCTCCAGGGCAAGTCAAGCTTCACCTACTGTCTCTTGCTAATCATGGGACATGAAGCTTCTCTCTCTCATAAACTCCCCCCCCCCCCCAACATCTCTTGCTTGCGTGTTGTGTGCAGGATGCTGTGGATTAGCAGCTTCCTGCATTGCAATTAGCTCTTTGAATGATGGAGCTGCGTAGGCAAGAAGTTTGGGTCTGATCTTTCAAACCACGAGATCAGACGAACTTCCTGTCTCACACAGCTCCACCATACACAGAGCTGATCATGGTGCAGGAACAGCATGGGACTCTGGAGCTCATGCATACAAATGGACTTTAAAGCTTTGTGCTGCTTTTACTGCCTGTCTGCCTACCTTCTGCTGCTTTTTACTGGCACCTGGGTCCAGTTGACTGTGCTGCCAGCGCCCACTGCTCTCTTGTCCTACAACTGGACCTGGTCAGCTCACTGTGATGACTGTGCTGCCCTCCAAGGGCTGCTGGCCCATGCAAGAGCACGGTTTGCACAGTTGGTCACACCAGCCCTAATCAGGTGCATGTGATCATGGGGGAGTATGTGCCTGTTGAACCCTAGGGTGGATTTGTTGGGGAGGACTTGTACAGATGAAGGTGGACAGGGTGGGATGGGGTGCTTGATTGAGTTGCTGCTGCTGACTGTGAGAATGATGATTGATAGATGTTGGAAGATTAAGAGGTCAAGAGGAAATTAAAGCACAAACAAAACCAAAGATTTCCAAAAATATAACTTAAAAGTTTTTTTTAATCATGTGGATCAAACACCTAAAAATAAAATCTTAGATAATAAAGGATATCAAATATTTATTGAGCTTAAATAGGTCTTACTGGACCCTATAGTATATTAGCTTCAAGGACCCAAACTAGTCTGCTAGAATGCGAGAAAGACTGCGCAACCACCAAACACACAATAGTGAAAATGCTATTAATGTGTGCAGAAAATGGTGGGAAACAGCCAATCAGCAACTTCTCCTTCTGCTAAAACCTGTCATTTCTTTCTCTTTAAGATTTACAAAATTTTCCCCTTCCTTTCTGGGCACACTACTGAAATACTTATCCACTTTAATCATCTCCTGTCTAGATTATTGCAATCTCCTCCTTGCTGGTCTCCCTCTGAGTCTTCTCTCTCCCATTCAGTCTGTTCAGAACTCTGCTGTGCAGCAAATCTTCTGCCGACCCCAATACACTCATATAATCCTTCTTCTCAAGTCACTTCATTGGCTCCCTTTCCGTATCCAATTCAAACGTCTCCTTCTGACCTATAAATGCATTCTTTCAACTGCTCCTCACTACCTTTCCACTCCTCCTACACCTCTCCTCATGAACTCCGCTCTTCCACTGGCCTGCTTCTCTCTATGCCCTTTTCTCCCACTGCAAACTCCTCCAGACATTGATCCTTTCACCTTGCTGCTCCCTATGCCTGGAACAAACTATCTAGGTCTGTACATCAGGTGTCTTCTCTCCCCCTTTTCAAATCCATGCTAAAGGCTCACCTCTTTGAGGCTGCTTTTGGATCCTAATCTCTTGTTTTCCTTGGGTCTCTTTACCTTTCCCTATTGTACCCTTGTTCTCAGCTGTTGTGCTTTCTGTCTTAATTAGATGGTAAGCTCTGATGAACAGAGACCATTATATGTATCTGTAGAGTGCTGTGTATGTCTTGTAGTGCTATATAAGGAGTGGAGGAGTAACCTAGTGGTTAGAGCAACTGCCAAGTCCCCAAAAAACCAAGGGTTCAATTAACAATGGCACTCCTTGTGACCAGGGGCGGCCCAAGGGGGGTGCGGGGCCATGTGCGGAGACTCGGTGCTGGGCCTCATTTGCATAAGGGACCTCATTTGCATAAATATTTGCATAATGCTACCATACACTAACTTTTAGTAAACATGCCTCTTAATGAGTGTATGGATAAAGAAAGACTAAAAGATTTCTACATTACTATAATCCAGTGACAACTGCCAGGCACATTAGGAACTACTACAAACACTGCCCATTTAGAACCCATAGCAAACCTGCCGTATCATAACAGCACTACCAGGACTCACAAAGCACAAGACCCTACCTATCAAAAGGCAACACTACAAATATTAAACCAATACAGTTCAGAGAACAACAATACATGACCTACTGGGGAAAGAGAACAAGTGCCAATGTCAAATAGGAATTACATAAACAGAATACCTCAGCTCAGTTACACGTGCAGAACATAGACCGTCACCAAACAAGGAATCACAATTTAGAAACAGGAAGACAATAATTAAACTGGGAACCCCAAAAGCCCAATAACACTGTAGAAATAAAACTATAAATTAATTTCCTCTGTACTAAACAAAGCGCAGACGTTAATAATGCACATTTCCCAGAGCTGGCATATTTCAGTTAATAAATTCAATAAAGAGATATTTTTCTACCTTTTGTGCATTTTTTTTTCAGTTGCAATTGCTCCAGCCACTTTCTTCTGGTTTCTTCGTGTCTTCTGCTAACTCTCCATCGTCTGCTGTCCATTTGTCCTTTCTTCACTCTTCTAGTTTTTTTCCATTCTCTCTCTCTACATCTGCTTTAACATACTAATCTTTCTCCTTTTGCTCTTTCCTCATTCCTATTTCATCCACTCAAATTTTACCCCACCATCCTCAATCCCCACTTACTCTCCCAATATCTGGTCAATTGTAGATTTGTCTTCCCTCCCACACAAAATATTTTTTCCCTCTCCATTTCACTCTCCCAGCTCTTTCTCATTCTAATCCTCCCCCAACATCAGCTCCCTTCTAGTTCCAGCCCCACCCAGCATCCGCTCCCTTCTAGTCCCCGCATCAGCCAATTTCCAGTCCTAGCTCCCCCATCCGAGTCCCTCCATCAGCTCATTTCCAATCCCAGCCCCCCATCAGCCCATTTCTAGTCCTTTCCTAGCCCCACCATCAGCCCATGTCAAATCCTAGCTCCCCTCCACTCAGCCCATTTCCAATCCAAGCCCCCCATGAGCCTACTTCCAGTTCTATCCCTTCCATGAGTCCATTTTAATCCAAGCCCCCCCAACAGCCCATTTCCAGTCCTATCCTAGCCCTCCATCAGCCCATTTCCTATCCTAGCCCCCCTCACTCAGCCCATTTCCAGTCCTAGCTCCCTCCCCTCACAGCCCATTTTCATTCCAAGCCCCCCTCCCCATCAGCTATTTGTAGTTCAAGCCTTCCTTCCACTCAGCCCATTTCCATTCCAAGCCCCTGTCCCCATCAGCTATTTGCAGTTCAAGCCCTCCTTCCACTCAGCCCATTTCCAGTCCTAGCCATCCCCAGCCCATTACCAGTCCTAGCCCCCCCATAGCCTAATACCAGTCCTAAGCCCCCATAACCCATTACCAGTCCTAAGCCCATCAGCACACTTCCAGTCCTAAGCCCCCCATCACCCCATTTTGTCTTAGCCCCCCATAGCCCATTACCAGTCCTAACCCCCATCAGCCCATTTCAAGTCCTAGCTCCCCCATCCGAGTCCCTCCATCAGCTCATTTCCAATCCCAGCCCCCCATCAGCCCATTTCTTGTCCTTTCCTAGCCCCACCATCATCAGCCCATGTCAAATCCTAGCTCCCCTCCACTCAGCCCATTTCCAATCCAAGCCCCCCCATGAGCCTACTTCCAGTTCTAGCCCCTCCATGAGTCCATTTCAATCCAAGCCCCCCCCCCAACCGCCCATGTCCATTCCTCTCCTAGCCCTCCATCAGCCCATTTCCAGTCCTAGCTCCCTCCCCTTACAGCTATTTGCAGTTCAAGCCCTCCTTCCACTCACCCCATTTCCAGTCCTAGCCACCCCCAGCCCATTACCAGTCCTAGCCCCCCCAGCCCATTTCCAGTCCTAGCCCCCCCAGCACATTACCAGTCCTAAGCCCCCCATAGCCCATTACCAGTCCTAAGCCCCCCATAGCCCATTACCAGTCCTAAGCCCCCCATCAGCCCACTTCCAGTCCTAAGCCCCCCAACACCCCATTTTCAGTCTTAGCCCCCCCATAGCCCATTACCAGTCCTAACCCCCATCAGCCCATTTCCAGTCTTAGCCTCCCCACAGCCCATTCCAGTCCTAACCCCCCATTAGCCCATTTCCAGTCCTAGCCCCCCCATAGCCCATTACTAGTCCTAACCTCCCAATAGCCCATTACTAGTCCTAACCCCCCATCAGCCCATTTCCACTCTTAGCACCCCCATAGCCCATTACCAGTCCTAACCCCCCATCAGCCCATTTCCCGTCCTAACCCCCCTATAGCCCATTACATCCTAACACCCCATCAGCCCATTTCCAGTCCTAAACCCCCCCATCAGCCCACTTCCAGTCTTAGCCCCCCCATAGCCCATTAGTAGTCCTAACCCCCCATAGCCCATTACCAGTCCTAACCCCCTCCCCCATCAACCCACTTCCAGTCTTAGCCCCCCCCATAGCCCATTACCAGTCCTAACCCCCCCCCCCCAAAGCCCAGTACCAGTCCTAACCCCCCTCCCCCCATCAGCCCTGATAGATTAAAAAAAAACCAAACCGGCTGCTGCTGCTGCCGCTGCCGCCATGGCAGCGGCAGAATCAAATGTCCCGTCGTGGGGCCCCGCCTGCCCGGCAGAGCCTCCCTTCTCCCATTAGCCCCCCCATTAGCCCATTACCAGTCCCTCCCAATCCGCGGGCTTTCAGAGCCGCGAGAGTTTCCCTTTCTTCTCGCGGCTCTGTTAATCTTGCCGGGGCTGATGGGATTTCCCATCAGCCCGGGCAGGATTAACAGAGCCGCGAGAGGTCAGAGAAGCTCTCGCGGCTCTGAAAGCCCGCGCATTGGGAGGGAATCGGGACCCGATGGTGAAGGGAGGCTCTGCCGGGCAGGCGGGGCCTCATGACGGGACATTTGATTCTGCCGCTGCCACGGCGGCAGCGGCAGCAGCAGCCGGTTTGGGTTTTTTTTTTCTACTTGTGCAATGAAGAATGTTTTTTGCGCGGGGCCCCTTGAAACGTGGGGACCTGTGCAAAAAACATTCTTGCTCAATGGACGGGCCGGCCCTGCTTGTGACCTTGGGCAAGTCACTTTGCCCTCCATTGCCTCAGAAAAATCCAAGTTATCAATGTCCCTGTTTAATGTACATTACCAAGTTGAAGTTACAATGTAAATTGTTTTGATTGAAATGATAAAGCAGAATAAAAAACCTGTTAAATAAAATATAAATCATTAATAGTAGAAGAATAGCCTACAGTATTTTAGCACAACTTACCACTCACATGTTTCACTCACACCCCCTACCACATATATCTTTCAACTTGCATAACAAACATACAAATTCATAATAGAGAGAGTTTATACACAGAAAACATAGTTCAAACTAGAATCCTTGGCAACTGGCTCAACTTCTGTGTCAAGAAGAGGGATTGGGCCATTCCAAATTATATGCTGCTTTATCCAGAGCAATAACTATGTGCTAAGTCCAACTATTACTGAACTGGCTATCCTGGGATGTCCAAACCCAGAGTTATTAGCAATAATGAAGTTCGTTATCCAAATCAGTCATACACTAAGGGCCTGAGATTAATTAAGCATCAGGTGAACAAGGTATATTAAACGTATTAGGTACAGTTTTATTAGTATACATATCCATAGCAACCCTTAGTAAGTAAAGAACTTAGATCTAAACACAAGCTTAAAAACTAAGATGCAGACAGCAGTCCAGCAGTGAGATGGGGGCTTTCCAGTCTTTTGCATTGAGTGTCACATGTATGATTTTCTCCCAGTTGGTGAGAGGTCTTATGTGTGCACTAGGTGCAAGGAGCTCTTTGCTCTCAGGGAACAAGTCCATTCTCTAGAGGCTAGAGAAGCATACTTGGAAAACATAAGAAAGACAGAGAGGTACATAGACGAGACCTACAGGGATACAGTCCTGAAGTCCCATCTCCAGTCTGGCAGCATCCCTGTTGCCATGGAGGAGAGAGGTCATGTGTCAGGAGAGCATCACCCTGGTGTGGCAGGAAGTGATCCTGTAACTAGGACCAGTCCTCCAGGTGATGTAAAACCCTCTCACACCAAGGAAGTTTCTCCAGGACCATGTGCCCATGAGGAAAGGGTTAGGACAGCCGTTATAGTTGGTGATTCGATCATTAGGCATGTAAATATCTGGGTGGCTGGTGGACTTGAGGATTGTCTGGTAACATGCCTGCCTGGTGCGAAGGTAGCAAACCTCACGCGCCACTTAGATAAGGTCTTAGATAGTGCTGGGGAATAGTCTGCTGTCTTGGTACATGTCGGTACCAATGACATAGGAAAATGTGGTAGGGAGATTTTGGAGGCTAAATTTAGGCTTTTAGGTAGGAAGTTCAAATCCAGAACTTCCAGGGTAGTGTTCTCAGAAATGCTCCCCTTCCACGCGCAGGACCCAAAAGGCAGGCAGGGCTCCGGGAGTCTTAATGCATGGATGAGACAATGGTGCAGAGATGAGTGTTTTGGATTTGTTAGGAAATGGGGAACATTCAGGGGAAAGGAGGAGCTCTTCCGAAGGGATGGGCTTCACCTTAACCGGGATGGAACCAGGCTGCTGGCATTAACCTTTAAAAAGGAGACAGAGCAGCTTTTAAACTAGAAAATAGGGGAAAGCCGATAGTCACCCAAGAGCGCTTGGTTCGGAAGAATGTATCCTTGAAGGATACTACCAAAAGCAGAGAGGTTCCAAAAAAGAGTAAAGTAGCCCAAATGCCCTCGAGTATGGAGCAGAAAGAGCTTAAAGATCCCAAATTACCCATGTCTACCAATAGCCATATTAATATGAATAAAATACAGTCTCTAATATGCTTGTATGCAAATGCTAGAAGTCTAAAAGATAAGATGGGAGAGTTAGAATATATAGCACTAAATGAGAGGTTAGATATGATTGGAATATCAGAGACATGGTGGAAGGAGGACAACCAGTGGGACACTGTCATAACTGGGTACAAAATCTATCGTAATGATAGAGCTGATCAAATTGGTGGAGGGTTTGCGCTCTATGTTAGAGAGGGCATTGAGTTAGAAAGGATTAACGTTTTGCAGGAAACACAATTTGCTGTAGAATCTCTATGGATTGAAATTCCATGTAAAAAGGGGAAGGCGATGGCATTGGGGGTGTACTATCAACCACCTGGCCAGAATGAACAAATGGATGATGAAATGCTCAAAGAAATCAAGGAAGCTAACAAAAGTTACAGCGCAGTAATAATAATTGGTGATTTCAATTACCCCGGTATCGACTGGATCAGTGTCATGCTAGGGAGATAAAGTTCCTAGATGAAATAAATGGCTGCTTCATGGAGCAGCTGGTTCATAGAAACATAGAAATATGACGACAGAAAAAGACCACATTTTCTATCTAGTCTGTCTTTCCATAACAACTACAACAGTCCCCTTTTTACCTTTAGAGATCCTCTGTGTTTGTCCCATGCTTTTTTGAAATCAGTTACTGTCCTCATCTCTCCCACCTCCACTGGGAGACTATTCCACGGATCCACTACTCTGTCGGTAAAGAAATATTTCCACATATCACTCCTGAATCTATCTCCCTTCACCCTCATCCCATGTCCCCTCGTAGCAGAACTTGCTTTCAATTGAAAGAGGGTCTCTCCCTGAACATTTATGCCACGGAGGTATTTAAACATCTCAATCATAATACCTCTATCCCGCCTTTCCTCTAAGGTGTACATATTAAGTTCCCTCAGTCTGTCCTCATATGCTTTATAATGAAGACCACTAATCATTTTAGTAACCACCCTCTGCACCGACTCCATCCTGTTCACATCCTTTTGAAGGTGCGGTCTCCAGAATTGCACACTATACTCCAAATGAGGTCGCACCAAAGACTATACAGAGGCATTATCACCTCCTTTTTTCTGCTAGCCATTCCTCTCCGTATGCACCCAAGCATCCTTCTAGCTTTTGCCGTCACCTTTTCTACCTGTTTAGCTACTTTAAGATCATCAGACACAACCACGCCTAGGTCCCGATCTTCTTTAGTGGACAAAAGTACTTCACCCCCTATACTATATTGCTCCCTTGGATTGCTGCAGCCCAATTGCATGACCTTACATTTTTTAACATTAAATCCCAGCTGCCAAATTCTAGACCATTCCTCAAGCTTAGCTAGATCCCTCCTCATGTTATCTACCACTTCCTGGGTGTCTACTCTATTGCAGATTTTGGTATCATCCGCAAAGAGGCAAACGTTACCTGAAAGCCCTTCCGCTATATCACTAACAAAGATGTTAAAAAGAATTGGACTAAGGACAGATCCCTGGGGCACACCACTGATAGCATCCTTCTCCTCAGAGTGAGCTCCATTTACTTGTACTCTTTGTTGCCTCTCACCCAACCAATTTCTAACCCAAGCAGTAACTTTAGGGTCCATCCCTAGGGTGCTCAGTTTGTTTATAAGTCGCCTGTGAGGAACAGTGTCAAAGGCTTTACTGAAATCTAAATACACCACATCTAGGGCTCTCCCTCAGTCCAACTCCCTGGTCACCCAGTCAAAGAAATCAATCAGATTTGTCTGACAAGACCTGCCTCTGGTGAAGCCATGCTGCCTTGGATCCTGCAATCTGCTGGCCTCCAGAAACCTCACTATTTTCTCTTTCAGCAGCGTTTCCAATAATTTACTCACCACCGAAGTTAAACTAACCGGCCTGAAGTTTTCAACCACATCCTTACTTCCGCTTTTGTGTAAAGGCACCACATGAACCTCTCTCCAGTCCTTTGGCACCACTCCTGACTCCAACGAGGCATTGAAAAGGTCAGTCATTGGAGCTGCTAGAACGTCCCCAAATTCCCTCAGTATTCTCGGGTGTATCCCATCCGGTCCCATCGCTTTGTCTATTTTAAGTTTCTCACGAACACAGTATTTTGAAAATTGTTCAAGATGTCCATTGCTTCTGTTCCTATTTGTGGGTGTTTTCTGAGGTCCTGCTCCTGGTTCTTCATCTGTGAACACAGAACAAAAATATTTGTTAAGCAATTCCGCTTTATCCTTATCAGCTTCTACATATTCCTCCTCTGCACCCTTGAGTCTGACAATACCACTCTTGCCCTTCCTCTTCTCACTAATATATCTGAAAAATGTCTTTTCCCCCCATTTTATTGCATTGGCTATTTCCTTCTCCTTTTGAATCTTTGCCTTCTTGACTACTTTGCTAGCTTCTCTAAGTTTTTCCAAATACAGACGCCTGTCTTCCTCTCTCTGTGATCTCTTGTATTTCATGAAGGCCTCCCTCTTTTTCTTCACTTTTTTAGCTACTTCTTTCGAAAACCATAGTGGTCTCCTTTTCCTTTTACCTTTATTTACCATTTTAACAAAAAGGTTGGTTGCCCTTAAAATATCCCATTTCAGTTTTTCACACTGTTTTTCTACATCCCTCAGCTGTTCCCATCCAACTAATGACCCTGAGGTATAGGCCCATCTTCGCAAAGTTAGTCTTCCTATAGTCTAAGATCCTTGCCTTTTAATGGATTCTAACAGCCCTAGTCCTAATACTGAACCACACCATCTGGTGATCACTGGATGCAAAATGATCTCCCACTACAACATCATAAACACTTTCACCATTGGTAAGCACCAAGTCCGGTATGGCCCCTTCACGTGTGGGGTCTGTTACCAATTGCCTGAATAGTTCTCCCTGTAGAGAATCCAGGATCTCCTTACTTCTAGATGATACTGCAGCAGGAATGTGCCAATCAACATCTGGCATATTGAAATCTCATATCAGTAGCACTTCCCCTTTCCTAGCAATGCTGCACATGTCTTCAATTAACTCTCTGTCCACCTCTTCCTCTTGTGAGGGAGGTCTGTATATCACACCAATGTAAATAGATTTCTCTTTCCCTCTTTCTAGTTTAACCCACAATGCCTCCCCTCTCCCTTTTAAGCTCTGTAATACCAAAGCTTTAATAGTAGTTTTTACATATAGTGCCACTCCTCCTCCCCTACTTCCTACCCTGTCCTTTCTGAATAAAGTATAGCCAGGTAGAAGGTCACGTGATGCGGGCAGAGTAGTGGTCGCATCCTAGGTGTGCTCCGCAACCCCCTAGCCCAAACCGGCATTTTTACACCGTTAAAACCCCCGAGACCGGGTTCTGATTTGGCGATCTTCAGACCGGAACACTTACCGCTTCTATAGCCGGCTTCGGTGTGGAGAAGAGGGGCATGGCGACGGCGGTGAAATCCACCCGGAGAGACAGGGAGCGCATGGTGGGAGCCGGAAAGATGGCGGAGACGGCCATGGCGCCAACTTCCCCGAAATCTCCTGCCTACCTGGACGAGGTGTCCGCAGCCGTAGCAACGGCCCTGTCTTCACAATTCACAGCCCTCCATGAGAAAATGGATGGGCTACAGAGCTCCGTTGATGCATTGGGGAGCCGACTGCGGGAAGCGGAGGACCGGCTTGGCCAGGCGGAGGACAAAGTGGAGACGCTGACCCGGGAGGTAGCAGACCTGAAATCCCAGGTTGAGTCACAGGCCACAAAACTTGACGACCTGGAGAACCGATCCCGATTGAAGAACCTTCGGATAATGGGGATTCCCGAGGCAGTGACAGATAAAGATCTTCTCCCTTACCTGGACTCCCTGATAGCCACGCTGCTGAAGAATGAAGAGATGGACGACCCGTTGCAGATCGAGTGGGCCCACCGGGTAGGCCCTGTCCAAGCCCGCGATAGCCGGCCCCGGATCGTCCTGGTGAAATTCCTGCGGTTTCCCCAGAAGGAGCGGATACTGCGAGCGGCCCGACAGCTGGGAGAGCTGGTCTACAATAACTCGAGGCTCCGCATCGCTCAGGATTATTCCATCGCCCTGAGCCGGCGACGCCGGGATTATGCACCGCTCTGCGAGAAACTGATAAAGGCCAAGATCCGCTTCACGGTGCAATATCCAGCCCGACTACACGTGACGCATGAGGGTGTCCACCGTGCCTTTGACTCTGCAGCTGCCGCTCAGCCGTATGTGGACCAACTTGCTGCACGAGAACGGGTAGCGCCAACACTCCCCGCAGCGACCTGAGGAATTGGAGGCCTTATCCGGGTATTCCCATTGTGTGCGGACTCGCTATCGACTTCGCTTTTGAGGAGCACTGTCCTGCGGACCTGCAGTGTGGAGCCCTACAGAGACTCAGTGACCGGAGAGGGATTAAGCGGGCCTGCCGGATGGGGTGATGAAACTCTGCTCCCTTCTCCTTTGTTACTTGCTACTGTAACTGTTATTTTGCTGAGATGTTGCCTTGTAAAGATACTGTATCTTGCTCTGTCTCTGGGGTGCTTGGCTAGCCGCTCGCCGGGTGGGAGGTCCAGTAGGATTTTATCATGGCGAGGTTGGGGCTTCCCCCGTGGCTCTGGCCTCGGTTGGGCCTGCGGGTAAGATACTCAGCGGCCTGCAAGCGGAGGGGGCAATCAGCTGTGGGTGGCTCCCCCTGCTTCTTTGGTTTTTTCGCCTCCCCCCTCTCCCGTCTTCTTTCTCCCTTCATATCTTGTTTACTTTTTCCTTCCACCATTATGTTAATGCTGTTGCTGAGATTGGGGAGTTGGAGGGCTGCTGGTTAGCGGGAGCAGTGGGTTACAGCAGGCTTGCGGCTGGGTTAGCCTCTAGGCGGAGGGGGGGGGAGGCAGACGTGAGGGTTAGTAATGGGGGGGGTGGGGGGTGGAGGTGGAGGGCACCTAGTGGGACCTTTATAGGCTCCCTAGGGAGGAGGGGGAGGAGGACCTAGGGGGGGGGGGTTACTGTAGTTCAGGGGGGGGCAGGGACAAGTGGGATGGGGGGGGAGGTGGGACGAAGCCAGGCAGGGAGGTTCGGTGGGTGAGCGGTGTGGCGTTTGGCCTGATAGAGTTGATGAGGGGAATGGGGGGGCTGGGAGGGGAGGGGGAGGGGGGGTGGGCGATTGGGGGGGCGGGGGTCCAAGGTCACCGAGTGCACCTAGATTGTTCGTAGTAATAGATGGATGGAGCAATGTCTTCCTAAGGGGGAGACCTCAGGCTGGGGAGGTCCTACCCCACTACTACCACATATTGGAAATATATACCCTGTTTGAATATGATCCACCCTGAAAGTAGTCTCCTGGAATGTGTGTGGTATAGGGAATCCCATAAAGCGATATAAAGTGTTGCAGAATCTAGCCAGACTAAAATGCGATGTTGCCATGCTACAAGAAACCCACCAGACGGCCGACGAGCATGCTAAACTACAGAAAATGTGGGTGGGGCAGAGTTGGGGCGCCCCGGCTAAGGGGAAAAAGGGTGGAGTGGTCATTCTGGTCAGCGCCCGGGTCCGCTTTGAGATGGAACAGCAGTGCTCGGACCCAGAGGGGAGATTTATCCTGCTTTATGGCTACTTGGAGGGTAGGCCTATTGTGCTGGGCAATGTATATGGACCCAACGTTGTGGATCGGCCGTTCTATGCCCGACTGGCATCCTGGGTGGAACAGCTGCCAGATGTGCCGTTAATCCTGGCTGGGGACCTGAACGGGGTGTTGGACATAGACCTGGATACATGTGGAGGGGGGAGTGTGAGAACGCGGGTTGCAACTACTAAAACGCTGCGAGGGTTGTGTCGTCGTCTGGGGACGGTAGACCCCTGGCGCTTACTTCATCCCCTCGAAAAGGATTTTACTCACCAGTCGCGGGCGCACGGCTCCAATGCGCGCATTGACTATGTTTTGGTTTCGGAGAGGCTTTTCGAAAGGGTAATGGATGCGCACACAGCCCCGTTGGTAATCTCTGATCATGCCCCAGTCTGGGTGGAACTCCGATGGGGAGACCTGTCCACCTCCACGCGTATCTGGCGGTTTCCCATGGACCTGTACTACGATACTAATTTTCGCACTCACCTCGGACAGTGTTGGCAGGATTTCACGACGTACAATAAGCAACATGAATTAGAATCAGACCTGCTCTGGGAGACAGCCAAGGTTGTATTGCGTGGTAATATTATCGAATATGCCGCGCGGAAGCGTAAATTGCTTGCGGCGCAAATCGTTCAGCTAGAAAAACAAGTAGTCCGTGCCCGACGGCGCTGTGCGGGGGATCCCAGTAGAACACATAAGCGCAGGCTTTGGGAATTGCAAACTTCACTCAATGAATTGGTGCATCAGAGGGCGAAGAAGTCCCATGAGTACTACTGCTATCAGCTATACCGGTTTGGAGACAAGCCGGGGAAATTATTAGCACGCTGCCTCCGCGGCAGTCGGGCATCTAGGCTGATTGTGGCACTTCGGGATGAGCGGGGGGGACTGCAGAGGGGGAAGAGGGAAATAGCCCATACGTTCCGTGCCTTTTTTCAACAGCTATATGCACGGCGGGACGGGTCTCCGGCTGCCATGCAGAATTACTTAAGTAAACTAGACCTGCCCCAGGTGGGGGCGGACCAACGGGCCTATCTGGATGCCCCGATCACAGTGGAGGAAGTTTGTAGGGTTATACAGACAGCTGCCTGCTGTAAGGCGCCTGGCCCAGATGGATTCGGGGCAGAGTTTTACAAAATCCTGGGGGATTGCGTGCCCCCCACCTTAGTGGCAATGTATCAACAGCGCGTGGCACAGGGTAGATTTAAATGGGGCCCCAACCATGCCTATATTACTTTAATCCCCAAACCAGGCAAAGACCCCACGCAGGCGTCGTCCTATAGGCCGATTTCTTTGCTGAACTTTGACCTCAAAGTGATGGCTAAAGTTCTGGCGGACAGGTTGGCATCGGTATTGGGGGATCTGGTACATGATTCCCAAGTTGGTTTTGTCCGAGGGCGATATGTCGTGCGCAACCTGCGTAAAATCTTGCTATCGATGGAATGGGTGCACGAGCGCGGGACGCCGTCGTTGTTAGTCAGCTTCGACGCGGAGAAGGCGTTCGACCAAGTGCAGTGGGACTATCTGCACGGCCTCTTACCGTATTACGGGTTGGGCGATTCCTTCTGTAGGATGGTGGAGTTATTGTATGCGGATCCAACAGCGGGAATATTATGCAACGGGGAGGTATCGGAGAAATTTAACCTGGAGAGGGGCACGCGTCAGGGCTGCCCTCTTTCCCCCCTGCTCTTTGTGCTGTCCCTGGACCCACTGATACGGCGCATAGAGGAGTCGCCCGATATCACGGGGGTGCGCATTGGCTCTTACGGGTTCAAGGTGGCGGCCTTTGCCGATGACCTACTGATGCATCTTACGAAGCCTCAACAAACATTACCCCGGTTGTTGGAGGAGTTTTCCCTCTACGGTAGATTCGCAGGCTTAAGACTTAACCTGGCTAAATCGGAGGCGCTAGATGTGGGTGGGAACTTGAAAGATAGCTGGCCTGGGAATTTTCCGCTTCGATGGGCTACGGATTCCTTCGTTTATCTCGGCATTTTGCTGACTCGAATACCATCTCAGATTTATAAAGCGAATTTTGAACGCATCTTCTCTAAAATCAGAGCGCAGATGCAGGCGTGGGCACCCCTTCCATTGTCCCTTCTGGGGCGAGTAGCAGCTTTAGGGATGGTGGTTCTTCCCAGGATGCTTTATTGGCTGCAGACCCTTCCGGTCTGGCTATTGAAACGGGATTTGCGGCGGGTTGAAAGAGCTATTAGAGGGTTTCTTTGGAAAGGTGGCCGAGCACGTATTCCGTTGGTCCGGATGAAGGGGGGATGGAAGTCGGGAGGGGTGGGAGTTCCGGACATTTGGAAATATGCCTTGGCGTGTCAGGCCCGACATCTTGCCGATTGGATGGGGGATACGGAGGTTTACACCCCCGGGCCTTAGAGGAGGCCTTTGTGGCGCCGCAAACTCTTGATGCGGTCTTGCATCTTGGGCGGGGGGTTATGCCGGCACGCCTGGTTGAAAGTGTTCTGTTGCAGGCTACTAGACGTACATGGCAGCAGTTGAACAGATATTGGGGGAGTAGCCCGGAGGTCTCCAGCTGGCTACCCCTGCGGGGAAATCCCTCCTTTACGCCGGGGTCAGACTCGGTGTTTTTTCAGCGTTGGGAGCAATCGGGGATTACGCGGTTAGGCCATGTGGTGGACACCGAGGGGCGATGTAAGGCCCTGGACGTTATTTGTGGGGAATATGATCTGAACCCTGGGAACTCAGTCTTTGCATACATGCAATTGTCTCATTATATTGGAACACTGCCTGGGCGAGAACTGCAAGCGGAGCGCTCTGCGAAGATTCTGGATTTTTTTGCCCTGGGGTCGGAAACGCCCCCGACGATTGCTCTGTTTAAGAGAAAACTTGATTCATTCGACCCACCCCCGGATCATGCGACGGTAGAACAAGCATGGGCGAGAGACTTAGGTAGGGAGATACCCGTGGGCTCGATCCAGGGCGCGTTGGGTAGGATTGCGTGCCTTGTGGAGGGGGCCCGGTGGCGCGAAATCCAGTTTAAAAGCATTCTTCGAGCCCATTTTTCGCCGCGAAGAGCACTGAGAAGCTGTCTTACAACACATGGGGGGTGTCCCAAATGCTCCTGTGGCCTGGCGGACTTGGGCCATATGTGGTGGGGGTGCCCAGTCATCCGCCGGTATTGGCTTCGGATCGGCGAGTACCTGGGCGGTCTGCTACAACAGTGGATTAGCTGGTCCGGGCTGTCGGTAATCTTGGATCAGACGGGACCACTCCACCCTAAGGGCAGATGGGAAGGTTTATTGGTGCGAAAGGCCTGTCTGGTGGGTAAGGGTCCCATCCTTCACCGGTGGAGGGAACCCACGGGCCCTACGTTTTGGGAGTGGCGCAACACCCTGCATCAGTTTATGCTTTTGGAACGGCGGAGTGCGCAGCGGCACCCCCGGAGATGGGCCACCTTTTTGTTAATTTGGATGCCTTATATACAATCACTAGAGCCCAAAATCCGCAGCGAGATACTCAGGGTAGCATAGTGCCGTGGGAGGAATAAAGGGGGGGGCTCCTTAGTTAGGAATGCACCGGTGACCTTGGGTTGGGGGGGGATAAGGGGGGGGTAAGAGGGGGATGATTGGGTGCACTTGATGTGATACCTTGCTGTATTTGTTTGCTGCTGCTATACTCCCAGGGTGGTGGACAAGACACAGCCCTACCCGGGAGGTGCTATGGAACAGGCCGATTGTACCTACTTGGATATTGTTTGGTTGTTTGCTTGTTATTGTATTCTTTACTATCAATAAACAGATTTCTCAAAAAAAAAAAGTATAGCCAGGTATAGTTACATCCCAATCATGGTTTTCTGTGAACCATGCTTCTGTAACTGCCACTAAATCCAAGTCAGCCACTCCCACCAAAGCTTCAACATCAGGGATCTTATTTCCCATGCTACGGGCATTTATACACACTGCTTTCCATATGTTACCTCTGTTACCCATTTCCATAAAGTTATTTAATGTATCACCTACCTGGGGGCTTTCACTTACCTGGGGGCTTTCTTCACCCATCCCCAATGAATCTAGTTTAAAGCCTTCTTCAGTAGATTAGCCAGTCTAGTACTGAAGACGCGTTGACCTTTCTTGGACAGATGGATGCCATCTCTGCTCTGCAACCCTTGGAACAGCATCCCATGGTCTAGGAAACCAAAACGCTCTCGATGACACCATCCACGCAGCCATGTATTCATCTCCAGGATGCGAGCCTCTCTGCCTTGGCCTTTACCCTCAACAGGGAGGATTGAAGAGAATACCACCTGTGCACCTAACTGCTTCACCCTCTGTCCCAGAGCCATGAAGTCACTTTTGATACATTCTGAGGTATACCTGGCAGTATCATTTGTTCCAACATGGATTAGCAACATTGGGTAATAGTCAGTGGGCTTGATGAGTCTCGGCAAACTCTCCGTAACATCTTGGATTTTGGCACCAGGCAGACAGCATACCTCTCTGGACATCAAGTCTGGTCGGCAGATGGACGCCTCAGTACCCCTCAGAAGAGAGTCTCCAACCACCACTACCCTTCGTTTCCTTGTGGTTACTGATTCTGCAACTTTGGGGTACTTGAGCTCTGGTTCTCCCCTTTCCAGGGATGCTTTCACCTCCTCCACTTCCAGGGCTGCATAATGGTTCTTCAATTCAAGGGCTGGAGAAGTTGGATTGGTGATTTTGCAGGCCCTGATGACTTGTGTCCAACCATCGACATTCTGTTGGCACCCATCTTCTCCTGTGCTGGAGAGCTTGGTTGCTGCAAGAAGCATCTCATCAATTTACTTCTCACTGTCTTGAATGCTCCTCAGCCTCGCCACCTCCTCTCTGAGTTCCTCCACTTGTTTCCTCAGAGCTTCAGCATGCAGGCACCCTGCACATGGACCGACCAGAGGGGAAGCCATATTAGACCTAGTCCTTAATGGAACACCAGATCTTGTGCAAGAGATAAGGGTGTTGGGGCCACTTGGCAATAGTGATCAGAGCATGATCGCCTTTGATTTAATTAGTGGAGGAGGGATAGTAAGGAAATCAACAGTAATACCTTTTAACTTTCAAAAGGGAGACAATGATAAAATGAGGAAAATAGTTAAGAAAAAATTAAAAGGAACAGTTGCAAAGGTTAAAGACTTATATCAAGCTTGGGTGTTGTTGAAAATTACTATCTTGGAAGCCCAGACCAAGCTGTATACCATGCTTTAAGAAAAGTGGAAGGAAGTCCAAAATACAGCCAGCATGGTTTAAAGGTGAGGTCAGAGAGGCTGTTGTGGCCAAAAAAGCATCTTTCAGGAAATGGGAAAAAGAGCCAAATGGTGAAACCTGGAAACAGCACAAGCACTGGCAAGTCAAATGCAAGGCATTGATAAGGCAGGCAAAGGGAGAATTTGAGAAGAAGCTTGCTGCGGAAGCAAAAACGTGAAATAAAGACTTTTTCAAGTACATTCATAGCAAAAAACCTGTGAGAGAGTCAGTTGGTCCATTAGATGATAGAGGGGTTAAAGGGGCACTAAGAGGTGACAAGGCAATAGCGGAGAGACTGAATGTATTCTTTGCTTCAGTGTTTACCGAGAAAGATGTAGGGATGTTACCCATGACTGAAGTGGTATTTAAAGGTGCAGAAGAATTTAAGGAAATATCTATACATCTAGAAGATGTATTACAACTATTAGATAAACTGAAGAGTAGCAAATCACCTGGGCCGGATGGTATACATCCAAGGGTGTTGAAAGAACAGAAATATGAGATTTAAGACCTGCTATTAGTAGTCTGTGAATTTTCATTAAAATCATCTGTAATTCCTGAAGATTGGAGGATTGCCAATATAACGCCAATTTTTAAAAAGGGTCCCAGGGGTGATCCGGGAAACTACAGACCGGTGAGCCTGTCATTACCGGGAAAAATGGTAGAAACCATCATAAAGAACAAAATTACAATTCAAAAAAGATTTAAGTTGGAGCACATCCATAAACACAAAGGACTGACCTTCATAGGTAATTATACATCTGCAAGGAAATTTTAAATAAAAACCAGCACCAATAGCTAACACAGATGATTTTAACCCCAGGAACTGTTTACGCCGGGCCTGAGTAGCCCTGCTAACATTCGGGAAAACCTGCAGAAAGAGGCGGTCAAGGAGTCGGGGGGTGAGATTTCTGGTCCTTCATAGTGGAGTTAACTACTCTTGGTTTCTTTATTTTTTTCATTGTATAATAGGGTAATCGCTCTCCCTTGATGTGTTATGATTAAGTGATTCATAATTTCTTCTTGAGTGTCGTTAAAGTGTATTGATTTGTATTGCTCAAATGTTGTGATTTATTCAAGAAATTTCATAAATAAAAATATAAAAAAAAATAAAAAATAAAAATAAAGAACAAAATTACTCCACATGTAGATAGTCATGGCCTAATAGGAGACAACCAACATGGCTTTAGACAAGGAAGATCTTGTCTTACTAATCTGTTATGTTTTTTTGAAGGTGTGAATAAACAGGTGGACAAAGGTGAATCAGCTAATATAGTGTATCTGGACTTTCAGAAAGCCTCTGACAAGGTCCCTCATCAGAGGGACCTTGGCAAAACTAAAGAGTCATGGGATGGGAGGCAGTGTACTATTGTGGATCAGGAACTGGTTAAAAGATAGAAAGCAGAGGGTAGGGCTAAATGGCCAATTTTCCCAATGGAGAAAGGTGAATAGTGGTGTACCCCAGGGATCTGTGCTGGGTCCGCTGCTTTTTGACATATTCATAAATGACTGGAAAAGGGAATAATGAGTGAGGTTATCAAATTTGCAGATGACACAAAACTATTTAAAGTTGTTAAAACCCAAGAGGATTGTGGAAAATTGCAAGAGGATCTTGATAAATAGGAAGACTGGACATCAAAATGGCAGATGAAATTTAATGTGGACAAGTGCAAAGTTATGCTCCTAGGGAAGAACAACCCAAACTATGGTTACACAATGCAAGGTTCCACATTAGGAACCACCACCCAGGAAAAAGATTTAGGCATCATTGTGGATAACATGTTAAAACCCTCAGCCCAGTGTGCAGCGGCGGCCAAGAGAGCAAATAGAATGTTAGGTATCATAAGGAAAGGAATGGAAAATCAAACAAAATATATTATAATGCCTCTATATCATTCCATGGTGAGACCGCACCTTGAATATTGTGTGCAATTCTGGTCGCCTTATCTTAAAAAGGATATAGCATTATTAGAAAAGGTTCAGACAAGAGCCACCAAAATGGTAAAGGGGATGGAAGGATACTCCTATGAAGAAAGGCTAAAAAGCTTAGGGCTCTTTAACCTGGAAAAGAGATGGCTGAGGGGAGATATGATAGAAATCTATAAATTAATGAACGAAGTGGAACAGGTAAACGTAGATTGATTGCTTACATTATCAGAATATAGAAAGACTAGGGGACATGCAATGAAGCTACAGGGTAAACTATTTAAGACTAATAAAAGAAAATATTTTTTTCACTCAATGTGTAATCAAACTCTGGAATTTGTTACCGGAGGATGTAGTAAAGGCTGTTAGTGTAGTTGGGTTTAAAAAAGGTTTGGACAAGTTCCTGGAGGAAAGGTCCATAAACCATTATTAAGAAGGGACCCAGGATATCAATGCCTGACCCGGTACCAGCATTGTGGAACCTGTGTCTTTTGGGGAAACTGCTAGGTATGTATGACCTAGATTGGCCACTGTTGGAAACAGGATACTGGGCTTGATGGACCTTGGTCTGACCCAGTATGGCATAGATTATGTTCTTATGTAATCTATCCTACTAGCAGATCCTGGGATGTTTTCCAACCCTATAATAATCCTTAGCTGAGCCTATCGGGATCAGTGCATTTTCCCAGCAGGAGTCAGTGCTGATTGACTGGGCTATTTAACTTCCATTCAACCCTGGATTCTTGCCAGTACAACTAGGAGAGATTTTCTGCATTTTGGCTAGTCAATTTCTTCTTTGTTCTTTATTTCTATAAGTTCTTGTACAGCACTGTGTGTGCCTTGTAGCGCTACATAAATGATTAATAGTAGTAGTATTTCCTGCATTCGTATTAGTTCCTGCTTACTTTACTGTTTCATCCTTCATCCTTTTTTCTGCCTCTTCACATGTTTGCTTTCATGTCTTTATCTTGTTCCTTCAAAATGATTCTTTGCTTTAAATCTTGGCCCGGCCTTCAGCTACATCTCAATGTATCATATCTGTCTTGTTTACTATCAGTATAACCCCTCTTGGCAGGGGCCTTCCTGAAAAGGACAGAACCCACCTTCAGAGTCTGCAAAAGCATAACTTAGGAGAGCTAAAAGGCGCTGACCACCCTATCCAGATATTCAGCGCCGGCCACTATGCAGGTGCTGGTGCTGAATAGTTGGGTGCTTTTGCCGCTGCAGCTGGTATTTCAAAAAATTGCGGACAGCGGCAGCTGAATATTGACCCGTGGCTGTTTAGCAAGTTAAATGACTCCATTTATCCAGATAAGAGCGGAACATGTGAAAGCACATTTTGGAAAGGACATGGAGATAGGAAATGATTCATCAGGGTTGGGAAGTACTCAACTGTGATGGTACTTTAGAAGGAAGTGTAGGAGCACAGGGGGATTTATATCCACTTCCAGAGGGAGGAGCTATTTCACAAAAATATACACGTGGACAAAAGGAATGGAGGAAATCCGGCAACTGACATGTTTAAGTGCCAGCATATGACAACGTGAATGTGTCAGTGTCAGCACTTATAAATGTATCTGAGTCATTTATCAAACCTAGACGTATAGATGCTCTGACTGCAGAGGACTCCATCTTTAACTCATTTCAGTTTGGAAGGGGATATAAGCATTGGAGGATGAAGGGGGTTACCCTACATAATCTCTCCCGTAAAGGAATAATACCAAGGAACACTTTTTAAATACTTACACGTGTCAGGGAGGTGATGTAAATCCTGACCTAGACAATGTTGGGCTTGCATATTAATATAGTAAATGATGGCAGATAAAGACCAGCTTGGTCCATCTAATCTCTTACCCCCCCCCCCCTCTATGCCTTTGCTTAAAGTTGCACCTGCTGCTTCAGGCAGGTTACCCCTCTCTATTTATAAAGTTAATCACATTAGCTTTGATTCCATCCTCCTGCTTTATATAGCAATCCTCTGTGTCTGTCCGACGCCTCTTGGAATTCCATTGCTGTTTTTGCTCCCACCATCTCTATCGGAAGGGCAGTCCAGGCATCCACCACCCTTTCTGTGAAAAAGTATTTCCTGATATTGCTTTTAAGTTTATCTCCTTGCAGCTTCCCCATCTTTGGAAAAGGTTTATTCATTCATTAATACCCTTTAAAAACTTAAAGGTCTGTAGCATATCCCTCCTGTTCCTTCTCTGCTCTAGGGTATACATATTTAGTCTTCCATGTGTAGTCCTATATGAAATGGGGAATACACATGATTTTTGTCCTACCCATGACAAGCCCCTGGCACACCCTCTTGCAATTATTGACATAATATGGACATCTACATGTAAAATGAGCAGTTTCTAAAATGGCCATTTACATATGTAAGTGGTCATATTTATGTAACCCGGTGCAGATATCAAGTACTCTGGTATAGTAAGTTGGAACGACTGTAGTCATGACCTTAACCAGAGTGGTGGCATAAGATTCAGATTTAATTAAACAGATTGAACTAACCTCATCCTTCCTGATTACAAGGAAGGAGGAAAATAAACTAAAAAGAATAAGTATTGGATTCAGTGGCTGGATGGTAGACCACTGCACTCTTACAGAGGTACCAAAATTCCTTTCTGTAAACTCAGCAGCAATGAATTCCACTTAAGAAAATAAATTTATTTATTTATTTATTTTATTTATTACAAATTCTTATATACCGCGCTATTTAGAATCAGCACGGTTTACATTGTAACAACATTTGCAATAGAACAAAATCTTTTGCTTACATTAAACAGGGATATTAACTTGGAAGTAACAGTGTAACTATATACATAAGAGACACATGTAGGTTATTTAAACTATATTGTGTAATCGAATTGTAAAGTGTTCATGGAGACTATGTAAGATCTTGATGGTGTATTCTTTTAAGTCAGTGGGGTTATGTTGTTGGTATGTCAGATGCTGTGTGAGTGATAAGAGGTGTTTGAAGTGGATGGACTGAGTCAGTGTGGGTAAAGTGAAGGCAGAACAGGTGATGTTTAATGGCCTTTCTGAATTGCGAGAGGTCAGTAATTGATCTTATATGAGGTGGGAGATTATTCCAGCACTTAGGAGCATATAGTGTAAATGCTCTGTTTCTTGTTGTTTGAGTACATTTGGTGGACTCAGGTGGTATAGATAGAGTATTATTGGTTGTTGATCTCCTCAGTCTGTTAGTGGGTATACTGATCAGGAGTGATGATAGGGATGTGGAAGATATCCAGTTAATTGCTTTGAATGTCAGTATTAATGCCTTGTAGATGACTCTGGATTGTACTGGCAACCAGTGTAGTTCCATAAGTATGGGAGTTATGTGGTCTTTTCTAGAGATGCCATAGAGAACGCGGGCTGCTGTGTTCATTGCAATTTGAAGAGGATTTAGAGAGCTCTTAGGGAGTCCATGTAGGATGATGTTGGCGTAATCAAAGTGTGGCATCACTAGTGTTTGAAATACTGTTCTGAAGTCGTCGGGGGCAAGTAGGGGTCTTAAATGTCTTAGAGTCCTTATTTTGTTGTAAATGGACTTAGTGGTATTCTTTATATGCTCTTTAAAGTTAAGTTGCTGGTCCATTGTAATCCCCAAATATCGTATTACCGGCTTGCAGGGGAGCTCAGCATCACGGACTTTTAGTGAAGTGGGTGGGGAGAAGTCTTTATTCCTGGTTATGAAAAGGACTTCAGTTTTTTTTAAGTTTATACGAAGATTTTGGGACAGGAGCCAATCAGTAATTGCGTTGAAGCAATCAATAAGTGGAGTAAGGTTTGGTTGCTTGATTTTAATTGGAGCGAAAATCAATACATCATCCGCATAGATAAGGCTAGAGATGTTAAAAGAATGGATGATATCACAGATGGGCTGCATATAAATGTTAAATAGTAGAGCCGACAGAGATGATCCTTGGGGTACTCCTTGTTGCTGCTGGAAAGGTTCCGATGTTGAGGGACCTATCCGTACTTGTTGCGAGTGGTTCATGAGATAGGATTTGCACCATTTCAAGGCAAGGCCATGAATTCCCTTTTCCTGTAGGCGGGCGAGAAGTTGTACATGGTTAACAGAATCGAATGCCGCTGCTATGTCAAGAAATATGAGCGCATATCCATTCTCAATTTTGTCAATCCCTCTGGATAATGTATTGATGAGAACTGTGAGTAGAGTCTCAACACCATGTGACTCACGGAATCCATGCTGGGAAGGGTCAAGAGGGGCTGATATGTCAATATGTTGTTGTAGTTGCATTTGAACCACCTTCTCTATGAGTTTGGCTAGATAGGGTATACTTGAAATCGGGCGGTATGAGTCTGTCTTTGCTGGGTCAAGTTTATTGTTTTTCAAGAGAGGTCGTATGGAGGTATGTTTCAGTATTTCAGGGAATGTTCCCATTGAAAATGAGAGTTCCATGATGTAGACTAGCGCTGGGCTAAGTTCCCCACGCATCGATCTTATCCAATGTGAAGGACAAGGATCATTTGGCGCAGTAGTGGTGTTGAGGTTGGCAATAATGTCAGCAATGTACTTCTCTGAAGGGGGTGTGAATTTTGTCAGTGGCTGAAGTATCTGGGGGAGGAGGAGGCATGGTGTAGTGCTTTGCGTAAGATTTGTTTTTATCACTTTAGATTGTAAGTACTCAGCGAATGACTGAGGTTGGATAGACACTGTTTCGTTGATGGATGGTGTCTTGATTAGTGCTTTAGCTATGCTAAAGAGGTCTCGCGGTTTATTCAATGATCTAAGGAGGGTATCAGTGTGGTGCTCTCTAATTTTTTTGTAGACTTTTTCACGGTGTTCTTTCAGGGTGTTCTCATACTCTGATTTGTCAGACGTAGAACGAGATTTGCGCCATTTTCTTTCTTGCCTTCTTAAAAGCTGAAGCGATGTACGTAGTTCAGCAGAGAACCAAGGGGCTGGTTTTCTATATCGTGATTGTTTGTTGGATGCTGATTCCCTTTTGTCTGAAGGTAGTTGTGAACAAGAGGCAAGAGTGGAGTTCCATCTATGGATCATCTCATCGAGGTTGTGCGCTGGTTGAAGGATTGCTGGGAGGGTATTGTTGAGGAAATCATCTCTGTCCAAGGATTTGAAACGAGTTTTTTGTCCTATGGAGATTGACTTTGCTTGGTTGGTTGAAGTTTGGTTATTCTGGTATGGGATTTGGAATGAGATCACATTATGGTCCAACCATGGGACTGGTGTGGATGATAGGCAAATATCCTTAATTAAATCGGACTGAGGGGCAAAGATGAGATCGAGGGCATTACCCTTAAGATGAGTTGGAGAGTTCACCAGCTGGGTATAACCAAGGCTTTTCATGGTGTCAAGGAATATATCGGAGTAATTAGGCTGCATTGAGGCGAGGTTAAAATCTCCAATCAGCCATTTAGGTTTATTTGGACTGCCAGGGTTACATGCAAGGTCTATGATGTTGGATAGGTCATCTGGGGGTGAAGAAGGAGCTCTGTAAATAAGGTTTATGTTAATATATTTGTTGGCGATAGATATTGTGTCCATGTGCAGGATACTCATTGAGGCTAGTAATTGGAGCTGGAGATTACTTTTTGAGAGAATGAGGACTCCTCCTCCTTTCCGGTTGCTTCTATGACAGGCGTGTATCACATAGCCATGGGGAATGAGCTGATTCATGATGACGGTATCAGAGTCTGATATCCAGGTTTCTGTGACCATGAGGATATCGAGGTTCTGAGTGGTGATAAGATCTGTGACAGCTGGCCATTTTTTCTGGATTGATCGTGAGTTGATGAGAGCACATTTTAATTTGTCTTGGAGAGGGATATTTTTAGATTCCGGATTCAGGGAATTGTTAATAGAAATGTACAGTAAGTGCGACTGCCTGATATGATGTGTGTGTGATTGAGTATGATGGGAGCTGCTACTGTTTCTCCTTCCCAAGCTATGAAGGATAGGGATGTAGCTATGTGTAGGTGATAAGGCTGATGTGTTTTGGATGATGTCTGCTAAGAGGTAAAAGCTAAAGATAGCAAATAAGGAAATAGCCATGTTAGGGGTGATAGGCTAGAAATAATATTATTAATTCAAACGCAGTGATAAATTACTGGCAACAGTATAATGAAGATTATCACTGATGTGTCTACTGTTAACGGTATGGAAAATATACAAGCAGTGATAAGTTACTGGCATCAATATAATATGGGATATATATATCTATGGCAATAGTTTAGTATGGCTACTGACAACAGTATAGTATGGTAGACAAATATATCTATGGCAATAGTTTAGTATGGCTACTGACAACAGTATAGTATGGTAGACAAATATATCTATGGCAATAGTTTAGTATGGCTACTGGCAACAGTATAGTATGGTAGACAAATATATCTATGGCAATAGTTTAGTATGGCTACTGGCAACAGTATAGTATGGTAAACAGTAATAGAATATTAATTCAGTCCATTGGTATATTAGTTCAGTCTATTGATAAACTACTGACAACAGTATAATGGGGATTGGTATTAGTGAGTCTAATGGCAACAATATGGAGATACAAGCAGTGATATGCAATCGGTTACTAGCACTATAAGGTTACTGGCAAGAGAAAAGTCCTTGAGTAGTAATGAAGTGTGATGGCTAAAACTGTGAAGTTATACTTGCGATATACATCAGTGGCAGACACTTGTCTTGAGAGAGAGGATTTGTTCAGGATCCTGATTAGTAGAGCCTGTTTGTTGGCATCAGTCTCATGAGATCTCGCGCTGTTATTTCTTGTTGTGGAGTCCAGGTTAATAGATCTTTAAGCTGCATGGGCCCGCGCCTAAGGGCCACGCCAAAGGGCCCTCTGGCGAGGCCCTCAGGCGCGGGCCCGCCAGGCGCGGTCGCGCCCGATGGCGCCTTCTTTTAATTGGATTCGTTGGCTGCCCGGATTGGACAGCAGGAGCTGGAGGTGCGGCCCTGTATCCCCGGCTGGCTCGATCCCGGCCAGGAGAGCTGTGGACGAGCCGGGGTGCAGGAGGGCGAAAGGGCCTCGCGCCCGATGGCGCCTTCTTTTAATTGGATTCGTTGGCTGCCCGGATTGGACAGCAGGAGCTGGAGGTGCGGCCCTGTATCCCCGGCTGGCTCAATCCCGGCCGGGAGAGCTGTGGACGAGCCGGGGTGCAGGAGGGCGAAAGGGCCTCGCGCCCGATGGCGCCTTCTTTTAATTGGATTCGTTGGCTGCCCGGATTGGACAGCAGGAGCTGGAGGTGCGGCCCTGTATCCCCGGCTGGCTCGATCCCGGCCGGGAGAGCTGTGGACGAGCCGGGGTGCAGGAGGGCGAAAGGGCCTCGCGCCCGATGGCGCCTTCTTTTAATTGGATTCGTTGGCTGCCCGGATTGGACAGCAGGAGCTGGAGGTGCGGCCCTGTATCCCCGGCTGGCTCGATCCCGGCCGGGAGAGCTGTGGACGAGCCGGGGTGCAGGAGGGCGAAAGGGCCTCGCGCCCGATGGCGCCTTCTTTTAATTGGATTCGTTGGCTGCCCGGATTGGACAGCAGGAGCTGGAGGTGCGGCCCTGTATCCCCGGCTGGCTCGATCCTGGCCGGGAGAGCTGTGGACGAGCCGGGGTGCAGGAGGGCGAAAGGGCCTCGCGCCCGATGGCGCCTTCTTTTAATTGGATTCGTTGGCTGCCCAGATTGGACAGCAGGAGCTGGAGGTGCGGCCCTGTATCCCCGGCTGGCTCGATCCCAGCCGGGAGAGCTGTGGACGAGCCGGGGTGCAGGAGGGCGAAAGGGCCTCGCGCCCGATGGCGCCTTCTTTTAATTGGATTCGTTGGCTGCCCGGATTGGACAGCAGGAGCTGGAGGTGCGGCCCTGTATCCCCGGCTGGCTCGATCCCGGCCGGGAGAGCTGTGTACGAGCCGGGGTGCAGGAGGGCGAAATTTCAGCCCAAAAATTGTTTATTCAAATACCTAGTAGTTAAAATGAAATATCTTATTAAAATATAGCAAATAAATGCTTTTAGCATTGAAATCCTGAATTGTCAAACAGTTTTAAACTCTTTCTAAAGATGCTACACTAGTTATTTAAATATGAAATGGATAATCGTAAATTTTCTCTTTACTTTCAGTTAAACAACCCACCTAACCTCAAACAGGTAAGTTTTCTTCTCCTAACTTCTTTTTTCAGAACTATGAAGCCAAAAGTTCAAAATAAAGCTTCTCTTTGGAAGCTTTAAGTCCCAAAACATGAAAAAAGTTGGAATATTTATGAGCAATTAAGAGTAATTATGAGTGCACTCAGAAAAAAAATATATACCCCACAGTGTGTGTTCAAGGATTACTTGTCAGTCTGTTTTTTGCTTTTCCTCCAGGTTCCAGCCTCTCTTGTGTCGGGGCCCATTGAAACCAGTTCTGGTTCTAGATCATGATCATGATCCAGATCCTCTTCTGCCTCTAGACTTCAGGGGTGGACAATCTGGAATCCGGAAGCTCTTCTATTGGATAAGGCTCTCCAATACCAGGGGGCATAGCCACCACAAACCCCCTAGAGCAGGGGTGGGCAAGTCCGGTCCTGGAGAGCCGCAGACTAGTCAGGTTTTCATGATGTCCCTAATGAATATTCATGGACCTATTTCCATACAGTGGATGCAAATAGATTTCATGAATATTCATTAGGGTTATCATGAAAACCTGACTGATCTGCGGCTTTCCAGGACCGGACTTGCCAACCCCTGTTCTAGAGGACAAAGAGTGGCTCACAGTACAGTCACTGGAGCTTCCAGCAAGCTGAATATCCTTACCTATAGCGCCATCCTTCACCTTCTCCTGAGGCAGGGAAGGGCAGACTAACCACATCCCCCGGCTGAGAGGGGGAAGGCAGACCCTCAAGGGATGGCTCAGAAGTTGCCATGTAGGAAGGGGAAAGACCAGAATCCAAGGATGAGGCTCCTTGCTTGCCACAGTTCAAACAACATTTCCTGCAAGAAGACATAGAGAATTAGGGTAAGTATCACAAGAGTGGACGCTGAGGCTGTGTCGGCCCTCAAGACTGTCTAAACTCCACTTTTACATTACGCATGTTAAGGGTGCTAGGGAAGGAGCATGTGTTGGAACTGCTTGGGCAGAATGTGCGATCACCGGGTACACAATAGGCAAAAATGTTAATCGTGCAGAAAAATGTTAGGTAAACACCCACGCAGCGCCAGTGGTCACTAGCAGTCCATCCTGAATTGCATCCCTCAGAGACAGAACTGTGAACCTCCAACAAGGACAATGACATCGGGCCTTGGTAACTCACTCACCTTCTGAGAGCCCTAGGCATGGTATCCGTGCCAGGCTCAGCTTTACTCCTCTGAAACTGTTTCACTGGCTGGTTTTGTTTTCAAGTACTGTGTGGAAGGTGGCTGGCAGGCAGATCCTTCTGATAGCCTTCTGCAATTTTCGAGAGAGAGCAAGGAGGATAAAAGAGGAAGGAGGAGGCACTGAGGTTGTGTGAGGCTGCTGTACTCTTTAAGATCCTTCCAATTTGTGACTGCTCAACAGGCTCTTATCATGATCAGGGCATGGAGCTGAAGCAATTTTCCCTCCTCTTATGGCTACTGAAAAGAACACAGTCTAGTGGAGCTTCCTACATCATGCTCAAGTGAAAAAGCCAACTTTCTATACTCAAGGTCGTCATTCACGAGTGTTTAATCAATATTTTTTCCTCTCAATCTTCAGATTTTCAACAGAGAGGAGAAAATCCATCCACATCTGCTAGAGACAAAGAAATAGGGAAGAGACCTCTGATGGCTGAGGCAGATAGAGGCATGGAAGGGATGTCATTGAAACCTGGGTTTTTCATTGGTTCTTTGTCACCACCAATCTGCTGGTAGGGGAACACAACCCACTTGTCTGGATTGGTCAAGGAGGACTCAAGGGAAGGATATTAACTGATAAGTAAAATGCAAGGCCGGGCCATCCATTGTGTGAGAATATTCTTCACACAAAGCACTGCGCTTGAGGGAGCCCCATGCAAACTTCATTCTGCACAAGGTGTTCAATTTGCAGGGCTGGCTGGCCGGCTTCAGGAGTTGGGGAGACCCGAAGCCCCGGCTTACCTCTGCACAATGCCGGAGTGAAGAACGACATCCAGCAGCTGTGTCGCCTGAAGCTCACTGAGTGCCAGGAAACAGGAAATGCCTTTTAACATCCGGCGTACCAGTGTGCTTCAGAATACAGCTTCGGGAGTGAAGGAACACGCTGCTCATCACTCCAGCGCTGTGCAGAGGTGAGCCAGGGCTTTCGGTCTACCTGGCTCCATCTCAAGCCGGTCAGATAGGCATGAGGCTCTTTTTTTTTAGGGGGGGGGGGGCTAGGATAGGACTGGAAATGGGCTGATGGGGGGATAGGGTAGGACTGGAAATGGCTGATGGAGGGCTAGGATTTGAAATGGCTGATGGGGGAGCTAGGACTGGAAATGGTCTGATGGGGAGGCTAGGACTGGAAATGGGCTGATAAGGGGGCTAGGACTGGAAATGGGCTGATGCGGGGGGATGGGCAAATTGGACTAGAAGGGAGCAGATGCTGGATGGGCTGGAACTAGAAGGGAGCTGATGTTGCGGAGGACTAGAAGGGGATGAGGCTGGGGGAGTGAGAATGGAGAGAGGAAAAAATAATTTGTGTGGGAGGGAAGAAAAATCTACGATTGGCCGGGTATTGGGAGAGTAAGTGGGGATTGAGGATGGAAGGATGAAATCTGAGTGGATGAAAAAGGAATAAAGAAAGAAATGGAGGAAGGAGCAAAAGGGGAAAGATGAGTATGTTAAAGCAGATGTAGAGAGAGAATGAAAAAAAACTAGAAGAGAGAAGAAAGGACAAATGGACTGAAGACAATGGAGAGTTAACAGAAGACACAAAGAAACCAGAAGAAAGTGACTGGAGTAATTACAACTGAAAAATAAAATGCACAAACACAAAAGGTAGAAAAATACTTTTTTTATTTTGAATTTATTAACTGGAATATGTCAGCTCTGGGAAATGTGCATCATTGTCTTTGCATTTTGTTTCGTACAAGAGGAAAGTTTAGTTACTCACCTGTAACAGGTGATCTCTGGGAACAGCAGGAATTTAGTCTTCACATATGGGTATCGTCGGCACCGATGGAGTCCGCGTGGGAACGCTCCCCAGTGTCCAATAGGAAAGCTTCTGAGAGCATCCCACAGCGCATGCATGCTGCCTTCCTGCCTCTGCACCTCTCTCACTTCAGTTGAGTTTATAGTTGATACCAAAGGAGAGAAGTAGAGAAAGAGAGAGATAGAGACAAACTCTTAGGGGAGGTGGGTGAGTTGTGAAGATTAAATTCCTGCTGTTCCCAGAGATCACCTGTTACAGGTGAGTAACTACGCTATCTCCAGGAACAAGCAGGAATGTAGTCTTCACAACCCACCCACCTCCCCTAAGAGTTTGTCTCTATCTCTCTCTTTCTCTACTCCCCAGCTGAAAGACTCCCCAGCTGAAAGATGCCAAGGGGTGACCCCAGCTAGCTGCGAACCCAGGTCAGATGGGTCATGCTTCCTCCCATGGACCTTAGGCATCCAAACTGTGGATGGTGGGTAGGAGTTGTATTAAGTATGGAAGAGATGTTGTAGAACAGCCTGGCCAAACGAGGCATCCCGACGGGAGTCCTTGTCTAAGCAGCAGTGGGCTGTGAAGGTATGTACCGAAGTCCAAGTGGCTGCTTTGCATATGTCATCAATAGAGACAGAATGAAGGTTAGCCGTTGAGGCTGCCATTACTCTCACATTGTGAGCTGTGACATGGCCTTCGAGAGAAAGTCCCTTACTCTGATATGTATAGGATATGCAATCTGCAATCCAATTTGACAGAGTTCTTTTAGAAACTGGAAGTCCCAAATGACTAGAGTCAAAAGCCACTAAAAGCTGAGAAGATTTTCTGTGGCTTAGTTCTTTGGAGATAAAAAGCCAAAGCTCTTTTACAATCCAATGTGTGAAGATTTCTTTCCGCACTGGAGGCATGAGGCCTAGGGAAGAATATAGGACGATAAACTGACTGGTTTAAATGAAAAGGCGATACCACCTTTGTCAGAAAGTGAGGATGAGTCCTGAGGACTGCTTTATCATGGTAAAACCTTGTATAAGGAGGGTCAGCTACTAACGCCTGTAGTTCACTAATGCGTCTTGCAGAAGTGATGGCAATTAGGAAAATAACTTTCCATGAAAGAAACTTTAGGTCTGAAGTGGCTAAAGGTTCAAAGGGCGGTTTCATAAGCTGACCAAGAACAAGATTTAGATCCCATGCCACCGGTGGTGGTTTGATGGGAGGTTTTGTTAAAAGTAGGCCTCTCATAAATCTTGATATAAGTGGATGAGAGGAAATAGGTTGTCCATCGAAAGGTTTTTGAAAAACAGCAATAGCACTAAGATGGACTCTAATTGAATTGGTCTTCAGACCAGAAGTTGATAATTGTAGAAGATACTCTAGTAGCAACTCTAAAGGTAGTGAAAGGGGGTTAAGTCCCTTTTGTGAACACCAGATAGAGAAAGTTTTCCACTTGAAAGCATAGGAATGTCTTGTGGAAGGTTTTCTGGAAGCCAGGAGGATATCCTTTACTTGTTGAGAACGGTTAACATCTTGGAATTCTAGGCTTTCAGTAACCAGGCCCTGAGATATAGGGACTGGGGATTAGGATGCAGTAAAGATCCGGCCTCCTGCAAACGGAGATCTGGAGCATTCCCCAACTCCAGAAGAGTAGTTTGAGAGAGATGCAGAAGAAGAGGATACCACGTCTGCCGTGGCCAACGTGGGGCTATGAGTATCATAAGACCTCTGTCTCTCTGAAGTTTGAATAAAGTCTTGGAAATGAGGGGAATGGGTGGGAAGGCATAGAGGAAGTCCTGTCCCCAGTGGAGTAGGAAAGCATCTCTTGCCTGACAGTTTTGAGCCAGAATTCTGGAAAAGAATCGTGGAAGTTTGGCATTCTGTGGACTTGCAAAGAGGTCTATATCTGGTGTTCCCCAGATTTGAAACACTTGAGCAAGCTGGTATGAGTAGAGGGACCACTCGTGTGGCAGCAGTATTCAACTGAGTTTGTCTGCTCACAAGTTTTGAATACCGCGAGCAGGTGAATTTGTAACTCTCTGGTGAGGGCCCATAGTCGCAAAGCTTTGTTGCATAGCGACAGAGAGCCTGTTCCGCCTTGCTTGTTCACATAGAACATAGCTACCTGATTGTCGGTTTGGACCAGAACTGTTTTGTTGCTGAGATGGCCCTGAAACACTTGAATAGCATTGAAAATGGCTCTGAGCTCTAGGAGGTTTATGTGAAGGGAAACCTCCTGTGAGGTCCAAAGGCCCTGAGTGGAGAGATCGTGCAAGTGAGCCCCCCAACCCATCTTGGACGCATCTGTCATCAGAGTGGTTTGGCATAGAGGCTGCTGGAAAGGAGAGCCTAGAAGGAGGTTTTCCAGGGATTGCCACCATTGCAGGGATGAAATCAGACGTGTGGTAGTTCTGATTTTGTCTCTTAGTTGACCCGAGGCTTGTGACCACTGAGAGGAAAGGGTCCAGTGGGCTGCTCGCATGTGCAGGCGAGCATAGGGAACCACATGGACAGTGGATGCCATGTGTCCCAGAAGTTGAAGCATCTCCCGAGCAGTAAGGAATAACTTCATAGATGCTTGAGATGCCAGTTGTATTATACGTAGACAGCATGGCTGGAGCAGGAAAGCCTTTGACTACAGTGTGTCTAGACTAGCCCCTGTGAAGTCTAGAGCTTGAGAGGGGGTGAGATGAGATTTTGGGAGGTTTATTACCAACCCCAAGTATTGAAGAATTGTCATTGCTTGAGAGAGAGTGAAGCTGGCCTCTGGAGCTGTCGATGCTCGAATGAGCCAATCGTTTAAGTAAGGGAAGACGAATATTCCCAGAGTCCTCATAAATGCTGCTACCACTGCCATGCATTTTGTGAAGACTCTCGGAGCAGAGGCAAGTCCGAAAGGAAGAACTCTGTACTGGAAGTGTCTTCCATGGATCAAGAATCGAAAGAACTTCCTGTGATCTGAGTGGATGAGAATATGCATGTACGCATCTCTTAGATCTAGAGAACATAGCCAATCTTGACTTTGAAGGTATGGTAAAAGTGTTCCGAGGGAGATCATCTTGAACTTTTCTCGGAACAAATACTTGTTTAATTCTCTGAGGTCTAGTGTAGGCCTGTGTCCCCCTGTTTTCTTTGGAATAAGAAAATAGGGGGAGTAGAACACTGTCCCCCGTTGGGATATGGGCACTTCTTCTACTTGAGCAAGAAGTGACGTGACCTCCTGCCAGAAGAGGTCGGTGGCAGGGCCCTGAGAATTGAACTGTCTCAGAATTGTAGGTGGGGGCAAGTTGAGGAAATGAAGCTTGTATCCCAATATTACAATGGACAGAGTCCAATTTTCTGATGTTATTTGTTGCCATCTTTTGACAAAATGGCATAGTCTGTCTGGAATGGTCAAGGGTTCTGGACCTTTTAGGGGCAGAATGACTAAGTTCTCTAGGTGGAAGTCAAAGACCCTGAGGGGGCTGGGTCTGTTGAGCCGGTTGAGCTTTTTGAGCTTGTGGCTTTCTCTGCTGTCTGTTCTGTTGTTGTCCCTTTTGGGAAACATGAAGTGGACAGTGAGTTTGATGGGTGTAAGTTTGGTAAGACTTCTTTTTCTTACTGAATAAAGGTTTCTTGAATGTTTTCTTTTTTGCTGGGTTGGCTTTAGCCTTTGACAATCTGTTCAAAGTAGTATTGTCAGATTCAAGCTGATTAGCCTTGTCTTGCCAGTCCTTACCAAAGAGATTTTCTCCTGTGCAAGGAATGTTTCTCAGTTTTTCTTATACCCATTGTTCCAAGTCTGATGCTTGAAACCAAGCAATACGACATGCTCCTATGGATATAGCAGAGGTTCTGCTAAGACATTCAAAACAGTCAAAGGTAGCACGATTCATAAATTTAGAGACATTCTGGGCATGTTTAACCAGAATAAGGTAGTCTGCTCTTTTTTCCTCTGAGCCAGAAGGACTAATGAGCTCCAAGTCTTTTGTGATTCTTCCAGGAATGCTCCCATATACAGAATGTTGGAACTAATCCTGGCTCCCAGCATGCAGGATTGAAAACATCGACGGCCAAAGGCATCGAGTGTCCTGGATTCACGGCCTAGAGGATTAGAAGAGTGTGTTTTTGTACTCTTAATTCTCCGCATGGCCGATTCCACTACCATTGAGGTAACTGAGTTTTTTGAAAACCAGGACAACTTGGCAATCGGTACATAATGTCCAGGCGTCGGGAATGTGAAGATATTGTTAAAGGAGTCTCCCACATTCTCAACATCAGATCATGTAAGATCTTGTGAATGGGAAGCATAGCTGCCTCCTTGGGAGGCATAAGGTATTGTAGAATTCTTAATTCCTCTGCCCTAGGTTCTTTTTCTAGAATCACAGTGATTGCAAGGCCTTTTGCTAAATCACGTATGAAGTTCTGGAAGGACATATTTTCTGGAGGAGACATCCTGCGTTGAGGAGAGGGAGTTGAATCTTCTAATAGATTCATTCTGGTACCGGTAGAATCATCAGAGTCATCGGAATCGGAAGACTCAAGCACCGGGTGCCCCTGTGACGCATGGTATCGGTACCGCTCGAAGTCGATGCCTGGGTGATGGTACCGGTGGATGCGGCCACGACCCCAGAGCATGGCACCAGTAGTTCCGCGGAGGTTGAGGCCTCTGGAACATCCTGGAGCCCCGTTAATGCTTTGGAGCTCAAAGACTCCTGCCGGGACTGTTTTGCCGGTGAAGTGTCCTCGAGGGAAACGCCTGAGGCATCTCAATACTTTGAAGGAGATTTTCCCTTCGAGGACTGGCTAGTTTTACTTTTGGTTACCTGAGATCCATGGGAGGAAGATGAAGCCCTGGAAGACATCGATGCAACTGACATCGTGTCGGAGGCAAAAAGGGTACCAAGTTTTGCAGCTCTATTCTGCCGGCCCCTCTTGGTCATCCTCATGCAGGAGAGACATTCCGTTGGACAATGTTCAGGACCCAAACATTTTAGACACAAATCATGGGTGTCAGTGACGGAGCTGGTACCGCCACATTTTAAGCATTTTTTGAAACCACTGGCTGGTTTCTCCATGCTTTAAGAAAAATGTGCCTAGTGCCCAAAATTGTGCCTAGCACCAGAAACAGGGAAAGATCCCTGAAGAAAAAAAAAAAAATTTTTTTTTTTAAAGAAAGAAGAAGAAGAGAACCGGCGGTACTGGTAGGCGTCGAATGAAGGCAGAAGCGACCACAAAAAATAAGAAATAAAGGTAGATTTTCTGCGGTGACAGGGTACCGTGTCCTGTTGGCTCTGCGGAAAACGAAGAACTGAAGTGAGAGAGGTACAGAGGCAGGAAGGCAGCACACATGTGCTGTGGGATGCTCCCAAAAGCTTTCCTATTGGACACTGGGGAGCGTTCCTGCACGGGCTCCGTCGGTACTATTTAGTACTTATATAGCGCTGAGCACGCAGCGCTGTACAGGTATGGCATGCATATAAAAATATACATATAATAGACAGTCCCTGCTCGTCAGAGTCGTGCTCATACGAGCTTACAATCTAATACTTATCCGAGTTTGCAATCTAATACAACAATACGGTACCGACGATACCCATATGTGAAGACTATATTCCTGCTTGTTCCTGGAGATATTAATTTATAGTTTTATTTCTCCAGTGTTGTTGTACATTCCAAGTTTGGCTTTTGGGGTTCCCAAAAGTTTAATTATTGTCTTCCTATTTCTAAATTGTGATCCCTTGTTCTTTGTATGCTGACAGTATATATTCTGCATGTGTAACTCAGCTGAGGTATTCTGTTCATGTTGATTCTATTTGACAGTGCCACTTGTTCTCTTTCCCCAGCAGGAGATGTATTGGTATTCTCTGAGATATATTGGTTTAATATTTACAGTGTTGCCTTTTGATAGGTAGGGTTCGGTGCTTTGTGAGTCCTGGCAGTGCTGTTATGATATAGCGGGTTTGCTATGGGTTCTAATTGGGCAGTATTTATAGTACTTCCTAATGTGCCTGGCAGTTGGCACTGGAGTATAATAATGTAGAAATTTGGGAGTCTTTCTTTATCCATACACTCATTCAGAGGCATGTTTACTAAAAGTTAGTGCTCGTTAACATTATGCAAAAATTTATGCAAGTGAGGCTCCTTAGGCAAATGAGGCCCCACAATGAGTCTCCACCCATGCCCCCACACCCCTCTTGGGCTGCCCCTGGTAAAATGTCACTTTATCTGACACCCTTTTCACACACAACAAAGAGAAGTCTTTCCTCAGTCTGATTTTCCCCCAGAAAAATCAGATAAAAGCAGCCTTTCGCTTTTCTTACAATCAGCATTGTGGAACCTGTGTGCCTTTTTGGGAACCTGCCAGGTACTTGTGACCTGGATTGGCCACTGTTGGAAATAGGATACTGGGCTTGATGGACCTTGGTCTGATGCAGTATGGCATTTCTTACGTTCTTATGTTCTTAGCTAGACTTACAGTTCTAATTGCTGCTCAGATCTCTCACTTCTCAGTCATATTTTACAGCACATGCATCTTGCTCACAACACCAGGTTCTGAAAAACTGAAACTGTATCACAAGCTAAGATCTTCAAAGTGCTGGAATAATAGTGCTCTTCCACAACAATTAGTCCCTTCACGATTAGCCCAAATTAAGCTTTGAGAGACATCTTAAAACTTCTTTTACCCAGCACAACCAAAGCAGGGTCTTAAGAAATTTTTCCAAACAATATCCAAAATCAAACCTCTCACTTTCACACAGAAAGTGCATCATCAACTATTTGCTCTTGTGGACTCCCCTGCTTGAAACCAGTATCTCACCGCAGCACACTTGCAAGAACCTTGTGCTTGGAGCTGCTCAACCTCCTCTCCTCACAGAACAGTTTCTGCACATGCTCAGTAGCTGTAACTTCCTGCTTACAGCCCTTAAGCCTCAGAGTACCAGTGTTTTAAACAACTTTATTTCTTTACCATGGGTTACATTCTCCCTGGCAAAAACAGAAAAAAAATTATCACATTTTTTTCTAAATCTCTCCCCCCTCCCATAGGAGAAAAAAACAATATTGGGCCATCAGCTGCATGGAACCCTCCCAATGCAGTCAAGTAAATATAATTTTATTTCAGGCTCTTCTCTATTTTAAATTATATTTTTCTTCACTTGATTACTTTTACACATGCAAATCACACATAAGGCTTCTAAAATAACTCTCATCTGGATAAGCGAGTTATGCATTTACAGCCTACCTACAAGCACATACGTCTATTTGAATATCAGCTCCAAAGCTTATTGAAGTAAAAATCAACAAAAGCTGTACAGGAAAAGTCACAAACGCAAAGATGAAACCGTCTGTAGATTTGCACAATCCAGTCTTCACTGAAATATACAGTTCAATATCAGAAAAATATTGAATGAAAACAAAATAATTCTCAGGCTTTTTGAGAAAGCTGTAGAAATGCTGGGACTCCCTGCTGCTTCCCTTGGGCCTGCGCCTCCATAGAGCCCTTCTGGGAAAGTTCTGAATCCTTTTCTCCCACAGACAAAAATCTTACTAAATACATTGGCTGGAGTTCTTCATCTCCATACAGACCAATATTAACTAGGCTTTGGGATATCTTCATTTTCATTCATTTCATTTTCATTTATTTGATTAACCGCCCTTCAGGGTAGGCAGAGCGGTGTACAATAAAAATCAACAAGTACAGAGTGGCAATTAGCCAGAAATTTGGAAAAGAAGTTACAATTAATTAAGAAAAAGAGATAGCAACAGAGGTGGAGGGAGAAACGGGGAAAGGTAGGGCATAGGCTAGGGAGGGGGGAGGTTGAAGGCAAGGGAGAACAGATAGGTTTTAAGGGAGCGTTTGAAGGTAGGGTGATGGGGTTCGAGTCGTAGGGGGGGAGGGAGAGAGTTCCAATGTGCAGGTGTGGCAGGTGCAGGCCTGTGACCCACGGTGTCTGACATAAGCAGGCCAGCATGGCTAGCTTGACCTGTAAATGAGGCCTGTGGAGAGGCATATAGGATTGCACATCCCCCAACATGCTGCTATTGTAAGATAGACCTCAGTAGAAATATTGAATTAGCTTAGGTAGGCAGAACTGTAGAACTGAGAAATGGAAAAATACAGAAAAGACATGTTTAAAAGTTACTGATAAGAAAAAGTACATCTGCAAAGAAATAATTGGGAGTGCTGACAGATGAGTTGCAGAACCCTGCTCCTCTGCACGCACAGATTGGTTCTATGGCCTTGAGAGTGTGAAAGTAACAAGTTGATGAACTGACCATTGTAATTGGGACTAGAAGGGGGGCATGCAGGTGTCATGCCCACAGAAGGGACATAATTGGATAAACTTATCAGTACCGGGACCAATGGAAGAGGTACGGGAGGTACGGGAGGTTACCGGGACCAATGAAATGTTTTTCTATACCTAGAATGGAACAAAAGTCTATAAAAGTTGTTGTAATGCTTGAAAACTTTGCTCAGCCATTTTGAAATTGACTGGTTCGAGACTTGTGCACAAATAAATGATTTGGACCTTCTGAACAGACTCCTGGTATCATTGGTTTGTCTGCGCTTTGCTGCTACATATTCCTTGGTGCGTTGGCCGGGAAGTTGTGGAATCAAAGTGTATATAGGGCAATATACCACAACTTTCCGCCTCTATAGGCTTGGTCCTGCCGGGATCGCGCCCTTCCGACGAGGGCTGCTCCCTGGCGCCACCGGTCCCTTGTATCGGAGGGAGCTGGTCGGACCTCGGCGGGTGCCGGGCCCGGTTGGAGCCAACGCCTCGAACCCGAGTGAGGGGAGTCCGAGGTCCAACTCATGCGCCTGCTTGGGAAGTTTGAGGACCGGATCCGGTGAGTATAGTTTTGATTTTGGGTCTAGACAGAGATAGAAAGAGCAGTACTGCCATTGGAACTTGGAATTTGGAATTTGGAATCTCGAGATATTGGGAATTGGTAAGAGAGCATGATCAACTCTCAAGGAAGAGCCGAGTAACCCCGCATGGGAATTCGCCGGGTGAAACCCTCATCCTTTTTGTAATTGGGAAAAAGACTAGTCAGAATAGATAGAAACGAATGCATTCTGGGATACGTTGCTAGCATGATTGTGTGAACGAAGTGTGAATGAGAGGTCTGGCAGCACGGACCTAGTGAAGGTGGACCCCTGAGTAGCGCATTTCCTGACCGGGCGACCGCGTTCAGGTCGCGAAAAGGGGGAAGCGATTGTCGTCTTGTCTTGTTATTTGTACTCCTTATACGTTTCCAGGGCCGTGAGGACCCCTTACCCACGGTCCGCCCTCCTTTTCCCTTCTGTCTGTTGTTGCGCGCACACATCGAAATGGGAGGGGCGGGGTCTACTAGAAACACTCCATTAGAATGTATGATCGTACATTTTAAAGAGGGATATTCAGGAGATTATGGTATTAAAATGACAGCAGCCCGTTTGCAGATTTTGTGTACTAGGGAGTGGCCCGATCTAGACCCCATCTGGCCCCGAGAGGGAACGTTCACTGTAGAGATTATTCAGTCAATACACCGTAGAGTGCGGGTAGCGCACCCTGATCAGTACCCCTATATAGATTCCTGGTTAAGTATTTGTGAAGATCCGCCCCCCTGGGCGCAGCGCTGTTATGAGGAACAGTGCAGAATAATGTTAGCTAAAACAGATTCTAGACAGAAAACGGAACAGCCTAGAATGAAAGAGCAGGATAAGAAAGCCAAAAAGAAGCCCATCTTGGTAGATCCTGATTCCCCAGAAATAGTCCTCAGGCAGCCCCGAACCCCAGGTCCAATAAGAGTAGCCCGGCGTCCTGCCCCAGAACCCCAGAGACGGCCAGAGCCGGGGCGGGACCCAACCCCTGATCCCCCTCCCGGAGGAAGGAAAGAGGAAGAATTAGTGGAAAGAGAAGAGGAGGACATAAAAAAGTGAGTCAGAAGCGGAGATAGAAGAAGGAGAAAGAGAGAATCCCCCAGACGAGGAGGACAGTGTACAAATAATTAAGAAAGCCAGCGCTAGCACTAGCACGCCAGTAAAAGAGAAACCCAAAGCAAAACCTGTTGAGAAAAAGAAAGCGACTCCTGCAAAGGCAACGACAATAACCCTTAGATCCCAAAAGACGCCTATGGCAGCCAAACTGTTTCCCTTACGGCAAGTCCCGGGAGTGCCCGTAAAGAATGATAATGATGAAGTGGTAGCGGGACCCCTAACTTATGTATATATCCCTTTTTCTACAACTGATTTGTTAAATTGGAGGTCGCATTATGCCTCCTATACTAGTAAGCCCCAGGAGCTGACAGAATTAGTAACTAGTATTATGGAAACTCACCAACCCACTTGGCCAGATTGCCGTCAGCTCCTGACCACCCTATTCACAACAGAAGAACGAGCAAGAATTAGAAAAGCAGCTATTGAATGGATGGCAGAGAACCCCGTAGCTCCGGGACCAGGGCAGAATATAATAGACCGTCGGGAAGCAGCTCAGAGAGAATTCCCGAATGAAGACCCCCAATGGGATCCAAATACAGATGAAGGATCCACAGCCCTAGCCCGTTTTCGCCAAGGCTTTTTACAAGGCCTGAGAAGGGGGGGCCAAAAGGCTATGAACCTTTCCAAAGTTGCAGGAGTTATCCAAGGGATAGATGAGAGCCCAGCAGATTTTTATGAAAGATTAACTGAAGCCTACAGAATGTATACTCCCTATGATCCCGAGGCACCAGGAAGTTTATGTATGGTGAATTCTGCTTTTGTGAACCAGTCTCAACCAGACATTAGACGTAAATTACAGAAATTAGAAGGGTTTGCGGGCATGAATGCAACACAGTTAGTGGAAGTCGCTCATAAAGTGTATGTGAATCGTGATACTGAAAGACAGCGAGAATGTGATAGAAAGATGAAGAAGAAAGCTGATTTTTTGGCTGCGGCCATAGTTGAAAAGAAAAGGGGAGGTGTCCCTAGTCGAAGGAGCAGAGGAAGAGGGCGGGGTCAAGGCGGAGGCCGGACCCAGAGACTAGGCGTGAACCAATGCGCCTATTGCAAAGAGGAAGGACATTGGAGAGATACGTGCCCGCAACTCGAAGACGCCCAGCAAGATGACGACAACGATCATCAGTGGCGAGAAGAAAGACGAGGCCGTCCCCGAGGCCGAGGAGGAGCCAATCGAGAACAATACCAGCGAGAGAGAGGAGGAGCCATTCAAGCATTGGCCACACCAGCCCATGATGAGGATGACGTGGATTAGGACAGACCGGGCTCCAAGTTTGCTTTAGGTCTCCAGGAGCCTATGGTCGGAATACAAATAGGAGACCAAATTATGAACTTTATGGTTGATACTGGAGCACAGCATTCAGTAATAGACAAAAAGATAGCCCCATTCACTACAAAAGCAGTCACCATTATAGGAGCAACTGGTGCCAAAGCCACAAAGTCTTTTCTTCAAAACCGAATATGCAGTCTAGGAGGACAGCAAGTAACTCATCAATTCCTTTACATGCCCGAATGTCCAGTGCCACTACTGGGACGAGACATGCTAGCCAAGCTTCAAGCACAGATATCTTTCTCTGAACAAGGAGAAATGCAAATGACAGTAAATTCCCAAGCCAAACCAGCAGGAGTAATGCTGCTGACAGTTCCCCGAGAAGAAGAATGGAGGTATTACGTTGATGATTCCATCCAAGATACCTATTTTGAACAAACTCTAAAGAACATTGATGCACCACCTGGAGTATGGGCAGAAGGCAGTCCCCCAGGCCTAGCCAAGCATATAGCTCCAGTGATTGTAACCCTCAAGCCTAGTGCTACACCAGTGCACGTCAAACAGTACCCTCTCCCAAGAGCCGCAATTGAAGGCATCCATCGCCACCTACAAAGATTGCTCGAGTATGGCCTACTAAAAGTATGCCAATCCCCATGGAATACTCCACTTTTGCCAGTAAAGAAACCTGGGACAGATGATTATCGCCCAGTACAAGATTTGAGAAGAGTAAATGATGCAGTTGAAACCATACATCCAGTTGTACCCAATCCTTACACTCTTCTAGGACTGATACCTGCTGAAGCTACCCATTTCACTGTACTGGATTTGAAAGATGCATTCTTTTGCATAAGATTAGCCCCTGTAAGCCAAATATTGTTTGCATTTGAATGGCAGGACCCCATCTCTGGAAGAGGGGGCCAACTTACCTGGACAAGATTACCCCAAGGATTCAAGAATTCACCTACCATCTTTAGTGCTGCACTAAATCAAGACCTTTCAAGCTATCCAGTAGCCCCGGGGAGGAGAGTGCTTCTCCAATACGTGGATGATCTGTTGATAGCTGCCGTATCAGAAAGTGAATGTATACTAGCCACCAAAGATCTCTTGCAGTTACTAGATGAAGCTGGATACAAAGTTTCCAGAGCCAAAGCACAGCTATGCCAAAAAGAAGTGAAATACTTGGGTTTTCGTATTACCCAAGGAAGCAGAAGATTAGGCAGAGAAAGAAAAGAAGCAGTATGTAGAATTCCAACTCCAACAACCAGAAAGCAAGTCAGAGCCTTTCTGGGTGCGGCAGGATATTGCCGAATCTGGATACCCAACTTTGCCCAAATTGCCAAACCACTGTATGAAGCCACAAAAGGAGAAGAAAAGTCACCACTGGAGTGGGGACTTGAGCAGGATACAGCCTTCCAGAAGTTAAAAGAAGAATTGATGTCATCACCAGCACTTGGACTACCAGATGTCCACAAACCTTTCCACTTGTTTGTACATGAAGCACAGGGAAATGCCTTAGGCATGTTGACTCAGAAATTGGGAAATTGGGAGCGACCTGTAGCCTACCTATCGAAACAATTGGACCCTGTGGCCAAAGGATGGCCACCTTGCTTGAGAGCAGTTGCAGCTACAGCGCTATTAGTGAGTGAAGCAGACAAACTCACATTAGGACAGAACATACGAGTCACTGTGCCACATGCAGTCCTTGCCCTTATGGAACAAAAAGCAAATTATTGGCTCACCAATTCCCGAATGTTGAAGTACCAGAGCATGTTATGTGAAAACCCACAGATACAACTTGAAGTGAGCCATGCCTTGAACTCAGCCACCTTGATACCCATCAGTGAAGAACTCCCAGAACATGACTGTATCGAAGTCATGGAAACCGTGTTCTCCAGTCGACCTGACTTGACAGATGTGCCCATAGACAATCCTGATCAGATCTATTATGTTGATGGGAGCAGTCTCATCCTTGATGGACGACGCTGTGCCGGATATGCAGTCGTCACTCAACACGAAGTAGTTGAATCATCAGCCCTAGCCTCAGGCACATCAGCCCAGAAAGCTGAATTGATAGCACTCACCAGAGCATTACTGTTAGGAGAAAAACTTGTGCTAAATGTATATACAGATTCCAAATATGCCTTCACTACCTTGCATGCCCATGGAGCTCTCTATAAAGAAAGAGGACTCATCACATCCGGAGGAAAATCAGTCAAATATGGTCCCGAGATATTGATGTTACTTGATGCAGTTTGGGCCCCAACACGTGTAGCTGTCATGCATTGCAGAGGACATCAAGCAGGAAAAGGAGAAGTTGCCCGAGGGAATAGATTTGCAGATGCCTCAGCACGACAAGCAGCTATGACAGGACAGATTGCCCCACAAGCTATGCCAATGCAAGCAGCATTGTTTCCAGTACCTTTGAATCTATGGACCCCACGATATACCACCAAAGAATTGGATTACTATTGTGACAGAGAAAATGGAGTACTGAGAGATGGTTGGATTGAGCTGCCACCAGAAGAGGGCAGTCAACCCCCAGGACGAATAGTAATTCCTGAACTATTAGGACCATCTTTTGTCAAAGCTTTCCACGAAGCCACCCACTATGGGAAGAGTGCTATGGAGAAAGCACTCAGACCACATTTCTACATCCCTCTGATGACAACCATATCAGCCTCAGTAGCACGTCAATGTCTAACCTGTGCCAAAAATAATGCCAAGCAAGGCCTTATTACGGCACCCCGAGTTCAGTCAGGAGGTGTCACCCCCATGCACAACCTCCAAGTTGATTTTACCGAAATGCCAAAAGCCAATGGATACCATTACCTATTAGTATTAGTTTGTACTTTCTCTGGGTGGGTAGAAGCATTCCCAACCAGAACTGAGAAAGCCCGAGAAGTTACTAAAGTCTTAATGAGAGAGATTGTCCCCAGATTTGGAATCCCAGCAGTAATAGGGTCAGACAATGGACCCTCATTTGTCTCCCAAGTTACTCAGCAGTTAGCAAAAGCCTTGCAGATACAATGGAAACTCCATACTGCATACAGACCCCAGAGTTCAGGGAAAGTTGAGCGAATGAATCGTACCTTGAAAGCCCAAATGTCCAAGCTTTGTCAGGAGACACACTTGAAGTGGCCCCAAGTGCTCCCCATAGCTTTACTCAGAATACGCTCAGCTCCTGTAAAGTCAACAGGATTTTCCCCTTTTGAAGTTTTGTATGGTAAACCCCCACCAATAGTGCAGGGAGTCAAAGGAAGTTTAGCCCAGATTGGTTCAGAAGTAACCAGACAAGAACTCCTAGCTCTTAGTTTTGTTCTGCAGACTCTCCATACGTGGATCCAAGACCAGTTGCCTATCAACTTGACGGAACCCTTGCATCCCTACCAGCCTGGTACTTCGGTGTGGATCAAAGATTGGAAGAAGATACCGTTGGAACCCCATTGGAAGGGACCGTACACCGTCATCCTGTCTACCCCAACTGCAGTAAAGGTAGCCGAGATCGACGCCTGGATCCACCACAGCAGAGTCAAGCCCGCCGCCGATCCTGAACCAGAGCAGTGGACAGCAGAACAGCATCCTGATGTACCCTTGCGAGTTACTCTAAGACGGCAACCAGCAGCCTAGACACTTCATCACAAGTGCTTTGCAGTAGCCAAGTCTTTCGAAGAGGATTGCTGTTTTCCATGCAGCAACAGTTTTGTTTCAACGAACCAAATGTGTGTGTGATTTGACACACTACTTTAAGACTACATTGACTAAGCCAGACTTCACAAGCCAACTGAAATTGCTCATAAGTTGGTTAATGTGTACTGGACATCTTGAGGATCTTCAATCAACACTCAGCACCCGTTAAATTGCTTCATTAGCAAACGGGACGAAGAATAAAAGACCGTCGTGATCAAGATCAGCAAGCTGAGGATTCAGAAGAACTCCAATCAACATCAACATGTATCTTTGCTTTTGCTTTGCCTTGGTTGCCTTCTTTGGAGGTTTTGAACTGACTTATGCTTTACCTCCATGCACTGCTTGCATTACTTCTACTAGAACTGGACTGAAAGTAACTCAGACTTTGCTTTACCATTCTTACTATACCTGCAAGGGAACAATAACTCGGTGCATCTATAACACCACTGAACTAAATGTTTGCACTCATGGCAAAATCAAAGCATGCTATAATCCGCATCAGAATCCATCCTATTACACGTTGGAAATAAGATGGAAGGATGCAGATGGACCGATATTAGCTGCTACACCACCACTTAAGGACATTACTAAACCTGCTGTTTTGAATTTTGATGCATGTAATGCCATTAATAGAGATAGTCAGTCCACCTGTGGTACATGGGAGAAAGCGTACCGAAATGACCATAAGTATATGTGTCCAGAAGGTGCCACAAATTGGTGGAAGTGTACGGGTAAAACAGGATCAGGCTATAGTACTGCTACAGCGGCAGACTACTATTGCCCGTATTGGGGATGTGTTTTTTATGCTACCTGGAACACTGGTATAACTGATGAGAAAATAGATAAACGGATGGCTACTTTAACCAAGCCAACCACAAATGATAAATGTCAGAAAGATGCTTGCAACCCCTTACATTTACGTATACACAATCCCCATGCATGGAAACAAGGATACAAGTTTGGTTTACGTATTGCTGGAGGAGCAATAGATCCAGGGACCATTCTGTATATCAGATTGAATACTCAAGCTCACAAGTCATCTAAATATCATATTCATAATACTTTTTATGAAGCTATGCATGTAAATAAGTTTGAGATCCCTCACCCTTCACAGAATTTATTTCTAGAATTAGCCGGAGCAGTAGTATCTAGTCTAAAGATCTCAGATTGCTATTTATGAGGCGGAACCCAAATGGGAGACCAATGGCCATGGGAAGCCCAAGAATTAAATTATTCTATGACTTACAACCAGACTGAATTACACAAGACTACCAGTGAATGGGTGTTAGCGCACTCAATCGTTGGACGTCTTTGCTATGCCAGAACTGGACCCCAGTTCACCCAAAAGGTAGGACAGCTGGTCTGTCTTAGCCAGAAGTACTATAACGCCACGACCAAAAAGACAGCTTGGTGGTCAGGAATTAGACATCCTGAACCTCCTAACCCATTAGCTAGATTTCCTGAACTTGCAGGTCTATGGACTAACCTTGCCAAAGTCCAAGCCTGGCAAGCCCCACCTGGCCTATATTGGATCTGTGGAAACCGAGCATATGCACAACTCCCGCCACACTGGGGAGGAGCATGTGTCTTAGGAACCATCAGACCTTCTTTCTTCCTGTTAAACACTGAACATGGAGAACAATTAGGATACCCTGTATACACTACCCACCAACACAAAAGAGCATTGAGACAGAAAAGAGAAGCCTTACAGATAGGCAAGTGGGAGAAGTGGCAAGGTGATGATTGGCCACCAGAAAGAATTATTGAGTATTATGGACCTGCCACTTGGAATGATGATGGTATGTATGGTTATCGTACTCCAATTTATATGATAAATCGTATTATTCGCTTGCAAGCAGTAGTTGAAATAATAACTAATGAAACTAGTCATGCTCTTACGCTCTTAGCTAGACAAAGTACTCAGATGCGCACTGCTATATACCAGAACCGCTTAGCACTTGATTATTTGTTAGCAGCTGAAGGAGGAGTATGTGGTAAGCTGAATTTAACCAATTGCTGTTTGAAAATAGATGATAAGGGTCAAGTAGTTGAAGAAATTGCTAAAGATATGCAAAGACATGCTTATGTGCCAGTACAGACTTGGCACGCATTGAAATTTCCTAATTGGTTTGCTAACCTTTTCTCTTGGCTGGGAGGATTTAAGACTTTCATTGTTTTAGTACTAATCCTTGTTGCTGTTATCTTCTTATTACCATGTTTAATTCCATGTTGTATGCGTTCCATTCATAATGCTATTGATAGTACAGTAGAGCGGAAGACCGCAACTAAAATAATGGCTTTATACAAGGCTAGTCCTAGTAGAAATCCTTCAATCATGATGTGATTCTTCTGAAAGTGATTTAACTCTCACACCTTATTAAGTAATAGGGTGAGATTAATCAAAGGGGGGAATGTGGCAGGTGCAGGCCTGTGACCCACGGTGTCTGACATAAGCAGGCCAGCATGGCTAGCTTGACCTGTAAATGAGGCCTGTGGAGAGGCATATAGGATTGCACATCCCCCAACATGCTGCTATTGTAAGATAGACCTCAGTAGAAATATTGAATTAGCTTAGGTAGGCAGAACTGTAGAACTGAGAAATGGAAAAATACAGAAAAGACATGTTTAAAAGTTACTGATAAGAAAAAGTACATCTGCAAAGAAATAATTGGGAGTGCTGACAGATGAGTTGCAGAACCCTGCTCCTCTGCACGCACAGATTGGTTCTATGGCCTTGAGAGTGTGAAAGTAACAAGTTGATGAACTGACCATTGTAATTGGGACTAGAAGGGGGGCATGCAGGTGTCATGCCCACAGAAGGGACATAATTGGATAAACTTATCAGTACCGGGACCAATGGAAGAGGTACGGGAGGTACGGGAGGTTACCGGGACCAATGAAATGTTTTTCTATACCTAGAATGGAACAAAAGTCTATAAAAGTTGTTGTAATGCTTGAAAACTTTGCTCAGCCATTTTGAAATTGACTGGTTCGAGACTTGTGCACAAATAAATGATTTGGACCTTCTGAACAGACTCCTGGTATCATTGGTTTGTCTGCGCTTTGCTGCTACACAGGGGCTACAAAAAAGAAGGCTGAGGAATGGGTGGACTGGAGGTGTGCGCGAGAATGTGGGGGTAGGGTTAGACGGTTGAGATGGAAAGAGCGGGGTGTATGACGAGGGGTGTGGAAGTGAAGTAGATCAGCCAAGTATTGAGGGGTGGAGGTGTGTAGTGCCTTGTGAACTAACGTGAGAAGCTTAAACTGAATGCGATAGGAGACAGGGAGCCAGTGAAGTCGGAAAAGGAGAGGAGTGACGTGATCTCTGACAGAGGAGTGGGTGACGAGACGGGCAGCGGTATTTTGAATGCGTTGTAGTCGGGAGAGCTGTAGTTTTTGAATACCAGAGAAAATGGAGTTCGAGAAATCGAGACGAGAGATGACGAGGGTGAGTAGTAAAGTGGTTAAAGCAGAGGAAGAAAGGAAAGGACGAATAGCACGAATTTGCCGTAAGTGGAAGAAAGAAAGTTTAGAGACATGGGAGACGTGTGCTGAGAAAGAAAGATCGGAGTCGAAAAGAACCCCAAGGTAGCGGAAGGTGGTGACTAGTGGGACAGGTGCATTAGCGAAAGAGGGAGCTAAGGAGGGGGGCTGGTGACCAGGAGAGAACCAAATGGCGATGGTTTTGGAGAGGTTAAGATGTAGACAGTTGTGAATTAACCAATTGGAGACAGCGGCTAAACAGGCATTAAGGGGAGCTAGATCAGGAGAAATAGGAGAGGTGTGGTGGAGGAGAAGGATGTCGTCTGCACAGTAGAAAGCTGTGATCCCGAATTGTTGAACAAGCAGTGTGAGAGGAGTGAGAAAGATATTAAAGAGAAGGGGGGCTAATACGGAGCCTTGAGGTACACCACAAGGTAAAGGGAAGGGGTCGGAAGGGGGGTGAGAGGAGGATGAGGGAAGGACTGCAGCAGAACGAGAGTAAAGGAAAGAATGAAACCAGTGCAAGACAGTACTATGAAGGCCTATATCATGCAAACGTGAGAGGAGGAGTGAGTGGTCGACTAAATCAAAGGCGGCAGAAAGATCGAGCGCCACCGCCACCGAGATGTCACCCCGGTCGTGAGCAGTGCGCAGGGAGTTGGTGAATGCTAGAAGAATAGTCTCGACGCTGTGTCCCGAACAAAAGCCAGACTGACAGGGGTGAAGAAGATTAGTGGAGTCTAAATGGTGAGTGAGTTGTGCGAAAACAAGTTTTTCGAGTAATTTGGAAAGGAAAGAAAGATTAGAAACGGGACGGTAATTATTGGGATCGAGTGGGTCCAGGGTGGATTTCTTAAGTAAGGGCCGGATGAGAGCATGTTTCCAGGGGGTAGGGAATATTCCAGAGGAGAGGCTAGAGTTCATCATGGTAAGAAGGTGGGGAAGAAAGGATAAAGAAGAAACAAGAAGCCAGGAGGATGGAATGGGATCAAGGGCGCAAAAAGTCTTATTAGATGAAGAAATGAGATGGTGAAGTTCAGCAGAAGAGGTTGGGGAGAAGGAGGACCAGGTATGAGAGAGTGAGGAAGAAGGGGGAGGGGATGGAATTGGGGGAGGGGAGGAAAGAGGTGGAGGATGGAGAGGCAGGGAGGCCCTCAAACGAGAGATCTTGCTAGAAAAGGCTGTTGCTAGAAGAGAAGGGGCGGGAAGAGGATGAGCGGGTTGGGAGGGAGTGGTTGGGTGAAGAGAGGTGAGGAAAGTGAGTGTGGTGTACAGGTGACGTGTCTGATTAGGGGCAGTGGTGATGGCAGCAGAGAAAAAGGAGGTCTTAGCAAGATGGACTTGGGTACGATAGAAAGAGTATTGAGATTTAAACAGCGAGAGAGAGGTAGGTGAAGGAGATTTGCGCCACCGGCGTTCAGCGCGGTGAAGCTGAGAGCGAAGGAGACGGAGGCTGGGGTGGTACCAAGGATGGGAGGGACGACGAGTGGGCGGACGAGGACGAAGAGGGGCAAGATGATCGAGGGCAGTGGAAAGGGAGGAAAACCAGGTGGAAGCTTGCGAAGTAGGAGACAGGGAGGGAAAGTCGGTAGGGAGCAGGTCAGTGGCTGGAGGGAAGCGCTGGACTAAAGAGGGAGCAATGGCACGGGAGAGAAGGAGGAGAGGCAGAGGGGAGATTGACTATAGAGACCCCAGAATGGAAACAGGAGGCAGAGAGGCAGAGGTGGTCTGACCATGGGAGAGGAAGGGAAGACAAGTTGGAGAGAGAGAGTGTTGAAGACGAGGGAGTCAAAATGAGATCCAGGGTATGACCGGCGGAGTGGGTGGGAAAAGTGACGTGCTGAAGGAAAGAGAGGTCATGAAGAAGGGTAAGGAAGGCGTGATCCCTAGGAGAGGAAGGAGAGTCAAGGTGCAGGTTGAAGTCACCGGCAACAAGGAGATGGGGGAAAAGCAGAGAGAGATCGGAAAGGGTGTGAAGGAGAGAGTCCCAGAGATCGGGGCGAAGGGCTGGGGGTGAGTAGATGAGAAGGATATGAATGGGGGGAGAAGTGTGTAAGTGGAGGAGAAGAGCCTCAGGGTAGGAGAGAGATGTAGGGAAGAGCTGAGTGAAGGAAAGAGAAGGAGCAAGAATAGCAGCCACCCCGCCACCCGTGCGGCCGGCACGGGGGACAGAGGCCGCAGAAAAACCAGGGGGAAGACAGCAGTTAAGTAAGGCATCCTCCCCATCTCTCAACCAGGTTTCGGTGAGGAGGGTGATGTCAAATGAGGATTCGGAGATGAGATCATGGATAAGTAAAGATTTGGATCTAAGAGAGTGGCAATTGATAAGGCCGATTGTGAAGGTAGGTGGGGCAGGAGCAGGGACAAGAGCAGCCGATTGAGATGGGATGGTAGAAGGGAGTGAGGGGCACAAGAGAAGATTAGCAGAACAACGCGAACAATAGCGGAGGTAGGGCAGCGGGCGGCGGCCCCAGTGTACAGGTATGTATGACATGGAACAGAGGGGAAACAAAGGAAAAGGAGGAGAAGGGCACAAGTGCAGAGGTACCTGAGAAGGCCGAAGTGGAGTGAAGGAAGCAGGTGAGAGTGGAGACAGCGCGATTCCGGATCCAGTTGCAGTGAGAAGTAAGATGGCTGGAACAACAAGAGAAAATGAGACAAAGTTAGAGTGGAGGCCCTGGCTCCCAGAGCGACCCCAAGGAGCGCACCTAAGGAGCACGTCGTGCTCCTTAAGCGCGCTCCTTCGGCGCACGCCGCGGCGACAAGCGCTGTAGGCGCTTCAGCTTTATAGGAGGAGGGCAGTATACCTCTGTCGGCGCGAGCGCGGGAACGCGTTCGCGGTTCAGCAGTGGGAGGAGTCAGAGAGGAGGAGGAGTCCAGGAGACAGGAGCTGGATGGGCAGACTCTACGGCAAAAACACAAGGAGAGGTAACACAATAGCAGAGTTATCAGCAGCAGACACATTGGAGAAAGCAAACAGGATCCCTCGCCGTAGGCGCTTCAGCTTTATAGGAGGAGGGCAGTATACCTCTGTCGGCGCGAGCGCGGGAACGCGTTCGCGGTTCAGCAGTGGGAGGAGTCAGAGAGGAGGAGGAGTCCAGGAGACATGTAGGAAGTCATCCAGTCTCTTTCTGAGATGTGAAAGTGAGCACCTTGATTGGGACCTGAAGGCAGAGCCCATGTCAGACCCTCACCTCTCTGGAGCCTGGAGAGCTGCAGACCTTGCTGCTTTGCAAGCTCCTTAGGCTCCAATATGACCCCTGAGTCCAACCTATGACTCTTGGGGGCATGTTTACTAAACCATCTTTATGTTACCGGCGTTAGTTGCAGTCTTACTGTGACGAATGCCATATAAGGTATTGGGCGTTCCGGTCTTTAGGTATCATTTCGGGTTATCACGCAATAAAGTCTGTTATCATGCGATAGAGGGAGCCGTGGCACGTTAACGTGCGTTAGCCTTAATTAGGCGCGCTGACCTGCAATCATAGCAACAGAGGTGTAGCACAATGGTTAATACATTGACTGCTGATGCAGTGGTCATGAGGTTGATCCCCCAGTGGGCTCAGTTAAAAGACTGTCTGAGGCAATCCCTTTTCCTGCTTGTAACAGTCAGACACATCCCAACAATTTGCACTGCCAGCCAAAAAAGCCTCACCCCAGTGCTGCAACCTAATGCACCTTTTAGGGTGCACAATAAGGCACATCATAAAGCATCACGTTATCCAAGGCAGGTCATAATGTGCCCCAGAGGGCGGCAGGAAAGGTTGGTACCCTCGAAGGCAGCATTTAAGGTATCCCATAAGCTGGCCAAACCTAAGGTGCCGCGAAAGATGCCCCAGGGATGCCAAGGTGACACAGGAGACAGTGCCCCAAAGTCACAAGCATGAAATGTATGGCTCAAACACAGATGTAACCATAACACTGCACAGAGCACCAAGGAAAGGCAATGAACAAGTGATGGAAGGAAGTAGATGACGGAGCTCATGGACCAGCCAAATCTATGTGCAGCCCATGTGGCAGCAGGTAAAGTGGACAAACATATTGGGGGCAGCTGTACCGATGTACAGGGTGATGGTAATGTACAGTGCAACATTGACAGTGTGTGGCAGAGGATGGGGATACGTGTCCACCAGAGGAGGTAGAGGTGGCAGGATAAGTGCAATGACAGGAGGACAGAGGAGAGCAGTGCCATGCAGAGCAGACACAGGAGAGGCAAGCATGAAGAGCCACAATGCAGAAAAGGGTGCCAGTGCAGGACAAGGGGTAGCAGCCTACACATTAGGGCAGGACGTCACACAGTTGGCACACACACATAGGCGGACAGAAGGATGGATGGCAACAGTGATGAGGGTATAATGTGGCGGTAGCACAGATCAGCACAGATATGACTGTTACACGAATGAAACATAGTTGTGTAGGACAGCCATAAAAAAAGGGGAACAGAACCCATGACCTCTGTTACTGAAGTCATTGCATTAACCATTATGCTACATCACTATGGGAGTTATCATACCAATGGCTGGCTACAGAAAGAGTGCATGTCACCATAAAACTGTCTGCTGTGGCTACCAGGATAGCATAGAACCAACAGTACCCATCATGCAATTCACATGCAGAACAGCAGTCTACATCTGCTCACCAGATGGGGTATGCACCTCTACAGCACGTCAGCTTGGTAGGGGGGAATGACCATGCATGTTACTGGCACAGAGTACCCACAGGCCATGCCAATGTGCGTGTTCTGTGCTCACCCTGAGGGTGAGGTGGAGTGGCCAGCACCAGGTCCGCAGTACCCGAGTTGGTTGAGGTGGGCTGTACTGCATGTCTCCATCAGTGCCAGTGTGTGACAGGTATTTGTTGCAGACACCTTTAGGAGGTCTCTGTGTCCATTTGTAACTGCCAATCATGTCTGGCCCTTGTGGACCATGATGCGCACAACATAGTGCATATCCACTGTGCGTGCTATGGTCACCTGTTTAGGGAGCAGGGGTGTGTCAGGGTTCACATGGTGACAATGTACTTAGCAAACCACCCTCTCTGGGTCAGGGTGGGGGACATGATCTGCCCCCAACAGACCCGCACTCTCACCCTTTGCAAGGGGGGGCAGTTGAGGTACATGAGGACAGGCTGTGGGACCAGCAACCCCAGTCCTGGTGGGAAACAGACAGCTGCTGAAGATCTGCACTTGGGACAGGGCCAGTGGCAGATAGGAAATAGGCCCAGTCAGCTCAGCTGCCCCCCCCCCCCACTATGATCTGACATTCACCAGCAGAGAGCAGTCAGTGTGCACCTGCTGCACCCTGCAAGGTGGTGCAGCCATACAGATGCTAACTGCAGACAGTCTACTAGCTAGTACATAGTGCATGTTCCTGGAGAAACTGTATGCACCCAAAACTGGGATGGCAGCACATGCACCACACAGGTATGTCAGTGATTGGGCCCCAGAAAAAAGAACACATAAATATCACTTGAGAGAAATGCTGTATAGCACTATGGGGGAACCTAGCCATGCCGTGGTCACTGCTCAGTCAGGGTGAGAGCGAACTCCCAGCATGACATGCTTTGGCCATCCTGTCCATGCAGGTGGTGGTCGGGCACTACAATGTCCCAGCCATTGCTCTATACCACAGTACCTTGCTCCTCATTATGCACATTGGCAGGCTAACACTGGAAACAGTGCAAGCAATGTGGGCTCAGTAAGGTGTAGGCAGCCACAACACACTGGATAGACAGACACACACTCCCACACCTATGCCAGCATTGTGCAAATATAGAGGTTTGTGGCAGGCCTAGGCACAGTGCGGGCATTGTTATGGTACTCAATACTGTTAGTGTCACTCCTCGGGATGGTAAACACTGTCAGAATCAATAACTGAAACACACTCCACAGATATCAGAAAGGTTGCTATGATGAATCTCTATCAACAAATTGTGTTTAACTTAGGATTTGTTGGCTGACATTAATCATAGCAACTTTTGATATATGTGGAACGTGTTCCCAAGTTTAGGACGGCATTGTTAAGGTATGCAGATGCCAGTATTGGGAGATGCTGCTCCATGCAGGGCCCAACAGCCTGACTCTCCATGAGGCTTTGGATAGTGGAGCCTGCGGGTGTGGGTGTTTATGCCCCTGTTGGCCACTGCTCTAGGGCAGAGGTTCCCAACTCCGGTCCTGGTGGGCCAAACACTGTTCATGTTTTCATGCTGTCCCTAATGAATATGCATGAGATAAATTTGCATACAATGGGGGCGGCGCATACAAATGCAGCACAGGCATATTTATTAGGGACAGCATGAAACCTGAATGGTGTTTGGCCCTCCAGGACTGCAGTTGGGAAACTCTGCTCTAGGGATTTACACATGTTTATGGTGTTGGTGCTCTGTAGGGTAAAATATAGGTGTTTCAGGCATGTTTATTTTATCTGCAATAAAGGATCCATCTTTATTACCACGGTTTAGTACTGGGTAAAATATGGGGACAGGGTTGGCAGGAGCCACAGCTGGGACTTGAACTTGTGACCTTCTGCTCCTGAACACACCAGCTATGGGTACTGCACCACACTGTTGCCACAGGGACAGATCATTCCCTGGGGATAATATGATGGTTCATCAGACAGACCCTGTCTGTTGCAGTGCATGGCACCCACCTAAACAGGGCTTGGCCAAGGTCTGCTGTGGGCTGATGCCACTGTCCCCTCCGCCACCAGCACCCCTCCACCACCATGCTGCCATGCCATTATGCTGGTGGTGCGCAGTTCCAGGCCATCAAGTGTGCCAGTAGGCAGCTGCCTATGGTGTGAGTTCTCGGGTAGGGGTGACTACATGGACATGCACGCTTTCCCCCGATACCGCCTGCCAATGTTATGTGCCCTTGGGGGTACCTGCTGGGTAATATATAATAATAATATCCCCTATGACACTGTGGGACACACACTCGTGCCCATGTTGGACCCTCGTCAGTTCCTGTCTTGCTGCTTTACAGTTTCGGCATTCCTATGTGCTACCTAGACATCTGCCTAGTACGCACTGTGCCCCAGCTGGACCACAGCATGTGCCGCCTGCAGCTCCCTGTATCCCATTTACAGCATCACTACAGTTGCCCTTTCCTATGTGCCCACTCTGCTGTTGTTGCACATGTGCACGCCATAACAAACCTGCCCAATCTAAATGACAGAAACCCTGATCAGTGCTATTTCAATGTGGGATCATTCACTTTATAGGGGACAGAGCATAGACCCTTCCAAACATGATATCTTTTTTTTTTTTTTTTTTTTTAAACTTTTATTTTCATTTTGCAACAAACAAAAGAAACAACACACCAAAAAAGACAAAACAAGTATACAATAAGGAAAAGTAAACCCATTACCCCCCACCCCGATGCTTCTTCTCTACCCGATTATATCAGCATGTGAGCGCTTCCAATTAACAGTGATTATACATCAAACAATCAAAAGAGTATCTATAATACAGCATGATCATGGGACAGAGAGATAAACAAAGTTAGACAGTCAGATGAGAGCATTTAGCAAAATGTACATAGTCATTGAGCATCTTCCATTGAGACCAATGAGAAGGAGTCTGAACGGAGGAAGCAAACAGACGAGGTATTTGTTCATATTTACTGTAAAAACAGGCATGATTCCACCATTCATTGGGGCTCAGATGGGAGCTAATTTCCAGTATTACTTAATTAGGGAAATAGCAATGCCAAGCATAAAGTTCAAAAGGAGATAAGCCATTTTTGGGAGAGAGGGGATCCCCGCAACTGGGCGAAGTCCCACTATCCTCCAAGAAAGGGACTCCTGAGAGTGCGAGATAGACTAAATACGACCCCAGACCCGACGCCAGTAATACTGTAGTGCGGGATATTCATGCATAACATGAGGCAAGGAACCAATGGCCGCAGGACGTGTCCAGCAACCATTGCCCTGAGTAGTGTTCCATTTGTCTAAGCTGTGAGGAGTGTGAAAACACCGGTGGGCTAGAAAGAAGAGGGTCTGAGTGAGTGAGGCGGGTCGGGAACCCGTGTCCCTCTACTCCAGATAAGGCTCCATTGCCCCGAAGTCAAAGTCACCTGCGAGTCTCTCTCCCATACTTTCTGCGCTATAGAGGTATCTCTAGTGATAGCATTACATAGGGGTTAGTAAAATTGGATGCTACACCCGGTGAACTATCAAGAGATCGGAAAGTCTCCAATCAACCTTATGTAGAGAATGCCGATGGCGGGAGTACTCTAGTGCTCCGAATGCGATGCTGGAGTTGCACTGACCAGAGTCGGGAGTTTAAAGATTGCATGAGAGTATTAGAGGCACCTAAAGTGTCTAAAAGCATTGGTGGATAGTGGGAGTCTGATGGGAGAGTCATACCAGGGAGAAAGGTAAGAGGAATCGGTTAGCAAAGGCCCGCTTCTATATCTAGCCACACAGGTCTACGCGGTACTGGATCTTCCGACCAACGAGCACCTTATTTGAGAAGAAAAGAATGAGGGAACACTTGAGTAAATCGCTACCAAGTATTAATGGAGCATTGGCAGAGGCCGAGGCCAACTGCACAATACTTGCATAGTAAGCAGGGTTGTCCACAGTCGGGGCATAATGTAAATACACGTGAATTCACTATCTCCAACCTCAAGGTGTACACGGGCCCATCTACCCTCCTTGTCAGCGCTAATATCAGGTACGGTAACGTACAAAGACTTCTTAACCAGAGTGGCTATCCCGTACTATTTGGAAACGGTGGGAGAATAGGTAGCTACCATGTGAGGCCTAGCATTGAGTTTCAGTATTTTAGCAGAGTTGAAATGCGTTTCCTGAAGAAACACCAAATCAACATGCTCATGGCTAAGATAGCTAAGGATTTTCTTTCCTTTGAGTGGACCATTAATGCCTTTGACGATGAATAGTGAGATTTTAGATAAGGCCATTCAGAAAAGTTAAAAATTCTGAGCATGACAGCACACATAATTTCACTATGTCCCTCAAACTGACTGTATCTGGCTGTACACATAACATAGGAAAAATAAGCTAATATAATACAATGAAGCGCCCCACATTAACAAAGAAAACCGCAGTACGGTAGAGGAGAAGCAAAACCCCAAAATTACTGGCGACCATGTGTCTGTGGGGAGAAACCCCAGAGAAGGCCGAAATTGAAAAAAACACATAACCTGTAGGACTGTGCGTGCTCCGAATCCGACCGAGGCACACATCATGAAGGGATAGGAGACCAAAAAACAATAGTCATACAGAGAAAGAAAGATAGTCCAGGCTATTTCTGTGCTTGGCTAGGACCGCCGCATCGGGCCCTTCAAAATGGCGGATAGAGCCGGCAGAGAAGAGTCCAAGATTTGGGATTAGCGCATCTGCTCTGCTTCTTTGGAGTCCAAAAATGTCGATAATAGATCAGGATCCTCGAACGTCCTGGTCTGGTTGTGGAGAGTCACTCGGAGCTTCGCTGGATACAACAGGCCAAAGCGAGCCTGTAGCTGTTGAAGTCGAGGGCGAAAAGCAAGGAGTTTCTTCCGACGGTCAACGGTAGGCTTTGCCAAATCAGGAAAGAAGGAGACCTTACGACCTTCAAATTCCAAATGATGATTCGCTCGGGCAGCATGTAAAATTTGTTCCACTTGTTGATATCGTAACAAGCTAAAGATAATAGGCCGGGGGGTCGTGCGGTTGAGCGCCATGTGGGCAGGAACACGGTGTGCTCGATCGATTTCCAGTTCTCTGTGAAAAGTGATCTTCAGCAAGGAGGGAAGAGTTTTAAGCAAGAATTCTCTTATATCTCCTGCTTCCACCCCCTCCGGCATTCCGAGGAGCCTCACATTGTTGCGACGGGCTCGATTATTGCTATCTTCCAACTCCTTTTGAAGAGTCTGTATCTGGCGCTCAGCCTTGTCCAGTTTGCCCAAACGCACCTCGTGCGAGTCGAGGACCCCCGCCATATTGTCCTGCCGTAATGAAAGACCTTCAAGTCGGTCCTGGAGCACTCCAAAGTCTTCTCGCATGGCTCGAAGCGCTTCTCCATTGGACTGCACCAATTCCTTCACGCCGCGTATTTCCTCCAAAATCTCCAGGTGCATTGCGGGGTTTTCACGAAAGGGAACCATCTTCTGTGGGGAGGACACCTCTGTTTTGGAGCGTTTTCCGTGAGAAGAAGAAGGAGACCCGAAGTCCAAGCGCGCTGGTTTATGGGCCGCCATCCCCCCCGAGGTGCCCCGGTCAGCTCGGAGCGAAATAGTAAATTTGTATAGGTATTAAGTCAGGATTCTAAGTAGGCCTCTCGGGAGCTTCAACGCAAAGCGCCCTACCCGCTGGACATCAGGCTCCGCCCCCCCCCCCAAACATGATATCTTAATTTTTACGCTTTGTCAGTAGTGTTGCTTTATGTTTATCATTAATATCACTATTGGTCAGCTTGGTTATTGGGATTTTAAATGTGGTTCTGGTCATTTTATATGTTTATTTGCCTTTTCGGTTCCTGCACATGTATCACAACTATCACTTTTCTGGGTTACCTTGTCTTTGCTGCACATTGCTGACTTAAATGGTTTCTCTTTCCTGCAAATGTGCCTAACGCGAGGGTTTCACTGGCGTTAGTGTTCAGACCCGGATTTCACAGCATTAGTGTGCCTGGAGCCTCTCCCCGCCCACTCTCCGCCCATTGACCCCTTCTCTCCGCCCTCTGGGAAGCCTTACTCCACCCTTCAGACCCGGATTTCACAGCGTTAGTGTGCTTAACGCCGCTGCCGCTTTATCACGCAATAAGTGACGGTATCGTGCAATAACGTCACTTATCGTGAGATAATACCACCGCTGCGATGTTAAGATGGTTTAGTAAACATACCCCTTGGAGTCACCTTTTATACTCTGGGGAAAGGCTGAGGGAAGGTGGAGTTGATGAGAAGGAGGCACAAAGAGTGGGAACATTGCATCTGGAGTCAGGGGATATGACTGGAGCAGGAATGCAATAGTCAAGTAAAATGAAATGGCTACAGTATCTGATCTGTAATTCATCTAAATTCCTATTCCAAAACTGGATAGTAACCACTGGGAAAAGATTTTGTTTTTAAAGTGTGTAGACAAACCTTTTACTAGGGGGAAGAAGGTAGAATTGAGGAGCTACATAAAAGTAAGAAACACAATGGAACTTCAAAATCATGGGAAAAATAGCAAAAATGAGCAGTGCATTTAAAGGAAAGGATCTAAGAGACCCTTTTATTAAAGAACATTATGCAGTTAACGTGCAATTTGGTTTTCATTAATTGCGTGCTTGAGCCCATAGTTATCTCAAGGACAAGTGTTAATGCATACCAGTTTTCACACTGGCTACTAATTGCACGTTAGGGTACCAAATGGGCAGGTTAATGGTGGAGAGTGGGTGTGGTGAGTACATTGCAGTTAGCAAAGGGGTACATTTTGTGTGCTGTCAATGTTGCAGTTAGTGTGGGTACATTTACCTCTACCTCAACAGGTAGAAGTAAGTGCACCCACGGTAATAGTGCTGTGCATTGGAGTACACCTACTTGTGTTAACTGTCAGGAACATGATGGTCACACCATGAACAGTTAACCCCTTTTTTTAGAGATTACACCCTACGAGTCCCTGAGGTGTGTTGTCAGAATTCCAATTCATGATTTTGCCCCCATTTATTACCTGTAAGGTGCATTTTTCCTAAAATGGTTTTGGTTTTGTAACCACCAGATGCTTCCGCCAATACTGCTACTCAGTGAGTTCTGTGAATTCTTTTTATAATAATTCCTTACTCCGTGGGTAAATTTGATACAAATAGTCAAGTTTAACCTTTTAATAATTTCATTGGGGTATGTTTACTAAGCAGTCTTAACATGCGCCCGGCGATAGTGTGCAGGCTGACATAAAAGGAGTGGGCGTTCGGGTCTTAACGTAGCAAAATGGTATTATCACGTGATAACGTGCGCTGCGCACATTATCGTGCAAGAAGCCGCTAAGCACGTTAACGCGCGGTAATCTTAAGAAGGCGCGCTGACTTCTAAACATAAAAACAGAGGCGTAACACAATGGTTAATACACTGACTGATAGTACAGAGCTCATGAATTTGATCCCCCAGTGTGCCTAATGAACAAGGCTGGCTGAGGTGTTACCCTTTACGTTTAAGTAGTGCTTTTTGAGGAATTTTATTTTTATTTTAAATAGTGCTGCCAGCAAACACACCCTCACAGTGCCGTAACCTAAGGTGCCGCATAAGGCGCCCTATAAGGCACTCCAAAGGGCACAATATAAAGGGCACTGTCCGCCAAGGCACCCTATAATGTCCCCTATAGAACGCCTGGTAGGGGGAACTGACCGAGTGCACCCCCACAGCACCTCAGCCTGGTAGGGGGTGCCGACGGTGTGTGTTAGTGGCACAGAGTAGCTACAGACCATCACATTGTGTGGGTACTGTGCTCACCCTGAGGGTGAGGTGGGGCGGCCAGCACCAGGTCCGCAGCACCTTCCATGGCTGAAATAGGCCATGTCGCAAGTACACATCAGTGCCAGTGTGTGTGATAGGTAGTTCCTGCAGTCACATCTAGAATACATTAGTGTCCATCTGTATCTGTCAATGTCAATCAGGTTTAGCCCTTTTGGGCTATGATGCACCCAGAATAGTGCATATTCTGTGTTGGTGCCATGGTAACATGATGTAAGTGAAGGAGGGGGGTGCTCGGACCTACAGGCAGATTATGTACCACCACCCAACCCACCCCACCCCCTGTGACTCAGGGTGGGAGACAGGATCCCCCACCAACAGATCCCCATTCTACTTCCCTGCAATGGTGGCAGTAGAGGGGGCCCATCAACCCCAGTCCTGCTGGGGAAGAGACACCCTACAGGGCAGCCAATGCAGAGCTATACACATCCATAAGGCAATGGCAGAAAGACAGTAGACCTGGAAATGCTCAGCTTCCCCCCACCACCATCTGACATTCTCCAGCAGCAAGCACAGTGAGTCACCAGCCACTGCACCCTGCAAGGTGTTCCAGCCATACACATATAACTGCAAACAGTCTGCTAGCTAGCTCACAGTGCATGTTCCTGGAGAAGATGTGTGCACCCAAAACTGAGATGTGAGCACACCCACCAAGCAGATAAGTCAGTGATTAGGCCCCAGAGAAAAGAACCCACACATTTCACTTGAGAAAAATACAACATAGCACTATGGGGGAACCCAGCCATGCCGTGGTCACTGCTCAGTCAGGGTGAGAGTGACCTCCCAGCAGGACATGCTGTGGCCACCCTGTCCGTGCAGGTTGTGGCCGGGCACTACAATGTCCGAGCCATTGCCCTATACCCTGTGCAGATGCATCCAGGCCAGGCCACCCTGTCCGGGCTATACCCACAGTACCTTGCTCCTCATTATGCACATTGGCAGGCTAACACTGGAAACAGTACAAGCAATGTAGGCTGAGGAAGGTGTTGGCAGGAACCACACACTGGATAGACAGACACACACTCCCACACCTATGCCAGCATTGTGCAAATATAGAGGCTTTTGGCAGCCCTGGCTACCGCACCAGTCCTGGGCACAGTGGAGGCATGGCTATGGTATGCAATACTGTTGGGATCACTCCCCAGGGTGTTGAACGCTGTCAGACACCAGACCTGAAACACACTCCACAGACATCAGAGAGGTTGGTATGATACAGCTCAATGAACAGATTGTGCTTAATTTAGGAATTGCTATCTGCCAGTAATCATAGCAACCTTTTGATATATGTGTACCATAGTCCCATGTTTAGGGTGGCATTGCTAAGGTATGCAAGTGCTTGTGTTGGGAGATGCACGCAGGGCCCAACATCCTGCCTCTCCAGGAGGCTTTAGATAATGGAGCCAGTGGGTGCGGGTGTGTCTGCCCCTGTCGGCTGCTGCTCTAGGGCAGAGGTTCCCAACTCCAGTCCTGGTGGGCCAAATACTGTTTGGGTTTTCATACTGTCCCTAATGAATATGCATGAGATACATCTACATACCATGGGGGCGGTGCATAGAAATGCAGCACAGCCATATTTATTAGAGGCAGCATGGAACCTGAATGGTGTTTGGCCTTCCAGGACTGCATTTGGGAGACTCTGCTCTAGGTAATGTGCATGTTTATGGTGCCTGTGCTCTGTAGGGTAAAATGTAGGCGTTTTGGGCATGTTTATGTTATCTGCAATAAAGGTTCTGTCTGTATTACCACGTTTTAGTAGTGGGTAAAATATGGGGACTGGGTTGGCAGGAACCACAGCTGGGACTTGAGCCTGTGACCTTTTGCTCCTGAACACACTGGCTGTGTTTACTGCACCACTGTGTTGCCACAGAGACAGTGTGTTCCCTGGGGATACCATGACTGTTTGTCAGACAGGGCCTGTCCGTTGCAGTGCATGGCACCCATCTACACAGGGCTAGGCCATGGTCTGCTGTGGGCAGCTGCCACTGCCTCCTCCACCACCAGTACCTCTCTGCCACCATGCTGACATGCCCTTCTGCTGGTGGTGCTGGTGGTGCGCAGTCTCAGGCCATCCAGTGTGCGGTAGGCGGCTGCCTATGGTGTGGGTTCTGGGGTAGGGGTGCCTGCATAGCTGTCCAGCTTCCCCCCAGCACCGCCTGCCAATGTTCTGTGCCCTTGGGGGTACCTGCTGGGTACTATCCCCTGTGACACTGTGGGAAACACACTCCTGCCCATGTTGGGCCTCATCAGTTGCTGTCTGGCTGCTCTACTGTTTCAGCATTCCTATGGGCCACCTAGGTATCACCCTAGTCCGCACTGTGGCCCAGCTGCACCACAGCATGTGCCACCTGCAGCCCTCTGTGTACCCTTTTCCAGCATCTGTCCAGTTGCCCGTTCCGACATGTCCGTCCTGCTGTTGTGGAACATGTGCACGCCATAGGAAACCTGTCCAATGGAAAGGGAAAAGCCTGATCAGCGCTATTTCACTGTGGGATCATTCACCTTGTATGGGGACAGAGCATAGACCCTTCCAAAATTCATATCTTTTTTAGGAGCTTTCTCGGTAGTGTTTTTTGATGTTTCCCATTAATATCACTATTGGCCAGCTTGGTTATGTTTTTTTTACATTTTGTTCAGGTCATTTTCAGTGTTTTTTTGACCTTTTGTTCCGTGCACATGTATCACACATCCCTTTTTGTAGATTTCCTGGCTTTGCTGTACATTGCTGACATAAATGGTTTCTCTTCCCTTTAATTCTGCTCTAATGCCAGGGTTTCACTGGCGTTAGTTTTCAGCCACGAATTCCACAGCGTTAGTGTGCAGGGAGCCTCTCCCCTCCCACTCTCTGCCCATTGACCCTCTCTCTCCGCCCCTAGGGAGCCTTCCTCCGCCCTTCGGGAGCCTTTCTCCACCCTCAGCGCTCATTTGCGCCTCTGCGCGCGTTATTGTGCGCTAAGGTACCTTTGTGCCCGATAAAGTGCCATTATTGCATGATAAGGTACATTATCGCACGATAACATCGCAGGGCGCACATTAAGACGGTTTAGTAAACATACCCCTAAGTATCCGAAGGGGAACCAATATATACGCTATAAATACATTCGTTCATCATCCGAAAAGAAAAACTAACTATATATGTGTGGTACAAAATCAACTACTATAACAAAAATATATATTTCAAATCCATTATTAAAAGTATGAAACAAAACCTCTAATGCATAGGTCCATGAACCACAAAATTTCCGGCATCTTATAAATTTGCACTGTGGGCAGGATATCAAACCAACAACCCCCCATCTTAATTTGCTTTCAAAAAGAAAAAGATAAAAAGTGTATGTATGCATTATAAAACCATATTTTATTCTAAATAAAATACAGATTGTTATATAAAAAATGCCTGCACCAAATTTCAGACCTCTAAGGCAATGGCTGTAAATCACCAATTTTCAGCAATACATAAACTTCAAGTAAAAGCGAAACGGCATGAAGACAAAAATAAAATATCATCTGGGCTTGTCCAAAATTAAAACCACTTGTACGGTGTGAAAACCTATGACAACTGATATTCAAAAGCCAGATTGTGCCCAAATAGGGGGTCGGAGAGATCCACAGAGAGGAGGTATTAACATCACACGTAGTTAGCAATGTTATTCATATTTCAAAATACACTCTCACACCTGATGAAGAGTCACTTTTAAATAAAGGTTTATCTTTTGTACCTGTGAGAAATTATGACCTTTTGAAACCAAGATAGATCTCTTTAAATATTTTCGAAAAATTTGAATAAAACATTTTTTTAATAACCAAGAGTCTCTTGATACTGATCAATCTATAATAAAGAGACAATCATGTTGGGTTCCACTCCCCAATACTGACCCCTTAATTGAAGCTTTTGAAAAGGTGGTTTTAAAGGAAGTTAATAAATTGAATAATAAAGTGCATTCACCTTATCATAATCTCACCGTTAAAGAAAAGGAAGCAATAAAATCTCTACAGAATAACAATGAGATTATTATCGAACCAGCAGATAAAGGGGGAGCCATAGTTATTTTAGATAAAGTCTATTATATTGATGAGATTCAAAGACAACTCAGAGACACTACCTTCTATTCTCGGTTAGATGGGGACCCCACTCCTGCCCTGAAAAGATCTATCGATAATTTAGGGGTATGTTTACTAAGCAGGCTTAACGTGCGCCCGGCGATAGTGTGCAGGCTGCCATAAAAGGAGTGGGCGTTTCGGTCTTAACGTAGCAAAACGGGATTATCACGCGATAACGTGCGCTGCGCACATTATAGTGTGAGAAGCCGCTAAGCACGTTAACACGTGGTAATCTTAAGTAGGCGCACAGACACAGAAACAGAGGTGTAGCACAATGGTTAATACACTGACTGATGGTACAGGGGTCATGAGTTCAATCCCCCAGTGTGCTGAATGAATAAGGCTGGCTGAGACAATACCCTTTACCTTTAAGTAGTGCTTTTGATGCATTTTATTTTTATTAGTGCTGCCAGCAAACACACCCTCACAGTGGCGTAACCTAAGGTGCTGCATAAGGCACCCTATAAGGCACATTATAAAGTGCACTGTCTGCCAAGGCACCCTATAATGTCCCTTATAGGACACCTTATAAGGCACTTAAAAGGTGCCTTAAGGTTACAGTACTCTGAGGGTGTTTCTGCTGGCAACACTAATGTACATTGAAAGTAGACAATGCCTCAGACAGCCCTATCAAATAGCCCCACTGTGGGATCAAACCCATGACCTCTGGTTCCACAGGCAGTAAAGTAACCAGTGGGCTACAGCTCTACAGCTGCTAGCAAACCCCTGGCTGGCTACAGAAGGACTGCATGTCACCACACAAACATTCAGCTGTGGCTACCAGGATAGGGTCAACCGACCCGTACCCATGATGCAAATCACATGCAAATCAGCAGTCTACAGATGATCACAAGATGGGGTATGCACCCCACAGCACCTCATCCTGGTAGGGGGAACTGCCTGAGTGCACCCCCACAGCACCTCAGCGTGGTAGGGGATGCTGACGGTATGTGTTAGTGGCACAGAGTAGCTACAGACCGTCACATTGTATGGGTAGGTGCTCACCCTGAGGGTGAGGTGGGGCAGCCAGCACCAGGTCCACAGCACCTTTCATGGTAGGAAGAGGCTGTGTTGTAGGTACCCATCAATGACACTGTGTGTGATAGGTAGCTTTTGCAGGTGCACTTAAGATACAGTACAGTCCATTTGTAGTTATCAATCAAGTCTAGCCCTTATGGGCTATGATGCACCCAGAATAGTGTATATTTTGTGTTCATGCCATGGTAACAGACAGTGTGTGAGTGAGTGGGGGTGTGGTGTGTGTGTGGGGGGGTGTGGGGGGGTGTGGGGGGGTGTGGGGGGGTGGGGGTGTGGGGGGTGGGGGGGGTGTGGGTCGGTGGGGGGTGGGGGGGGGGTGGTGTGTGGGGGGGGTGTGGGGGTGGGTGTGGGGGGGGGGGGTGGTGGGGGGGGGGGGGGTGTGGGGGGGGGTGGGGGGTGGGGGGGGGTGGGGTGTGGGGGGGTGGGGTGGGGGTGTGGGGGGGGGGGTGGGGGGGGGGGGGGGTGTGGGTGGGGGGGGGTGTGGGGGGTGTGGGGGTGGGTGGGGGGTGGGGGGGGTGCTAGGACCCACAGGCAGAGTATGTACCTGTACCACCACTGGCCCAGGATGGGATACAGGATCCCCCACCAACAGATCCACTGTCTACTTCCCTGCAATGGTGGCAGTAGAGGGGGGCCATCAACCCCCCCTACAAGGCAGCCAATGCAGAGCAGTACACATCCATAAGGCAATGGCAGAAAGATAGTAGGCCTGGAAATGCTCAGCTACCACCCCCCCAAAATAATCTGACATTCTCCAACAGCAAGCACAGTGAGTCACCAGCCACTGCACCCTGCAAGGTGGTCCAGCCATACACATATAACTGCAGACAGTCTGCTAGCTAGTCCACAGTGCATGAACCTGGAAGAAATGTGCACACCCAAAGCTGGGATGTGAACACACCCACCAAGCAGATAAGTCAGTGATTAGGCCACAGAGAAAGAAACCTATACATTTCACTAAAAAAAAAAAAAAATACAGCACTATGGGGGCGCCTAGCCATGCCGTGGTCACTAGTCAGTCAGGGTGAGAGTGACCTCCCAGCAGGACATGCTGTGGCCACCCTGTCAGTGCAGGTTGTGGCCGGGCACTACAATGTCCAAGCCATTGCCTTATGCTCTGTGCTGATGCATCCAGGCCAGGCCACCCTGTCCAGGCTATACCCACGGTATCTTGCTCCTCATTATGCACATTGGCAGGCCAATACTGGCAACAGTGCAATCAGTGTGGGCTGAGGAAGGTGTTGGCAGCCACCACAGACTGGATAGACAGACACACACTCCCCACACCTATGCCAGCATTGTGCAACTATAGAGGTGTTTGGCAGCCCTGCCCACCGCACCAGTCCTGGGCACAGTGCAGGCATGGCTATGGTACACAGTACTGTTGGGGTCACTCCCCAGGGTGGTAAACACTGTCAGACACCAGACCTGAAGCACACTCCACAGACATCAGAAAGGTGGCTATGATGCAGCTCAATCAGCAAATTGTGCTTAACGTAGGAATTGCTATCTGCCAGTGATTATAGCAACCTTTTGATATATGTGTTCCATATTCCCTGGTTTAGGGTGGCATTACTAAGGTATGCAAGTGCTAGTGTTTTAGGCTATGGCCTATAATAGCCTGTAGAACGTATGAGAGGCCTGTGAGCTAGGCCTGAGTCCCAACCCCCACCTGAGACTAGTAGTGCTGAGAAAAACCAGTCAGTAAAAGTTAGAGAAACTGCTTTAAACTGCTTTTGATAAGTTTGTATGAATCCTTTATTAAATTCTTTTATGCTGATGACAGATATGTTCCAGTGCTCTGCATTCCTCAAGCCAGAAATGACCTTGCAGTAGAGAAGTATCAATGTTTAAGACTGAGCCATTGTTAGAGAAGTCTGGGCAGGGGGAACAGGGTGCTAGACCCAGAGAGAGTTTCTGATTGGGCAGGTGCGGGGGGCGTTGGGACCAATAGAAAGTTTGCCTGTGTTAAACTGGAGAAGAAGGTATATAAGCAATTGTTTTCTGGACTCCATTGCTCATTCTTTTCAGACACAAAAGCTGTCGTTTGAGCCTGTGCACAATAAATTGGCTTGGATCTTTGAACTGACTCCTGGTATTATTTATTGCATGCTTATCAGCTGCTACATTAGTATTGGGAGATGCACGCAGGGCCCATCATCCTGCCTCTCCAGGAGGCTTTGGATAATGGAGCTTGTGGGTGCGGGTGTGTCTGCCCCTCTTGGCCGCTGCTCTAGGGCAGAGGTTCGCAACTCCGGTCCTGATGTTTTTTTAACATTTTGTTGGGGTCATTTTCAATGTTTATTTGCCCTTTTGTTCCGTGCACATGCATCACACTTATCACTTTTTATAGTTTCCCTGGTTTTGCTGTACATTGCTGACGGAAATGGTTTCTTTTCCCTTTAAATCTGTTCTAACGCCAGGGTTTCACTGTCGTTAGTTTTCAGCCCCAGATTCCACAGCGTTAGTGTGCAGGTAGCCTCTCCCCTCCCACTCTCTGCCCATTGACCCTCTCTCTCCACCCCTGGGGAGCCTTCCTCCGCCCTCCGGGAGCCTTTCTCCACCCTCAGCGCTCATTTGCGCCGCTGCGCACATTATCGCGCGCTAAGGTACCTTTGGCCCGATAAAGCACCATTATTGCGCGATAAGGTACCTTATCGTGTGATAATGTCGCAGCAGCGCAAATAGCGCCCTTTCGTAAACATACCCCTTAGTAGTACGGCAGTCAATTCACCCCCTTTTTCTTTCTTCTTTCTTCTTTTTTCTTTTTCTTTTTTCCTTTTGCATTGTCAACGGAATTTTTAGAAACGGATTTGCATTGTATAGTTATTCTAATATTTTATGGATGTGTTGTTTCACCTTTGCGCTTTTATTTCATGTTTTTAATCACAGGTTAAAGGCTTTGAAGACCTGCTTTTATTTCATGTTTTTAATCACAGGTTAAAGGCTTTGAAGAGTGGTTTCATACCATCAGTTAGTGTCAATTATATATAGTTTTTAATTTGGATCAAATTACACGCTGTAACAGCAGGCTGTGCCACGGTACACAGGCATGTATATACATTTATTTATTTATTTAACACCTAGGGGTATGTTTACTAAACCGTCTTAATGTGCACCCGGCGACGTTATCATGCGATAAGGTACCTTATCACGCAATAATAGTGCTTTATCGGGCGCAGAGGTACCTTATCGTGCGATAACGCACGCAGCACAGCCAGTGTGTTCAGGAACAGAAGATCACAGGTTCAAGTCCCAGCTGTGGTTCCTGCCAACCCAGTCCCCATATTTTACCCACTACTAAAATGTGGTAATAGAGACGGAACCTTTATTGCAGATAAATTAAACATGCCCAAAACGCCTACATTTTACCCTACAGAACACAGACACCATAAACATGCGCATTACCTAGAGCAGAGTCTCCCAAATGCAGTCCTGGAGGGCCAAGCACCATTCAGGTTCCATGCTGTCTCTAATAAATATGCCTGTGCTGCCTTTCTATGCACCGCCCCCATGGTATGCAGATGTATCTCATGCATGTTCATTAGGGACAGCATGAAAACTCGAACAGTGTTTGGCCCACCTGGACCGGAGTTGGGAACCTCTGCCCTGGAGCAGAGGCCAGCAGGGGCAGACACACCCGCACCCATAGGCTCCATTATCCAATGCCTCCTGGAGAGGCAGGATGTTGGGCCCTGCATTTGCTATGATTACTGGCAGATAGCAATTCCTAAGTTAAGCACAATCTGCTCATTGAGCTGTATTATACCAACCTTTCTGATGTCTGTGGAGTGTGTTTCAGGTCTGGTGTCTGACAGTGTTCGGCACCCTGGGGAGTGACCCCCAACAGTATTGCGTACCATAGCCATGCCTGCACTGTGCCCAGGACTGGTGCGGTGGCCAGGGCTGCCAAAAGCCTCTATAGTTGCACAATGCTGGCATAGGTGTGGGAGTGTGTGTCTGTCTATCCAGTGTGTGGTCGCTGCCAACACCTTCCTCAGCCCACACTGCTTGCACTGTTGCCAGTGTTAGCCTGCCAATATGCATAATGAGGAGCAAGGTACTGTGGGTATAGCCTGGAAAGGGTGGCCTGGCCTGGATGCTTCTGCACAGGGCACAGGGCAATGGCTTGGACATTGTAGTGCCTGGTCACAACCTGCATGGACAGGGTGGCCACAGCATTTCCTGCTGGGAGGTCACTCTCACCCTGACTGAGCAGTGAGCACAGCATGGCTGGGTTCCCCCATAGTGCTATATTGCATCTTTCTTAATTGAAATCTATGGGTTCTCTTTTCTGGGGCCTAATCACTGACTTATCTGCTTGGTGGGTGTGTTCACATTCCAGTTTTGGGTACACACATCTTCCCCAGGAACATGCACTGTGGACTAGCTTGCAGACTGTCTGCAGTTATATGTGTATGGCTGGAACACTTTGCAGGGTGCAGTGGCTGGTGTCTCACTGTGCTTGCTGCTGGGGAATGTCAGATGGTGGTGGAGGGCAGCTGAGCATTTCCAGGCCTACTGTCTGTCTGCCATTGCCTTATGGATGTGTATAGCTCTGCATTGGCTGCCCTGTAGGTTGTCTGTTCCCCAGCAGGACTGGGGTTGATTGTCCCCCTCTACTGCCACCATTGCAGGGAGGTAGAATGGGGATCTGTTGGTGGGCGTTCCTGTTTCCCACCCTGAGTCACGAAGAGTGGGTTGGGTGGTGGTGGTGGTGGTGGTGGTGGTACATAATTTATTTATTTATTTATTTTAAGTCTCTTCTATACCGCACTATTCAGCATCAGCGCGGTTTACATTGAACAAAGAATTTACACATTTCTGAAGGTACTTTGTGTTTACATTTGAACAGGAAGAAATAACTTGGATAACAGGGGTAACTATTTACAAATTAAGACAGAATCATGCCTATGGGTCTGAACACCCCTCCTCACTTATATCATGTTACCATGGCACCAACACAAAATATGCAGTATCCTGGGTGCATCATAGCTCATAGAAGCTAAACTTGATTGACAGATACACACTAATGCATCCTAGGTGTGTCTGCAGAAACTATCTAACACACACACACGCACACGCACACGCACACGCACACGCACACGCACACGCACACACACACACTCTCTGATGGGTACCTTTGACATGGCCTATTTCAGCCATAGTAAGGTGCTGCGGACCTGGTGCTGGCTGCCCCACCTCCCCCTCAGGGTGAACACAGTACCCACACAATGTGACAGTCTGTAGCTACTCTGTGCCACTAACATATACCGTCGGCACCCCCTACCAGGCTGCGGTGATGTGGGGGTGCATACCCCATTTTGTGATCATCTGTAGACTGCTGATTTGCATGTGCTGTGCATCATGGGTATGGGTGGGTTGACCTTATCCTGGTAACCAAGGCAGAATGTTTGTGTGGTGACATGTAGTCCTTCTGTAGCCAGCCAGGGGTCTGTTAGCAGTTATAGAGCTGTAGCCCACTGGTTATTTCACTGCCTGTAGAGCCAGAGGTCATGGGTTTGATCTCACAGTGGGGTTATTTGATAGGGTTGTCTATTTTTAATGTAAATTAGTGCTGCCAGCAAAAACACCCTCACAGTGCTGTAACCTTAAGGTACCCTATAAAGCACCTTATAAGGCGCCTTATAGGGCACCTTATAAGGCATCCTATAGGGGACATTATAGGGTGCCTTGGCAGACAGTGCACTTTATATTGTGCCCTCTGGAGTGCCTTATAGGGTGCCTTATGCGGCACCTTAGGTTACGGCACTGTGAGGGTGTGTTTGCTGGCAGCACTAATTAAAATAAAAATAAACTGCCTCAAAAAGCACTACTTAAACGTAAAGCCTCAGCCAGCCTTATTCATTAGGCACACTGGGGATCAAACACATGATCCCTGTATCATCAGTTAGTGTATTAACCATTGTGCTACACCTCTGTTTCTGTGTCTGTGCGCCTACTTAAGATTACCGCGCGTTACCGTGCTTAGCGGCTTCTCGCATGTTAATGTGCGCAGCGCACGTTATCGCGTGATAATCCCGTTTTGCTATGTTAAGACCAAAACGCCCACTCCTTTTATGGCAGCCTGCACACTATCGCCGGGCGCACGTTAAGGCTGCTTAGTAAACATACCCCTATATGATTATTAGTATATGTTCCATCGCTAAAAACATCTTTTTATACATGTAATAACAGTGCAAGTGGGGGTTAGTTCCAAACGCCGTTTTTTTGTATGAGTTATTAAGGTTTGCAGTTTGACTTCTGACATGCACATGTTGTGTATTTCATATTTAAACAACATGGTAATAATTAAACAATACGGTACTAATACCTCTTTCTACAATCATAAACGTAGACCATGTCTATGGTTTATAGTTGCAATGTTGAGGATCCCTTTGGGCCAGGGGTTTCTAAGGGGAGGTTTGGAATGCACTCACAATATGCACAGAATTAGTACATATTCATTTAAAAAAAAATACAATCCTCTTGGGTCACAGTTCCTGCAAATTATTACTAGATTTACGTTTGAAGTATTTTTTTTTGCGTAGTATGAATATACAAGGGAAAGGTTTATCTTTTTTGATATATCTGTTTAGAAATTTAATATAAAGGATAAATTTTATTACATACACTCATTCCACTGCTGCCTTTACTTCGGTGTTCCCTCATGATTTACATTGTTTTTTTATCCCATAGCGGTATAGATCAATCTGTACATAGCCTATTACAAATAGGTATGTTCTTTTCCATAGTTTTTTTGACACACCCTTAGTGAGTTCATTTTTAAAAAAAAACTTTTTAAATATGACTTAATTATGTTTTTTTATATATATTTTTATGTATTTTATGTCTTGCATTGATTTAACTAATTATTTATTCAATGTGCATATTTATTCTTTTTATGATTACATTTTTTTTTCTCTCTGATTTAAATAGTTTGCTTTACATGAATGGTCGTATATTATTTATGATTTAGCATATGTCTTTGATGTTCATGTCTTGGTCCTATATGTTTTATTTGAATGTTTAATTTATTATCTCTTACTGTATGTTTTTATGATTGTATATTTTTAGCCCCTGAGGAAGGCTCAACGAAACACGGCCTGTGCCGGGCCAATGGCTGGAGTTGATCAATAAAATATATTCTTCCTTTACAATCCATGGTTTGTACTGGGTTAGTCCATAGAATAGTACAAACATCAATGGAATTTTGCAAATAAAAAAAAATCATAATGATTATGTGGATCCACATTATCCTCGAATTACTCTTGCTAAATAAGAGGGACACAGATATAGTCCACAGACTGCTTTCATGTCATAAATTATACCCTTGAAGTCTGATTCCATCCCGCACGTCTGGGCCCTCTGTGCATTTGGCCGGAACTGGACACACAGAGGGAGTCACGATTCTGATCCCACAGAGCACGTCTAGCCCCACAGGATCAGAATCGCGAACAGGCCTGTACCTTCTGGCTGGGACTCTGAATCCATCTGGCCTGCACGTATAGGCCATCCCCAGCTAACTCAGTCAGGGCTCTTCAATGGAGCCATGGCACCATGGCGTCTGGTTGCCATGGCACCGTAGATCCATTGAAGAGCCGCAATCACCAGCCACTGGCTCTCGAAACTGATTCCCTGCAGCCCGACCCATGATCTGGCCTCCAAAGACCAGGGTCGGGCTACGGGGAATGTCCTCGGCCCCCCCCCCCCCCATCCCATCCACGCTCTGGGCCTGCCAATCCCTAGCAACTAGTGGAACTTATTCTACTTCAGAGGTGGATAAGTTTCCTGTGCAAGTCGCCAGCTCTGGACGTACAGGACCGACATTAGAATTGGTCCTGTACATCCGGGGCTGACGACTGCCCACTGCCCACCCTAACACCGCCCCCGATCTGCCCCTTTCCTGCCCCCATCTACCTTCCCCATACAAGATGTGGGGAAGATAGAAGGGACCGCGAAAGGCATGAATAGCGGGGTTGGACGTCCCAGCAGGACATCCATCCCCGCTATTTGTGCCACAGAATGATCCAATTGGAATACATTAAGAGGCTAATTTTATGAGTTACAACCTAGGTTAACACACATTCCAGCACTATTTTAACCCTATTTTATAAAGTAAACTGTGTGTGAACTTTACAAAATGGTGGCTTATGTGGTCGAAAACACCCATCAAACCTAGGTGCAAGCACTTATGCCAGCTCTAGAGTTGGTATAAATGCCAGCGCCTACATTTTTGAAGAACGCATGTAAGTTATAGTATTTAATAAGTTGTGCATGTAGATTTGCACTGTATCCATGCTCTGCTTTTGGCCAGGCCCACACCAAAGATGCACATACTTACAGAATATTGCCCGACTAAAGTACATTCATAAGGCCATCCATACATATAAGTCACTAAAGTTCAGTTCGTGCTTATTTAAAATGAAATTTTCCTGATTTTTGAACATTTCTTCTTTGCACACAAAAAGTTTAAACTGCATGTAACTGATTCATTTCATTTATTGAAATTTGATATACCATCCCTTGTGGGGACTACAGGGCAGTTTACAATAATAAAAACAAATTAAAATTAAAAAGACAGAGGAGAACTCCAGAATTTGATAGTAAATGAGACATGAGATGACATGAACACAAAAGGTGGGCTGGGAGAGAAGAAACAAAAGGGAATGTATAAAGGCTTCTAAAGTCCTTTGAGAGATAAGGTAAATCAGTGCAAGTCTGTGGGAAGATTGAAAGCTAAGCAGAACAGGTATGTCTTGAGTTGGTTTTGAACTTATGATATGACAGAGAGAAGTGATAGGTTGTTACATAAGAATGGGACCAGAAAATAAAAAGTGGCATGACGAGTTACTTCTAGATGTGCTTGAGAAGATGAAGGAAGATAGAGATGATTCATATGTAGGGAACGGATGCAGGGTGTGGAGTATAACTGCTGAAGAGAGATAGGGAGGGGAACCAGTGTGAAGAATGTTTTGGACCTGCGTTAGAAATTTAAACTGTATTCGATGAGTTATGGGAAGTCAATGTAATCATTGAAGAAGAGGGGTTACATGATCATAGTGGGAAGCATGAAATATTAGATGAGCAGGAGTGCTCAGAAAGAGCTGAAGATGTGTTAACTTGTATTGCGGAAGTCTGGCCAAGACAGAATTGCAACAATCAATGCACGATAAGACAGGAGAGACACTCAGCATGCTTAAAGCAGGAGTGGAAAGAATAGACCTTATGTTCCTAATACAGCTTAGAGATAGAAAAGAGCACTGCACAAAAGAACTTATGTACATGTGGAAAGAGAGAACAAAATGATGGTATGAGTGCAACTGAAGAACCACAAAGAGTTGGCAAAAGGGTGGGGAGAGCCAGCGGACCAGAAAGTCAAGTGGCAGTAGTTTTTGCAGGATTAATCTTGAGATGGTGAGCCCTTAGTCAGGAGGCTACGCCCAAAAGACACAGGATGAGTGGGGACAAATCTGGTGAAAAATGATTGGTGTGGAATAAGAGTAGAATGTCATCTGCATAAATATACATAGATATGCCCTGCTGTTGAATTAAGAGAGCTAATGGTGCCAGGAAGATGTTATCTTTATTCTTTATCTTTATTTGCCATATTTGATATACCGCCTTTAACAATAATATAAGGCGGTTTACAATACAAGTAATCAAGGCTGCAGGAAAAAAGAAACATGAAAGAGAACGCCATTTAGTGAGCAAAAGGGATAGAAAGAGAGCAATAGGATAGCAAAAAGTAGGCTGTAAAAAACAGCAAAGGAGCCAGAACTGAGCCCTGCGGGACACCACAAGTAAGAAGAAAAGAAGACGATGAAGACATGCCTATCTGAATGTGGAATGAGTGCTGGGAAAGGAAAGAGTGAAATCAGGAAAGAACAGTACCACAAAAACCAATTTCATGCAAATGGGCAAGGAGAAAGTCATGGTTCATGAGATTGAAAGCAGCAGAAAGATCAAGGGGGACAGCAAGAGTAGTGTTTCCATGGTCAAATGCATAATGGACTTCACTGAGAAAGGACATGAGAATGATGTCAGTTAAATGGTCATAATGGAAACCTGATTGGCGGGGGTGAAGCACGTTGGTATTTTCCAGGTGTGACTGTAACTGTTGTGCAACCAAAACCTTGGAGAGAAATGGTAGATTTGAAACTGGACAGTAGCTAGAAGGCGAGAGAGTATCTAAAGAAGAATTTTTTTAACAGAGGTCAAATGATAGCAGTTTTCCATTGTGAAGGAAATGTGCCCGATGAGAGACTATTATTTAAAATGGACAAGGCAAATGGAAGTAAGGCTAGAGAAAGAATAGACAGCCAAGCTGAAGGGATGGGATCTAGGCTGCAAGTAGTGTGTTTGGTGTTTGAAAGATGTTTTTCAAATGAATGGTCTGAGATTATCTGAAAGTTCTCCCAAGTAACTGACAATGCTGACAAGGCCAAAGGAGAAGCCGGGGGGGGGGGGGGAGAATGGTGCAGAGGGACTAATGGAAGATGCAGATATAAATTCAAGTTGGAGAGTCGAGGCTTTGTCATAAACTAGGCTGATACCCCTTGTGGGGGAGGCTGCTTAGGACAACAGAGTTCATGTGGAGCTAATGACAGCTTTGAAAGAAAGGAGTGAAGCTTCTTTGGTTGGGATGAAGAGGAAGACATAAGGGAGAAATAAAAATCTTTCTTGGCTATTAGAACCATCATGTGATAAAGCCTATGCTTCTCTCGAAAAAGACGAAGTGAATCAGTAAATGGGTGGTGACGTCAATGCCAGGAGCAAGTGGATCAAAGACCCGAATGAAACCAAGGACGGTGAGGCAATGTCTTTGTGCAGATTGGTTTAAATGGAGCTCTATCATCAAGAGCATCTGTCAAGAGTGAATGCCAAAGAGGGGCTTGCTGATGGGAAAATCCAGTCTGCAGGGGTAAAGGATGCTGGGATGTTAGGGGATAGCTTGCAGGAGTATCTGATGGCGGGCACAGACCAAGTTGGGGACAATGTGGAAAGCAAGGAGAGTTGAAACTGGAGGAGGAGGTGATTGGTCCAAGGTAAGGGGGAAGCAGAGAATTAAGGGCAAAAGAGCTAGAGAATGATGATAAAATGAGATCCAGAGTATGGCCTGCTGTGTGGGTTGGAAAAGAAACATGTATAAGTTGTAAATCTGAAAGATGAGCAAAGAACAGATGATCATGAATCTGGAGAGGCAAATTGGTGTGAATATAGAAGTTCCCAAGAAAGTAGAGTTCAGGGAACTGAAGGGATGCCTCAGAGAGTATTAAGAGTAAGGACTCCCAAAGGACATTAGAGAGAGTCAGAGGGGAGTATACTATGAGAAAATAAACTGGAAGTTCCTAGGAAGATGGAGCAGTAATGCCTCTGGGTAGTGCATACTAACAGAAGAGACTTCAAGGAGACCCAAGGACAGCTGGAAAATGATAGCTACCCCGCCGTCCGTTCTTGAGGCATGGGTGAAAAAAAAAAAGTCCCGCAGGGAGACAGTGATGCAATAGAGGCTTATCTCCTGGCTTCTCTCAGAAAAATAAGATTCAAACCATGATCCAAAATAAGATCATGTAATAAAATGGTCTTAGACCAAAGCAATCTACAGTTCAAGAGACCACAACACAGAGATTTATTTATTTATTTATTGGTTTTTATATACCGCACTATTACAGATCAGTGCAGTTTACATTAAACATGTAAACGTGTTTTACAGGTAACATTTGAGCATGGTTTACATATAACATAATAGCTATTTCCATGGTTTACATATAGTTTACATATAATTTTCAATAAATTGGTATAACTGGGAACATATTTACATTACAGGAATTTGCAACAAGTTGGTATAACTAGGAACATATTCACATTACAGGAATTATAACTAGGATTGTCTTTATAGTAATGGAGCATATTTACATTAGCACAGGATTGAATTGGCATCATTAAGAGTTCGTCTGTATGAGGTTGGCACAAACGTGAATAGTTGAAGTGAGCATTAAAATGTGATTAGAGCAGCTTGGTGTTTTCGTGAGTTAAAGCTACATGTTTGTAATGGGCCATCAGCTGTTTGTGCGGCTGATGTAGGGTGGATGGTCATAAGTTAGTTGGAAGAGGTAAGTCTTCAATGCCTTCCTAAAAGATGTAAAATCCATGATGGCACATATTTATTTATTTATTTATTTTTATTTTATTTACATTCTCTTATATACCGCGCTATTCTGCATCAGCGCGGTTTACATTGAACAAACTGAAATTACATATCGTTGGGGGTAGAGCATTCCATTGGGTTGACGCATATAGAGAAAAAGCTTGGTTCTTAGTTGATTGAGTACAGGTTCTTACTGTTGAAGGGGTCATGAGAGAGTTTACCATGCATGTTCTCCTGCTCCTGATCTCCGGCATTCATTGTATAAGTTCTGAGAGTGAAGTTGCCGACATACTATGCAGGGCCTTAAAAGTGAGTAGCAGTGCTTTGTAGGTCAGGCAACTTGCTATGGGGAGCCAATGAAGCTGATCAGAAGAGGAGTGATGTGGTCATATCTGGATGAATATAGGATTGTGCGGGCAGCTGTTTTCATGGCGAGTTGTAGTGGCTGGAGAGTGTGCTTCGACATCCCATGAAAGATGATGTTGGAATAGTCTAGATGCGAGAGGATGAGAGCTTGGGCAACCGAGCGGAGGTCTGAGGACTCGAGGAGAGGACATAAGTGCCAGAGGGTTCTCAGTTTGTGGTAGACTGTTTTTGAGATATTTTGAATGTGGGTATCCCAACACAGACGTTGGTCGATTGTTATCCCCAGATAATGGACTTCTTGTTTGGTTATGAGGTCGAAATCTTTTACTTTGAGGTAGGGCAGTGGGGTAAATGTGGGGTCTTTGAATATGAATAAGACCTCAGTCTTATTGGTGTTGACCATCAGGTTGTACTGTCATGAGCCAATCTGAGACTGCGTTGAAGCATTCAACTATGGACGAGTAGTCCGACTTGTCAGTGAGGAATGGAGTGTACAGTAACACATTATCGGCATAGATGTGGTAGAATATGTTGAATGATTGAATGATAGAACAGATTGGCTGTATGTAGATGTTAAAGAGTAGGGATGAGAGGGAAGATCATTGGGGGACCCCTTGTGTTTGTTGGAAAGGCCTGGATGCATGGTTATCTATGCGGACTTGTTGTCGGTTGGATAGGTAGGATTCGAACCAGGCTAAGGCTAGGCTTCTTATGCCTTTTTGATACAGTTGGGTGAGCAAGAGGTTATGGTTGATAGTATCGAATGCTGAGGCGATGTCCATAAATATGAGGATGAAGCCTTGTTTTTTCTTGTCAAGGCCTGTATGAAATCTGTCAAGGAAAGTCATGAGAAGGGTTTCAACATCATGCTGTTGTCGAAATCCATGTTGTTGCTGGTCTAGAGGTGCGTAGGAGTCGATGTCATCTTGGGTCTGTTGGTAGACAATTTTTTCTATGATTTTGGTTATGAAGGGGAGGCTAGAGATAGGTCTATAGGATTTGATATCTGATGGGTCAAGTTTGTTATTCTTGATCAGAGGTCTAATCGAGGCAGTTTTCAAAGAGGAAGGAAGGATGCCTTCAGATAGTGATATGCTGGCGATTCTGGCTATGATTGGGCTGAGGTAGGTTTGTGTTTGCTTGACCCAGAATGGTGGACAGGGGTCCATTGGGGAAGTCATGGTGTTGATCCCACTGATGATTCTTTCTATTTGATCAGGAGGGTATGGATAGAAGGATTCCAGAGTTGGTAGGGGAGTGCCGGCAACATTGTGGGAGTGCTTGGGTAGTTCATGATTAGCTGGGTTGGTTGTTGGTGAGGTAGTTTTGCTTTGAAAGTGGTTAGCTGGGTTGGTTGTTGGTGAAGTAGTTTTGCTTTGAAAGCAGGTGGCAAAGTCATCTGGGCTTGGAGTGTTTATTGGTTATTTTGTAGATGGATCTTTTGTGAGGGATTTGACTAAGTTGAAGAGTTTGTGAGGTTTGTTGAGAGATCACATGAGGGTGTTGGTGTGATGTTCCTTTCTCTTGCTGATCATTCTTCGATAGTGTAGTTTGTTCAGGTAGGCATCTTTGCCACTAGTCAGTTTGGAGCGTTGCCAGCAGCGTTCAAGCTTCCTGAGTTGCACTAGTGATTCACGCAGGTCAGCGGTGAACCATACTGCTCAGTGTTTTTTGTGGGCAGGCTTTGTGGATGGTGGGAGGAGTGCAGCTCCAGAAAGGTGGTTGTTCCAGCTGTCTAGTAGATTATCCAGGTCATTAGTGTCGGGGTTGAGGTGATGTAACGTATTGCTGAGGAAGGTTTCCTTGTCAAAGTGCCTGAATCAGCGGTGAACAGGAGCACTTGGTGCGGTGGGTTGCTGTTCTTTGCTGTTGTGTGGAATGTTAGAGGATGGCCTTGTGGTCGGACCATGGCACTGGGTGTACCTGTGGAGAGATGGACTAACCACGGATAAGGCACACCGTGTGACTTTTCAGGCATCCACAGAGATGGAGGGCACAAGGGGCTACGAATATGACAGTAAATAAGGTATGAATGTTCCTACCAACGGATCGCCTAACTGAAATAGAATGACAAGATGCCCATTGTGTTAGTACTGCAGACATCATCAAGAGCACACCAACCAGGAAAAAGAATAGCAATAGCAACAGTGTCTGTTTTGAAATTGTGGTGCGATAGTAAAATGTGCAATGCCTACTGAGATTCCCGAAAGGCGTTTGATACATCCAAAGACGCTGTTGCACCGACTCGCCCCCGAGCTCACCCCAAGGCGTGCACCCAAGGAGCAGGACTTGCTCCTTGGACGTGCTCCTTCGGGCATTGCTACAGTACATGCATTAATTTGTAGGTGTGTATGTGCAAAGAAGTGGTTTGCATGCACTTCAGATTTTTAGGCCTCCAGATGAGCTGAATGTGTGCTCAGGATAGTGATCCTCTAGTGTATTATAGTGAATTTTACAAGTATGCATTTTTTCCTTAAGCATAGCAATTTAAAATGACCAACTTCCCATTAATGCAAGATAGCTGTTGTAAGCAAAGACCATTTCTTATTACATTGCATGGAAAGTTAAAATCTAAAATTCCTTCCAATTATTTGTAAAGAGGAACGGGAAGTTCACATATGTGCAATGTCTAAAAAAATGGTTTGTGACACTGATTTCCTTCTCTCTGTGCTGTGTCAATATGCTAAAAAAATATTATGAAATAATCCTTACTAATGTTTTGTATAAATGATGTTCTAGTCGTTTAAGAACATTCTCTTTTTTGGGTGGGTTCATGCTGGATTTAGGCACAGGCAATGAAGACAACTGTCCAGCACTAACTTCTAACATAGTAACACAGTATATGATGGCAGATAAAGACCAGTATGATCCATCTAGTCTGCCCAATAAAGTGGCTGGAGTGGTTGTGACTGCTACTCCATGCAGGTCACCACCCTCAATGCCTGTGTGGTTGTACCTGCCGCTCCGTACAGTTCAGCCCCCCTCTACATGCTGAAGTATAAAGGATATTTAAGTTTGCTTTGATTTTATCCTCTTGCTATAAAGGGTTCCACTGTGTCTGTTCCATGACATTTTGAATTCCGTCACTGTATTTGCCCCACCACCTACATCGGGAAGACATTCTAAGCATCCATTACTCTTTCAGCGAAAAAGTATTTCCTTATGTTGCTTTTAAGTTTACCGCCTTGCAGGTTCAACATATACTCCTTAGATTTACAGCTTCCCTTTCTTTGAAAAAGGTTTGTTTGCTCATTAATATCCTTTAAATATTTAAGTGTCTATATCATATCTCCCCTGTCCCTCCTCTCCTCCAGGGTGTACATATTTAGGTCTTCAAGTTCCTTCTCATATGTCTTCTGGCGCTGGCTTCAAATCATTTTGGTTGCCTTCCTCTGAACTGTTTCAAGTGCTTTTCTATCCTTTGTGAGATACGGTCTTCAAAACTGAACACAATGCTGCAAGTGAGTGTACAGGGGTAGGTGGTGCTGATGGCAGCCTATTGGGTGGTGAAGTAGATGTGAGGATGAAGGTTTACACTTACAGGCCGAGCCATCCAGATCCGCTCCCACAAACAAAGAGCATTATATCAAGTCTAATAATAATAATATCCTTTGTGGAGTGCCCTATGATACCGGGGCCGGTACAGTTTGCCCTCATTAGAGAGAACCAGATGCACCAGGTAACTCTCTGCTTCAGAGAAATTATGTTTGCTTCTGGTTGCTATTTTTGTGCTCTCTAATTTTGGACACTCTAGTGGTGACTGTAGTGTGTGGGAGCCAGGAAATGGCATGATTCCTCAGAGGAAGACAGGCCATGCACATGCAGTATGCAGTTGGATATGTGCATTTTTTCACCAAATGGCACTTACACATGTGCAGCAGCCTAAATATATACCTTTAGACATGCATCCATCCATTAACACCCACTATGGTTCCCACTTGCAATCGCCTTAATTGCACATGCAACTACTGTATATTTTAGAACAGCACTGTGCATGGCAGTCAGCTATGATTTTCAGCACTAGGGGCCTATTTACTAAGCACTAATGCAGCAATGGGTGTCAAATACTCAATCTGGTGTTAAGGACACATTAAACTTTGCTAATGCATGATATTTGCAAACACTGCCTGTAAGCAGAATTTCCCTTTACAAATGCACATCACAGCTACCTGCCCACTTTGTACCTGCAGGGAAGGAGATGCAAATATGTGCCAGAAAGTACATGTGGAGATTTAAAAATGTAGAGGCCCTTTTACTAAAGCCTGGTAAGACTGTGCACTTAATGTTGGTTTATAGTTTATTTATTTTGATATACTGCAATTGTGAAGACATTCAAAGCAGTTTACAATGAAAATTAAAATATTACATAGTATTAGAAAAGGAGCACCATTTTTCTTTAAAGCAGGGGTCACCAACCTCCAGAGGGCCGCGGGCCGCACAGCCGACTACCGGCAGACTCGCGGGCCGCACCCCCTCCCCCCCCCGCGCGAAAAAAAAAACTGCTCATACCTGTACTTTTATTTTTCCATGTCAGCTCCCTCCCTTCTTCTGCAGCCGCGGCTCCCTGCCTCTTAGGGAACCGCGGCTGTGCTTGTAAAATCATTGCGGAGCCCTTCCTGTCTTGATGGGCTCCGTGCAGCATTGTCCCGCCTCTAAAGGAAGTTGTTTACCACTTCCTTTGGAGGCGGGACAATGCTGCACGGAGCCCGTCAAGACAGGAAGGGCTCCGCGATGATTTTACAAGCACAGCCGCGGTTCCCTAAGAGGCAGGGAGCCGCGGCTGCAGAAGAAGGAGTTGGTGAGTTTGCCTTGGCGGGCTGCACCGGGGTAGAGTCTCGCGGGCCGCACGGAGGGACCTCGCGGGCCGCAGGTTGGTGACCCCTGCTTTAAAGGAAAGAGAAAGATTATGTAGAGTATGGACTCGATTCAGAGACATGCGTTGCAAGGCTACACATCCTGGTAGGATGTGCAGCCCCACAAGCCATCTGGGACCGATTCCCTCTCTGACTCTTCCCGCACATCCAGAGCAGCAGGATGGGGAGAACCAGTGGGGGGCGGGAGGGGGTGGGATCTGGGTGGAGCGGGGGTGGGCTCTGTACATCCTGCCAGATCAAAGGGCCATGCTGCTTCTTTCACTTCAAAGGTGGAATAAGCATCTCCGGCCTGGCGATCATGGCCAGGGATCCCTCTCCGGTGCCGGGGTCAGGTGCAGGGGGTCCCCACCACCCAGTTCAGGCTCTGGCTGGCCAGCTGTGGGTTGGGCAATGGGGAAGAGGGGGGGCCAAGTCACGGCAGCCAGGGGAGCCTGCGGGGAAGATGTCCCTGCAGGCAGGCAGAGGTATGCCAGGCCATCCTCGGGCCCGATTCTGTGTACCGCAGGAATGTTTTGTTCCTGCAGTCCAGAATCAGGCCATAACAGGCCTGTCTTCACTGGGGATGTCCGGATGTCCCAGACATACCACTCTGGGAATTGGGCTCCACATGAGGACCCAGAAGGTAAGGACAGGACTAGGGTAGGGAAAGGATGGGGTAAGGATGGGAAGAGAAGAATGGACTTGGCCAGTTCCAGCATGCCGCCAATGCTTCTATCAGCAATTTCAAATGTCTGCTTGAAGAGATGGGTCTTTAAAGCAGACTTGAATTTCTGGAGAATGGCTCCAGACGCACATGTGATCGCAGGCTATTCCAAAGACTGGGGGCTGTAAAGAAAAACACAGATTGAAGGGTTGACTCATATTTAGCCTTTGAAGGTGGAGGTATATAAAGACTGTTTCCGTGAAAAGAATGAAGACATCGGACTAGGACATGTAGACATACCAAAGAAGAAATATATTCTGGGGCTGCTTTGTGTAGGACCTTATAAGATTTGGACATGTTCCTGGAGGAAAACTCCATAAACCATTATTAAAGAAGACCAGGGAAATCTACTGCTTACTCACTGGAGAAGCAGCATGAAATCTGTGTACCTTTTAGGAACCTGACAGGTGCTTGTGACCTGGACTGGCCAATGCCGGAAACAGGATACTGGACTTGATGGACCCTTGGTCTGACCCAGTATGGTATATCTTACGTTCTTATAAGTTAGAAGAAGGATTTTGTACCAAATAAAAATGACACTGGGAGTCAATGATGGTGAATCAGGAGAGGAGTGATGTGGTCAAATCTCCGAGCACTCTGTGATGGTTTTTCATGCTAGGGTAAGATTAAGGGGCTTGTTTACAAAGCCGCGGTAGCGGTTCACGATCGTTATCGGTGCTGCGGCCCCATTGAAATCAATGGGGCTGCGGCTCTGATAACGATCGCGAACTGCTATCGTGGCTTTGTAAACAAGCCCCTAAGTGTGAACCGATGGTAAAAGTACGAATGCTTATGTTTAGGATGTTATATGGTCCTCTTTCACTTCACAGTTAGGCTGTGGCCTGAGCATCTCTGTTTCTTCCAATGTCTTTCATGTAGGCAAGGTTTAAATGTTCTTTTTTCATTCACATTTTTCTCAGTCAGCTGAGCTGCTTATAGCATGGAGAGCTACTGCAATACAGCTGGTTTGATTCTGTTTACAAAACATTGGAGGGGACTGTAAAAACACTTTGCTATCACACTCATCTGTTTCAGCCAGCTGGAAAAGCTATTAACAAAGAAAAGCAAATTGACCCAGTACTTCTGAGAAGATATGAAGGACTACAACTTTCTGCCAACCTTTATCCATCTATACCTAAAAGTCCCGCAATTCAGAGGAGGCAAAGTTCGCTCTGTTGTATTGTGCAGGTGTGTCACCCTGTTTTATTATAGGTATTGCATGATAACAAAATGATATACCTCGCAAGCAATTTTCATACTGCTCACATCGCTGCAAAATTAAACCCTAAATAGGAGGCATGGGGGGTTGGATGTTAGTTTAAATGCACAGAGTGATAGTTAGAAAGCATAGGGAAAAGGAGATTAATCTGCACAGAGTGACATATATTATCATACAATAGTAAGCAGAAGAGGGAAGGGAAATAACATGCACAGAGTGGTAGTTACAACCCTAAACAGAAAGTATGAAGGGGTGGGGGGGAACCAGCACAGAGTGACAGTTACAAGCCTTAACAAAAGGCATGTGGGGTAACCTGCTCAAGGGGAGGTGGGGTAACCATAACTAAGTGGCAGTTACAACCCTGAACATCTTATTGGGCCATTTCAGTTTTAATCTGCCATCATTTACTTTGTTATTACTTTACAATGTTTATTATTATTTTGTTGCTTGCTATACCGCCTTTCACAAAGTATCAATGCAATTTACGATAAAATATAAGACATTAAAAAATGAAAGATAAAAATATAGAAAAGAAGTCAGAAAAGGACATGGGGAAAGAGAACTAATACATCCTTTTATGTCTCAACCAGAGGAAAAGTGAGAAAATAAAGTAGAGCTCAACCATAGACCCATCAACCCAAGGGAGATTTAGCCACTGGGATATGTGTGAGAAAAAAGTAGGCTTTTAGTGAGACCTTAAGCTTTTTGAGACAAGCTACTCATCTTATGAAGCAGGGAAAATTGTTCCATAAATGGGAGGCCACAAAGTAGAAAGCAGAATGACAAGTGGATGCTAAATCTGCTTGACCAGGTGGAGAATAAGAAGATTTTCAGCTTGTGATCTAACAAACTTGTAGGAGTGCACGGTGTTAGTAGGTCAGTAATATGATACTGAATTTGATCCTGTACATGATAGGTAACCCGTGTTTGTTAATCAGAGGAGCATACTGCCCCGCATGAGACCTAGAGCCTGATTCTGGTAGGGGCATGTCCGGGCCATCTTGATGGCCTCAAGCAAGATGGGCCCATTTGGACGCGATTCTCCAATGGTAATCAGAATCAGGACCGAGGATGGATCGTGGTGCCCCTGCTGCCTGTGGGGACATCCTCCCGCAGGCACCCTCTACTTCTTCGTCCTTGACCCACCTTTTCTCCACTGCCCGACCCAAGGCTGGTCTGCTGTGGCCTGGATGGGCAGTGGGGACCCCCTGCATCCAGCCCTGAGAGGGATCCTCAGGCCCGATCTCCGGGTTTTCGCTGCTGATTCCACTTTTGAGGTGGAATAAGCAGTGCATCCCCATGGACCCAGCAGGACGTACAGGGCTGTGACCTAAATTGGCCCTGTACATCCTGCCAGACTGGCCCGCCCCTGTTCTTCCCCGATACCACCCCTCCCACCCCCCACCGGCTCTCCCCATCCTGATGCACAGGACGTACAGCGAGACCCAGAGGGAGAATCAGGCCCTGATAGCTTGCGGGGCTGCTTGTCCCTCCAGGTAGTGCAGCCCCGCAACCCACATTTCAGAATCAGGCCCATAATCTTTTCTTCCATATTCTGAATAATTTGATGTCACTTTACATTAATGGATGTGAGACCAGTATCTCTGAGTATTATTACTCATGGGCTACGCAACAGTTTTAAAAGTGAAAGTATGCATAAATAATGTATCTCAATAAATCTAATAAATTCATGCGGTTTAGATAACTTTTCATTAACACGTAAGTGCCTGGGTAAAGAAAAATGTCTTCACTTGCTTACCAAACTCAAGCAATCAGTTTCCAGACAAATCGCAGTTGGCAAAGAATTCCACTGCCTGCACCTGCAATTTGTAAAGCCTTGTCTTGAGTTTTACCCTTCTGAGAGAACTTCACCGAAGGAACCCTCAATAATCCTTGATCCTGAGAACCGAAGGCCAAAGATTCAAAAGGACTTATCTGTATGGTGGCCACTATATGGATAAATCCCCTATCCAAATAGAAGAGACCGATGTGTAAAAAACAAATTTATTGATAAAAATGCCCCAACGGCCAAGTTTCAGCAAATTGCCTTCATAGTGCCATGCTTGTACTCCCATATAATGTCATGTCCCTAGCCACAGACACTGCAGAACTGGCCAGTGCAGCACATGCGCTCTCTCACACTGCAGACACAGTGGCCTCCCCCCCACCACGAGTGCGTGGAAGCATGGCAAGTTGGACATGGGGTTCGATGTTGGAACAGTTGCTGGAGACACATATGCCACTATTCCCTGCCTCTTTATACTCTAACAACATCCTTGTGCTATCATACTCTGTGTCCATGGGGAGCCAGGGAGACTGTCATGCAAGTCTTCTGATGTAACACATCTAGACACTGAGTAGGTCCACATAGCTTCTGGTCATGTGAACATAGGCTTTGGCCAACAATGTCACCCACAAAGGGCACATTCTAAACATGTATGGTACTGTTCCCCCTCCCCCCCCCCCCCAACATTCATCATCAGGCACTGCCTTCCCATATGGTGGCAGGCAATACAAAGACTAACATGACATCCTGTGCCACATTTCGTCAGCTAGAATTGTGCATGCACCATTTAGAGGTCAGTGTCCCACAGTCACAATCAGGCACACATTTGGAGTAATAGGTAATGCACTGCTGAATACTTTGGACAACGATCAGTAGACCTTGTTGAGATGGTGTTTATTAGGTGCAAATTTGCCTGATACGGACCTGACCATGTGTGAAAATTTGCCTGATACGAACCTGCCTGTATGTGCATACACTGCATGGAGCAAAGAGTCCCCCAGATTGCACTCTGTGACTGCAGCAAAGGACAAGAGCAATGTTGCTGCAAGTAAATTGCAGAATTTTCCCATTGTTACCAAGTGAATGAATTGGATATTCACAGTCCTCCACTTGAACCTAGTTCCCTATAGGTTACAGCTACACCAAGTGGGCTGACAGTATTGCCACTGATACAGCTGTTATGGCAGTTGGCATTAATGAAGCCTCTCACCTGTGCAAACTGGCATGTATTGAGGCTTCGAGGCTCAGTCAGAGGTGAGCGTTGCAATACACACACCTGTGTTCTCCCTGCTCACTCCAGTCAAGCCAGCAGGCAATTTGGGGGAATGCTGTGGGGATGGGCCTTGACAATGGTGTAACTGGGAATGCATTACAATGTACAGCCACGGGTTGCAGATACTTACTGAAAACTAATCTTCTGCTTGTAAATGGTGTCTCACACAGTATGTGGGGTTGCTGTATAGGTGACCCGTAGCATGTTGTATGCACAACCGTAAAGCCTGGACACCACATGCATTCACAGTGCATTGTTGCAGCTCACACTTCTCTGGAGACACACACATACACACACACATGACCCTACTGTGCAAAAATGGTACAGGTTGGCATTCTTACCTCACCCCTTAGACCACCTCCAATTCTTCACCATTGTTAACACCTGCTCAGTGCACAGGCACTATTAGCAAGTTTTGCAATACTTCGGTGCTGTCAAAGCATGCTTTGCCATCCAGCCTTGGGTTGTGCAGCTTCTCTGTATGGTCCTATGATTGAAATGTTGAAGGTTGCACATGATAATACAGGTCTGGAAACATCATTAAATAAATAAATAAAATAAATCAGATAAAGTTAACATACCATGCCTGATCCACAGGCTGGTCTTGAATCCATGACCTTTCACCTTATACACACAATGGCCATGTGCTTGGACCCACTCAGCAGCTGTGTGGGTTTAAGAATCCATGAGAATGTATGTGGTCATTGTCAGGATGCATGAGGGCATGATTTGGGGTATGCCTATGTCTGCTTAGTTCTCTGCAGGTTCTGTGACATACTTGTCTGACAAGGTATGTTCAGCAGGTGTGGGAGAGGGACACCTTATTAGGTCTGTATGTTGCACTGTCTTGCTATGCTGCTGTTTCAACTGACATTCATGTCTTACATGTGAGATCTCTCCAGTCAAAGGAACAGGCTATGATACACGAACACACACATTCCAGACTATGGGTGTCCTATCAGAATGACTAAGGTACCCATTTCCTGGTATGTGATTGTGGGGCAGTCATGGAATAATTTCATATTTTGCAGACCACACTAGCTAATCTAGATTTGCATGTGGCTCAGATGGTTTTAACTAATGGAGTATGATTATGGTCATTATTTGATAGGTGAGGGGGCATGGTGGTAATTTTTCCTCTGACATGGGCTGTTATCATATTACATATGTTATCAGTAGCATATTTTTCCCCCTCATGCACATATCCACTCAATATGTGCAAGTGGAGGGTATCCTGATCCCAGGACCAGCCCATCCACTTAGCAACCTAGGCGGGTACCAGGGTCCACCAATCATAGTGGACAGCATGCCGGCCAATCCCTCCCTCCCTGCCATCATGGTACAGCTACCGTTTCTGTGCCTTAGGTGGCATTATGAAGTTGCACACATGCAGCTAGTCACACCTTGCTTCTCCAGCCCCCTCCATGTGGGGATGTGGGCATGCATGCTGCTGCCGTAGAAGGGAGGGATCACCATGTGCTCTGCTGTACCTGATGTTGACATACTTGCCATCCCATTGACAGTGGCACCTGACACACAGGGCCGGGATGCAGATTTCATCTGCAGCAGGCTGCAGCCACTGCAACCGCCATTCCCACCCTCACACAATGCTGACATGGCAGCATGGTGGCAGAGGCGGTGGCAGGACTCCTTTTTGACTGCAGCAGCATGTATGTGTGCTGCCACTGTCACAGTGAAGTCATACCAGACATCACAGATGTACACCCAAGGCAGCAGCTTTGTCAGCCTAGTGGACCAGCCAGCCCCACTTAATCACCCACGTGATGCCTCCTTTGCCAAGGGCACCATGCTGTTACTTCCAATCGTGCATTACTATTACTAATTTGAGAACTATGGTGGGTGGAGCACATTGCATACATTTAAATAGGTTCTCTCCCCTCCCGCCCAGTCTCTGCCCTATGAACACCAACTCTCCACCTCTTTTTACCTTAATGCTACAGGCCCAGATTCTGCACGTTAATCCAGTGTTATTGGCTCTTTCCGCAGTGTTAACTGCTTATGGACGCCAATAACACCCATTAACAGCACCTATGCTCCTTACCGCTCTTTAGTAAATATACCCCATAGACTTTCTTTTTTTGTTTAGTCTTTTTCCCAAATTTTCTCTCTGCCAGAACAATTAATATTTATGACCCTGATCCAAAGGCTCAGCAAGGACTGCAAGGATAGTGTCATCATTGACTGATCCCTTCAGTACTATTTTTGTGCTTCTGCAGAAACTGCCCATACTCCATCCTTGCCTCCAAGTGCAAAAACACATTACTTCAGCAATGTAGCTGCTCCCCACCAATCCTAATGAGCAGAGGACTCAAGTCACAGAATCAACATCCTTATTTCTAAGAAATTAGATATGCAGATTATTTTTTAAATTTATAATGTAGCAGCTACTCTATATATATATGGTAAGAGGGTAATTTTATAAACCATGTTTGTGCATCAAAGGACTCTTATAATATTAGGTCATGCCTGAAAGTTTGCATGGCACAAGCCAGCATGTACTTGTACAGTAAGCATGCATGGGGGTAGATGTAGTATCCTTAAGTGTAGGTGTGATTTTTGCAGAATTTGCTCCAGTACTTTATAAAGTCTCATAGTTGCCTATGAGGCATATTCAAAGATGTGCATCCCAGCCCTCTATCAGTCCAGTCGGAATCAAACGTACAGAGGTAGATGGGATTCTGATCCCGCAGGCACGTCTAGCACCCAGGGGATCAGAATCCCATCTAAGACTGTATGTGCAGGCCTGGACCCAATCCCAGTCGGCCTGCACGTACAGGCACTTGCCTGGCTAACTCAGTCAAGGCTTTTGAATGGAGCCGCGGCGCCTTGGTGTCCCATTGCCATGACACCATGGCTCCATTCAGGAGCTGCGAAACCCAGCCTCTGCCGACTTCATTCATTCCCCACAGTCTGACCCCCAATCTGGCCTCCCAAGGCCAGGGGCAGGCTGCATGGAATCTCCTGAGCCCCTGCCACCCTTTGATACTCCCCCAGGCCTGCCATCCCCTGCTATCTAGGGGAACTTATTCCACCTTAGAGGTGGAATAAGTTCCCCATCTACTCTGCCAGCCCAGGGCCACAGACCGCCCACTGCCCACCCTAATCCCACCTCTGCTCTGCCCCTTTCCCGCCCCCATCTAGCTTCCCGTACAAACTCCCTGTATTTATAAAATGGGCATAAAATAAGCACCACACTGCCTACCTAACCTAGGCACCCTGTTTTAAAATTATCCCCCAAGGGGGTAATTTTATAAACGTTTTCACACATAAGACAGCATTTTAAGTGTGTAAATGGACTCTTATAAAATTAGGTCATGCCTAAAAGTATGTTCATTAAAAGCTAGCATACCCTTATACAGTAGGTGTGTACTGGGGTGGGTTTTGGCGAAGCGCAGGTGGATTTGTGAATTACGCTCGTATTTTATAAAATGTGCATGCATGCACATAAAGTGTTCAATGACGATTACACTTGCTCTCAAGCAAACATAATGTCCATGCCTTGAATGCCGGTGCTATTGCTGCTAGATTTGCGTGCATACGGTATTAAGTCATATATGGACCTATGTCTTTATAAAATGGTCATCTTACTGCCAGTTTAACCTAGGTGTCTCATTATAAAATATTCTAACAGGTTTTTTATACCGCTTTATCATTTTAGTCAAAGCAGTTTGCATTGTAACTTAAACTTGGCAATGTACATTAAACAGGCACAATGATAATGTATTTTTATGAGGCAATGGAGGGTTCAGTGTCTTGCCCAAGGCCACAAGAAGTGCTAGTGGGAATCAAATCCTGGTCTTTTGGTTTCTAAGCCATTAGGCTACTCCTCTCTTTACAGTCTCCATCTTTGAATCCATATCCTCTATTCAGCATCCTTGGACAGCTCTGGGAGCAGGGATTGTACCCACCCCTCGCCGTGGTCGGTCCTTTTTAATAATTTTAAATGCTCAAAAACTTATCTCATTCTCTTTACTCAGCCAGCTTGGAATTCAAAGACACAACGTGCCACGTTTCGGGCCATCCACATCAACCGTGGCCCTGCATCAGGTGAAGTATATGGAATCCCAGAAAGTCAGCTGACTTTCAGCGACTGGGTACAATCCCTGCTCCCTTTTGCTTGGTTATTCCGACAAAAAAGTATGTGTTGATGCACAAGTTTTGCATTTTGATTCACCTTTATGGTCTCTTATGAGCCGGGGAATTTTAATTTTGGAAAAAAAGTGAAGCACATGGTGTCCAGTGACAGACAGAGCAGGTTTCTGCTCACCACTGATGCCCAGGAACATCTGGTATCTGCAAGCTTGTTGCGGTGCTGTGGCATGGAGGAAAAGGGGAGGAGTAAGGAGCAGTAATGATTTAGTTAATTTATTGCAAACTTTTGGAAGTGGCCAGTTCACTAAGATTCAGGACAGCTTCTAATAACATATACATTAGCAGTGTATTTCTCCTAGGTAAAAGGTGGAGGAGTAGCTTAGTGGTTAGAGCAACTGCTTAGTACCCAGCAGATCAAAGGTCTAATTCCCACTGGAAAATCTTGGGCAAGTCAGTTTACCCTCCAGTGACTCAGAAGAAAAGATCTAGCAATATGCTTCCACTGATAAATTGCCAAGAAAACCCAGAGGCAGCTGAGTCAGCACTGACTTGAAGGCACTACAAAAAAAAAAGTTACAGGTACTCATGCCAGGCTCTTTCATTAATAAATGAGGACCATGGGTCAATTTTAGCAGGCAATGAAAAAGGTGCCAGAACTCACTACCACCAAGTATCCCATCAAAAAAAGCCCTGTACATTAACAAATACATACCATACAAATTATACATAAAAATAAGTTTAAAACAATGATAACTACATCAATAAACAGTTCCTTTCCCACAGACCTAATATTGAAAGGGATTTACTGTATGTGATTAGCAGACCTGCTAACTGCATTAATCGCCTTGGCTGGGGTATTCTGCAGCACTAATATGGTTAGTGTCACTGAAAATCCACAGGTGCCACTCACTGTTGCATGCCCCAGTGTTAGCCGGCTAGCATTGGGACGTTCTGGGGCCGGCACCTGGCGATAACCCAGCAGTGGCCATAACGAGCCGCTGCATGGTTATTGCAAAACAATGAATGTTAGGCACATTCAAGGCTGGCCTAACTTTCAGCGCAGAAGATAACTGGGCAGCGACGATATTGAGCTGCTTTCCGGGTCGCTTCGTCGTTATCAGGCTGACCCAGATATTCAGTGCCGGTGGGCCTTATATAGTCCAGCATTGAATACCCCAGTCTACAATTCAGTAGCGGGGACAGCTAGTCATTCGAACAGTGCTAGTCGCCACCACTGAACATCAGGTGCTAAGTCTTCAGTTTATGCCAGTAATGGCACATAACTGCTCTGGTAATGAATCCCATGTGACAGGAGTGAAGACAGAGAATGCCCTAAAACAAGTTACCTGCATCCTTGCACAAATGATTGATGGTACAATGAGTTGAAAACACAGGACCCAACTGGATGATTAGAGCTACAACGGAGTAATGAAGATGACATTCCAAAAATGCTTTTATAAATTATCAGGGGCATCTCTACTGAACTCTTTATTCTGTAGGTAAGGCTTTTGATTTTAGGTTTTAACTGATAAACACAGATAAAGTATCCCCAATGTAAAAACATCGGGTAAACACTACAAAACCATCACTTCCCGAGTACTTTTGCATGAGCATGTCTTGTATCCTTCACTCAGCTTTTGTGGCATGGGATAATTCTCGCACGATATCATGCCAAACTGACTGGGAACCTGAAAGATATGATTGAAACCAATCAAGCACCGCTGCTTGGCTCCTATTCATTTTAAATGTACCAGCAAGAAAATCATGTATATTTGAATTGAAGGCAGAAGAATCATCCAAAAAAGAATCAAAAGAAAAACTGTTCCTGGTTCATCTAATCAAATCATGAAGAGTTTGAACACCATAACCTCTATGAAAACTGTGCTGATGCTCATTTAATGGAAAGTGAGCATCAACGTGGTTCTGAAGTTGAAGAAAAACTCCACACTCCACAAGTTTAGTCAGAAAAGGAGGACTTGAAATAGGTCTGTACAAACTTGGCAATGTTAAATCTTGAGCAGATTTCTTAATTACTGGACGGATTGTGATTTTGCTATCCCTGGTATATATCCTTGCTTTTTAAAACTGATGAAAATTACTTCTATCATCTAGAATGTTAATTATTAGCATAAAATTGTGAAATGTAGTGCTTTGAAATATTTTGTCTCATGACTTCCAGAGGTTCTTTATTTGAACCTTTGTGCATATTTGACTAGGCATCAAAGAGAGGGATGACATAATTTAATGATCCTATGATGATCATTTTTAAGGGCAATTCAATACGATATCAAGCAAGATGGCACATCTGTATTTCACGTGCAGTTTGTTTAATGTTGCACAGATTGCACAAGGTTAGTAAATGTAGCCTTTTGTTTATTGATTGTTCTTGTTAAGCATTACATTTCCGTCAGCTGTTTGATTGCAAGTATTGATTGCTTTGTAATAGTTTCATAGTTAAAATACTTTACCATTTCACTCAAATATTTTACAATCCTCCTCTAGGTCAACGCAAATGAGGAAGGCCAGCAATGAGATTGATCGATGCAATAACAGCAGCTAAGGGTACCAGTCTGTCAACAATGAGCCGCCTAACTGAAGACCGAACACAATTTAGGATAGCTATCCAGAGGGTCACCATGAGAAGGTTTCAGCAACAAGATATGGAGAAGGGAAGAGGAATCATTATGCTGCTTCCTGTCATCCATCCCATGACAGCAACAATCTCACTTTCATGCAGACAAATCAATGAGAAACAGAAACAGTGATGCATTTCCCCCACACTGTGCAAAATATAAAGATAATGGATGTAAATTCTAAAAACTGACATATTCAAATCATTAAATTGATTTTTTTTCTACCCCTTCTCTCTCCATTGCCGAAATCGGGGACAGGAGGCTGTCAAACAAGTGGGAATCAGGGACAGATCTCTAATATCAGAGACAATCAATGAAAATCGGGGACATCTGGTAACCTCAGTGTAAGTAGGTAACTGGGAGGCCCATTCCTAAAAGGGTCTCCATTGTAAGCAAGTTAATACTGTGTGGCTGTTTACGGTTCGGTAAACCATGTAAATGCCTTTGAATATTGGGCCCATACTATTACAATTTACTAGTATAAAGTAATAACTATCTAGGAAGGAAACAGGCTACACACAGGGACATAGAACAGCACTGTTAGAACACACATAAAAGAGGTTAACTGTTTTTTCTCTTAAAGGACAGCTGAGGACAAGTTAGGAACTTTGGTAGGTCTCTCTCGTTTACTTCAGCAGGTATCAAATATCTATCAACTGAACAATGTCTGGGAAAACTTTTATTGCTAAAGCCTGTTGCCCCCATTATAGCTTCTGCTTCTGTCCTGACAGACAGCCCAATGCCAGTTGAGGGACCAGTTCCATGTGCAAGATACCTTCAAGCCGAAGCCCTGATGAAACAAGTGCAGGAGTTCAGAGAAGAGGTGGTGAGGCTCAAAAGCGTTCGAGACAGTGAGAAGTACTGTACATTGATGAGATGCTTCTTAAAGCATCCAAGTTCTCTGACAAAGGTGCAGATGGGATGCTACAGAATTAAGAGAGTTGGACACGTGTACCAGAACCTGCAGAATTGACAACCCAACTCCTCTAGCTCTCTAATTGAAGAACCAGTATGTGGCCCTGGAAGTAGAAAAGGTGAAAGCATCCCAGGAAAGGGAAGAACCAGAGCTAAAGCACCCCAAAGTTGAGGAATCAGTGACCACAAGGAGGCGAAGGGTAGTGATGATTGGTCACTCTCTTCTGAGGGGTACTGATGAGAGGAGGGACCGGGGAGATATGATACAAACCTTTAAATACTTAAAGGGTATTAATGAACAAACAAACCTTTTTCAAAGACAGGGAAGCTATAAAACTAGAGGGCATAACATGAAGCTACAAGGGGGTAAACTGAAAGGCAATGTCAAGAAATACTTTTTCACTGAAAGGATGGTGGATGCTTGGAATGCCCTTCTGATGGAAGTGTTGGAGGCAAATACAGTAACAGAATTCATAATGGCATGAGACAGACACAATGGATCCCTTTATAGCAACAGGATAAAATCAAAATAAACTTAACTATCTCTTATATCTCAACAAATAGGGGGGACCTAAATGGAACGGTGGGTACACCCCTAAAAAAAGGCATGGGGAAGGGTGACTTGCACAGAGAGGCAGGTGCACCTACTCTTGCCACCTTGCTGGGCTAACTAGATGAACCATGCTGATCTTTATCTGCTGTCATATACTATGAGCAGCATGCAGAGTCCCTAATAGCTTGGTCGGACGTCCGGGATGGACATCCAACCCCTGCTATTCGTTGAGACCCAATTCTGGCTCCAGAGATCCCCGCAAGTTCAGGGCCGCTGTTCGGGGAGCTCTGGATGGGGAAGGAAGGGGGCGGGCAGGGAGAGGAGACAGGGCAGGCTGGAGGCAGGACCCAGACCCCAGATGCCAATTCTGGGGTCACAGCCCTGTATGTTCAGACTGGATGAAATGGACAGGTGACTTATTCCACCTCGGGGGTAGAATAAGTCACCCCGAGTGTGGCAATCTGCATAGTACCCCTGAAAGATAGGAAAGGAACAGGAAATTCCCTGCAACCCAATCCCAGTCTCAGCAGGCCTGTTTGGGGCTCGGGCAGCGATGAAAGCACGCTATTCTGGGCCTGGGGGTGAGTGCATGGTTACTGCATGGTTACAGGTGTCTGTGGCAGCATGTGGCCTCTGTCCTCAGCCCATCCTCACTGCCACCGGCTCTGTTGTGCCTCCCTATGGCTTACTGACATGCATATTCCACATGTGTCACATGCCTGGCCCACCCATGCACCCTCCCTTCAATCCCCACCATGCCTATTGTGCCACCAGCACTGGTGGCCCACCCTCTGCCCTCCACTCTTCTTCTATCATTTAGTCAATGCAGTGTGGCTGGGCAGCTGTGGGACCTGTCTTACCCAGCCACTCCCAACCCATGCTGCACATCCTGCCCCCACCCAGCTTCCATACCCAGCCCACTGCTGCATGTAGCCCCTGACTATGCAGTCAGTCCACCGGGCATCCCTACCCTCCTCAGGGGTAGCTGCATATCTGGGCTGTCCATGTGACTTTGCCCTGCCACATCCCTGGCCTCCTCTGAACAATTCCCCTCTCCTCATCCTGTCACCTCTCCATGGCATGCACCACTACCATCTGTGTTGCACCCAGCCCCACCACCCTCAGACTGCTGAGCACCCATGGATCACTGGCTGTGCTGCTGCCACATGTTCATGGCTCCCCTCTGCCCCTATGGCACCATCCCTGTCCACGTGGATGTTTGCCCCATCCCGTGCTACTGTGGTGGGCAGCTTACTTAGCTAGTTTGCACAGTCATGCATGGGCTACCATGACTGTGTGGCATGCAGCACAGTGGCTAAGCTGTAGTGTTATACATCTGACCTGGGCCATTGTGGGCCAGGGTTGCTATGGGTGATAAACACATAAGCACACAAGGCACACATGTTGATCAGCATAACACTTTATTTGCCCAGCAAACATGCATGGGACAGACACATAAAAAGGGCAAACAGTGCCCACGCACACTGGCAAACAGTTGTTCCCCACGGCACCAAATCCATGTCCTTTCTACACTTACAGGGCCATTGACACTACCGCCCAGTCCTTCCTGTTGGCTATCACTGCACCTGCAGCCACTGGTATGGCTCATGTCGCCTGGTGGTACAGCTGCCCCTGCTCGACTCCCTGGTGGTGGGGCCTCTCTTAGTGACCCACAGGGCTGCCTGCTGTGTGAATGAGGGGTGGTGTGTGGGGCTGCAGGTGTGCCTCTGGCAGCAGTTTCAGGGCACTGAACTCACCCCTCAGGCCCCACATCTTATCCCTGAGGCCCTCCACATAGTGGGAAAGGTAGTAGAGGGGCCTGCACAGTCATGAAAGACTGTGTGCAAGTTTGTGCTCAAGTTGGCCCATGGCTTACATGTCTCTGGGGCCTCCTCCTGCCTTTTGAACCCCCTCATTGTGCCCTATACTAGATAGGGGTGTGCTTGATGTGCCACCAACACTGGCGCCTCTCTCCTATATGCACCTGGCTGAAGGCACCTCAACTGCATCACCACCCTCATCACTGCCATGCCCTGACACCACTGCAGCTTTCTGGCAGCCCCAACTCCCATAACCTGGGATCTGCCACCTCCCCATCTGCATCGCCCTCCAGTCACACTGTCACCTCCCACCCACACCTGCACTCAGAACCCCCACCCACTCTGCATATCCATCCTCACCCACAACCTCCTCTTGCATGCCCTCTGTCCCCTCTCCTTCACTCCCACTATCCTGCCACTCACACATCCTGCAGACAGATCCCTCACCCTCGCTTCCACCCTTCTGCCAATCACTCACCTCCACATGCTCACCTTGCATGCACACAGACACTTTACCCTTGCTCCCCACCTCCTGCCACTCACAGAGTCCCATATACTCATCCTGCATGCACTCTATCCCCTTGCTCTCAGCACCACCCTCTTGACATTCACCCTCACCCAGGCCAACCCCTCACCACCCAGGCCTGACCCCTCAGTACAGCCTCCCCCACACCACTCCTTGGGGGCCCCTCCAGTTGTCCTTCCTGTCACAACACATACCCCTTCCATCAGGGTCTGGAGGATGAGGGTCCAAAGGTTGCCCCTGTCTCCACAGTGCCTGCATATGGCACCGGTGGGACCTAGCCACTGAGCTACTGCACACCATCCCCCAGGTGTGCTATGGAACATAGGCCCCTCAGCTCACTGCCATCAGCTCCAACCTGTTCAGGGGGCTGGAGGGGGCGAATACTGCCTCCTCATCCTCTGCAGATGGGTTGAGCTAGACAGGAGGCTGGGATTTGCCTGTGCGCTGGTGCGGCCCCTGCTGGTGGTCATGCTGCTGCACCCACTGGGGCTGGGGAGCATATCTGAACCAGCATCCTCCACAGTGTCAGGGGTGGAGCCATCAGGGGACAGGGTGGGGACTCCTCCTGCTGCTGTGCTGCCACTATGGGGGAAAGAGGTCATGGTTAGCTGCACACCTATGGTGTCTCTAATGCGTGTCTGGCAGGTCATCCATGGGCAGCTGGGTTTCTGGTGTATCTGTGGCACAGGGTGCTGTCATTCTGGGTGGTCCACACTAGGTATGTGTTTCCCGTGTTACACTCTGGACAGTGTTCCTGACACTGCCACTGTGATGGGGCAAGCTGGCCTCTTTGTGTCACTTTACCATGTTCCATGCCCATACCTCTCTGTGGGACATCGTGGGACATCATGAAGGCTGTGCTAGACATGTTCACTCCCTGCTTCTTCTGTTGCTGCACTGCTGTGGTGGCTGGTGGGGTGGGGCAGGCAAACACACAGGGTGTTCCAGCATGTCTCAGCTCTGCAGGGGATGGGGCAGTGTGGTCTGGGACTATGTGTTGTGGGACCCTGGGTTGGGGGCATGCTGATTCCATGGTGTCCATGTCACAGCAGTGTGTGCTCTTACATGTGGTGCTCTGGCTTTGCGTGGGGGGCCTGTTGGTCTGCTGCTCATACTGGGTATCTGCATGGCTACTCACCCTGTTCCTCCTGCAGCTGCTGCTGGATACGCCTTATGAGTCTTGGATGCATACTGCGGATTGTGCTGTATCGCACTCAGTAGGCCTCAGTGTTGCACAGGATCTGGAAATGCCTGTGGGGTTGAGACACACCTCATCATTCCCCCATGCCAGGGCATATGCCTGCCTACTCATTAGGAGGGTGCTGCTGGCACTGTGCACATGTGCATCATGTGTCCTGTCCCCATCTGCTTTTGGTTACAGGTCACCCTGCCATACCATGCATGGGGGGGGGGGCTGCATCTGCTCATTGCATTTGATGTAGATGCACAGAGCCTGGTTCCCTCCCCTCCTAGGGCCTGGGAGCAGTCACAGCTTTGGCCTGATCGTTCTGTGACTACTCTACAGTGCTTAGGGTAATGGGTTTCCTCCCATCTGGGGGCCTGTAATACTGCATTTTGCACCTTTACCATTCAAACTACCTCCCCTCTGATTTGTTCTGCTCTCACTTTCTGGGGCCTGGGAGCTGTCACAGTTCTGGTGTGATGGTTCTCTGCCTGACCTACAGTACTCAGGGTAGTGGGTTTGCCTCCAACCTGGAGCCATGTACAGGGCCATTTTTGTGAGCATCTGTGTGATCTGGGGCTGTGGCTGACATTCTGGGACCACTTTCCGCTATGCGTGTCCCTTCCATCTTATATAAACATAGAAACATAGAAACATGATGACAGAAAAAGACCACAAGGCCCATCTAGTCTGTCCTTCCATAACAACTACAACAGTCCACTTTTTACCTTTAGAGATCCTCTGTGTTGGTCCCATGCTTTTTTGAATTCAGTTACTGTCCTCATCTCTACCACCTCCACTGGGAGACTATTCCACGGATCCACTACTCTTTCCATAAAGAAATATTTCCGCATATCACTCTTGAATCTATCACCCTTCACCCTCATCTGTCTCTATATCCTCCTGTGCCTTCACTGTGGGCCTGCTTGCATCTTGTTCTCCCTTGTTTCATGGGCCCCTGCTGTGGTGCTTCTCTGTCTGTGCTGTCACTGTGCAGCCTGACTACTCTCTTCCAGGGGCAGATCAGGACTTTCTCTGCCCTTCCTCTCTACCTTGGTGCATGCGTGTCTCTGTGCCAACTTGTGTGCTGCTCCTGCCTGCCCACTTCTCTCCAGGTTTGTATGTCTGTATTGTGATGTACTTACCGGGCGAGGGTGGTTCTGATGTGTTCCCAGCCCCTGTGCACTGCTGTGTGGACTGGCTGCCTCTGCACAGTGGGTAGGAGAGTCTTCTCATGCTCCAGGATCATGGTCACCAGCAGCCTCATCTCTGCCTCACTGAAATTAGGCTGCCTGATAGACATGTTGCATGTTGATGTGTGCATTATGATGGGGGAGGGGGTTTTCTTACTGTTTCCGGTCACACGTGGTCTGCAGGACATGGAGTTGGGGACATTTTCAGGGCTGCAGGTGCACGGGGCAGCTGGGGCAACATTTGCAGTGTGTGCATGGCTCAGAATGGTGCGATAGGCTGCCAATTAGTCATGCTTCCCCAGGAACGACCACATGCCGATTCTACATCCCGGTGTGCTTATATATATGCGGGGTTCTGGAATCAGTGCTCTGCATGTACATCCTCTTTGGAGAGGTACACAGGCCTGGATTGCCCCTTTCTGAATTGGGCTCAAAGAGTCTAGAGATGAAAAAGTTTTGAAGGTCAGTGTTGTTGAGGAGGCAAGGCAGGAACTGTTGAATTCTGATATTGCTTTTAAGCTAAAACAGCTGAGGCAGCATTTCTATGAGAAAGGAGACAAACCTAATCAACCTTTGGCATGCAGGCTGAACAAAAGGCAAACTCAAAATCAGGTATTGAAGATGAGAGATGAGGAAGGCCATATGACTTATACATCAGAGGAAATACAAAAGGCATTCACAGAGGTTTCTAAAAAAATGGTTAAACAAGGGGCACCATCCGAGATGGAGGCTAGGGGCTCATACCTAGTTGGGGTGGGTCTAGGATAGATGATTGATTTTGTTAAAATTAAATTGGATAGAGAAATTTCAGAGGTAAGGGCAGAGGGTGAAGCAGAGGGTGAAGAGGGTGAAGCAGTTAGGTGCACAGGTGGTGTTCTCTTCAATCCTCCCTGTTGAGGGTAAAGGCCAAGGCAGAGAGGCTCGCATCCTGGAGATGAATGCATGGCTGCGTGGATGGTGTCATCGAGAGCATTTTGGTTTCCTAGACAATGGGATGCTGTTCCAAGGGTTGCAGAGCAGAGATGGCATCCATCTGTCCAAGAAAGGTCAACGCATCTTCGGTAGTAGACTGGCTAATCTACTGAAGAGGGATTTAAACTAGATTCGTTGGGGAAGGGTGAAGAAAGCCCCCAGGTAATTGAAAGCCCCCAGGTAGGTGATACATTAAATACCTTTATGGAAATGGGTAACAGGGGTAACATATGGAAATCAGTGTGTATAAATGCCCGTAGCATGGGAAATAAGATCCCTGATGTTGAAGCTTTGGTGGGAGTGGCTGACTTGGATTTAGTGGCAGTTACAGAAACATGGTTCACAGAAAACCATGATTGGGATGTAACTATACCTGGCTATACTTTATTCAGAAAGGACAGGGTAGGAAGAAGGGGAGGAGGAGTGGCACTATATGTAAAAACTACTATTGAAGCTTTGGAATTACAGAGCTTAAAAGGGAGAAAGGAGGCATTGTGGGTTAAACTAGAAAGAGGGAATGAGAAATCTATTTGCATTGGTGTGATATACAGACCTCCCTCGCAAGAGGAAGAGGTGGACAGAGAGTTAATTGAAGACATACGCAGCATTGTTAGGAAAGGCGAACTGCTATTGATAGGAGATTTCAATATGCCAGATGTTGATTGGCACATTCCTGCTGCAGTATCATCTAGAAGTAAGGAGATCCTGGATTCTCTACAGGGAGAACTATTCAGGCAATTGGTAACAGACCCCACACGTGAAGGGGCCATACTGGACTTGCTGCTTACCAATGGTGAAAGTGTTTCTGATGTTGTAGTGGGAGGTCATTTTGCATCCAGTGATCACCAGATGGTGTGGTTCAGTATTAGGATTAGGGCTGTTAGAATCCATTCAAAGGTGAGGATCTTAGACTTTAGGAAGACTAACTTTGCGAAGATGGGCCAATACCTCAGGGAGTCGTTAGTGGGATGGGAACAGCTGTGGGATGTAGAAAAACAGTGGGCAAAACTGAAAGGGGATATTTTAAGGGCAACCAACCTTTTTGTTAAAATGGTAAATAAAGGCAAAAGGAAAAGGAGACCGCTATGGTTTTCGAAGGAAGTAGCTAAAAAAGTGAAGAAAAAGAGGGAGGCCTTCATGAAATACAAGAGATCACAGAGAGAGGAAGACAGGCATCTGTATTTGGAAAAACTTAGAGAAGCTAGCAAAGTAGTCAAGAAGGCAAAGATTCAAAAGGAGGAGGAAATAGCCAATGTAATAAAATGGGGGGATAAGACATTTTTCAGATATATTAGTGAGAAGAGGAAGGGCAAAAGTGGTATTGTCAGACTCAAGGGTGCAGGGGAGGAATATGTAGAAGCTGATACGGATAAAGCGGAATTGCTTAACAAATATTTTTGTTCTGTGTTCACAGATGAAGAACCAGGAACAGGACCTCTGAAAACACCCACAAATAGGAACAGAAGCGAGGGACATCTTGAACAATTTTCAGAAGACTGTGTTCGTGAGAAACTAGCTCAACTTAAAGTAGACAAAGCAATGGGACCGGATGGGATACACCCTAGAATACTGAGGGAACTTGGGGACGTTCTAGCAACTACACTGACTGACCTTTTCAATGCCTCGTTGGAGTCGGGAGTGGTGCCAAAGGACTGGAGAGAGGCTCATGTGATGCCTTTACACAAAAGCGGAAGTAAGGATGTGGTTGAAAACTACAGGCCGGTTAGTTTAACTTCGGTGGTGAGTAAATTATTGGAAATGCTGCTGAAAGAGAAAATAGTGAGGTTTCTGGAGTCCAGCAGATTACAGGATCCAAGGCAGCATTGGTTCACCAGAGGCAGGTCTTGTCAGACAAATCTGATTGATTTCTTTGACTAGGTGACCAGGGAGTTGGACCGAGGGAGAGCTCTAGATGTGGTGTATTTAGATTTCAGTAAAGCCTTTGACACTGTTCCTCACAGGCGACTTATAAACAAACTGAGCACCCTAGAGATGGACCCTAAAGTTACTGCTTGGATTAGAAATTGGTTGGGTGGGAGGCGACAAAGAGTACAAGTAAATGGAGCTCACTCTGAGGAGAAGGATGTTACCAGTGGTGTGCCCCAGGGATCTGTCCTTGGTCCGATTCTTTTTAACATCTTTGTTAGTGATATAGCAGAAGGGCTGTCGGGTAAGGTTTGCCTCTTTACAGATTATACCAAAATCTGCAATACAGTAGACACCCAGGAAGGTGTAGATAACATGAGGAGGGATCTAGCTAAGCTTGAAGAATGGTCTAGAATTTGGCAGCTGGGATTTAATGTTAAAAAATGTAAGGTCATGCATTTGGGCTGCAGCAATCCAAGGGAGCGATACAATATAGGGGGTGAAGTACTTTTGTCCACTAAAGAAGAGCGTGACCTAGGCGTGGTTGTGTCTGATGATCTTAAAGTAGCTAAGCAGGTAGAAAAGGCAACGGCAAAAGCTAGAAGGATGCTTGGGTGCATACGGAGAGGAATGGCTAGCAGAAAAAAGGAGGTGATAATGCCTCTGTATAAGTCTTTGGTGCGACCTCATTTGGAGTATAGTGTGCAATTCTGGAGACCGCACCTTCAAATTGATGTGAACAGGATGGAGTCGGTACAGAGGGTGGCTACTAAAATGATTAGTGGTCTTCATCTTAAAGCATATGAGGACAGACCTAAGGATCTTAATATGTACACCTTAGAGGAAAGGCGGGATAGAGATGATATGATTGAGATGTTTAAATACCTCCGTGGCATAAATGTTCAGAGAGAGAGCCTCTTTCAATTGAAAGCAAGTTCTGCTATGAGGGGACATGGGATGAGGGTGAAGGGAGATAGATTCAGGAGTGATATGCGGAAATATTTCTTTACGGAATGAGTAGTGAATCCATGGAATAGTCTCCCAGTGGAGGTGGTAGAGATGAGGACAGTAACTGAATTCAAAAAAGCATGGGACAAACACAGAGGATCTCTAAAGGTAAAAAGGGGACTGTTGTAGTTGTTATGGAAGGACAGACTAGATAGGCCATGTGGTCTTTTTCTGTCATCATGTTTCTATGTTTCTATGAGTTTTATGCAAAGCTTTACAAAGTGTTCGCAAATGACTATTAATACTTTACAATGTGAGATAAGAGGATACTCTAGCTCCCTCCATGTTGGAGGTGATTATAATCATATTTCTTAAGGAGGGCAAAGATCCCACACTATGTAACTCGTATTGGCTCGTCTCTCTCCTCCATCTAGATACTGTATCAAGATTCTTCTGGGCATTCTTGCTGAGAGATTAGCCAGGCTTTTCCCAACTTGGGTAACAGGGATCAAGAAAGTTTTGTTAGAGGGAAAGAGGGTACAGATAAATATAGGTGACCTGATAGACCTAATCTAGCTAGCAACCCTTTGATAATCCTTTGTTTGGATATGGAAAAAGCATTTGATATGATGAACTGGCAATTCATGCTACAGGTCATGGCAGAGAGAGGGCTATGCCCCAATTTAATGAAGTGGAATGCAAAGCTATATAATAATCCAAATGTGCCAATGAGGGTGAATGGGAGCCTGTCCTCCTTCTTTGGCCTGGAGAGAGGTACATGGCAGGGCTGCACATTGTCACCCCTCCCTTTTACATCAGTAATGGAGCTTTTTGTGTAACAAGTAAGAATTAATCAACACAAGAAAAGCCATACTGGGTCAAACCAAGATCCATCAAGCCCAGTATCATGTTTTCAATAGTGGCAAATCCAGGTCACAAGTACCTGTACCTGCAGGTTCCCAAAAAGGTACACAGATTCCACATTGCTTATCCTGGAGTAAGCAGTGGATTTCTCTGGTCCTCTAACAATGGTTTATGGGGGTTTTGTCCAGGAACTTGTCCAAATCCTTTTTAAACACAGTTATGCTAACAGCATTTACTACATCCTCGGTAATGAATTCCAAAGTTTGATTACATGCTGAGTGGAAAAAAAAATTCTCCTATTAGTCTCAAATTGGCTACATTGTACTGTAGCTTCACTGTGTGTCTCCTTGTCTTTCTACTTTTTGAAGGAGTAAGCAACCAATCTAAGTTTACCTGTTCCACTCCATACATTATTTATTGACCTCTATCATATCTCCTTTCTGCCATCTTTTTGCCAAGTTAAAGAGTACTAACCTTTTAAGCCTTTCCTCATAAGGGTATCCATCCATCCCCTTTACTGTTTTGGTGGCTCTTCTCTGTACCTTTTCTAATTCTGCTATATCCTTTTTGAGATATGACGATCATAATTGCACACAATATTTAAGGTGCGGTCACACCATAGAATGATAGAGAAGGATTATAATATCCTTTGTTTTATTCTCGATTCCTTTCCTTATGATTCCTAGCATTCTATTTGCTTTCTTGGCTGCTGCTGCACACTGGGTAGAGGGTTTCAACATATTATCCATGATTATGCCTAAATACTCTACCTAGGTGGTGGTTCCTAATGTGGAACCTTGCATCGTTTAACCATAGTTTGGATTCTTCTTCCTTAAGTGCATAACTTTTCACTTATCCACATCAAATTCCCTTTGTTATTTGGATGTCCAGACTTCCAATTTATCAAGGTGCTCTTGTAATTTTTCACAATCCTCTTGTGTTTTAACAACTTTGAATAATTTTGTGTCATCTGCATATTTGATCATCTCCCTCATTATTCCCATTTCCAGGTCTTTTATGAATATGTAAAAAAGCAGCGGGCCCAGCACCAATACTGACATCAGGCCCACTGATCTGTAGTTTCCTGGATCACCCCTGGATCCCTTTTTAAAAACTGGCATTACATTGGCCATTCTCTAGTCTTTAGTTACTATACAATGGAGTAGCAACACTGTTAACCTCTCTCATGGACAGAATCATGCAGGGCACCCAGCAACCTAAGCAGGGTTTCATACTAATATTTCTGGACATAGCAGCAGTATTTGATTCAGTCTCACAGAACATCCTATTAGTGTGACTACAAGCAATTTGAATGCAAGGCATAACACTAGAATGATTCCGATCGTATCTAACAGCTAAAGGGTGAAAACAAGATCGACCAAATAAGCTCTATTTTATCAACCGCAAGGTGTCCCACAAGGATCAGCTTTATTATTTCTACTTTTCAACATACAGTATATCAACGTATATGCTCAATCATGCATTCTCACAAAGTTCACTATGCACCCTTCAATACAACAAAACCTACGCATAATGTAATAACAGACTGCTTCAAGCATATTGCTCACTGGCTAACAGATCTTGCCTTATCAATAAACTAAAAATACAGAAGTACTACACATCACCAGAGAAGAAGCATTCATCCCGCCAACAATGTTACAAATTAATACAATTGAGCTAGAATAAAAAAAAAACAAAGTTAGATACTTTGGAATAACTCTAGACCAAAGTTTAAACCTAAACACACATATCAAGAAAACCAGCAAGACAATATACCACAAAATGTAAACACTGCAACACCTACTGTTCATCCACATGATCTTGCTACTGATATTCAAAATCATGTTTAAATTATCATTCACATACCTAATATGCTCTTATACATGACAGAGAACAACAGGGCAGCATTTCCCCTTTGACCTGGAAGGTCATACAGGGCCATGACCGAAATTGGCCTTGTACGTCCTGCTGGCTCGGCCTGCCCCCCTGCCACCCAGATCCCGCCCTCTCTTGCCCACTGCCGGCTCTCCCCGTCCTGCTGCTCTGGACATGTGGGGAGAGTCAGAGGGGGAATCGGGTCCAGATGGCTTGCAGGGCTGCATGTCCCTCTGGGACGTGCAGCCCTGCAGCCCATGTCTTGGAATCAGCCCAAAGCACACAAAGTATCCTAATGATACCAATTGACAGAACAAAATGCAACCAATATGCCCGCAACCATTCATTTTCCCTTTATGCTCCAGAACTATGGAATGCACTGCCTGAGAAGCCCAGAAACACATCTGAACTTATCGCATTCTGCAAGTCATTAAAACCTTATCTATTAATGGAGCACCTGCAGACATAATAGCATAAATCTCACATCCCACCAACAGTTAGCTACGAGGTATTCTCAAACCTCTATTGTTAAGAAGTTCATAATCTTGCAATGTTTTCCCCTCCCTCTTTCCAGTTGAAGAACATGAATAACTTGTACATCCTATGTTAGTATATTTTTAGTTCCCTGTTTTATGTAAAACTTACTGTTTCTTGTAAGCCGCTTTGAGCTGGAGAAAAGCAGTATAATAAATAGTCAAATAAATAAATGAATAAAAATACTAATTATCATTTTAATGATAGCTCATTACAATCTCATATTTCAATTCTTTCAGCACTCTGTGATGGATACCGTTTGGTCCAGGTGATGTGCTACTCTCTAGTTTATCATATAGTGTGGTGAGGAGAGCAGCCAAGAACAGATGGAGATAGAAGAAAACCATGTTTTTGCCTTTACACCAAGTGACAGACAAGCTGTGCACAGAGCTTGCAGAGCAGGAAAGAAAAAAAATCCTGTCTCTGCTGAGGCTAAGCCACTCCCAGACTCTGAAGTGGGGGCAGGCTTAGATACTGATTGGAAAAGCCTGTGCGAAGGCAAGGGTGTGGCAGGGAAGAAATGGTTTTTAAAACCTCACTCTGACTAGAGAGGAGGGAAGGAAGGGAGAGTCACTTTCACAGGAGAAGGAGAGATCCTGGAGCAAGAGGATTCCAGTGGGAAGAGATCCCAGAGCCCTGGGAGATCCTGGAGAGGAAGAAAGATTCCAGGAAGGCTTTCAGGAGAGATCTCATGAGAGAAGGAGTGGAGAAAGGCACAAGAAGTCTGACTTCCAGAAGCTGAAAGAGGTCAGTAAAAAAGGAAGCAGTGGATGTCTGAGAAATGCTCCTAGAAGTGAAGCCAACAGATGTATAGCTGAACAGCTTACAGATGAACAGGAACAGTTTGCAACAGCTAGTGTACAAGAGCCAGACCTGAGCCCTACAACTGCCAGAAGGTGGGTGGAGACGCTTGAGAGTGGAAAAAGCCAAACCCCAGCAGTGAGCAGAGCAGCTGAGCTAAAAATACTAGAAACATTAGCACAAGTGTTCCCTGAGAGAAAGGCTTATTCTACCAAAGTAACTGTGCACAATCAGAAAGATTTGCTGTGGAGCCAGTTTCAAAAGTTCCTACAAGACAGAGAAGCTGAGGAAGCTTTTAAGACTGTAGAAGGCAATGAGCATTCTTTAGCCCAGGAGGAAATGCAGGTCAATTCTTATGTGCCAGAGTCTGACCTAGGAATCTGTCCAATGGATTGCTCATTCTGTTTAAAAGAAGACTGAGCCTTACTAAGCAGAGCTGAGAGAGTGAGAAGCTGTATTGTACATAACTCTGTAACTGCTAATAGCCTTCTAAAGCCATGGATGTGTTTTACCAAGTGAGAATTTTCTTCTAAAGCAAAAAAGCTGTGTGTTACCAGAAGTTTGTTTAAAAGGGAAAACAACAGTTGTGCCAAGAAGAAAGTTTACCTTTTGTTTGAAAGAGGTAGAAGAAGCTGTGCTGAGTACTGCTTTGTTTATTGAAAAACAGCTGCTAAGTTTAGCAGGACTTTTGGTTTTCTGTTTACCTCAGTGGCCAGTTATCTTCTGTTATCCTTTGTGTTTGAGAAGTATCCTAATGCCTTGTGTTTGAATTTTGACGCCTTGGAAATCCCCATAGAAAAATAAATATTCTTGTATGCCTTACCAACGGTCTCACACTACATTTTGTCCTTGCTCAAGAAAAGCCTAACTACAAGTCCCAGAATTCCACTGGGGACAGTCAGAAAAGCTTTATTTAAGGACATTACAAGGCAGCCCTATGCCTGTGAGCCCTAGGGCCCAGGCTAGGGTCCCACAATAGTTGTAATATATCTTCCTGGTTTATCAAGATTTGTTTCAATACATCATCTTTAAATGCCATTCCAGGCATGGGTAATTTTCCTACATCTTCTTCAGTAAAGATCAAAGCAAAGGATTAATTCAGTTCATTTGCTATAGCCGTACCTCCCTTAGTGTCTGTTTTACCCCTCTCATCTAATGGTCCAACTGACTCTCTCACAGATTTTTTGCTATGAATATACTTCAAAAAGGTTTTATTATGCACTTTTGTTTCCATGGCAAACTTCTTTTCAAATTCCCACTTTGCCTGCCTTATCAGTGCCTTAAATTTAACTTGCCAGTACTTATGATGTTTCCCATTTTCATCATTTGGCTCTTTTTTCCATTTCCTGAAAGATGCTTTTTTGGCTACTACAGCATCCCTGACCTCACCTTTAAACCATGCTGACAATCATTTAGTCTTCCTTACACCTTTCTTAAAGTATGGAATACATCTGGCCTGGACTTCCAAGATAGTATTTTTAAATAATGCCCATGCTTGATGTAAATCTTTATCCTTTGCTGCTGCTCCTTTTAGTGTTTTCTTAACTATGTTCCTCATTTTATCATAGACTCCCTTTTGAAAGTTAAAAGCTGGTGTTGTGGGTTTCCTTGCTGTGCTCTCTTCATTTAGTACATCAAATGCGATCATGCTATGATCAATATTGCCAAGTGGCATCAACACTGTTAGCTCACGCAATAGATCCTATGTTCCAATAAGGACTAGGTCCAAAATAGCTTCCCTTCTTGTCGCAGCTCATGAACCAGCTGCTCCATGAAGCAGTCATTTATTTCATCTAGAAACTTTATCTCCCTAGCATGTCCTGCTGTGACATTGACCCATTCGATACCAGGGTATTAAAATCATCCGTTATTACTGTGTTGTAATTTTTGTTAGCATGCCTGATTTCTTTTAGCATTTCATTATCCATCTGTTCATTCAGGCCAGGTGGATGCTAGTATACCCCCAATGCCATTACCTTCCCCCTTTTACATGGAATTTCTATCCATAGAGATTCTTCTGTGTATTTTGCTCCTGCAAAATGTTTATCCTGTTTGACTCAATGTCCTCTCTAACATAGAGTGCAATCCCTCCACTAATTTGATCTACCCTATCATGATGATACAGTTTGTACCCAGGTATCGCGGTGTCCCATTGGTTGTTCCCCTTCTACCAGGTCTCTGTGATGTCAATTATATCTAACCTTTCATTTAGTGCTATTCTGACTCTCTCATCATATTTTTTAGATTTCTAGCATTTGCATACAGGCATTTCAGAGGGGGTATTTTGTTCATATTAACAATATGGTTATCAGTTGACAGGGGTAATTTGGAATCTTTCCACTCTGTACTTAAAGGCATCTGGGTTAGTTTTACCTTTATGGGAACTTCTCTATTGGGATGCCCTAACTTCCCTCTTTTGCTAGTATTCTTCAAGGATAGAAAATTCTGAACCATGCGGTCTTGGGCAACTGTCAGCTTTCACCTTCTGTCTAGATTAAAAGCTGCTGTATCTCCTTTTCAAAGGTTAATTCCAGAAGCCTAGTTCCACCCCAATTAAGGTAAAGTCCATCCTTTTGGAAAAGCTCTCCCCTTCCGAAGAATGTTGCCCAGTTCCTAACAAATCTAAAATCCTCTTCCTTTAAACATTGTCTCATCCAAACATTGAGACTCTGCAGCTCTGGCTGTGTATTAGGTCCTGCATGGATATTCAGCAGCTATATGGATGGTCTCTGCATTTACTTTAGGCCCTGTTGACAAGTAAGCTGCCAGGACTATCCGCACAGTGAAAGCGTACATACTGTTTGTATATTTATAATTCAATCCTGGGCGACAGGAATGCATATAGTGTAGGGATAGCCTCTGGGGCAATCTTATCCTGAAGGCAGGGACAGCTCATGAGACTGAGGAGTACTGAGTCAATTATAGTTTTTGCACACTCTCTCTTGTGGCCAATCTCACAGTATCAGCTGAGCAAATGGGGTAAATTTTCAGCCGATGTGGTCACTGGCTTAAGTTAAAAGCTACTTTTGTCGTTTAACTTAATGGTTTATTTAAGAACATAAGAAATGACATACTAGGTCAGACCAAGGTCCATCAAGCCCAGTATCCTGTTTCTAACAGTGGCCAAGCCAGGTCACAAGTACCTAAAAGTTTCCCAAAAAGACACATAGGTTCCACAATGCTTGTATTGGGGCAAGTAATGGATTTTCCGGGTCCTCTAATAATGGTTTATGGACCTTTTCTCCAGGAACTTGTCCAAACCTTTTTTAAACCCAGCTACAATAACAGCTATTACTACATCCTCTGGTAATGAATTCCAGAGTTTGATTACGCGTTGAGTGAAAAAATATTTTCTCTTAGTAGTCTTAAATGGGTTACACTGTAGCTTCATTGCATGTCCTCTTGCCTTTCTACTGTTCGATGGCGTAAACAATCGATCTATGTTTACCTGTTCCACTACACTCATTCATTTATAGACCTCTATCATATCTCCCCTCAGTTGTCTCTTTTCCAGGTTGAAGAGCCCTAATCTTTTAAACCTCTTCTCATAGGGATATCCTTCCATCCCCTTTACCATTTTGGCTGCTCATCTCTGAACCTTTTCTAAGTCGGCTATATCCTTTTTAAGATACGGCGACCAGAATTGCACACAATATTCAAGGTGTGGTTGCACCATGGAACAATACATAGGCATTATAATATCCTTTGTTTTTATTCTCCATTCCTTTCCTTATGATTCCTAGCATTCTATTGGCCTTTCTTGGCCACCCCTGTACACTGGGCGGAGTGTTTCAATGTGTTATCCACAATGATGCCTAAAATGTTTTTCTTGGGTGGTGGTTTCTAAGGTGGTATTTTCCATCCTGTAATCATAATTTGGGTTGTTCTTTCCTAGGTGCATAACTTTGCACATGCCCACATTAAATTGCTTCTGCCATTTGAACATCCAGTCTTCCATTTATCAAGATCCTCTTGCAATTTTTCACAATCTTCTTGGTTTTTAACAACTTTGAATAATTTTGTGTCATCTGCAAATTTGATTACCTCAGTTGTTGTTCCCATTTACAGGTCATTTATGAATATGATAAAAAGTAACGGACCCAGCATAGATCACTGGGGTACTCCATTATTCACCTTTCTCCATTGGAAAAATTGGCCACTTAGCCCTACCCTCTGCTTTCTATCTTTTAACCAGTACCTGATCCATAATAGTACACTGCCTCCTATCCATATAGGTAGTCGCTGAAAATGTGAATAGTACAGTCTCCACATCAACATTATGGGTCCGATATTCAAAGGGCCTTACATGGGTAATGTCTTTATTTACTCGTATAAGGGCCTTATCCTGGATATTTGAAGGGCACTTACATGGGTAGTGCCCTTCAAATATCCTGGCTAAGTCCTTAACGTGCCCCGATACTATCAGCATATCATCGGGGCATTCCAGGGTGGAACGGGGGCGGAGGAAGGGGCTACATGGGTAGCAGCAATTTTCATTGCTCCCTGCATAGCCATCTGCACCTTAAAGATAGGCAAGACAAAAACCCCTTGCCTATCTTTAAGATGCAGAATCTATGCGGGTAGTAACAAAAATCGCTGCTACTGTGTAGCCTCTGGAGCTGCCGGGAGGTCTGAACTAACCCGGCGCAGAAGCGAATATCCGGGTTAGAGGGTTCCGTGGGCAGGCTATGTGCCTGTATGGCGCATATCCTATCTAAATCAATATCGGGCCCTATATGTTTAGTTGAGGTCTGCTATTCGTCACTTATTCAAATAGTGGCTGAATAATTGATGTTATTTGGATAATTTCTAACCTGCCTTCACTCCTCCCCTAACATGGCCCACAAATATAAGAATATTAGCTGGCCATTTAGCAATTTAAATGGTCCGATATTATCCATTTTTTATAAATATCTGGATGGGCTAATTATGTACTGTATTTGCTGATTAAATCATAATTGCCTTGTCAGTCTGAGAGAGTATAATTACACAGGTACACTAAAAAAATTTCTTTTTAAACTGCCTCTAATGTTTCGATTGATTTTTACGTTTTTTGGTGCGCTGAATCCAAATCTGGTAACCAATTTGCTCCATCACGTACAGATATTTTGCTACATTGGGTTAGCAGTTTGAGGTGAACGTTTCAGATTGAGTGCGATCGAGATAAAAGTTTCTTGGATGAATTCTTTATACTAATTGTTTAGTAGTTATTCAAATAAGAATAAAGAAAATTGTAACAAGGCAGCACATAAGAATAGAGTAATGTCAACAAAACACACTGTGATGGTAGCAAAATTGTCTGCACTTAAAACAGCCACATACATGTGCACAAACATTGAGCATATAAGAGCGAGGTTAGACACAAAGCAAAGCAATGTGCAAAAAATGTTGTACAGGTATGTATGTAAGAATAGAAAACGCAAACCGCACCATTGCAATACATGAAGACAAACACCCGATGGTGTGAAAATAAAATTCTAATAAATGAGATCCGACACTGTGGTAATAACTAGCAAATTTTTATTTCAAAGTTTAGTAAAAACACGATATTTGTCAACACAGTTTAGATTTTAAAGTCATTCTTGGGTCAATCAATCTCCTGGTGGGCCCGTTTCTTCTTCCCCCGAATGCTTCTCTTGGTGCGCTGCTTGGCGTATTTTTCATCTGGGGTTTCCCGCAGCAGCAACCAGCAGAAATCAGCCATCATAGTGGTGTTCCTTCTTCCTTGGTACCTTCTCTCTGCGTCCTTGATGTCCTGGTGAAACCTTTCACCTTGTTCTTCACTGTACACCCCCAAGTTTTCGGGAAAGTAGTTCACATGGGAGTGCAAGAAATGGACTTTCAGGCTCATGTTACAGCCTTGTTCTTTGAAGGCATTGAGCATCCTGGCAACAATATCCTTATAGTTCTCATCCCGCTTGTTCCCCAAGAATTTGAGAACAACATCCTTGAAAGAATCCCAGGCTTCTTTTTCCTTCTCAGACATCGTTTCAGCGAATGCTCCATCTGAAATGAGTTTCCTTATATCAGGGCCAACAAACACTCCTTCCTTTAGCTTTGCTTCAGAAAGTCGGGGGAACTTTGAGCAAAGGTACCGAAAGCACTCACCATCTTTTGGAAGGGACTTGATGAATTGCTTAATGAGACCCAACTTAATGTGGAGAGGTGGTAATAGAATTTTATCACGAGGTACCAAGCTCTCATGAAGAACATTTTTCTCACCGGGTCTCAAATACTCCCGAATTGGCCAGTCTTTTTTCCCCCAGTGTAGGTCGCGGGCCCGGCTATCCCACAAGCAAAGGAAGCAGGGATATTTGGTGAAACCGGATTGCTGCCCTAATAGCATGGATAGAATTTTAAAGTCTCCACAAATCATCCACTTATGCTCATCATAACGAATCTTCTGAAGAATCAGGGCCAAATTCTTGTATTTTTCTTGGAGAATAACAGAGTGAGCAATAGGAACTGAAGCGAATGTGTTGCCATTATGAAGAAGAACACCTTTTATGCTGTCTTTTGACGAATCAATGAACAGCCGCCATTCAGCAGGATCATACTTGAGTTTAAACTTTTCCATCACTCCGTATATATCGTTGCAAAATACCAAATCTTCCTCTTTGCTGAAATACTTCAAAAATTGTGTCTCGCGGTTGCGGTACCAATAAAAAGTTGTTCCTGGTGACAATAGATTTTTCTGTTTAAGCCGAGAACCTAGCAGTTGGGCAGCATCTTTTGGGAGTCCTAAATCCCGGACTAAATCATTCAATTCAGCTTGAGAGAAAAGTTCAGGTTTCGGATCTGGTTCAGTTTCAAACTCGGAAGTACTGGACTCATCGGGAAAAGCCATCTGATGAGTCTCATCATGATCAGAACCGTCCACACAAATATGATCCAAAGATTTTGGTGGTTCAGGCACAGGTACTTCGTTGCTATGAGGCATAGGCCTAATTGCTGAGGGAAGGTTGGGGTAACTTATTACGTTCTTATTTTTTAAGTTGTATCCCTTCACAATGCAAGAGCAAAAATAGCAGTCACTGCTGTGGTCTCTTTGTTCACGCCACATCATAGGTATTCTGAAACGAAATGCTTGTTTTTTACCTTTCATCCATAAGCGTAGATCTTCCTCACATGTCTTGCACACTTTGTGAGGAGCACACGGTTTGTCTTGATCGCCTAACTTCAAACCGAAATAGGCGAAATATACTTTAATAAATGCAGAAATGTTCCTCTGCCGCTTTTTCACGGTATATTCCCCACAAATAAAACAAAAACTGTCCGGAGAGTTGACGCAACCTCTGGCTCTGTGAGCCATCACAAATACACAGCACTGCAAACTACAACTGTAGTGAACCACTTCGGAATAAAGCTGGATTACGACTGAGCAAACAAAAGGTAATAATGAACTTGCAAGAAACTGAAATTTGACAGGAACGTTCATGTTGCAACCACTGTGTTTGAGCGAGCGAACGAGGCGAGGCGAACAGGAAAGAACATGCGCCAGCGCGAGTACTGGATTTAGCCCCCCGCCTCCCAATTGTCCTGTTAATGTATAAAATGAATACAAAACACTCTAAAATATCATGAGGGAGTGTTTCTAGTTAGTTAACCATTACAACCTCTATTTTGGGCCAAGAAAATAAACTGCAGTCGGCTAAAAAGAAATTATGTGAACATTCCTTATATGGGTAAGAAATCTAATTTTGCAAGAAAACGTGACGTGATGGAACATTTTGGCTATTTTTCCTGGATTCAGCACCCCAAAATCTATAGGAATCAGTTGCAAAACTGGAGGCAGTTTTTTGGTAGTGTACCTGTGTTATTTATTCATATGGACTGTTCCCAGGTTTAATAAAACTCTCTCAACAGTAAGTGTAGGGTGTATTCACTTTACAACTCAACATACAAAAGAGATTCTATGGAATTTTGGGTCACATCACTGCAATCTCCCTCCATTGCCAATCTGTTTCTTAACACAAAACCCTGCAAACGGACACACAAAAACTTACCATGCCACACCAACACCAAATGCAAGAATTGAACTGCACTGCAGATATTCTAGAAATGCCAGGACACCTCCAGTTGGGAAAACAGAACAAACTGGATTGTTACTGATTCCATCACAGAACCTTTACACACAAAATGCAGAGAAATCATTGCCAACTCCAGAGTTCTTTCATTCCACCTTGCTGCTCCTTATGCCCGGAACAAACTTCATGAGTCAGCACATTAGAACCCATCTCTGGCCTTATTCAAGTGCAGGCTAAAACCCCTCGACTGCTTTTGGATCCGGATCTCCTTATACACCTTATCACCACCTAAGTACATCTTTATAATCCCCCTAGATTTACCTTAGTTCACACTTTTTTGTGTTTTCTATCTTGATTAGATTGTAAGCTCTATAGAACAGGGACTGTCATATGTTTTTGTACAGCACTATACAAATGATATAGTAAGTAGCAGGTGCCACATTTTTTAAATGCCATGACTGACATTTAAAAAATACATTGAATGTTATGTCTGAATATTGACACCATTATTTTTCCTGGTCATAGGTTTCTGAGCAACCTCTTTGCCAAGGAATGAGGATGAATCCGCCATTCTCTTTTTTAAAACTACCCTAGTAACAGAGTAACAAAGAGTATAGCAGCTGAAAAGGGGGGCACAGTTTAGAAAATGTAGGAGAGAGCAGCTGGAAGGGACACAGCGAGACCGCATGTGTAAAGGAGGATGAGGAAGACTGCCTTAGTTTAGTCAATGAGTATTTGCCCACAGGGCTTACAGCATCTTCACAAGTTCATTATCAAGGACACAACTCTCCTTTCTATTCACAGCCTCTGGGAAAAACAAACAAACATGCTGTGAAAAATATTTCATATTAATTGTAAAAGCCTTTCAACAAGGTGAAAGAGCGTGCCTTTTACATTAGCTAGCAGCATAGATTGACTCCATAATAAGCTTGCTACTTTGCATATTTAAATGAACTGGAAATATGCTGACACAGTCAAGTACCAAAATGATCCAGAGATGTTCCCTTTCTTTCTCAGCTAAAGCAGTGTTAGTTGCAATGTTAGTCCACTTTAATATATAAAACAAAACAAAAAAATATTAGATGGTACTTTTTTACTAGGCTAACAATGCATTTTTTTAAAAATTTATTTTGTGTTGAGATTTCCTTGTAAATGTTTAATTACCTTTAGGTCACAGAAATATGTATTCTTTTCTCCTGAAGACCTTTCTGCTTTTCTAAGTTTGCAATTGCCTATTACCTCCTCTCCTGATACTTTGGTACCATCCGTTAATTAAGGTCTCCTAGGACCCCTTCGTCCTCTTTTTTTTCTTTGTTAATTAAAGGTGGTCTGGTTTATTTTTTGGCTAACCCCCCTCCAAGTTTTGAGGGCTACTTGTATAATTCTTGCATTTTTTCTTTTGTTCAACTAAATTTCCTGTATTGATGTGGTTGCAAGATTTATCTTCTGTACAGGTTTTTTCCTGATTATTTGTTAAAATTTCATAAATAAATAAATTAACAATGCATTTTTTGACTAGCTTTTAAAACTTAATACCGTCTTCCTCAGGTCAGGATAGTATAAACAAGAGATGACAATACTAGAAAATAGCAGAGTATAGATAGACTCAAGGAGAAAAGGTGTGTGTGTGTTGGGGGTAGGAGGATAGATGGGTGATTCTGTTGAGCGGGGGATGGATGGGTGATCAGAAGGTGACAAAGCAGTAAAAATGTTTGGTTTATAATGTGACAGGAAACACAGATCTTTGTTAAATCTTTCCTTGTTTGGAAGTGTTTTATTGTTTTAACTTCAAAAGATTCATATCCTGGACTGTTTTAAAATTTCCTTTTAGTATTCTGACCATAAGGTCACCATTGATTCAGTGCTCTGGTCCTGAGAAATGTTCCTCACACAGATGTCATGTGGGTCTGTTTTGTGGCATCTGATCTTAATTCTATGTGGATTCATTTTTAGGTGCTCTTTGCTAGAGGGTTTGCCCATCTGTCTGTTTCTCCATATGTATGTGTTTGTTTGCGCAGAGAGAGGGACAGAGAGAGAGAGAGAGAGAGATGGGGCAGAAGCAAAGAAGATGTTAGCAAAATAATTACCTGGGTCTCATGGGATTGTGTGGGACTTTCCAGTGAGGTTGCTGGCTGAAACCGTGTTACAGTAGCGTTAACAGAAGACGGGAGCCCCGGGTTTACAGTTATATGATGGAAGGAGGAGTCAGCTGGCAGTGAGTGAGGGCATGAGTGGAGCTCTGCTTTATTTAGTGCTGGAGTGAGACCTGCCCCATGGCTGTGGCCTAAGCCACTAAAATCAGCGTCGCTTACCACCGCAATTAAAGGAGCCACTAGGGTTGTTTCCCCAGTATAGAGGAAGGAGAGGAGTACAATGGCAATGCAGAAAAGCCATGATGTGAAGAGCATTCACGGTCTTTAAGAATGTGGTGCTGGAAGGGACCCAGGTGAATGAATGGCGCTAGCAGTTGTGAAAATCTAAAGGGACAACACACACCAGACACACCCACACAAGATTTTCCATATGCACACACACACCTGGTATACTGCTGCACTCACACGCAACGCACAACTCATTCAGGTATCCCTGCTACTCTGTTACACTCACACACATCAGACTCACATGTGTACAGTTCTGGTCACCCTTGCAGTTCAACCCCTTAATGTCCAACAGCTCCTAAAGAAAAGGGTCCAGTGAAATGGCTTTGCACACATATTTGACACATAAAATAATCAAATACAACAAGACCAATTAAAAAAGGAAATAGTATAAAAATTGGAACATTGCCAGGACATGATTATTGGCACCCTTATAAACAATTCAAATCAGTTTGAACAGAAGAATCAAATTTCATTGCAGTAAAATTAGACACACCTGTCAGTAGTCACATGACATGAATCAATCAATGAATGATGACTCTAATGCTTAAAATGGCCACTTTCACTCCCTGTTCCATTTTCACAATGGTGAAGACAAGAGAGCTGCATGAGACCATCAGTAAAGTCATTATCACCAAATATCAAACTTCAAAAGGGTACAAGGCCATCCCCAAAGATCTTGTGATTCCCAAATCTAAATTTTGCAATTTTGCTAAGATGTTTTCTGCTTATGGAACACTCAAGAATCTCCCAGAACGTGATGGGAAGAGGAAAATTAATCAAAGAAGTCTTCAAAGGTTAGTGCAAGCTGTTGGAAAAATACCATGTACAACATCCAAAGAGATTAAGGCTGACCTGGAGCAACCTAGAGTGGTAGTTTCAACCCACACCATATGCCACGCACTGAGGAGGTCATTCTGCACTGTGTTTAGTGAGGAGATATGTCCAGTTTGGATGTATATCCCCACTAAATGTTGGCCCCAATGACGGCTGCAGAGCTCCCCATATGTATAGAGGAGATGGGCAGGGAGCTCTGGATGGGGGTGGGAGGGGCGGGCCAGAGGAGGAGCATGGGCAGGCCAGAGGCCGGACACTGATCCCAAACGTACAGGGCCGATTCCGGTCATGGCCCTGTTAATCTGGGACTGCTGAGTTAGACGGGGGACTTATTCCACCTCGGAGGTGGAATAGGTCCCCCTGGAGGAAGGGGATCAACACCCACAGCCTGCCAAAACCAGGTGAGGAGCAGCAGGAGTTCCCCGCTACCTAATCTCAGCCATGGCAGGCTGCTTTGGGGGTTGGGCGGCAGGGAAAATGGACATTTGTAGGCATGCAGGCAATCAGGGCTCCTGCAATGCATCCTGGTGTCATGGAGACTTAGATGGAAGGGCACTGAACATACAATGAGCCAGAATCAGGGTACGTCCTGCTTGTCCAGGCCCAGTGTACTGGATTCTGCTCCTGCAGGAGTGTCTAACATAATTGGGTGCACAGCCAGCCCATCCAGATTTTGGATGGCCGGATGGGTCCCATGTGGAACTGGCCTCCACACAAAGAAGGACCCCACTGCTCAAAGACAGATATAAACAGGCACACCTGATCTTTGCCCAAACCCACCTTGAGAAACCACAATACTGCTGGAAAAATGTTCTGTGGACAGAAGGAACTAAACTTGAGCTCTTTGGCAATGCAGACAGTGATATATTTAAAGGCAAAGAAATGAAGCTTATAACGAAAGAAACAGCCTTCCTGCCGCTAAATATGGTGGAGATTCCATAATGTTGTGGGTCAATTTTACTGCCTCAGAAACTGGAGGCCTGGAACAAAATGATGGAGGAGTAGCTTAGTGGTTGGGGCAAGGTACTTCAGGCTGGAAGGTCAGGGGTTCAAATCCCACTAGAGGACAGCAACCTTGGGTTAGAAGGACTGGGGTTTCTAGTCCCACAGATGCTCCTTGTGGTCTTGGGCAACCACTTAACCCTCCATTGCCCATGTTCCCTGTAAGTATTAGTGTATGTGTCTCATATCCCCACGTGTTAAATGTATCCCCCAATTGTGTTGTGACTGCTTTGATTGAAGGATAAGGTGGTATACAAAAACTGTCTAAATAAATAAATATTAAAGGAATCATGAAGTCAAAGGGCTATCAAGGTATTTTGGAGCAAAATGTGCTACCTAGTGTCAGAAATCTAGGTCTGGGTTGAAGGTCATGGGTCCTTCAGCAGGACAATGACCCAAAACATACATCCAAAAGTAGAAAAGAATGGTTAAAAATGAATAAATTGACTGTTTTAAACTGGCCAGCAATGAGTCCTGATCTTAATCCAATCGAGAACCTTTGGAAATAGCTGAAATCTGACACTGGTGAAAGGAACCCTGGAAACATTGATGAGTTGAACAGTGGGAGAAACTACCAGCAGACAAATGTACAAAACTTATCGATGGCTACAAGAAGCATTTGGAGGCTGTCATCACTGATAAGGGTTGTGCAATGAAATATTAGCAAAGAGTGCCATTAATTCTGTATAGATCACCACAAAAAAGCCCCAAGGACCACGGAACCACTACCAGCCCCAAATCATCAGTACAAAAAAAAAATTAGCAGGTTCCGATAAGAACATAAGAACATAAGATATGCTATGCTGGGTCAGACCAAGGTCCATCAAGCCCAGTATCCTGTTTCCAACAGTGGCCAATCTAGGTCATACGTACCTAGCAGTTTCCCCAAAAGACACAGGTTCCGCAATGCTTGTACTGGGTCAAGGATTGATATCCTGTGTCCCTTCTTAATAATGGTTTGTGGACCTTTCCTCCAGGAACTTGTCCAAACCTTTTTTAAACCCAGCTACACTAACAGCCTTTACTACATCCTCCGGTAACAAATTCCAGGGTTTGATTACACGTTGAGTGAAAAAATATTTTCTTTTATTAGTCTTAAATAGTTTACCCTGCATCTTCATTGCATGTCCCCTAGTCTTTCTATAATCTGATAACGTAAACAATCGATCTACATTTAGCCGTTCCACTCTGTTCATTGATTTATAGACTTCTATCATATCTCCCCTCAGCCGTCTCTTTTCCAGGTTAAAGAGCCTAACCTTTTTAGCCTTTCTTCATAGGAGTATCCTTCCATAGCCCCTTTACCATTTTGGTGGCTCTTCTCTGAACCTTTTCTAAAATCGCTATATCCTTTTTAAGATACTGCGACCAGAATTGCACACAATATTCAAGGTGCGGTCTCACCATGGAACGATATAGAGGCATTATAATATCTTTTGTTTTATTTTCCATTCCTTTCCTTATAATACCTAGCATTCTGTTTGCTCTCTTGGCTGCCGCTGCACACTGGGCTGAGGGTTTTAACATGTTATCCACAATGACGCCTAAATCTTTTTCCTTACTAACACTTCTTAAAAGAGGGCTGCTACACAGTACCCTGTCCTGTGCTGCTGAGGTAAGCTATATTCTTATTTGATTTAAATTATAGCTCTTTGCTACTGCTAGGCTCTAACTTATTATGAAATTTAAACTACAAGCTCTCTGCTGAGTTCTAAATTTAACCAGAAAGCTCTCTTCTGTGTGTTAAATTTAAACTAAAAGCACTTTGCTGATGCTAGGCCCTGAGTGACTATTAAATTTAAACTACAAGCTCTCTGCTGGGTATGAAATGATCACAAAAGACCTCCTAAATGCAATTATTTGTCGGACTAGTAGCCTCCAGGCAAGAACACCTTAACTGGAGGTCTGTGTCCTTTTTAATCAAATGCAGTAAAACATTTAAAACTGCTGAAGTAACATGTACTCAAAGTAAGAAGTACTTAGCTGAATTCCCAGCGCAGCAACACATCCCCTCAACGGTGTTATAACGAGACAGTCGTGCATTTCGGGTCACCAAATTTCAAGGACCCTGCTTCAGGTTTTTCTATCCTACCTCAAACATCAAATTGCACATAAGGGAAACTCCCAAAAGTAGTCCTTTAAACCCCAGCATCTGACATCACCACAGATCACATGATTACTGCCTAATCAACCAGGGGCTGAGAGCAACGAACACGCAAACACCTCCTAGAGAGCCAGAAGATCAAAGAAGACTATGCCAGTCCAATTCCAAGTTCAAATCCTTCGGTGTAACAGTGTCCAATCTGAAAATCCATTGTTGTTAAACCCACAGTAAACGGGATAAACGGTTTCCACCATAGGCAAAAGGAGGTATCCACTCAATAACTCGCCAAGTAAATTGAGTAAATGAATGGGCCTGTTGTAGAACACGTTGAACTATTGGGGCTGAAAGTGCCTGTGTATGAACTCGTGAGGCATGCTCAGCCAGATGTTTCTTAAAAGGGCAAGACGTGCAACCCACGTGCTTAAGACCACAAGGGCACAACATTAGATACACTACAAAAGTAGTATCACACGTAGTAAAGTGCTTAAATTTCCATATCCGTTTTGTAACAGGGTCTTCCCAATTATCCCCTACCAAAGTACCAGAACAGTAGATACATCGTCCACAAGGAAATGACCAACCCGTTCAATAGATCATTGGATACGCGGGGTAGGGTGTACCAGCTTATCACGTAAGTTTTTCCCTCGAGTAAAGGCTAGGCATTAGTGTTTACGAAAACAGTCATGTAACCGTAGAATCTCCCAGTGTTTAAATAAAATTGATTGTACCACCCTAGTTCTACTAGTAAAAGGCAAAACTCCCATGATTCTATCCTCATGAAATACTGCAACTGAGGTCTCACTGGAGACTTATACAATGATACTTCTTCCTACTGGTCAATCATCACCCTATGCAGGGGCGGCCCAAGGAGGGTGTGGGGCCATGTGCTGAGACTCAGTGCGGGGCCTCATTTGCATAAGGTGCATCATTTGCATAATGTTACCATACACTAACTTTTAGTAAACATGCCTCTTAATGAGTGTATGGATAAAGAAAGACTAAAAGATTTCTACATTACTATAATCCAGTGCCAACTGCCAGGTACATTAGGAACTACTACAAACACTGCCCATTTAGAACCCATAGCAAACCCGCCATATCCTAACAGCACTACCAGGACTCACAAAGCACCATACCCTACCTATCAAAAGGCAACACTGCAAATATTAAACCAATACATTTCAGAGAATAACAATACATGACCTACTGGAGAAAGAGAACAAGTGGCAATGTCAAATAGGAATTACATAAACAGAATACCTCAGCTCAGTTACACATGCAGAACATAGACCATCACCAAACAAGGAATCACAATTTAGAAACAGGAAGATAATAATTAAACTGGGAACCCCAAAAGCCAAACTTGGAATGTACAACACTGTAGAAATAAAACTATAAATTAACTTCCTCTTGCACTAAACAAAGTGCAGACGTTAATGATGCACATTTCCTAGAGCTGACATATTCCAGTTAATAAATTCAAAATAAAGAGATATTTTTCTACCTTTTGTGCATTTTTTTTTCAGTTGCAATTGCTCCAGCTACTTTCTTCTGGTTTCTTCGTGTCTTCTGCTAACTCTCCATCATCTGCTGTCCATTTGTCCTTTCTTCTCTCTTCTAGTTTTTTTCCATCCTCTCTCTACATCTGCTTTAACATACTAATCTTTCTCCTTTTGCTCTTTCCTCATTCCTATATCATTCACTCAAATTTTACCCCTCCATCCTCAATCCCCACTTACTCTCCCAATAGCCGGCCAATTGTAGATTTGTCTTCCCTCCCACACAAAATATTTTTTCCCTCTCCATTTCACTCTCCCAGCTCCATCCCATTCTAATCCTCCCCCAAAATCAGCTCCCTTCTATTTCCAGCCCCACCCAGCATCCGTTCCCTTCTAGTCCCCGCATCAGCCCTTTTCCAGTCCTAGCCCCCCATCAGCCGATTTCCAATCCTATCCTAGCCCCACCATCAGCTCATTTCCAGTCCTAGCTCCCATTTCCAGTCCTATTCAAGTCCCTCCATCAGCTCATTTCCAATCCCAGCCCCCATCAGCTTGTTTCTAGTCCTTTCCTAGCCCCACCATCAGCCCATGTCAAATCTTAGCTCCCCTCCATTCAGCCCATTTCCAATCCAAACCCCCCATGAGCCTACTTCCAGTTCTAGCCCCTCCATGAGTCCATTTCAATTCAAGCCCCCACTACAGCCCATTTCCAATCTTAGCACCCCCAACAACCCATTTCCAAACCTATCCTAGCCCCTCCATCAGCCCATTTCCTGTCCTAGCCCCTCCACTTAACTCATTACCAGTCCTAGCTCCCTCCCCTCACAGCCCATTTCCAGTCCAAGCCCCTTCCCCATCAGCTATTTGCAGTTCAAGTCCCCCTTCCACTCAGCCCATTTCCAGTCCTAGCAACCCCCAAGCCCATTACCAGTCCTAAGCCCCCCACAACTCATTACCAGTCCTAAGACCCCCATCAGCCCACTTCCAGTCCTAACCCCCATCACCACATTTTCAGTCTTAGCCCCCAAATAGCCCATTACCAGTCCTAACGCCCCATCAGCCCATGTCCAGTCCTAACCCCCCCATAGCCCATTACCAGTCCAAATCCCCATCAGCCCACTACCAGCCCTAATCCCATCACCCAATTACCCGTCTTCGCCCCCCCCCATCAGCCCATTTCCAGTCCTACCACCCTTCATCAGATTTGCTATCGTGGGACCCACCTCCATAGCTGTTGACCAGTCCTAACCCCCCATCAGCCCATGTCCAGTCCTAACCCCCCCATAACCCCATTTCCAGTCCTAGCCCCCCCATAGCCCATTACCAGTCCTAACCCCCCCATAAGCCCACTTCCAGTCTTAGCCCCCCCATAGCCCATTACCTGTCCTAACCCACCATCGACTATTACCAGTCCTAACCCCCCCATCAGCCCACTTACAGTCTTAGCCTCCCATAGCCCATTACCAGTCCTAGCCCCCCTCCCCCATCAGCCCAGCTAGATTAAAGAAAAACACAAATCGGCTGCTGCTGCCTTTGTCGCCATGGCAGTGGCAGAATTGAGCACCCCGTGGGGGCCCCGCCTGCCCTGCAGAATCCTCCTTTCAGTATCAGCTCCCAAAGCATGGGCTTTTCAGAGCCACAAAGGGAGAGCTTTTCCTCTCGTGGCTCTGTTAATCCCACCGCGGGGCTGACGGGGCACCTTAAGGTTACAGTATTCTGAGGCTGTTTTTGCTGGCAGCACTAATGTACATTAAAAATAGACAATGCCTTGGACAGCCCTATCAAATAACCCCACTGTGGGCTAGAACCCATGATCTCTGGCTTCACAGGCAGTGAAGTAACCAGTGGGCTACAGCTGCCAACAAACCCCTGGTTTGCTACAGAAGTACTGCACGTCACCACACAAGCAGTCTGCTGTGGCTACCAGGATAGGGGCAACCCACCCATACCCATGATGCACAGCACATGCATATAAGCAGTCTACAGATGATCACAAGATGGGGTATGCACCCCACAGCACCTCAGCCTGGTAGGGGGTACCGACGGTGTGTGTTAGTGGCACAGAGTAGCTACAGACTGTCACATTGTGTGGGTATTGTGCTCACCCTGAGGGTGAGGTGGGGCGGCCAGCATCAGGTCCGCAGCACCTTCAATGGCTGAAACAGGCCGTGTCATAGAAACCCATCAGTGCTAGTGTGTGTGTGATAGGTAGCTTCTGGAAACACACCTAGGATACATTAGTGTCTATCTGAAGTTGTCAATCAGGTCTGGCCCTTATGGGCTATGATGCATCCAGAATAGTGCATATTCTGTCTTCGTGCCATGGTAACATGATGTAAGTGACAGGGGGTGTTTGGACCCATAGGCAGATTATGTACCACCACCCACCCCACCCCACACTCCGGGGCTCAGGGTGGGAGACTGGAGTCCCCCACCAACAGATCCACATTCTACCTCCCTGCAACAGTGGCAGTAGAGGGGGACCATCAACCCCAGCCATGCTAGGGAACAGACACCCTACAGGGCAGCCAATGCAAAGCTGTACACATCCCTAAGGCAATGGCAGGAAGACAGTAGGCCTGAAAATGCTCAGCTGCCCACACCACCATCTGACATTCACCAGCCACTGCACCCTGCAAATATTCCAGCCATACACATATAACTGCAGACAGTCTACTAGCTAATCTACAGTGCATGATCTTGTAAGAAATGTGTGCACCCAAAAACTGGGATGTGAGCACACCCACCAAGCATATAAGTCATTGATTAGGCCCCAGAAAAGAGAACACATATATTTCACTGAAGAGAAACACAATATAGCACTACGGGGGAGCCTAGCCATGCCATGGTCACTGCTCAGTCAGGGTGAGAGTGAACTCCCAGCAGGATATGCTGTGGCCACCCTGTCGGTGCAGGTCGTGGCCGGGCACTACAATGTCCAAGCCATTGCCCTATGCCCTGTGCTGATGCATCCTGGCCAGGCCACCCTGTCCAGGCTATACCCACAGTACCTTGCTCATCATTATGCACATTGGCAGGCCAATACTGACAACAGTGCTAGCAGTGTGGGCTGAGGAAGGTGTTAGCAGCCACCGCACACTGGATAGAAAGACACACACTCCCCACACCTATGCCAGCATTGTGCAACTATAGAGGTGTTTGGCAGCCCTGGCCACCGCACCAGTCCTGGGCGCAGTGCAGGCATGGCTATGGTACGCAATACTGTTGAGGTCACTCCCCAGGGTGGTAAACACTGTCAGATACCAGACCTGAAGCACACTCCACAGACATCAGAAAGGTTGCTATGATGCAGCTCAATCAGCAAATTATGCTTAAGTTAGGAATTGCTATCTGCCAGTAATCATAGCAACCTTCTGATAGCTGTGTACCGTATTCCCAGGTTTAGGGTGGCATTGCTAAGGTATGCAAGTGCTAGTATTGGGAGATGCATGCAGGGCACAACGTCCTGTCTCTTCAGGAGGCATTGGATAATGGAGCCTGCGGGTGCGGGTGTGTCTGCCCCTGTTGGCCGCTGCTTTAGGGCAGAGGTGCCCAACTCCAGTCCTGGTGGGCCAAACACTGTTCGGGTTTTCATGCTGTCCCTAATGAATATGCATGAGATACATCTGCATACCATGGGGGCGGCGCATAGAAATGCAGCACATCCATATTTATTAGAGGCAGCATGGAACCTGAATGGTGTTTGGCCCTCCAGGACTGCATTTGGGAGACTCTGCTCTAGGTAATGCACATGTTTATGGTGTCTGTGCTCTGTAGGGTAAAATGTAGGTGTTTTGGGTATGTTTATGTCATCTGCAATAAAGGTTCTGTCTGTATTAGCACGTTTTAGTAGTGGGTAAAATATGGGGACTGGGTTGGAAAGAATCACAGCTAGGACTTGAACCTGTGACCTTCTGCTCCTGAACACACTGGCTGTGTCCACTGCACCACCATGTTGCCATGGAGACAGTGCATTCCCTGGGGATACCATGAATGTTTGTCAGACAGGGCCTGTCTGTTGCAGTGCATGGCACCCATCTACACAGGGCTAGGCCATGGTCTGCAGTGGGCAGCAGCCACTGGCCCCTCCACCACCAGTACCCCTCTGCCACCATGCTGACATGACCTTCTGCTGGTGGTGCTGGTAGTGCGCGATCTCAGGTCATCCAGTGTGTGGGTAGGCGGCTGCCTATGGTGTGGGTTCTGGGGTAGGGGTGCCTGCATAGGTGTCCACGCTTCCCCCCAGCGCCGCCTGCCAATGTTCTGTGCCCTTGGGGGTACCTGATGGGTACTATCCCCTGTGACACTGTGGGAGACACACTCGTGCCCATGTCGGGCCCTCATCAGTTGCTGTCTAGCTGCTCTACTGTTTCAGCATTCCTATGGGCCACCTAGGCATCACCCTAGTCCACACTGTGGCGCAGCTGCACAACAGCATGTGCCGCCTGCAGCCCTCTGTGTCCCCTTTTCCAGCATCTGTCCAGTTGCCCAGTCTGACATGCCCGCCCTGCTGTTGTGGAACATATGTATGCCATAGGAAACCTGTCCAATGGAGAGGGAAAACCATGATCAGCGCACTTTCGCTGTGGGCTCATTCACCTTGTATGGGGACGGAGCATAGACCCTTCCAAAATTCATATCTTTTTTTTGGAGCTTTCTCAGGAGTGTTTTTTTATGTTTCCCATTAATATCACCATTGGCCAGCTTGGTCATGTTTTTTTCCATTTTGTTCAGGTAATTTTCAATGTTTATTTGCCCTTTTGTTCCGTGCACATGTATCACACTTATCACTTTTGTAGGTTTCTCTGGTTTTTCTATACATTGCTGACGGAAATGGTTTATTTTCCCTTTAAATCTGCTCTAGCGCGACGGTTTAACTGGCGTTAGTTTTCAGCCCCGGATTCCACGGCGTTAGTGTGCAGGGAGCCTCTCCCCTCCCACTCTCCGCCCATTGACCCTCTCTCTCCACCCCTGGGGAACCTTCCTCCGCCCTCTGGGATCCTTTCTCCGCCCTCAGCTCTCATTTGCGCCGCTGCGCACGTTATCGCACGCTAAGGTACGTTATCGTGCGCTAAGGTACGTTATCACGCGCTAAGGTACGTTATTGCGCGCTAAGGTACCTTAGCGCCTGGCAACGCGTCTTCATCGGGTGATAAGGTACCTTATTGCCCGATAACATCGCCGGGCACACGTTAAGACTGCTTAGTAAACATACCCATAAGGAACACACCATGAAGATATGTTGAAGAGAGGAGGAAGGCCAAAAGTGGAATTGTAAGAATGAAAGATAATGAGGACCCACCTACCCCCATCCACCTATCTATCCCCCACCCACTGACTAGCCCAATCCCTACCCTATACGTTCCTACATGTCCCCCCTATAGGTACCATTCCTGGCTCTTGTTGTCAAAGTCAGCCATTTAAAAATAGTGCTAATTCAGTTGATATCAGTGATCTCAGCTGTGTCCTCTCGTCATTTTTAATGGCCACATTTGAGAATAGGAGGATTTGGAAAATCTATGGGAGGCTTGTAGGGTGGTGGTGGAAGGAAGATACGAGGGTGGGGAACTACTGGAAGGATGGGGTAATGAGTGGGTGGCGGTAGCAAGGGGTAAGCTAGTGAGTGAATAGTGGGTATTGAGGGGCTCTCTGAGCCTAGGCCAGAGGGTCTTCAATAGTGGGGTCCAAGAGCAGTGTCCTTCTGACTCAGGGTTCTCTGGATAGAGGTTCTCTGATCTAGGGATCCTGAAGAATGGTCCTTCTGGCTCAGGAATCCTTAGGCAGATTCCATCTGACTTGGGGGTGCTTGGCAAGATCAGAGACCGCCAATTTTTTAAATGGCATTAATACACTCTTTTGCTCCCCTTTTGCCACACATGTTTTTAGAGTGGTTTTTTTTTTAAATCTCTGATGTATTTAAGAACTATTAGCTGACTGCATCAGTTCAATTTTTCTTAACACATGAGTAAAGAAAATATGTACTAGAATTTAGCATACATAATTTACTCACCCTTGATTACACCAGGCTCTTAATTAGATAATAATAACAGTAATAATACTAAAACGGTTTCCTGTTCCCTGCATGCCCTTTGGAAATTTGCCTGCAGAACAAATGTTAAAAATGAGTTTCCGGACTCACCATCCTAGACGTGGCTCTGTGCATGTTTCAGAAGAATTTACTTGCACTTTTGTGATTCAGTTTGCATACTGGAGGCATGAGGAAGCAATCATTACTAATCAGAAGTGCACAGTGTAGCTGGGTACTGTATGTTGGTCCTGTAGCAGTGATAAAAGAGCAGGAGTGCTAACCACAAGCATCATAAATTATCCTCATATTTTGCATTTCTGGTCATCTTCTCTTTTGTCCTTTGCCCTGCTTTTCCTTTCTCTTTTCAACCTTCCCTGTAGATAGTTTATTTCTTCTATTTTTTCTTCATTCCTTTTTAAATAGATTATGTGCATCTTTCATAAGCTAGCATGTCTCTTGCCTTTCAGTGTCTCCATACCAAAAAAAAGAAAATAAGGTACTACCTTTAATTGGATGACTTTATACAGGTTTGAAGTAGCTTTGGAAGGTTGTTCATACTATCCTCAGGTCAGGACTACTATATATGAGCAAAATATGACAATATATAAGTAAATTACACAAACATTCCAAGGATAGTCTCAAGGGAAAAAGGTGTGGGGGGGGGAGGGGAGGGAGTGTTGAACAACAGGAAAGATGATCAGTAGGTGACAAAGCAGTAAAAATTATGATTTATAATGTGATCAGATCTTTGTTAAGTCATGTCTGGTCAGTCTGGAAGTGTTTTAATTTCAAAAGTACTACATTTCCTCTCAGAATTCTCACCATGAAAACATTGATGCAGTGCTCTGGTCGTGAGGAATGTTCCTGGACAGAGATGTCACCTTGGTCAGCACTGTGCTGAGTGCAGGGGCGGCCCAAGGGGGGTGCGGGGCCATGTGCAGAGACTCGGTGTGGGGCCTCATTTGCATAAATATTTGCATAATGTTACCATACACTAACTTTTAGTAAACATGCCTCTTAATGAGTGTATGGATAAAGAAAGACTAAAAGATTTCTACATTACTATAATCCAGTGCCAACCGTCAGGCACATTAGGAACTACTACAAACACTGCCCATTTAGAACCCATTCTAAATCCTGAATCTCGTATGTCTCCCACATATATAACCAACAGACTTAGGGGCTTGTTTACAAAGCCGCGGTAGTGGTTCGCGATCGCGATCGCAGCCGCGGCCCCATTGAAATCAATGGGGCCGCGGCTCCGATTACGATCGCAAACCGCTACCGCGGCTTTGTAAACAAGCCCCTAAGAGAAACATTCACACATACATATTTTTGTTGGAACTCACACTTTGAAGGACAATCCTTCTCGTGGTGTGCTGTTCCCTTTTATTCTTTATATAGGGACGCAACCCTAACATGCGTTCAAAGGGATATCTATCCCTCAACATCAACCAGTTAACATTCTTTCATTCAGGAAAAACCCTCTTAGAAGCCACTTATCTGAACGGAGACTTTCCACAGTTCATAGGCAACTCGGCGTCTTCCCCAGCTCATAGATAGACTCTATTCAAGTAGCAACCATACGAGAGTCTGAAAATGACAGAAAATGAGGGGAGACTCTCGTATGGTTGCTACTTGGATAAGTCTCAGAAGTCATAACGGATGACCTTCCCTGTTGGTTACATTGATTTGGAGGTGTTGGGTTTTACCCGGTATCGGCTGATAAAGGGACTTCTCCATTTACCATCAGGAGTGGACGTTGAGTCTATCTATGAGCTGGGGAAGACGGCGGTAGCAGCAATATCGCATGTCCCGCGGGGCCCCCCCCCCTCCTCCTGCCCGGCAGATCCCTTCCTGCTTGCCTGCCTGCTTCAGTCAGTTCTTCTCCGCTTCGGCTTTCAGAGCCGCGAAGGGAGAGCTTCTCCCTCGTGACTCTGTTAAGCCCGCTGGGGCTTATGGGAAATTGTCAGGACAAAGAATTATAAGCTGGACTCAGGGGGATATTAAGACTTTTTCTATGCACATACTTCTATGCACTAGACTTCTGTACATACTTCTGGACTTGCAGAACTTTTGATATACTGCTATTGCTACCTGTATCTGACATTGGACCTCTGCCATACCTTGACTTCATGCCGTTCTAGAAACAACTTCTCAGATCCAGCCAAAAGCATTCTGGCAAGAGCTAAGGTACTGGTCTTTAATTCCGCCCCCTCCCCCTCCCGAGGTCGGGGCTAGCTTAGACAGACAGATATTGTACTATACATCTGAGTGCAGAGCAAATCAGTGTTGGTTGCTAAAACAGTGATTAAGTATCTTGGTAATTGTAATCATAGGGCTCCATAACCTTCTACCTCAGAAAACTAATTTATGCTAAATCTGCACTATTTTTCTATCAGTAATAAAGTATAATTTATGTATAAACACAGGGTTGGTTTGTTTTATCACGTGGTTTGTTCACCAGGTAAACCTACAGAATCCTGGGAAACTGGAAAGTAGCAGTTTTCCCTAGACATACTGAGTATTTATACATGTGTCTATATCGGCTACTGACAATATCTCCTGCACTGTCATGACTGCTGATAGTGCCTCAGGAGGTGGTGTTATGTGAAGCTGTGCAACCAACACTCTTATTCTCAGTGACTTTAATATTCATGTTGATAACCCCTCTGATCCCCACGCTTTAAAGTTCCTTGCCCTCACCTCCTCGTTTAACCTACAACTCTGCTCCATTGCCCCCACCCACGTACACGGCCACTGCCTGGACCTGGTACTCTTCTCTAACTCCTCTCCCTCAAACTTCCACAACTCAATCCTTCCCTCATCTGACCATCACTTCTTAATCTTTAATCTTCAGCTTCCACTGTCTCAACCTCATCCTGTCTCCTCCAACCTCTTTAGAAATCTTCATAATATTGATCCCTTGACTCTCTTCTCTACCATTTCTTCGTCTCTCTCCTCTATTGTGTCCTCCAAGTCCGTCAATGAAGCAGTATCTTCTTATAATACTGCACTATCCTCTGCTCTTGATACTCTTGCACCACCCACCCCTCGTCCTGTCAGACGTTCTACCCCCCGGCCCTGGCTTTCACCCACAAACTGCTATTTACGCACATGTGCCCATTCTGCTGAAGGCGCCTGGGCCAAATTCCGCTCCCTGGAAGACCTCATTCACTTCAAATTCATGCTTGGCTCCTTTCAGTCAGTCATAGCACTTCCCAAGCAAGAATACTACATCCATCTGACTAACTTCCTCGCCTCTGATCCTCGCTGCCTCTTTAATACCCTCAATTCTCCCCTCAAGGTGCCCCCACCCCCAGTCCTCCCTCCCTCTCTGCCCAAACCCTAGCCGGCTACTTCCGCGACAAAATCCACAAGATCACCCTCCAATTTCCCAATCCCTCATCTACCTCTCCCCTCCCCAATTCTCCTCCCCCATCCATACTTCCTCTGCTACCCTCTCCTCTTTCCCTATGATCTCCGAAGAGGAAACCACACTCCTCTTCTCCTCCTCCTCCAAACCCACCACCTGCTCCTCTAACCCTATCCCAACCCATCTCCTATATCCCATCTTCCCCACCACTGTTCCATCCATCTCTCATATTCTCAACCTTTCACTCTCCACTGCAACTGTCCCAGTCGATTTCAAACATGCTACTGTCACACCTCTCCTCAAGAAACCCTCACTCGATCCCACCTGCCCTTCTAACTATCGACCCATCTCCCTCCTTCCCTTCATTTCTAAACTACTAGAACAAGCAGTCCACCACTGCTGCCTCAACTTCCTCACCTCCCATGACCTCTTGGAACCACTACAATCAGGCTTCCGGCCCCTACACTCCACTGAAACTGCCCTTACAAAAGTCTCCAATGACTTGCTCCTGGCTAAATCTAAGGGACTCTACTCTGTCCTCATCCTTCTCGACCTCTCTGCGGCCTTTGACACTGTTGACCACAATCTTCTCCTTAACACCTTCTCCTCCCTTGGCTTCAGGGACTCTGTGCTATCCTGGTTCTCCTCCTACCTCTCCCATCACTCCTTTAGTGTATGCTCTGGGGGCTCCTCCTCCTCCCCTACCCCGCTCCATGTTGGTGTTCCACAGGGATCCATCTTAGGCCCCCTCCTTTTCTCCCTTTATACCCAATCCCTTGGCACACTTATCTCCTCCCATGGATTTCAGTACCATCTCCACACTGAAGACTCCCAAATCTACCTCTCTATACCTAATATCTCCCCAGCAATCCAGACCAAGATCTCAGCCTGCCTTTCCGGCATCGCTGCCTGGATGTCCCATCGACGCCTGAAACTGAACATGGCCAAAACTGAACTCCTCGTCTTTCCCCCCAACTCTGCCCCTCCTCTTTCCCCTTTCTCAATCTCAGTGGATGGATCTACGATCCTTCCTGTTCTCTCTGCCCGCAATCTAGGGGTTATCTTTGACACCTCTCTCTCCTTCTCCACACACATCCAGCTCGTAGCTAAGACCTTCCGCTTCTTCCTCTTCAACATTGGCAAGATCCGCCCCTTCCTTTCCAAACACACTACCAAAATGCTTATCCACTCCTTAATTTCCTCTCGCTTAGATTACTGCAACCTGCTCCTTGCCGGTCTCCCCGCAAATCATCTCTTTCCTCTTCAATCTATACAAAATCATGCTGTTCGACTAATAATCCGCCAGTCTCGCCTTGCCCACATTACTCCTCTTCTCAAGTCACTTCATTGGCTCCCCATTCAATTCCGCATACAGTTCAAACTTCTCATACTGACCCATAAATGCATCCACTCTGCGGCCCCTCAATACCTCTCATCTCTTATCTCTCCCTACATCCCCTCTTGAGAATGTCGCTCCACTAACAAACTGCTTCTATTTAGGCCTTTCACTTGTACAGCTAACTCATGTCTTCACTCCTTTCACCTCACTGCACCCTACGCCTGGAACAACCTACCTATGTCTATATGCCAGGCGCCCTCACTGGCCCTCTTCAAATCCAGGTTAAAAACCCATCTCTTCACTGTTGCCTTCAGATCCTGACTTCCACCCTTATCCCAACCCGATTCCCTTCAATCTCCCATAACCGAATTACACAGACCATATTATGCTTTGCACCGAACTGACTATCACTTTGTATTGTTGTGCTAGATTGTAAACTCGAATGAGTATTAGATTGTAAGCTCAGATGAGAATGACTCTGATGGGCAGGGACTGTCTATTACATGTATATCTTCTATATGCATGTCATACCTGTACAGCGCTGCATGCTCGGCGCTATATAAGTGCTAATTAGTAGTAGTAGTAGTAATGTGATTGCTACCCTTAAAAAAAAAACAGTCTTGGAAAAAATTGCAGCATTTAAAAACCCACTTTCAGGGGGTGACGTACTTCTGTCCACAAAAGAAGAACAAGACCTAGGCATGATTGTGTCTGATGATCTCAAAGTAGCTAGCTAAACAGGTAGAAAAGGTGACGGTGAAAGCTAAAAGGATGCTTGGGTGCATAGGGAAAAGAATGGCCAGCAGAAGAAAGGAGGTGATAGTGCCTCTGTATAAGTCTTTGGTGCGACTTCATTTGGAGTATTGCATGCAATTCTGGAGATCACACCTTCAAAAGGATATAAACAGGTTGGAGTCGGTGCAGAGGGTAGCTACTAAAATGGTTAATGGTCTTTGTTATAAAGCATATGAGGAGAGACTTAAGGACCTTAATATGTATACTTTTGAGGAAAGGCGGGACAGAGGTGATATGATTGAGATATTTAAATACCTCCATGGCATAAATGCACAGGAGGAGAGCCTCTTTCAATCGAAAGCACGCTCTGCTATGAGGGGACATAGGATGAGGGTGAAAGGGGATAGACTCAAGAGTAATATGCAGAAATATTTCGTTATGAAAAGAGTGGTAGTTGCGTGGAATAGTTTCCCAGTTGAGACTCCTAGTAGAGATGAGGATAGAATCTAAATTCAAAAAAGCATGGGACAAACACAGAGGCTTTCTTTTTTTTTTTTTTTCCAATTTTATTTAATGCTTTCCAAATACAGAATACAAAAGAAAATAAGTGATAAAACATAGACCAAGGGTCCAAAAAAGAAATAAAAAAAATCAAAACTTCAAATCCGCTCAACAGTCCACATTATGGAGATAACAGCATAGGGAGACACCCAAGGGCAATAATTTAAAGGCTACATCCCCTAACCACAATTGAACAAAAAAATAATATCATATCATATACAAAGAAAAATAAATATATTCATTTATCTCAGACCTGAAATAAGACCATTTATCTCAGACCTGAAGTGAGACCAAGAGGGTTTCAAGCTGAGTAGGATCAGAAAAAATATAGTTAATCCCCCATAATGTGATCAAACACTTACAAGGAAATCAGAGAAAAAGGGTTCCTCCCCCAGCCAAAACCCAGGGTTTAAGCTGGAGAAAGGACCTCCTCCGAATTTGCGTGTATCAGGAAACATCGGGAAAAATAGACAGCTTATGGCCATAAAAGGAAAAATCTTTTTTGAAAAGAAGACCTTCATAATTAAAGCCTTGTCTGCAAGATTGACCAAAGTAATCACTAGTGTGGCATGGGAGGAAATCAGAGCTTGGGAGTTTTCCAAGAAATCAGTCAGATCAAAATCGTTCTGATCCTCCACTGGAGCCATACTATTCTCCCCAGGTGTTACCCGAACTGGCAAATAAAAAGAATGAGCAATCATAATGGCATCAGCTTCTGGCAATAACAAAACATCTTTGCAATACTGTTTAAATAGAAGAACAGGTGACATAAAACGAGTCCTAGGAAAAGTCAAAATGTGGATATTCTTTGCACGAGAAATATTTTCTAAGAATTCTAACTGTTTATACAAGATCAGAGTATCCTTTAAGGTGGATGCACTCGCCGATTGCAAGGAACTGACTTGTGCCTCCACCTTAACCACACGCTGAGATAAACTCTTAGCAGATACTTCCACATCATGCATCCTATTAACAACCTGTTGAAAAAAAGTAGCAGTTTGGTCCATAAAGCTAGACAACAAAGTAGCAGAAATGTGTTTCCAGATATCAGATAATGTAATTTCTTCAGAGTTAACAGCATAAGACAAGGATTGAGGACCATCTGAGCTGACAGCCAAAATAGGAATTAGTGAAGACACCACACGGGAGAAGCTATAGAAACAGAAGAAACCCCCTCTTCCTCTCCAGAGGCAGAAGATACCTCAGAAGAGAATATATCCAAATCAGGAACCTAAGAAAGTCCAGGGTTAGGTGGAGGAGTCCTATCGATGGAACTTAAGGAAGCACCGGAGGCAGGAGAAGAAGAACTTTGTACAGCCGAAGTAACGTTTGATAATATAACCACATGCTGATCCATAGGACCAGTAGACACTATTGGAGTAGAAGTAGAATTAGAAGATTGTTTTGCATACTTACTTTTCTGCTTCACATGACCTCTGGGCATTCCCCCAACAGCTTGGGCCCTAAGGCCCCGAAATTGCACCAAAGGGGCACCAAAGGGGCGTTCCATCTTTGGTCACGCCCCCTTCGGGCGCGCGACCATGGGCCGGCGTTTAAATGCTGCAGGAGCCTTCCGATGTCGGGGAGAAGTGGGAGGAGCTACAACTGCAGCCAATCGCTGGTAGAGCAGGACAGCCGCCGAGCCCCGGTATCTGCCGCCGCTGTTTCTCACCTCCTTTACTCACAGCCAGCATTTAAATGCTGCAGGAGCCTTCCAATGTTGGGGAGAAGTGGGAGGAGCTACAACTGCAGACAATCGCTGGTAGAGCAGGACAGCCGCCAAGCCCCGGTATCTGCCGCCGCTGTTTCTCCAAACACAGAGGCTTTCTAAAGGAAAAAAGGGGCCTCTTGTAGTTGGTGATATGTAAGGGCAGACTAGATAGGCCATGCGGTCTTTTTCTGCTGTCATGTTTCTATGTTTCTATCGATTTCCCCTTTCATTCAGAATGCAGTTCGAGGTTCTATGTACCATTTTAAAGATCTGCATGACATGGATACCAGTGGAATTTATGAGGTAATTTTATAAGGAAACCATGCATAGCTCTGCACCATCAATGCATATAAGTCATGAATTTTCAATGACTTAGTACTTTAGGTGGGAGATATTCTGAAAGTACATGCATTAGACTTATGGCACAGCTATGGGTGTGTACAGGCAGAGCACAAATTTATACTTGTAGGGCCCGATATTGAGTTATGCCGGCTATGTGTTGCTATGGCATATAGCCGTGTGCGCTGCCCTTAACCCCAAATATTCAATGCTGGAGTCATATGTGGTCCTGGCATTGAATATCTGGGTTTGCCGCACAGCCTCCTCGATGCAGTAGATAGCTAGGCTTCATTGACGGACTTGGAGGACACAATAGAGGAGAGAGACGAAGAAATGGTAGAGGAGAGAGTCAAGGGATCAATATTATCTATAAACCGTGTAAATGCCTTGCAATAATGGGCCCTTTATGTTTAATTTTATTGTATGATGATTTTATATGTCATCTAGGTATCTTGTTGAGACAATTCATGAAACAGAATTAAATAAATAAATAGCCTACATCTAGTGGCATAAGTTCTCATGAGGGGCCCCCAGGCAAAATTTTGCCAAGGATCCCTCATTGTTAGGGAAATGGCCATGGCAAACTTACTTTTAAATCTTTGCTGCATTGCCTCCTGCTACTCGTTTCTCTTTTCTTCAGGCCCAGCAGCCGTCACCTCCTGTCACTAGGCCAAAGTCTCATGAACCATGGATGTTATTTTAGTAACTGCTAATTCACAAGATAGCAGCCCAGCAGCAGAAGGTAAAGGCTGTTGAGACTGAAGGAGAGAGTGACGGAGACATTGTGGCAAAGATTTAAAAGTAAGTTTGCCTCTCTGCCTTCACCATCACCATTTGGACCCCCTCCCTGCCTGGGCTACTTGGGCAGAATTTATGCTACTACCTACATCTCAAAACAAACAGCTTCTCTGCTGCAGCTTTAGTTAAAAGCTGACATTTGTAATGTGTCAAAGTTTGTGTTTGGCTGGTGGGGGCACATATGATGAGCGCTTCAGAGTACCATTTGTAATACTGTTTATTTGCCTGAAGGTTCTGGTATATTTATTAACTCTCATTGGGTTCATTAGCATGCCTCAAAAAATGAGTGTATGCAAATTCTTTTTAATGCTTCTTTACCTACAAAGTAGTGTCATAAAGTTGATTACTGCATGTTAACAATAATTAACAAAAAGGTTTGAAACAAACTGAAAAGAATGTCCAAAATCATTAAAAAAGTCCAAAAATGACCAAAACTATGTAACAATTTTTTTGTCTACATCCTTAATGGATATGCTATTGACTGGGGTCTTTAAAGTTTACTTTCAAGGAAAAAATGTTCTTGTACATTCTGTCCTCTTAAGACTAGGATACAGCTACAGTATGTTGGGTTATGATTTCTCAGTTAGGTGAATTACTCTATAGTGACAGTTAATAGGTACCTTTTATCACTCATGCATGTCATCTAGTGAGACTATAAGAATTTTTGACCAAAGACTGGGGATGTATTGAGAGACACATATTTTTGAATATCATTGATAATTGATATTGTTATCACAGCACACTCCCTCCCTCACATTTCCTCCTCTTACACCAATTTGGGCTGAAGACAAAAAAGCTGTATCAGCAGGCTGTATGGATGTGAAAGGAGGAAGTATGGGTAGGGTATGTCCTGCATCACTGGACCAAGAAGAGTTTGTGACATATTCAAAAAATGTACGCTCCATAGTCCAGCGAGAAGGAAGGATGAGAGCCCCCAGGAAAGAATGTGTCTGGTTGTAAATCGGCAGTGGAGCAAAAAAGGCACTAGAAAGGAAAGGGTGTGTTAGAGCCAAATTCAGGTCTTCAGATAACTGCATGAGTCTTGAGAGCTACGGATTGCTGAAGCATGGTATTGGGATTCTTCTCCTCTTTTATAGAAGTTAAGTATAGAGACAAAGCAGAGTCACCATTAGAAAAACGCATAGCAGAGAATTCTTTAACCAAAGTTGGGATCATCCTCTGACTTAATTACAGACATTGCTTTAGAAGTGATCAATCTACTGGATAAGGAATTAAAATCAAAGCACTGCTTAAAGCTTGTCCTCTGTCTCTTCTGTGTTATATGATCCTTTGCTAACTTTCACAAAGGTCTGCCGATGTTACACAATTTAAGATCTTTCTTACAGCACATTCCAGTGAACCAGATTTTTCTGTTGTGAAGAATAAATTACACTGGCCTCCCATATTAATTCAACATGTTCAACTTTTGAAAGAGCATTTGTATAAATCATATTTTAACTTATCGAGAACAACAAGAAACCTTAGTTGCTCCATCCCTTCATGGACAATGGGTCTTAAACCTGCCAATAAAAGCAGCTCTATTATATTGTTGTGGTGGGACCCAGATGTCATGAAGTCCCTAGAAGAAAGAGGTATATTTTTCCTGAGAAGCCCTTTCTGAGCAGACCTGCCTTGGAAGCAGCATAAGAAATTATGCCTGTAGGAATTTTCTAGCTGGGCTCCCTATAAGGGAAAACCAGGGGCAGACCTAGGAGGTCCTAAAGGTCATCAGAGTTCAAATATTGGAGGGAAAATAATCTTTTGCTTTTTTTTTCTGCTGCTAAAAAGCAGGCTGAGTACTCAACAGCCAAGGGTCTGAGACCATGTGTAGAATGGATCCCTGAGGACTAATCCAGTCAGAGGGTAAACTCCAGAGTGGAGGGGAACCTATCTTTGTTAGTCCTTCCTGCTGAGCTGACTACAGGGAGCACAGGGTTCTTGAATCAGTGAAGTAACAGGTGCTGATCTAGGCCTTGGACGAATGAAAAGGAGTAAGGCGAGTTGTGTCCTAGCTTCATCCCAGCTGATGAATACTGAGATTTATTTATTTATTTATTTATTTATTTATTTAACAGCTCTTATATGCCACACTATTTTTATCAGCGCGGTTTACAAATAACAAAGAATACTCAAATCAGCGAAGACTGATTGGGTTTACATTAAAACAGGGAATAGAACTTGGGGAACATGGGAATTTTCATAATAACATAAGTCCAAACGAGTTGAAATAAAATAAACTATATACATGCTGGTGTGTCATATTCGCTAATTGTTGGTATGAGAGAAAGTGAGAAGCTTCTAGGATGGGGCGGAAGCTTGGGATTTGAGCGTTATGTTGTATGGAGGGATTTAGTGGGGATAGGGGATGGTTTCTTGGTGGTAATGGGGTAGCTTAAGAGAAGTGGAGAAGAAAGAGATGGTGCTTTATTGCTTTCCGGAATTGTAGCAGGAGATATACCACAGACCTCAGAAATGTCCTTTATATAGTTTAAAAGGAGGAACCTTCTGAAGTCTTTGCTCCTAAGTAGAGCTCTGGACAGTATGATATAATGGAGAAGGGCCTCCTTGTAACTCAAGGAGCAGGAGATACATTCTTGAACGATCGATATCGGAGCCTTAGCCCCATTGAATTCAATGGGGCCATGGCTCCGATATTGGTCAGAAGCTGCTACCACTGCTTAGTAAACAAACCCCTTGGTTAGACAGCATCAGGGGAGGTATTTTTGCTATTTTAATCCAGGTCTATAATACACTGAGAAAGGGAAAGAAGAAGAAACTGTAAATTAGAAGTTTGGATAGCCTTTTATTTAAAGGGCTCATCTACTGAAAAAGAGAGGGTAGCAGACACCCTACTAGGGATTGCCTGTGAGGAGCATTAAGGAAAATGAGAACAGAGATTACCAGTTGTATTTCCAGTTCCCTTGATACCTGGGGCGGGTGCCCCCCCCCCCCTTTGGCTGGTACCTCCCCGAATGCTGCAATGTGGCGCGGTGCAGTGCACCCTCCCCTCACCGGTCCAGATGCGGAGGCAGCATGACAAACTTACCTTAAAACTATGGGTGGCTTTCCATGCTGCATCTTCCCCAGGCCCAGCGTCTCTTCTCTCCTGGGCTGCACCCACCGCCTCACCCTTGGTACACTACTGGAGATTACTGCAGAAACTTTGAGGTCTAATAGAGTCAAACAAATCAAATATCTTCGCATCCTATCTGCTATTTGTGCTTGAAGTAAGAACTGTGTTTTGTGATTGGGGTCACCAGAATAAAGGTGTTTTATATGCCCTCCATTGCATTTTTGCCTCTTGTGACCTATGTTTTACTCTAATTTAGGCACTGAGCCAGTGGCTTCCCAATCTAGCAGGTCAATTTTGTATTTTAGGTGATCTGCAGTGCTGTGGGCTTTTATGTCTTTTTCTGATTTAAGGATGTAGGCACCAATTTATAAATTCTTTTGTGATCCACCATGAATAACCCTCACCCCAAAATAGATGCAAGGACTGCAGAGTGATTGAAGGTTTTCCTCCAGGAATTGTCCTGTCAGCCAGAGACCAGAGCCAGCATTACACATGCCAGGGCCCAGGGCAGAAATTCAGGAGGGGGTGTCCCAAAGCCTACCATCAGGTTGTGCTTTCTTCAGCTTTAGGCAGGCTTGGGGCCCTCTGTGGCATGGGGGCCCAAGGCAATTGCCCTGGTTGCATCTCTCTAAGGCCAGCCCCCCTAAAGATAGGTGGAGGACTCATTAGCCACAAGGACTTAATTGGTAATTCAATATGTTCTGGGCCAATGAAAAAGGAAATCTCTGAGAATCAGTACTAGAAGACCAGCAAAACGAAAAAGAAGTCTGTGGGGCAAGTGCTACATGTTGCCAGAAGTTGTTAGTGGATGTAAGGAGTCTGAAGGATCCAGATGATGCCCAGAACCAGAGGGGCAACCTTGAGTTTATATCAGGACTGGACAATATTGTGTTCCATTGGCAGAGAAAGGAAAGACTAAAGTCCTTGGCATCGGAGGTGGCTCACAGATCATCTGGAAGGGAGTTCCAGAGGGCTGGTGCTGCTAGGGACAGTGCTCTTGCTGATGTGGATTGGGTGGTTTTAGGGTAGGTGCTGGGGGTCTGGATAGTGTCCATTCTCTTATGTCGTCTGTGTCTTGTGCTTATGTTCATGTTGATACAACTCTTGAGGATGTCGGGGATAAATTGTGCTGGATCTTGCATATGCTAAGAGCTGTTTTGAATCTGATCCTTGAGGCGGTTGAGAGCCAATGCAGTTGGCTCAGGAGGGGAGTGATGTATTGGTATTTAGATGATTTGGTAAAAATTTGGGCAGCAGTGTTTTGTGCCATCTGTATGGGTCAGATTGTCTGTTTGAGTAGTCTGTGGAATAGAGCATTGCAGTAATCCATTATGGGTATGATTACAGACTGTTCTGAAGTGGCCTTGACTAAGGAGTGGTTTGAGTCTTCTTATGATGGCCATCTTGTGGTATGCAGTCCTGGCTGTCTTGTTGATATGGGTTTGGAAATTCATGTCCTGGTCCAAGGTTGCACCCAGGTATTTTACTTTGTTCTTAATAGGTATGGTTGCATTGAGTAGGGAGATGAATTGGGGGGGGGGGGAGAAGGAATTGTTTCATATGATGAAGAGTGCTTCTGTTTTTCTGTACTTAAGGTTGTTAAAGAGCCATTCAGTCATGTCCTGTAGGCAGGTAGTTATAGCTGTGTAATCCGTTTTTTTGAGATTGATTGGTGATCAATAATAGTGATCTAATGAGTCATAGTACTCATGTCAACAAATGCAGGCCCAGTATTATGTCCTAACTAATCAATTTTATGCATATTTTCAAATTAGACATTATCAGCTAAAGTTACTAGTGTGTATACCACATTAACATGCATTATTTGAGTACAATGGGACCTACTTACTAACAACACATGCTAACAGCAATACTCTAGCTGTATATCAGAATTAAAATGGGATTATACTGGACATGAGATTCAAGCAAATTGTGGATAAATTCAGGGTTTTTTGTCCCACTGATACCATTGTGTTGTTGTTAAGTGCCGTTGAGTTGGTGTTGACTCATGGTAACCCTCTGGATAGTCAGGTAGTTCATTGTTGACAGAGTGGCATGATGTTTCCAAAGTATGAAAGTCAAAGTTTTGTCATCTGAGATTCTAAGAAAAGCTTAGGTTTGATCTCCTCTAGTACTTACTGGTTTTTTCTTTGTGCAGTCCATGATATACACATTGTCTGTTATTTTATTTATTATTAATGTTTATCTTACAGCTTTCCAGTAGTAATTCACGTACAATAGCTATTTCCCTCTCATGGGAGGGCTTGCAAACAAAGTTGGTACCTGAGGAAGTGGAAGGTTAGGTAGCTTACTCAGGTACCACACAGAGCATCAATGGGATTTAAACCCTGGTCTTTCTAGTTCCAGGCTGCTGTCCTAACTACTAAGCTACTCATCCACTCAAATGGGAAAGTGTCACTTTATTAATGAAAATGTGTCTAAAATGGCAAACTTCGCATAATCCATCACTCACTAATGAGAATGTTAGTGTATTTTTCAGTCAAACGTATCAAATCTTGCCTGATAAGAGATTTCAAGAATCACAGTATAAGATTATGCAATGCAAGCTGTTGAGTCAATGCTGAATGTTGGAGACCCAACAATCCCTAGATTTTCTTGGCATGATATGACTAGAAGTAGATTGCCAGGCCTTTCTTCCAAGACAATGGAGGGTAAACTGACTGCCTCAAGGTATGTCAGTAGGAAAAAAACCCTGGCAGGTTGGTCACCAGGCTATTGACTAACCATTAGGCTACAAGCTTTATATAGTCCAATTAAAAGGGTATGGCTTAGTCTCACTCAGAAATGGCCTCAAATGTAATAATTAACCAGGCATATTGTTCTATAATTTTTTTGTACTGCCCCAAGGTGAAATAGATTTGGATAGTAGTGAGAGATATCACAAAGCAGTTTATTAGCATTCAAGTACCCTACAATGAACTTCCACTCTTAGTGGGAAAGAGAAGAAAATTCAATAAACATTTCATTATGTTATGTCTTCTGGCAGTTAAGAATCTGATCTGTTTTGATGAATTGATGCTTCTCCAGAAGAAAGGACCTCATAGACCCAATCTATACCACAAAACGAAGCAATCAACTTCCAGAAGAGCCATCTCACTCTCAGTGCCGGACCAATGGAACTCGCTCCCTGAGGAACTAAGAGCACAAAAGGACCTCAAGGACTTCCGCAAATCCCTCAAAACCCACCTATTCATGGCCTCATATGAACAAGTACCTTAATTCCCACTCCATACAGCCTTGCCGATACAGCCACCAAACACCAACATCTCAGACCTGGCACTCAACCCCCAAAAATATATGTATGTCGTCATCTATGTTGAATGTAGACCCCTCGTTATATCCCTAACCACTTTGATTGAAGGATAAGGTGGTTTACAAAACTGGATAAATAAATAAATAAATATTTTCTAGAGATAGAAAAAAATTGACCAATGGATCCAGCAAGAAAAAAACCCTTGAAATATTTGTTAAAATTTGGGAAAGGTTTATTGACTGACAACTGCCTATAGATCTAGAGATCTGATACTAAGCACTGGAGGGTCTAGGGGTGATCCAAGTAATTATATAGACTGGTGAACCTAATGTCAGTGCTGTGTACTGTAAAATGGTGGAAGCTATTGTTAAGAACAAAATTACTGGCCATATTTATAAACATGGCTTAAATGGGGAAGTTCCAGCATGTGCTTAAAAAAGGAGGTCATATCTTACTAATCTATTCACATTTTCTGATAGTATAGATAAGCAGGTGGATAAAGCAGAACCAGCTGATACAATGCACTTGGCTTATCAAAAAGCATTTGATATGGTTCCTCTTTTTAAAAAATCCTTAGGAAATTAAAAAGTCATGGAGTAGGATCAATATCTTACTGTGGATTGCTGTTGTTGTTGTTAAGTGCCATCGAGTTGGTGTCGACTCATGGTGACCCTCTGGATAGTTGTCCTAAACTGTGTTTGTTCTTCAGTCAGGCAGCTCATTGTGGACAGAGGAACTGGGGAACATTCTGGGGAAAGGAGGGGCTCTTCCGAAGGGATGGGCTTCACCTTAACCGGGATGGAACCAGGCTGCTGGCATTAACCTTTAAAAAGGAGATAGAGCAGCTTTTAAACTAGATATTAGGGGAAAGCCGACAGTCGCCCAAGAGCGGATGGTTTGGAAGAATGTATCTTTGAAGGATACTACAAAAAGCAGAGAGGTTCCACAGAAGATTAAAGTAGCACAAATGCCCTCAAGTATGGAGCAGACAGAGCTTAAAGATCCTAAATTACCCATGTCTAACAATAGCCAAATTAATATAAATAAAATACATTCTCTAAAATGCTTGTATGCAAATGCTAGAAGTCTAAAAAATAAGATGGGAGAGTTAGAATATATAGCACTAAATGAAAGGTTAGATATGATTGGAATATCAGAGACATGGTGGAAGGAGGACAACCAGTGGGACACTGTGATACCTGGGTACAAACTATATCGTAATCATAGAGCTGATCAAATTGGTGGAGGGGTTGCTCTCTATGTTAGAGAGGGCATTGAGTCAGAAAGGATTAAAGTTTTGCAGGAAACAAAATCTGCTGTAGAATCTATATGGATTGAAATTCCATGTAAAAGGGGGAAGGCAATGGCAGTGGGGCTGTACTATCGAGCGCCTGGCCAGAATGACCAAATGGATGATGAAATGCTCAAAGAAATCAAGGAAGCTAACAAAAGTTACAGCACAGTAATAATAATGGGTGATTTCAACTAGGGAGATAAAGTTCCTAGATGAAATAAATGACTGCTTCTTGGAGAAGCTGGTTCATGAACTGACCAGAGGGGAAGCCATATTAGACCTAATCCTTAGTGGAACACCAGATCTAGTGCAAGAGATAAAGTTGTTGGGGCCACTTGGCAATAGTGATCATAGCATGATCGCCTTTGATTTAATTAGTGGAGGAGGGATAGTAAGGAAATCCACAGTACTACCTTTTAACTTTCGAAAGTGAGACTATGATAAAATGAGGCAAAACAGTTAAGAAAAAACTAAAAGGAGCAGTTGCAAAGGTTAAAGACGTACATCAGGCTTGGCTGTTGTTGAAAAATACTATCTTGGAAGCCGAGACCAGCTGTATTCCACGCTTTAAGAAAAGTGGAAAGAAGTCCAAAAAACTGCCAGCATGGTTTAAAGGTGAGGTCAGAGAGGCTGTTGTTGCCAAAAAAGCATCTTTCAGGAAATGGAAAAAAGAGCCAAAAGACGAAACCTGGAAACATCACAAGCACTGGCAAGTCAAATGCAAGGCATTGATAAGGCAGGCAAAGGGAGAATTTGAGAAGAAGCTTGCTGTGGAAGCAAAAACGCGAAGTAAAGACCTTTTCAAGTACATTCGTAACAAAAAATCTGTGAGAGAGTCAGTTGGTCCATTAGATGATAAAGGGGTTAAAGGAGCACTAAGAGGCGACAAGGCGATAGCGGAGAGACTGAATGAATTCTTTGCTTCAGTCTTTACTGAGGAAGATATAGGGATGTTACCCATGACTGAAGTGGTATTTAAAGGTGTGGAAGAATTGAAGGAAATATCGATACATCGGGAAGATGTATTACAACTATTAGATAAACTGAAGAGTAGCAAATCACCTGGGCCGGATGGTATACATCCAAGGGTGTTGAAAGAACAGAAATACCAGATTGCAGACCTACTATTAGTAATCTGTGAACTATCATTAAAATCATCTCTAATACCTGAAGATTGGAGGATCGCCAATGTAACACCAATTTTTAAAAAAGGTTCCAGGGGTGATCCGGGAAACTACAGACCGGTGAGCCTGACATCAGTACCGGGAAAAATGGTAGAAACCATCATAAAGAATAAAATTACTCAGCATGTAGATAGTCATGACCTAATGGGAGACAGCCAACATGGCTTTAGACAAGGAAGATCTTGTCTTACTAATCTGTTATGTTTTTTTGAAGGAGTGAATAATCAGGTGGACAAAGGTGAGTTGGTTGATATTGTGTATCTGGACTTTCAGAAAGCCTTTGACAAGGTCCCTCATGAGAGACTTTTGGCAAAACTAAAGAGTCATGGGATAGGAGGCAGTATACTATTGTGGATCAGGAACTGGTTAAAAGATAGAAAGCAGAGGGTAGGGCTAAATGGCCAATTTTCACAATGGAGAAAGGTGAATAGTGGTGTACCCCAGGGATCTGTGCTGGGTCCGCTGCTTTTTGACATATTTATAAATGACCTGGAAAGTGTAATAACGAGTGAGGTTATCAAATTTGCAGATGACACAAAACTATTTAAAGTTGTTAAAACCCAAGAGGATTGTGGAAAATTGCAAGAGGATCTTGATAAATTGGAAGACTGGGCATCAAAATGGCAGATGAAATTTAATGTGGACAAGTGCAAGGTTATGCACCTAGGGAAGAACAACCCAAACTATGGTTACATGATGCAAGGTTCCACATTAGGAACCACCACCCAGGAAAAAGATTTAGGCGTCATTGTGGATACCATGTTAAAACCGTCGGCCCAGTGTGCAGCGGCGGCCAAGAGAGCAAATAGAATGCTAGGTATGATAAGGAAAGGAATGGAAAATAAAACAAAAGATATTATAATGCCTCTATATCGTTCATGGTGAGACCGCACCTTGAATATTGTGTGCAATTCTGGTCGCCGTATCTTAAAAAGGATATAGCGATTTTAGAAAAGGTTCAGAGAAGAGCCACCAAAATGGTAAAGGGGATGGAAGGATACTCCTATGAAGAAAGGCTAAAAAGGTTAGGGATCTTTAACCTGGAAAAGAGACGGCTGAGGGGAGATATGATAGAAGTCTATAAATTAATGAACGGAGTGGAACGGGTAAACGTAGATCGATTGTTTACCTTATCAGAATATAGAAAGACTAGGGGACATGCAATGAAGCTACAGGGTAAACTATTTAAGACTAATAAAAGAAAATATTTTTTCACTCAACGTATTATCAAACTCTGGAATTTGTTAACAGAGGATGTAGTAAAGGCTGTTAATGTAGCTGGGTTTAAAAAAGGTTTGGACAAGTTCCTGGAGGAAAGGTCCATAAACCATTATTAAGAAGGGACCCAGGATATCAATGCTTGAACCAATACAAGCATTGTGGAACCTGTGTCCCTTGGGGAAACTGCTAGCTACATATGACCTAGATTGGCCACTGTTGGAAACAGAATACTGGGCTTGATGGACCTTGGTCTGACCCAGTATGGCATATCTTATGTTCTTATGTTCTTATGAGTGGCATCCATAGTTGCTGTTATTGTATCGATCCATCTCATTGCTGGCCTTCCTCTTATGCGTTGACCTTCTACCTTGCCAAGCATGATGACTTTCTCTAATGCTCTCTCTCTTCGCATGAGGTGTCCAAAGTATGAAAGTTGAAGTCTTATAATCTGACCTTCTAAAAAAAGCTTAGGTTTGATCTCCTCCATAACTGACTGGTTTGTTCATCACCAGCACCATAATTCAAAGGCATCAATTTTCTTCCTGTCTATCTTTTTTACTGCCCAACTATCGCATCCATATGACATTACTGAAAATAGCATGGCTTGAACAAGTCAAATCTTTGTATGGAGAGAGACATCTCTACTCTTGAGAATCTTGTCTAGGTCCTTCATAGCCATTCTGCCAAGAGCACTGCGTCGTTGATTTTCTTGATTGCTTGTCCTTTCTTTATTGATTGTTGATCCAAGTAGGTTAAAGTTGTCCATTATTTCAATTTCTTCTCTATCAATGATTGAACTTACTGATTTTACCAGTTGGCAGGATCTTTGTCTTCATTACATTAAGGTGCAGGCACATTTTAAGACTATTCATCATTTAGTTAAAACACAGGCAGATTGTGAGGAGCTACAGAATGACCTTGCCAGACTGGAGAAGTGAGCATCAAAATGAGAGATGAGATTTAATATTGACTAGGGTGAAGTGATGCACATTAGAAAATAACAATTCTAACTATATATTTACACTGCTAGATTCCATATTAGGAGTCACCCATCAGGAAGAGGATCTTGGAGTCATCATGAACAATACCTTGAAATCCCTAGCTCAGTGTGTGGTAGTAGTCAAACAGGCAATGTTAGGATTTTTCAGAAAGGAGTGGATAATAAATCTTGGAATATTAGAATGCCTCTGTACAGATCCATGATGTGACTACATCTTGAATATTATATATAGTTCTGTTTGCTCAAAATCAAAACTGCTAAAACAGAACTGGGAAAAGTATGAAGAAAGGCAAAAAGAATGATAAAAGAGATATACTAACTCCCTTACGAAGAAAGACTGAACAGATTAGGGCTTCTCAGCTTGGAGAAGAGACTATTGAAAGGGGATACGATAGAGGTTTGCATATTCATGAATGGCGTAAGCCAGGTAAATAAGGAATAGTTATTTATGCCTTCAGACTGTACCAGAACTAGGGGATACTCCATGATACTAATAGGTAGCAGATTTAAAAGAAATTGGAGAAAATACTTTTTCACCCAGTGAAAAATCAAGCAATAGAATTTGTTTTCAGAAAATGTAGTCAAAGCATCTAACATGGACGGATTTAAAAGGAGTTTAGGAAAATTCCTAGAGGAAACTAGAGATGTGCATTCATTTGAAACATTTTCTATTTTTGTTTCATATTATTTTAATCTGAAACACGGTACTGAAAAATCCAAAATTTGGATTTCTTCCTGTTTCATCACAGGTCCCATTGATCCACGTGCTATGCACAGGGCTGGCGCTATCCAGTGAGCTGGGTATGCGCTGTGGAGGAGCGCCAATGGCAGGGGCACCATTGCTAGTTGATTCCCCCTTGCAGATGCGCCTATGCATGAGGCACAGGATTCGTCTCTTTTCCTGAGCCTCCATGATCAGGTACATTGTTACACTGCAGCAGCTCTTGTGGAAACAAGAATTTCCCTTTCTCTTTCTGCACCCGGAAATGCATACAACCACTATCAGGGTCTCCGCAGTCTAGCAGTTTCCATCCTGGCAGGGCCGCAGTATGGCACCTTGTCCCTGCTACTCCCCCAGTGGTGCATCTTTGATTGAGGTGGGGGGGGGAGGCTGGGCGGTTGTGGTGACATCAGTTACTGGAGGGAATGATGGTCCTGGAAGGGAACCAACACAGGGGGATGTGAAGGCTGGCAGGGAGCAGGAAAGATGGGAGAGAGGTGGCTGGGTGGAAGCAGACACCAGAGTGGGGTGGATATGAGCTGTGGGGGAGGAAAGAAGGGTGGGAAGGGAGCCAAGGTAGGGTGGGAGTAGGAGAGTGTTGGAGGGTAGCATACTGGGGAGGGGGGGGGGATAAATGTTAATGAAGGAGGCCGCAATGAGTCGTAGGCTGAAGGGGGCTCCAGATACTATCACACCTGCCCTGCCTGTGATTTCCCATGCCCTCCTCCCCTCACACTCACCAGGCCCATGCAGTATCCCTGTATCCCTGCCCAGTGCCAAAGCTGCTCTCGCTCATAAGCCTGTGAATCCAACCCAAATTATACCCCTAGCAAAAATAAGCTATCTGTTACCTAGCAATACACGAGGATCTTCTATAGCATCTACATTCTAGCTAATATAGATCGACCAATGCTGCAATTTAAATATACTACTGAGCCTCACTACTATCGCTAGTTATAATACAAATTGCCATTATAAACAATCTCTGTCCGAAATAAATACTGTTGTCAGTAGAACATAATCACATATACTGTATAATTAGAAATACTGTAATTGTACTTATCTTACTTATCTTACTTATTATATTATCTGTATAATTAGAAATACTTTTGTCAGTAGAACAAATTCACATATACTGTATAATTAGCAAGATTATTTACTGTTGTCAGTAAGATATATTACTTAAATGCTATGCTATTGCCAGCACTAAGAACGTATTAAATTTTGAATATTGTTACTGTTTGCCAGTATTATATACTAAGAAATACCTCACGGTAACCAGCCACACTACTATATCCAATACTAACAAAAGCAGCTAACAGGCCTCCTCCTACTTGTTACTGTTTAGCTACCTACTTACTATTGTTACCTATTCACTTGATACTGTTTAGTTTTGTAACACTGAACCAGTACCAGTTTTGTAACACTGAACCAGTACCAGATCCAAACTGACACATACAACAAAAATGCTTCTAAAAGTGGCTTATATCTGCATCCTCCTAACAATCATAATTAACCTAACACTAAGTCTTAACATAAAAAAACTACCAGACAATTCCAATCATACATACACCAAATCGGAACAACTTCCATATTGGTCATTATTCCCCACACAATCAGACTAAAATAAACTACCACAGACTCATCCAAATAAAACAAATTAATCTACAACATACCACACAGCTTAACCACCATCACAAGTCTACATCTTTATCATGCACCCTTATAAATGCCCGATCATTGAAAAATAAAATCCCTATAATTAATGATCTACTTGCTGACTCAAACCAGATATTCTATGCATAACAGAGACTTGGCTCACAGATACAGATACAGTTCTCCTAAATCAACTGCACAACTCAAACTATGATATCTCCTACTCACATAGAACCAACAAAAAAAGGAGGTGGTGTATTGATTATGACAAATAAAAACCTAAAAGCCAAAAAATACTAGCTAATTCAAACAACAACATGGACATGCTCATAATAAAATAGATCACCTCAGAATCTGTTTAATTTATAGACCCCCCAACCAAAACGCTGATAGCCTCCAATCATTAATTGAACTTCTCAACTTATCTTCAGAACAGAGTCCTCTAATTGTCCTAGGTGATTTCAACCTTCCCTCACTACCAACGAATGACTCTAAACTCTTTATTGAAACAATTCAAGATCTCGAATACCATCAAGTAATAAACATACCTACCCACACCAAGGGTAGTACCCTTGATCTAGTACTACTACCTAACTTATGCTTTAAACTGGTTTAATCCAAACTCTATAGAATGCTCTCAATACCGTGGTCTGATCATCACCTTATCAAACTAAATCTCAATTACAATACCATTGACACCATAACAAAAAAGAAATGACCATACAATTAAATTTAAAAAATTTAACGAAACTGAATTTCTGGATGCCACAATACCTCTCCTTGATCCTTCTCCAACAACCCTGGATGAAGCAGTCAAAAACTGGCATACTACCATAAACAATGCAGCCCAAATACATCAAACTAATAAAAATCAACCCAATCAAAAACCCAACGGCACTCCATGGTTTAATAGCACTTTAAAACAAATGAAAAGAGAGCTAAGAAAACTAGAACATAAATGGCGCAAAACCAAATCCACTATTGAGAAAGAAATATACTACAACCACCTCAAAAACTATAAAGATGCCATAGATAACTCAAAGAAAAATTACTATGCTACAATCCTATCAAAATCATATAACAGACCAAGAGAACTATTTTCCATAATTACCAACCTAACAACCAACCCTCAAGATTCTAACAAGGAAATCACTGACATCTCTGCACAAACTCTAGCCAATTATTATCAAAACAAATCAAAACACTCACCAATGACCTTAGATCCTATCTACAAACCTCTCTATATGCTAAATGAATGGCCAGAATTTTACCCTTTATCCAAATATCATTAAAGAATATCATTATCAATCTTAACACCACAACATCCTATCTAGACCCTTGTCCAGTAACCTGGATAAAAAACACACTACCACACTTCTTTTCATTCATACTTCCTATGGTCAATTTATCACTACTCCAAGGTTACCTCCCACCCACCCTTAAACAAGTACAAATCAGACCAATCCTGAAGAATAATACACTTGACAAAACCTCCCCAAAATCTTACCGACCTATCTCAAGTATACCATTCTTAGCAAAAGTCATCGAAAAAACTGTACAAATACAAACACAAGAATTTCTTGACTCATCCTACCGCTAGATGACCAACAATATGGATTTCGCCCCAAGCATGGAGTTGAAACACTCCTGACTGTTTTTAACCGCTACACTACTAAGAGGAATAGACAACCACAAAAAAGCTTTTATCCTCTTATTTATTGACATATCAGCCGCTTTCGATAGTGTTAACCATTCAATAATGCTTAACTACTTAAGACACATAGGAATATACTCTACAGTTCACAAATGGTTCACCTCTTATCTGAGCAATAGAACGCAAAACGTTAGAATAAGCAATCAAACTTCTGAATCATATAAATTTGAAACAGGATTACCACAAGGATCAGCGCTTTCAGCTCTACTATTTAATATATACATAAAACCAGTTTGCAATATCTTTAAGAAATATGGTGTACTCTATCATCTATATGCAGATGATATTATGATGTACATCCCATTCACTATCCTAACATCCGTTGCAACTCCTTTCGGATTGTTTTAATGAAATAACATTATGGCTAAATGCCCACAATCTCCTGATAAACCATTCAAATACTGAAGTGCTAATAGTCATCAAAAACCAAGATTATACCCCACCAACACATAGTACACTTCCAAACCAAGAAATGAATCTAAAGAATGAAGTGTGATACTTATGAGTCATTTTAGACAAAATCTCACTCTAGATACCCATATCAGAAATACCACAAAGAAAATTTACTACAAACTAAAATACTTAAACAACTTAGACCTCTTGTTTACATACATGATTTTTATCAGTATAATCCAAGCCACTATAACCCCCACTTTGATTTTGCGAACCTTATATTATTAGGCACATCAAAAACAAACATCAAAAGACTGCAACTCGCACAAAACTCAGCAGCTAGGATATAACAAAAACACACTCTCATCAACATATAACACCAATTCTAGCATCCCTTCACTGGCTTCCAATTCAAAACCGAATAACATATAAAAAACTAATAACAGTATTTAAATCACTATTTGATTTGACACCATCTACTTTAAGTAACTTAAGTACCAAAGAACATCCAAAACCGACTCAAAGAAAAAATCAACTAAACAAACTTAACACCCCCCTAGATTTCATAAAAACACATAAAGCACAAACAACAGAGCGTTCTCACATGCAGCCCCAACAGCCTGGAATTCCCTCCCTGTTGAACTAAGAATATTAACAGAGATTAATGAATTCCGAAAAAAACTGAAAACACACCTCTTTACAATGCACTACAACACTATAGAACAGCCATCAAAAGAATTAGACAAAGGCTAAACAGTTTATCTACATCTCACTATAACAGAAAGAAATCCTGCCCTATCTGCATCTGTACTACTCATAATGATTATATCCCACATAACTTGTATATGTATTTAATAATATAATGTTAATGTACATAATGTATATAGTGTTGCACTGTTCAGTGCTATCTGTTCAACATTTCTGTTTACTGTACATTGGTTATAGTTATATGACGTTATATGTAAAACAAATCCATGATTTGTTGCCTGTTGTTATTTGTGAACCGCAGCTGATCTTAGGAAGCTGCGGTATATAAGAGATTGTTAAATAAATAAATAAATAAATAAAATAGGGTGCATGGCCATGTCCCACCATTGGACACTTTGCACCCCTGTTTTTCCAAACCACGGCACTGTGCAGTGCATGCTGCAGTGCCCCCTGTGGTCCCAATTGAGCAAAGCAGTTCAGACCAGCATATTCCAAACAAAGACATTTAGGGCCTAAAATTCAACTGGGCAGGGCTAAGCACTGTAGCCGCTTAGCCCTGCCTGCTGACCCACAAACACCAGATATTCACTTCCGCAGCAACGGATGTGAATATTCAGGGCTCGCTGCACTGCCTGGAAGCCGTCAAGACTAACATGCAGCATCTATATTAGATGATGCACAGTTAGCCTCGGCGCCTATAAGATAGGCAAGGGTTTTCCCTCGCCTATCTTATAGGCACCGAATGCTAACCATGTAGCTTCCAATATCGGTGCTGCACGGTTAGCGCCAGTTCCTGCCACCGCTCCACCCCAGAACACCTCAGAACACCCCCGGCATGCCTTGATGCTAGCTAACTAGCATCAGGGCAGCATAGGGGACTTAGTTGGGGATATTTGATGAAACTACCCATGTATGTGCCATTGAATATCCAGTTAGCATGCATTTACACGGTTAACTGGTTGTTAACCGTGTAAATGTCTTTTGAATATCGGGCCCTTATTGGTTAGTGAACACACAGCACATTGTTGATACATCTGGCCCATGCAACAGCTGGTGGCCATGTGCATGTCTGTCCTGACATGACAGCATGTACATCCACCTACTGGCCCTGGGGTGTACCTACCTGCCACATGGAGGATGTGGCATGCTGAGAGCCCTGCACCATGACCCTGGCAGACTACTGGCCCCCCTCCCCACCAGCTGAAAGGGCCCGGAGGGAAGGTCAGTTTCTCTGTGAGATGGCATACCTCCTGCATCAGGGCACGAAGCTCCACACACATGCCCTCTAGGTGCAGCATTATGAGTTCCAGTGGCCTGGCCAGGGTGGCAAATCCCTGCAATACAGAAAGTTCTGAGTTTTCCACTTGCCTGTGGTGGCCACTGGTGCCTCATTATGCTGTATGATGGCTTGTACAAGGGTGACAGCAACTGCTCTCTCCTCCCCCCTCTGTTCCCTCCACCCCCAGCCCATCCCCATCACCACCCTCCATCCCAGGCACTCTCCCATTCCTGCCCTCCACTGCTAGCCCATCCCCATCCCCACCCTTTTCCTGCCAGCACACTCCAATCCCCAACCTCCCCCACCAGTCCACCACTATCTCCACCCACCCCCATCAGGACATTCCCATTCCCACCCTCCCCCTTAGCATACTTCCAACCCCACGCTCCTCACAGTTCCCCCCCCCTCTGCAGCTACCTCCCCCCACCACACTGCTGTCACTCCCCACCTCCTCCTCCCCACTTCCATCACCCCCTCCTCCCCATGAACCCTGGCCTCTGTGGGTAACTCCTTGTTCCTCAGATCCCCCTCCTCCAGGGACTCCCCAGCAGCTACTCCCGTGTCTGCCCTGCTAGCCCACACCTCCTTGGTCAGTTACCCTGCCTCCTCCCTCATGATAGCCTCTGCCTCCCCCTCCAGTGACTCCTCCTTGTAGGGCTCAGCCTCAGCCACCTCTGCAAAGCCCCCTTGTGCTGCAGGCTTCTCCAGGGAACCTTCCTCAATGAGCTGGGCTTCCCACTGGAGGGGCCACTCCTCCAGCTGCATTGTGCTATTGGGCCCATCCCCTTCAGCATGACCAGGCACCTCCATGAGCAGAGGACCACCTCCTCCTCCTCCCCACTCTCCTCTGATGGGGAGGTGTTCGAAAGCACTATGGGGCTGGATGTGCTCATGCTGGCTTCAGTGCTGGACCAGCTGCTGGAGCTGCTCTGTCACATGTCATGCCTCTGGTGACAAGGAGCTAGCTGCCGCTGCTCTTCCTCCACACCCTCCTCAGTGGGCTCCTATGGTGCAGAGGGTGGGGGGGGGGCTAGTCATCCTCCAGGATATCTGTGTGGGGGATGCAAAGAAGTGAGCATTAGGTACAGCATGGAGGTTGGATCACTGTCATGTGCCTCTTGTCAAGCCCTGCCTGTACACGCTGCCTGCTGAAATACATACATAGCTCTGCAGCTTCCATTTCTGGTACCAGTCTGTCCTGGCAGTGATGTGGTATCCCATGTGTTTCCCTGGTTACATGGTTGGTGGTAGATGGTGTACAGCTGTTTAGGCCAGTGCTATTTCTGTCTTGAGGGTCTGTTCATGGTTGCACACCCATTGGATTTGATTTTTGGGGCTGGCAAGGTCCCATGTGAACACAGGCTGTGGAGTACCCCCCTGCTCATGCCTGTCCTGCATGGCTTTGTGATAGATGGGCTTGCAGGGTCTAGACATAGGTTGCATACAGCTGGCTGGGATTGATGGGCATCATCTATCATGATTACCTCATGCTGGTACTCCCAGTGGCAATGTGCCTGTCTGCTGTGAACTGGCCAACTGTAATATGGGCTTTGGGCTTGGTTTGGCCTGCGGGGTGGCCATTTTGGGGGAGGTGATGCCCTAGGAGGGGGGTGGAGGCTGTCTCTGGGCCATTGTTTGCATTGCTGACTGCTGACCTCTGGCTACAAGTCAGCCTGAGGAGCCTATTGTGGTAAGCTTGGGGACCCTATGGGCCTCTGCTCTGACCATCAATGCCCAATGTCATAACAGGTGTCAGGCACCCACCCCTACTGCAACCTCTGTGTACATCCTGCTGCTCCTGCCTTTGCTACGTGGCAGGTACCTGTACAGCTGCTGGCCAACAGCTGCTGTACCCATGTGCATTTGATAGTTGTTTTCAGACTAGAGGGACTCTCCTACCATATCTATGTCCCCCAAAACAGATATTCTATACTATCTTCCTTCCACTAATAGATTATAACTATCCTCATATATTCACAGACATGTTCATGTTTTATCTACATGATGTCAGGTCTATTATGACTCATGGTGAGCAAGCAGCCTCTGGTTTTCCATGGAAAGGTATGACCAGATGTTGCTTGCCTGGCCTTTTCCTCCAAGGCAATGGAGGGTGCATTGACCTGCCTATAAATCACAATGTGTGCCATTTGGGGTCTGACCCTTGATCCCTTGGGTCAGCTATCTTGTGCTTGCATTTTCTATGGTGTGCCTCCCTGATAGCTTGTCCAGGTGCATCCTGTCAGAGATTGCAGCATAGCATGACACCTTGGTTGTACCTGTCTTTTGTGCAATCCCTACTGTGGGGCTTCCACAGTTGCCTCATTGCATGCCACTAAGGTATAGGTCAAAAATAGCTCCACCTCTTTTTGTTTCATGAACCAGCTCCTCCAAGAAGCAGTTATTTATTTCATCTAGAAACTTTATCTCCCTAGCATGTCCTGATGTGACACTGACCCAGTCGGTATCCGGATAATTGAAATCACCCATTATTACTGTGTTGTAACTTTTGTTAGCATCCTTGATTTCTTTCAGCATTTCGTTATTCATCTATTCATTCTGGCCAGGCGGTTGGTAGTACACCCCCACTGCCCTTGCCTTCCTCTTTTTACATGGAATTTCTATCCATAGAGACTCTACAGCATATTTTGTTTCCTGCAAAACTTTAATCCTTTGTGACTCAATGCCCTCTAACATAGAGTGCAACCCCTCCACCAATTTGATCTACTCTATCATTGCGATATAGTTTGTACCCAGGTATCACAATGTCTCATTGGTTGTCCCCCTTCCAGCAGGTCTCTGAGATATCGATCATATCTAACTTCTCATTTAGAGCTATATATTCTAACTGTCCCATTTTATTTTTTAGAATTCTACCATTTGCATATAGGCATTTTAGAGGTTGCATTTCAATCATATTAATCTGGCTATCAGTTGAAAGAGGTAATTTGGTATCTTTCAGCTCTGTACTTAAGGGCATCTGGGTAACTTTTATCTTTATTGGAACCTCTCTGTTTGGATGTCCTAACTTCCCTGTTTTGTTAGTATCCTTCAAGGAAACATTCTTCTGAACCATGTGCTCTTGGGCTTTCCCCTATTATCTAGTTTAAAAGCTTCTCTATCTCCTTTTTAAATGTTAATGCTAGCAGTCTGGCTCTATCCTGGTTAAGGTGGAGCTCATCTCTTTGGAAGAACCCCTCCCCCCTTCCCCAGAAAGTTGCCCAATTCCTAACAAATCCAAAACCCTCTTCATTGCACATCATCTCATCCATGCATTGAGAATCTGGAGCTCCGCCTACCTTTTGTGCCCTGTACGTGGCACAGGAAGCATTTCAGAGAATGCCATCCTGGAAGTTCTGGATTTCAATTTCCTACTTAAAAGCTTACATTTGGCCTCCAGAATCTCCCTCTCACATTTTCCTGTCATTGATACCAACATGCACCAAGACAGCAGACTCCTCCCCAGTGCTATCTAAAACCTTGTCTATGTGGCATGTAAGGTCACTACCTTTGCACCAGGCAGGCATGTTACCAGGCAATCCTCACATCCACCAATCACCCAGCTATCTACATGTCTAATGATTGAATCACCCAATATAACGGCCATCCTAACCTTTCCCTCATGGGCACATGGCCCTAGAGAAACTTCCTTGATGCAAGAGGGTGTTACATCTCCTGGTGGACAGCTTCTAGCTACAGGATCACTTCCTGCCTCACCAAGATGATGTTCTCCTTTGAGACCTCTCTCCTCTATGGCAGCTGAGAGGCTGCCAGAGTAGAGGAGGGGCTTTAATACTACATCTCTGTAGGTCTCATCTGTGTACTTCTCTGACATCCTTATGTCTTCCAAGTCTGCTACTCTAGCCTCTAGAGATCACATTCTTTCTCTGAGGGCAAAGAGCTCCTTGCACCTAGTGCACATGTATGCCTCTCATGAACTGTAAGAAAATAATACATGTGACACTCCATACAAAAGACAGGATAACCCCCATCTCACTGCTAGACTGCTGTCTACATCTTTGTTTTAAAGTTCTATTTCGTTTTTTAAGTTGTTTTTAGTTGCAAGGGATACCTGTACTAATACAGCTATACCAAATAAGTTTAAGGGACTTTGTTCACCTCAAAATTAATTTCTTTCAGGGCCTTAGCTCATCTATTCCTGGTGAGGATAATCAGCTGAACCTAAAAGGGAATGTGCATACCACTCCCCCTTTAATAGGTGTAAGAACCTATAAAGCTAGGATTATGCCTGGGGTGGGTGGAAGACGAGGTGGAAGGGAGGGAACTAAGACTTAGTAAAGGCTGGCTTGCTATGCAGGTCCCAGACATGTGCTTCTAAGGTAATCTGTGACCTTGCTTTGATAGAGGGAGTCTTTCAAAATGCCCCTTTGATCTCTCACTTGGCTTTAACACCTATTTAAAACAATTTCACAGTTTCTTGCCCCCCTCCCCCCCATCTAGAAGGCCTCTTTGTAAAGGTATCTAGGAACAATTTATTGCTCAAAGAATACTGACCCTGTTTTCCTTTTATGCTGTTATACTCTGATTTGATTTAAACTAAAGTTATTTGCTTATACTAGGCCTTGACTGAGTATTAAATTTAAACTAGAAGCTCTCTGCTGGGTTTAATTTTAACTGAAACTCTCTGCTGGGTTTTAAACTTAAACTTTAAGCTACCTGCTGAGTTTTTAATTTAAACTAAAAACTCATTGCTGATACTAGACCCTGACTGATTTAACAAATACACTGGATTCTAATTTACACAGATGAATCGGCTTTAATTGAAATAATTCCTTTTTCCCCAAGATTTAGAAAAAAATCCAGAAGTAAATACTAAAAATTGCAGATCTCTCTTCAGATCTCTCTCCAGAAGTAGTAGTCCCTTTTTGTATTCCTTCAAGAGTGAGAATAACAGAGGTTTGGTTGAACTATTTATTCCTGTGCTTCTAAGTAATCTGTGACCAATTTCCTGGGTGATTCACACAGCTCTTGCTTTGATAGAGAGAATCTTTCAAAATACCCCTTTGATACCACTTGTTTGATATCAGCTTGGAGAAGGCACAGCTAACTGAGATAAAAAAGTCAACTGGGTTTTTTATTTGCCTGAAATCTCTAGTAATATTTCAGTTATATTTTATGTTTGGACGGCAGCCACAGCTATCTCTTTAATTAACAAAATTGCCCTGAAATGAAAATTTATAAAAATGAAATGAAACAAATGAGAATGTATTAAAACAAAACAAAATAAAATGAAAAAAATCTGAATGAAACAGGAAATAAAATGAATTGGCTTGCTGGCACACCTTTAGAGGAGACGTCCATAAAAATTTATTAGCCAAATAGACCTCAGGATGCTAACATTCATTTCCAGGAGGGAACTGCATCTACTCATTAGGATCAGCTGGGTACTTCTTCGTGAGCTGATTGGCCACTGTCTAAGATAAAATCCTGGACTTGGTGGATCTTCAGACTAACCCAAAATGGCATATCGCATGTTCTTGTGAGTCACTGAGGGGAATACTTGGAGAGCTAAATGGGGAGCGTTTGTGTAATCAAAGATCACAATGGGCCTGATTCTGAGTTGGACCTGTCGGCCCTCTGTGTGCCCGGTCGGAACTGGATGCACAGAGTGAGCCTGGATTCTGATCCCATGGGGCATGTCTAACCCCACGTGATCAGAATCACATCTAGGTTTGTACGTACAGGCCAGGACCCTGATTCTGGTCAGCCTGCAGTAAGGCCTTCCCCAGCTAACTCCATTCAAGAGCCATGGTCCCTGGCCGCCAGACAGAAATGTTCATTCCCCACAGCCCAACCCATGGTCTGGCCTGCCAAGGCCAGGGTCAGGCTACGGGGAATCTCCTCTGCCCCCTCCCGCCTTTTCTGAGCCACGGCTCTGTCAGATCCACCTGACTAGAGGAACTTATTCCACCTCAGAAGTGGAATAAGTTCCTCATTCAGGCCACTGGCCTAGACATAAGGGCCGACATTGGAATCGGCCCTGTTCATCCGGGGCCACTGACCACCCACTGCCCACCTTAACCCTGCCCCCGCAATGCCCCTTTCTTGCCCCCACCTAACCTCCCTGTACAACGTGTGGGGAAGTTAATTGGAGTCGGCAGGAAGGCTGAATAGCGTGGATGGACTTCCCAATGGGATGTCCATTCCAGTTATTCGCGCCTTGGAATGATCCTGAGTGTGAATATGGTACGGTGAGGTATCAAAGGAAAATAGTTTGTGTTAAGCTTGAAAGAAAAATGAATAATTTACCAATAATTACATCTTGTGAAGAGGGGAGCATGCTTTATCAGAAAACAAAAGCAGTTCCCATCTACTTTTGTAGTCTCATATTTGCACTATGCAGCACTGTACCTAGGCCTGTGTGAACAGTGCAGCCGCACAAGGCACAAAAAAATAGGTGCTCATTTAGGGATGCCAACTACTGGCCTTGGCTCCCCCCTACACTTCCTGCCTGGCCTGCCCTTACCCCGCCACAGCTTTTTCTGTTCCCTTTGTTCCCTTGACAGCAGCGACAGTGGTGGCAGCGGAGTGGACCTCCAATTTAAAAAAAAATCACATGAGTGTTTTCGAATCCTTCATTTCATGGCTGGTCTGATCCCTCCTTCCCCTGACACAAGCATATAAGGGATCAGACCAGTCATGCAAGCACGGAGTCAGAAAGACTCTTTTTTAAATTTTTTGTTTTGAATCCTGTTTCGTAAATGTTTGTGGGGAAAGCTAAATGAAGAGTTTGTCACATCTAATCAAGGCTCTGTTTAGATGTTCCATACATTTTTCAGTTCAGATACAGTTCTTGTCTCCACCACTTCCACTGAGAGACTGTTCCATGCATCGACCACCCTTTCCATAAAATATTTCCCCAGATTACTCCTGAGTCTACACCTTTTCACCTTCATCTTATGACCCTTCATTCCAGAGCTTCCTTTCAACCTCCTATGCATTTATTCCATGGAGGTGTTTAAATGTCTCTGTCATATCTGCCCTGTCCTGCATTTCCTTCAAAGTATACATATTGAGATCTTTAAGCTTATCCTCATATGCCTTGTGATGAGGACTGCTGACCATTTTAGCAACAGCCTTCAGAACTCCAGAGGTCCTGTCCCTCCCACCAATAAAACATGGTCATACTATTTTACATACTGCAGGGCAGTTGAGGTCTCTGTCAAGTATGACTCCTTCCACACTTTTGACATTTGTCACTAATAGGTATCTATTTTTAGCACCCATCCTTATCACTGGTTTGTAAGTATGTGATGACAAATGCTGAGCTAAGAGTATTCCTTCGGCCAGCAGCAGATGCCTTCATTATCCATGTAATGCTGGGAAAACAGCTACTCAGGAAAGGCTGGAGACTAGACTCTCTGCCTTATAGAAACCGGTCCAGAACTTGGACTGCAAACTCTTGAGTGGATATGTTCTGTTTCAAAGGTCTCTAATAATAGAATGCATCTAGTCAGTAAGAATGTTTTCTCTTTGTCTTCCTACTGCAAATACACTGCATTGAGTAATAATATGCTTCTCTGTGAATGTAGTGCTCATGATCAAAAGCAAAAATGAAACAAGCCAAGAATTAGGAGAAATAACAATCTTCATAGATACAGTATACCATGAGCTTAATGCCTTTGTCCCTTCCTCCCATGTTTCATATTTGCAGTGTCTTTATGGTAATTGTTGTTCTATGTATTTCCTTTCTCCAACCCCTCCCTATTTGTATTGAAGTATGTCGGTTTGTTCTGTAGTATTCATTGCTATTTGTTTTTTAAATATGTCTTTGGGGTATGTTTACTAAAACCCAGGTATTGTGCGCGGCGCGCTAGTGTGCGGGTGCCATATAAGGAGTGGGCGTTTCATTCTGAAAAAGCAAAACCGGGATTAATCATGCGCTAATGTGCGATGCGCTCATGTGCGCCCCGCACATTAGCGCATGAGAAAGTTGCACGGGAAGCATAAGTGGCGCGCTGATGTGCAAGTACAGGAACAGAGCCACAGTGCAATGGTTAAGACACTAACCAATAGTGCAGGGATCATGGGTTCAATCCCCCACTGTGCCCAATAAAGAAGGCTGGCTGAGGCATTACCTATTATGGGGAAGATTGCTTTAGGAGGCATTTTATCTTTATTTTAATTATCACTACTAGCAAATGCACTCTCAAAGCGTGTTAACATAAGGCGCCCCATAAGGCACATTTTAAAGTGCACTGTCTGCCAAGGCACTCTAGAATGTTGCTTATAGGGCGCTTTATAGGGTGCCGTATGAGTTACCGCAAGGTCACAGCACTGTTTTTGATGGCAGCACTGTGCAGTTTAAGGAATGAAAATCATAAGTAGGTGCGCTGACATGCAAGGAGGAGCAGCAGTGGAGCACAATGGTTAAGACACTGACCAATGATGCAGGAGTCATGGGTTTAATCCCCCACTGTGCCTATTGAAGAAGGCTGGCTGAGGCATTACCTGTTATAGGTAATATTGCTGTAGGGGGCATTTTATTTTTATTTTAATTAGTGCTGCCAGCAAACACACCCTCAAAGTATTGTAACATAAGGTGCTGCATAAGGCGCCTCATCGGGTACCCCAGAGGGCACATTTTAAAGTGCACTGTCCGCCACGGCACCCTACAATGTTGCTGAAAGGGCGGCCTATAGGGCACCATATAGGGTGCCCTATGAGGCACAGCAAGGTCATAGCACTGTGTTTGATGGCAGCACTGTGCATTTAAACGCATGGAAATCTTAAGTAGGTGCGCTGACATGCAAGGAGGAGCAGCAATGTAGCACAATGGTTAAGGCACTGACTGCTAATACAGGGGTCATGAGTTTGCTCCCAGTGTGCCTAAGACGTAAGGCTGGCTGAGGCATCAGCTTTGCAATGTATGTATTGTTTCCAGCAGCACTTTATTTGTATTTTATTAATTGCTGCCAGCAAACATGCCCTCACGTGCCGTAATTGAAGGTGCCGCATAAGGCACTCCATAGGGCACATTATAAAGTGCACTGTCTGCCACGGCACCCTAAAATGTCCCCTATAGGGCACCCTATAAGTTGCTCCACAGGATAACGTATAGTGCACCTTATATGGACGGTAACCATAAGGTGACCTATAGGGCGCCCTATAAAGCGCCCTCTGAGGCACCTTATGGGTACAGTACGATGAGGGTGTTTTTGCTGGCAGCAATAATGTACATTAAAAGTAGATAATGCTTTGGGCAGCCCTATCAAATAACCCCATTGTGGGTTTGAACTATGACCTCTGGCTCCACAGGCAGTGAAGTAACCATTGAGCTACAGCTCTATAGCTACTAGCAAGGCCCTGGCTGGCTGCAGAGGGAGTGCACGTCACCACAAAGATAGTCTGCTGTGTTCACCAGGATAGGGTTAGCACACCTGTAACCATGATGCACTGCACATGCAAATCAGCTGTCCACAGATAAACACAAGATGGGGTATGCACCCCCACAGCACCTTGGCCTGGTGGGGGGAACTGACCATGTGCACCCCCACAGCACCTCGGCCTGGTAGGGGGTACTGACCGTGTGTTTTACTGGCACAGAGTAGCTACACACCGTCACATTGTGTGGGTACTGTGCTCACCCTGAGGGTGCGGTGAGGCACCCAGCACCAGGTCCACAGCACCTGCCATGGCAGAAAAAGGCCATGCTGCTGGTCCAAAGCAGTGTTAATGTGTGAGATAGGTAGTTTCTGCAGAAACACCTTGGATATATTTGTCTGTCTCAGGCAGGAATAGCCCCCATGGACTCCTAGGAGGATTATCCACCACCACCACCACCACCCTCCTCCAGCAGGGCTGAGGGTGGCAAACAGGGTCTCCCATCAACAGATCCACATTCTACCTCCCTGCAAGGGTGGCAGTAGAGGGGACCATCAACCCTGGTCCTGCTGGGGAACAGACACCCTACAGGGCAGTCAATGCAGCTCTGTACACATCCATAACACAATAGCAGACAGACATTAGGCCTGGATATGCTAAGCTGTACCCCACCACTATCTGATATTCTCCTGCAGCAAGCCTTCAGCCGCTGCACCCTGCAAGCCACATACCAGCTGCAAACAGTCTGCTAGCTAGTCCATAGTGCATGTTCCTGGTGGAAATGCATGCACCCAGGCCTGGAATGTCAGCATACACAACAAGCAGATAAATCAGTGACTGGGCCCTAAAAGGAAACCCATAAATATCAGATGACAGAAATACTATATAGCACTATGGGGGTGCCTAGCCATGCTGTCGTCACTGCACAGTCAGGGTGAGAGTGATCTCCCAGCAGGACATACTGAGGTCACCCTGTCTGTGTAGGTGGTGGCCGGGCACTAAAATGTCCCAGCCAGTGCCCTATGCCCTGTGCAGATGCATCCTGGCCAGGCCACCCTGTCTGGGCTATACCCATGGTACCTTGCTCCTCATTATGCACATTGGCAGGCCAATACTGGCAACAGTGCTGGCAGTGTGGGCTGTGGAAGGTGTTTGCAGCCACCACACACTGTATAGACAGACACACACTCCCACACCTATGCCAGCATTGTGCTACTATAGATGAGTTTAGCAGCCCTGCCCTTCACATCAGTCCTGGGCACAGTACAGGCATGGATATGCTACGCAATACTGTTGGGGGTCACTCCCCAGGGTGGTAAACACTGTCAGAGACCAGACCTGAAGCACACACCGCAGACATCAGAAAGATTGTTATGATGGAGCTCAATGAGCAAACTGTGCTTAACGTAGGACTTGCTATCTGCCAGTAATCATAGGAAACGTTTGATAGCTGTGTACCGTATACCCAGGTGTAGGGTGGCATTGCTAAGGTATGCAAGTGCTAGTATTGGGAGATGCATGCAGGGCCCAATGTCCTGCCTCTCCAGGAGGCATTGGCCAATGGGGCCTGTGGGTGTGGGTGTGGGTGTGTCTGCCCCTGTTGGCTGCTGCTTTACGGCAGAGGTTCCCAACTCCAGTCCTGGTGTGCCAAACACTGTTCGGGTTTTCATGCTGTCCCTCATGAATATGCATGAGCTACATCTGCCTACCATGGGGGTGGTGCATAGATATGCAGCACAGGCATCTTTATTAGAGGCAGCATGGAACCTGAATGGTGTGGGGCCCTCCAGGACTGCATTTGGGAGACTCTGCTCTAGGTAATGTGCCTGTTTATGGTGTCTGTGCTCTTTGGGGTAAAATATAGGCGTATTAACCATGCGTATGTTCTCAGCAATAAAGGTTTGTCCTTACTATCACAGTTTAGTTGTGGGAAAAATATGTGGACTGGAGTGGCAGGAGTCCCAGCTGGGCTTTGAACCTGTGACCTTCTGTTTTTGCACAAACTGTCTGTGTGCACTGCACCACCATGTTGCCACAGATATGCTGCATTCCCTGGGGAGTCCATGACTGTACATCCGACAGGGACTGTTTGTTGCAGTGCACGGCACCCACCTGGACAGGGCTAGGCCATGGTCTGGTCTGGGCAGCTGCCACTGCCCCCTCCACCTCCAGTACCCCTGTGACACCATGCTGACATGCCCTTCTGCTGGTGGTACGCAGTCTCAGGCCATCCTGTGTGTGGGTAGGCGGCTGCCTATGGTGCAGGTTCTGGTGTAGGGGTGCCTGCATATCTGTCTGCACGTCCCCCAATCACCACCTGCCAATGTTCCGTGCCCTTGGGGGTACCTGCTGGGTACTATCCCCTGTGACACTGTGCTAAACACTCTCGTGCCCATGTTGGGCACTCATCAGTTGCTGTCTGGCTGCTGTTCAGTTTCAGCATTCCTAGGTGCCATCTAGGCATCTGCCTAGTCCGCACTGTGCCCCAGCTGCACCACAGCATGTGCCGCCTGCAGCCCTCTGTATCCCCTTTCCCAGCATCTGTCCAATTGCCCATTCCGACCTGCCCGTCCTGCTGTTGTGAAAATGTGCATGCCATAGGAAACCTGTCCAATGGAGAGGGAAACCCTGATCAGTGCTATTTCACTGTGGGATCAGTCACCTTGTATGGGGACGGAGCGTAGACCCTTCTAAAATTCATATTTATTTTTTGGGGCTTTTTTGGGAGTGTATTTTGATGTTCCCCATTACTATCACTAGTTCCCAGCTTGATTATAATTTTTTTATATTTTGTTGGGCTCATTTTTACTGTTTATTTGCCCTTTTGTTCCGTGCACATGTATCACACTGCTCACTTTTTGTAGGTTTCCCTGGTTTTGCTGTACATTGCTGACAGAAATGGTTTCTCTTCCCTTTAAATCGGCTCTACCGCGTGGTTTTCACTCGCGGTATTTTTTTACCTGAATTTCAGCCACGCTCCTGTGCGGGGAGCCTCTCCCCTCTCACTCTCCACCCATTGACCCCTTCCCTCCGCCCTTGGGGAGCCTTCCTCCGCCCTCCGGGAGCCTTTCCACGCCTCTATCGCTCATTTGCACGCCGCGCACATGAGCGGGCTCGTTAGTGCGGCGCACACATGTGCGGGGCACAAAAACACATCATTAGCGTGTGCTAAGGTACCTTAGCGCATGCTATTGTGCGCCACGCACTTGAGCGCGGTTTAGTAAACATACCCCTTTGTCTCCGCCCAAAATGGTTTTGTATAGTACAATGATTATGTGTTTTCTTTGTGGAATGGAGGTATATCTAGTGCATACATAAATAAATAAAATAAAACTATCACAGAAAAAAACAAAATGACAACTTAGTAGGGGAATATTTCTTAAAGGAAAATCACTCTCTTAATGATCATACTATTAAGGTATTCAAAAGAAACTCCAGGAGTACACAAAAATGGAAATAATTTGAAATTAGGATGGTCAAACACTTTCATACTGACTCAAAAGGATTCAGTAGAGGGGGACGTAACAAATACCAAGTAACAGGTCTCTCTATGGTGCCAGAAATTGCACCCTGGAGCCCAAAATTTCTCACCTCGCAATGTTTTTTTCCTCATTGGCTGCCACCATTGTAAAACAAACAGCACTGCTCCTACATTCCATATCACATGATTTAGATCTCAGTAAGATGAGCTGAACAGTGGAGGAACTTCTGGCTGATTTCCCAAGACTTGAGACCATGAGTTCAGCTGGAAGTTCTTGCACTACATGGCTCAAACTGAGATTCTCAGTCCTATCCATCTCTATTGCATGATGAACTCTCCTTCCACAGAGTGTTGGGTAGGAGTGGAAGGAAGAAACTGGAAAAAGAGATCAGCTTAGGCAGGAGAACAGGCCTCTTTAGGACTCCACATTCAAAAAATGACCCTTTCCCCTCGGGCAGTTGCAACCAAAAAGAAGCCTGGAAAATTCAAGTTGACACACAACCTGTCATATCTCAAAAGAAACTCAGTTAATGGCTTCCCCAATAAACAGTACATCCTTTGCTGAAGATGTAAAGCTTGTGAGGAATGTGGCAAGAGCACGCTTATAGCTAAAGCTAATATAGTCAACCTTCCATCTTCTGTCAGTTCACCCAGAGAATTCCAACATTCTAGATTTTCATTTTGAAAGCCAATATTTCTTCAGCTAATGCATGCCCATCATATTGGTTGTGATCCTCCCAGTGCATAGCAGGAGAGGAAAGGACCAGCAAAGAGGAAAAGAGAGGACTAGAAGTAAACCCCAAGACACAGGGTAAGACTTTCTTTAAACCAAGGCTTCACTTGCAGCTTTCTCTCCCCTTGCTAGCCCCTGGGTGGCAGATAGAAGCCAGGGAAGGTTGGGAGGAGTTCTTGGGCTCAGTACTGTGTGAGGTCCCTTCCTCTGCAACTCCTGAGCCAGAAGAGTATATGTCTGAGGACGGGTTTGGTGGATTGGAGCCAATGGAGATTGAACCTGCCTTAACAGAAATACTACCACATGGTATAGAATTTATGGAACCAAAAGGACTGCTCTCTGAGCAGAGGAGAGACTGCGTGCCTCGTTGAATACAAAGAATATTAAAGGGATAAAGCTTCTCTGTTTTTGGACAGCTTTCAGGAGGGGCAAGCAATAGAAAGTGAGAACTTGCTATCCCACCTTTCCTCTAACATATACATTTTAAGGTTTTTAAGTTTATCCTCATATGCTTTATAATGAAGACAAATAATCATTTTAGTAGCCATCCTCTGCACCGATTTCATCCTGTTTATATCCTTTTGAAGGTGTGGTCTCCAAAACTGCACACAATACTCCAAATGAGGTCATACCAGAGACTTATACAGAGGCACTATCGCCTCCTTTTTTCTTCTGGCCATTCCTCTCCCTGTGCACCCAAGTTTCCTTCTGGCTTTCATCGTCACTTTTCCACCTGTTCAGCCTCCTTAAGATTATCAGAAACAATCACACCTAGTTCCTGCTCTTCTTTTGTGGACAGAAATACTTCACCCTCAACACTTAGATTTTTGCAGCCCAAGTGCATGACCCTGCATATTTTAACATTAAATCTCAGATGTCAAATTTTTTTACCATTCTTCAAGCTTAGCTAGATCCCTCCTCATGTTATCTATACCTTCCTGGGTGTCTATTGCAGATTTTGGTATCACCTGAAAAAAGGCAAACTTTACCCGACAGCCCTTCTGCAATATCACTAATAAAGATGTTAAAAAAAATTGGACCAAGGACAGATCCCTGGGGAACACCACTGGTAACCTTCTTCTCCTCAGAGTGAAATCCAGTTATCTGCACCCTTTGTCGCCTCCCACTCAACCAATTTCTAACTCAGCAAGTCACTTTAGGGTCCATCCCTACGCTACTCAGTTTGTTTATAAGTTGCCTGTGCGGAACGGTGTCAAAGGCTTTACTGAAATTTAAGTACACCACATCTAGGGCTCTCCATCGGTCCAACTCCCTAGTCACCCAGTCAAAGAAATCAATCAGATTTGTCTGACAAGATCCGCCTCTGGTAAACCCATGCTGCTTTAGATCCTGCATTCCACTGGATTTGATAAATGTCACTATCCTCTGCTTTAGCAGTGTTTCTAATAATTCATTCACCACAGAGGTTAGACTAACTGGCCTCTCCTCCTTACTTCTGCTTTTGTGTAGAGGGAACTCTGAAGGCCTGGCTCTGCTCTCTTTGGAGGCACCCAACCTTCTTGTTAGTTTTTTTCCTTTTCCCTTTTCTTTTTGGAAGCAACAGCCTGAGCCTGCATCATTGGAGCCAATGACTCTTTCTCACAGTGCGCCCCTTCCTGGTGACACTGTTCAGTATCATGTATGCACTTTGAAAAGCTTAGCTCTTTCATCCTCTAGGTCACAGCCAGCAAGAATATAATCCATTTTCTGCCCAAGCAACACCAGTTCTTGAGTTTCCCTATTACATTATTTCAAGGCATTTCAAGGTTTCACCCTGCTGGGACATAACAAAACAGTAGAACAAGTCACATGCATCACCTTCTTAGGGATAAAGTTTGATTCCAGGGAGATGGTATCCACGTCAAGACAAGTTTAAAAAGCTTAAGAAGCTGGTAAAGAAAGTCATCCAAGCCAAGCAACTAACCTTATCTAGTATACTGTTCCTGATAGGCAATCTCATTTTTGCATGCCAAGTCATCACTATTGGATGGGCATTTCTGTTCAGCCTGTCTGCCATGACTAATGTCATTTGCAACATCCTATTTCATCAGTCATGAAACCTATATAAGAGGACTGTTGTGCAATAGCATTCCCTACACATTGCATCGGTTTAAATATAACACTTACAGTATATGCTAATGCACCGTGATTTCAAATGTAATGTTTTCTTGTAAATTAATAAACACCAATATACAATTTCAAAGTCTTAAGGTACTTGCTTCTTGACAAAAAGAATTAAGGACGAAAAATAGAAAAAACTGCTCCAATATAAATGCAACTGATACTATAAATTTTTTTATATGGAAAAGGGGTCTCAGAATGAATGAGGAAGGGTTACTATAGGCCACAATAACTTGAAAAGCCTAAGAAGTCCCTATCCCCTTCTTTACATCAAGGACCCTCGTATTCCTATATATTTTATCTATTTTTCAAAAGTGATTAAGAGAAGCAGATTTTTTTATATAAGAACTCTGCTGTATTTTATCCATTTCTCAAAAAGTGATAGAAAATTACATCTTGTTCAATTAAAAGGAGACTCTCGACTGTAATATAAGGAGTCAAAAAGACTTATCTGTTGAAAATGATGAAGTCAGAGATAATCTCCCAACGCCCTAGAAAAAGAATTAAGGGCCCAATATTCAAAGGGATTAACCTACTTAGCAGACCTGCTAACTGTGTTAATCCTCTTGTCTGGGATATTCAGTGGAATTAATATGGTTAGTGCCATTGAATATCCACGGGTTCCACCACTACACGCCCCAATGCTAACCAGTTAGTATCAGGGCATTCCAGGGGTGAAGTGGTGGTGATATTGAGCTGTTGCCCAATAATCGTAAAGTGATGAAAGTCAGCTACAGCAAAGACTGGCCTAACCTTTGCTGCATTGAATATCCAGGTCTAATGTTCATGGCAGTGGCTACCACTTTAGCAGTGCTATCCACTACGGTAGATATCCGGTCCTAAGATATTTAAGCATTCAGAAGCATTCCATAAGAGAGGAGTGAAGAAGTAGCCTAATGGTTAGTGCAGTGACCAAGAGACCAGAGCTTGATTCCTGCTGGCACTCCATGGGCAAGTCACTTTACCCTCCGTTGCCTCAGAAAAAAGGCCTGGCAATCTACTTCTGGTCACACCTTGTCAAGAAAACCCAGAGACTGCTGGGCTGCCAAGAGTCAACATTAACTCAACAGGACACATTGTATTGCAATTATAGTACATAAAATTACCTGTTACACCACCCCGTTCTGTGAATTATCCAAACTTAGGGGTATGTTTACTAAAGGGCATTAAGGTAACAGGTGTTAATGGCAGTGATAAGGGGTGTTACATGCATAAAGGGTGCTGGGTGGGCAGGAGGTGTTCTGGCGTAAAGGGCGCTATGGGCCATTTAACGTGCATTAACAGGACATTGGGTGTTAAGGTGTCAAGCATGCACCATGGGTACTGGAGGGGCTAACCCAGGGGTCTCAAACTCAAATTGCTTTGAGGGCCAAATGAGGACTTGTAGAGTAACCTGGGGGCCGCACAAGACGCAGGCCTCATTTGCATAAGGGCATCATTTGCATAAGGGATCATTTGCATAAATATTTGCATAATGTTACCATACACTAACTTTGAGTAAACATGCCTCTTAATGAGTGTATGGATAAAGAAAGACTAAAAGATTTCTACATTACTATAAACCAGTGCCAACCGCCAGGCACATTAGGAACTACTAGAAACACGGCTCATTTAGAACCCATAGCAAACCTGCCATGTCCTAACAGCACTACCAGGACTCACAAAGCACCATACCCTAACTATCAAAAGGCAACACTGCAAATATTAAATCAACACATTTCAGAGAATAACAATACATGACCTACTCGGGAAAGAGAACAAGTGGCAATGTCAAATAGGAATTACATAAACAGAATACCTCAGCTCAGTTACACATGCAGAACATACACCATCACCAAACAAGGAATCACAATTTAGAAACAGGAAGACAATTAAACTGGGAACCCCAAAAGCCAAACTTAGAATGTACAACACTGTAGAAATAAAACTATACATTGATTTCCTCTTGTATTAAATAAAGTGCAGACGTTAAAGATGCACATTTCCAAGAGCTGACATATTTCAGTTAATAAATTCAAAATAAAGAGATATTTTTCTACCTTTTGTGCATTTTTTTCAGTTGCAATTGTTCCAGCCACTTTCTTCTGGTTGCTTTGTGTCTTCTGCTAACTCTCCATCGTCTGCTGTCCATTTGTCCTTTCTTCTTTCCCAGTTTTTTTCCATTCTCTCTACATCTGCTTTAACATACTAATCATTCTCCTTTTGCTCTTTCCTCATTCCTATTTCATCCACTCAAATTTTATGCCTCCATCCTCAATCCCCACTTACTCTCCCAATACCCGGCCAATTGTAGATTTTTCTTCCCTCCCACACAAAATATATTTCCCCTCTCCATTTCACTCTCCCAGCCCCATCCCATTCTAATCGTCCCCCAACATCAACTCCCTTCTAGCTCCTGCCCCACCCAGCATCCGCTCCCTTCTAGTCCCCGCATCATCAGCCCATTTCCAGTCCTAGCTCCCTCCCCTCACAGCCCATTTCCATTCCAAGCCCCCTTCCACTCAGCCCATTACCATTCCAAGACCCTGTCCCCATCAGCTATTTGCAGTTCAAGCTCCCCCTTCTACTCGGCCCATTTCCAGTCATAGCACCCCCCCCCCCAGTCCATTACCAGTTCTAGCCCCACCCCCCCATAGCCCATTATCGGTCCTAAGCCCCCCAACAGCCCACTTCCAGGCCTAACCCTTCCATCGCCCCATCTTCATTCTTAGCCCCCCAATCAGACCACCTCCAGTCCTAACCCCCATCTGTCCATTACCAGTACTATCACCCCATTTCCAGTCCTACCCCCCAGCAGCCCACATCAATCCTGCTCCCCCCCCCAGCAGCCCAACTCAATCCCGCTCCCCCCCCCCACCACCCGCCCACAACAATCCTGCCCCCCCCCCACCAGCAGCCCACAACAATCCTGCTCCCCCCCCCCCCCCCGGGGAAACAAACTTTAGAAAACAGCTAGCTCCTGCTCCTGCCGCTGCCGTGGCGGTAGCAGCAATACCGCATGTCCCGCGGCCCCCCCCCTTGCCTGTCAGTTCTTCTCTGCTTCGGCTTTCAGAGCCGCGAAGGGAGAGCTTCTCCCTCGTGACTCTGTTAAGCCCGCTGGGGCTTATGGGAAATTTCCCATCTGCCCCGGCGAGCTTAACAGAGTCGCGAGGGAGCAGCTCTCCCTTCGCGGCTCTGAAAGCCGAAGCAGAGAAGAACTGACAGGCAAGCAGGAAGGGATCGGGGGCCGCGGGACATGCGCGCAGAAGCCGGGTTGTGTATCGCGGGCCGCACAAAGGTCTCTCGCGGGCCGCATGCGGCCCGCGGGCCGCATGTTTGAGACCCCTGGGCTAACCTATAGAGGAGCACACTGCAGACATTTTAGGCAATGACCTGCAGTCTCTTTGTATCTAGTCATTGCTGTGCAGAGCAGTGTGAAGTGTAGCCTACTGGTTAGTGCAATGTCCCCATGAACAGGGGAAAGGGATTTGATTCCTACTTGTTCTTTTTGTGACTGTATGCTACTCAGATCATTGTCATGCTGTAACAGTCAGGGCTCTGCTGTGACTGGCAGACACACAGCCTTAAAGTTTATTTTGTGTTCTGCCCACAGTTTGGGCCAGCAAACACACTATTCACCATCATGCCCCTCTGAGAGCATGGCTTTATTGGCTGTGTTACAACACATTGCAGGGGGTCTGCAGCAGATCACCAAATAGAGAATGCACTGGTCCATCACTTTATCTCAGTAAGACGCACTGACAGTGTGTGATACAAGCAGAGAGCAGCTACAAAAAGTGCTACTGAGTAGTTTCTGCTGTCACCCTGAGGGTGAGGATGGGTGCCCAGCTTCTAGTCCCCAGAGATTGCACTGCTAGAGATGGTCTTTCCAACTGTACTGCAGATCCACATCATTGCCAGTGTATGGCAGCTATTGTCTATAATGCGTTATGCTAGTCACCTTGTTTACTGCAGAACTGCAGCATGCTGTAGGTGGTTCTCATATCTGGGCTCTGTGTTCTGTCCCTGTTGTACAGGGACCTTCCTAGAACAGTGCATGTCAGTCCCCAATGTTGTAGCAGCAGGTGCCATGCATGTCAACTGCAGTGGGGGCTGACTAGGCCTGCTGCCACCACCATCCTGCTATGACCACAGTGAGCAGGGCAGTAATGGCTCCTGTACCAACCATCTGGAACTACCAAGCCACCACAGTTAGACTGCACCTGCTGCCCACCACAGGGCTGTCTCAGCCATATACATACTAAATGGGGCCAGTTTGTTTGTCAGCACACACTGCATGTGCACAGAGCAAATATGGGCCTCCCAGGACAGGGAGTGCACCCACATCACTGGAATAACACACTGCATAAGCGCTATGTGGATACATAGCTATGTCATGGTCATAGTTCGGTCAGAGTAAGTGTCCTCACAGCGTGAACCTCTGTGGCCACCCAGGCCATTCATGTGGCAGACAGGCACTACAAAGTCTCAGCCATTGATCCTACCTCTGATGTGACACATCTTGGGCAAACTGTTGTGTTTATGGCCATACCCACAATCCTCTGCTCCTCATCATGCACATTTGCATACTAATGCTGGGGGATCAGACAATGTGAGACACAGTGCAGTGCAGTGCAGAAGGCCATAGAACTCTGGAGAAACATACACACACATATAGCCGCACTGTGCAAAAGTGGGGAGGGTTGGCATTCCTGCCTGCCACTTTGGTCTCCATATCAGTTCAAGCATTGTTAACATGTCATCACTGTGCAGGCGCTAACAGCGCCCTCTGACATTTACGCCTGTTTAGTGTGCTAGTGCTATCAGGCTGACTTCTCATGCAGCTGGGGATAGTAGAGTCTGTCTGTGTGGCTGATGGGTGTCTGTACCCTTGCTAGCCAATTCATTCAGAATTGCACATGCTGGTGCTGTACCTGCACTGTAGGCTAACGTTTATCCACAGGGACATGCAAATACATGACCCACAGCAGGGCCTTGAATGTGACCCTCCACTCATATACACAATGGCTTTGTGTTTTGAGCCACAGAGCTACCATATGGCTGCATCAGTCCCTGGGGCTGAAATGTTACCCATTAGGCAGACCTGGGCACATGTTGTGATGTGATTGGCACACAGGACCATGACATGGGTCTTGTCTGCTTCAAGTGGGTGCTGCTGCACCTGCTGCTGACACCCCACACCATGCCGCCATGTGAGCATGCTGTCGGTGGGTGGTGGTGCATGGTACCAACTGGTCCACCATGCGGCTTTGGCAGATGCCTAGTGTGCCAGGTTGAGATGAGTGGGGCAGAGGCTCAGTGATGGATAAGCTGTCCCCCCAAACAACTGATGCTGCCAACAACCTCATCACTGCCTGCTTCTGATATGTCTTGAGGGGAGGCAGGAAGCTGCAGCTGTGGTGTTTCCCCAGGCACCTCTATTTTGCAGCTCACTGTAGCACTACAGCTGCTGGCACTCTTGTCCTCTTCCTCCAGAGCTGGCTTCAGTGGCAGTGGGGGGGGGGGGGGTTAACTGGGGTCCCTGCCTAGGGTGCCAGAAAACCTTGGCCCACCTCATGTAGGGCATCACCTTTCCAAAGCAGGAGCATGACTGTGTGCCGCCAATGTCGATGTGGAATTATGATGGACATCACAGATGTGCCACCTGGGCAGCTGTCTGGTTTGCCTTGCACCCCAGAAACCCCCACTGCATGACCAATGTGCCATCTCCTTTGCCCCATTTGCACCATCAACATGGTGCCATTTCATACTTGGGCACTATGGTGTTACTGCTAATGAAGCACTACTATCACTATCATGGGATCCCCTATCTATGCATTAAATTGCAGAATATAAATAGGCTCTCTCCCCTCAAAATACACCCTTTCCATGAGGTTTTACTTGGCATTAGTGTTCTCAGCATTAAAGGGCTTTAATACACATTAGTGCAACAGGCGTTAAGGTAGCACCCTTTGTTAATGCCCACTCTCTGCCCCGTTAATGCCCACTCTCCACCTACTGCACACTTAACGCTGCTGTAGCCTTTAATGCCCGTTAATGCAGCTTTTTCACAGCATTAAGGGCGCAAGGGTGCCGATAACAAGCGTTAACAGCACACTTGCTCTCTTAATGCCTTTAGTAAACATTCCCCTTAGATGTTTATTCCTCCAGCCGCTGCAACTTCCTTTGAGAGTAGTAAGTTCCTGGACAAGGTTAGTGACTTTTCTGGATGCCTTGCCCTTTGGATTGTTACAGTCAGAGGTATTTGTGATGACCACTGACTACTACTCAAAGTCTTTTGGCGGATGTGCTACAATAGGGCATCCATATAGTAGGAATAGTTACTAAGTTTCAGTAAGATATTGCATTTTACCACTGCAATATTTACTGTACAGCTGGAGTCACTAGGTTAGGAACTCACAGGTTAAAAATACATAAATATAAATGCAAAGATAGCGGCTCCAAAGTCAGGTCTGCTGTCTTTTAAAGGGCCCAGTAATACAGGCAAGAAACAACCCAACACCTAACTCCCCCCTGAATAGACCCCCCCCCCCCCCCACACACACACACAACTGAGAAGACTCTCCACTCCATATCCCTCCTTTTGGAACCTGAGTTCAAAATGCTGCCGCTCGACCCTTAGCCATGATCTGCAAATCATTGCCTTTTCAAAATTCTTTGCCATGAAACAGATTGAGAATACAATGTCCTTCTGTATCATGCTGATGTTCATTGGCTCTCACAGGTCCAATTTTTACTTGGTTCATAAAAAATGGGGTTGGCATAAAAAAAATAATTTTTCTGACATTTTCTTTTATTTGAATGATATGAAGTGCTTAGTTCAGAAGCCTGATATAATGATATGGAAGCTGGAGAAAAGTTGAAGATATTTCTAGACAAGTTGTCTCTCTGGAAAAGTCAGTTGATGAAAAATAATTATGCAGTCTTTTCAAAGACTGCTTCTGTTGTATGAAGAGGCCGAGGAAATCTTGCCAAATCACATCAGAGATGAACCTGACTCATTTGACAACCCTTAAATTCATTTTAAAATCATTTTAGCTCAGGAGAACTAAAGCCTGATGGATGAATTCCCAACCCATTCATCATTGCCGTTGATCGGGCCAATGATGCTGGTATGGCATAGGACAATTTGACAAACCTGTAAACCAAGCAAATAGTAAAAAAAGAGAACTTTAGTCAAATTCTAGCATCTGATGTTAGATGGAAATCCTATTCTTGCCAAGTGAGTTCTGCAGTTTGCCAAAACTTCATTAATATGTGATGGTTTTCAACATTTCTGGCCATGATGCTCTCAAAACCAAGTCCTGAAACTGGTAACAGGCAGCAGCTATATCAAAGATAGCCCTGGTTTCATGTCTTGGTTGCTTCTATCTCATTAGGCTCTGCATCATTTCTCATTCAAATTCAATACTGCACTGAATTTGATTTGCTTCCTGATTAGCTAGAATAGGCCTGACTACTTACGTCTTTAGAATTTCTACTGGAGTCTTGCAAAAATGTATAAATAGGGTAGAGGGTCATGGATGATGCTTGAAGACCTTAGGTTCAAAAAGTTAAAAGCCCTTTCTCTAAAGGAATTCAATGAACTTTGAAATTTATATAGGAAGAGAATTGTGCCAGGGTTGGATTTAACTCACACCTATAAATTAGTAATTCTAAGTCAGTTATATGTAGAAATAGTAAGTACTTTTCTATCCCTGCAAGGTTTATAATCTAAGGACTAGATATTCAGTGGCAACGGCTAACTGATCTAATGTGGCTAATCATTACCACTGAACTTTAAAACCAGATATTCAATGCCAGAGCCATATCCAAGATGTCCGGTTTGCTGCAAAGCGGTGATATTTAGCTGCTGCCTGGTTAGCTGCTGCGGCAAATGTTAGCTGTAGGAAAGACTGGCCTATTGCCACTGCCCAGTTAGTAACTGGTGCCACCTTGGAATGTCCCAAAAAAGTATATGGTAAAATTAAAGAGTGTACAAGTCCAATTTTCAAAATCACTCACTCAATAAAAACAAAAAGCTGTTCTGTTCCATAACCAACTCAAACGTTTGTTAAATACTTTTCAACAACGCAAAAGACTACAGAGAAAGTCTCAGCAAACAGGGGCTTATGACAGACTCAATACAAGATCACTGTCACCATACACAGGCCCGATAACATCAACGACCTTCTTGTAGACCCAGAATGACCACCACAGCCAAAAGCAAATTACTTAACTTTGAAACAATTCTTGCAATAGGCGGTCAGTCTGTTCCCCGACGTCTCCATCCAGAGCTCTCAAACGTTTCGCGAGCACCCTCGCTTCATCAGCGGAAATACCAGCTAAACAACAGAACAAATAACAAACATCCCGTCACCAACATATTAGAATATCAAACAAGAACATCAGACCATTCCTGACCCGGTACTCACCCACCAAACACTATGTCTCGAACAAACATAAAGCGGCCTGCCTGCCAGCACCTTTCAACACGCTGTCCAAGAAATGCCGTGCATACTCACAAACTGCACTCCACCCCCCCTCTCTTTCTCTCTCCTAAATACGTCCCAACTCATGACGCACAGGGGTTCCCTTACAAACCACCCCCAAAGTCAAATATATACATTCCAATCAATTTACAAAATCAAACCCTCAGAACCATTCATACACCAGCAATACTTACTCCCAGGATTTGCCTGCTCAACCGGCCAATGCCTGATCTTTGCAAAAACAACGTACAACAGAAAAACAATGGCTGGACAGGGCACTTATTCATAACGCTCAGGGATTCCCTCACAGGCCAAACTCCTCCCCCCAAAAATCAAATACACACACTCCAGTCAATTTGCAGATTCAAACCCTCAGGGGCCACTGTACGAACTCTAAAGATCCAACTTTGTTCACACACCAGCAACGATTGCTCCCGGGACTTACCTGCTCTACCGGCCCGTACTTGATCTATAGAAAAACAGCGTAAATCAGGAAAACAATAGCTGAATGCATTACAGTGTTGCACTAAAGGTGCCTCCTGCACCTGGCACTTCAGTCTACTCTTGTTTTCTGTGATCCACTTGCGAAAAGATCTACAGGTACTGCCAATATATAGTAACTCACAGGGACTCATAATCCCATAAACTACATATGAAGAATCACAGAAAGTGCATTTCTTTAAGTTACATTAACACACCATGATATTGAAATTGAGATATCACACTAGAGACACCACAGGCAGAGCAGTGCCCACAAGTACTGTGTCCCTGCACCCCATCCACAGCCCGAGTGCGGGCAATGGGCGTAATATTGAGGGACTTAATACCTCCCGTAAATTCCGCTGACGCTGCCACACACACCTTACAGTTTTATCTTCCAACCCCGGAATGGTACGTACCACCTCCAAATGTTTCTTAATTATCCGCTGTATGCTGAAACTATATAGGGAATACTTAGAAATAAAATTCACCTGCTCACAACCCCCAGAATGATCATCTTTATTTCTGGGCATTAACAAGAGGGAACGGTTGTTATACAACGCCCTCTTGTAGGCATCATGGACTACCCTAATCGGGTACCCCCTCGCTACAAACCCCACGCCAACGGCTTAGATTGGCATTTAAAATCAGCATCACTAGAACAATTATGATGATATCTAATAAATTGAGAGAATGGTAAACTATTTCTCAACCCCACCGGGTGGGCACTATTATAGTGTAAAAGTGTGTTCCTGTCTGTGGGTTTCTTATAAACTGATGTCACCCAACCATTCAGACTCTTTTGTACCAAAACATCAAGAAACACAATGTCAGTACTACTGAATAGACTCGTGAACTTAATGTTCTTCTCACAATTATTCAGCCATTGTGTGAACTCCTGAAAAACAACAGCTGTACCCTGCCACAAAACAAACACATCATCTATAAACCTACACCACAGCTTTAAATAACTGGCAAAGGGGGACCTATAAACCCATCTATCCTCAAACCTGCCCATAAAAAGATTTGCCACCGAAGGGGCACAAGTGACCTCCATTGCCACACCCGAAACCTGATGGTACATTACTCCCTCGAAAACAAAATAATTTTCATGTATGGCTAAACTCGCCAAAAGAGTGACAAAAGCAATCATATCAGATGACAAATCCCCTCGGCGCTGTAAACACTCTTCTACCACTACTACCGCTGCTGTTTGTGGAATTGACGTGTACAATGAGGCAACATCTAAAGTAGCCAATAGAACATCCGGAGAGCTGGCTAAAGCAACATGGCTTTCCAAAATATTTAAAAAATGCATGGTATCTCTAATATACGCTGGAATCTCTAGCAACAGTAGTCTCAAAAAAGAGTCTACAAAAACTGAGAGCGGCTCAAGCACGGACCCTCTCGTTGAAACAATAGGTCATCCAGGTGGATGCTGCAAATTTTTATGAACTTTAGGCAACAAATAAAATTTAGCTATGGAAGGACCCTGAACATTTAAAAAGGAATATTCCTTTTTCAAAATCAATGTGACGGACAAGGCCTCAGCCGTAATGTCTTTGATGATGGTCTATAATCTTCCTGTGGGATCCTGGAGCAATTGTGCATAAGTTGTAATGTCCATAATTTGATGCTGAGCCGCTTGCAAATAATCACTACAGGCCCATACCACAATCGCACCGCCTTTGTCAGCGCTTCTGATCACTAGATCTGGTTGGGCTACTAAATCATCGAGAGCTCTTTTCTCCATTCTAGACAGAGCAGAAAATGCTGGAAATCGCGTTCATTGATGTTATCAGGCCTGTGTATGGTGACAGTGATCTTGTATCGAGTCTGTCATAAGCCCCTGTTTGCTGAGACCTTCTCTGTAGTCTTTTGCGTTGTTGAAAAGTATTTAACAAACATTTGAGTTGGTTATGGAACAGAACAGCTTTCTGTTTTTATTGAGTGAGTGATTTTGAAAATTGGCCTTGGAATGTCCTGGCGCACCCCGTGGATACTCAGTGAATATCCCGCTTAATGGCATTTGCACAGTCTGCAGGTCTCCAATCTGCGTAACTAGCTTTGAATATCGGGCCCTAAGTTTGCACCTGAAACCATGGAAGGTTATGTAACTTACCCAAAGTACATCGGTGGGATTTGAACCTTCGCTTGTAGCCCACTGCTCTAACCACTTATACTAGTCTCTATTCCAAAGATTCATGATAAACTATGATTCTTGCTATTCTTTTTGTGATTTTCCTCTTAGTCCCCCAAGCCAGCATCCTGATACTTAAAAAAAATGTGCTTCTCTTCCACCTCCGTCTTGGACAATCACATCCACCAACAAACCCGTTTCTTTTTTGCTGTTTGAAGTGACATTTTACAAAGGATGTCCAGGTGCAATGTGGGATTCCAGGGCAAAATGCCAGGGCTGTTAAGTTTTGGGCCGATTTTATAAATGTGGATGTCCCTGAAATGGACGGCCACTCCAGCGGCCACATAGACATCCCCACTACAGAAACCTGGGACGGGGCAGCTGTCCCATGCTGAATGCCTGTCCATGCAAGCTATTCTGCATGCGGGAATGCGCATCAGCATGATGAACTGAAAACAAGTGTCCTAGTTTCTCTGCAGTTTTTGTTATCATCATGAAACGTATAGAGGATATCAGAGTACCTTCTTCTCTATACCCTTCATGTGTCTTGATGTCAGAACGAGAATTTTTCTAATGCCTATGCATGCCCTAAAAGAGGAATAGACATGGGTGGTCCCGCTAGTGGGTCGTGATGTGCTTGCTCTTTCTGAAATTGGATGCGCACATCCATCTTGCCTGGGATGTCCCGGTCACCTGTAGTGACTTGGATGTCCTTGTGCTGGGTACATCTATAGAACTTGCTTCTAAAATGGCTCCAGAGGCATTGTTGTGACTTGCACGTCTGCATGCACAGTTTCAGACTTTGAAAGTAGAAATAAAGCTTCTATAACAGTTCCCTTAATTTTCCCAAGGAATTCCTTAAGAGTTTGCAATCTGAATGTCCATTCAGACAAGATGTTTCAATGGTTAAAGTGTCATTTAAAGATATGGATGCAAGGATGCAATATTCGGAAGGGATTAACTGCTATAATTAAAGATGCTGCCTTGATTAAATCTAAGTTGGAGATTCTTGAGAACCATACTTGTTTTGCCAACTTACGGACAATTATGTTTCCTAGAGTTCCTTTAGTTTCAGAAGAGGATATCTTTAAGAATTATATGATGGACATTTTTTCTGCCCCTTTGGAAATTTTGCCTCTGCTTGTGTGTGTGTATTGTCTTCCATTATTTATTTATTTATTTAACATCTTTTATATACCGCGCTATTTGTTATCAGTGCAGTTTACAGTTAACAAAGGTTGCACAATTTAGTCAAGACTGTTTTGCGCTTACATTGTAACAGGGGATAAAACTTGGAGCAAATACAGGGTAACTATATACATATTGACAAAGCATAAGATTTGATCTTGGCCGGGTTCTTCACAAAATACTAGTGGGCAGTGCTGCTCTTACTTCAGACCATTTGTTTATGTAGTGGATGGAGAGATTGTGGGGGTTGGGAGGTGTTGACCGAGGGTGGAGTAGATGCTTGTGCAAAGTGTAAAAGGAAGATGTGGTGTTTGATTGCCTTCCGGAACTGAATGGAGGTCTTTGATTGATCTTATTTCCGGTGGGAGGTCATTCCAGCATTTTGGAGCGTAGAAGGCGAAGGCTCTTCTCCTGGTTGTTTGGGTGCACTTTATGGAGTCTTTGGGATGATCAACATGTTGTCTGCTGTTGTCCTCCTCGTTCTGTTGTCCGGGGTAGGGGTGATGAGGTCCATGAGTGTCATGGGGGCTATGTTATTGATGATCTTGAATGTTATGAGAAGAATTTTGTATGTTAGTAAAGAAAGTTTCTTTAACACTTTTGTATACCACCTTACCCTTCAATCAAAGTGGTCACAACACAATTGAGGGATACAAGACACATACACTAATACTTACAGGGAACATGGGCAATGGAGGGTTAAGTGGCTGGCCCAAGACCACAAGGAGCACCTGTCCCAAGGTTGTTGCCTCTAGTGGGATTTGAACCCCTGACGTAACTTGCCCCAACCACAAGGCCACTCCTTTATGAGGCTGCTTCACAAGTTACTTTGCTGCAGATGAACACCTTGAATATATCTGAGATTTTGGAATCTTCAGACTCAAGAACCATGCCTCTGTCAATATTTTTGTTACTTTTGCTCTTGCATCAGACAGAGATTGGCTTTTGAAACTTCACTTAAAGAAGAGGAATGTTACTTTCAAAGATTTGATTGTTCATATATACCATGATTTGGCCAAGGAGATTCTAAGGAGAAAGAAGGAGTTTCTTTTGCTTAGCCCATGGGTCATGCAATTGGGAGCAGTCCTTTTTTAAAGTTTATCTGTAAATGCTTAGCTAAGCTTCAGTCCTTCAATTGTATTTTCTTTGAGTCCTCCCAACTGATTTCTTTTATTAATTCAAAAAGGCTTCCCAAGGCCCGAGTTCTTAAAATCTACGATGTGAATATGCTGGCTGTAGTATTCCTCTGTTATTTCCTTTAATCAATACTGGGTTGTTTCTTTACCATTGATCTCCCCTCTTGGTATGTGGGTTTGAATGGGAAGGTTAGCATGCACTAGGAAGAAAGTTGCATTCTTTTTCCTTTTTCTTATGTGCAATTTTCAATAATCTTCCTTGTTTGTACAAGTTTGTTATACTTGAATTAGTTTGAAAATCCAATAAATAAATAAAAAACAAAACAAAACTGAATGCCCAATCATCTCTGATTCAAATGTGGGGTGGGTAAATGTGGGATTTGTCCTCCACTGTGACAGATTTTTCTTAAAATGCATTGAATTCTGGAAGATGAAAGATGCAAGGACAGTAGCCAGTCTTGAAGCCCTGACAATTGGCACTGCTGCTCATAAGTTTCAAACTTGGTGCTAATTCAACCCCTTTTTGTGACTGTTTTCTAGAGATCACACAGATACAAGAGATCACAGAGAGAGGAAGACAGGCATCTATATTTGGAAAAACTTAGAGAAGCTAGCAAAGTAGTCAGGAAGGCAAAGATTCAAAAAGAAGAAGAAATAGCCAATGCAATAAAATGGGGGGATAAGACATTTTTCAGATATGTTAGTGAGAAGAGGAAGGTCAAAAGTGGTATTGTCAGACTCAAGGGTGAAGGGGAGGAATATGTAGAAGCTGATGAGGATAAAGCGGAATTGCTTAACAAATATTTCAGTTCTGTGTTCACAGTTGAAGAACCAGGATCAGGACCTCAGAAAACACCCACAAACAGGAATATTCTAGAGTGTATCCCATCCGGTCCCATCACTTTGTCTACTTTAAGTTCAGCTAGTTTCTCACGAACACAGTCTTCTGAAAATCCTTCAAGATGACCCTCACTTCGTCATCTTGAAGGATTTTCAGAAGACTGTGTTCGTGAGAAACTAGCTGAACTTAAAGTAGACAAAGTGATGGGACCGGATGGGATACACTCTAGAATACCGAGGGAACTTGGGGACGTTCTAGCAGCTCCACTGACTGATCTTTTCAATGCCTCGTTGGAGTCAGGAGTGATGCCAAAGGACTGGAGAGAGGCTCATGTGGTGCCTTTACACAAAAGAGGAAGTAAGGATGTGGTTGAAAACTTCAGGCTGGTTGTTTAACTTCAGTGGTGAGTAAATTATTGGAAACGCTGCTGAAATAGTGAGGTTTCTGGAGTCCAGCGGATTACAGGATCCGAGGCAGCATGGATTCACCAGAGACAGGTCTTGTCAGACAAATCTGATTGACTTGTCAGACAAATCTGATTGACTTCTTTGACTGGGTGTGCAGGGAGCTGGACCGAGGGAGAGCCCTTGTTGTGGTGTATTTAGATTTCAGTAAAGCCTTTGACACCGTTCCTCACAGACGACTTATAAACAAACTGAGCACCCTAAGGATGGACCCTAAAGTTACTGCTTGGGTTAGAAATTGGTTGAGTGGGAGGTGACAAAGGGTACAGGTAAATGGAGCTCACTCTGAGGAGATTGAAGTTACCAGTGGTGTGCCCTAGGGATCTGTCCTTGGTCCGATTCTGTTTAAAATCCTTGTTAGTGATATAGCAGAAGGGCTGTCTGCAATAGAGTAGACACCCAGGAAGGTGTAGATAACATGAGGAAGGATCTAGCTCAGCTTGAAGAATGGTCTATAATTTGGCAGCTGGGATTTAATGTTAAAAAATGCAAGGTTATGCATTTGGGCTGCAGCAATCCATGAGAGCAATATAGTATAGGGGGTGAAGTACTTTTGTCCACTAAAGAAGAGCGGGACCTAGCTGTGGTCATGTCAGATGATCTAAAGTAGCTAAACAGGTAGAAAAGGCGACAGCAAAAGCTAGAAGGATGCTTGGGTGCATACGGAGAGGAATGGCTAGCAGAAAAAAGGAGGCGATAGTGTCTCTGTATAAGTCTTTGGTGTGCCCTCATTTGGAGTATTGTGTGCAATTCTGGAGACCGCACCTTCAAAAGGATATAAACAGGATGGAGTCGGTGCAGAGGGTGGCTACCAAAATGGTTAGTGGTCTTCATTATAAGGCATATGAGGACAGACTGAAGGATCTTAATATGTACACCTTAGAGGAAAGGCAGGATAGAGGTGATATGATTGAGACTTTTAAATACCTACATGGCATAAATGCACAGGGGGAGAGCCTCTTTCAATTGAAAGCAAGTTCTGTTATGAGGGGACATGGGATGAGGGTGAAAGGGGATAGATTCAGGTGTGATATGCGGAAATATTTCTTTATGGAAAGAGTGGTAGATCCTTGGAATAGTCTCCCAATGGAGGTGGTAGAGATGAGGACGGTATCTGATTTCAAAAGAGCATGGGACAAACACAGAGGATCTCTAAAGAAAAAAAGGAGACTGTGTAGTTGTTGATATGGAAGGACAGACTAGATAGGCCATATGGTCTTTTTCTGTCGTCATTTTTCTCTGTTTCTCTGTTTCTGAGAAATGCTCTTTTTTCTCTAAAGTTCATATATTACTTTGCAATGAGATCACATTGCCAGTAACCACCATATGCAGTTACACCACTTTTCTCCAGGTAGTTTAAAATGCATTACAAGTAGGGACTCTTAAACTGGAAATCCCTACTTCCTGCCCACTCCCCAGAGTACTGTTTACAGCATTCAGCTCACTTTCACCAACAGTGGCAGACTCGGTTGCATTTATCCCCAAGAAGCAAACTTTGCCTTCTGCTGGGTTATCGCCTGAAGAACTAAGGGCTCACAGCCTCTATAGTAGTAATCATTGTTGCAAAGCTAGTATTCATGGTTGTCTCTAACATTGAAGCTGCTGAAGGTACAACTGTCTCCATAGTATATATCTCACTCACCATCCAAGTCATCACTCAGGGACATTGCAGCCTTTATGCAAATACGCAGTTGCCTAGAGCAGCATCTTCTGAAGAACAGTAAAGAACACTAGCATTCAAAGCAAAATTATAGACCCTGACAGCCACACAAATTCAAAGTGCCTTCAAGATGTTCTTTTGCCTACAGGGAGAGTGGGTCCACACATGCATACAAAGCAAAGTTTAATATTTAAAATTGTGATGTCCAGTTATTCATTTTTACATGATTCTTGAATTTAATAACCAAAATCTTTGTGGTGGGGGAATAAGGCTAAAGATTCATCCAGAACAGCCAATATCCTTGCACTGGCCCTGCCACCATTACACCAATATCTAATCCTGAGAGGTCCCCATAGCAAAACATGCTGATGCTGATGCTATCACAACCTCCAGATGATTGCATTGTCAATTTTATTTCACATCCTATAACGTAAAAGCAACTCCAAGTTTGGACATTTGAAACCCTGCCTATGCACCAAATCATTCTTCTGGCTTTGGCCATCAACCTTTCTACCAGGATGACCACTTTAAGATCATCCAATACAATCAGTCCCAAGTCCTGCTCTTCTTTTTGTGTATTGAAGTATTTCACCCCTATAGAGAATTATGTCTTAGTTTAGTCCAACCTGTGGACTATCTTAACGATTACAGTGCATGGTGTAAATACACTCTTTCCATACACTTAGCTGTTGTGAAGAAAGTGGTGAATTTGAAAACTCCACAATCAGTTCATTTCCCTCATGTGTGTAATCCCCCCCCCCCGGCAGATAAGTGAATGGAAAGAGTGTATTTACACCATGTACTGTAATTGTTATGATAGTCCACAGGTTGGACTAAACTAAGACATAGGGGTATGTTTACTAAACCGCGGTAAACGTGAATAACGCATGTTGTACGATGTTAACGATCGTTAGCGCGTGATACCACGCACTGTAGCACATTAATGATCGTAAATGCGCTACAGCGCGTGGTATCAAGCGCTAACGTGCGTGATGCTCCGCGGCGCGGTAAAATAACGCAGAAGGCGGAGAGAGGGCGGAGAGAAGGGGTCAATGGGTGGAGAGTGGGCGGGGAGAGGCTAACGCGCTGATTTTCAGAGCTGAATTCCAACGCGAATGAAAACCTGCCGTTAAAGGCATATTAAAGGGGAGAGAAACCATTTAAATGTCAGCAATGTACAGCCTAGGCAGGGAAACCAAAAAAAGGTGATAAGTGTGATACATGTGCACAGAACAAAAGGGCACAGAAACACTGAAAATGACCCCAACAAACTGGAAAAAAACAGCAACCGAGCTGGCCAATAGTGGTATCAATGAGAAACACCAACCCCCCCCGCCCTATTAAACTCCATTGAACAGATATTTATGTATTCCCCTATTTTAGTTATGTATGTATAAACCGCGGAAGGGTCCATACCCCATCCCCATACAAGGTGCATGCGCCCACAGTGAAATAGCACTGCCCAGGGATCTCCCCACCATCGGACAGAGTTCCTATGGCGTGCACATGTCCCGCAACATCAGGGCGGGCATGTCGGAATGGGCAACCGGTCAGATACTGGAGAAGGGGATACAGAGGGCTGCAGCTGGGCCACAGTGGGGACTAGGGTGATGCCTAGCTGGCCCATAGGAATGCCGAAACAGTAGAGCAGCCAGACAGCAACTGCTGAGGGCCCAACATGTGCAAGGTGTGCTTCCCACAGTGTCACAGGGAATAGTACCCAGCAGGTACTCCCAATGGCACGGAACAGTGGCAAGCGGTGCTGGGGGAAAGCGTGGGCAGCTATGCGGGCACCCCCACCCCAGAACATGCACCATAGGAAGCTGCCTACCTGCACACTGGATGGCCTGAGACTGCGCACCACCAGCTCCACCAGCAGAAGGGCATGTCAGCATGGTGGCTGAGGGATACTGGTGGTGGAGGGGGCAGTGGCAGCTGCCCAGAGCAGACCGTGGCCTAGCCCCCCTCATGCGGGTGCAGTGCGCTCCAACAGACAGGCCCTGGCTGACCAACAGTCATGGTGCCACCAGGGAACGTGCCATCTCTGTGAGAACATGGTGGTGCAGTGCACAGAACCAGTGTATTCAGAAGCAGAGGGTCACAGGTTCAAGGCCCAGCTGTGGTGTTTGCCAAACCAGTCCTCATATTTGACAGACAGAAATACAGACAGACTGGTCTTGCAGATGATGTAAACATACTCAAAACACCTACATTTTACCCTACAGGGCACAGACACCATAAACATGCACATTACCTAGAGCAGAGCCTCCCAAATGCAGTCCTGGAGGGCCAAACACCATTCAGGTTCCATGCTGCCTCTGATAAAGATGCCTGTGCTGCATTTCTATGCGCCACCCCCATGGTATGCAGATGTATCTCATGCATAGTCATGAGGGACAGCATGAAAACCCGAACAGTGTTTTGCACCGCAGGAATGGAGTTGGGAACCTCTGCCGTAAAGCAGCAGCTAACAGGGGCAGACACACCCGCACCCACAGGCCCCATTATCCAAAGCCTCCTGGAGAGGCAGGACCTTGGGCTCTGCATGCATCTCCCAATACTAGCACTTGCATACCATAGTAATGCCACCCTAAACCTGGGAATATGGTACACATCTATCAAAAGGTTGCTATGATTACTGGCAGATAGCAATTCCTAGGTTACGTACAATTTTTGGAGTGAGCTGCATCATAGCAACCTTTCTGATGTCTGTGGAGTGTGCTACAGGTCTTGTGTCTGACAGTGTTTACCAATCTGGGGAGTGACTCCTACAGTATTGCATACCATAGCCATGCCTGCACTGTGCCCAGGACTGGTGTGGTGGCCTGGGCTGCCCAACACCTCTATAGTTGCACAATGCTGGCATAGGTGTGGGGAGTGTGTGTCTGTCCATCCAGTGTGTGGTGGCTTCCAACACCCTCCACAGCCCACACTGCTAGCACTGTTGCCAGTATTGGCCTGCCGATGTGCATAATGAGGAGCAAGGTACTGTGGGAATAGCGTGGATAGGGTGGCCTGGCCCGTCCGCATCTGCACAGGGCATAGGGCAATGGCCGGACATTGTAGTGCCTGGTACCACCTGCATGGACAGGCTGGCCATAGCATGTCCTGCTGGGAGGTCACTCTCACCCTGACTAAGCAGTGACCATGGCATGGCTAGGTTCCACCATAGTGCTATATAGCATGTCTTTTATGTGATATCTATGGGTTTTCTTTTGGGGTCCACTCACTGATTTATCTGCTTGGTGTGTATGCTGATATCCCCATTCTGGGTACATGCATCTCCTCCAGGACCATGCACTATGGCCTAGCTGGCAGACTGTCTGCAGCTGGTATGTGTCTTGCTGGAGCACTGTGCAGGATGCAGCGGCTGGAGGCTTGCTGCTGGAGAATGTCAGATAATGGTGGGGAGCTGCTGAGCATTTCCGGACCTGCCGTCTGTCTGCTCATGATCTACGGGTGTGTACTGCTCTGCATTGCCTGCCCTGTAGGGTGTTTGATCCCGAGTGGGACAGGGGTGATGGTCTCCTCTACTGCCACCATTGCAGGGGGTTGAAGGTGGATCTGTGGGCGGGAGATCCTGTCCCCCACCCTGAGCCCTAGAGGGTGCGTTGGGTGGTGGTATGTAATCTCCCTGGTAACCACAGCTGAATGTGGGTGTGGGGCTGTGCAGTCCTCCTGTAGCCAGCCATGTGTTTATTAGCAGCTCTGGCCCACTGATTACTTCACTGCCCATGGAGCCAGTGGTCATAGGTTCACAACCCACAGTGGGGTTCATTGATAGGGCTGTCTTAGGCATTGTCTATGTTTACTGTATATTAGTGCTGCCAGCAGAACCACTCTTTAGGGTAGCTCAAGGGGCGCCCTATAGGGCGCCTTATAAGGTGCCTATTGAGCGCCTTATATGGCGCCCTATAGGGTGTGATTTATGCGGCGCCCAATAGGGTGCGCCTTACGCCGCGCCCTATGGGGCGCACATTACACTTCGCCCTATATTATATGCATTATATGCCATTTGAAAGGAATATTTAGGCGCTCCCTATAGGGCGAGCCTTACACTTCGCCTTATAGGGAGCGCCTACATATTCCTGTTGACAGGTATATAATATATAATATATACTACATAATATATAGTACCATGTCAGAGCGAACGTCACTGTTGGCACATATTTCATAGGAAGGGTACACTTTTCCTGACATATGCAAACTGTAACCCACCTGCAGATTAAAATATTATAGTCGGCTTTCATAGGATGCCTCAGCCAGCCTTGCTCATTAGGCACACTGGGGATTTGAACCCATGACTCTTGTACCATCAGTCTGTGTGGTAACCATCATGCTACAGCTTTGTTTCTGGTTTTGGGTGTCTGCGCGCTGTCTTACGCTTGCGCGCGCTGTAACAATCCAGATCCAGACGTTACCAGATACGATGTCCCGCCCATGTCCTTTTTTGTCTTTCCTTCCACTAACGCGGCTCCTAACGCGAATTGCACTAACGCAGTTTAGTAAACATACCCCATAATTCTCTGAGAGTAAAGGTGAAAGGGCAGTTACGACCATCCAAACCCCAAAAGCCTTCTTCACAAGGCTAAAATTGGTTATTTTGATTAATATTAAAACTAGGAAGAGTGGCTTCATGGTTAGAACAAAAGACTAAAAAGCAGGGAAGCTAGGATTCAAATTCTGCAGTCTCCTCCCACACTGATTATTCTTAAGATCTTGGATAAACCACAGTATCTCCACTTGCTGAAGTACCCATGTAGGCTAGGAGTCCTCTTGGAGGCAGAATTATAATGCTGCTTTTAGCATCCTTTTGAATGGTGGGTTAAAATCAAGGCCAGGCCAATATTTAGGCAAGACTAGGCAGAAGCGTCTGGGTGGGGGTAAGGGACCAGAAAAGAGCAGGAGCATTCAAAGAGAAACATCAGAGCATTCTTTACCTGCAGGAAGAGCAGCACACATACATGCAAAGCAAAGCTTAATATTTAAAGTATGGGGCTTGATATTCAAAGGGATTAACATGGTTAGCAGACCTGCTAGTCATGTTAATTCACTTGTCTGGGATATTCATTGGAACTAGCACGGTTAGTGCCAATGAATATCCATAGGTACTGCTACTGCATGCTCCAGTGCTAGCCAGTTAGCATCAGGGCGTTCCGGGGGCAGAAAGGGAATAGCACCCGGTGATAAATGGGCAGCAGCAATATTAAGCTGCTGCCCAGTTACCGCAAGACAGCAAAAGTCAGGCGCAGCAAAGGCTGGCCTAATTTTTGCCACTGAAGTTAACTGGGCAGTGGCTGAATATTGTCGCTGCCCGGTTAGCTTCATCACTATCGAGGAAACCTGGATATTCAATACTGGGACCCGGATATGGTCCTGTCATTGAGTATCTGGGTCTAATGTTCAGTGTTTTTACAGGATTGTTGTTGGAAGGGTGGTGTTCAGATGATCATGAATTGTTGTTGTTGTTAAGTGTCACTGAGTTGGAATTGACTCATGGCGATCCTCTGGATTGCTGTCCTAAATTGTCTTTGCTCTTCAGTCAGGCAGCTCATTGTTGACAGACTGGCACTCATAACTGCTCTTATTGTATCGATCCATCTTATTACTGACCTTCCTCTTTTATGTTGACCTTCAACCTTGCCAAGCATGTCGTCTTTCTTTAATGATCTCTCTATTCGCATGATGTGTCCAAAGTATGAAAGTTGAAGTCTTGCCATCTGAGCTCCTAAAGAAAGCTTTGGTTTGATCTCCTCTACTACTGATTGGTTTGTTCTTCGGGCAGTCCATGATATCCACATTCTTTGCCAGCACAATAATTCAAAGGCATCTATTTTCTTCCTGTCTATCTTTTTCACTGTCCAACTTTCGCATCTGTAAGATGTTCTTAAAAATACCATTGCTTGGACAAGTAGAATCTTTGTATGGAGTCATCTCTGCTCTGGAGATTCTTGTCTAGGTTTTTCATAGCCATTCTGCGAAGAGCGCGTCGTTGGATTTCTTGACTGCTTGTCATTTCTTTATTGATTATTCATCCAAGCAGGTTAAGTTGTCCACCATTTCAATTTCTTCTCCATCAATGATGAACTTATTGATTTTGCCAGTTGTCAGGATCTTAGTCTTCTTTAACATAAGAACATAAGATATGCCATACTGGGTCAGACCAAGGTCCATCAAGCCCAGTATCCTGTTTCCAACAGTGGCCAATCTAGGTCATACGTACCTAGCAGTTTCCCCAAAACACACAGGTTCTGCAATGCTTGTACTGGGTCAAGCATTGATATCCTGGGTCCCTTCTTAATAATGGTTTATGGACCTTTCCTCCAGGAACTTGTCCAAACCTTTTTTAAACCCAGCTACACTAACAGCCTTTACTACATCCTCAGATAACAAATTCCAGAGCTTGATAGTTTACCCTGTAGCTTCATTGCATGTCCCCTAGTCTTTCTATATTCTGATAACGTAAACAATCGATCTATCATATCTCCCCTCAGCCATCTCTTTTCCAGGTTAAAGAGCCCTAACCTTTTTAGCCTTTCTTCATAGGAGTATCCTTCCATCTCCTTTACCATTTTGGTGGCTCTTCTCTGAACCTTTTCTAATAACGCTATATCCTTTTTAAGATACGGCGACCAGAATTGCACACAATATTCAAGGTGTGGTCTCACCATGGAACGGTATAGAGGCATTCTAATATCTTTTGTTTTATTTTCCATTCCTTTCCTTATGATACCTAGCATTCTATTTGCTCTCTTGGCTGCCACTGCATACTGGGCCGAGGGTTTTATTTTATTTATTTATTTATTTATTTAATAGTATTTCTATTCCGCTTTATCATATCATCAAAGCGGTTTAATAAAAAACATACAATACAATAGAGGTGAAAGTGTAAACAAACTGCGAATGTAGATTCACAGTTTGAAATATTAAAATGTAGTGCATTTAACATGTTATCCAAAATGATGCCTAAATCTTTTTCCTGGGTGGTGGTTCCTAATGTGGAATCTTGCATTGTGTAACCATAGTTTGGGTTGTTCTTCCCTATGTGCATAACTTTGCACGTGTCCACATTAAATTTCATCTGCCATTTTGATGCCTAGTCTTCCAATTTATCAAGATCCTCTTGCAATTTTCCACAATCCTCTTGGGTTTTAACAACTTTAAATAGTTTTGTGTCATCTGCAAATCTGATAACCTCACTCGTTATTCCACTTTCCAGGTCATTTATGAATATGTCAAAAAGCAGCGGACCCAGCACAGATCCCTGGGGTACACCACTATTCACCTTTCTCCATTGGGAAAATTGGCCATTTAGCCCAATCCTCTGCTTTCTATCTTTTAACCAGTTCCTGATCCACAGTAGTACACTGCCTCCTATCCCATGACTCTTTAGTTTTGCCAAAAGTCTCTGATGAGGGACCTTGTCAAAGGCTTTCTGAAAGTCCAGATACACTATATCAACCGACTCACCTTTGTCCACCTATTTATTCACACCTTCAAAAAAGATTAGTAAGACTTCCTTGTCTGAAGCCATGTTGGCTGTCTCCCATTAGGCCATGACTATCTACATGCTCAGTAATTTTATTCTTTATGATGGTTTCTACCATTTTTCCCGGTACTGACGTGAGGCTCAACAGTCTGTAGTTTCCCGGATCACCTCTGGAACCCTTTTTAAAAATTGGCGTTACATTGGCGATCCTCCAATCTTCAGGTATTATAGATGATTTTAATGATAGTGCACAGATTACTAATAGCAGGTCTGCAATCTCATATTTCAGTTCTTTCAACACCCTTGGATGTATACCATCCGGCCCAGGTGATTTGCTACTCTTCAGTTTATCTAATAGTTCTAATACATCTTCCCGATGTATCGATATTTACTTCAATTCTTCTGCACCTTTAAATACCACTTTAGTCATGGGTAACATCCCTACATCTTCCTCAGTAAAGACCGAATCAAAGAATTCATTCAGTCTCTCCGCTATCGCCTTGTCGCCTCTTAGTGCCCCTTTAACTCCTCTATCATCTAATGGTCCAACTGACTCTCTCACAGGTTTTTTGCATTTGACCTGCCAGTGCTTATGCTGTTTCCAGGTTTCGTCGTTTGGCTCTTTTTTCCATTTCCTGAAAGATGCTTTTTTGGCAACAACAGCCTCTCTGACCTCACCTTTAAACCTTTAAGTTAAGGCGCAGGCCCATTTTAAGACTATGTTCCTTGATCTTGAAGCAAATGTTTCATATCATCTTCACTTTCAGCCAGTATTGTGGTGGCATCAGCAAAGCAAAGGTTGTTGATTAGTCTTCCACCAATCTTCACATCTCGGTTGTCTTCGTACAAACCTGCTTCTCTGATGATTTGTTCTGATCATGAAATTGTTAAGTTGAATTCAATTATCAAAATCTCAAAGGGGAAGGGGGTAAGGCTGAAGATTTGTTTAGAGTGCACAATACCTTGCACCAACCCTGTGGCCGGTCAAGGTTAAAATATTATTGTTAAAATTCAGAACTTATGATACATTCTTGTTGCCTATAAACATATTGCACAACATGCAGTCCTGGGAGATGCTGTGTGTCAGACAGTAAAGAAAGTGTTACTTTTGAGCAGCATATATATAAATGTTTTTTACTCCAAGGATACCTTAAGTTGTTTACACTGAAAATACAGTACAGATTCGTAAGTGTAGTTTTCAGGCCAAGATCTTGGAATGCATTCATATTGTGAAACAGCTTTGGCAGTTGTACATAAATCCCGCCAGTGTTGCAATCTTTTGCAGATGGTACACTCTAGTGTAAGGTGGGGCATTAATGAGAAACATCTGTTAGGCCTAGTGGCAAACTGAAAACAGATGCAAATTTCAAAGGGACAGAGTCCTTCAGTATACCAGAGTACTTTGTGATGATCTGGCTGCTCACTTTCTAACAAATTTCCCATAAGTCAATATTGAAACCCCATGGTCAGCGGCACTGAATATATGTGTAGCGCGGCAACTACTGCTGCCGTCTGGACAGCTGGCGATATTCAGCTGATATCTGTAGAGCTGAGCTATTTAATTTAGGACGTCCTTATTGCTGGCCTAAATTAAACCACTTAGCTATAGGGATAGTGGATGAATATTGCCAGCTATCTGTATAGTTAGACAGAATGTCCACGCTCCACCTCAGTACTATCTAGGTAGGGCACTGCTGAAAATTCATGGATAAGGCACTTGCACATTTACTGGCTGCCAAAAAACATTTAAGTGCATTAAAATATCCGGTCCCAGTCCCTATTGTACTTGTAAGAAAGTAGGGTTTTTGTACATTATACCAAAGAAAATAAGTTAAAGTATAAGTGCCTGATTGTTCATTCCATACAAAATGTCGTTATTTCACCAGATTGACATTGACATTTATATGGGTACTATGAATTAATAAAGAAATCTATTCATACTACATGTAGTTTAAACACTAGGCTGCACCAGAACTGGGTTAATCATGGTGGTTAGCTCTCCCCTACTTCTGACATCACCAGATCTTTAAAAACAATGCAGTGCCTGGGGATCTCGGTGATGATGTCGAGCTGCAAGCCACCAGCTTCTCCTGAGTCAGACCCTTCTAGCGCTTGCTATTTTGGGCTCTATCAGGACTGGGTTTGCAGTGGCTAGACCTACCTTATTTGTGACTTCATCAGTCAGCGTCGCTTAATCAGACATTTAAATTCAAAGAAGTGGCTGAGCCATGCAGATCAGGTGCACCACCAAAAGGGGCATGTGCTGCTCCTTAGTGAGCCTCTTTGTGGGCAGTTTGTAGCAATTTGGGAGCATGTAAGACTTATTTTGAGAAGGATTGGATAGGAACGGAAAGATGAATTATGGGATTTTTAATTTTTTTTTCAGATTTTTCTAGGGTTATTTGGGGTTTGTGAGGGAGCAAGGGAAGATATCAGTGAAGTGGAGAGGATGTTGTTCAAACAAATTTCTATGTTCTAAAGAAGGTGAAGGGGATGCTGCCCTGTTGTGGATGGTAGATGTTTAGACAAGATGTAAAACCAGTAAGTTAAGAGGAACCACAACAGATAGCAAGTTGTTGTAGGACGAGGCTTTAAGGGTGACAAATTCATGATACAGAAAAGAACTGTACTTAGGGCTAATCTTATATTGTGCCCCCATCTTAAATCTTCACCTGTCATTTTTTTTAAATTGATGTCTGTGCCTTGTATATTGTTTAATGCACATTCTGTGTGCAATAAATTATAGTTATTAGAGATTTAGTAGGCAATTTACAGGTAAGGATGGTCTGTATAACTGAACGTTGATTACTTAGAAACAGAGGAGCACAGAAAAACGATGGCAGATAAATCCCATATGGACTATCCAACCATACCAACTACTAAGCTCCCTTCTTTCCCTTTAAAGATCCCTTGCATTTGTCCCATGCTTTCTTGACTTCAGATACAGCCTTCATCTCTACTACCTCCACTGGGAGGCTATTCCCATGCATCCACCATTCTTTCTGTAAAGAGATAGGAAGGGATATTCAGCGGCAGCAGCTAACAAAGCAGCTAGCCATCGCTGTTGGAAACTGAACCCAGAGATTCAAAGCTGGGCTCATATGCGGCCATCAACATTGAATATCTGAGTTGGCCAGACTGTGTATTTGCTATCTGGTTAGTGGCGATATTCAGCAGCTGTTCAGCTGTCCTAACTTTAGCTGCTAAGGAGTAACCAGAAAATGGCTGAATATCACCGCTGCCTGGTTAACCCATGGTGGTGGCCCCCAGAATGCCCCAACACTAACTGACTAATGTCCGGGCACTTAGAGGCTGAACCTGGGGATATCAAATGATACTAACTTGTTAATGCCACTGAAGATCCCTCTGAGTGGCATTTAGGCAGTTTGCAGGCCTGGAAACTACCTAAATAGCTGTGAATATCTCCCCCCATATTCCATTAGATTACCCTGGAGTCTGTCCCCTTTCGTCTTTATTCTATGCCCCCTCATCCCAGAGATTTCTTTCAATTGAAAGAGGCTGTCCGCCTCTGCATTTGTACCATGAGGGATTTAAATATCTCTATCATATCTTTTTCTCCCTACTTTCTTCCAAAGTGCAATATTGAGGGCAGGGGCGGCCCAAGGGGGGTGCGGGGCCATGTGCAGAGACTTGGTGCGGGGCCTCATTTGCATAAGGTGCCTCATTTGCATAAATATTTGCATAATGTTACCATACACTAACTTTCAGTAAACATGCCTCTTAATGAGTATATGGATAAAGAAAGACTAAAAGGTTTCTACATTACTATAATCCAGTACCAACCGCCAGGCACATTAGGAACTACTACAAACACTGCCCATTTAGAACCCATAGCAAACCCGCCGTATCCTAAGCACTACCAGGACTCACAAAGCACCATACCCTAACTATCAAAAGGCAACACTGCAAATATTAAACCAATACATTTCAGAGAACAACAATACATGACCTATTGGGGAAATAACAAGTGGCAATGTCAAATAGGAATTATATAAACAGAATACCTCAGCTCAGTTACATATGCAGAACATAGACCATCACCAAACAAGGAATCACAATTTAGAAACAGGAAGACAATAATTAAACTGGGAACCCCAAAAGCCAAACTTGGAATATACAACAACACTGTAGAAATAAAACTATAAATTAATTTCCTCTTGTACTAAACAAAGCGCAAAAATTAATGATGCACATTTCCCAGAGCTGACATATTCCAGTTAATAAATTCAAAATAAAGGAGATATTGTTCTACCTTTTGTGCATTTTTTTTCAGTTGCAATTGTTCCAGCCACTTTCTTCTGGTTTCTTCGTGTCTTCTGCTAACTCTCCATCTGCTGTCCATTTGTCCTTTCTTCTGTCTTCTTGTTTTTTTTTCCATTCTCTCTCTACATCTGCTTTAACATACTAATCTTTCTCCTTTTGCTCTTTCCTCATTCCTATTTCATCCACTCAAATTTTACCCCTCCATCCTCAATCCCCACTTACTCTCCCAATATCCGGCCAATTGTAGATTTGTCTTCCCTCCCACGCAAAATATTTTTCCCTCTCCATTTCACTCTCCCAGCTCCATCCCATTCTAATCCTCCCCCAACATCAGCTCCTTTCTAGTTCCAGCCCCACCCAGCATATGCTCCCTTCTTGTTCCTGCATCAGCCCATTTCCAGTCCTAGTCCCCCATCAGCCCATTTCCAATCCTATCCTAGCCCCACCATCAGCCCATTTCCAGTCCTAGCTCCCCCATCCATTTCCAGTCCTATCAGTCCCTCCATCAGCTCATTTCCAATCCCAGCCCCCCATCAGCTCATTTCTATTCCTTTCCTAGCCCCACCATCAGCCCATGTCAAATCCTAGCTCCCCTCCAATCAGCCCATTTCCAATCCAAGCCCACCATGAGCCTACTTCCAGTTCTAGCCCCTCCATGAGTCCATTTCAATTCAAGCCCCCACCACAGCCCATTTCCAACCTTAGCACCCCCAACAGCCCATTTCCAGTCCTATCCTGGCCCCTCCATCAGCCCATTTCCTGTCCTAGCCCCCCCCAACTCAGCCCATTTCCAGTCCTAGCTCCCTCTCCTCACAGCCCATTTCCATTCCAAGCCCCCCTCCCCATCAGCTATTTTCAGTTCAAGCCCCCTTTCCACTCAGCCCATTTCCATTCCAAGCCCCTGTCCCCATCAGCTATTTGCCGTTCAAGCCCCCCTTCCAGTCAGCCCATTTCCAGTCCTAGCAACCCCCCTTCCCATTACCAGTCCTAGCTCCCCCATCAGCCCACTTCCAGTCCGAACCCCCTATAGCCCATTACCAGTCCTAAGCCCCCCATCAGCCCACTTCCAGTCTGAACCCCCTATAGCCCATTACCAGTCCTAACCCCCCATCAGCCCACTTCCAGTCCTTATCCTCCTATCAGCCCATTTTCAGTCTTACCCCCCAACAACCCATTACCAGTCCTAACCCCCCATCAGCCCATTACCAGTCCTAACCCCCCATCAGCCCACTTGTAGTCTTAGCCCCCCCATAGCCCATTACTTGTTGTAACCCCCATCAGCCCATTACCTGTCCTAACCCCCCATAGCCCATTTCCAGTCCTAATCCCCCCATCAGCCCACTTGTAGTCGTAGCTCCCCATAGCCCATTACCTTTTGTAACCCCCCCATAGCCCACTACCAGTCCTAAACCCCCCCAGCCCATTACCAGTCCTAACTCCCCCCACAGCCCATTACCAGTCCTAACCACCTATCAGCCTACTTGTAGTCTTAGCCTCCCCATAGCCCATTACCTGTTGTAACCCCCATCAGCCCATTACCTGTCCTAAACCCCCCATAGCCCATTTCCAGTCCTAATCCCTCCATCAGCCCACTTGTAGTCGTAGCTCCCCATAGCCCATTACCTGTTGTTATCCCCCCATAGCCGAGTACCAGTCCTAACGCCCCCCACAGCCCATTACCAGTCCTAACCACATATCAGCCTACTTTTAGTGTTAGCCACCCCCCCCATAGCCCATTACCTGTTGTAACCCCCCATCAGTCCATTACCTGTCCTAACACCCCCCCAATCGCCCAGTTCCAGGCCTAATCCCCCCATCAGCCCACTTGTAGTCGTAGCTCCCCATAGCCCATTACCTGTTGTAACCCCCCCATTACCAGTCCTAATGCCCCCACAGCCCATTACCAGTTCTAACACCCCCCATCAGCCCATTTCCAGTCTTAGCCCACTGCCCATAGCCTGTTTCCAGTCCTAATCCCCCCATCAGCCCACTTGTAGTCGTAGCCCCCCATAGCCCATTACCTGTCATAACTTCCCCCATCAGCCCATTTCCAGTCTTAGCCCCTCCATAGTCTATTACCTGTCCTAACCCCCCATAGCCCATTCCCAGTCTTAACCCCCCCATCAGCCCACTTCCAGTCCGAACCCCCTATAGCCCATTACCAGTCCTAACCTCCCCCCATCAGCCCAGTTCCAGTCCGAACCCCCCTCCCTCCCTCCCCATCAGCCCATTTACAGTCCTTACCCCCCCCCCATCAGCCCAGCTAAGTTTAAAAAAAAAAACCCAGAAACCGGCTGCTGCTGCCGCTGCCGCCGTGGCAGTGGCAGAATCGAGAATCCCGCGGGGCCCCCCTGTCCTGCAGTCTTCTATGCGGCCTCAGCGCAGGCTTTTCAGAGCCGCGCGAAGGGAGAGTTTCCCTTTCTTGCGGCTCTGTTAATCCCGCCACGTGGCTGATGGGATTTCCCATCAGCCCCACGGCGTGATTAACAGAGCTGCGAGAGGAGAAGCTCTCTCTCTTCGCGCAGCTCTGACAGCCGACGCTGAGGCCGCATAGAAGACTGCAGGACAGGGGGGCCCCGCGGGATTCTCGATTCTGCCGCTGCCACGGCGGCGGCGGCAGCGGCAGCAGCAGCCGGTTTCTGGGGTTTTTTTTTTAAACTTAGCTGGGCTGATGGGGGGGGGGGTGGTAAGGACTGTAAATGGGCTGATTCTCGATTCTGCCGCTGCCACGGCGGCAGCGGCAGCCGCAGCTGGTTTCTGATTTTTTTAAACTTTGCTGGGATGCAAGGTGTTTTTTTGCGCGGGGCCCCCTGAAACGCGGGGCCCTGTGCAAAAAACATTCTTGCTCAATGGACGGGCCGGCCCTGATTGAGGGGTCCGATATTCAGCGGCACAGCTGGCATGATTACAGCTGCTAGCCATCACTGAGGAATGCCCAAACTGGATATTCAATGTTGGGGCCAAATCCAGCCACTGGCATTGAATATCTGGGTCAGCCAGCGAAGCAGCAAGCTAACATGCAAGTGGTGCTATTCAGCTGCTGCCTGGTTAGCTTCAGCGGCAAAAGTTAGGACAGCCTTTAATGCACCTGACTTTCATCACTGAGGCATAACTGGGCAGCGGCTGAATATTGCTGCTGATCAGTTATTCCTGGGCGCCACCTCCGAAACGGCCCGATGCTAACCAGTTAGCATTGAGGTGCTGAGCTGCAGCACCTGTGGATATTCAGTGGCACTAACCATATCCCTCTTAGCAGCATTTACATGGTTTGCAGGTCTGCAAACCATGTAAATGAATATCAGGCCCGAGATCATTAAGTTTGCCCTATATGCTTTATGATGAAAACTACTGAACATTTTAGTAGCGGCCTTCTGGACCGACTCTATCCTTTTTATATCTCATCTGCAAGACTTATAGCACCTCCTGGTACGTCCATATCACCCTGATCCTTAAACAGCTGCACTGGCTACCAATTGCCTCCAGATTCAAATATAAAATCATCATCAACACACACAAAATCATAAATAACCAATCAGCCTGTATTTGACCATTGGCAAAATCAGTAAGTTCATCATTGATGGAGAAGAATCTGAAATGGTGCACAACTTTAACCTACTTGGATCAAAAATCAATAAAGAAATGACAAGCAGTCAAGAAATCAGACAATGCACTGCTCTTGGCAGAATGGCTATGAAGGACCTAGACAGGATTCTCAAGAGCAGAGATGTCTCTCTCCATACAAAAATTTGACTTGAACAATTTTCAGAAGACTGTTTGTGCAAAGCAAACTAAACTAAAAGTAGACAAAGCAATGGAGCTGGATAGGACATATCCAAGATTATTGAAGAAACTTAGGGAAGCTCTGCTGTATGACTTTTTCAATGCTTCTTTAGAGTTGGGAGTGGTCACAGAGGACTGGAGAAGGTGCATGTGGTTCATTTACAAAAAAGTGGAAGTAAGGAGGAGGTTGGGAACTACAGACCAGATAGTCTGAACTCTAAAGTGAATAAACAGAGGATAGAGAAGTTTTTGGAATCCAATGGATCATGATATCCAAGGCAGCATAGTTTTACAAAAGACAAGTCTTGTCAGATAAATCTGATTAATTTCGGGGTGACTGGCGCATGAGACTGAGTGACAGCACTAGATGTGACATACTTAAGATTTCAGCAAAGCCTTTGACATGGTTCCATAAAGGCAAATTATAAATAGAGTACCCTAGGGATGTACCCTAAAATGACCAACTTGGTTAGAAACTTGTTGAGGGGAGATGATAAAGGGAATTGGTAAAAAGAGTTCACTCGGAGGATAACAATTTTACTAGTGGTGTGTCACAGCGCTCGGTCCTTGGTTCTGATTCTTTGTAGCATTTTTGTAAGTGAAATGGCAGAAGGGCTGTCAGGTAAGTGTTGCCTCTTTGTGGATAATATCAGAATTTTCAATAAAGTAGACACTCAAGAAGGTGTAGACAACATAAGGAGGGATCTAGTGAAGTTTGAAGAATAGTACAGAATTTGACAGCTTATTTATGTATTTAACAGTGTTTATATACCGTCTTTCTATAAGTCAAGACGGTTTACATATAACAATGTGAGAGAAAGAAAGACAACAGTAACAGCTGTGCTCTTTGCATTGAACAGTAGTGTGGAGGGGGGAGAGAGAGAGGGGTGGGCTGGGGGTGCAGGTTACCTATGTACAGCATGTTGTGTTGCTATTAGAGTCCATGTATGGACTGAGGGTGAAGCTAATGGCAATCAGCTCCATAATATTCCAGGAAAAGTTGATTCTAGTTTCCTGCAGAATTCTCTCGTGTCTTCAATAGCTCTTATGTGAGGTGGAATAGAAGTCCATGTATCTGGTGCATAGATGGAAAAGGTCCTGTTGCAAGTCCTTTGGCTTAGTTTCATTTTATGCGGTGGTGTTTCCAGAAGATTGGCTGTATGTTGTTGTCTTGGTCTGTTGGTCTTGAGTGTTTTTATTAGTGGTTAAAGTTGTTGTTGTTAAGTGCCATTGACTCATGACAACCCTCTGGATTGTTGTCCTAAACTGTGTTCGGTCTTCAGTCAGGCAGCTTGCCAAGCATAATGTCTTTCTCTAATGATCTCTCTCATCGCATGATGTGTCCAAAGTATGAAAGTCAAAGCCTTGTCATCTGAGCTTCTAAAGAAAGCTTTGGTTTGATCTCCTCTAGTACTGACTGGTTTCTTCTTCAGGCAGTCCACAGTATACACAGTATTCATCACCAGCACCATAATTCAAAGGCATCAATTTTCTTCCTGTCTATCTTTTTCACTGTTGAACTTTCACATCCATATGATGTTATTGAAAAAACCATGGTTTGAACAAGTCTAATCTTTGTATGGAGAGAGACATCTCTGCTCTTGAGAATCTTGTCTAGGTCTTTCATAGCCATTCTGCCAAGAGCAGCGCATCGTCTGATTTCTTGTCTGCTTGTCCTTTCTTTATTATTGATCCAATTAGGTTAAAGTTGTCCACTATTTCAGTTTCTTCTCCATCAATGGACTTACTGATTTTGCCAGTGGTCAGGATCTTTGTTTTCTTTAAATGAAGGTGCAGTTCCATTTTAAGACTGCATTGTTTGATATTGAGAAGCAAACGTTTCAGATTGTCTTCACTTTCAGCCAGTATCGTGGTGTCATCAGCATAGTGAAGGTTGTTGATGAGTCTTCCACCAATCTTCACAACTTGGTTGTCTTCATACAGTCCATCTTCTCTATTTCTTCTGCATATAAATTAAACAGGTAGGGGGAAGTATGCAGCCTTGTCATACACCTTTGCTGATTTTAAACCATTCTGTTTCTCATTGTTCTGTTCGAAATATTGCTTCTTGATCAATGTAAAGGTTGTGCAAGAGAATTATCAGGTGTTCTGGTATAGCCATGCTTCTTAATGTGGTCCAGAGTTTCTCCTGGTTTACACAGTCAAAAGCCTTGCTGTAGTTAATAAAAGACATATAGAAATGCTCTTGGTATTCTTTTGTTTTTTCAAGGATCCATCTCACATCCACGATGATGTCTCATTCCTCACTATTTCTTGAACCCTGCAAGCAGTTCAGGCAGTTCTCATTCCAGGTATGGTTGTAGTCTCTGCTGGATGATCTTTAATAGAATCTTGCTGGTATGTGGGATCAGAACAATTGTGCGATAATTTCCAAAGTCAGTCAGATTCCCTTTCTTCAGTATTGGTATAAACACAGTTCTTTTATTTATTTATTTTATTTATTTATTTAGCTGTATTTATATCCTGCTTTTCACCGGGTCAAAGCGGTCAATTGGGGGATACATTTAACACGAGGGGATGAGAGACACACACATTCATACTTACAGGGAACATGGGCAATGGAGGGTTAAGTGGCTTGCCCAAGGCCACAAGGAGTGCCTATAGGACTAGAAATCCCAGTCCCTCCGGCCTGAGATTGCTGTCCCCAGGTGGGACTTGAACCCCCAGCCCTCCGGCCTGAAGTACCTTGTCCTAACCACTAGACCACTCCTCACCTCCAGTCAGTTGGCTATGATGTTGTCTTCCTTGTAAGTATGGGAACAGTTGCATCTGATTGCTATAAAGCATCAGTGGGAATGCCATCAATATCTGGTGCTTTGTTGTTTGATAATGCTTTCTTTGATAATGCTTTTAATGCTGCGTCAACTTCTTTCATCACCAATGGCTCCTAATGATAAGGTATAGGTTGAAACGGCTGTTGGTCCACTTGATCTTTATGGTATAATGACTCTGTATATACTTTCCATCTTTTCTTGATCTTCTCAATATCATTCAACAAGGATCCTTGAACATCTTGTAGCATTCCAATTTGAGGCTAGAAGTTTCTCTTTAACTCTCATAACATTAGGAAAGCCAATCTTGTTCTTCCTCTAATAGTTTTTGATTCGATATCTTTGTATGCATCATTGTAGTATTTCTCCTTGTCTCATCTTGCTGCACTTTGGAAATCTCTAAGTTCTGTGACTTCCTCTCTTTCTTCTCTAGCTTTAGCTTCTCTGCATTTATGGGATATTTTCAGAATTTCTTTGGTCATCCATTTGGACATTTTTTTGCTTTTTTACTTTTTGTAGAGACTTCTCACTTTCTTCGAGTATAACTTTCTTGATGTCATCCCATAACTCTTCTGGTGTCCAAAGCAGCAAATCAATTTCACAGGCAGTCTTTAGATTCCAGTGGTATATTCTCAAGGTCATATAAAATGCCACTTCATATCTATACTTTATTGAGCACATTTCCGGGAAATCAAACAAACATTCTAACTGGTATGTAAAAATCAAGTCAACATATCAAATAGATCCAATCTTTCACCTGACAATGACTGCCTTTCCAAAATGGGGAAAGTGCTAATTTCACTTATGAACCCTTCCATCTCATGTCTTCACCCTCCCACTGCTCCCTCACCTCCCACCTCCCAATACATTATACATCGTTCCATGCTCCCTCACCCTCCAATCCTTCATATGCCTTCTCTCCATCAAGACTTGCTCAATGTTTATGGGCAAAGAACTGTAAAACTTGCACCACACTTCTGCATATCCCTTGCCAATACTCCTGATGGTCACGCTGCTCCTCCAGCCTGCTCTACCCAATCGGGGCTGAGCAGCCAACGATTAAAAAGAAGCGATGGCAGGCGTGCCCGCGCCTGATGGGCCCGCGCCTGAGGGCCTCGCCAGAGGGCCCTTTGGCGTGGCCCTTAGGCGTGGACCATAGGAGCAAGGCTGAAGAGTTGCTCCTTCGTACTGCACGCCGGCAGAAGTACCATCACCGACCTCCATCCTTCATCAGCAGCTCTGTGATACCAACGTACAATCAACCAGCTGGAACTCCCTTGAAGTCGAACTACCTTCCATCACAAAAGAAACAGACCACCCATCGATCTCAGCAAGTATAACACTCCCTAATGATTTAGCTATAGCAGAGACTTCCAGCATACCAAATTATAGCGATATACTGTTGTCAGTAGACCCTACTGTTATCAATAGACCTTACTGTTGTCAGTAGACCTTACAGTATTATTAAGGGTCACACTTACTGTTGTCAGTAATCCCATGTAATATTACTAGTAACTTCATATACTGTTGTCAATAATCCTTGATATCAGTAACCCATATATCATAGTCAGTAGCCTCATATACTGTTATACTACTGTCAGTAACCTATATAACACTGTCAGTAGACCATATTGCACTGTTAGAAACTCTTTTACTGTTGTCAGTAAACTACCTAACACTATTAGAAGCCCCATATACTGTTGCCAGTAGCTTAATGTAATACTATTACTAGAAGTCTCATATATTGTTGTCACTAACCCATATAGCATTGTTAGTAGCCTCATATACTATTGTACTATCATCAGCAACCCTCCACCTAACACATAATGTCTCCAATAAAATGTACAAACCTCTCCCTCACTCTCCTACTAATAACACTCCTAACACAACACATTTACACATACAAATCCAATCAAAGCCCCTACACCAACATCCCTATTATCCATAACCACTATCAGAACCCATATAGCATCCCCACCACCCAAAACTTATTTCAAAACCCGCAACACATAATAACATACTCGCACTCCCACAACCATTCTTCACGTCACGACTCAGGCAGACGCCCCCACAGACTTATCCAAATAAAATGTCAATCACAAAACAATATAAAGGACAACACAGCTAATATAGACACTAAAACCAAGCTCTACCTAATAAATATCAGATCCATACGAAACAAAATACCAATAATCAACGATATGATAAAAGATAAAAACCCAGATATTATCTGCATCACTGAGACATGGCTCTCACCCACAGACACCATACTATTAAACCAAATAACCACGCATCAATATGATGTATTCACCTGCCATCGCAATATAAAAAGAGGTGGTGGCGCACTCATACTTACCAAAAAAGTCCTACAATACACCTTAACAAGCCTGAATAATATAGATGGAATGGACATCATTAATATACAAAGCAAAACCATGGCACTCTCCCTCATATATAGACCACCCTCAGCTGACCAAAAAAACTTATCCTCCATCCTTGAACTTGCATGCACAGCACCACAAAACAAACCACTAGTAATTCTAGGTGACCTAAACCTCCCCTCACTAAATAAAGCCCAATCAGATAACTTCATGGATGCCATGAACCAAATGGGATATACACAGATAGTTCATACCCCCACACACATAAAAGGTAACACTTTAGATCTCATCTTCCTCCCTTCCTCCCTTAATAACCATCAACAATTCACACCACCAACTACTACAGAAGTACCATGGTCCGATCATTACCTCATAACACTCCACCTCCCCGCACAAGCAACACCAAATACAACAAGCACATCTCCCCATTTATCACGCTTTGCCCACTTTGACAAGGATACATTCCTTAACAAAGTATTACCAGCACTCGACGAAAACCCCCCTGACATCAACTCCGCTATAAATCACTGGAACCTAACAATACATGAAGCAGCTATCCCCACACATAATAGGCATAGACAAACGAAAAAGTCAGAAAAATGGTTCACCAAAGAACTAGCAAAACTAAAAAAACAACTAAGAAAACAGGAAAAGAGATGGAGGAAAACTAAAACAGATGAAAATAAATCTCAATATATGAACACACTTAACGAATACAAAAACGCAATAAACAAATCGAAAAGGGATTACCACACTAAAGTAATAAATCTAGCCATCAACCGACCTAGAGAACTATTTTCAATTGTAAAAACACTAACTAAAACAAAGAACTCCGAGCCAAAGCTACCAACAATAAGCATTCAAACCTTAGCATCTCACTTTGCCGAAAACTAAAATCTAAACCCAATACTTTAACACCAATACTGACTACAAACACCAATATCAATAACAACTGGACAACTTTCCACACTGTGGATCGAAAACAGCTCATTAAAATCATAACAATGATCAACACTACTACCTCCCCACTCGATCCTTGCCCAGTGTCCTGGATTAAACATACAAAGGAAGAACTTGCTGAAAACATCCAATACATGGTGAACCTGTCCCTTTCGCAGGGCATTATGCCAGATGCTCTAAAGCTCACAACGCTTCGCCCAATAATAAAAAACAATAAACTTGACTCAAAAGACCCCAATTCATACAGACCAATAGCTAGCATTCCTTTTATAGCTAAAATTATAGAAAAGTCAACTCAACTACAATTACAAGAGCATATTGATGAACATAAACCCCTTGATTCACACCAATTCGGTTTTCGTCCTTTTCACGGAGTGGAAACCCTCTTGATCACACTGATTGACCACCTCATCAAAGGCACAGATGTCAACAATCAGGGTTTCCTACTACTCTTTATTGACATCTCGGCCGCCTTTGACAACATCAACCACCCCACTTTGATTAACAGACTAGAAAACTTAGGAATAGGTGGAACTGTTCTCAAATGGTTCAAGTCCTACATCACACATAGACTAATACGTGTCCAGATAGATCAAGAAGCATCAGAAACCTTCCCCCAAGGACAAGGTATACCTCAGGGATCAGCCCTTTCTGCCCTTCTATTCAACTTATACCTGCAACCTATCACAAACATATTTAGAAAACACAAGATTAATCACTTTATATATGCTGACGATATCATGCTCGTTATCCCCATAACCACAAAAAACCACACTTACGGCAACCTGGCTGAGTGCATGGCTGAAACCACCTCTTGGATGGAAACTAACTACCTCAGCATCAACCTTAAAAAAACAGAAGCAATGTTCGTTACAAGAACACCTGTGACTGAGGACACGTTTCCAACAACAATCTCAATCAACAATACATCTATACCCGTTAAAAAAGAGGTAAAATACTTGGGTGTAATAATAGACCATACCCTCACCATGACACCACACATAAAGCAGACAGTAAGAACCATATTTCTTAAACTCAAAACCATACAACATCTAAGGCCCCTCTTGGATACACATGACTTTAGATCGGTTGTCAACACACTCATCACACCCCATTTTGATTACTGCAACAGTCTCCAGATTGGCCTACCACAAAAAACCACATACCTATTACAAAGAGCCCAGAACATCTGCGCAAAGATAACTACTAAAGCTCGCCTAACAGACCATGTGACCCCTATACTCCTAGAACTACATTGGCTCCCTATAAACAGCCGTATCAAATACAAAATGCTCCTAACAACATTCAAGCTTCTAAATGACCTCGCCCCATCACATCTAACAACATTACTCCAGACCCCATCTGAATCGAGAGCTCGCAGACAAAATGCAGTCTACTCAATTGACATACCAAATTCATTCAAGAATACCAAAAAATCCACAAGTGACAGAGCCTTCTCGTTCACTGCCCCCATGCTCTGGAATGATCTCCCACTAGACCTCCGCTCCATAAAGGACCTTGCCCAATTTCGGAAGGAACTCAAAACATATCTATTCTCTGAACACTTCCTAATCTCCTACCCCTCTAGCTCTGTTCCACAACATCCTCAGACATACCAACTCAGAACCCCCCTAAACCACAACTAGAAAACCTCACACAGCCCCCCCCACACACACAAAATTCTTGGAAAAAATGGAAATAAATTCCACCACACTCACATGATGCACGATTATATTGTAAACCACTGTACTGAATCACTTGTAAATAACTTATGTAAATAGTTTGGACAGTTTTCACACCTGTCACTACTGTAAAAAGTTAGAAAGTTTCTCAGTTTCTCTGTTTCAATGTAATGTATACAGTAGTACACATAATTTGTTAATATATTCCATGTAAAAAGTTTGAAAGTTTCCATGTAAAAAGTTAGAAAGTTTCCTGTTCCATGTAAAGTATACAGTAGTATACATAATTTGTTCCATGTAAACCGCCCCTGATCACTGGAAGGGGCGGTATAGAAGAAATAAGTAAATAAATAAATAAATAAATAAATTCTCATTTTCAGCTGCTCCAATTGAAGGTGCTTAATCATACTATCCCTCCCCTGCAGTACATAATTCCTGGCCAGCAGCATAAATACCTTCCTCTGACTTCTCCACTGCAAATCCCCTGTTATCTCCCAGCAGCAAATCCATACCCAACAGTGGCTGCACACTTACCTATTCCCCACTCAGCATTTCCCAACAAGATCATAGTCCCCTGCAGTGCCAGAATAGATGCACCAATACATCTGTCTTGTCCATACTTCCAACATTGTTTTATTATCTCCATCCCCATTCTATGTCATTTCACCTCATTTGGGTGCAGAAACTTGTACTGCATTTCCTGCTGGCTTATCCCATTGTGCACCTTTGCAAAATAATATTTAACATCTTCCCTAGTAACCTGCTACTTCAACTCCTTCTGCCAGTCCCTGCACCATCAATACCATCTAGAGATCATATTTCTGTTAGACACTCCTTCCTGCAAATCCTCCAAAAACTCACCTTCCTTGCCTATCCTATCCATGCCCCAACCAAGGGATAGGAAATAGTGCCTGGCCTGTTGGAACACATAGGGGGATGTTTACTAAAGTGCGGTAATCGTGATTAACGCGCGTAAAGTATGCTTAACGATCGTTAGCACGTCCGAACGCACGTTCTGACGCGCTAACGATCGTTAAACGTACTTTACGCGCGTTAACCGCAGTCAACGATCGTAGACCTCCGCGGCGCGTTAAAACAGCGCAGAAGGTGGAGAGTGGGTGGAGAGAAGGGGTCAATGGGCGGAGAGTGGGCGGGGAGAGGCTCCCCTCATACTAACGCGCTGAATTTCTGAGCTCAATTCCAACGCGAATGAAAACCTGTCGTTAAAGGCATTTAAAGGGAAGAGAAACCATTTCCTACAGCAATGTACAGAAAAACCGGGGAAACCCACAAAACGTGAGCAGTGTGATACATGTGCACAGAACAAAATTTCACATAAAACGTTAAAAATGACCACAAGAAACATTTTAAAAAGCATAATTCAGCTGGGCAACAGTGATAGCAATGGGCAACAAGGAACAACACTCCCTGGAAAGCACCAAATAACAAAGGAATGATGTGTGGAAGGGTCTACGCTCCACAGACCCTTTCAAAATCATGTCATTGTAATGGAGCTGTCCTGGGAGTGTTGTGTAATATTGCCCAATGATATCATTGTTGCCCAGCTTGGTTATGGGTGTGTGCCCCTTTTCTGAGGTCTCCTGTGAGGATTATGTGCACCTTTGTCTGCATACAAGGTAAATGAGGCCACAGTAAACCTGTTGCAGAGCAGGGTATCTGACTCGTCAGGCCGGTTTAACTAACTCCAGGGACTGCACTGTCTCTGTGGCCACAGTGTGGTGCAACAGACACAGCCAGTGCCTGTAAGACCAGAGGATCACAGGTTCAAATCCCAGCTGAGGCTCCTGACAACCCAGTCCCCACAGTTTTACCCACCACTAAACAGTGATAGTTAAGACACTCCTTCATTGCAGAGAACATACGCATGGCCTATATTTTACCACACCAAACACAGACACCATAAACAGGCACATTACCTAAAGCAGGGTCCCGCAAATGCAGTCCTGGAGGGCCCCACACCTTTCCGGCTTCATGCTACCTCTAATAAAGATGCCTGTGCTGCATAGCTATGCACCACCCCCATGGTATGCAGATGTAGCTCATGCATATTTATGAGGGACAGCATGAAAACCCGAACAGTGTTTGAAAAACCAGGACTGGAGTCGGGGAACTCTGCCGTAAAGCAGCAGCCAACAGGGCCACACACCCACCCACAGGCCCCATTGGCCAATGCCTCTTGGAGAGGCAAGACATTGGGCCCTGCCTGTATCTCCCAATACTAGCAGTTGCATACCTTAGCAATGCCACCCTACACCTGGGTATATGGTACAGAGCTATCAAACGTTCCCTATGATAACTGGCAGATATCAATTCCTACGTTAAGCACATATTGCTCATTGAGCTCCACCATAACAATCATTCTGATGTCTGCGGTGTTTGCTGCAGGTCTGGTCTCTGACAGTGTTCGCCACCCTGGGGAGTGACCCCCCAACAGCCTTGTGTACCATATCCATGCCTGTACTATGCCCATGACTGGTGTGGTGGGTATGGCTGCTGACCACCTCTATAGTAGCACAATGCTGGCATAGGTGTGGGGGTGGCTGTCTGTCTATCCAGTGTGTGGTGGCTGCAAACACCTTCCACAGTCCACACTGCCAGCAATGTTGCCAGTATTGGGCTGCCAATGTGCATAATGAGGAGCAAGGTACCATGGGTATAGGCCGGACAGGGTGGCCTGGCCAGGGTGCATCTGCACAGGGCATAGGGCAGTGACAGGCACATTGTAGTGCCCAGCCACCACCTACACAGACAGGGTGACCTCTGTATATCCTGCTGAGAGATCACTCTCACCCTGACTGTGCAGTGACCACAGCATGGCTAGGCACTCCCATGGTGCTATCTAGTATTTCTCTCATGTGATAAATATGGGTTTCCTTTTGGGGCCCAGTCACTGATGTATCTGCTTGCTGTGTATGCTGACATCCCAGTTCTGGGTGCAGGCATCTCCACTGAGCACTAGCAGACTGTTTGCAGCTGGTAGGTGTTGTGATGGAGTGGCTTGCAGGGTGCAGTGGCTGATGGCTTGCACCAGGGGAATATCTGATAGTGGTGGGGTGCAGCATACCATATCCAGGCCTAATGTCTGTTTGCTATTGTGTTATGGCTGTGTACAGAGCTGCATTGATTGCCCTGTGGGATGTCTGTTCCTCAGCAGGACTAGGATTAATGTTCCCCTCTACTGCCACCTTTGATGGGAGGCCCTGTTTGCCACCCTGGGGGAGGGGGGGTGGTGGTGCATGGGGCTACACCTGACTGCAGCAGACAGAGATGTCCAAGGTGGTCCTGCAGAAACTACCTATCTCACACTGTAACACTGCTTTGGACCTGTGCCATGGATGGTGCTGTGGACCTAGTGCTGGGTGCCTCACTGCACCCTCAGGGTGAGCACAGTACCCGCACAATGTGACGGTGTGTAGCTACTCTGTGCCAGTACAACACACGGTCAGTACCCCCTATCAGGCCGAGGTGCTGTGGGGGTGCACATGGTCAGTTCCCCCTACCAGGCCGAGGTGCTGTGGGGGTGCACATGGTCAGTTCCCCCTACCAGGCCGAGGTGCTATGGGGGTGCATTCCCCATGGTGTGTATCTGTGGACAGCTGATTTGCATGTGCAGTGCATCATGGGTGTGACTGGCACAATCCAACCCTGTGAAACTCCAGCACCTGCTCACAGGCTCTGATAAACCATAGGCCATCACACGTACATCTGCTAGCATAATGCATAGGTGCAAGACACCCTACAGAGTCTGTAATATAAGATGCCCCCACTGGTAAAAACACACGTACCCACGCACGCAGCCTTGCACGCACCGACGTACGTGGCTGGGCACACTCCGAGGGTGTGTTTCTGACACCAATACTCAACGTAACGAAAAACATGCCTCCTCATTCCCTCTATAATGTACAGGGTGATGCCTGGGACAGCCTTCCGCATTAGGCACACTGGGGACTCGAACCCATGCTGCCTGTAACAGCGGTCAGTACCGTAACCATTGTGCTACAGCTCTGTTTCAGTGCTTTGTGTCTGTACGTCTTCTTACGATTAACGCGCAGTAACGCGCCACCGCGCCCGGTAACGCTCGTTAATGTTTTGAACGCGCGTTAGTGGTGACGATGTACCGCCCATGTCCTTATTTGGGGTTTCTGTCACTACCGCGGCTCCTAACGCGAATTACACTAACGCAGTTTAGTAAACATACCCCATAGACTTTTTGGTGTGGCACATTATATTCTCCCTGAAGCTGAGCAAAAGTGTGCATATACCTTTGGTCCCTATCAACAGTGTCCCTTAATTTTCTCCAACCCTTGGGTTTTCCATTTGTTGAATCAGATGCCATTAGTATTGTACAGTCTACTGTCCTCCTGGAGTGCTAGAGTCTGATTCCTCTCCATTACTTATATCTTTGTCTGCAGGATGTTTAGTTGAGTTACCTCGTGTCATATTAGGTGATTTTTTTAAAAAGTTTTTTTAATTATGCAATTTCAAAAAAACTATACAAAAACAACTCTTGCACAGAAAAGGGCAAAGAATCTAGAAAATACAGTAATTTCATAACACAATATCACAAAAAAAGGAAACAAGGCAAAGACCTTTGCCTACAAGCCCTCAAAGAAAGGAAAGGGAAGGTCTCAAATCAAAGGAATATACTGTATATCCCAATGGTAGGACAAAAGCAAGATAAATTCTAAGAGAGACTATAAGCCATGGCAACAAAGGAGCCTTACTCTACTTCAGGACCACTGTCAGGAGCGTCTGCAAGAGAGGTCTGGGTAGTCAAAAGTCTAGAAGAAATAAAAGAGGACAGTAGGGGTGAGTCAGAATAAAGGAAGTTGGACCCTAGCAACTTCACCAAACATGTATATGGGAAATGTAAAAAGAAAATCCCTACCTACTTCAGAACGCCAGATCTAAGCAATAAAAATTGCTTCCTTCTTTTCTGTGTGGCCCTAGAAACATCCAGGAAAATCCTAATCTGGGAATCCATAAACACTTTATTCGTACTATAGAACATTTTCAGGATACAATCCCGGTCTGCCTCTAATGCCAAGGTGACCAGCAATGTAGCAGTCATCCTGGAGTTAAACACAGACCTTTCCAAATAAGCAGTAAGGTCCAGACTATCACAAGACAAAACTGAGGACTGCTCTTCATTGTCCTCAGTCTTGACTTTAGCAGCAGGCAAAAAGAAAGCGTTAGAAATTGGAGGTAAAGATTCAGTGGGAATTTTCAAAATAGAACCATAAATTTCTTAAACAATTCCAAGGCTGAAATAGATGGAACCTTGGGAAAGTTAAGAACTCTCAGATTTCTACATCTAGAAGAGTTCTCAAGAAACTCAAGCTTCCTATGGATAACCTCAGAGTTCTTAATCACCATAAGGGCATTCTCTTTACATTGTTCCAAATGGTCCTCCAAAGAAGCCACCTTTGAATTAACATTAGTCAAAGAAGTCTCTAGTATCACAAAGCTCTGCCTGAACTGAATAAACTGCATTGAGATAGACTGAAGCTGTGAGGAAATAGAATATTCCATCTTGAAAAGTGCTTCCCATAAGCTCTCAAGAGTAAATACATCTGGTCTCACCAACACAATCCAGGAACCCATCTCAGGATTGTTCAGGTCTGAATCCAAAGGCTGGACATCTGCAGGAGGCACAAAAACTATTACAGGCTGCTGGGAACCCAAAGACCGCTTCTCAAATGCCCCTGCCTCACTGGAGTCCTCAACAGATGACCCCACCACTTGATTTCCTGTTCCTCGGCAGGGCACTGCAGTTTTGGTGAAGTCCCAAATTACTTCCTGCAGCATCTTCCCTCCATCCACTTGCAGGATCCTCTGTGCCAGTTGCTCTGGTGGTGGTGGTGGGGGGGGGGGAGTGTGGTATGGCACTCCAGGCTGAGTGACACATCAGGCCACAAGGTGCACTGGAGGTGCACTTCCACCCCCACCTCACTCAGCAGGCCACCCAAAGTTTTCTCTCCCCCGACGTGCCTCACGAAAGTTGACACCACCAACTTTGCCTCCAACTGAGCCTCCACCATTAGCTTGGCCTTCAGCTTATGGATGGAATATGGCATGAAGAAAACAGCACCAAGGAAAATAAGAAAGACCAGCAAACATGGAGCACCCTCGGAAACAGGTCAGAGAGCATCCTCCGGTGCCACCCCATATTAGGTGATTTTAATTTACATCTAAAAATGTCCTTTGAATACACTCAGTTACTGATTCTGCATGTGTTTGGAGAGTTATTAGTTTTAGAATATGGTTTTAGGATTAGTTTTAATAAAACCGAGGCAATGTTCATGAGCCATGATATTGGACTTGCACCTCCAGCTTCAGTGAAGATCATAGATCATGAAGTAAAAGTAGGTAATCAGATTCTTTCTTACAAGTTTTATTGGATGCTATGTTAATGTTTTGCCCTCACAGATTGAAAGCAGTTAGAGTTGCATTCTTTAAATTAAGATTGCTATGTCATCTGAAAAGGATATTAATACAATCGTATTTTCATTATGTGGTACAAGCAATGTTCTTACTGGTAATGTTACATGACCATTGCAAGAAGCATAGAACACATCCATTTATTTAATAAAGGACATTAAATGATCAGGGCATATTAACCCTTTTATGAAAGATAACATTGGTTGCTGCTTAAATTTAGGACACTCTTTAAATGCTTTGCCTCATATATAAGAGATATTGCTCCACTTTCCCTCAGATGAATCGGCATGATCTGTGCTCTAGTTAGCAGCAATTGTTATTGGTTTCCTCTTTTGCAGTCTACAAGAGCTCAAATGTTTTCTGTAATAGGACTGAAAATGTGGAATGAGCAGCCTCTTGAAATTAGATCAGAAAGAGATTATTTACACTTTAGAAAACTAGTAAAGACATTTATTTAGACAGGCATATGGTGCCTGATTTTAGGGGTCCTTTTACTAAAGGTTAACACGTCTTAATGAAGTTAATGTGCATTAAGTGCTATTGTGCCCATAGAAATAAAGGGCTGTGGGCACTTAATGTGCGTTAACTTCATTAACTCACATTACAACTTTTAGTGAAAGGGTTCCTTAGTGTAACATTGTAGTGGTTTTAGTGGAAATCTTACAGTCAGTGACTTGAAATTGTTATTGTATGCTATCTCTATTATGAATGCATTACTGTACTCCATTAAGGAATTTTGTGAAAAGCAGACTATGAATTTTTTAAATAAATAAATGTCAGCTAAATAGAAGTATCAGCTGGGGCCTGGCCTGAGATTGTGACTTGTCATGGCGCAGATGTGAGGGACGGGGATGGATTTGCAATACGATTGCTGAAGAAAATGGATCTAGAGTGAACAGGAGTCTATGACTTAGCCATCACTACAGCAGGTGCTCCTATAGGTGATGGAATAGGGTGGGCCGCACAGGCCCTGGCCTCAGAAAAACATTGCCTGCCATCTTCAATTGCAGCAGACTCCTGTCTGTCTGTGGGAGATCGGATCTCTGTGGACAGGGTGGAAAGCCGCCATGATCACGGTAAAAACTCCTGTCTGCCTGTGGGAGATCCATGTGGATATATAGGAGTCATTGCCGTGAAGCAGCCTTCCTCTCTTGCCCGTGGGGATCCATTCTCCCACGGGCAGACAGGAGTCCTCCACGATCGCAGCCAGTCCCTTCTCTGCTACCCATTGTAGATGAGATCTCCATGGGCAGAACAGAAGGGGAAAGCTGGGAGGGCTAGGGGCAGAGGAAAGACGGAGCTTGCCTCCCTCCCCCCCCACTCCCTAATCAGAGTGGTGTTCCACTGCTCCAGGGTACTCCATGTGTCTGCCAGACCTGTGGCACTTTTAGTGGGATGAAGTGAGTTAGTTTGGAGCTGTGGAGCAAAAACATGCCAATAGGAAATTCTTCTCTCATTCACTTTTAACCTGCTTTACAGAAACCATCATGTACCCAAATATAGTTTACAGAGCTATTTTTAAATATCATCTCATACTGGGACTGAGTCATTAAAGGCTGCTATCACTTAAAATGCATGCTAAAAGCTTTAGCAGTCCACTAAAGAGTTGGTTAATGATTTAGCACAAATGAAAACCTGCATTAAACTGAGAATGTGTGGAAAAGCCCCATGCAAAATTTTGCTGAGGGAGCCTCTATTTTGCCCACCAAGGTGGAAGCAGCAGTGGGCCAACACCCCCCCCCCCCATGATGACAGTTGTACCGCAACCCTTCTGTCAACCTCCCTCCTGCTCCAGTGGCAGCGGCACCGTGTGGCAAATTTACTTTAGTCTGTTTGCCATGCTGCCTCTATTCCAGGTCCAGAGGTGTTCCGCCGAGGCCAAAGTCTCACAGTATCATGAAACTTCAGCCTGGGAGGAACACCTCCAGGCCTGGATCGAAGGCAGTGCGGCAAACAGGTAAAAGTAACTTTGCCACGCTGCCATGCGGGCCCCCTTCCTGCCCGGGCCCCCGCATTTCAGGGGTTACGTGAGCAGAATTTACACCACTGGGTGAAAATGAGCTCATTATGTTTAATCTATGCACAAAGAATCATTAAATTTACTGTAAGCATTGGGTCATGGTAAATTTAGTAACTGTAAGAAGATGTGCTTAAAACACATGAGCATTTAATATTGAGCTCCAACTTCCAATTCTCTGTCTCAACCCCTCTCCTTTTCCAACACAAAGAAGCAGTGTTCGGCTGCATGATCCATCCCCTGCTCACTCCTACAAAATCATCTTCCAAGTTGGTAGATTCCCCCAACAGAAATGAACATGACCATCTGAGCTGGGATTCCATTAACTGAAGACATCCAAGGTGCCTCTGCAGTGTTAGTTCTACCCTTATATCCAGTGCCCCCCAGGTTCCCTCTACCCATTCCATTAATGCCCTCTCACCCCTTTGGAAGAGAAACTTACCATTTCAGAGGTACTCCAGCCTTTGCTGGCAAGAGGGAATGCAGACTTCTGCCAGCAGCATTACTCTTTTCCAAAAAGAACATTAATGAGGTCATTCCGAGGCACTAATAGTGGGGATGGACGTCCATCCCCGCTATTCGGGCCATTTCCTGATCCAGTCTACCTTTCACACTCATTTTACGGGGAAGGTAGACAGGGGAGGGAAAGGAGCAAATCAGAGGCGGCGTTAGGGCGGGCAGTGGGTGGTCGTCGGCCCCAGACGTACAGGGCCGATTCCAGTGTTGGCTCTATACTTCTGGTACCGGCAGCTTGAACCGGGAACTTATTCCACCTTCGAGGTAGAATAAGTTTCCCTAGTCAGGGGGGGGGGGGATGGCAGGCCCGGGGCACAGAAAGGGCAGGGGGGGGGGCAGAGGACATTCCCTGTAGCCCAACCCTGGCCTTAGACGTGCCCCACAGGATCAGAATTGCATCTCACTCTGTGCGTCCGGTTCTGACCAGGCGCACAGAGGGCCAAAATGTCCATGTCAGAATCAGGCCCTAAGGGAGTAGTTACTAATATGTTAAAGGAATAACACATGATATTTACCCCTTAACTGATGTTGAATGGCAATATTGTGGATTATTTTACCATAATGCATATTAATTTAAGGCAATGCAAGTTACATAATAATGATATGCAAAGCATGAAAATGCATACAGGCATATATAACACTTCATTATTATGTAAATCAAATAACGCATCTTGTATTGAACTTGGCAAGCTGTGTTAGTCCTAGAAAAATAATAACACTGGCATTATTTTTCTGGACAGGCAGCCTCAGCCTGATGTTCCTGGGCAACATCTTAAAGGGGCTGGTATCTTTCTAAACCTAGTCACATCCCCTTTCTCTCCCCAGTCAAAACCCCTTACCACTGCAGAAGACTCCCCCCCCCTCCTCCTCCTCCAAGATTCCTAGTCAAGATCCCAAACAATAAAAAGCTCACACTTCTGTCACACGCCTTCAGACCTTTTTGGATTAGGGCGTAAAATAATAAATAAATAAATAAATACACTTTGCATCTCATTAGCTTATTGACTCATTGGCTTAGCCACCAAAGCCATTTAATGGTGCATCCCCACTATTTAAACCTGGCAATCACTTAAGAAAGTCCAACTAACTTAGATAGTGATCTGAGATGGCGCTTGACAAAATGCTGCCCATTAATTCCACTTCCCCATTCCCCAAAGAGGGTCTGCTCATTCAACTCCGGTAGTGTTACGTTCTCACAAGTGATAAAAAAACTAATCAGTTCTATTTGTTTTATTAAATACTGTTACATAAAACATGTTAATTATGAAAAATGTAGCCTACAATTCATGGAATATGTGCATCTGGTTAGCTAAAACAAATATCAGATTTTTTATTTCATCTCTTCATGCTCCATCACTGTAAACTGTGCTGTAACCTGTTTCCTGACACACTTTTTTAAAAAGACCTTCCTGCTAAGCATCCGAGACAAGTTTTTGTAGCATTCTACATCTTGTGGTAGTGTTTTAGTGTAAAAGCAACTACACAGGTAAAATCTTGCATCTGAATTAGAAACTGGGTTAGAGGTGAGTGTCTGCTATGGGTATTCTTCGGAGCTCAACAATCTGTGAGGTAGGTGTGCTGCCTCCGTCCTGGCTCCCATGACAGGACTCACTGTCGCTCACATTGAGGCCTGAACCTGCAAAACGCAAACCAAGAACAATTAGTGAAATTAGGCAGGAAAATACTAGAACTGGTCCAGTTACAATAAAAAATTACTAATGCCATATATACCCATCCTTCCTTTTTCCCTTATCTCACATACAAAAGGCACTGATGAAGTCTGAGAACATAAGAGATGCCATATTGGGTCAGACCAAGGTATATCGAGCCCAGTATCCTCTTTCCAACAGTGGTCAATCCAAGTCACAAGTACCTCGCAGGTTCCCTAAAAAGGTACCCAGGTTCCACAATGCTTGTCCTGGGGTAAGCAGTGGATTTCCCGGGTCCTCTTTAATAATGGTTTATAGACCTTTACTCCAGGAACTTGTCCAAACCTTTTTTAAACCCAGCAATAATAACAGCTTTTACTACATCCTCCGGTAATGAATTCCAGAGTGTGATTAACACATTGAGTGAAAAAATATTTTCTCTTATTACTCTTAAATGGGTTACATTGTAGCTTCTTTATATGTCCCCTAGTCATTCTGCTTTTTGATGGAGCAAATAACCTATCTACAATTATCCGTTCTACTCCATTCATTAATTTATAGACCTCTATCATATAAAAGAATCCTAATTTCTAACACTCCTATTTTCTATTTCCTTTTTTCTAATTACTTCAAATTCTGTTGGTAGCAGATTCAATCATTAATTTACACAGCAACACTACATCTACAGTGCCTTGCAAAAGCTTTGAGAACTTTGTGTGTTTTTTGCATTCTGCTTTCTAAAAATATAGGGGGAGGGGGTAGAATTCAAAAAGGTTTAGACGGTTAGCAGGATCTGCTAACTGTTTATATCTTGCACTGCCTGATATTTAGTGATACCATCTGGATAGTGCCACTGAATATCCCCATGGACTACAGAAAAGACAGCCAGTTAAATTCAGGGTGGTTTGTGGGCGGAGCTGGGTTGGTCACTGCAGCAATGCAGTTAGTGGTGTTATTGAGCTGGTAACCGGATTGCTGAATTGCATAGTTAGGGCAAGTCAATGGCTGTTCTAACTTTATCCATTTAGCTATCCAATCAGCAGCTCAATATTGCCAGTAACTGGTAGCTGCTGTGATCTCTTGCAAAACCAGATATTCAGCACTGGATGCCAGGTAAGCTCTAGCAGGGGTTCTCAACCCTGTCCTCGGGACCCACCTAGCCAGTCGGGTTTTCAGGATAACCAGGAGAGATTTGCATATAATGGAGGCAGTGTATGCAAATCTCTCTCATACATATTCATTGTGGTTATCCTGAAAACCCGACTGGCTAGGTGGGTCCCGAGGACAGGGTTGAGTAACCCTGGCTAGCACCAAATATTCAGCTTTAGGTAAAGTGACTGCTGCAACTGAATATCAGCTTAAATGCATTAAAGTAGGAGTTTGTGCCACTAATCCACACTTTCAGCGTGAAAGAATTCTTCATAAAGGAATTAAGAATATGAAAGCAAAAATTCTTGATTTGAAGAAGTCTTCACAGTCCACGGTGGAAGGCCCTATAGCAACAATAAGTTGTTTAAGATAAAAGTCTTCCAACTCTGTAAAGCAGATTAGTATAGTGTTTACAGGGCTTTGCTGTTTGCTTTTCATTTGCAAAATGCAATGAAAGGAAAACATTTCATTTTTGGCCACCATGGATATTTGGCTTGAGATGATCCGCCTTCAGGGCAAGTCACCTGTGCTGCTGCCACCACCAATAAAATTCTAAAATAACCCCCCCCCCCCCCCCACTCCAGAACTTTCCTCAAGCTCCCCCCAAGACTCCTCACCCCATTTCTATCTTCAAAAGGCAAAAGCAATCTCTAGTCCCCCTTGCCCTGTAGCTTCTATATCAAAATGACACTGGCTAATCTGAGGCTGGTGCCATTTTGTTATACAGAATACAATAAAATGCCTTAGTTCTGCCAGCGCCATTTTGAGAACCAGATGCTGCAGGGCAAAGGGGACTGGGGATTGTTCTTGCCTTTGAAGATAGAAATGAGTAAATGGGGGGTTTGGGGGATCTGAGAGAAGTCTCGGAGGGGCTTTTATTATTTTATTGATGGCAGCACAGAGGTAATTTGGAGAAGGGGCAGACCTTTTTCCTTTGGTTTCACTTTTTTTATCTTTTGGCTTTCTTTTTCCATTTTATAGAAAGAAAACACATGAAAAACTAAATGAAAAAGAAATAAAATGAAAACGAATTAAAAGATTTTCTGTGCACCTCTAGTTTTTGTCTGCTCCTCTTAACAGAATAGCTCAGGTTTAGGTTGGCTGGGGATCTTCTGTAGACTGCAATCATCAGCTCTGTGCTTTGAGTGGGCCACTTTCAGACATTTCCCTTCTTCTTGCTGAAACAGTCCATTGTTTCTTTGGCTTTGGGCTTAGCATCGTTGCTCTGCTGAAAGGTGAGTCATCTCCCCAGTCCTAGGCCTATGGCAGACTAGAACAGTTTTTCCTCCAGGATCTGCCTATACTTTGTACAAACTGGTTTCCCATGATACTCACAACCCTGCCCTGTACCCACTGCTGTAAAGCATCCCCATAAAATAATGCTGGCAACACCTTGCTTTACTTAAGAGATGATGTTAATACGGTGATGCACTATATTTGTTTTATGCTACACATGTTGTTTAGCATTGAGATGAGAATGTTTAATTTTGGTCTCATAAAAACTTCAACATGGATAGAGTGTCACCTAAGGGGGATGTTTACTAAACTGCGGTAACATTACATACCGCGCGTTATGTAACGTTAACGATGTAACATTAATGCACGTTATGTAACGTTAACGTGCGTTAACGTTACTTAACGATCGTTAATGTCCCCGGCTGCAGTAAACACCGCAGAAGGTGGAGAGAGGGCAGAGAGAAGGGGTCAATGGGCGGAGAGTGGGCGGGGAGAGGCTCCTTTCACACTAACGCGCTGAACTGAAGGGCTGAATCCTACCGCGAATGAAAACCTGCTGTTAGATGCACATTTGCAGGCAAGAGAAACCATTTAAGTGTCAGCAATGTGCAGCCTAGGCAGGGAGCCCAAGAAATGTGATAGTAGTGCTCCATTTTCAGCAAAACCATAGTGCCAAAGTATGAATGGCCACTATGGTGATGGTGAAAATGGGGCATAGGGGGTCGCAGGCGGGACATGTAGCATGGCCAGCTGGGGCACAGGGTGGACCAGGCGGGTGCCTAGGTGGCACATAGGAACATAGACACTGGAAATCAGCAAGACAGCAGCTGACCAAGGCCAAACACAGTCCACCTATATCTATCTGGTTCACCCTAGCTAATAGTTGCTAGGGCACTGACCTGACATCCCCCCAGCCATCCTGCCCCCATGTGGAAGGGACATAATATTGGTAGGCAATGATGGGGGGATGTGAGGATGTCCATGTATGGCCCCCCACCCCGGGATCCGCTCCCTAGGCGGGCGCCTACCTACACAGTGGATGGCCTGGGACTGCGCACTACCAGCACTGACAGCACATGGCCATGTCAGCTTGACAGGGGGGGTGCCACCTCCCTGCAGTGGACCTAGGCCATGCCCTGCATCAGTACGTGGTGTGCAGTGCAACATACAATGTCTGGCTGAGGAAAAGTACAGGTAGCCCCAGGGACTATTGCACATCTGTGGCAACAGTGTGGTGCAGTACACCCAGCCAGTGTGTCCAGAAGCAGAGGGCCACAGGTTCAAGCCCCAGCTGTGGTTCCTGCAGAGCATGTCCCTATGTTTTACCCTACAATGAAGATACAACAGCAACATGTGCAAAGACCAAAGCAGCGGCAAACAGGGGTACAAACACCCACCTACACAGGCTCTACAATCCAAAGATGCATGGAGAGTCAGGCTGTTGGCCCCAGCATTGAGCTGAAGTTATCACCAGAGCACTACTTCTACCCCCTGCACAGTTTAGCAATGTCAGCACTGTGATCAGGACCAGTGTGGCGGGCAGGGTTGCCAACCACCCCTATCTTTGTACAATGCTGCAATAGGTGTGAGCGTGTGTGTATGTCTATCCATTGTTCTGTGGCTGCCCACGCTTCACTGGGCCCAAAATGTCCCACTGTTACCAGCGTTAGCCTGAATAGGTGCATAATGAGGAGCAAGGTATTTTGGGTATGGCCCGGACAGGGCAGATTGGCCAGGATACATCTTCACAGGGTGTGGGGCAATGGCTGGGACACTGTAGTGACTGACCACCACCTGCATGGACAGGGTGGCCACAGCATGACATGCTGGGAAGGCACTCACTCTGACCGAGCAGTGACCATGGCAGATCTAGGTTCCCACATAGCGCTCTACACTATCTGTCTCCAGTGATATATTTGTGTTCTTTCATCCTGGGGTCTTAATCACTGAGTTGTTTGTTTACTGCACATAGTTTCTCAGTTAGACGGTATATGGTCAGAACACCTTTAAGGTACATTCTGACTGTGCTGTCTGCTGGTGACTGGCAGACAGTGGTGGGAGGCAGTTGGGGTTTCCTAGACCTAACCCCAGCATTGCTGCTGGTCTGTCACTGCCCCAGTCAAAGGTATGGTTTTGGCCCACCAACCCTGGAGGGCTGTCTCATGCAAACAGGATGGGGGTTGCTTTCCCTAGGGCGGGGGCATCTGTTCTTTACCTACAAAAATGATAATGTGGGCCCTTTAGGGTATGTAGTGTATACCACTGTGACCTATAAAGACACTGCTACACACACTCTCATGCAATTCTAGGAACACCTCTGTCATGACAACCAGGGGTGATTCGGGAAACTACAGACATCAGTACCGGGAAAAATGGTAGAAACCATCATAAAGAATAAAATTAACTCAGCATGTAGATAGTCATGGCCTAATGGGAGACAGCCAACATGGCTTTAGCCAAGGAAGATCTTGTCTTACTAAGCTGTTATGTTTTTTTGAAAGTGTGAATAAACAGGTGGACAAAGGTGAGTCGGTTGATATAGTGTATCTGGACTTTCAGAAAGCCTTTGACAAGGTCCCTCATCAGAGACTTTTGGCAAAACTAAAGAGTCATGGGATAGGAGGCAGTGTACTACTGTGGATCAGGAACTGGTTAAAGATAGAAAGCAGAGGGTTGGGATGAATGGCCAATTTTCCCAATGGAGAAAGGTGAATAGTGGTGTACCCCAGGGATCTGTGCTGGGTCCGCTGCTTTTTGACATATTCATAAATGACCTGGAAAGTGGAATAACAAGTGAGGTTATCAAATTTGCAGATGACACAAAACTATTTAAAGTTGTTAAAACCCAAGAGGATTGTGGAAAATTGCAAGAGGATCTTGATAAATTGGAAGACTGGGCATCAAAATGGCAGATGAAATTTAATGTGGACAAGTGCAAAGTTATGCACCTAGGGAAGAACAACCCAAACTATGGTTACACAATGCAAGGTTCCACATTAGGAACCACCACCCAGGAAAAAGATTTAGGCGTCATTGTGGATAACATGTTAAAACCCTCGGCCCAGTGTGCAGCGGCAGCCAAGAGAGCAAATAGAATGCTAGGTATCAGAAGGAAAGGATTGGAAAATAAAACAAAAGATATTATAATGCCTCTATACCATTCCATGGTGAGACGCACCTTGAATATTGTGTGCAATTCTGGTCACCGTATCTTAAAAAGGATATAGCGTTATTAGAAAAGGTTCAGAGAAGAGCCACCAAAATGGTAAAGGGGATGGAAGGATACTCCTATGAGGAAAGGCTAAAAAGGTTAGGGCTCTTTAACCTGGAAAAGAGACGGCTGAGGGGAGATATGATAGAAGTCTATAAATTAATGAATGGAGTGGAACGGGTAAACGTAGATCGATTGTTTACCTTATCAGAATATAGAAAGACTAGGGGACATGCAATGAAGCTACAGGCTAAACTATTTAATACTAATAAAAGAAAATATTTTTTTCACTCAATGTGTAATCAAACTCTGGAATTTGTTACCTGAGGATGTAGTAAAGGCTGTTAGTGTAGCTGGGTTTAAAAAAGGTTTGGACAAGTTCCTGGAGGAAAGGTCCATAAACCATTATTAAGAAGTGACCCAGGATATCAATGCTTGACCCAGTACAAGCGTTGCGGAACCTGTGTCTTTTGGGGAAACTGCTAGGTACGTATGACCTAGATTGGCCACTGTTGGAAACAGGATATTGGGCTTGATGGACCTTGGTCTGACCCAGTATAGCATATCTTATGTTCTTATGCCCATGTCAGCCAGATCCTAACACAGGGTACACACCAATCTGGCTAGTGTCTGGTCCCACAGGGCCACATGTGACTGCAGAATACAGATGGACACCAAATTACCTTCAGCTGTACTGCAAGGAACACCTGTCACACACTGGTAGTGGTGGGGATGTACATCAGGATCTATCTCTAGCACCACAAGTACTGCAGACCTAGTGCTGGGCACCCATCCTATCCCTCAGGGTGACCACAGAACCTGCACAATGGCATGGTCTGTAGCTACTCTGTGCCAGTATCACGCACTGTCAGTTCGTCTTTCCAAGCTGAGGTACCGGAGAGGTGCAGACCCCATTTGGCAATCAGCTGTAGACTGCTATTCAGCATGTGCATTGCATCATGGGTGCTGGTGGGGTTACCCTATCCTGGCACTCAGAGCAGACAGTTTGTGCTGTGATCTGCAGTCCTTCTGCACCCAGACATTGCTGTGACATACACCATGGAGGTATAGCCTACTGGTTAATACAATGCCATTCTTGGCAGTGTTCATGGGTTCAGTCCCTCATCGTTCTCTTCTCTCATGCCTGTCCTACTCAAATAGTGTGCATGCCTGTAGAGGTCATATTTTTGCAGATCTGTGCTTCCAGACCATAATACCCTCGCCACAATTGCCAACATTCCCTCGGTCCGTCTATCTGCGTCTGTCAGCTGTGTAGAGTCCTGTCTGCCAGTGCAGGCTACCACCCCATGTCCTGCACTGCTACCCTTTCCTGCATTGCGCCTCTTCATGCTTGCCTCGCCTGTGCCTGATCTGCATGGCACCACCACTTCTCTGTCCACCCATCATTGTAACTATCCTGCCACCTCTGCCTCCACTGGCGAACACGTATTCCCATTGTCTGCCACCAACTGTTTTTCTGGTACTTTACATTGCCAGCACCCTGTGCTGTGGTACAGTTGCCCCACCATGTTTGTCATCAGTACTGGCAGGCACATGGGATGCCCGCAGATATGGCAGGTTCAGTGGCTCCCACCTCTCCCTCCTTCACTCACCTGTTCATTGCCTTTCCTGAGTGCTCTATCTAGTGTTAGGGCTACATCTGTCTCTGTTCCGCACAGGTCATGCATGTCATCCTGAGGCATCTTGCAGTCCCTAGGGCACACTAACCTAGCACACCATAACCTTGTTAGGCCACGTTAACCTATGGTTCCATAGCCCAAGGGTGCCTAATATGGCACTTAGCCTAGGAGGCCCTATAGGGCGCCTTATGAGGCACCTTACAGGGCACCTTACTAGGCACCATACAAGGCGCCTTATAAGGCGCTTTACAAGGTGCCTTGCAAGGCTCTTTATAAGGTGCCTTGCAAGGTGCCTTACAAGGCGCCTTGTAATGCTCGTTAGTCTAAGGCGCCTTGTAACGCACGTTAGCTGTCAGCTTGCTGTAACGGTGCAACGCTGATGCCTTTATATGGGCATCTCTACCTTTACTGCGGAACCTAACACGAATGACATTACCGCAGTTTAGTAAACATACCCCTAAGTGTTTCTTTGCAAACAATATGCAATACATCATATCGTATGGCTTTTTTTTCTTACCTCCTTTCTCCCTCCCAATGGGGCTGGTTCAAGGAATGGAGGCATCCTAGGCAGACCCTCCATCCTGCTGCCCCCCAGCCCACCCCTATTGCCTCTCCTCTCCAGGGCCTGAAGTAGCGGCAATGGCTCAAAAAACGTGATGCACTGCTTATCTAAAGACTTTGGCACTGCATCATGGTTTCCATGGCCTCCTACCTGCTGCTTCTGCCCCCTCCAATGCAGACTTCTGGAGATCTGTGTCACAGGAGGGTGAAGATGTGACAGATAGAAGGCCATGGAAAGTGCGACACAGCACTTAAGCCTTTAGATAACTGCCACATAATGTTTTTTGAGTCACTGTCACCACTGCAGGTCCCAGAGAGCCGGAGCTCTAGGCGACCACCCAGTTAGCCTAATGGTAGTGCCAGCCCTGCCTCCCAATGTTCTTGCCTCCTCCTTGCCACTCTCTCATAGTAGCCATTTTTGCAGGATAATCTTAGAATGTTCAAACTGTCAACATTTCTTTGTGTCTCAGCCAAGGTCTCTGAGGTTCTTGTAAAGTAATCTTAGGTCACACAGCAGGGCCATTATTAATAGTGGGGACATGTGGCCTATTCCCCAAATCTCCCAAGCAGTGCCTCACATCTCAGCCATCTGGTGCTGTCTGAATGACTCTTTGCCTCACCATACACACAACCATTGTCAACTGGTGAAGAGTGTAATTGCACATCATCTCCTCCTAAATGGAGCCAGTCTTACAGTAAGAACCATGATATTATTGGAAATTTATTGTAAGACTGTACCCACAAAAGAAGGAGATGTGTGATTGCTCACTTCTCTTGCTGTGGGGCCCAAGAAGGAACAGGAGGATTTCAAGGATAGGCAACTATGTTTGTGAGAGGGGTAAATGGGAAGAGCTAAGGGGAGGGAGTAAGGGGGAAGAGCTAAGGGAATGAGGGGAGGGAAAAGAACATGGAAAGGACAAATTGAGGAGAAAACAGGAAGCAGGGAAGGGGTTGAGAAGGCAAAGAACCTGGGAAGGGCAAGATGATAAGGGTGAACATCAACTGGAGGGAAGGAGATGGATAAGGGGAAGAGCTGCAGGAGTAGTGTTTCTTGAGCAAGTCCTGGAGTAAACCCTAGACAATCTGACATTTAGAATATCCATAATGAATATGCATGAGATAGACTTGCCTGCAGTGAAGGTGATAAGAAGGTGGAAGAGTGACTGGAGAAAGAAAATGAGAAGAGGCAAGAGCATTAGAGGGGAAGAAGGAGATGGAACATGGAAAAGAGTGTCTGGACAGAAAAGTTCTTACCAGAGTGGAGGGGTAGCCTAGTGGTTAGAGCACTGGCTTGGGAACCACAAGGCCAGGGCTCAATTCCCACTAGCACTCCTTGTGGCCTTGAGCAAGTCACTTAACTTGGATTTTTTCTGAGAAATTGAGGGTTATCAATGTCCCTGTTTAATGTAGATTTACCAAGTTTAAGTTAAAATGTAAACTGCTTTGATTAAAATGATAAAGAGATATAAAAAAAGCCTGTTAAATAAATACAATTTAAAATAATATCCAAAGAAGGTTCCTATGTTGTCTTGGAGTCTCATGTTCTACATATCTGTATAATTGTTATGTTGATAAAATAAAAATAGGAAAAGGGCTGAGGAGGAGGAGCTAGGTCCCTGCTTCACTGCAAGAAGGAAAGCTTGGTGCTTGAATGAAAGGAGGGAAGAAATGAGAACCCAAGAGACATAATATTAATAAGAAAACATTGCAGATCTAGGATGGAGGAGAAGATGTATTACAAGTATTTGATAACCTGAAGAGTAGTAAAACACCTGAACCGGATGGTATATATCCAAGAGTGTTGAAAGAACTGAAAGATGAGATTGCAGACCTATTATTAGTAATCTGTGAACTATCATTTAAATAATCTGTAGTACCTGAAGATCAGAGAATGGCCAATGTAATGCCAATTTTTAAAAAGGGTTCCAGGGGGGGATTGGGAAATTACAGACAGGTGAGCCTGACATCAGTACCGGGCAAAATGGTAGAAATCATTATAAAGAATACAATTACTGAACATGCAGATAGCCATGGTTTAATGGGAGAAAACCAACATGGATTTAGCCAAGGAAAGTATTGTCTTACTAATCTGTTATAGTTTTTTGAAGGTGTGAATAAACAGGTAGACAAAGTGAGCCAGTTGATTATAATGTATCTGGATTTTCAGACAGCCTTTGACAAGGTTCCTCATGAGAGACTCTTGGCCAAATTAAAAAGTCATGGAATTGGAGGCAGTGTAGTATTGTGGATCAGGAAATGGTTAAAAGATAGAAAGCAGAGAGTAGGGCTAAATGGTCAATTTTCTCAATGGAGAAAGGTGAATAGTGGAGTACCCCAGGGTTCTGTGCTGGGCCCACTGCTTTTTAACATCTTCATAAATGACCTGGAAATGGTAACGAGTGAGGTGATCAAATATGTAGATGAAAAAAATTTTCAAAGTTGTTAAAACCCAAGAGGATTGTGAAAAATTGCAAGAGGACCTTAATAAATTGGAAGATTGGACATTCAAATGTCAGATGGAATTTAATGTGGAAAAGTACAAAGTTATGTACCTAGGAAAGAACAACCCAAACTACGGTTACATAATGCAAGGTTCCACATTAGGAACTACCACCCAGGAAAATAATTTATGTGTCATTGTGGATAATATGTTGAAACCATCCACCCAGTGTGCAAGAAAGCAAATAGAATGCTAGGAATCATAAGGAAAAGAATGGAGAATAAAACCAAGAATATTATAATGCCTCTGTATCGTTCTTTGGTGTGACACACCTTGAATATTGTGTTCAATTCTGGTCACCATATCGTATAAAGGATATAGCGAAATTAGAAACGATACAGAGAAGAGCCACCAAAATGGTAAAGGGGATGAAAGGATACCCCTATGAGGAACAGCTTAAAAAGTTAGGACTTTTCAACTTGGAAAAGAGACAGCTGAGGGGAGATATGATTGAGGTCTATAAACTAATGAATGGAATGGAATGGGTAACTGTAGATTGGTTGTTGACACCATCAAAAAGTAGACAGACTAGAGGACATGCAATGAAGCTACATTTAAGACTAATAAGAGAAAATATTTTTTCACTCAACACGTAATCAAACTTTGGAATTTGTTACTGGAGGATGTAGTAAAAGTTGTTAGTGTAGCTTGGATTAAAAAAGGCTTGGGCAAGTTCCTGGAGGGAAAGTCCATAAATCATTATTATTAAAGAGGACCTGGGAAATCCACTGCTTGCCCTAGGACAAGCATGGTGCAACCTGTGTGTATTCTAGGAACCTGCCAGGTACTTGTGACCTAGATTGGCCACCGCTGGACAAAGGATACTGAGCTTGATGGACATTGGTCTGACACAGTATGGCATTTTTTATGTTCTTTTGTTGGTTAGGTAGTAAAAGAGGATGAATCTGAGACAGAAGAAAGTAGGTTATTTATTTTTAAATGTAACTCCCTAGTCTGGGGTACCTCACTGCGTACTCTTTATGCTGCAGAGAGATCAAGAGCATATACCTCAGGAGAAGCAGCGTCCTTAGGCTTAGTACCACCACTCCTGGGAGCCTCCTTAAAGGGTCGGTGCATAAGAACTACCACGCAGATCCCCTTCCACCATGTCAAGGCCCTCCATCCACTGAATATCCCACAGGACTCCCAGTCAAGCTCTCTAACCCCCCTGGTCCCTCTTAGACCCTTTCTGCACTTTGAACAAAGATCCTCCCATCACCCCTAAAGACCTTGTCAATCTGTGGTGGTCTCGCAAAACAAAGTAGGACTAATTCCCAGTTGCTACTGCCCCATCTGACTTGAGGTTCAAAATGGTGCCTGTCCACCCCTAGCAATAGTCTTATAGTACTATCAGTAGGGGTCAAACTGCAACTACACCACAAGCTGGATTATTTGATTTGAATAAAAATAGAGTGAACATAAGAACATAAGATATGCCATACTGGGTCAGACCGAGGTCCATCAAGCCCAGTATCCTGTTTCGAACAGTGGCCAATCAAGGTCATACGTACCTAGCAGTTTCCCCAAAAGACACAGGTTCCGCAATGCTTGTACTGGGTCAAGCATTGATATCCTGGGTCCCTTCTTAATAATGGTTTATGGACCTTTCCTCCAGGAACTTGTCCAAACCTTTTTTAAACCCAGTTACACTAACAGCCTTTACTACATCCTCCGGTAACAAATTCCAGAGTTTGATTACACGTTGAGTGAAAAAATATTTTCTTTTATTAGTCAAATTATTTACCCTGTAGCTTCATTGCATGTCCCCTAGTCTTTCTATATTCTGATAAGGTAAACAATCGATCTACGTTTACCCGTTCCACTCCGTTCATTAATTTATAGACTTCTATCATATCTCCCCTCAGCCGTCTCTTTTCCAGGTTAAAGAGCCCTAACCTTTTTAGCCTTTCTTCATAGGAGTATCCTTCCATCCCCTTTACCATTTTGGTGGCTCTTCTCTGAACCTTTTCTAAAATCGCTATATCCTTTTTAAGATACGGCGCCCAGAATTGCACACAATATTCAAGGTGCGGTCTCACCATGGAACGATATAGAGGCATTATAATATCTTTTGTTTTATTTTCCATTCCTTTCCTTTTGATACCTAGCATTCTATTTGCTCTCTTGGCTGCCGCTGCACACTGGGCCGAGGGTTTTAACATGGTATCCACAATGACGCCTAAATCTTTTTCCTGGGTGGTGGTTCCTAATGTGGAACCTTGCATCGTTTAACCATAGTTTGGGTTGTTCTTCCCTAGGTGCATAACCTTGCACTTGTCCACATTAAATTTCATCTGCCATTTTGATGCCCAGTCTTCCAATTTATCAAGATCCTCTTGCAATTTTCCACAATCCTCTTGGGTTTTAACAACGTTAAATAGTTTTGTGTCATCTGCAAATTTGATAACCTCACTCGTTATTCCACTTTCCAGGTCATTTATGAATATGTCAAAACGCAGCGGACCCAACACAAATCCCTGGGGTACACCACTATTCACCTTTCTCCATTGGGAAAATTGGCCATTTAGCCCTACCCTCTGCTTTCTATCTTTTAACCAGTTCCTGATCCACAATAGTACACTGCCTCCTATCCCATAACTCTTTAGTTTTGCCAAAAGTCTCTGATGAGGGACCTTGTCAAAGGCTTTCTCTGAAAGTCCAGATACACAATATCAACCGACTCACCTTTGTCCACCTGTTTATTCACTCCTTCAAAAAAACATAACAGATTAGTAAGACAAGATCTTCCTTGTCTAAAGCCATGTTGGCTGTCTCCCATTAGGTCATGACTATCTACATGCTGAGTAATTTTATTCTTTATGATGGTTTCTACCATTTTTCCCGGTACTGATGTCAGGCTCACCGGTCTGTAGTTTCCCGGATCACCCCTGGAACCCTTTTTAAAAATTGGTGTTACATTAGCGATCCTCTAATCTTCAGGTATTAGAGATGATTTTAATGATAGTTCACAGATTACTAATAGCAGGTCTGCAATCTCATATTTCAGTTTTTTCATCACCCTTGGATGTATACCATCCGGCCCAGGTGATTTGCTACTCTTCAGTTTATCTAATAGTTGTAATACATCTTTCCGATGTATCGATATTTCCTTCAATTCTTCCGCACCTTTAAATACCACTTCAGTCATGGGTAACATCTCTACATCTTCCTCAGTAAAGACTGAAGCAAAGAATTCATTCAGTCTCTCCGCTATCGCCTTATCGCCTCTTAGTGCTCCTTTAACTCCTTTATCATCTAATGGACCAACTGACTCTCTCACAGGTTTTTTGCTACGAATGTACTTGAAAAAGTCTTTATTTCGCGTTTTTGCTTCTGCAGCAAGCTTCTTCTCAAATTCTCCCTTTGCCTGCCTTATCAATGCCTTGCATTTGACTTGCCAGTGCTTGTGCTGTTTCCAGGTTTCGTCATTTGGCTCTTTTTTCCATTTCCTGAAAGATGCTTTTTTGGCAACAACAGCCTCTCTGACCTCACCTTTAAACCATGCTGGCAGTTTTTTGAGTGCTTTGCATCTCATTATTATATAATGCACATTGACTTAATTTAATGCTCGTTATGGTAAAATAACACATGATTCTGGCATTTATTGCACATTAAATGCCAAATATCATGTCTACTTCCCTTTAGCACACATTAGTAACTAGCCCCCTGAGTGTTTTATTGTTTTGAATTTAGGTCTATAAAAGTAATTTCTCCTGGTACCATTCTCCATGGGTAGCTACATTTTGCATATGAATTTTTGGAATTTCGGTAGAATGTCCATGACATAGACATGGGTGTTTAAACAAAGTAGCAGAAAAACTCTGGAGAATATATTGTGAATATCTTTGAGAGAAAGAATGAGAAATTTGGCAAACCCAGCCCGGGACCCACAATAAGGAGGTGAAAAGGAGAAGGTTTAGGTGTATTGACTTGATTAACTGCCTTTAGTGGTTTACATAATAGATAAAACTGGGGACCAACAAACCCAACATAATTATACTCAAGCACCAAAAAGACATGCTATGCTATGTTACTCTTTATTTGATCCACATATCAACAGTAACCTATGCAGTTCACAATAACAATATAATAATAAGGAAAAGAGCACCATAATAAAAACAGGAAAGGTATAGCATAAAAGAACATACATCTCTAGGCTAGAAACATAACAGGAAAGCTGAGGTGATGGAAAAAGACTGCATTATTGATTAATAGCCATGACCCCCTCACGTACATACCATGGCCACCCCAAAAGCAGAACTAAACCGATGAGTTTTCAGGGACTTCTTAAAACCCTTCGGATCAGGAATTGTACATACAGAAGTAGGAAAACAGTTCGATAACATAGGGGCTGTAGCAAAGAAGGCAGTCCGTCAGGTAGACTTAAATTTAATAAAAGCAGGGGATGGTATATTTAATCGAAAACCATGCAAGGAACATAGAGCTGAGGAGCATATAGCATTACCAAGGAAGAAAGATATTCCAGAGCCAAGTTATTTATGGGTTCAAAGATAAAAGTTAAAACCTTGTGCTGGATCCGTTCCGAGATAGGAAGCCAGTGGTATTGTATAAGCAATAGTATAACATGATCAAAGCAATGCACACGGGCTAACATACGCACTGCCACATTTTGCACTGTCTACAAATATTAAGGACCTGATTTTCAAAGCCCTAGGCGTGTGCTACATGTGTAAAAGATGGCCTCACCTGTGTAAAACCTCCATAACTGTGTAAACTAGATATTCAAGAAGGCGGCTTAAATCAGAGAGACCCAGCTACCCGCACAGCGTCAAGCACCAAGGCCCGGAGGCGGAATGGGGGTGTGTCATCCTAAAACCAACGTAAAGTGGATTTCTGAAAGCCTTGTGCACCGACATTGGATGTCATTAACCACGTAAGCCTAAGCTACATTTCTCGGCACATACAGGCCTGTACCCAAACTATGCAGAGATAAAGCACTGCTGGACCAGCCGTGAAGCCATGTGGGTCATGCACGTGGTGTTCCAGAGATGGAGACGTGCCTCAGCACAGCAGAGGATGTGGAAGACAGTAAGTATCCATCAGTAGGCAGTAGCACAGCACCTGAGATGCAGATACTGTGCACCACATGTACACAGGCCCAAGGTGAGTTACCTGCAATTAATGGAGGAGGTGGTCTACCAGAGACATAGACTGGATGGGGCAATGATAATGGAGTTGTGCAGTGTACTCAGTGTGGACCTGGAGCCCTCCAAAAGCAGAAGCCAAGCCCTGCCTGTGGCTATGATAGTGACCACTGCCCTGGGATATCTGGCAACTGGCAGCTTCCAGCATGTGATAGGGGTGACTGTTGGAATTGCGCAGTCTACTGCCAGCTACTGCATAAGTGCCTTCACCAGGGCCCTGCTGCGGAGGATGCGCCACCTTATAGCCTTCCCCTGGACACAGCAGATGTGGCAGGAGACTATGCAGGCATTCTGCAATATTGCTGGATTCCCTTTCTGTGCTTTGGTGTATAAACTGCACTCACATTGCACTGTGGGCACCATGGCTGGAGCAGAAGGCATACTGGAACAGGCATGGTTATACATCGATAAACATGCAGGTCGCCGTGGATGCGAACATGACCATTACTGATGTGCATGCCCACTACCCAGGGTCCTGTCACAATGCATTTGTCCATGCCCAGAGCAGCCTGGGACAGGCAGCAGCCAGGGTTCAGCTTGGAGATGTGTGGCTGCTAGGTGAGTGCACACATATGTGAGCCCCAGGACAAGCCCAGAACAAACAGTTGCTGTAGTATGATACTATGTATACTGCAAACAGGTGGGGATATATGTGTTACATACGTATTGCAACACATGATGACTACTGTGCGCACATGCGCTGCTGTTCCACAGATCCATGCACACAGCAAGCTATGTCGCACATTGTGGAGACAACAAGGGGAAGCCTCATGGCCAAGAGCAAGCAGCACGCACTAACATGTGGCATGTGAAGGAGTGCGGGATAGCATCATATAGTGCAGCCACATTGCAGCAGCCCGTGTAGGGCACATCCATGTCTGCCTCCAACCCAACCAGCAGATCTTCCAACCACATATCTGTGCCATGCCCCTGCCTCCCCCATTCTAACAGCTAGCCCATATCACTGTCCCCCATTGCCTTGACCCAAGTGCCTGACTGCCACACAAGTCACATGTTGGTGCCCTTTCACTGCCACAGTGTCCCTAAATGTCACATATTGCACCCCGCTCTACTAGTAGTTGGTGTGTTGTATGCTGCCATAACAGCCTATAGACCATAACCAAGACATGTCCCATGCTCATGTGCACATTTCACATTGACCCCACAGGTGACCATGGATATCCCCTGAGGACCTGGCTGCTGACTCCAGTGTGTCATCCCAGGAGCCGGCAGGAGGAGCAGGACAATACTGTCCATCAGCATTCCTGGGTGATTGTGAAGTGAGCAATAGGGGTGCTGACGAGCCACTTCCAGTGCATTGACAGGAGTGGTGGGGAACACCTCTACAACCCGGAGCGTGTATGCCAGATATTTGCATTGTGTTACATTCTCCACAACTATGCATGGATGCAGGGAGTGCCGGACTCAGAGCCTGTGGCTGCAGAGGAGTGGGAGGCCACAGAGGCAGCAGATGGTGATGGTGCAGATACTGGGAGCCAGCAGCAGGCCCGTGCACTGGCCCACCTTGAGCAGCTCATATGAGAGAGTTTCTAAGGTGACTGTCCACACCATCACCTGATGGGATATACACATTCATTACTAAAGTGCCCGCAATAACACTACATGTGCAGTGTTTTTATTTCCCTCCATGTGTGTCCCCTAACCCTGGGCTCGCAACCGGCCATAGGCGCTTTCTGACACGTGCACTGTGATATAGTGGAGCAATGTCTGATGACGTGCTGGCAACATCATCACCCTCCCCATCAAGGCAGGCCACTGCACATGGTTCAGGGCTACCAGGTGGCTGTACTGGTGCACTGGCAGCCCCAGCACCTACCCCTTGAGCCTGCAGGAGACCAACCAAGCTGCGCAGGGAATCAGAAATCATTGCCTGGTATGCCGCCATCTCCTTCATGAGACGCAGGAGTCCCTCCAGATGAAATGCCACTCGCAGTTGGTGTTCCTGCCATGATTCAGACAGCTTCCCTCGCCTGTGTGGCTGCCTGCAGGTCCTGCCGTATTTTATGCAGCTCAGCCAGCATGCACTTGGTGCAGGCCACCAGGCATGCACCTTCCTGCAGTAGCTCCTGGTCCACTTCCATGCCCCCTGCATCCACAGGGTCATCCAGGATGGTGAACTGTAGCTCAGTGAGTGGGGCATCATTTGTCTCCACCTGCCCAGCATAGGCAGACACACTGGCCTGCTCCTCTGCCCTAGGTGTTGCACCAAACTGCACCTTTGCACTGGGTGTCACATCAGACTGCAGTTCCACTCCACCCTGGCAGGTACACCAGACCCTGTGACTGTGCTGCATCCCAGCTGCACACTGCCATCATCCATGGTGGAAGGTGAGGCTCCCCCTGATGCATTGGTTCCAGGCTGTGAGTGTTGGACCCCTGGAGGTCTGTTGGAGAGCAAATGTGGCAGGGATTAGTGACATGGGTTGCTAGGTTGGTCTATGGGGTGCCACCAAACCCACAATGGAACTGGTAAGGGGATTCCTAATCCACACTGTCCCCAACCCACACATCACCCAAGGATCAACAAGACAGACAGGCAGGCCCTGGGTGGATGGAACTATGGTGGGGACACATACATGGCCATTATGGTGCCACCCAGGCCATTGGGCAACCCCTACTCACTCTCCTGTGTGCCTGGGTAGAGCTTTCAAAGTCCACAACTCCTGAGACGAAGACCTCCTCCACGAACTGTAGCACCTGTTCCACCAGAGGGGTGCATCTGTGCTACCGTGCAGGTGGCAGCCTGATGTTGCTGGCCCTTATCTCCTTTGTAGCCTGCCATACCATCCGCCACTTCTTCTTGATATCCTCCATGTCCCTGTTGTGCTGGATGGCATTGGCACGCCTGACGATGTCACACTATGCTGACAACTATGAGCTGGCATCCTCTGCCTCAAAGGGAGCAGCATGTCGCTGCATGATGAGCCCCATGGCCATTGAGGTCTCAGAGGTCTGGGTTCGCTTTGGCCCTTTCGGCACTGTGTCTGCCATTGTGTAGTTCAGGCATTATGGTGGTGTTAGGCTACCCACGTAGACCCTTTCACACATATGCAGATACATTGTGCAGCCACACTACGCCTCATCCAAAGGCATATCCGGTATCCATGTAGGTTCCTGAGCATCAACATTATGAAAATCTGTGTGACAGCTGTCTGTCGTAGGATGCCATGGCTGCGCACCATGGCACGATGGCAACATATGCATACATGGATGCCCAGATGGTAATACATGGGTAGGACAGATAGCACAGTATGCAGGCATGGCCACTGCAGCGTGAGGACAAATGACCCAAAATGTCGCTACCAGAATTATTTTCAAAGCTAGACTGTCAGACCACATTACACCCATCCTGTACCAACTCCATTGGCTCCAAAAGTCATAATGATCACCTTCAAGCTAATTATCACCTTATAAGCTAATATATACCGCTACTTCCAGCTGATCGCTGGAAGTAGCGGTATATATAAGTGTTTACTAAATAAAATAAATAATTAACAATATATCCCCATCCCACCTTTCATCTTTAATTCTCCCCCAATTGCTTCGGCCATAGGAGACAGCTCTGCTCCTGCTGCCACCTCCTCCTTCTCAGACTCCCTGCCCTGCTCTGCCCTGCCCTGCCCCGACCCTCTGACTCCTCCTCCTCCTCTGACCCTCTGCCCTGCTGCTGACCCTCTGATCCATCCTCCTCCTCAGACTCCCCGTCCTGTTCCTGAGCCTCTGATTCCTCCTCCTCCTCAGACACCCCCATCCTGCTACTGCACCATGGCCCCTTCACTGCCCTCCCCCTCTGTGATGCTGTCCGCTGATGCAGTGTCACTGGACTCCTCTTCCCCATCACTGCTAGAGGTACTGCTGGGCTCTGCACCCTGGGACAGCCGCGCTACCACTGGATCACTACTTCTGGGTGGTGCCTATGATGGGCCCGCATTGTCCAGGGCCTCACTGGAACCAGCTGTGGGGGAAGTAGAAGAGGACTAAAGGTCCACACAAGCATTGCACAACCCACCTTCAGGCCACAGGGGTGTGCCAACCAATAGTGCACACTGCACACTCTCCCCTTTGCCCACCTCCAGCCAGCTCTGTTCTCCCCCTCACATGTCCAGCTGTGGCTTATCGGACTCCCCTCAGGCAATGGACACCCACAGGAGGCTGTGTGGGCAGGTGCACAATGTGTATCTGTGGCCACCGCTGGTGGTCTGTGCCCATGAATTCCCCTTCCATGGCATGCACCGGCCATGTGTGTGTGCACCTGCATGTATTGTGTGCCAGCTGGTGCACACATGGGTTAGTGGTGCCAGGGAATGGCATGGCTACCTCAAGCACATTCAGTTAGCGACAGATGCGGCCTCCGCTCCACCCCCTGGAATTCCCACAATACCCTGCATATTATCGGGGCATGTACCGGCAGCACCCGTGGATATCCAGTGGCACTAACCATGTTAGTGCCCCTGAATATCACGCTAACCGACATTTACACGGTTTTCAGGTCTGCAAACCATGTAAATGCCTTTGAATATCGGGCCCTGTATTTACAGAAAAACTGTTCTCATGTAGCTGTTTAATTGCAACAACAAAATGATCAATGGAGTGACGCTAAGTAGTTAATGCACGCTCAGTGCATTGCTGTCCTGAAGAAACTGGAATTATGGCCTTCTGCACTGAAAGCAGCAGCTCAGAGAGGCCACTCTTTAGGTTTCCTAGCCACGATGTGGACTGATAATACAGTTTACCAGATATCATGCTCGCTGTCTGCAAGATATTGCTAGGGAAGAGCCTCTGGGGAAGGAGATTCAAGTTAATCTTGCAAATTAGGCACTTCATAGGATTTATTTTAATAAAAGATACTGAAGAATTGAGCAAAATTAGTTCTGAATTTCCTGAAACTTATGGAAGGGAAAACATTTCCATGAGGGGAGAGGGGGTAGAGTGCACAAAACTTTAGTGAAATGCACTGTGGGATATTTTCCCTATATGAACTAAATTTAAGAAGTGCAGTAAAGTGAAAAAGTGGACTCTGCAAGGCTTGTGCACTTTTAAATGGTAACACTTTATGGAGAGGCCAATTTTGACAGAAAGATTCCTGGGTAAGAAGTATTTCACTTGCACAAATTAGCTGTTTGAAAATTCTCTCCTTCAACCCACGCTTGCTTTTCAAGCAGAATTCAACATGCATAACGCAAATACAATGTGAGCACGCATACTTTGTACCAGTGCCAATTTTCAAAATGAAAGTGTGCACGTCCTTTTGCTTTGAAAAATTGATCTACAGCCCACAGGTACAAAATGCAGGCAAACTTTGTTCCAATTCAGGCAGTTTGAAGATATCCCCACCCCATAATATATCCATAATTTATTTATTTATTTACAATTTCTTCTATACCGCACTATTCAGCATCAGCACGGTTTACATGGAACATAACAATGATAATGGTAATAATGATAATAATAATGATAATAATAATAATGATGTCTTCGGCAAAGGGAGAGGAACTCTGCTCAATAGAGGCGGGTCCTCACTTATTAAACAGTAGCCTACAAGACCCCAGGACCATCTGCACAGAAAAGCCTTTTCAGAAGCAAGCGCTCTTTCTCCCTCAAATATTTATACAGCATATACACAGAACACAGACATAACAATCACTGGGCTCCTACTGAGGTTATGCTAACACTAGAGTTTAGCCAAGACCAAAATATCGACTTCCCACTGCTACATTATTAGTGTGTGTAAGCAATAACATGATAGGGTGGAAAGTCATACTGAGAGGCAGAAAACTTGGCTGCACTGTTACCTCATGCCTCCAACAAATTAAGAGGCCTGTGCAGAAGAACTTGGAATAAACCTAAGAAATAGTAGGCAAGTACTGGAACATTGATGGAGAACACTGACTGTAGAAGATTGATTTATGCCATTAAAAACGTAGATCCGGCTCATATGTTCTATGGCATATGCTATGGATTGGCTTTATTGTATTGATTTTGCATATGTGCAGAATGTCTGTCAGTATTCAACTGGATTGCTCCTATCTAAAAAGTGCAATTTGTTTGGGTGCACCAAAATTCAATACATATAAAGTTAAGTATGTGTCCTTTCTAACATTTCTTCACTTAAAATAAAAAGCAGAAAACCTTTTTAAGGCTAACTGGCTTAGAGATCATATGTCCTCTATGGAGACATTGCTGCTGCAAAAATAAACATTTAGGGCCCGATATTCATCTGGGTAGGCTATGTGCCGCTACAGCGCATAACCATGCCCGTGGACCTTTAACCCTGGATATTTAATGCTGGGGTCATATGCAGCTACGGCATTGAATATCTGGGGATTGCCACAGATGCCGGTAGCCACAGTACCTAACCAGGCAGTGGCGATATTGCTGTTTCCTGCGCCTCTGCTCCACCCTGGAATACGCCCAACATGCCCCGATGCTAACCGCATAGCAGTGGGGCATGTAGCGGGGTTAGAAGGGGATAGTCAAAGGCACTAACCATATAAGTGCTGTTGAATATCCCGATTAAAGCCATTTGCATGGTTTACTGGGCAGTAACCATGTAAATGTCTTTCAAATATCAGGCCCTTAGAATCTGTTTTTATAACAGGATTCCTATCTGGTAAGTCGAGAAAGGCACCTATTGTGAAGCTTCTTTTATAAAGGTAACAGACATCTGTGCATCTTTTATAAAATAAGTGCCCAGAAGCGGCCCCAGCAGTGAACATATGCTGACACACATTTACACCTGCTCTGAAGTTGGTGTAAATGTGTGTGTACTCTATGGGGCCCTTTTATTCAAGGGCACTATGGTGTTAGGTTAAATATGCTGATAACGCTCAAACTATCGCTCATTATATGCAACACCACGGCATTAACAGTAGGGGGTGTGGAAAGCATATTGCCTAACATAGCATGAAAATTAGTGAGTGCACTTACCTCATCTATGGAGGTAATGCTAAGTGCACCTGTGCTAATTACTCACCTTGCAGTTCGTGGAAGTGCGATGACTGCAAGAGGCTCACCCCCCCCTACTTTCTGCCCCAACCACGCCCACTTGCACCCTTAACGCTCCATGGACAGTTACCACCAAAATTCGGCTGTGCTGTCATGGTCCTGCACTAGCTGTTAATATGTGTCCCAGCATGCCTTTGGCATACACTAGAACCCATGCTAACGGCTAACATCCTTTAGTAAAAGGGTCCCTATGTCTGTATTTAGATATTTGATAAAATATATTGCAACTCCATCCCTGATCTACCCAAACTATAGAATAGATCTGGAAATCATAAACTAGTCCCTAGATCAATACTTGTTTGCTTCCATAGGAAACAGTGCCACTCACCAGCCTTTAAAGCAAATATTAAGTCATCAAACTCTTGTGATTCATCTTCAGCCACAAGTGAGCCATTGCTGAACCCTCCAGTAGTGCTAAAGGCATTGCCATTCTGTGGTCTGTGCTTGAAGGTAAAGCCAACCTGACTGTTCATCTGCAGAGAGGCCCTTTCCCAATCAGTGGGCATCTGAAACAAAAACATGACAGAATTACGTATTGTTGATATCCTGCAACTTCTTGTAGAATCAGAACCTGAAACAGTAAGAGCTATTGCTCCATGAATTTTATACTCGGGGTTATTCACTCATTCTAATTCCCTCACCCATCATCAACCATCATTTGGAACTTGCACCAGAAGACCTAGGAGAAGAGACATGAGGCCTAAATGTGTATATCCTAGAAGAGAGGAGGGACAGTGAAGATATGATATAGTCATTTAAATACTTAAAGCATATTCATGAGCAAACAAACCTTTTTCAATGAAAGGGAAGCTGCAGAACTAGAGGGCATAAAATGAAGGTGCAAGGAGATAAACTTAAAAGCAACGTTAGGAAATATCTTTTCACTGAAAGGGTGGTGAATGCTTGGAATGACCTCCCGATGGAAGTGGTAGGCAGAGCTGGCCCCAGGCATATGAAGGCATATTGCCTGCACATTGCTTTGTGCCGCTGCAGGATCCGCACTGCCTGCAGAAAGGAAAAATTGTGGTTCATACCCCCTGATGCTGCCCCAGATCTGAGGACAAGCAGCGGTGGAGATAGGCTATAAACGTTTAAGTGGGAGGGAAGCAGAAGCATGGAGCCTTCAAGTCTCTGGCATGCTTGTAAACCCCTGAAGGTCCCACCCCCTCTGACGCATCAGAGAGAGCAGAACCATGCGTTAGAGGGGGCAGAACCAAAAGAGACTTATAAGCACACTGGAGTCTTGAAGACCCCGTGCTTTTGCTTTTTTATTTTTAAACTGCTGCCTCCGCAGCTGCCACCACTGAGAGAAACAGTGGTGGCATGAAGACAGCAGGTCAAATTAGGCATTGTGGAGATAAACAGCAGATGTTGTACAGGGGGCAAGGGGACCAGATGCTGGACAGAAGTGGGGCAGTGAGATAAATGTTGGACATGAGGATGGGGGGAGCATGGTGACAAATGCTGGCCAAGGAGAGAGAGGGGAGGGAGAACCGATGGTGGCTAGAGAGGAGAAGCAAAGGACAGATGCTGACTATGGGATGGGGTGGGTCAGAGGCAGATGGTTGCCACAGGAGGGCTGGAGGGCAGATGCTGGGCATGGTGGGGGAGACATAGGGGAGAAAAAGCAAATGCTGGACATGGATGGGGGGGGGGGGGAGGAAGTGAAAAGAGATCCTGAGAATGCAGAGAGAGATGAGAGATGCTGAGCACAGGGGGATTGAAAAACAGAGAAGAAATGGTGAACTCGGAGGGGGGGGGGGGAGAAGAGGTGAGCTAGGAAGAAATGCTAGAGGGGAGGGAAGAGGAGAGGAAGAGGTTAAATGCTGAACATGGGATGTGGTGAGATGCTGGACATAGGGGAATGGAGAGAAGGAGGGATATATTGGACATGGAACAAGAATAGGGAGGGGGAATGGTGGACATAGTGGGATAGGGTGGGATGAGAAAAAGGTATGAGGTGTTGGATGGAGTAGAGAGAGGGAGAGACACTACACAAGAGAAGAGAAAAGGGAAGAGATGCTGGACGCAGGTAGAGGAAGAGAGAAAGGGAGAGTAAAAGACTGGGAGGAATAAAGAGGCCGGGGAAGGAGAGGACTATGTTAGGGGTTGAAAAGTGGTAGATGCAGTGTTGAAGGGGGATAGAGGACTGGATGGTAAGGAGGTGGAGTAAAATCTGAGATGAGAAAGAAAAATAAATGGAAGAAAGCTGAAAGAAAAAGATAAAAGTCAGAGATATAAGGAAGTGAATAAGATAGGAGGGGAGAGAAGTGGCAGATGGGCCAGAGACCTGAGAAAGTGAGTTAAGAGAAGACATATGAAAGCAACCAGAGATTGAGGTAAACATGATTATAGAATAAAATGGCCCGTCAACAAAGATAGAAAAATTAATTTTATTTTCAATGCAGTGATTGGAATATGACATTTTTTGGAATTTGCATGTTCTGTCTTTATATATACAGGGGCATATGCATCTCTTTCTATTTTCCTAGTGTTGGGGTGTAGCCAAGGTTGGGCCATGGCTCCTCCACTCTGGAATCAGGCCCACCCAATCAGCAGCAGCAGAACAGTCGAATGAGAGGATAACTAGAGGAATTGTCATACATGTTAGTCCCAGGCCCAGGGCTGATGCAAGGATATGTGGCACCTTAGGCGAACCCTTATTCCTGTCGCCCTTTCCTACTCCCACTTCTGCTGCCACTGCCACCTTTCTCTGGGACCTGCAGCAGCAGTAATGATATTAAAACACAGTGCTTACCTAAATCTGCTGACACTGTGGCTGCCACTTCCGTTCCCTCTTCATTCCCATCATAGACCTTTCAAAATCTCCCAACCTTGGTACCATCCATATCTTTGTCTCCTGCACTCCTACCTTCATCATGCTGAAAGCCACTGGTGTAGGCAGCGTTTCCCCAGTTCCCTTCATCTCTTTAATGACCTCCATCATCACTATCATTGCTGGCTTAATGAAGCCAAATGCAACTTCTTCGATAATCTTATTTATTCCCACATAGAACACTACTTGCCAACTGTTCTCTCCTCCCTTTCCCAGACTAGGACATCTCCACTCTCAACCGCTGACACCTCCCTCCCCCTCAGCCCTACCATTCTTACCCAATATTTCCAGTCCAAGGTCCACTCTCTTCATTGAACCTTTCTCAACTGTCCCCCTCCTCTGTCACCCCTGTCCCTATCTATCCCCCCTTGTCCCCTGCTTATCCTTTGCTCCTCCCCTGTTCATCCTCATACATTGTCCTCTTTCCACCCAATCTCTGCCAAAGAACTCCATAAAGCTTTGTCTTCCATGCACCAGACCAACTGCCCCTCTGACCCCATTCCTTCAGCTTGGCTCACTGACCTATCCATGACCCTCTCCCCACTAATTCTCTCTATGTTCAAGTTCGACAACAGCCTCACCTCAGGAACCTTTCCATCCGCCTGGAAAAACGCCCTTGTCTGGCCTCTGTTGAAGAACCCTTCCCTTGACCCTTCTATCCCTGCACACTTTCAGCCTGTCTCTACCCTCCCTTTTCATGACAAAGTCCTTGAGAAGCTTGGGTTTCTTTAACTTTCCACACATCTTAACACCACCCACACGCCATACCCCCGTCAATCTGGGTTCTGCACAGGGCACAGCACCTAAGCTATTCTTACCTCTCTCCTCTGGGAAGTACTTTTGTCCACTAAAGAAGAGCGGGACCTAGGCGTGGTTGTGTCTGATGATCTTAAAGTAGCTAAACAGGTGGAAAAGGCGACAGCAAAAGCTAGAAGGATGCTTGGGTGCATACGGAGAGGAATGGCTAGCAGAAAAAAGGAGGTGATAATGCCTCTGTATAAGTCTTTGGTGCGACCTCATTTGGAGTATGGTGTGCAATTCTGGAGACCGCACCTTCAAAAGGATGTGAACAGGATGGAGTCGGTGCAGAGGGTTGCTACCAAAATGATTAATGGGCTTCATTATAAAGCATATGAGGACAGACTTAAGGATCTTAATATGTACACCTTAGAGGAAAGGCGGGATAGAGGTGATATGATTGAGATGTTTAAATACCTCCGTGGCATAAATGTTCAGGGAGAGAGCCTCTTTCAATTGAAAGCAAGTTCTGCTACGAGGGGACATGGGATGAGGGTGAAGGGAGATAGATTCAGGAGTGATATGCGGAAATATTTCTTTACGGAAAGAGTAGTGGATCCGTGGAATAGTCTCCCAGTGGAGGTGGTAGAGATGAGGACAGTAACTGAATTCAAGAAAGCATGGGACCAACACAGAGGATCTCTAAAGGCAAAAAGTGGACTGTTGTAGTTGTTATGGAAGGACAGACTAGATAGGCCATGTGGTCTTTTTCTGTCGTCATATTTCTATGTTTCCTCAATAAAATCCATCAGGCCCATGACCATGGCAACATATCTCTTGCTGTGTCACTGGATTTTTCATCAGCATTTTCCTTGTTGATCACAAATTCTTCTTGCCCATCTGCAACAATGCAATGCAATGTGTGCCTTCAAGTCAGTCCTGACTCCTGGCAACCCAGAAGCTCCTGGGCTTTCTTGGCAGTGTCACTGGAAGTAGATTGCCAGGCCTTTCTTCCAAGGCAATGGAGGGTTAAGTGACTTGCCCAAGGCCACAAGGAGTGCTAGTGGGAATTGAACCCTGGTTGCTTGGTTACCAAGCCAGTGCTCTAACCACTAGGCTACTCCTCCACTCCAAGGTTGTGCCCATCTGCACAACCTTGGAATTCATGGGACTGTTCACCACTGGTTTCAGTCTTTTCTATGCTATAGGTCTTTTTCCATGCTTGGCTTCTTCCCATCATCACATTCCTCACCCTCCTCCTTCTTTACCTGTGGTGTTCCCCAGGGGTCTGTTTTGGCCTCTCTTTTATTCAATCTCTTCCTGATGCCTCTCACTCTGCTCATCCAGCAACATACCTTCTCAGCTTATTACTATGCTGATGATATAATCATTATTCATCACACTGACTTTCGTGGTCCTGATCTGCTTCTCCTGAAAGTATCTCTCTCCAGCATACCCACCTGGTTTTCTGAAAACTTCCTACACTTGATCACCACCAAAACAACTGCTATCTGGTTTTCCCTCTCAACTACCCCTCCATCATTAGCTCCCGTTTTTCCTTCTGGTCTGATTCCTCTGGTAACCATCATTTGATACCTCGGGGTGATTCTTGACTCTTCCCTCACTTCCAGGACCAACTTTCCTCCTTAATTTGCTGCGCTTTTTTCTAGCTTTGACATATTCGTGCTGTTAACCCATTCTTATCACCTTCCTCTCTTACTACTCTTCACCTGGCTTTGGTTATTGCTAAACTTGACTATTGTAACGTTCTGCTCCCTGGTCTCCCCCAGTACTCTCTTGCTCATCTACAACTCATTCAAAATACTGCTGCTAGGATTCTTATGCATTCCACTCACTTCGATCACGTCACTCTCCTTCTGATTCATCTACACTGGCTTCCCCTCAAATATCGCGTACAGTATAAACTCTTAACACTGGTTCATAATGAATCCATACATATTCCTACATACTTATCTGATGTTCTTCATCTACATGCCCCCCCCCCCCACCTGTTTCCTTTGCTCATTACATGCTAACCGCCTTCATTTACCTTCCCCTTCACTTGCCCACCTGGAGTCCACCTGCTCCTCTGCCTTCTACTACCTCGGTCACCCACTTTGGAATTCACTGTCCACCGAAATATGCTCAGAACTTTCCTACTCCTGCTTCAAGGCTCAGCTGCAAACACACTCTTCTGTCATGCTTTTGAGCTCCCTCTATTGCAACCATGACCTTTTCTCTGCTCTGTCTTTTCTCCTACTCTCCTATGAATGTTTACTTTCCTGTCTACAAATGGTGTTCCTTTCTGTCTAAACTTTTTTTTTTAATTTTATACCTTTCTGCTAGTGCAGTATATCAAGTGAGTAATAAACCATAAACCTCTAACCCAGATTTCCTGTTTGCATGCAGGCGGAAGATGCTTGTCAAAGCACAGCATCGGAAGGTTTGGATATGAGCTGTGTTTTAATGTTGTTGTCACTGGTGCAGGTCCCAGAGAGGGGTGGTAGTTGGCTACCCTCAGAATGTTGGTCTCTAGGCGACTGCCCAGGCCTCACCAAAAAAATCTGTCCTGGCTATGCCACTGATGCAGAGTCTGACTTCTTTGGGTTTCAGTTTAACTTTTGTCTACATATGTCCATTTTTAGATTGTAGTAATATAGTCCTACTTGGTGAGGATTTATATCTGTTCTGCATGTGTGGCTGAGGCTACATGTTCTGTTAGCATGGAGTTTCTATGTAGGGATCTATAGTAATCCGGCTTGTTTTCTGACTAGATATATGGATGTTCTAGGGCCCACTGCAATATTAATGATGCTGCTCGTTTCCAGATAGGCTCCTTGTGTGAGTTTTTGAAGTTGATACTGTTACGGTATGGTAGATTTTCTCTATAGGTCCTGAGTATTAGTTCATAATATGCTCAGTACCAATGAGGGTTTATATTGCTGTTAGCTAAGATGACAACAGAAACAGAAATATTTTTTGATATACTGAATTCTGTAGGAATGTTCTAGTTCTGCTGCACCCATTGTTGAGAGAGGGGTTTCTTTGGATGCAAAATATATGTTCAAAAATATGAAGTATGAACCAAGCACAGTTTAAAATGATAAATTGAAATTATAATTTGATTTTGGTGCTATAAACTGCATCATGGTTCTCGCTTTTTGTTTTTGCTCCTGGGCATGTGATCACCATGCATGTCCTTTGTCTTTTGCAGAATACATATTTACATTAAATAACATGCTAGTCCAGTGTGTAGTGTCAGGAGTCAATATGTTTTATATTAGATTCCTAGGCTGCATAATTAAACTGCTACAATATTTGCTGTATATAAACATCATTGCAAAAAATGAAAAAAATAATAATATAGCCTGGGAATATATTGCTTTCTTTATTCTTGGGGTAATCACATGACCATGTTCTGAATGAGGGGCCTCCCTGCTCCCTGACTAGAGCTCTGGGGAGGCCCTTCCATTTTGGCTGCTGGGGGGCGGTGCTTGCTCATCTCTCACTTCAGGAAGCAGATTGTCTTGAGCTGCCCTTTTGGGCAACGGCTCCTTCTGCTGGCCACCAGCAGGGTGAAGCAGTCAGTAGGCAGTATGGCAGAGACCTGGACCACGGCCCAGGCTTGGCAGCCTTGGGAGAGGAAGAGGAGGAGCCAGCAGCCGAAAGAGAGAAGCTGAGCAGGCCAGGTTGGAGGTGCAAGGAGCACAGACAGCATTGAACCCCAGAAGGATATTCACCCCGGCCATAGACCTGATACAACTACAGCAATGGAGCAAAATGATCAAGGGGAAGGGAAGTGCTGCAGAGGATGGGGGTTGGGTTACAGGTGACACAAAGAGCAATATGGCAGGGGAAGGAAAAATATACTAGAGTTACAGGACACAGAAGAGGGGGAATATGGATAAAAAGGGGAGATATTAGACATGGGAGGAGGTCATAGATAGAGGGAGGAGGATGCTGGATAGAGGGGAGGGGGAAATAGGGAGGTGGAGAAGAGATGCTAGACATGGGGGGAGTTATAGGGAAATGGACATGAGAGGAGTTGGGAAATGGAGAAGAGAATGATGCTGGACACAGTGGAGGTAGGGATAGGGAGATGGAGGGGAGATGCTGTACATGGGGAGGGGTGAGGGAGGGGAAAAGCTGGACAGAGGGTGATGCTGGATACAGGAGAGATGCATAAAGCTACAGAGGAAAGAACCGACCTTGACAGGATATAGAGAGATGGAGTGAAAATGCTAGACATGGGAGAAAATAGGGAGAAGGGCAGGCATGCTAGATATGGGGAGACAGAAAGGAGATATTTTTGATATGTTGTGAGGATATGGAGTAAAAGCGGTGGAGATGTTGGATGGAGACAGGGGGCAGATATTGGATGGGGAAACATTGGATAATGGAGATAGAGGGAGGGGATAGATACTGGACACAACGGGGAGGACAGAAAGGGGAGAATTAGCAATAAACTGTTGAATAAGAGACTGGGGGAAGAGAGAGTGATGGGAAATGGGAGGGTCATAGTTAAGGTTGTAGATTGAGGACAAGACAGCAAGAAAAAGGAGAGAACTTGAGTCCATAGAGAGATGAAAAAATACATGGAAGAAAGCTGAAACAAAAAAGATCAATGTCTGAGATGGATATAGAGGAGAGAAGTAGAAGATGGATTTGAGATCCTGGAACAAAAATTAAGAGAAGATGCAGGAAAACAGAAACCAGAGACTGGAACCAACATGATTAGAATAATAAAATTGCCAGACAACAATAGTAAAAATTATTTATTTTTAATTTAGGGGCATGTTTACTAAGCTGGGCTAACAGCACATACTATCTGTAACTAGGTCCCATTGAATAACATGGGACCCAGTTACAAATATCACATTCTAACTGTTAGCCTAGCTTAGTAAACACGCCCCTTAGTGAAGGGAATATATCAGTTTTGCAATTTACATGTGCTTTCGTTATATGCATCTTTCTTTTCTCTGGTGTTATGCAGTGCATGGCTTCTTGGAATTTGTTTAATTTTGTCAACATATTTTTATTTTTAGTGTTTGACCACTTATTCTGTACTTGTGAGGTTCTATTTACATTCTAAGGGGTATGTTTACTATGTCCTATGTTATTCCAAGGGACCTAGCTGCAAATGGCATGGGTTAACAACGCAGCTTATTAAATATACCCCTAAGTGTGTCACTGAGGTCAGGTATTCTGTTAGTATGGAGCTTCTATGTAGGAATCTGACTTGTTCCGTTTTTCCAGTAGGTGTACGGATGTTATTTTATTTATTTATGGTACCACCCTTTTCTGAGTACACGCCTTGTGGTGTGTTTCAGAAGTTAGTGCTGTTATGGAATGGTGGATTTGCTCTATGGGTTCTGTACTCTGGGTTCTTGGGGTATAGTCGACTGTAGGGTGTTGGTTGGGGGTAACGGAATATGGACTGTCTTTGAGATTTGCAGTTTTGCATTTTTGATGCTGCCAGACTGAATTTTAAAATATTTTGGCAGTTCAGATTCAAGGAACTATCAAATTTTAAGAGAATGTCTCAGTTTAAATGTTGTTTATTAGCCTGAAAGCTTCACTGCTGCTGATTTCTGGGCTTTTTCAGCTCTAGCACAGTCCAGTCCAGCCTGGGCACTATGATCTGAATTCATGGCTACCAGGATTAATTTTTCTCATTTTATATCTTCCCTCCTCATCAATAATCTGGTCATAGCAAAATAAATCCAGCGTGCAGATATTTATAATGGTTTGATTGAGGAGGGGGGCCGTGTAAGTGGTTTTAAGTTAAATTTGATTAATGCTTATTATGCTTATTTTATTGTAACATCTGTTTTAATAAATCGCATATTTATGCTTGGAAGCCACCTAGGATTTTAGATGAGTGGTATATACATTTTAAAATAAACTAAATTTACGCAAATGATGCACCAGTATATATGTAAGCAAATGAGGCCCCGCAATGAATCTCCGCACATGGCTCCACATCACCCTCAGACCCCCTCCCCCTGGGTGGTAGAGGCAAAAGCAATTATGGAATTCAAAATGGCATAGGACAGACACAGTGGATCCCTTTATAGCAAATGCATGAAATCGGTGCAGAGGGTGGCTACTAAAATGATTAGTGGGCTTCATTATAAAGCATATGAGGACAGACTTAAGGATCTTAATATGTACACCTTAGAGGAAAGGCGGGATAGAGGTGATATGATTGAGATGTTTAAATACCTCCGTGGCATAAATGCTCAGGGAGAGAGCCTCTTTCAATTGAAAGCACGTTCTGCTACGAGGGGACATGGGATGAGGGTGAAGGTAGATAGATTCAGGAGTGATATGCGGAAATATTTCTTTACGGAAAGAGTAGTGGATCCATGGAATAGTCTCCCATTGGAGGTGGTAGAGATGAGGACAGTAACTGAATTCAAAAAAGCATGGGACCAACACAGAGGATCTCTAAAGGTAAAAAGTGGACTGTTGTAGTTGTTGATATGGAAGGACAGACTAGAAAGGCCATGTGGTCTTTTTCTGTCATCATGTTTCTATGTAAAACAAACTTAAATCTCTTTTAAACTTCAACAAATAGAGAGGGTGATCTGCATGGAGCAGTGGGTGCAACCCTAAACAAAGACATAGAGGGGAGTGATCTGCACAGAGTGGCGGGTACAACCACTCTAACCACCTTATTGGGCAGACAAGATGGACCATACTGGTTTTTATCTGCTGTCATATACTGTACTATATTACTAGGTTACCACAGCTCAGCTTTATAGCAACAGTTTTCAGTTGGTGGCCACAGACCACAATCCCCTTTAGAAACCCCCCCCCCCCTTTAGAATATGTGCGACCTGAATCCCATCTCGGTGCCACCCTTGTGCAACAGTTAGCAGCAATAGTCAATACTAGGAAATAAACCCAGATTTCCCTCATGAAAGTGCACTGTGATGATAACAGAATTGCTTTCAAAAATTCTTTAAAACTATCACACAGTGAAATAGTTGCATTTTAAAATAATGATCACGATGCATAAGAATTCTATTGTCACTGATCACATTTTCTTCTGCCTTCTTTCTCAGAAGATCACTACTATTAAAAATATATATTTACAGTGATCTACAAGAGCCTGTTAAGTGAAGATCCCCCAAATGAGATGGTTTCTATAATTCTATTAAAGGGATCAATATTTTTCACCCTAGATTTATCACCATCCCTTCAATGGTTCTGTTGCAGTGCTGCTTTTCCTGCTGGGAAGGTAGGGGATAGATCTTTTCAGAGGCTTTAGCTCCTAGTCAGTGTCACCCCACTACTTCAGCAGGAAGCACACGAGTGGTGCACATCGATTAATCCTCTTAGATTGTATAAATATTATATCTAAAACTCATCTGAACTATTTAATGGCTTCAGAACATAGGTGATATAAAATAATTTCCTATCCCAGATCTCCCATGTTGACAGCATGCAAGGCTGTTACTGCTCAGTAAAGATGGTGCATTGGTTAGCATGCATTTGGCTTGTTAATATTGTGCACAAAATAGATTTAACATGCATAAACTTTTGAATTATTGTGTCTAAAGCCAATTTTCATGCATTTAAAAGTTCTAGCATGTTAAAAATATTTTACTAATGTAAAAGTTTGAAATGAACTAACGATATGTCAAAAATCAGGGGATCTTAAAATGATTTGAAAACCAAATTTTTTTACGAGCATGTCCCTACTTCTCAGTTAGGCCAATTCTATGACATTCTCGTTTTTCCCCAAATGACACAAAGGAGTATGTTTACTAAACCGCGGTAAAGTTACCAGTGGTAAGGGCAGCATTAAGGTACCTGAAGCCATATAAGACAGTGGGCAGGTAGGGGGCATTCCGGCGTAAAGGGAGCAATGGGCCGTTTAATGCATGTTAACAGGGCACCTTGGCCGTTTAACGCACGTTAATGGGACATTGCACGTTAAGGTAACAAGCATGCACCTTAGGGCAGGTTAAGACTGACAAACATGCCTTAAGGTGCCCTAAGGGCTGTAAGGTGCCCTAACTTAAGGCACCTTAGGATAAGGCACCTTAAAGCTCTTAGGGCACCTTAACTTAAGGCACCTTAGGTTACGGTACCTTAAAGCCCTTAGGGCACCTTAACATTCTTAGGGCACCTTAACTTAAGGCACCTTAGGCCAAGGCTCCTTAGCCCAAGGCACCTTAGGTTAAGGCCGCTTAAAGCCCTTAGGGGACCTTAACTTAAGGCACCTTAGGTTAAGGTGCCTTAAGTTAAGGTGCCCTAAGGACATTAAGATGCCTTAACCTAAGGTGCCTTAAGTTAAGGTGCCCCAAGAAGCTGTAAGGTGCCCTAACATAAGGTGCCCTAAGGGCTGTAAGGTGCTTTAAGTTGACAAGCATGAACTGTAAGGCATAAAAACAGCTGTAACCCTAATGCTAGCCAGTATGCATTGCATACATGCATGGAGAGGAGCCATGTGCACCCAGGCTTGGGATAAACAGCACAGTCACCCAGCAAGCAGATCAGTGATTGGGGTCCCCAAGAAAAGAAGCACACCCATATTACTAGATGAAGACCTACATGGATACATAGCCATGCCATGATCACTGCTCGGTCAGAGTGAGAGTGCCCTCCTGGCATGACATGCTGTGGCCAATTGGTCCATGCAGGTGGTGGTCGGGCACTATGACGTACCAGCCATTGCCCTACCCCCAATGCAGACACATCCTGGCCAATCCGCCTTGTTTGGGCCATACCCACAATACCTTGCTCTCATCATGCACATTTGCAGGCTAACGCTGGAAACAATGTAGGCAGTGCGAGGATAAGAGAGGTGTAGAATGCAACAAAACAATGGATAGAAATACACACACACACCCATACCAAAGCACTGTGCAACACTGGGGATGGGTGGCAGTCCTGGCCACCACTCTGGTCCCAATCTCAGTGCAGGTATTGCTAAGGTGTGCTCATTGTGCAGGAGCTAGTGGTAGTGCTCTGGTGCTAACTGCTGCTCCGTGTGCAGGAGCTAACAGCCTGACTCTCCATCTAGCTGTGGCTAGTGGAGTCTGTCTGTCCCCCTGTTTGCTGCTGCATTGGAGATTGCATATGCTGGTGGTGTATCCGCAATGTGGGGTAAAAGTTTGGGACATGCACTAAAGGAGCCACAGCAAAGACCCAAACCAGTGACTCTCTGCTCCACAGCACACCGACTGTGTGTAGTGTACTATAGCGGTGCCACATAAACACCTCTGTCCCTGGAGCCAACATGTTTCGAATCAAACAGACCTTGACATGTTGCACTGCACATGGTGCACGGGAACAGGGCATCGCCTTATTTATTTATTTATTTAACTGCATTTATATCCCGCTTTTCACCGGGTCAAAGCGGTGTAACATGTAACATAGGAAGGGGTAATTTTTTAGGGTGGGACCATCACCAAGGTCAACAATTAATGATTTGGGTAGACATGGACATGTTTACTTCTGCTGAATCTAAGTATTAGGTCATGGTGGTGTTTCCGTTCAGAGATGTTCACGGAATAGGATTGTCTTCAGCTGTTTCTTAAATGATGTGATGTCAGCGTTGTTCCTGATGTGGTTTGGTAGAGAGTTCCAGAGGGATGGAGCATAAAGTTCGAATGCTCTGTTGCAGGTCCGTTGTGTGGATTTGGTTCTTTTGTGGGGGACAACGATAGAGTTATTGGAGGAATGTCTGGTTGATCTGTTGTGGGATGGTCGAGGCAGTAAGGAGTGGAGTGAGGTGTTCCGTGTTTGGTGGATAGTTTTGTGGATGAGTAAGATAGCTTTGTACTTGATTCTTGCTTGCACTGGAAGGAGGTGAAGGTCTCTTAGGATTGGGGTGATGTGCTCCCGTTTTTTTGCATTCTGAATAATCCTTGCTGTAGTATTTAAGGCAGTACGGAGGGAGTTGGTGTGCGAGGCAGGAAGTCCATGATAGATTATGTTGCAGAAATCCAGATGAGGGAGTGTCACAGCTTGCATTACTGTCCTGAAGTCGTGAGGTTCTAGGAGGGGCCGGAGGCGTTGAAAAGTTTTGGCTTTGTGGAATATCATCCCAGCGGTTTTGTTGATTTGTTGTTTGAAGGTGAGAGCTTGGTCAATGATGACGCCTAGATATCTTATTTGAGGCTGGATTTGGATTTGTGTGGTTCCCATGTTGAGGTGGGTAGGTGGTTTGAAGTCGGGTTCTTTTGTTACTATTAGGGCTTCGGTTTTCTTTATGTTGATGGATAGATTGTTCTCCTGTAGCCAGTTGGCCACATCGTTGAAGCAGGCTGATAGCTGTTCGTTTTTTGGGTTGGTGGTTGTAATTGGTGCGTAGAGCATTATGTCGTCTGCGTAGATGTGGAAGTTGATGTTGTGGGTGCGTATGATTGAGCATAGTGGACGGAGATATATGTTGAACAACATGGCTGATAGGGTGGATCCTTGGGGTACTCCTTGTAGTTGTTGGTAGGGGGGCGAGGTTGTGGAGAGGGTGCGGATCCGTTGCTGTCTGTTAGTTAAGTAGGATCTGAACCATTGGAGTACAGTGTCTTTGATTCCAATTGTTTGTAGTCTGTGTATGAAGATTTCGTGGGAGATTGTGTCAAAGGCCGCTGATATGTCTAGGAAGATCAGGATGTATCCCGAATTTTTCTCTTGGGTTCCGATGATGAGTGTGTTCATTAGGATGGTCATGAGGATCTCAACTCCATGTAGTGGTCGGAAAGCGTAGTTACTCACCTGTAACAGGTGTTCTCCAGGAGCAGCAGGAATCAGTCCTCACTTATGGGTGACGTCGGCGCCGACGGAGCCCTCGCGGAGCAATTTTTCCCCAGCTTTCAAAGAAAGCCTTTGGGAATTGCAGCGCGCATGCGCGGTCGTCTTCCCGCCCGAGGGTGCCATCTTAGCCAGTCAGATGACATAGCTAAAAAAGACAGCATAAAAATTTGCAAAAAGAACATAAGCAGACGATTGCAACTCCAAGGGGAGGAGGGAGGGTAGTGAGGACTGATTCCTGCTGCTCCTGGAGAACACCTGTTACAGGTGAGTAACTACGCTTTCTCCAGGACCAAGCAGGAAGTCAGTCCTCACTTATGGGACTCCCAAGCTCAAGGCTACCGGAGACCCTAAGCACAAAAATGAGCTCCCTCTAGCTCAGCAGCACAGAAGGATAGAATCTTCGCTGAATTATCACCCACCGGTAGCCCACATCCGGGATGGAGGGTAGGAGTTGCTCAGACCTCAAAGAGATTACGGAGGACTGCCTGTCCGAAAGCACTGTCCCTACGGGACTCCCTCTCGAGACAGTAATGGACCGCAAAAGTCTGGCTCGAAGACCAAGTAGCGGCCCGGCAGATGTCTGCCAGCGGAACAGAGCGGAGGTAAGCCACTGACGTGGCCTTTGCCCGAACGCAATGAGCCGTGACTCGACTTGCTAAGGAGAGTCCGGCTGCCCCATAAGCCCAAGAGATACAGTCCGCAACCCAGATGGACAGAGTACGCTTGGAGACCGGGAGCCCCAATCTATTGGGGTCAAAAGACACAAAAAGCTGAGCAGCTTTACGGTGCTCCCGCGTACGGTCAAGGTAGAAGTTCAACGCCCTTCTACAGTCCAGGGTATGGAGGACCGTTTCAGCTCGGCTGGAGTGTGGTCTGGGAAAGAAGGTTGGAAGTACCACCTCCTGATTGATGTGAAAAGGGGAGACCACTTTAGGCAGAAATTTTGGGTGAGTCCGTAGGACTACCCTATTCTTGTAGAACCTAGTGTCAGGGGGATCAGACACGAGGGCCTGCAATTCACTTACGCGCCTAGCGGAAGTGAGGGCTATCAAGAACAGTGTTTTCCAAGACAGAAAACGTAGAGAACAGGTAGCCATAGGTTCAAAAGGCGGACAGGTGATCCGCTGCAAAACCACATTCAGGTCCCAGTCAGGCGCTGGCGGGCGCAGAGGTGGTTTAAGTAGAAGGAGACCTCGGAGAAACCTCGCTACGAGAGGGTCATTGGAGAGAGGTCTGCCGTCCACTGGCACATGATGTGCTGAAAGAGCACTGAGGTGAACTTTGACGGAGTTGGACTTAAGTCCCAGATTAGAGAGGTGCAGCAAGTACTGCAAGATCACCGACACCGGGCAGGAGAAGGGATCCTGAGACTGTTGGGTACACCAGACTGCAAAGCGACGCCATTTAAGGGCGTAGCATTTGCGGGTAGAAGGCCGTCGCGAAGCTAAGACGACCTCCTCCACCTCCGCCGGCAGGAGAAGGGGAGCAAGGACTACCCTCTCAGCAGCCAGGCCATAAGGTTGAGAGACCTGAGGTTGGGGTGCAGAAGGGACCCCTGATCCTGAGTGAGGAGATCCGGTTGTATCCCCAGAGGGATTGGGCCCTCCACCGCCAGTTGCAGCAGGAGTGGAAACCACGGCTGCCTGGGCCAGCGAGGGGCCACCAGGATCATGAAGGCTTTGTCTCGGAGAACCTTGAAAAGAGTCCGAGAGACCAGCGGGATGGGAGGGAAAGCGTACAGAAGGCTCCCCGACCACGAGATCAGAAAGGCGTCCGCCGCAACCCGAAGGGGGTGTGGCTGACGAGAGCAGAAGAGAGGAAGTTGCCGGTTGTGAGGACTGGCAAAGAGATCCACCGTGGGGAGACCCCACTTGAGGAAGAGCTTCTGAACTACCAAGGGATCCAGACGCCACTCGTGCGGCTGGAGGACCCTGCTGAGTTTGTCTGCAAGGCAATTTTCTTGGCCCGGGAGATAAACTGCCTTGAGGAGAATGCCGTGACTGACGGCCCAAGAGCAGAGCTTCTGTGCCTCCCGGCAGAGGAGGAAGGAGCCCGTGCCCCCCTGCTTGTTCACGTAGAACATGGCAACCTGATTGTCCGTCTGGACAAGGACGGACTGTTGGGAAGTCAGGTGGGAGAAGGCCTTGAGAGCGAGGCGGATCGCCCTGAGCTCCAGGAAGTTGATCTGCTGAGCAGACTCCCACGTGGTCCAGAGGCCCTGAGTACGTGCCTCTTGGCAATGTGCTCCCCAGCCCAGGAGGGATGCATCGGTGGTCAGCACCCGGGTCGGCTGAGGTGACTGGAAAGGCATTCCGAATATCAGGTTCGGCTGCCGGAGCCACCACCGGAGAGACGAGAGCAGCGGCTCGGAGACGCGCACTAGGTCTGCCAGGCCGCCTGTGGCTTGTCGCCACTGCTGGCGGAGACACCATTGAGCAGACCGCATGTTCAGGCGGGCATTGGGGGTCACATGGACAGTGGAAGCCATATGGCCGAGCAGTCTCAGGAAGCGCCTGGCGGAGACCAGGGGCTGGCTGCGAAAGCGGTCGGCTAGGTCCATGAGCCGTTGAGCCCTGTCGAGCGGTAGGTACGCTCGTGCCCGAGGAGTGTGCAGCCTTGCGCCGATGAACTCGAGATCCTGTGAGGGGAGCAAAGTGGACTTTGCGAAGTTTATGACAAAGCCCAAGTGCTGCAGCAGAGTCACCGTGCGGCACGTGGCGTTGGTGACCTCCTGAGCGGACGCTGCTCTGATGAGCCAGTCGTCGAGGTACGGAAAGACATAGAGGCCGTGAAGCCGGAGATGGGCCGCCACGACCGCGAGACATTTTGTGAAGACTCGCGGTGCGGAGGATAGGCCAAAGGGCAGTACTCTGTACTGGTAATGATTTCCTGCCACCACAAACCTTAGGTATTGGCGGTGGCTTGGGTGGATGAGGATGTGCGTGTAGGCATCCTTTAGATCCAAGGAGCATAGCCAATCTCCCTGCTGGAGGTAGGGCAGAAGGATTCCAAGGGTAAGCATTTTGAACTTCTCCCGCACAAGGAACTTGTTGAGGTTGCGCAAGTCCAGGATGGGTCTGAGGCCCCCCGTTCTCTTTGGTATCAGAAAATACCTTGAATAAAAGCCTTGACCTCTCAGGTGGTGGGGCACCGGTTCCACCGCCTGTTCCTGCAGAAGACCTGCTAACTCCTGAAGGAGCAACTCCCTGTGCAGAGGGGGGCGCGAAGGTTCTCCCGGAAAATAGGAGGGAGGGACCTGATGGAAGTGGAGAAGGTAGCCCTCTCGCACGACCTGAAGCACCCAGGCATCTGCGGTGATGCTGGACCACCTGTGGGCGAAGTGAACCAGCCGGCCTCCGGTGTTGGGAGGGACCAGCGGGGGGGGAGAGGCTATGCTGAGTGAGTCAAAAACCCCCTCCCTGCTGAGCAGGGGCTGGTGGTGCAGGTTTGGGGGCTTGCTGCCTACGGGACCCGTTACCCCGTCCCTTGGCCTGCTGGCCCTGTTGGGGAGCTGCAGGGGCCTGATAATGGGGGTACTGTTTGTAGGCAGCCGCCTTCCTCGGGTAAAAGGACTTTTTTCCCGAGCCCTTCTTTTTCTGGGAAGGGGCGGAGGTCTTCCTAGAAAGCCTGGTCCTGGTGAGAGTCTCAGTCTCAATTTGTGCAGCCTTTTCCGCCATGGGCTTGCCAAAGAGGTTTTCGCCTCGGCAGGGGACATCGACCAACTTGTCCTGTACCCAGGGCTCAAGGTCCGACGACTGAAGCCAAGCCTGTCGGCGGGCACCGATGCCGGCTGCGGCCACTCTAGCCGAGGCCTCAAAGCCATCATAGGCTGCTCGGGACATGAACTTTGAGCATTCCCGAATGCCCGTGGACAAGGCTAGGAACCTCCGCAAGGGCTCCTCGGAGAGACCAGCGGAGAATCCGGCTAGCTCTTTAGCCAGATCCCGGAGATACATGCCCATGTAGAGCTGGTAAGTCTGGACACGACATGCGAGCATAGAGCCCTGGAAGCACTTCTTGCCAAGGCCATCCAGGTTACGGGCCTCCCTTCCAGGAGGCACCGAGGAGTGCATCTTCTGGCTCTTAAGACGATGCATGGCCGATTCCACTACCATGGAATGGTGTGGCAGCTGTGCCTTCTGAAAGCCAGGGCTCTTGCGGACCCGATAGATAGAATCGACCCGCTTGCTCAGGACCGGCGAGGAGGCCGGACTCTCCCACATGCGGAAGAGTAGTCGTTCCAGCATAGGAGGAACCGGCACAGTAAAGTGCTCCCTCGCGGGAGAGTCATACTGGAGGGCGTCGAGCTCTTCGGCTCGAGGCTCCTCCTCGGGATCCGCAGGGAAGGCCAAAGCCTTGGCCATATCCCTAACGAAGTCCGAGAACCGGGCATCCTCCGGGGGGGACTGCTTCCGAGGCTCGGACCCCGGTGAGTCCGATGGGACACACCGAGTCCGGAAAGAATCAGGTGACTCTTCCTCCTCAGACTCCCAGACCGACTCCGACGAGGACTCGGTGGGGTCGGCCCGGGCAGGGTGCGGCGCCAGCCGCCCCGACGTCGAGGGAGTCGGCGTCGGCGACCTCGGTCCCGAACGGGAGGCCGAGGGTGACCTCGACCGAGGATCGACTCGAGTTCTCATTGACTCGAGGATCGGCTCGGTCTCCGGGGTCGACTTGGACGTCGACGTCCCGGCGGTCGGGGCAGCGGCGCCAGCAAGGCCAGCGAGCAGTGCCCGCTGCTGGTCCATGAAGGCAGACAGTCTGCTCTCCAAGGCCGTCAACCTGAGTCCGAGCTCAGGTGACCCAGCAGCCCCCGACTCGGGCCCCGACGGCGTCGGGCCCGACGTCGGCTGTCGCGGAGGCGAGTCCAGAAGGACTACAGGACTTACCCGGGCAGGCATCTCCGACTCCAGGCGAGGTCGCTTCGGGAGATGTTCCTTCTCCAAGGACCCGGGGCGGCTGTCGGGGCTATGCGACCTGGCCCTCGCGGAGCCAGGAGCGTCCACCGACGCCGCCCTCGCGGGTTTTTCCTTCCGACGATGGTCCCCGGAGGGAGAACCCCGGTCGGAGGAGCTCCGGCGACGGTCCGAGCTGGAGCCCTTTGACACGGAGGCCTCCGACGAGGTCCGGGTACGGCTGGGGTCAGCGAAGATTCTCTCGCGCTGATGCCGCCGACTTCTCAACGCCTTCGAGGACAGTTTGCTGCAGGGCCCACAGATCAGTTCCTCATGATCCGGGCCCAAGCAGCGGAGGCAAAAGTCGTGTGTGTCGGTTAGTGACATATTTCGGTCACACCGACCACACCGCTTAAAGCCACTGGCAGCCATCGGGGGAAAAAGGGCCCCTGCGAGGTCAAAGGACCGGGCTGCCAGGGAAAACGAAAATGAAAGCTGACTAAGTCAGAAAAACCGAAAAAACGCTAGAGGACTCGAGACCGGCGTCGCGAGTCCGGGCGGGAAAACGATCGGCGTCGAACCGAAAGAAAAAAGTATAAAATAAAGAGGAAAATCAACTTTTTCGCGGGGACAAGACGGGGACGTCTGCAGGGCTCCGCGGAAAAAAGAAGACTGGCTAAGATGGCACCCTCGGGCGGGAAGACGACCGCGCATGCGCGCTGCAATTCCCAAAGGCTTTCTTTGAAAGCTGGGGAAAAATTGCTCCGCGAGGGCTCCGTCGGCGCCGACGTCACCCATAAGTGAGGACTGACTTCCTGCTTGGTCCTGGAGAAACCATGTTGCTGTGGGTCAAGTATGTCGTTGGTGTCTAGATGATCTTGAAGCTGGTGTTGGACTATCTTTTCTATTATCTTGGTGGCGAGGGGGAGGCTTGCCACTGGTCTGTAGGAGGTGGGGTCCATGGGGTCCAGGTTGTTCTTCTTTATGGTTGGTCGAATGATTGATGTTTTGAGGGCATCTGGTATGTATCCTTGTTTAAAAGATTCATTTAAGATGTGAGTTAGTGGGGCACTCAGGTCTTCCTTGGTTTTCTTTATCCATTCTGTAGGGCAGGGGTCTAGTGGGGAGGTAGTGGTGTTCAGACAGGAGATGGTGGAGGATATCTCTTCCTTTGAGGTTTCATTGAATGTATTCCAGTCAGCGTTTATGGTGATTCCGGGGTAGTGTCACCTGCCTTGGTCCGCTGCAGGAAGGTGACACTACCCTCTCCACCACCAACCCCTCCCCCCCACCATGCTGACATACCAATGTGCTGTCGGTGCTGGCAGTGCGTAGTCCCAGGCCATTCAATGTGCTGGTAGGCAGGTGCCTAGGGTTCAGGGGCCAGGATGGGGGGCATACATGGACATCTGCACATCCCCCCCATCACTCCCTGCCAATGAGTAACCCAAAACGCAGGACTGTGTCGTGTGTTGACTGCCTCCACAGGACTTGCTTCGCCGTGATGCTGCAGTTAAGTAATGAATGATTAAAAAGTTTTGGCTTTAGAGTTTTGGTTAGCCACAATCATAAGAACATAAGAACATAAGATATGCCATACTGGGTCAGACCAAGGTCCATCAAGCCCAGTATTATGTTTCCAACAGTGGCCAATCTAGGTCATACACACCTAGCAGTATCCCCAAGAGACACAGGTTCCACAATGCTTGTATTGCGTCAAGCATTGATATCCTGGGTCCCTTTTTAATAATGGTTTATGGACCTTTCCTCCAGGAACTTGTCCAAACCTTTTTTAAACCCAGCTACACTAACAGCCTTTACTACATCCTCAGATAACAAATTCCAGAGTTTGATTACACGTTGAGTGAAAAAATATTTTCTCTTATTTGTCTTAAATACGAGTTTACCCTGTAGCTTCATTACATGTCCCCTAGTCTTTCTATATTCTGATAGTGTAAACAATCGATCTACGTTTACCCGTTCCACTCCATTCATTAATTTATAGACCTCTATCATATCTCCCCTCAGCTGTCTCTTTTCCAGGTTGAAGAGCCCTAACCTTTGTAGCCTTTCTTCATAGGAGTAGCCTTCCATCCCCTTTACCATTTTGGTGGCTCTTCGCTGTACTTTTTCTAATAACGCTATATCCTTTTTAAGATACGGCGACCAGAATTGCACACAATATTCAAGGTGCAGTTGTACCATGGAACGATACAGAGGCATTATAATATCCTTTGTTTTATTTTCCATTCCTTTCCTTATGATACCTAACATTCTATTTGCTTTCTTGGCCGCCGCTGCACACTGGGTGGAGGGTTTTAACATGTTATCCACGATGACTCCTGAATCTTTTTCCTGGGTGGTGGTTCCCAATGTGGAACCTTGCATTGTGTAACCATAGTGTGGGTTGTTCTTTCCTAGGTGCATAACTTTGCACTTGTCCACATTAAATTTCACCTGCCATTTGGATGCCCAGTCTTCCAATTTATCCAGATCCTCCTGCAGTTTTCCACAATCCTCTTGAGTTTTAACAACTTTAAACAGTTTTGTGTCGTCTGCAAATTTGATAACATCACTAGTTATTCCCTTTTCCAGGTCATTTATGAATATGTCAAAAAGTAGCGGACCCAGCACAGATCCCTGGGGTACTCCACTATTCACCTTTTTCCATTGGGAAAATTGGTCATTTAGCCCTACCCTCTGCTTTCTATCTTTTAACCAGTTCCCGATCCACAATAGTACACTGCCTCCTATCCCATGACTTTTTAGTTTTGCCAAAAGTCTCTGATGAGGGACCTTGTTAAAGGCTTTATGAAAGTCCAGATACACTATATCAACCGACTCACCTTTGTCTACCTGTTTATTCACACCTTCAAAAAAACATATCAGATTAGTAAGACAAGATCTTCCTTGTCTAAAGCCATGTTGGCTGTCTCCCATTAGGCCATGACTATCTACATGCTGTGTAATTTTGTTCTTTATGATGGTTTCTACCATTTTCCCCGGTACTGACGTCAGGCTCACCGGTCTGTAGTTTCCCGTATCACCCCTGGAACCCTTTTTAAAAATTGGCGTTACATTGGCGATCCTCCAATCTTCAGGTATTACAGATGATTTTAATGAAAGTTCACAGATTACTAATAGCAGGTCTGCAATCTCATATTTCAGTTCTTTCAACACCCTTGGATGTGTACCATCCGGCCCAGGTGATTTGCTACTATTCAGTTTATCAAATAGTTGTAATACATCTTCCCGGTGTAGCGATATTTCTCTTCAGTCTTGGGTAACATCCCTACATCTTCCTCAGTAAAGACTGAAGCAAAGAATTCATTCAGTCTCTCCGCTATAGCCTTGTCTCCTCTTACTTCCCCTTTTACCCCTCTATCATCTAACGGTCCAATTGACTCTCTCACAGGCCTTTTGCTACGAATGTACTTGAGAAAGTCTTTATTTCATGCTTTTGCTTCCGTAGCAAGTTTCTTCTCAAATTCTCGCTTTGCCTGCCTTATCAATGCTTTGCATTTAACTTGCCAGTGCTTGTGCTGTTTCCAGTTTTTGTCATTTTGCTCTTTTTTTCCATTTCCTGAAAGATGCTTTTTTGGCAGCAACAGCCTCTCTGACCTCATCTTTAAACCATGCTGGCAGTTTTTTGGACTTTCTTCCACTTTTCTTAATGCGTGGAATACAGCTGGCCTGGGCTTTCAGGATAGTATTTTTAAACAACACCCAAGCTTGATGTAAGTCTTTAACCTTTCATTTTACTGCAAAATTTGATTAAAATGGACATGAAGTTCTAGCCCAAAATTTAAATTTTTTGCTTTAGGTTGGAGTGCAAAAAAAAAAAAAAGATTTAGGCATACAAGGAAGTTTTTCTTTGTTTCTGGACCCACTGTTGCTGCAAATGGAGCACTACTATCACTTTTCTTGGGCTCCCGGTCTCTGCTGTACATTGCTGACACTGAAATGGTCTCTCTCTCCTGCAAAAGTGCATTTACCGATAGGTTTTCACTGGCGGTAGGATCCTGCGTTAATATTACAGCGTTAGTGTAGCAGGGGTTTCTCCCTACCCACTCCCCGCCCATTGATCCCTACTCTCCGCCATCTCCCTGCCCTCTGGGACATTTACCGCTGCTGGTAACGTTAACATGCGTTAACATTACAGATGCTACATTAGCGCCGTTTGGTAAACATACCCCAAAGAGTTAAATATTATCTTGCAGTTTTAAGGATGTTCATTGAGAAATGTGGAAGACCTGGTTCAGATCTTCCATTCCACAGTGAATCT